>JAGSMR010000032.1:0-1340000 GCA_029286605.1 Sericinus montela | reverse complement strand
ACCACTAAAAAATGCGTAATTTTTTTCAAAATAGTTATTATTTCATCTATCAGCCACAGTGTTTTTTGGGAGGAGGGTTTCGATAATATCTTTCCGACTTCACTATACGGCAGCAGAAAGATATACGTACTTAAATTAAGTCGGTAACCTGGTCATACAATTTATGACCACGTTACCGACTAAAGGATTGGTATAATTGTTAAATAAAAAAATGTACAATTTTAATAATAAAATTTAAAAATTAAAATATTCTGTTAGATTCTGAGCAACATGCAGTGTTCAAATACAAATATCGCGCTATTGACGTTCAATATTGAAATGAGGTTATATATTTTACAGCGTTTATATAAAAATATCAATAGCGAATAATATAGTTTATATAAAAATATCAATAAGTCACGATAGCCGATTTGTTCGTCGTGGTCGGAATTTCGAGTCAAGAGACCCGAGTTCGATCCTCAAGTGGCCGTACCAATGGGTTTTACTAAAAACCTATGTACAAATTATATCGTTGACTTGGAAATAAAGACGGCGACGGGCTCACCACCTGTCACGTTGTCCCGAAAATATCTTCGGTGGAAGGTGGGTCGAAGGGTCTTAAATGTCTAGACTTGACCTCTGTCTACCCCTGTATTGCGAATTGCGTGAAGATATATTTTTTTTATATAAAAATATACTCTACAGCGTGTATTCCGTGGTCACAGGTGTCGCACTTCATCCAGATTTAAATGTGCGATATAAATATCGGCCTCTCTGATAAGGATTTTACTTACTCGCCACGACTGGCAAGCGTTATCGTTATTATTCCGTGGTGACAAAGAGTATAATAATATACTGGGAACGTGGTGGTATCATGGTATTAAACGTTGCTGCCTGTCACCGTTTTGCTTAGTTATGTTGTGGAATTTTTCAAGTAGATTATCAGTTGTGTATTACGACATACAACGTTTTTTCGAGGGTAGGTGCGAAACCAACAACAGCTGTTTTGGAGCTCTCGTAATTTAATTAATGTTTTAAATAAATCTTAACAGTTTTTCAAAATAATTTATTTTGCTATAATAAGTAATAGTATCTGGATATTTTGTTATAATATCACATGTATATAAGAAAGTTATAAGCACTTACATAGTACACCCTCCCTCCATAAACTTTCATAGCACTACATTTTTGTATATAACATAAAATGGCAAATATTTCTGATGTGGAAAATATACAGAAAGAACTGGAAGGAAGTTTATTTCTAAAAATAGCGGAATTCGAAAGACGTTTGAATGCAGCATCCACTCCACCAAACACAACACTTGTACAGTTACGTGAAGAGTTCTGCGTTTTCAAGGATCTGGTAACTTCAATGCTTAGTCTTCTACGTCAGCAAATATTAGACTGTTCGAAAAATATTGATGAGATTAACATGAGGCATCGACGGAAAGCACTCCTTTTCATGGAATCCCTGAATCTCCAGAGTTAAATACACAGAATGAGGTACTCCAACTGATTCGTGGTAAGATGGGTCTTCCACATATCGCCGACTCTTCTCTCAAACAGTGCCATAGACTTGGTGCGAGACAGAGCGATAAAGTTAGGCCTGTTCTTGCCTATTTTCATGACCATCACAATAAAGCAGAGGTTTGGAAGGCAAAATCCAAGTTGAAAGGATCCACTGTCTCAATCTGTGAATTTTGACGAAAACACGACAAGCAGTTCACAAAATGCCCGTAAGTATTTTGGGGTTAAAATGTTTGGAGTCATGATGGGATTATTCATATTAAGCTTCCTGAAGGTCGAAAGAAGATCTCCTCTGAAGATGAGTTGGAAGCTCTGAAGGTCAAGTTTGCTTCTGCACCGTCGTCTAACAGGGCTGGCAATAGTCCTCGTCATGAAGACAGCGTTTCAGTGAGCAAGAAGGTCTCTCATTCGCAGCAAAGCCCATCTAATTCTACTTGTCAGCAAGAAATAGCGCGAAATAATAATCCTGCTAGAACAAATCAGAAGCAGAGTGATGACATCAAAGAGCAAGGCGTTTCGCTTCCAAGCGATAGTCTCTTCACCCTTTAATAATCAAGGTGAAGTAATTAGAACATAATATTGACATTCTTTGTGTTTTAACATATGCACTTTATTTTTTTATTCAGTTTTGTTGTAGACTTTCACACTTTTGAATACTTGGTCTTATAACTTTATTGATTTGTTTTAGGCCATTACTGTATTTTATTTGTAATATTTATCAAAATCTAATTATAACATCAATGTCAGTTTACTAAAGTAAATGACAGTAACAATGTCAAAATCACAATGTCAATGCCAGGTTATACGTGTATTACTCTATGGTCACAGATAATAACAGTGGCAGATTTTCTTTACTTCATTGAGACGACTATATACACTGCGTAGTACTTAACCTCGTCGTATTAAATTCGCTTTCTATTATTTTGGATATTTTTCAACAGTGTTTCGTTATTATGTTTAGTTAATTGATGCTTCCTGTATATTTTGGACATATATTTGTAGTTCTGTTTCGATATTGTTTTCGTTTTTGTTTTCTTTATTTTTATTATTTTCTACATGTTCATAATTGTGTAGTGTTTATTTTTTTTTTTCAGTTTGGTTTATTTTAATGTAAACAGTCAACTTGAGGGTTGGTGTATTATGATTGTTTGCTATCCTTCTATATCATTTTGCATGTTTGTAGTTTACTCTTAGTTTTACATATATTCTTTTAAAGTATTTGTATTTTTATTTTACATTAATATTCATATTTTTATTTTTTATTATTATTTTTATTTTTATTTTACATAATTACATTAATATATATCTTATTCCATTATGACTGATGATGATTCCTTTTATTCCTATGACTCAGACTTGTCTTTTGTTTCTTGCGATGACCAGTTAAATGACAACGTTTCTTCTTTAAATGGTCTTTTAAATAATGTGTTCCCTTCAGCCAGTAAACTGTTGAATATTTGTCACATAAATGCACAGAGTATACCAAGTCATTATGCAGAACTCGAAACTTCATTTGCTTATACAAACTTACACGCTATTTTAATTTCTGAGAGTTGGTTGAAGCCGTGTTTACAGTCAACCATGTATCCAATACCTGGTTTTGTACTTATAAGAAATGATCGTACAAATAAAGGTGGCGGTGGAGTTGCTATTTATCTTCATAGCTCTTTACCATATAAAATATTATCAACGTCTCCATCTCCATACTCTGCCTCCGATGAACACTTATTTGTGGAACTTGATGTCAAGGGCACAAGGATAGCTCTCGGAGTAGTGTATTGTCCTCCTTCTACTGATTACTTCGCCAATTTGGAAATGGCTCTCGAAAACATAGGTTCTAAGTATACACACTGCATAATCATGGGGATTTCAACACTGATATTCTGAATAATTCTTCTCGTACACAAAAACTTCACTGATCTTAGAGTCCGTCAATCTTGAATTTTACCTTTAAGGGCTACCCATCATAATTTCGACACTGAAGACTCTCTTTTAGATCTCATTATTACTAGTTCTTCTGATCATGTGGTTGCACATG
Organism: Sericinus montela; assembly: GCA_029286605.1. NCBI lineage: Eukaryota > Metazoa > Arthropoda > Insecta > Lepidoptera > Papilionidae > Sericinus > Sericinus montela. Next base: position 1,336,456 of record JAGSMR010000032.1, on the reverse strand, counting down.
GTCAGCTTCCTGCCCCAGGATTCTCCCGACATGACCTTATTTATGCTTCGTATAAGCTTAGACCCCTAAACGTGGTACTTCATTTTACACTTCCGTAACTTTACTAAGATAAACTTGGATAATTTGCACAGTGATGCGTCTCAAATTAATTTTGCCTCGCTGGCGGCTGCTTCTACGGTCGATGAAAAGGTACATGCCCTAAATAGCACGATAATTAGTCTGTATGATGCCCATGCCCCAGTCCATAAGGTCAGAGTTAAACGTTTGCCAGCTCCTGGATGACTGACGATGTGCGGAGGGCAATGGACAGGCGAAACCGAACTTTCTTGCGATTCAAGAGGTCTCGTTTTGAAGAAAACTGGTTGTCTTTTAAAATGGCTAGGAACAGGTGTAACCAGATGGTACGAACTGCTAAACGCCGATACTTCCTAAACAATATAACTAACTCTTCACCAGCTGATGTGTGGAAATTTCTCAATTCGATGGGTGTAGGTAAATCACCTATCATGGAGTATGGTCCTTCTCTTCCCACGATGATTTGAATCTATACTTTACTGCTACTACTGCAATGGACCCTACCATCCGGGCACAAACCATAGCATACATTGCTTCAATGCAGTCTCCACACATCCCTGTCTTTAATTTCTCTCCCGTGAATCAGGATGAGGTACGTAAGGCAGTACTGGCAATTAAATCCAGGGCCGTGGGATGCGATGAGGTTAGTAGGGTTATGATAGCCAACATCCTTGAATTTATACTTCCTGCTATCACTCACATTATTAATTTCTCCCTAGACTCTGGACAATATCCCTCTCTTTGGAGAAAGGCTTTCGTGCGACCTCTCCCCAAAGTACCTAATCCTACACTTCCTCATCATTTCCGTCCTATTTCAATATTGCCATTTCTCTCTAAAATTTTGGAAGCCTGTGTACATAAGCAAATTTCCAAATTTGTATATGAACATAACCTACTGAGTAACTTTCAGTCTGGGTTTCGTCCTGGCCACAGCACCACAACTGCACTACTTAAAATCACTGATGATATTCGTGAGGGTATGGAGAAGATGAAAGTTACAGTTATGGTGCTTGTGGACTTTTCGAATGCTTTTAACACAGTCGACCATGATATCCTTCTTGCAATTTTTTCTAACTTTAAATTCGCTTCCACGGTATTGGAGTGGTTATCTTCTTATCTTCGCGGACGTCAGCAATCGGTCTATATGGGACAAAAGACCTCTCAATGGGCGGGACTAGGTTGTGGCGTTCCGCAAGGCGGTATACTTTCTCCCATTATCTTCTCAATTTTTATAAATTTTATCACTTCTAATATTAATTGTTCGTACCATCTGTATGCAGACGACCTGCAGATTTATGTACAGTCTGATATTGAAGAACTCCAAGATGCAATTAATAAATTAAATGACTGTCTGAAAGCAGTATCAGACTGGTCCTTACGCTTTGGAGTATCTGTGAATGCAACAAAATGCCAATCTTTGCTGGTTGGTAGTACTAAAATGCTAGCTAAAGTCGATGTTGGAAACCTACCCTTTATACGTTATAACGATGCAGTGATTCCATTTTCGGGTTCTGTTAAAAATCTTGGGCTACATATCGATAACACCTTGAACTGGAGAAAACACATAACTGAAGTTAGCCGTAAAGTAACGGCCACGCTACGAGTGCTCTATCGCCTCAAAAACTTCTTCCATGGGAAACTAAGCTTATGCTTGTCCAGACGCTTATTTTACCAATCATTGATTATGCAGATGTGTGCTACTGTGATTTGAACAAAGATCTTCTAAACAAGCTAGAGCGCCTTGTTAATAATTGTATAAGATATATTTTCAACCTTCGTAAGTATGACCATATTTCACAATACCGTTCTCGTCTTAAATGGCTTACTATACAACAAAGGCGAAACTCTAGAATTCTGCTTGTTCTTTTCTCAATCATAAATGATACTACTTACCCTTCGTATCTTAAGGATAAATTTCAGTTTCAATGCTCAATTCATGATCGGTGCCTGCGGTCTTCATCTAATTACAAGATGAGTATCCCGCAACACTTTACCAATTTTGTTGGTCACTCCTTTACCATTCAGGCTACACTGCTCTGGAACTCTTTGCCCGAAGACATCAGAAAAGTTACCAATAAGTCGATATTTAAAAGACTTGTACGTGAACACCTTTTAACTGTCAGTTAGAATTAGTGATTGGTCATTACAGTCATAATAATGTTTTTTTTTAAGTTTTATATATGTATGTATGTATATGTATATGTATATTTGTGTATATATGTGTGTATGTATGTATATGTATATATATATATATATATATATATATATATATATATATATATATATATATATATATATATATATATATATATATATATATATATATATATATATATATATATATATATATATATATATATATATATATATATATATATATATATATATATATATATATATATATATATATATATATATGTATATATGTGTGTATGTATGTATATATATTATATTTATTATTTGTATTAGTATTTTATATTGCATCTTTATTTTCGTTAGGTCCTATATTGATTTTCTTTTTCTGTAACCCAGTTTAAAGCACCTTAACAATATTTCTCCACGCCTCGGTTGACTGGCAGAGAATGCCTAATGGCATTAAGTCCGCCCTTTGTATAACTTTCTTTGTGAGGTTTGCAATAAAGTGTAAATAAATAAATAAATAAATAAAATATAAGGGATGGTAAAGGGTGGCAAATTATTAAGCCAATGTCGTTAGAACTACAACTCCGGTGGTGGTTATAGTAGCACTGTACTTGCGTATAATGTGATATGACATATTATTACGTCATTCTCAAGACAGGGGTAGACAGGGACACCTGTCAACCCCTGTGACCACGGATGCTGTAAAGCATCCGAAACGTCGGGAAATAAAAATAGTTTGTTAAAACTAATTAAAAACGCCATAAAATTCGAAAATGTTTTATTTTAGAGGTCTAGACAATTGAGTACTTCCGACCCACCTTCCTACGAAGACATTTTTTGGGATAACGTGACAGGTGGTATGAGCCTTGGGGATCGACCTGGTACTCTTGACTCGAATTCCGATCGTCCAACCACTCGGCTACCTTGACTGTTAAGACGTGTAATAAGGATGCACGAAAAACAAAATAGGCACAATGATTTCTTAAAATTTAGTTTTATACCAAATATATTTATACAATATGGTTCGATAACGCATAAAATTCATTATCTAATTCCTTATGTTAACCTCGAACCTCGAACCTCGATACAAACAACACGTTACAAACATGTCCACATTACAAAGTATAGGGTGTAAAATTTCTATGATAGAGTAAGAAAAATAAACAACATCGAAAAGAAACCTTCACAATTTTAATATTAAAAGAATCATACTAATACGATAAATCAAAATGTGTTTATAATTGTCTCAAAAAAGAAATTACTACATACAAGAGCCGTGGTGGTATCGCCTTTAGAATGTGCCCCCATCCCCATTCTTCTTGTGGGAGTCGTAAGAGGCGTCTAAGAGAAAAGCCTTTGTAATGTTAATGGATACTGATAGATAGTGAGATAACCATCTCAAAAATACCAAACCCAAATAAACAGACCGGTGACGGGCAGCAGCTTTTAAGGAGCAATGTGGCTGGTACTGCGATACTCTTTCCGTGAGTGGCGTAAACCTTCCAGGGAAGTGAACTATTACAGACATACATTCATACTTTATGTATGTATATGTACATATAACATACCGTTTTTATGTTCGCAGAATGTAGGATTAAGTGGAAAAATAAAAGTCTAAAATTATCCAATACATTTTAACGCCATTCCCATACAGGCGTATACAATTAAGTCCTTCTGACCCACCTTCCATCGAAGACATTTTTGGGATAACGTGACAGGTGGTATGAGCCTTGGGGATCGACCTGGTACTCTTGACTCGAATTCGATCGTCCAACCACTCGGCTACCTTGACTGTTGCGACGTGTAATAAGGATGCACGAAAAACAAAATAGGCACAATGATTTCTTAAAATTTAGTTTTATACCAAATATATTTATACAATATGGTTCGATAACGCATAAAATTCATTATCTAATTCCTTATGTTAACCTCGAACCTCGATACAAACAACACGTTACAAACATGTCCACATTACAAAGTACAGGGTGTCAAATTTCTATGATAGAGTAATAAAATAAACAACATCGAAAAGAAACCTTCACAATTTTAATATTAAAAGAATCATACTAATACGATAAATCAAAATGTGTTTATAATTGTCTCAAAAAGAAATTACTACATACAAGAGCCGTGGTGGTATCGCCTTTAGAATGTGCCCCCATCCCCATTCTTCTTGTGGGAGTCGTAAGAGGCGTCTAAGAGAAAAGCCTTTGTAATGTTAATGGATACTGATAGATAGTGAGATAACCATCTCAAAAATACCAAACCCAAATAAACAGACCGGTGACGGGCAGCAGCTTTTAAGGAGCAATGTGGCTGGTACTGCGATACTCTTTCCGTGAGTGGCGTAAACCTTCCAGGGAAGTGAACTATTACAGACATACATTCATACTTTATGTATGTATATATGTATGTACATATAACATACCGTTTTTATGTTCGCAGAATGTAGGATTAGGTGGAAAAATAAAAGTCTAAAATTATCCAATACATTTTAACGCCATTCCCATACAGGCGTATACAATTAAGTCCTTCTGACCCACCTTCCATCGAAGATATTTTTTGGGACAACGTCATAGGTGGTGAGCCCGTCGCCATCTTTCTGTCCAAGCCGACGAAATAAATCGTCCATAAGTTTTTTTTTTAAAGAAATCTACTCGTATAAACCTGACACCTGGGGATTGAAATCTGCTATCATGACTATTATATCTTCGGACCATAGGAATACATTTTTGAGACTTCTCAATACGTTATGGGTCGTTCTTAAGCTTTAAAAAGGCTTTGCCACTTGTATACCATAGTTTTCCCAGAGTAAGAGATGTTATAAAACGATGACATTGCTTCCAGTATTACTTAAAATTGAATAAACGAATTTATAATTTTTTTTATTCCATGAAATTGAGTTGCTTATTCGTCAATAGTTAGTTTGAAAATGAATGATTATTTGTCACACTACCATTGTGATGAAACTTTATGTTTGTACTAATTACGAGTCAATAAACACATTGCCTTTAGAGCCTGCTAATCTCCTCCAACCTCGCCATTCCCCTAACTTAAAAACGCACCCTCGTAGGTACTATAATATAAAATGTGTCTGTTAATTTAATTTTACAAATAATTTGCTATAACTAAATTTGTTATTTAAAAAATTACTTCGCAACCGCGTCAGTAGGTGAGGCGAAACACGTGTCGCGTTTTCGGTGGTGGTGTGTGTTACCTGGTTTGAGTGTAGTGGTGGTGGTGCATACAGTGGAGTTGGTGCACACATCTGTGGAATTGGTGCACGCATCTGTGGGAGGGAGGGTGGTGCTCTTCTTCTCTTCGGACCAGGTAGCATATACCTTTTTATATTTTCATGCGGAGGGTTGCGAAGTAATTTTTTTAAATAACAACTTTACAATGAATTTCCGCAAAGTAACGCCTGAGTCAATTAACTATCATAACTAAATTTGCCTTGAATTAGTCTGTTATGATGATGATGATGAAATTTGCTTTCGCCTTACATATAGGTAAAAAATACTTATTGCCCAGATAAGTAGCACGGGCGTTCGTTTATGAAAACGACCAAGACTTAAGAACCATATTCACATTCATCATACAGATATTAGGATCTATCAGTATTCGAATAAGTAATTCTAAGAAAAATATCTTATCTTATCTTAAGGCAGGGTTATGGCTGGTTTTCATTGATCTGTCTACCATCTTTACGCCATTCCCAATACAGGGGTCGACACCTGAGGATCGCACTCGGGTCTCTTCACTCGAATTCCGACCACCCAACCACTCGGCTATCGTAATCGGTCTACCAACTAGATAAATCAATCTTTACACATTTATATTATATCAAGTCTCTTTTTGTAATTTCAAATTAACAGCTTTGCACTAAATGCATATGATGGTTTTCATAGTACTTTTTGGTAAACATTAATTTTTGTCTGTCTGTCTGTTTGTTCCGACTATTCTCTGAAACCGCTGGACCGAATATAACGGACAGGATTTCATTGGCAGATAGCTGATGCTATAAGAAATAACATAGGCTGCTTTTATTTTAGAAAAATAATAAGAGTTTTGCGTTAAGTTTTAAACCGCGGGAAAAGGCGAGGGGGCAGCTAGTTAATAAATAAAATTTTATACTTCCTGGACTCCAATTCTGAATTTATTTAAAAGACAAATCGTTTATATTTTTAGTATTATTCAAACAATGATGTACTGAGCCATATTAGTTTAGTGATAAGGGCCCTCGCTTTTGTATCTGAGTAACTTAGGTTTAATTCCCCAGCCGTAGGAGGCATAATTTCTCTTTACAACCGATGGTAGCACATAATTAATTTTCTATTAATGTTGTCTTACATATGTAATGTTATGTCTTACATGTTATGACTCACATATATATATTATATACCATGACATATACCATGTCACTTCTACAAAACATTGTAGAATCAAGAATCAAGAATCAAAAAATTGACGTTATTGTTTTGTCAAAGTGTATTAAAAAGTTTTAATTGTTTTGATTGGTCTAGACTAAACGTTGGGCACACGCATCACGCTTCATCAAGGTAAAACGGTTAGTACCTTTAATGTGGGTCAGGAGACTCATCGCAAAGCTGTAGCTACTTCAATTCTTACCAACTAGATCGATTAGATCAAAAACAATGTAATATATTATGAACCTAAATACTTGCTGCTTAAGTGCAGAGTTGAAATACTTGTATCAAGCACATACAGTCTCGAGCAAAGCCGTAGGTGACGTCACGGCAGTGTCGCGTTCGCGCGTTTCTTACGATCGATATTTGAATTCGGCCTCGGGGTTTTCCGTGTTAAGTCGGAAAGACTCTAATGACGCCGCTACCACGTGTCTGTTACGTAACAACATGTACAACAGCTCATTGACAGGGTATATTAGTGTAGGAGATGCAGTTTACTCCTACATACAATGTTATGAATTGATACCCAGTTGTCTACACTGTCTAATAAATTAATTAGTACAAACATTTTTTTATCGGTATTTCCTCCTAATTTTGTTACTTCTTTATGAGCGTTTGCATGCAATGAAGAAACAAATGCAAACAAAATTTGCACACGCGTTGCGTAAAGAAAAGTTAGGATGATGACGTGTGGTGTCCAATAATTTTGCATACATTTCTTCCCAACGAAGGAAGAGTTATAACTGGCATAGTCGTTAGCAGATTGGCGATCACAGCACCAACTTTACTTTTTACCACGAAACCTTAATAATAGCGCCAGCCTTATTAACTATGTTCCATATTAAGTCAAAAATTTTATAATAAGGTCTATAATTTTAATAACGTAGATTGGAAACAGGATGTAATATATGAATAATTATTAGAAAGTCTCCGAAGTGGAATAGCATTTAAGAATATTTTTTGACACTAAAAAAAATTTAATTATTTTTCCAGTAAACGATTAAAGATCAAAAGGGTAATCAGATATAAGTTTAGGAACTTATCCTTTTAGAGTTAGGAGACACACGGTTCTAGGGACCAGATGCGAGACTTTTAAAAAAGAAATGTCGACCCAAGGTCACCAGAACTGGTGACCAAACGCTAGAGCTGGCTTATTTGGTCAGAGAATCGTTCTATAATAATTTTGTTACAAGGCCATCTTTCAAACCTGCCATATTGCGAATCTCTTCGTTTCGCTATCCGTCGGCCATGGTAAGGCAGCACATTTTACGAAGAGATCGCATCTCCACTGCAGTCCCTTTCAAATACCAGAACCTTACTTTCATTAGCATTCAAACGGAGACCTTTAACTGCACTTTCTTCTTTCGTATACGTGACTTATGCCTGCAGTTCTGCCTCTGATGGTGCAAAAAGCACTGCAAAATCGGCATACAGCAGACAATTAACTTTAATGTCACCCAATTTCGCACCCAAACAGCTATCTTTCAGCTTCTGTAAACAGCTGTCGAGATGTAGTATGAACAGCCAGGAGGACATGACACAACCCTGTTTTACGCCCGTTTGGTCGCTAAACATGGGTGACAGGTCATGCCCTAGCCGCACACAGGCTTTACCGTCACATTAAAGTTACTACACAGCCCTTAGCAATGGACCATCCACATTATACCCCAGCAATAATTCCCACATTTTCTTTCTTACAACCTTATCAAATGCTTTCTCCAGATCCACAAAAGCACAGAAAATCTTTTGGTTAGCAGCCAGAAGCTTCTCCGTGATCATGCGGAAAGAAAACATTAGATCCGTGCATCCTCTTCCAGGTCTAAATCAGCATTGTGCCTTCCATAGAAATCTTTCCGATTTCTCTTGCATCCTACGTGTTCACCTTCGAATAAACGTTACTTGCTAAACTGGTCAAGCTGATTGCCCGATAGCATCAGCAGTCATAATGTGAACCTTTACCTTTACCTCACTGAGATCATCACACGCATACATTTCTCTATAAAGTTCGCTCCATCGCTGCATGACGTCCGATTTTTCTGTGAGGACGTCATTGGTTCTCGAAAGCACTTTGTTCATTCTTAAGGCAGTGGCTCCACTCCTTCCAACCTTTTTCCAGAAGAGTTTGGAGTTCTCCTTGAAGTTGTGCGATAACCTTTCGTCAGCTTCCATCCTACACCTTTCACGCACTTCCTCAATCAATGCTTTCGTGTGAACTTTCTGCAGCTTATATCTTTCTTTCATCTTCTCTCTCATATCCTTATCGTTATTAGAGGCCAAGTAGTCTAACCATCCTTTCTTCTTCTTATTTACTGCTTCTTTCACTTCGTCATTCCACCAAGCATCACCCTTTTTACTACAACTTCTTTTCACAGTTTCACACACGTCTTCCGCTGCACTAACCATTCCATTGCTTGATATTTATCCCTAGTGTCCGCTTCCTGAAGCTTTCAGCTTCGGATGCTACCGACCGACTGTGTCGTTCTGGTATCGCCGTCCGGTAGCGCCAACCCGCGGACAGACCACTAAATCTAGTAATCACTAGTTAGTCCCAGGTCAGCACCCCTGAACACTCGCGTATCCATCACCTGTTTTCGCAGTCGGTCATCCACCAGGAATAAATCGATCATACTTCTCTCATTGTCTCTTTCTCTAGTATACATATGAATTTTCTTGTGACTAAACATAGTGTTTGTCACAAGAAGACCCTTTTCCTTGCATACAGCCAGTATAAGCTTGTCGCATCGTTAACCCTTTTTATCACCAAACATTCCAAGCACCGACTCGTACCCTGGCCGAGTGGTACCAACCCATCAATTCAAATCACCACATACAACAATTCTTTCTTTCCCCTAACCAAATCTAGAACTTCCCTTACATTCTCCCAAAACTCCTCCAGCTCAGCCCTGGACGACGAAGCCACCGGCTCACAAACAGCCAAAAGGAATAACTTCGTCAGTCCCAATTTAAAGCGAACCCAGAGAAGTCTTGAGTTCACAACCTTATATTCAGTCATAACATCGACCAACCGAGACGACAGCAGCACCTCCACTGCTTGGCAGGCGTTCTCGCTCTCCGGGACTCCGAACCATAGAGTTATCGCCCCGCCAGGAAGCACTTCAGTACCGCTACCCTTCCGTTTGGTCTCCGACAAACACACGACATCTAATTCTCTTTCTTTCATTATATATTTTCATATATATGTATATATAAATATATATATTCATTTAAACATATAAACAACCTTGACTTGAGTGCTAACATTCATATTGAACCTACGAATGTTTCTCCTAGCAGGAATCGAAACCGCAACCGCAACTTCGAAGAAAGGGTCTCTACCAACTCGGCTATCGGGTTGTCGTCATTTACTATTATTAACAGTATTTACATTTAGTATACAAAATATTACGTTCTATAAGTACATAAGTTGACAATATTATATATGTAGACATATATATTCACACAAAAGAACAAAATACAAAATATTACGTTCTATAAGTACATAAGTTGACAATATTATATATGTAGACATATATATTCACACAAAAGAAAAAGTAAAAAGATTTAATGAAACTACTGCAATTCCACATGCTCATTATGGAAAGCTGTAAATGTCAAGGTTTTAAGATTCTTCCAGTAGGCCGCGTCTCCCGCTTGACACGGAATTTCTATTGCGATCGTAATTAGTGCCCTTCTTATATTTTCGTTTTAAAAAAATATAATGAGATACAAGATTGCTAAGTGGTTGGCTGATCGGAATTCAAGGCTTGGACCTATGGCTTTTTTCAATGGCAAACTTATTTCTTTTTTTTACAATATATTTATGAAGATAGTAAAAAAAATTGCTGCATCTTAAACAAATATTAATTGTTACTTATGTGGTTCCTAGGCCACAGTAAGCTCCTACTGCAAGGGTCACCTGCACTTTTATTATATTAATGTTTGTAGGCGCCTATAATGTGATATTTATAAATATAATTTACTAACTACAGTCAGTGCCACGATTGCACGAACTTGATGATTACTTCACACACTTAACACCTGTTAAAGTCATAAGGGAGAGCCTTATAGAAGATTTATCAAAATTGCCACTATTGGCAAGTAGATTGGCGATCACAGTACCAGATACCTCGCACCATAGACATTGCAGCCTGTCATCGGTGTTCTTAATATTAATTTGGTATTTTTTGAAATGACTAACGCGCAATCTATAAATCGCAAATCATACTCATTTACTTTTCCCTCATTCGCCCCTCACTACACCCACGGAAAGAGAGGCAGTGGTATTATTACGCCGATACCACACGTCACCTAGATGGTTGGATGATTTGGATTCGAATCATAAAAAAAAATATACACAAGTATTGGATAATACAGTTGCAGAAGGGGCAAGGTTGACATTTGAAGGAAAAGTTATTACTGGTATGTTCTCCTTAATACCAAGTCGTGGCGCTGGTAGGAAATCCTTTAATTCTGCAGAGCATTGGTTGTATACATATACAAAGAGCAGTAAAGCTACTGGTATTGGGCAGATAAAAATTAGTCATAGATATAGTAAGTTATAGACACTACCATTGTACCATTAATATAAATGTATCTATTTACGATTGGTCATCGAGTCCAAGTTTTTATTTTTAAAGTTCTTTAATTTGTATTAGTAATAGGAGTAAACCGTGTATCTGTCAGAAATAAAGTATGAAGCCTTATCTCAACCTGAGTTTCGGAAGAGGCGACTAATGTTTAGAAAGACTAACAACCGTATTTCATGGAGGCGGCATAAGATAGTCTGCTATTCCGCTACATCGGTGGGTGGCTAAAAGTCGTATAGAAAGAGATATACATATCATGAGATAAATAAATAAATACATACATATATAGGGACAATATCAAATCCATTGCTTCCATCCCAACGTAAGATGCTAATGCACTGGTGGTATGGAAATCGGAAACAACGACGGCACCACACCCAGATCCGAGCAAATGTAGAAAAAGTGGTTTTTCTATATTGACTCGACCGGGAGTCGAACCCGGGACCTGGAGATGGCGACACCATGAAAACCGGTGATCACGCCACTCGTCCATGGAGGTCGTCAAAATGATGAGATGGGTAAGTTTCTTTCTATACAACTACAGACAGCACCTTCTGTCTTATACCACACCTATTCTAAACATAGATTACTACTTTTAAATGCAAGTAAATTATCATTTACATTATATGTACGTATATTATTAGTGATAAAACTATAACCACTGCCATAAGTATGTAAATGAAATTAAATTATTATAAAAGTAATTTATGCGCTAACTTTCTGTAGAATCGACTAGAAAGTGGATTCGGGTACCAAATAAAACGATGCCTAGTGACCTGAGCTGCTCCGCTGGCAAAACTTGAGGACTCACAAGGAAAATCTTGCAGCTGGTTGGACAGAGGGATAAACATCCTGCTAAATAAGCAGTGACTTCCAGTTTTTATTTGATCTGTATAACTTTCCATTGCTTCTTATCGGCCTGTAAATGTACTGTAAAACAGAAGCCTCTCCCATACAGAGGATTTGCTATATGTCAGTAACATGGATGCTACTGCTCGTCATGGGTCTGCTCAAACAACTCAACTTGCCTGGAATTTTTCGGGAATGTAATTCCGCCATCGGACGGCAGCCTTTGAATTTTAGTAGGCTTTATTTCCTTACACCACACACCGCATAATACTCGTATATAAGCATATATATTTTTAAATAGTTAAATTTGTAGATGTGGTCATCGTCACATATGTTGCATTGATTCCATAAATATTTAAATTGGTTAGGAAGTCAGAAACTACGAAGGTACCACATACACCCAAATCCGATACAATGTTAATAGATGCTTCATTGTCCCGTCTGGGATTCAAACCCGGGACGACTGTAAGCTGACGACACCATGGATACAGATGTGTACGACACTCGTCCACTTCGTCAATATATAAATATTGACTGTGTTTTATAACTAGTCACGTAACTAAAAGTCACGATAGCCGAGTTGTTGGGTGGTCGGAATTTCGAGTCGAGAGACCCGAGTTCGATCCCCAGGTGGCAGTACCAATGAGTTTTTCAAAAACTTATGTACAAATTTTATCGTTGGCTTGGACATAAGGGCGGCGACAGGCTCACCACCTGTCACGTTGTCCCGAAAATATCTTCGGTGGAAGGTGGGTCAAAGGGACTTAATTGTCTAGACTTGACCTCTGTCTACCCCTGTATTGGGAATTGCGTGAAGATATTTAATATTTAATTTAATGTTTTATAACTTACTCTAAGAGTATTGTAAAATGTAAACATTGATATCATTCACCTGGTTTCACGTTGTGTGACGTAAAGCCTTTACAATTCATAGTGAATAGTAAAACCGTATACTACGGTTTGCAGTTTTAAAATAACTTTGTATAAGACCAACTACGGTTACTATTATGTTAAAGTTATTAAGTGTAACTATATAACTTAGAAGTCGCAATTGTTGCGATACTAAAATTGCATTAAGGGGACTAGGGCAGTGCAATAATTGCATCTAGTTTAACCGGGTCCGATCGATGTGAGGGTATTTACCTCGCCGGGCGAAAATAATCCGGGTGCCGGTGATGTCAGAAGACATTTCCACTGCGCATGCGTTACGAACCTGAAACTAAGAACGTGTGGATGCGCCTTCGAAGCCTTATTTGCACTCGCGACGAAGTGGCGAGCTTTCGTGCGATGTTTACGCACACGCGTGAGTAGTCCGCCGATTGGTGTGCAATGTGTGAGTGCGTGTACCGATGAGGGAAATATCGGGGTACCGCAACGCGTGGTCGGTGGCGCGGCGGAGGCATGTCCTGTTGTTTGTAGGTCCGTGGCGGCGAGGCGGCGAGGCGGCGAGTAACTGGGCGTCAGTCGGTCGCCGGCCCGCGTGTAGCCGGGCGCGCGTGTGCGAGTAATGGCGCCCCGCGGCGGCCGGTGAGGCGCCGGCCCCGCCGACCGCCCCGGGTCGACGGGCCAGCCTGGACAGACGGACGCTCGACCCACCATGTCCTTGCTCAGCGTCACAGGTACCGAGTGTTAAGTGTAATAATTTCGCGCCAGTTTCAGCGGCATCGTAGCACTGCTTTGTGCGAAGACGCCTGAAATATACGCATTATTTTGCGGTCGTTACGGACGCGTACTGAAAGTGCTTTCTGTAGAGGTATTATAAGTGCTAGGGCTCATGAGGTGAATATATTTAAGGGACTTAAAAATTAAATAACCTCACCTACGACATTTCTTAGACATTTTTAAATGAATATCCATTTAGCTGATGACACATTAATTTAATAAATACTGACAAACGCACGACAATGAACAGTACAGTACTACCTGTTTGCGTCAATAAGCGATAACAGGTAATCGAAGTAGGATCACGAAACTTGATAAGAGTAAAAACATGAAATAATATTTGGTCAAATTAACAGTAAAAAGCTTATATCATAGTTCAATAGAACATAATGAGATATTTAATGTTATAACGAATCATTATGATTAATATTTCACCTACTTCCGTAATAGTTTAGCTATTGAGCTTTACTGCTGTAAAATTAAGTAGGTCGGTAATTTTACATTCTTTCAGCCGGTCGCATTTAACAGTAGGTCGGTTGTACGCCGTGAATAGCTAAACACACTATTCACCCTTTTGGGTCAGGTAGAAAAATAGAAGCAAATCTTTTGGCAAAGAGTTATTCTGTGTACTTAATTTTACGACAAGAAATTATTTATGAATATACGCATATGTTTTATATACATCGTATTATAATACATAATCGCAGAATGGTCTCATAACAGCGACATACTCATAACCTGTCTCGTTGTCCTACAATAAACTCTCGTGAAATGTGGGTCGGAAAGTCGAAATTGTCTCCTACATCTGATTGAACCCAGTACTAGGAAATTCATGAAGATAAAAAACACACATAAGTGATACCAAGTATTACTTTGATAGTCCCATACTTCATATACACCTATGTGTATATGAAGTACCGATGTACAGAAGTATTTACCTATGTAAAGCAAGTATTTCGTAACTTCCTAATTATATTATTATAAATGTCAACATAGATGGCTTTATAATCTGGATTAAGAAAGATAGGATTTTCCACAGAAAAATGTTCCTGTGGAAAAGTCTGAAGCATGATGGATTTATATATGTAGTATTAGAGGCCCGGAGAGGGAAATAGGCTGGTTTTAATACCGAAAAGTTAAGGGATCCCGCGAGAATATTGATATTATTCGCGGTATTAGTTGCGAGCAGGATTTAGTTACCTCTAAATAATAATTGATGAATACTATATAGTTTCTAGAAGGTCATTACAGTGGTAGAGCCACGCATCAGCTTTTGTTGTTGCATGAATGGGCCGGCTCGACCGGGGAAGTACCACGACCTCACAGAATACCGGCGTGAAGCAGAAGTCTAACAAACTTCTGCGTTTCGTCTGGTGAGTGCAGGTAACCGGAGGCCCACACACCCCCTCCCGCATTCTGGGGGGGGGGGGCACTCTAACACCGGCAACGCATCTGCTATGCCTCTGGTATTGCGTTCATGGGTGGCGGTAATCAGTTACCATCACGTGAACCGCCTGCTCGTTTGCCGGCCTTTTCTATAAAAAAAAAGTCAACCCAACCCAAGTCAAGTTTTACTGCGTCAATCTTCTGCGCTGACAAATAAACATTTTGAATGATGACGCACATTTTGATTTAAAAGTTGTTGGCTCTATTAATAGCCAATATTTTTCTATACACTAAATAACATATACAGTAAACATTTAATAAGTATAAAATATTTTATTACACATTACGAAATATATAGGGAAATTAAATCACGATGAATAATATAAGTACATGAAGCTTTTCACTAATTTTTCACAAAAAAAAAACTATAATTGTTAAAGCTGTGAAACGAAACTAAGTAAATGATGAAAAAATATATCTTTACTACTTCAAAGAAAACATTTAAAGTTGCCGTAGTTTCCTTCTCTGTACAGGAGACGTCTGGTCAGTACCATAGTCTTTCATACTCAACCCTGCTGCGAAATAGCGGTATAACTATTATGTTAAATTTGAAGCGTATACAGAGCAGGTGTAATTACGGGCTAAGATCAAATGGTTCATGCATTTTATCTTAGACCACAGGAGGACTGACGCATCAATAATCTTCGATTGAAGTTGGGCCATATACTGCAGTATTCAATAACTACAAGCACCACTATAGGGATTTTAACCACGTATAGGGATTTTACTGGCGATCTTAGCACGAAACACTTCACAATTCGCTACTTTTCTATTTTGAGATCATATTATAATTGAGATCATCTATATTACTCGTACATTTTCAGACTGATATTGTGATGGATTTTAGCTTTCTGTAAAAAGTTAGAATGGTTAAATAATTATCGTTTAAAATTATAATATACAAACTACTATGTATGTATCTATGTAAATAAAAAAATATACTATAAATAATTTATTTATATGCAAAAACTAAAAGTAAATAAAATAGTCATCATTAATGAAATATATATAAAAATTTTAATTATAGTAACTTATAACGACGACGAAACCAGTTTAATGGCATAAAGCCATAAAAATATATAACAAAATTATTTAATTTCGATAAGTATATGTATGTGACAAAAAAGTGTATAAAGTATTTAAAAAGATAGATAAGAACAAAAATATTAATTTGACACTAACAGAACAATTAAAATTTAGTAAAACAAACCGGAAGAAATATATTAGAAATTAAACAAAACAATAACTGATTTCCAGGCGAGACCTTCATGGAGTTCAACGAATAACCTTTACAGAATAAACAATAAAGGTTGAAGACATCTTGAGTTGTATTATTCAAATAACCATTATACTTGTACTGCAGAATTTGTATTTCATATTACTGTAAGAAGAAGTACATGAAGAGTGAATAAAAACGTGCCGAGTCGTAAACCAGCGAAAAAAGGGTTCTTTACTTTCTTATAACTACACAAAATACTCGTGTGATTTACTAAAAATACTGTATAACTTTAATTTAAGCAATTTTTATGTAACATGTGATAGAGCGAAAATGAAAATGATGAAGATGAAAATATAATTTCTTGTGAATGTTTCTTTTTCAATTATATCTTAATACTAAAAATAATAAAAAAGTATTCACCTGCATAGGGGACGAACGGGAAATAAATAAATGCAAAACCGGATGCTCAGCGTAGCGAATATGGCAAATATTACGGAAGTAGTCTATTTTGTCTTATGTCCTGCAACAGACTATTAGAGATCGATAATAAAGTAAGGTAAATGCACTGACAGAGGGATGACGTAAACTAAGTAATTTATCGTATGATAGTTATTACTCAAACTTTTGCAATACTTGAAAAAAGGTTTGAATTGTAATCGAATTGTAATTGCTTTCTATGCAATTAGTATATTTATATGTAATTATTTTCTATCAAATTTAAGAAGAAAAGATAAGTTTGAATGGAAATCTATAATATTCTAATTGAAACTGTCCTTGCGGTAGAAAAAAAATTGAATATAATGCTTTCATGCTTTTTTATAGGAAGTAAGTTTCGCAGCATGGACTGCTCAAAATGTCCCATCGACTTAAAATTCAGGACTAAGGTAAGAAGGCGGCTTATTAATTCCATCTATATTATAGCAATGATTAAATAAATATATTCCAATCCAAATTTCAGGCTTGATATAAATATTTTACATCTACTGACATCAATTTATATCAACGATGCGCTAAGGAAAAATAAAGACTCCAAAGTGTCTTCCATGGATATAGATTAGATGCCAGCATCAGAACTATTTTACCAATTAAAAGAATCAAGTAAGAATGTGTGACCTGAGAAAGCAAGGCTTTAGTTCCCTTTTTCGGTGACTGGAGAGGTTATTGACTTATTTTTTCGCTACACAGCAACCTATGTATTATTTTCAATACCTGATACCAACAAGATATTAAGTATGTATTTATTTGCACTAATTGTACTTATACAAGTCATACGAAAAAAATTATTAAGAATATTGACGATCATAAATTCTTTTGATAGACTTAGGCAGTTTTAAATTTCCCTCGGGCACTTGGGCTCTTCCATATCTCGACCTCTGTGTGAAGAGAATCTGTCATTTGTAATAAAATTGAATTGAGAGCATACATCTTACACTGATGAAAAATTTTAGATTTATTCCTGCAGTAAGGAACGTAATACAAAACATGAGAATGATGACATGTATCTTAAAGAAAAAGAGATATTTAAAAATCAACTGACACGGGCGGAATTATTTTTCTTTAACAACAAAGCCCCGCGCTAGGTTTAATTCTTAAAATTCAGAAAAATATACCGATATATCTTATGTTAATACTGTTTACTGTACATGAGTCATGACAGTCGACTGGTTGATCGGATTTCCAATCAGGATATAGTTCGATCTACGGGAGTAAGGATCGTACCTCAGAGTTTTTTTCCGAAGTTTATATACGATTTGTAAGAGTATATTTGACTCAGACGCTAAGACGGCGACAGGCTCTGCACCTGTTACTTTGTCTTAAAATATGCTCCGGTGAATTTTGACGACCCCACACAAGATAGAGTGACGGCCTGCGCTATATTTACGGGTGTTGGCAAATGAAGGTGGCTCTGGATCGTTCTTTGTGGCAATCTCTTGGGGAAGCCTAAGTTCAGCAGTGGACTTTTGATAGGCTGTTAAGATGAAGAGAGAAGAAAATTATTAATTTACGAACCAGCCTTTTAAAATGTCGTTTATAACATGTTATTTCAATTCTTAAGCTTTAAATTTAAATCAGTAGCACAGAAATACACTTCGCTTCCTCAAAGTTTCTTAGGTTGCGCCAATGTCAGGTGTTCTCAAAGAAGTGTGTCAAGACGGCCCATTTTAAAGCAAGCCGCTGTGACAGGGAAGCACTTACCGGGGTCCAGTTAATTGTATAATAATAAACATAAAAAAAACTATTATTTTGTGACCAATAGGTACGGTACATTAAAGACAATTTACAACTCGACACAATAATATATATTAATATTTTACGTGAATTCTGAGTGATAAAATTTTTAATAAATGATGTTTTTATAATAATTGAGTTTTTATTTAAATCTTTACAGTTTCTAATAAAAAACTACCTCTAAATTATTAGAAATGATACCAAAGTATAAATTTGTAGAACGAATTTATAATGTTTATTTTTACGATTTTAAATCCTTATAATTTTATTCATATTTTAAAACTTCGATTCATAAGATTTAGAAGAAAAATAAACTTTTTTTAAATAAATCTGTATTTGTAAAGGAAATCTTTATTTCTTGATAATAAAACTTTAAGCCCCTCGAAAAATCACAATATTGCGCTCAAGAAAAACAAGGTACCAAAAGTTTTAGTAAACTTTAGGTACCTTGTTGTCTAAGTCGGAATACTTTTTTAATTTTCATGAGAAGTTTTCTTAATAGAATTCTGGATATATTATAAAATTCGAATAGCCCTTCCCAAGAAAACAGCAGTCGATTCGAAGACGCGAACATACTCCTTTATTAAAATCGGTTAAAGTAGCATTTATAACGAGTTTGCAACACGAAATTTTCAGGAGAATGAAATAACCTTCACCTTATACCACTTCGACTTATTGTTGAATGACGAGCGGAAAATTAATTTGAGCATCTCAATGGTATGCGTTTTTGTTTTGACTTGAATATATGCTAAGGTTAAACCTGTCTCTATTCTTACTTTTAACAAAAGCTGGGAAATTTTTATTTTGTCTAGAGTTTTTTTGAGAGTTATATTTTTTATCTCTTCATGCATTCGAAACACTGGGGAATACCCACCACCCATCCGTGACCCCATCATTCTCTCGATTTAAAACCACTTTATATGGCTGGACAATCTCCCCATCTGGGATTAAGCAAATGACGACTTCTCGCCTGGACACGCCGCGGTTTGTCTATGACACCTAGCCGTTCCTTATTCAGTGCCATTCGCAAAGCCAGTGCCATTTGCAAATTGTGTCAGAAATGTCTTTTCGGACGATCCAAGTTATTATAAACCTAGAAGAACCTAAGTCACGATAGCCGAGTTGTTGGGTGGTCGGACTTTCGAGTCGAGAGACCCGAGTTCGATTCCCAGGTGGCAGTACCAATGAGTTTTTCAAAAAAAAATGTACGAACTTCATCGTTGGCTTGGACATAAAGGCGGCGACGGGCTCACCACCTGTCACGTTGTCCCGAAAATATCTTCGATGGAAGGTGAGTCAAAGGGACTTAATAGTCTAGACTTGACCTCTGTCTACCCCTGTATTGGGAATTGCGTGAAGATATTTATTTTTTATTTTTATAAACCTAGAAATACTTTCGACCTACATTTTATCGGAGCTTATTTGGTGCAATGAGACAGGTGCCGTTACTATATTTTTATTGTTATAAAAATTTGTATACAAAATATATAAAAAATATCTTCACGCAATTCCCTATACAAGGGTAGACAGAGATCTACTCCTAGACAAATAAGTCCCTTCGACCCACCTTCCACCGAAGATATTTTCGGGACAACGTGACAGGTGGTGAGACCGTCGCCGTCTTTATGTCCAACCCAACGAAATAAGCTATGCGCCTGTGAACTTCTAAATAAAATAAAAAAAAATATAATACTTCAAATACTTCACTACTAAATACTAAATACTCCACATAATTATAAATATATTAAGTAATTTATAAATGGTAAATTACACTTTATCGTAAATTATTATTTTATCCAATAATGTAAACAACGTTAAATCTTGATCGTCTAAGCGTTGAAGATTTAAATGTATGTTATTTTTTTATTTAACCGTAAAACGGTTAAATAAAAATGTTGGATTATTTTTATTTAACCGTTTGATGGTTAAATAAAAAATAACAAACATTTAAACCTTCAACGCTTAGACGATCAAGATTAATATAAAAATAAAAATGTTGGATTATTTTTATTTAACCGTTTGACGGTTAAATAAAAATATAACAATCATTTAAATCTTCAACGCTTAGACGATCAAGATTTAACGTTGTTTACATTATTGGATTCAAATTATTTTTTTTTAGTTAGAAACAGAGTCCGCGTTAGCGGCCCACGCAAATCAAGAGTTGTTTTTCAACAAAGGATGTTGAAAATAATTGGTACTAATTGTTGGGTAAATAAATTACAGTTTCCACCTTGATTTTATTTAACAACTATTCTTATTTTCTTACCTTTATTTTTATCATTATTTTTATTGTCTTTCGTTCTGAGTTTTTCTGTGATTTTATTTAAACATAATAAACATTAAATATGTAATTTGTGTAGAAGTCTTAATAGGAAAAACATCCTTGATGGTGTACACTTGGTGCTCACATTTCGCGTTCGCATGGTGCACACATTCCGCGTCAGATTATTGTGGGCTTTGTGATCTTCCATCAATATATTATTTATAGAGTAATCGTTAAAAATATGGGATATTTCTCCTTGCACTCTAAAATACCTGTTTATGAGTGTAAGGACAAATGTAAGTTTTATAAAAACATAATTATTAATATCATAGAACTTACATATTACGTTGGCCCTATTTACAGTTATTTCGAGAACTTACTTTCGCAGTTTACCTATATCATATTATCAATGTTACGCAATACAGTTAAAATCTTAGGTCATAAATGTTTTCATATCAAAATATTTCAGTTCACAATGCGCTACGTTATTCGTATAACAGACGAGGCGTCGACTCAGCATTTCATATTCGGAGCTTTTTCTCCCCATTCTTTGTGTTTCTCGTACGTTTCATTTCAAAGCCAAATAGGTCAGTGGATCCGCTCGCTTACTTAAACTAAAATTGTTCTATAGACCACTAAATTGTTGTAAGTCAAAAAAGGAATGGTTTTGGACGAAAATATTTCTAATTGAAAGACCACGGACAATTCATAACTAAATTTATACATCGGAAAATGTGATGTATCTGGTACGTTGTTAACCAAAAACTTGGAGAGCAAAACATTTCACCATTTTCCCGCCATTCGATTGTTGTCATGAACCACTTCAGATACAAAAATTGAGGTTTAGTTGAATACAATTAATGGAAATATTAGTAATATTGTTAGCATTTACAGTATTCTTAAAAATTTTAAGAATACTATAAATGTATTCTTAAAATACCCAACCCACCAGCGAAATTTTTGTATCTGAAGTGGAACATCATCAAAAATTTATGTACATCAGTAAAGTATTAAACGCTACAAGAGAATAAAAAGAAAAAAAATGTTAAAGATCCAAGTATGAAAGGTATAGGATAGGCTCATTTCTTGAAGGTTCCTAAGTTGTATCGGCGCAAACTTATGTCTTTTTAGGGTTGACCTGGACTAAATTTAGTCGGCCTCAGATTTTGGCTAACAAAATCTCGACATCAGGCATCGTCGACGTATTCTCGAGAAATATTGACAAGAAGATTGAGAGAAGATAAGGCAACACCAGTTCTGTCGTCTGCATAGCAATGAATGTTACTAATTTGTAACAAATCATTGATATGCAGAAGAAACAGGGTTGGCTATAGCACACAGCCTTGTGGGACACCAGCGTTCACAGACTTGGAGTCCGAGCATGCACCGTCAACTACGACCTTGATGCTCCGGTCTGTGAGAAAACTAGTGACCCAATTGCAAAATTTCTCGTGAAGCCCATATGACGGAAGCTTCGAGAGAAGCGCTTTGTGCCATACCCGATCGAAGGCCAACGCTATGTTCAAACTAACTGCCGGGACCTCCCCCTTGCTCACCACTGCTTCCGCCCATTGGAGAGTACCTGCCATCGCCCATACTGGCGGTCACTAATTAACTGGTGCTCCTCTAATTACCTCAAAAGCTGGCAGTTTATGGACTCTATAATGGACTCATTATTTTGGAGAACAATGAGGTGGAGGAGGATCGCGATCGGTCTGTAGTTGCACGGATCTGAGCGATCGCCTTTCTTAGGGATTGGGTGCACCAAAGCTGTCTTCCATGCCTTCGGGACTACGCCTAGAGAGTAGAAGTACCGGAAAAGACGCGTAAGAACCGATGCCAACTCTGGAACACACATCTTCAACACAATAGGGGGGATTCCATCGGGCCCACTCGACTTTTGGATGTCAAGGGAGAGAAGTACTTTGCGCACTGTGCTCTGAAAAACCGGATGCCCGGCATAGAGTATACACTGCACGGGATTGTCGGCGGTGAATTCCCCTGTCATCGGTAGTCGAGTTGGATGCAAAAAGAGAACCAAGAAGACCGGCTTTCTCCTTTGCGCCATGGACCAGCGAGTTGTCCTCCCTGTGCCGAGATGATAGTGATGGCTGACTGTAATTCCCTTGGACAGCCTTGGCGAGGGACCAGAATGCACGAGTTCCCGAAGGAAGACGAACTAGTATCTCGGTATGTGCTCGGACTTTACCGCAGCAATTACTCTATTGAAGGACCTGGTGGCAGAGTTATACTTCTTCTAAAAATGCTAGTTTTTGAATACCGAGGAGCCGATGCATTAACCCAGGCCCGAGAGATGCCATTCTGCAGGTGCTACCAAACCAAGGTTTAGATCTACCACCGATGGGCACTTCTGAGGAAGGAACGAAGAGTTCCTTGAAGCACCACATCGTCGGATTTTGCAACGGCGTCGGGATTGTCCAGCGGTAAGCAAACCTGCCCCCATGGGTAGGATGCAAAACAAGGACCGCATCCCCTCCCAATTGCGTAGCCAAAGGGTGGACAGGGTGCACAGGAAAGGCTGCCGAGGCGTTGAAAACATATATCCTCTCTGACGTATACATAAACCCCGGCCCGTGGCACAAAATAAAGTGTTCCAGATTGTACCCCGGGTAGGAAATATAAGAGGTATCCGCGGGAGAGGATATCTGCGTCTCGGTAAGGAAAAGCAAGGCCGGCTTTGCCGTCTCCAGATGGTAGTGTACGGCATCATGATTGAAATGTAGTCCCCTCATATTCAGGCAATTGCCTGCCCGAGCGCTGAAGCCCAGAGGGGTATTCTCCAGAACCGATGGTGCTGGTAGATTTTTTTTCCGTTACCATTTTTGGGGAAGAGGGGTATGTAGGTTACCTGGACTGACCAAACGAAACGCAGAAGTTAGTTAAACATTTACTTTACGCCGGTATTCTGTGAGGTCGTGGGACTTCCCTGGTCGAGCCGGCCCATTCATGCAACAACAAAAGCTGATGCGTGGCCCTACCACCGTCAAAACTGGTTTACGGGTTGGTGTCTTTTGACATTGCAGTACCAGACACTTGGTAACTTAGACTATTTAATCCAAGTTACCAAGACTAGTCCAGTGTGCTCTAAATAACAGATTGAATTTTAGTCTGGCATTAATCGTGATACTTGTACCGTCATCTTATCGGTAGCCAATAGCAATTTGAAGGATTTTCCCTTACTTGCCTCTTACGGTTCCTTCGGAAAGGAAGAGAGTTTAATATTCTTATGCCTTAATCATACGGCAAGTAATACTGTTAATTTTATTTTTTTTATCGGCGAGTTCATCGTACTGTTCATGCTCTAAATATTTCGTAGTATGAAGTCCTCGCTTAGTGGAGCTCTTAAACATGCGTTGGTAGAGTCACGTCTCCACTATTAAGGGTGACTCAAGTGAAGTGATATGACGAGTTATCAATATGGGTCGCGCTTATGTTTCTATTTTTAAAACAGTATTACGTCTAATACAGTTAAAATTAAATTATTTAATAAGGATAACGATGCAAAATGGACTAACATTCACCTGGTGCTTTGCGTTTACTGTAGCCCACGGACACATTCAAACGAGAAAGATTAGAAGAACGTTGTACCTCCAAGGACTGATATTGCTCCACAGACTATAATTAAACAGCCCGTTATTCTTTTAATATAATTAAAATACTATAAATAAGGCGAAAGAGTCTCTTTTGCGTATTTTTTTATGAAACTATGCTTGATAGTTACATTTATGTAAGTTTTGTTTACCTCGATGACAAGATAACATATCAGTATCAAATGAAGAAAAAAAATTTGTGAAATAAACGTCCAGCGTAGTTTATTTGCACGTAGGCTACGATACTTAGACTAGATGTAGGAGAAGCGTAGCGTTTGCTACGTCGATATCTTTGCATGTACAGTATATACAATGAACTTAGAAAGGGCTTACTTGATTCCCTATCCCATTTGATATAATCTTTTTGTAATAATTAAATGACTGGTTTTCGGTTTTGGTTGTGGTGATTCCCAATACAGGGGTAGACAGAGGTCAAGAGAATTAAGTCCTTCCACCAAAGATATTTTTTGGGACAACGTGACAGGTGGACCCGTTGCCGTCTATATGTCCAAGCCAGCGATGTAAATCGTACACAAATTTTAAAAACCCATTGGTACGTACCTGGTGGATCAAACTTGGGTATCTTGACTTGAATTCCGATCATTCAACCAAATCTACCACCATCTATCAAATCTACCACCGTTCCGTAAGGAAAGGTAAGAAAGTTCCTGTGACAGAATTCGTAGAAAAAAAACTCCGTAGGTATCAGACGATCAAAGCATATCCTAAAATAAAATAATAAAAAAAATATTAAGAATCATAAACCCGAGATGATCAGCTCCTACAAGCAGACTTAGCTCCAGAAATTGAACTTTGTCCATTTAATTCGAAACTATTTCGAATGTATATTAAAAATATTATATCGCTCATGGTCGGTAAAGCATGATGAAATAATAGTTACAGAAATCACAAAGATCAAGGGCGGAATCTCCAATATAAACAACATGTTAAATGGGGCGTAAAATTTCAATTAAGGTCACTAGGTAGTTTCATCTAACGGGACAGAAGTAATTAATATCCAGTGTGGAGAACATTTAAGGTTTACTTTATTATGTTTTAGATTGATATTAATTTTCATTTCTAGAAACAAATAAACACTTGAAGTGTTTCAGAAAAAAAATTAAAGTTGTAATGTTAGCCATATTCGAAAACATGTCTATTTACTAAGCACAAAAATTGACGGTTATTCACTGTACTTGATGTATTTTCCTTATATGAAACTTATCTGGTCAGGGTCTCGAACAGGTTTCAGGCTTTTTCACTTCAAATAAATCACACCTATCTTCACCAACACGTGTTGGTGAACCTGTGAAAATGTAATCAAGAAGAGATAAAGCTCAAATTATACATACTTTCACCTTTACCTATTTCGTATAAGTATGTATATCTTTACGTATAAGTATGCGTTCGTAGCGCGGCTGCCCTAAGAATATCACTACGTTTTACTGGTATCCAAATGTCAGAAAAAAAAAACAAAAAATTTCATAAAAATTTTCCTTTTTATCTTTACTGATATCACCTTTCATCACCTCACCTTTGAAATTTGGTCTTCATTCATAATTTTTATTACAATGGTATTGTTTTAAACTTTTTGACTCTGAAAATCTGTTAATCTATAAATGTGGAGAGCTTTGATTCAGACCATGTATGATTTAGTTTTTCCTTCGTCAAATAATCTCAAAGGTAAATCCTACATCACATAAAGGAGATTTCAAGTCGACGATATTCGACGTTAAATATTAATATTAAGAGAGAGCTAAAGCTCTCAGTTTGATAGATTTTCTGAGCAGAATATTTTATTAATAAAAGTATATCTCTGTGTGATTATCATTTATAGAAAATGTGTAGGAAAATAAATGTAAACAGTAGATTTTTGATAATCAATATGTTTAGATGAGTATAGGTATTTCAATTAACAATTTTTTTAAAGTTATTTAAAGTTTCTTTTAGTCTATGTAAATAACTACACATACACAGCATAGTGAGCAACACTATGAGTTACTTCAAAAATGTTCATGTTATCTTCAGTTTCATATAAGGTACTACGGAAATAAGTTGATTTTTCTTTCACTATTTGTCTCCCCAAACATTCTATTGCCATCAAAAATATTTAGTTCCACTAGAGTGCGTCATCATACCAATATTTCTGTATTTCGTGAAGATAAAGGAAGGCTCGTTTCGACCGCATTAGGCATATTGGCATGAAGCTCTCTGCTCAACCATCTGGCAGTAGAGCTTTTTGGTCTCTTGCCAAGGCGGTCGAGGCGAGTTTTTGTAAACCTTCATTGCCTCCGCTGGTTAAGCCCGACAGGACATTGGCTCATGCGGCAAAGGAGAAGGCAGAACTGTTCGCGAATCTCTTTGCCAGCAACTCACGTCTGGACACAAGCAACGCAGTTCCAACTTTCCTACCTCCCTGTGGTACTTTAATGTCAGAGGTCCACATCACTAACAAAGAGGTCCTCAAAACGTTGCAACATCTGGACGTGAACAAAGCCAGTGGACCTGATGGTATTCCAGCCATAGTGCTTAAGACCTGTGCACCCGAGTTGTCTCCTGTTCTGACACGCTTGTATCGCCTCTCCTTGAAGACTGGAATAGTTCCCAAATCCTGGAAGCTTGCTAACGTGCAGCCCGTGCCCAAAAAAGGTAGCTGTGTTGACCCAGTCAATTATCGACCTATTTCAATTACCTCCATACTCTGTAAGATTATGGAGCGTATATTGAACTCGCACCTCTTGGCATACCTAGAACATAACGATCTCCTTAGCGATCGACAGTACGGGTTTCGCCGAAATCGGTCGACTGGGGACCTTCTAGTGTATGTCACACATCTATGGGGTGAGGCCCTCGAGAACAGTGGTGAAGCACTCGCGGTTTCGCTCGATGTCTCGAAGGCTTTTGACAGGGTCTGGCATGCTAGCCTTATCAATAAGCTTCCTTCATATGGTATATCCCCTGGACTGATAGCCTGGATAGAAGACTTTTTGCGGGAACGGTCTTTGCGAGTCGTTATTGACGGCTGCTCATCGGAGGCTATGGCGATTAATGCCGGAGTTCCTCAAGGGTCTGTTCTGTCCGCAACTCTCTTTCTGCTGCACATAAACGACCTGCTCGAGCCCGGTCTCTATGTATGCAGATGACAGCACAGTTGTGGAGAGATATCTGGCGCGTGTTCAGTCCAGACAGGATCAAGTACAGTCTGCTTGGGGTGGCCATGGTAGAGCGTATGAATCTTACATTACAGGCAGTTTCAACTGGGGCAATACCAATCTTGTGAGATTCAATGCCACCAAAACGCAAGCGTGTCTGTTCTCCGCCAAAGGAGCCAGTTCACCTTGGCTCCTAAATTTCAGAATGTATCTCAGGAATACACCGACCGCCTCCAGTTACTAGGAGTCGAAATCACGTGAAACCTTAACTTTGGGCGGTTCATTGAGTCTAAGGCTAAAGCCGCTGCAAGGAGATTGGGAGTTCTTGCAATAGTGCGGCGTTACTTTACTCCGGGACAGCTTCTGACCCTATATAAAGCTCAGGTCCGGTCGGCTGTAGAGTACTGCTGCCACATATGGGCTGGAGCTCCTAAATATCAACTGGCAGCCTTGGATTCTGTAGAGGACGGGCCAAGCGGCTAATCGGTGATCCTGACTTGGTTACTACCAATTTGTCCAGTCTCGAACACAGACGACGTGTGGCCAGTCTCTCGGTGTTCTACAGGTTACATTTTGGAGAGTGTGCGAAGGAATTACATGAGTTAATTTCCACTTCATAATGCGTACAGCAAAGGACTGGAATAATTTGCCTGCATCAGTCTTTCCGTCCGATTACAATGTGGGTGTCTTCAAGAGAAGAGTGAATAGGCTCTTTCTAAGCTAGTGTGCCTACCAACAAAAACTACATCGCCACTTACGCTCAGGTGGGATTGTAGTTAAACGCTAGCTTATAATGTTACAAAAAATAAATAAATAAAAGAAAGATAGAAAGCGAGGCCAGGCGTAATACTAAATTTCCTCTTCCCGCAATTCGTCTACAGCACCTGAAGGATAGAAAAGATGGCGTAGAGTCATCTAACCAACTCGGAACGGATCAGATCATTCGACTGTTTGGTTAACCTTTAAATATATAATCATTTGTGAAAGCTTTAAAAACGTACTGCACACGCACGCTACTAGTTTTTTTTATTATTTTTTATGCGCAAACCTGGTGTGCAAATGTATCGATTCTTCTTCTTCTTCTTAACAGCCTATCAAGAGTCCACTGCTGAACATAGGCCTCCCCAAAAGCTTTCCACAACGAACAGTCCCCACCCACCTGCATCCATCGACTTTCCGCAGCATTTTGCAAGTCGTCACTCCATCTCGAGGGGGGTTGTCCTACACTGCGTTTGCCTATCGAGATCCTTTCTTCCCCAACGGTGTTCATTTCGAGCTATGTGGTCCGTCCATTGCCACTTCAGCGTGCTGATCCTTACGGCTATGTCAGTTACCTTAGTTCTGCTGTGGATGTCTTTTTTGCGGATTTTATCGCGCAGAGAAACACCGAACATAGCCCTTTCCGTAGTACGCTGAGCAACTTTGAGCCGCCTCATACGGCCCGCAGTGAAGGACCACTTTTCAGATCCATAAGTCATCACTGGAAACACGCACTGGTTATGTTATCGATTATATCTATATATTATATCGTGTTATCCATCGATTATGGTATCAAAATTATTATAAAAAGTTAAAAATATGCTATTGCAATTAGAAGCCCACATATGCCACTGATGTGGGGATAATAAAAAATAAATATCACGTAAGATTTATTAATCTGAACACAGTTCAAGAATGTTTGCAGCCTAGAGTTCTCGTAAAACCAAAGCAAAACCTTTACTTTTACCTTCTTATATAGTGTCACTTGTCTCAAGAACAAAAGAACTTGAGGTACAAAGAAAATTCTTCCATAGTAGTAGTGGCGCTCTATGAAGTTTGTGGTACTTGTGTGGTTTTGTTTTGCTGTCGGTCTCGAGAGACTATTTTTTTTAAATAATTAATTCCGAATATGAGATAAGGAAACAAAGAAATTGTTCTAAATAGAATTGTTCACGATAGCCGTGTGGTTGGGTGGTCGGAATTTCGAGTCAAGAGACCCGAGATCGATCCCCAGGTGGCAGGCTCGTACCAATGGGTTTTTCAAAAACTTATGTACGAATTATATCGATGGCTTGGACATAAAGACGGTGACGGGCTCACCACCTGTCATGTTGTCCCGAAAATATGTGGGTCAAAGGGATTTAATTGTCTAGACTAGACCACTGTCTACCCCTGTATTGGGAATTGCGTGAAGATATTTATTTATTTATTTAAGTTATACTGTGTTCTTACTCTACTCCCCGTTATACTGTGATCATCAATCTATTTGCGAAATAGATTGGTGATCGCCGTATCAGCAAATCGCACCTGTAATGCTGTTGCCTGTCACTGTACCGTAATGCAGTAATCTCGCTAGCCATTTGTGGTAGCCATAATATTTTTATAGGTTCTTTTTTAGTCACCCGCGGATATAAGGCCCGCGGAAAGAAAGGGGCGTACTAAAGGCTTACACCGATAGGCACTGGTAAAGCTAATTACTAATAATTTCTTGTTGCATATAAGCGAGGTATTAAAAAATGGTTCATTCTGGTCGCAACTTGGTACGCTATGGAAATTCGGTCTTCATTCAGTACCCACGACTAATCTCATGAGTAAGAGTTGTTTAGTATTATTGATTAAATGTCAATTATTATTTAAGGTAAATTTAGTAATTGAAATTTCTATTCCCGCTGACCGATTGATCTGAAATATGGTACTTATCTTTATTTCTTAATCATGTTTCTTCAGCATCATAGTAAATCAAAAATGGCCGCAGTTATAAAATAACGATATACATATTTGTTTTAATACCTTGAAATGGTTATCAAATGATAGATTTTAGTCTGATCAGTACCCTATATTGAAGAGTTCTTTACAGTAAAATCGTTTGAAATGTTTTCTTACTTTTTTTGCTTTCCCAATTAGTATAATATCTAGACTATACAGAGTCGAAGTGCCCTTTAGAAATAATGAATATATTCATTATTAAACAAATAAATCTCACTGCGTACTAAACTAAAGTAATTCCAATTCAAGATTATTATCGAATTTAATAGTCAAGCGTCCTTTTAATCCGAGACCCTTAAACTTTATCTGTAGTCTCGAGAATGTAAATTTTCATTTTTATTGCTATCTTAATTCTTTAATGGGAGCTTGATTTCTGAGAGATTAAATGATGACGTTGTTTTGCTATTATCCGAATTTGTTTGTTTTTACATACTTTCAGTAATCTAAGTGTTTAAATATATTTGATGGAAGGTGGGTCGAAAGAATTTTATTGCCTCTAGACCCATAGCTAAGGGTTGCGGATTCGAGGCGTGAATATATATATTCACGCCATTCCCAAGACTGGGGTATCCACATATTAGTCACATTATTTAGTCCATATGGCAAGCTCGTACCAATGTGTTTTTTCAAAAACGTATGCGCGAAATATATCGTTGGCTCGGTCATTATGACGGCTCACCACCAGTCACATTGTCCCATAAATATCTTCGGTGGAAGGTGGGTCGAAACGACTATCTACTCCTGCATTGGGAATGGCGTGAAGATATTAATAAAATAAATAAATATCTTCACGCAATTCCCAATACAGGGGTAGACAGAGGTCAAGTCTAGACAATTAAGTCCCTTTGACCCACCTTCCACCGAAGATATTTTCGGGACAACGTGACAGGTGGTGAGCCCGTCGCCGCCTTTATGTCCAAGCCAACGATGAAATTCGTACATAAGTTTTTGAAAAACTCATTGGTACTGCCACCTGGGGATCGAACTCGGGTCTCTCGACTCGAAATTCCGACCACCCAACAACTCGGCTATCGTGACTTTTAGCCGTGACTTAATTATTATTTATTATTTATATGTATATATGTATATATTATTTATATGTATGTCGGCGTAGGGTAGTCCACGTGAGGCAACTCGTTGTTAGATCCGTCTTGAGCCATATCAGAAAACTGATCTAAATGGGTGGAAAGGCAGTAAGTTCTATACAGGAAGATGAACGGTCACACTGCCGTCCATTTCGTAAGTCAAGCCTCGAGAATATTCTGAAGAAAGTCAAATGACATTGAAAACACATAGTAGTCAAACCCGCTCTGTCACTTCCTGTATTGACCTTACTCAAGCGCACTACTTGACATTTTCGAAGACTTTTAATAGATGGCGTTCTAACCAAAATTGTGGCCTTATCTTGATTTTGCGACACGGCCATCCTACGAAGCACACGTCCTCGTTTGTTGTTTTGAAACAACAGAAAACTCTCACACTGTACCTCGTTTTGAATCTTTACCACAAAAGAAACAGACTCTTTTAGTCTTGGGTCGATAAAAACTCTCTCTTCAAACTACTTCTTTTGCTCTTGATCCAAATAGCTAGACTTAATCATAGCGTCACTACCTTTACAATGTTGAATGACTCTACATGATACAAATAATGAAAATCAAAGAAAATCACTTTCATTATTGAACCAAAACAGAGCATTCACAATTCACAAAACAGTAAAAAAAAACTTCACATTTACCATAAATTAACACAGGAAGAAAGAAGGTACAGAATTACCGCTATAATTTAGCGTAGTACTACGCTAATTCGTAGCATTTGCATACCATCTGTGCGTGATTCCCATATGGAAATAATACGTTACTGTTACATTATTTTCACCACGCATTATCTAAACAAAATGTAAACAATATTACCATAAGGATTACTCTATGCCCGGTGTGTGTCTGTGAACAAAGAATAAATTAAGAGCTTCTCTTTTTCCTCTATTGCATAGTGATTATATACTCGTTATCTATCTTATGAACCGTGGAATAAAAGATGAGTGAGCTAACTTTTTGAACATTCAGTTCATTTCACTGGAAAATACAAGTTTATTTCTTAAAGTAAATGATATTACCCATTTTGCATCAGTGTTTGTGTTATATTATTGTATAGTTAAGTAACTCCTGATTTCCTTTTGTGAGTTTGATATAACAGCAAGCTTTCCCACTGGGCTTCCTGTTTGATATTAACCAGATTTTATGTCTTTTCCCTTTGCACAATCTGCCATAGCTCTAGTGTAGTTTAAATCGTAGAAGTAATGGATAGCCATATTGCTTGTTATATCTATGTTGAGATAAAATCCTAATAGCCCAATTTTCCGGCAATTCAGGCACATTCTGGAAGTTTTATTAGCAATTTAGCTGACACGCATATTTATTCGTGCGTCGTTGACATTGATTACTGCGTGGTTAATAACTAAATAAGAAGTGTGATCATAAACCATAAGGTACTTCTTTATCCATAAAGTATTTAATTTGGACATAAAATTGGGTAAACGCAAAACTTGAGTTAAACATACGTAAATATATATTCATCATAATACCAGGAAAACGACGCAAATGATGGTAAATATATAAGTAAATAAAATTGTTTGATTTGAGAACAGGCTGTAAATGGTATTCTATGAAATATATATATATGTATATATAAATATAAATATAAACACTTTCCCGGGTCTGGGTATGTGTGGTACCTTCGTTGTTTCTGATTCCATAATACAAGTGCTTAAGCTGCTTACAATGGGATCAGAGCAATGTATGTATTGTTGCCCCTATCTATCTATATCTATGTATGTATTATTTATACATATATTTTTCGTCTTACAGTGGACTTATATAGCTCATTATGTATATTATAAGTATGAGTAGAACATGACGATAAGGGTAAGAAGAAAAAGTAATTGAAATCTTCTGTTCAAAGAAATCATTAAAAATGTCTGCTTTATAAAGTGAGACGAAGGTAAATCTTTCTATTCAACATTTGTAATTTCAATTTTTGTGTTCTACGTTGTAGGAGATAAGTGTTTTTGTGAAGTATGGTTTCACAGAAAAATTCTAACTTTACGAATGCTCTGTGCGTTGAAATTACAAGGCCGTCCGGCGCGTTAATCTTTGGTTGATTTTTTTCCATTTTAACCTTAAAAAAACGAACGGTACATGTTGAACCGACTTCAAAATGGAGAAGGTAATCAAGTCGATAAGATTGCCAGTTGACAGTGTTAATGACAATGAAATTTATTTTAATACATAGGTTGATACTTGAGTGTTGGCACTTATAAATGAAAAACAAAGACAGGTGTATGAAAATAAAGGTTGAAGTTTTTAGAGCGTCATTGTTTTAAACCATTTTGAAATTCAAGTTCACACATATGCATAAATGAAACTTAAAATGACAAATAACAATAATACCATATCTATTAATAATGCTATACAACAATATTATATTCATCAATTGCAAATTGTATTGACTAGTGTATAGTTTGTGTGTATGTATAGTAAATTTTATTAAGAACCATTGCGCCTTGTAGTCATGAAAACAAGGTTTGCTTTGATTACAACAATCCAGTTCCTTTATAATATATCGGAGAATAAAATTCATATAAATTATTATTGCCACTTTTACTGCATTATATGCCGCAGGTGAATTTGTTAGTAATAAATATTAAATTACTTAATTCATTTAATTGCAATGTTCCTTCTGAAACCTTGACAAAGTTCCAAGGTATCGGTAATTTTACTTTATAATGCGTAAAAGACTTCAATGATTTCATTAAACATATGATTCCTATACAATTATTCACATATATAAAAATCTTAAGCCAAAGTTTTTGTACTAAGGTGTGGTCAATGCTTTTATTGAGTTTATTTATGTTTTGATTTTTGTTTTTGATTGCCGAACAAAAAATACTCCTTCTTTAAAACAAATCTATATGTGAACGTGGTCGGTACACGTAGTCCTGCCATGGAATTAATAAAAATACATGATAATAACTATCCTATCTAAAAACACATATTTAAAAAAAGTTAAAATCGGTAAGATACTTTTGGAGTTTATCATAAGAAATACAATGTGCCTCGAGAATTTAATATAATGTATTTTTAAAGTAACACTTTATGTAAAATTTGCATATTATAAATAATGCGCATGAAAGAGCTTTTCTTTTCACGGTTTTTTATCTTCACAAAATATCTCACAATAAAGGTAGAAATAACGGTATAGACAATTAAGTCCTTACGATCAACCTTTCAGCGAAGCTTATTTGGATCAACACACATTATCGGTACACACATATATTACATAGACATATATTTTTATATATAAAAAAATGACATCTTTGTAATTATTGTTATTTTTTAAGTCACTATAGCTGAGTGGTTGGGTGGTCGGAATTTCGAGTCAAGAGTCCCGAGTTTGAACCCCAGGTGGCAGGCTCTTACCAATGGGTTTTTCAAAAATTTATGTACGAATTATATGTTTGGCTTGGACATAAAGACGGCGATAGGCTCACCACCACCTGTTACCTTGTCCCGACAATATCTTCGGTGGAAAGAGGGTTAAAGGGACTTAATTGTCTAGACTAGACCTCTGTCTACCCCTGTATTGAGAATTGTGTTATTTTTGACCCGTAGCTGCAGTAACGCCTAGATAATCTAAGTTATGAGTATATTTTAAATACCTGTTCATTATTTTTGTCACAATATTCTATTGATATAAGAGAAATGCACGAGTATAAGACTTACGTAGTCATATATTGTCACGTACAAAACGTGACTAGAGCCAGATTTCATAACTTGTTATGAAACGTCGTTAGGACACATGTTGTTCAATGCATGAAGAAAGTAATAAAACTTGAGTTAATTATATTAAATATATATCTTCACGCAATTCCCAATACAGGGTAGACAGAGGTCAAGTCTAGACAATTAAGTCCCTTTGACCCACCTTCCACCGAAGATATTTTCGGGACAACGTGACAGGTGGTGAGCCTGTCGCCGCCTTTATGTCCAAGCCAACGATGAAATTAGTACATAAGTTTTGAAAAACTCAATGGTACTGCCACCTGGGGATCGAACTCGGGTCTCTCGACTCGAAATTCCGACCACCCAACAACTCGGCTATCGTGAGTTAATTATTATTTTGCTATTTAATGATTAGAAGTTGTAACCCGCGACTTCTTATTGTATTCTCTCTAGTAACAGTACATGAAATACTATTACATAGTTCCGGAAATATGCGTGAACAAATAGTTCACGCATATTATAATCGCTTGTTTATGTTCTATTCCAATTCTTTATTTACCTCCTTTCTATGTTTATTACTTTTCTTCAATGTGTAGTCCACACAATAATACATACATAAGAAAAACATTACATACATTGATCTGATCCCAAAGTAAGTGCTTAAGCACTTTTGGTGTGGAATCAGAAACAATGAATGTACCACAAACACCCAGTCCCTAGGAAGTGGAGAAAAAGTGTTTTTCTATATTGAACTCGAGACCTCTGAGAAGACGACAGCATGTAAACTGGTGCGAACGCCACTAGTCTACGGATCGTAGCCAATCCTACATAAGTTTTGAAAAAACTCATTGGTACGAGCTTTGGGGACCGAACTTAGGTCTCTTGACCCAAGTTCGAACTCGACTGTCGATCACCTAACCACTCGGCAATTAACAGTTATCAACAGACGCTTAAAAATACTACAAATAACAAGAAAACTCAAAATAATTTATAATTATCTTCTGCCCACGACTCCGTTAGTGCACTATCTCGAAATTCCTGCGGAATTATCTAATGGAAAGAAGTAACAAAGTAGCCTTTTCTGCACCCCTACAAATTACAATCAGTTTCACGCGAAAGGCAAAAGAGCTCGAAATAGTTATAAATTATCTATGTTCTAAATTTCATTCTGCAATTTTTGAGTGATTAAAACATAAACATCATAACATACAAAACTTTAACATTTATACTATTAGTATGATTCAATAACGCTGAAAATATAGGTTCAATTTTATTAGGATTTTCCAAATCGTACTTGATTCAAATGGGAATACTGAGCTCATGAGATATTTGTTATCCTAAGTTTGGGTTTTTCCAATCTCCAGAAATTGCTTTATTTTCCATTGATACATTTACGAAAAAATCTAGTTCATGAAAATAGTACTGTATTTTAAAATTTCGATACAAAAGTATAAGTAAGTAAAAGTATAGACTTTGTAGCTGAGTCGGTACTGATCTGTACGGTACCTTCGGTACCTTCGGAACTGTAGGTTGAAGGTTCGTTTCCCGCTAGACGCAAACATTTGTGTGATGAATTAGAATGTTTGTACTCGAGTTATGGATGTTAATATACACGTATGAATAATTAAATATGAATATATACTAATTTTAACGGGACTTTTACTGGCAGATATCAGATTTTATAAGGAGTAACTTAGGCTATTTTTATTTTTAAAAAATGATTAGAGTTTCGCTGTGTTTAACGACGGGCAAAGCTGCAGGGGCAGCTAAATACAAATTAATTAGTCACTATTTAATAAACGAGATATTTAATAACAAAATTCCCAACATGGAAATTCCGAAAAAAAAAAAAAACAAACAGTCTTTTGTTCATCCTTTTGCAAAATTTAATCGCCTTAATTAACGAGCAATTCGAATTGTTCTACTCTATTGATTGGCGCCCCTGGGGACTTAAGTCGCCGGTGTGCGCCTTAATTGTTTGTGTTTTTTTTATCAATAAACCAATGACTGTTATAAAAAGTATGTGTCTAAGCTGGTCTCATCATTTAAGCATAAATAGAAAATATATTTTCATATGTTGAAGCACGCATAGGAATATTTAATGGGGAACATAAGAGACGACCAAGGGAAAATCAAATAGAAAAGTACCCGACCAAAATATTTATGCAGACTGATTATTTTCTAGGAGTCTGACTAATACCAATTATCTTCTGCAGTGCAATTAGGTCCTGATTCTTCTTTAGACGTTTAGGTTAAGTGGAAGTTCATAAACTTAATTTCATATATAAATAGTAGATAAGGACTAGTAACTAAAACATTTGGTTTATGTAATCGGAAACAAAGAAGGTACCATAAACACCCAGACCCGAATAAAATACTGAACATACACAGACGTTTCTAATTTTTAAAGCGTTTTAATTTTCTAAAATATAATAGCGAAGGTCGCGGGTTCGAATCCCATCCGTGTCAGTTAAAGTTTTAATTTTTTTCTCTTTAATTTAATCTGTTATTAAAACTAGTAAAAAAGTAATCATTTAAAAGTAGGAAAAGAAAATCAAAGAGTACGTACACTACTCAGAATATGACATTTATTATTAACTAACAATAACCATCATGTCAGTCTATAAAATAAATTACAAATTTGTAAAGTTCTATTGTTAACAACAAATCTATTCATGTTAAAGTGGAACGACTTTTCAGAATTTCGAGTCATCCATCGACTACTATTCGAGTTTTGCAACCACAAACATGCTGGTTCTGTGTGCTAGCTGAGCCCACAAACGTTGTTTTGCCATATAAAAAATAGGGGTTGATCGTAGAGGGTGGTAAAAATTTAGGGTTGTATGTATTTTTAATGCCACATTATAGAAAAAAACAAGAAAATTTGTTCAAAAATTAAAAAAAATGTTAAAGGTGAACAACCCTTATCACTAAGGGGTTTTAAAAATAGCTAGTAGCCGATTTGGGGGATGATTTTGCTCGCGTCCGTGAGAAATACTTGAATCTTGACTCTCACACGTATCCCCTGGGTAGTGCTAAACGAGCAGCGCTACTTTCCGGTGGTAGGCTTTTGTCGCAGGCTTTAAGTTACCACCCACCTGAGCAAAGCCTTGCCGCCAAGTGACTTCGGTCGTGTTCCGGCAAGATGCTAGGTGAAGCCTTATGGAAGTTGGGTCTGAACAGTTGCGTTGCATATGTGAACCGGGTACGACACGTCAACTTTTGCTGTGTCGGGTGCTTGATTGAGGAGGGTAGCGGGATCCGAAGCACGGTGCTCCGCTGGCCGACCGCAGGTAGTAGGGGGCCCAATTAGTGAACTAGCTACTCATGAAAGACTGCACCGCCAACTAGCGAAAAATCCCAGGGTGGCTCCATCGTGCCGGTTAGCGACCGGGTGAGAGGACCCGATGGCGATCTCTGGGGGAGGGGGGAGGGGGGGTTCGGGCGTCTCCGCAGTCTCCAAATCAAGCTCCCACAGGCACACAAATTTTTTCGTGTTATTGGGTCAACAACGCAACGCCTCGTTCAACTGCCATCTTCCTTCCCTTTTCACTCCTTATCATTTATGAAAAGTACCAAAAAGAAAAGTAAGGTTAAACAGCGATTGCACGTCCTCTCCTTGAAAGTGCACCTCTCTAACATCCGAGGATTGCACTCAAATCTCAACGCAGTCCATCACCATCTTGAGACTGAGAAGCCGCACCTACTTTTTCTGACGGAGACGCAAATTGGATGTCCGTTAGATGTGGCGTACCTTGCCTACCCAGGGTTCTCGCTTTAGCACAACTTTTACCTTCGTGCCGGAGTCTGTGTGTACGTCAGCAATGACATCTGCTGCCAGCGTCTCCGTCACCTTGAAGACCCCACTTTTTCAACCATTTGGGTGTTGGTGGACACAGGTGACGATAAGATCATTTATGCATGTGTTTACCGTTCGCACAGCGGTGACCAGGAGACAACTCGGTTATTCGACTATCTAAGTGAGGCCGCTGATATGGCCCAGCATCGGTACCCCTCCGCACAATTAGTCTTTCTGGGAGACTTTAATGCCTCTCACCAGGATTGGCTGTTCCCATACCAGAAGACTGACCATGCTGGGAGGGAAATGAGGAATTTCGCCTTATCGCTAAACCTCTCCCAGATAGTAAAGCAAGCCACTAGGGTGCCAGACGTTGAAGGTCATACAGCCAATTGTCTAGACCTCCTGCTGACCACTGATCCTGACAGATATGAGGTAGAGGTGGCTTCTCCACTAGGAACCTCTGATCACTGTCTGGTGAAATCTGTATCGTCTTACACGCCAACAGACCTCGACCCACATGGTACTAGGCGAGTGTGGCGATACAAGTCAGCAGATTGGGATGAGATGCGACACTTCTTTGCATCTTATCCTTGGCGGCAGGTCTGCTTCTCTTCCGGAGATCCATCGAGATGCGCGGATGCTATAACTGACGTGGTATGTTTAGCTATGGAATATTTTATTCCTTTTGCTGATGTACCCGTTGGTGGCATAGCTCGCCCATGGTTCAGCGCCGAATATTCCCAAGCCGAAAACCTTAAACATTTGGCGTACCTCTCATGGGTTGACGCTCGAAACCGTAAAACTCGGATGTCAGATCCAAGAAGAGAGCCTTTAATCTAGCCGCCAAGACTTACAAAAGGTGTTGCGGAAGGCTCGTTTCGACCGCATTAGGCATATTGGCACGAAGCTCTCTGCTCAACCATCTGGCAGTAGAGCTTTTGGTCTCTTGCCAAGGCGGTCAAGGCGAGTATTTGTAAACCTTCACTGCCTCCGCTGGTTAAGCCCGACAGGACATTGGCTCATGCGGCAAAAGAGAAGGCAGAACTGTTCGCGAATCTCTTTGCCAGCAACTCACGTCTGGACACAAGCA
This sequence comes from Sericinus montela, assembly GCA_029286605.1. NCBI lineage: Eukaryota > Metazoa > Arthropoda > Insecta > Lepidoptera > Papilionidae > Sericinus > Sericinus montela. The sequence goes on along the minus strand of JAGSMR010000032.1, from coordinate 1,296,377 downwards.
ACGCAGTTCCAACTTCCCTACCTCCTGTGGTACTTCAATGTCAGAGGTCCACATCACTAACAAAGAGGTCCTCAAAACGTTACGACATCTGGACGTGAACAAAGCCGTTGGACCTGATGGTATTCCAGCCATAGTGCTTAAGACCTGTGCACCCGAGTTGTCTCCTGTTCTGACACGCTTGTATCGCCTCTCCTTGAAGACTGGAATATTTCCCAAATCCTGGAAGCTTGCTAACGTTCAGCCCGTGCCCAAAAAGGTAGCCGTGTTGACCCAGTCAATTATCGACCTATTTCAATTACCTCCATACTCTGTAAGATTATGGAGCGTATATTGAACTCGCACGTCTTGGCATACCTAGAACATAACGATCTCCTTAGCGATCGACAGTACGGGTTTCGCCGAAATCGGTCAACTGGGGACCTTCTAGTGTATGTCACACATATATGGGGTGAGGCCCTCGAGAACAGTGGTGAAGCACTCGCGGTTTCGCTCGATATCTCGAAGGCTTTTGACAGGGTCTGGCATGCTAGCCTTATCAATAAGCTTCCTTCATATGGTATATCCCTTGGACTGATAGCCTGGATAGAAGACTTTTGCGGAACGGTCTTTGCGAGTCGTTATTGACGGCTGCTCATCGGAGGCTATGGCGATTAATGCCGGAGTTCCTCAAGGGTCTGTTCTGTTCGCAACTCTCTTTCTGCTGCACATAAAAGATCTGCTCGAGCCCGGTCTCTTTGGATATGCAGATGACAGCACAGTTGTGGAGAGATATCTGGCGCGTGTTCAGTCCAGACAGGATCAAGTACAGTCTGCTCGGGAGGCCATGGTAGAGCGTATGAATCTTACATTACAGGCAGTTTCCAACTGGGGCAATACGAATCTTGTGAGATTCAATGCCACCAAAACGCCAAAAGGAGCCAGTTCACCTTGGCTCCTAAATTTCAGAATGTATCTCTGGAATACACCGACCGCCTCCAGTAACTAGGAGTCGAAATCACGTCAAACCTTAACTTTGGGCGGTTCATTGAGTCTAAGGCTAAAGCCGCTGCAAGGAGATTGGGAGTTCTTGCAAAAGTGCGGCGTTACTTTACTCCGGGACAGCTTCTGACCCTATATAAAGCTCAGGTCCGGTCGGCTGTAGAGTACTGCTGCCACATATGGGCTGGAGCTCCTAAATATCAACTGGCAGCCTTGGACTCTGTGGAGGGACGGGCCAAGCAGCTAATCCTGACTTGGTTACTACCAATTTGTCCAGTCTCGAACACAGACGTCGCGTGGCCGGTCTCTCGGTGTTCTACAGGTTACATTTTGGAGAGTGTGCGAAGGAATTACATGAGTTAATTCCCCCTTTCCCTTTCCATCATCGGACAACAAGACGCACGGCGGGTCTCCATCCTTTTGTTGTTGATATACCCTGCATTCGGACGAAGCGTTTTGCTTCGTCGTTCATAATGCATACAGCAGAGGACTGGAATAATTTGCCTGCAACAGTCTTTCCGTCCGATTACAATGTGGGTGTCTTCAAGAGAAGAGTGAATAGGCTCTTTCTAAGCTAGTGCCTACCAACAAAACTACATCGCCACTTACCATCAGGTGGGATTGTAGTTAAACACTAGCTTATAATGTTAAAAAAAAAAAACATTGTTATTGAAAAAATTACTTCGCAACCCTCCGCATGAAAATATAAAAGGTATATGTTACCTGGTCCGAAGAGAAGAAGAGCACCACCCTCCCTCCGACAGATGCGTGCACTAATTCCACAGATGTGTGCACCAATTCCACTGTATGCACCACCACCACTACACTCAAACCAGGTAACATATACCACCACCGAAAACGCGACACGTGTTTCGCCTCAAAACAAGGCATCCTCAAGCTAGTAGACTCTACGATGAGCGACCGCAGAGTCAAATTTTGTTTTTATATTTTCATGCGGAGGGTTGCGAAATAATTTTTTCAATAACAACTTTACAATGAATTGCATACATATATACTTTGGTAAAAATCAGTAAAGCCGTTTCGTAGCCGTTAGGTAACTAACATACACTCGAGAATTTTATATATAAGATAGATTTAATTTAACTGACTTTTTGCAAATTGGTTTACGCGACCTTCTTGACAAATATTGCGTTTATTTGAATGATGAAATTTGAATAACTGAGATTATTTTTGCTAGCCACAGTACCAAGTCAACAAAATACAAATATTACGTGGCAGAGGAATCAAAACTACGACGTCATTGCAGTTTAATAAAGCGCTTAGATTAGAATTTACCTGGCGTAGGGAATGTAATCTGTAATCGATATTGTAGATATGGAATTGCAATATCATTTTAAGATTGCATAATAAAACGGTACATTATCCTGTTACTTCGAATCTTGTTTATATGTAAATTTATACATCGGTGTCTCGGAAACCACTCGAACGAGTACTCAAATGTTTTGTAATAAAATAGTATTTTATAGTTTGTCTAGATACGTGTTAACGCTGAAAATAATACTTTATGTAAGAAAAAAGAAGTTTAATAATTCTTGTATAATAGCGCGAGTGCGCTACGTTATATATTAAAATAATAACAAATACAATAATAAGCAAACATATTGTACTATAATAAGTCACGACAGCCGTGTGTTTGGGTGATCGGAGTTCGAGTCAGGAGACCCGAGTTAGATCCTCAAGAATGTAACTTTACATTGTTGGCTTGAACATAAAAGAGTGAGACGGGCTCACTGCCACGCTGTCCCGTAATAAGCTCCAGTTAAAATTTTTGTGGACGGGGACTAAATTGTCTAGACCTCTAGTTACCTTGGGAAATACCTCTAGTTACATTGGGAAATGCGTAACGAAAAAAAGTATTGTACTAGAATGTATGGATTTCTAGACAACAACAATAATATTTAAGTTACTTGGGTAAGCGAGCTTAGGTCGGAGTAATTCGTGTTTTTCTTGGGTTGTAAGTCTTATCATGAAAAAAAAATATTTTACTAAAAATAACGTTTAATAATATTTGATAGATAGATAGACGGCGAAAGACTTTACCATCCTCTTTCTTTCCATGGGTGTAATAAGCAACCATGGGAAAATTCTTGAAAATTACTATGGCTACCGACAGGAGAGGATATCTATCTGAAAAAAAAATCGACCAAAATTAAACATACCCGTGATGAGCAGTAGCATCTAACCTACGAAATGTCTAGTAAACCGATCGCCAACCTGCATACCGAGCGTTGAGAAATGGAGTTTAACATTAACGTTTTATCATAAATAAAATAAATAAACAAATAACTTAAGGTCTAGTCTTGTAGTTTTAATTAATGTCAAAATCAATTAAATGAGCTAAAATTAACAATAATTTATTCAGTTTTGTTTCTTACTCGGTTTCCTCGTATAAAATATACTCGTAGGTGCTTCAACGTCAAGTTGCGCAATGCGCTCCTAGCACCCTCCTCGTACGTGCACGTTGCTACACTTGTGAATTATTAAGATTATGGTTGTTTCACCCATTTGCGTGCTATGTGTGAAATTTTATTGAATATTAGAAACATCTAAAATTTAAAGTCTATGCTATAATGATCGCCACAGCATATTCTCTTTATAGTAGATCAAAAACAAAGTCGCTGGTAAGATGTAGCAACTGTCAATTCCCACTAGAAGTATGAAATTAGTGAACACTGAACGACTGCTTATTAGTTTAAAGTTAGTTTCCTTCTTCTTGCAAACGTGATCAAGGACTAAAACAAGGCAACTTCAGGCTAAAAGCCTCCCGCTACAGCATGCTAAAGGCGTACATTCATATCAAATTATTCATTAAGTTTTAAAAGTTATGAATACAAATTTATTGTACGACGGATTTTTATTTGATGAATTTTTTAGATATTTATCAAAGTTTACAAATAAATTTATCATGTATTCCACATTTTCGGTTGCAAAATCTCAGAAAATCATTATGCGCTGTTAAGCCATTTATAATGAACTAGAGTATGTTATTAAATTAAAGTGAAAAAAGTTAAAATTTCAACTGACACGGGCGGGATTCGAGCCCGCGACCTTCGCCGATCCCACGATCGCCACGGATCGGCGAAGGTCGCGGGTTCGAATCCCGCCCGTGTCAGTTGAATTTTTAACTTTTGTTGTTACAATAATTGATAATTTTTTTGTCTTTTGCCAAAATTTACTATACTAAGTTGGGCAGACGTATAGATGGAAGTCCTTTCGGCTTTTGACCATAGTTTTTTTGGGTCAAAGTAACAGGTGGAAGGCCTGTCGCCATCGTTGTATCCAAGATAACGGTATAATATAATTATATATAAGTATATTTACATAGATTATATAAAGTCATAAATAAACCCAATTAATATCAGTTTTAAAATTACAAATTATAACTGATTTAAAAGGTTAAATTATATAAAATGACATATATATATATATATATATATATATATATATATATATATATATATATATATATATATATATATATATATATATATATATATATATATATATATATATATATATATATATATATATATATATATATATATATATATATATATATATATATATATATATATATATATATATATATATATATATATATATATATATATATATATATATATATATATATATATATATATATATATATATATATATAAATTACATAAGGTCGTAAACATCGGCCAAATCACCGTCGTCTGTGGGTGGTTAGAGTACGTACCAAACTAGCGAGTTGCCACGTTGTATATTCAGATTTACACGTTGATCAAAGTATTAACCAGCCCTTGGACACCAGTAATGGTAACCAAACGCAAGCAAATATCCTTGCATGCAATAAAAGAGTCTGGTTCCTGTGGCCCGAATGTCTCCGCTACAAACGGCACAATTAAATAACTTTCACCAGCCAGGGCTGCATATTTGCCGCGATTTATATATTACGTAGTTGCTGCTGCTACTGCCGCTTTGTGTGCAGACCCAAATATATATTATGGCGTAAATGTGTCGCATCTCAAAACCGAGGTGCGCCCATTTTTCCATGGAATAAGTGTTATTCCGTCAGACCTTTCCATCGTCTCGTAATACAGCGTTCGGCTCACAAAATTGCATGTGTTTCAGCGCAGGTTAACGATTACCCCTAAATTCTTATCCCTAGCGGGATCCGAACCCGCAACCCTTAGATTTGATGGCAGAAGGGTCACTAAAAGTCAGCTAAGTTGTCGACTAAATTCCGGATGAATTTCGTGCCCTGAACGAGCCACTTGTTTAAATTAATACCTAAGGTTAATTTTGAGTGAGCTTGGATTTGTTTTTAAAAAGTAAGATTTGTGAAAACTTTTATTGTAAGTGTTATTATGAAAAAACTATTTACATCATTGCAGCCTGTGTTTAGGTAGATTTTAATTTTTTTATTTAAATTCTATATCCTATTGGTCACCTGCATATCTTAAATAACATTAAAGTTTACTCAGTGTGTTGTTTGACTCACTATATTGTAGGACAGTGACAATGGGGAAAAGCATCAGCGGAAAACAGTTGTGCATTAGTAGCGGAAATGTGTCGACTAACTTTTTACCGCATACCCTTTATGATATTGGAACAGCTGTCATGGAAATATTACTATCCCTAGCTGATAGCTTGACTGTAGACTGAGTAGCTTATTATGTGATGGCCATTTTCGTTTATACGCATAATGTAGTAGTTAGTATTTTTAGCGAGAGTGCCTAGGCGTCAAGCTTGGGGATTATGTAAATCTTCCTCATGGAGAGGCCTTTGTCCTGTAGACCATTTTACAAGCTGTTAAGTAAATTAAATTGTATTTTGACAAACATTAGATTTCTCATTATGCTGAAAACATTTTAGTAAATCTTTTATCCTTTAGACAAACTCTCTTTAATATTTTTATGGTGTAAATGTGCTACCATTAACACTTAAACTTAATTAAACTTTTAAAGTTAACGTAAAATTAATAAATAACACTGATAGAATAGTGCCTGGTTATTTCGGGAGAAGACCGATTCAAATCATCACGACGTAAGCGTTTAAAGTAATAAGCCCGAGGTCATAAGTGCTCCTTCTAAAGAGAATTGAGAGAGAAAAGTACAAAACCTGGATAAATTTCACGCCCCGTACTAGTTTCCTCTGCCTGCTGTTGTGTCGCGCACTGTCCATCTTTAAACGAAAGTGTAAAAGCTTTAACCGAAAAGAAGGTACGAGAATTCATCTTGGGTTACAATCCATTCTAAATAATTGAATCGATTTTTGGAGCTAACTCTGTACACACGTTGTAAAGGTCATGAAACCGAGACGTAATTTTTAAAAGAGTTGTTTTAACCATACAATTCAGGTTTGAGGCGAATTTTTAAGGGGGAGCAGGCGTAGTCTTAAACATATTGTTAACATATGTTCTTTCATCATAATCGTGAATAATAACGTATTGGGGTATCTTGTGACAGGTGCGTGTACGTTTGTTTAGATAAAGAGTTCCGGTTCGAGTGATTTCCAATTCTCTCGAATTAATTACTTGAGAACTGTTTATATAAGGCTGGTTGGTAAGCAATTTAATGTTGCGATGTCAATGAAAATTCCGGCCAGTAATATATACAATACAAGCCAGGGCATGTATGCCTTTTATAACTATGAGTAATTTTAATTGTGCTTTTGGGACGTACGCTAATACCTTACATGTGACATGTTCGTAAGGTTTTAAAATAACTACTTGTAAGGGCAGAACATATTATAGAGGCATCCCGAAAATAATACTGCCTTATTCGTTACAGTTGTAATGTGTTTCTTGAAACCTAGTTTATGGGATAAGTTGACTCCAAGATAGTAATAGGAACGGTATTTATTACAGTTTTTTTGTTACAGCGAATAAGGTTCGATTTCTACTCGACTTTTGCCATTTTCTATTATCGAAGTATGATATAATCTATTATTGCCTTTAACATTTTAAGGTATTTTTAGTATATATATATATATATATATATATATATATATATATATATATATATATATATATATATATATATATATATATATATATATATATATATATATATATATATATATATATATATATATATATATATATAAATTACATAAGGTCGTAAACATCGGCCAAATCACCGTCGTCTGTGGGTGGTTAGAGTACGTACCAAACTAGCGAGTTGCCACGTTGTATATTCAGATTTACACGTTGATCAAAGTATTAACCAGCCCTTGGACACCAGTAATGGTAACCAAACGCAAGCAAATATCCTTGCATGCAATAAAAGAGTCTGGTTCCTGTGGCCCGAATGTCTCCGCTACAAACGGCACAATTAAATAACTTTCACCAGCCAGGGCTGCATATTTGCCGCGATTTATATATTACGTAGTTGCTGCTGCTACTGCCGCTTTGTGTGCAGACCCAAATATATATTATGGCGTAAATGTGTCGCATCTCAAAACCGAGGTGCGCCCATTTTTCCATGGAATAAGTGTTATTCCGTCAGACCTTTCCATCGTCTCGTAATACAGCGTTCGGCTCACAAAATTGCATGTGTTTCAGCGCAGGTTAACGATTACCCCTAAATTCTTATCCCTAGCGGGATCCGAACCCGCAACCCTTAGATTTGATGGCAGAAGGGTCACTAAAAGTCAGCTAAGTTGTCGACTAAATTCCGGATGAATTTCGTGCCCTGAACGAGCCACTTGTTTAAATTAATACCTAAGGTTAATTTTGAATGAGCTTGGATTTGTTTTTAAAAAGTAAGATTTGTGAAAACTTTTATTGTAAGTGTTATTATGAAAAAACTATTTACATCATTGCAGCCTGTGTTTAGGTAGATTTTAATTTTTTTATTTAAATTCTATATCCTATTGGTCACCTGCATATCTTAAATAACATTAAAGTTTACTCAGTGTGTTGTTTGACTCACTATATTGTAGGACGGTGACAATGGGGAAAAAGCATCAGCGGAAAACAGTTGTGCATTAGTAGCGGAAATGTGTCGACTAACTTTTTACCGCATACCCTTTATGATATTGGAACAGCTGTCATGGAAATATTACTATCCCTAGCTGATAGCTTGACTGTAGACTGAGTAGCTTATTATGTGATGGCCATTTTCGTTTATACGCATAATGTAGTAGTTAGTATTTTTAGCGAGAGTGCCTAGGCGTCAAGCTTGGGGATTATGTAAATCTTCCTCATGGGAGAGGCCTTTGTCCTGTAGACCATTTTTACAGGCTGTTAAGTAAATTAAATTGTATTTTTGATAAACATTAGATTTCTCATTATGCTGAAAACATTTTAGTAAATCTTTTTATCCTTTAGACAAACTCTCTTTAATATTTTTATGGTGTAAATGTGCTACCATTAACACTTAAACTTAATTAAACTTTTAAACTTAACGTAAAAATTAATAAATAACACTGATAGAATAGTGCCTGGTTATTTCGGGAGAAGACCGATTCAAATCATCACGACGTAAGCGTTTAAAGTAATAAGCCCGAGGTCATAAGTGCTCCTTCTAAAGAGAATTGAGAGAGAAAAGTACAAAACCTGGATAAATTTCACGCCCCGTACTAGTTTCCTCTGCCTGCTGTTGTGTCGCGCACTGTCCATCTTTAAACGAAAGTGTAAAAGCTTTAACCGATAAGAAGGTACGAGAATTCATCTTGGGTTACAATCCATTCTAAATAATTGAATCGATTTTTGGAGCTAACTCTGTACACACGTTGTAAAGGTCATGAAACCGAGACGTAATTTTTAAAAAGAGTTGTTTTAACCATACAATTCGGGTTTGAGGCGAATTTTTAAGGGGGGGGGGGGGAGCGGGCGTAGTCTTAAACATATTGTTAACATATGTTCTTTCATCATAATCGTGAATAATAACGTATTGGGGTATCTTGTGACAGGTGCGTGTACGTTTGTTTAGATAAAGAGTTCCGGTTCGAGTGATTTCCAATTATCTCGAATTAATTACTTGAGAACTGTTTATATAAGGCTGGTTGGTAAGCAATTTAATGTTGCGATGTCAATGAAAATTCCGGCCAGTAATATATACAATACAAGCCAGGGCATGTATGCCTTTTATAACTATGAGTAATTTTAATTGTGCTTTTGGGACGTACGCTAATACCTTACATGTGACATGTTCGTAAGGTTTTAAAATAACTACTTGTAAGGGCAGAACATATTATAGAGGCATCCCGAAAATAATACTGCCTTATTCGTTACAGTTGTAATGTGTTTCTTGAAACCTAGTTTATGGGATAAGTTGACTCCAAGATAGTAATAGGAACGGTATTTATTACAGTTTTTTTGTTACAGCGAATAAGGTTCGATTTCTACTCGACTTTTGCCATTTTCTATTATCGAAGTATGATATAATCTATTATTGCCTTTAACATTTTAAGGTATTTTACTAAATTAAAATATCTATCTTCAAATAAGATTTTGAATTTTCTTTGACTTTCTCTGGCGCTTCACTAGAGCATTATTGACAATTTTTAATCATAGATTTTTACTGTCAGTGCTTTTGTTCGTGGGCTTCGTACGAAACAATAGAAAACAGAAACGTAAAAAAGGGAATCCGTAGCGCTTGAATAGCTGAGGTACTCAGAACTTTTGTCAATTATTGTGATTTTACAAGTATTAAGTGAATACCCCTATTGTTCGTGTTCCAAGGGTACAATGGCTTATTAATTAAACTCTGTAACACAAGTCCCCTTCAGTGATTGTTAACAGGTAATATTATATTGTTTTCAAAGTCTAGTCTCGATCATGAAATATTAAACCTTTACAATTAGAATACCTGGCAGGATTATAATAAATTAAATTAATATCCGAAACTAATTTATTTAATAGAAACTAATTTATTTATAGAAACACATAATTTTCTCATTACCTAGCATCTCCGCAAATATAAGGTATATAATGTGACGATAAGTAAATGTCAAAACCTCTCCCATAGACCTATTTTTTTTATTTGGATTTACTAGACATTCATTCATTAGGCTTTTCTCGTATTCAGGATTTTCCCCCCATACCTTAGGATATCCACGACCAGATAGAGGGTGGTAGTATAGTTATGTGTATGATAAATTAAAGTAATAGCTATCGGTTGAGGGTTTGAATCCGGCAAGGGCAAATATTTGTACGATAATGCAAAATTTGTACTCGAGTCATGGATGTTTATATGTACATTTGAAATTGTACCTTTAGTTTCTTTAATTTCGTACATTATTGAATATTAAAGAAATAATTATCTACAAATTAAATTATAACCCAATATAAAATTAAATATAAAACTAGAAATTGAGCATTTTATTTAAAGATCAAATATTTCGCATACAGAGTTATAATTTAGTTAATAATAATATAATTGAAGTCAGACATTATACAAAAAAATTGAATTTTATATTTAGCAATTTTTCATATTTGTCTGAAAACAACCTAATGCATCACAAAGATGAGCTTAAATTAAAAAGACCTACTTAAAAAGGTCAAGTATAAGAACGTTCTTAAAAGAGTAGAGGTGAGTTTAAAATTAATCTGTCAAAAGCAAAAAGTCCATCTAAAGGTAGCTTATATGGGAGCTTTTAGTATGTTCTTTGAAGTAAGAAGCCCACTTCTGTAATATATTATTAAATAACTCAAATGTAAAATCCAATAGTCGAATGTAAATAATATAAATTTAAGCGTCAATAGCCTAATGGTTTAGGGTGCGGACTGGGAAGTATGATTTCGTAGGTTCGGAGCCACCAATCGACTACTGTCGTGAACCACTCTAGACAAGCGTTGCAGCTTAGTTCGAGAGATTAACAGAAATCCTAGTAAAATAAATAACCATTAGTATTCCTTTAAAAATATTATTTGAGTTAAATAATATTTTTAAATTTCCATTTGCCGTAGAGACAATCGGTCCGTGGGGTCCCATGCAGTTTCTAAAGGAATTGTATCCGCGACTTATCGTTGCCGCTGGTGACAAGAGGGCTGGTTCTTTTCTCGCTCAACGGTTAAGTCTAGCCATTCAACGTGGAAATGCAGCCAGCGTTCTTGGTACCATGCCACGAGGAGTAGGGCTCTACGATTATAACAGTTTTTTGTTAATAAGTATTGTAAATATTAACATAATTTTTTCTACATCAGTTAAATTATGATTTCCCCGAAGAATAAAACAAGAATTTCTTCGCATATAAAAACTCCTTGCTGGTAACTAGAAATAGACGTTTGTGCCCTAAAAAATTTTTATTGCCATTTTTGTATTGCCATTAGTTCTTTGGTGACTATCAAAACTCTCTGATAAATGTAATATGAAATAAATTGTCAAAAGAATCAGTTATAAATACATATATAGATAAATACATATAAAGCACCATGTGATGACGGCGTAAGAATATTGCCACTCTGTTTCTTCCCGTGGGTGTCGTTAGAGGCGACTAAGGGAAACAACCTTGAATATCGTTACGGCAACCGTAGGACCGTACCGTACCGTAGGACCGTACCGTAGGCGGTATAACCATGTATCAAAAACATTAGACCATAATAATCAGACCGAAGATGAGCAGCAGCGTTTCAGGTGTGAGTGGTCTGATACTGCGATCGCCAACCAGCCTTCCAAGCGTGGCGATTATGGCAAATCCTCCCCATGGAAGAGGCCTATGTCCTGCAGTGGGTTTGACAGGCCGTAATGTATGTACATATATAGATAGGGCTAACATCATATACATTGCTCCGATCCCAATGTTTTTTTTTATAGAAAAGGGAGGCCAACGATCACGTGATGGTAAGTAATTACCGCCGCCCATGAACACTAACCATGAATACCATAGGCATAGTAGATGCGTTGCCGCCCTTAGTGGGCCGCAACGCATCTACTATACTTGGTGTGTGGGCCTCCCGTTACCTGCACTCACCAGACGAAACGCAGAAGTTTGTTATTCTACTTCACGCCGGCATTCTGTGAGGTTGTGGTACTTCCCGGTCGAGCCGGCCCATTAATGCAACAACAAAAGCCGATGCGTGGCTCTACCACTGTTAAATGTATGCTCTACTGCTGAATGTAAGATGCTTAAGCACTCCTAGTATGGGAATCGGCATCAATGATGGCGGCACAAACACCCAGACCCGAGAAAATGTAGAAAAAGTGTTTAAAAAGAATCGAACCCGGGACCTCGAGATGGCGACACCTTGAAAACCGGTGTTTACGCCACACGACCTCAATTATATTTCCTATTATCTTTGAAACTGAGATTAATAAAGCGAAATTGTTTATTCTATTACTTACTAAACTCTTGTTTACAAAGGAGATATTGTATACGAAGTAATCAACAACGTACAGGAATAATAATTAATTCAACGCACTGATCTAAGCCGATTACTACATAATACAAACAAAACAGTGGTGCAAAATTTACAACGGACTTTTCGACATTATAATGTAATCTACTTTACATATTTTTCATACTGAGTTCGAATGGAGGAAACGGAATATTATGGGTACGTATGAAATATAAATAAAAAGTTAATTAGAAATTATCGTAATTTAAAAAATGTATTTGTCGGCGTTTATTTTTTTATTTTACATTAAACTACAGTAAAAACGTATTACAAACTTTGCAATTTGAATCGCATTGATTATAGAATGTTAACTTAATTGTAACAAAGGCCGAGAATTACTCCAAACGTCTTTTTAATTTAATAACACAACACAGCAAGGCTATTCCTTAAATTTACAGTGAATACAAAATTATTCAAGATTTATTCCGGCTACATTACCATCGGAAGAACCTCGTGTCATATTTTGTTAACACATTGTAGTCGCACATTCTTTCTCAGATTCCTATGGTTTTAAATTAAAACAAGTAATAAGAAAAAAATTTTAAAAATGTGAACGAACAGAACTAATTGAATAATTTCATAACTATTGGATCATTTCCCGCAGAATGTTGTAAGTGAAATTCCAGGATAGCGCGCGGTGCTGTTGCGTGTTAGTATTTCACACAAGAAGATCGTATGAACGGTGCCATGTGGTTACGTCGTTATATATACCACATTCTTTCGTACCGTGGGTGTCGTAAGAGGCCACTGAAGAAAAAAAAACATAGACACTATTGGCTACCAATAGAGGCCGGGATTCCGATCTCAAAGAATACCAGAGAAAAATTTGACAGTAAAGTTCTTGGTCCTGCAGTAGACTTTTCAGGCCGCTAAGTAAGTTATCCTTATGTTACCTTATGTATGCTTGTGAAACCATACTTTAATTCTGCCAGAATATCTAGAGAGGTGTCGTTCCTGAATAAATACTTTTTCATAAAATGTAATAAATTAAATTAATTTCTATGAATGAAACTTTTTTCACGGAAAGTTATCAAATTGGCTTGAAATACTTCGAACGAAAATTGGTCACCGCGGTTCTGCTATATTTATAAAGAACATTAAATATGGAACTTGTTACAGTTTGTACCTGCCGTATGATGGTTTAATCAAAAGTATATTGCGGCCCCGGTACAATAAGTTAAAAGTTTTTCCGTACCGGATTGTAATAAAACCTTAGGCTAATTGTGTGATAAAATGGGGAGATGTCTCTTCTATTTTCCTTGCAGATTTTATTTTGAAACTTTTTTTTAATTTCTTTATTCAATATTTAAGAATTGTAGACATAAATAAATTATTAAGCTTAAGTTACACAGCTTAATATTATTAATAATTAAATGATATTTGACGTTTCATAATTGCAAATAAAGTATTTGCCGTTAAATAATACATTAAATAATATAAATTCAAACACACTGTCAGCGACAAACTGAAATGAATACCATGTTGTTTTTGGACATTTTAGTCCAAAAACAACATGGTATTCATCGATGGAAGGAATTCGTTGAGACACTTCTTAAAAAAATTCTCTTATCTACTGATTGCAATTGTGATAATATAGAATGCATCATCCGCGACTAATATAAAATGTCACGATAGCCGAGTGGTTGGGTGATCAGAATTAGAGTCAATAAATCAGAGTTCGATCCCAAGGCCTGCCAATCGGTTTATTCAATACTTATGTGCGATTTACATCGTTGGCTTGGACATAAAGACAGCGACAGGCTCACCTCCTGTCACGTTGTCCCAAAAAATGTCTTCGGTGGGAGATGGGTCGAAAGGACTTAATTGTTTAGACCTCTGTTTACCATATTGGGAATTGCGTGAAGATATTTATTTCTTTATTTTATCTCCTACCAAAAAAACCTATAATATCACATAAACTTTCTTCTAATATTTCCTATACAGATTTTTGAATAGGTATATCGAGGTTTATTTAATTACTAGAAGGTCTGTACGTATTTAGATGTATTAAGCAGTTGCTGGGTTAGCTTGTCCAAAAAAATTATTTAATAATACTCTTATTGCGGTATATTCTATGCCTTCTGATTTTATCCTCTTTTTTGTGTTCCTTGTTTATTCTACCGACAAATATACTACTATTACTTTATTCTTGAAAGAAACCTTCAAGTATCTTTTTATATAAATAAAATGTTCGCTGCATGCCACATGAATCTCCTAACACAATGTGTTTTTGTTACGTAATTATTTCTATGGCTTAGCTCATCCATTATCTTATTATTTATGTAGGATTTATTGAGGATTATCCGTAGCTGTGTGAAATTACAATTCGAAGTGCTAACGTGGATTTAAAAAAGTACTACGTAGGATAAAATAATCAATTTACGATATTGTAACGGCGTTGATGATGAGCTATGGATAAGTTAATTTATTTTAATAATATTTTAATACATTTATAAATGTATATATGTATGTGTATATATATACATATATTTAAATTACTTATGTTGTTGCTATAGTGTTGTGTGGTGTTCTCCTCTCCCCTTTCGTGAGTGTAGTAGAACTACGCTATTTATCTGTAATAAAAATTTTATTTATATCTAGCTGCTCCCCGCGGCTTTACCCGCAGTGTAACACTCAACGCGGAAGCCTAATTGTTTCTAAAATAAAAGTAGCCTATGTTACTCCTTATAAAATGAGCGATCTGTCGGTGGAAATTCCGTTAACATCGGTCCAGTCGTTTCAGAGATTAGCCGGAACAAACAGGCAGACAGACTGGTAGGCAGACAGACAGACTAAAATTATATAAAAATGTTATTTTGGTGTATGTACCGTATATTCTCATATACATTTAGTAAAAAACGGTTACTTCAATATTACAAACAGACACTCCAATAAAATTTTTATGTATAGATAAATATGACATAAATTAAACACGCGAAAATAAATTTAAGTAATTATTTTAATAAAGTATTGCAATATATACACTACCTACTGATGTTCTAGAAGATGGTTAAAATTATATACATACAAACATAACGTACATTTTAAGTCCAGTCTGGTAAAAGGTAACAGAAAAGATAAGAGATTAGAAAGAAAAAAGAGAAGAGTAAAGCTTGAAATATCACAACGGCTACCGACAGATGGCACAATTTATATCTCGGAAAATACCAGACTAAAAATTTAACAGATCTTTCCAAGCGGCCTGTTTACTTACTTAACGATCGAACGACGAACGGCCAGTATCATCGCCTCATTTGGCAAGTAGATTGTCGATTGCGGTATCAGACCTCACGTACCTTCGACTGCCCCTCATCGATCTCCTTTATTTTGACCTGTTATACTTCGAGACGGTTATTTCTCTTATGCCGGTCGTCATTACGCCGTACAGGTTATGTTCCTACTGTCACCTGTTACGGTACCCTAACTATCTATATATACTGAGAAAAGGGGTAACTTATTCTTAGAATATTTTCATACGGCAACAAGTTTTAATAAATTTGTATAATCTGACTCAAGCACATACGTTCTTATTTAATCTAACTTTTATCTACGTAGTCTTTAATCTAACCCAAAAAAGTAAGTTTTTCTGTAAGTAATAAATTCTCGGCCTAAATATCCTTCTTTAAGGTCAGTCATCAAGGTCATGAATACTATGTCATGATCTGATGATGAAATCCTCATCATATCATGAATTGGTAATCAAGCGGCCACTTTAGTAGTATAACGTTTCGAGGAGTCTGGTCCTATAATTGTGAATTTGCTTACCAAGTGCGGCGATTTTGGCAAATCCAGCGTACAGGATACGGCATATTTCCTTTAGTGCATGTTTTATAATTTTTCCAATCTGTTTTTCCAAGTCACGATAGCCGAGTTGTTGGGCGGTCGGAATTTCGAGTCGAGAGACCCGAGTTCGATCCCCAGTTGGCAGTACCAATGAGTTTTTCAAAAACTTATGTACGAATTTCATCGTTGGCTTGGACGTAAAAGGCGGCGACGGGCTCACCACCTGTCACGTTGTCCCGAAAATATCTTCGGTGGAAGGTGGGTCAAAGGGACTTAATTGTCTAGACTTGACCTCTGTCTACCCCTGTATTGGGAATTGCGTGAAGATATTTAATCTGTTTTTCCAAGTGATAACCTTATTAGTGTATTCTACTAGGTAAAATATGCATATAAAAGGAAAGCCAGGAGAAAAAGGCGATGAATCTCAGGATTGCAGTAGCGATACTTATGTTGGCGATTTCTTGGAGTGATCTGAAAATGACTGGGTTAAAATGGGCTGGTATATGATCTAGGAATATGTATTTCATTTTAGGCGATAATATGTTGCAAAATGTGGAAGTATTTTTTAGTTAACAAGAGGTATTACATTGATAGTTAGTGGAGCTACATGAGCGCATTTAGCCTGACCTTGTTTGGTCGTTGTCGAGGTCGGGGTCGAAATGCGTATTGTTTCAACGGCGAAAGCCTTCCCCTGTTTGAGTATCTGCGTTTTATATACATTTTTCGCAAAGATTCCTCCCACTGTAAATTTAAGACTCATTTCATGACTACTCTGTTAAGTCAGAAGATTCTCGATACTCATAAATATACTTAATGTCAATGATAAAACTTTTGACGAACTATACTATGTCATTTAGCTACTGCAATTGTATCGGGAAACCTTGAGTAGATCTAAAATTATTATTGTTATTTATCATTATTATATAGCTCCACGCGTCATCCCTGAACAAGACGTTTATTGCTTAATTTCGCATATTTTCTTCTTTATTCGTTCCTCACTCATGTATCCGAAAACCACTGCACATTTTACGCAGAGATTACACTGTATGTGAATTGAAGTAGTAAACTATTATTATGTAAGAAATCAAATAATGTAAGTTGCTAGAAATTGCAGTTTGTGGCTTTATACGTAAATATTCCCATGCTAAATAGAATAGAAAAAATAATTGAACGTTTACAATATATTTTAGTTTACCAATTGACACAGATATGGCAACTAAATACATTTTTGAAATTATTTATTACATTTTACTTAAAACACTTACTTTACCGGAAGCCAAGTGGTTGGGTGGTCGGAATTTCAAGAGACCCGAGTTCGATCCCCAGGTGGCTGGCTCGTACCAATGGGTTTTTCAAAAACTTATGTACGAATTATATCGTTGCCTTGAACATAAAAACGGCGACGGACTCAAAGTCCGATCAATTAAGCCAAAATTAGTAGTAGGTATTTTAAGAGAATTATTGCAAAAGCTCTGTGTGTTTTACAGAACGTAGTTAACCTTTTCAACATTAGTTTATGACAACGAGTCTGGGTTGTTATATTATTGCAGCCAGTTTCACGGTATATTTTATTGAGGAACATTCGTTCACCAAGTTCATGAATATTTTTAATGGAGTCGCTGAAATTTGGAATTAATGTGATATTTCGTGAAGCATGCTTGAGTAGGCGTTTTATTTTTATGAGTATATCTCATCAATGAAATACGTTATTTTCCGGATGTTTATGTAAAAAAAGATATTACGTGTGTTTTACATCCCATATTTACCTAGGTTACCTAAAACAGGGTTGTGTCATGTCTTCCTGGCTATTCATACTGTATCTCGACAGCTGTTTACAGAAGCTGAAAGATAGCTGTTTGGGTGTGAAATTGGGTGACATAAAAGTAAATTGTCTGCTTTATGTTGATGATGCAGTGCTTATAGCACCATCAGAGGCAGAACTGCAGGCATTAGTCACTTGTATGAAGAAGAATGTGAAATTAATGGTCTCCGTTTGAATGCTAATAAAACTAAGGTTCTGGTATTTGAAAGGGACGAAGAAAGAACGAAGTGCGAAATTTGGGTAAATCAGGAATGTCTAGAACAGGTGAATGAAATTGTATACTTGGGGAGTGCGTTTAGCCGGGATGGAAGATGTGATTTAGATGTGGACAGGCGTGTCGCTGCCGGGAACAAAGTCAATGGTGCCCTGACTGCGTTAATCAAAAGGCAAGGCGTTGTGAAAAGTGCACGCCTTGCAATACATAACGCAGTGTTGGTACCGACTTTGTTATATGGCAGCGAAACCTGGGTATGCCAGAAGAAGCATAAAAGCAGGTTGAATGCAGTGGAGATGCGATCTCTTCGTAAAATGTGCGGCCTTACCATGGCCGACCGAAAGCGAAACGAAGAGATTCGCAATATGGCAGGTTTGAAAGATGACCTTGTCTCAAAAATGGATAAGGGCGTGCTTCGATGGTTTGGGCACGTTGAGCGAATGAGTGAAGACCGAATGGTGAAGAAAATATATAGCGCGAAAGTTAATATTAAAAGGTGTCGAGGTAGACCGAGATTAACTTTCGAAGACCATGTGAGCAAATTGCTCGAAGAGAGGAGGGTCAAGAGTACTCGGATACCTAGACGTGCATGTATGAAGAAGATGATGAATCTGAAAGAAGCGAAAGAAGTATGTAGGGATCGTGACACTTGGCGATCTGTTCTCTCTGGCTACCCCGTCAGGGATTGTGCGTGAAGAAATATTTACCTAGGTATGTGTTGTTATTGGGAAAATTTGATTAATTACATAAAAAAAATTAAATATATAATTATTAAACCCAACTTCGAAGCTACGGTTTTTGGGTTCCATATTCGCCAGTGAGAAACATTTGTGTGATGAATAGGAATTTTTTTATTCGAGTCATTGAGATTTATATATATCTAAGAATGTTTATCTATTTAAATATGTATATCTATGTCAGTATACTATACCGTTGCCTTGGATACTAAGATGGCGATAGTCTTATCACTTTGCACGTCGTCCTACACAGGGTTTGGTGGATGGTGTGTAAGAATGTCGTAACTGTATAGTCCTCTGTCTACCCCAGTATTGAGAATAGGTATGAATATATCTATTTATTATGTATTAAAAATAACAGACTTGGTTAAACAGGTACTAGGATAAATTAAATAACACTTAGCCTTATACAATTCTTTATTCAAAATAAAAATAAATAAATAAATAAAAATCTTTTTTTTTTACCACTCCCTTTCCACCTGCGAGCTCTATGACCCGCGAGTAACTAATAAAGAACCTTTAAAATATAATATACAAAATATCTTCACGCCATTCCCAATACAGGGGTAGACAGAGGCCTAGACAATTAAATTCTTTGGACCCACCTTCCACCGAAGATATTTTCGGGACAACGTGACAGGTGGTGAGCCCGTCGCCGTCTTTATGTCCAAACCAACCGACCGAATTCGTACATAGTTTTAAAAAAAACTCATTGTTACGAGCGAGAAATTCCGACTACCCAACCACTCGGCTATGGTGACTTATTAATTTATTCAATGTCAAGAATTAATGTATGTATTTCTTAATTTCGCAAATTGAGACATTGAAATAGAACTCCTCAATGTTTGGAAATCTATTTACGATTAATATTATTGTTTCTGTTTATTGGTGTAAACAGAAATTCACCTTTTTAATTTCGTAGAGTGGATGATGTGCAAAAGTTTGGATTCTTGTGGGAATAATCGAACATAGTGTATCAACGTATTATTAAATTCCTTTTTTAGAAGTAATTACGTACCATATTTTGATTATTGTCTATGAAGTGAGGGTGATTACTCAAAATTTAAATTGTTGGTTTTATGCATACAAATTTAGAGTAACAATAATCCGTCGTTAGCCCATTTTATACAATATCACTTACATTGATCACTTGCTTTGATCATAAAATAAATAGCTAAAGCACTTGTGTTATGAAATGGGAAACAATCAAGACCCCCAACATTTAGACCCAAGACTATGTACAAAAAATAGTTTTCTACGTCTGGGACTCGAACCCGGGACTTCAGAGCCCTTTTACGGATACGGATCCTTTACGGATACGTCAATTTCCTATCTAATAGTCTTTATCTATTAAAATCCGAAACTAATACCAACATCAAGTTTTTTATGGGGTTCGGGTGAGAAACAAGCTGATGGAAAGCTCATAATACTTACATATACTCTCTATGAATTTCTCACTGGAACACAAACATTGTTACATTCTATTTAGCGTTAGATATAGGTAAGAGAGTGTCACTAATCCAGAAGGTTCTTAGGCAGCAAAGGTGTGTCCCCCTTTAAATATATTTTATACTTTTGCTTTATTTTGACTACTTCTGATTTTTATTATATAAAATTTCTGCGTATGATAGCTTGTGATAGGCGACCATAGATTTGGGTTTTTTATAGATTTTGGTTTTTTCTTTCGTTTAATTTTTCCCGCCGTGTTTCTGATTTCAGTCTGGGTAACTACGAAGTTGTTCTTTACGTTAAACTTCGCACCATTTAAAAGAACGAACGGGTCAACAGGTAATAAAAAAATCCTATGATTATTTCATGTTTCTTCTCTATTTCATCACTCTTCGTACGATAAGTAAGACAACACAGGTTTGTAAGATTGTATCACGTATATTATAACATTGCTTTGCAAGATACTACATAAGTTAAAACTCTTAATGCAATAACCTATTGGACGAATAGAACAGAAATAATCTGTTGGCCAAATAGAACACGTAACAAAAGTTTATTATACAAGCTCGTTACGTCAGCGTAGAGTAGCCCGCGGTGGGTTGACATGAAGCGATAGGGGCGTATTTTGCCTGACCTTGTTACTTACCCAAGGTTGAGGTTAAACTGCGTATTTTAACGTCACCTATAATCGCTCTTATTTAAAAAAGTGTCATCATTCTTTATTGCCACATTACGATGACAGGCTTACTAACTGTTACGTTGTCCCAAATAGTCGTCAGAGAAAGATGGGTCAACTTAATTGTCTTGACCTCTATCTACTCCAGTATTGGGAACATGTGTGAAGATAGTTTATTTTATACATTGATAACATACCCTTTTAGATACGGGCTTCATTGTTACTAAGTTTAAAGGGAATACAACCAGGGTGCATAGTGTTAAATAGATGTCTGATCTATTTGCGTTGATATGTTATGGTATGGTAATGTAGTTCAACGTTGCTGGTCGAATTTCGAATTTAATTCCCAGTATTATAGAATGAGTTCGTTGAAATTTTGAACAGTATGGGCACTGTAATGGCGACAGTATCACTAACGGTCACTGTCATAAATAAATGTTGGTGAGGTGAGTAATAAAAAAAATATATCTTCACGCAATTCTCAATACAGGGGTAGACAGAGGTCGAGTCTTGACAATTAAGTCCCTTCGACCCACCTTCCACCGAAGATATTTTCGGGACAACGTGACAGGTGGTGAGCCCGTCGCCGTCTTTATGTCCAAGCCAACGATATTCGTACATAAGTTTTTGAAAAACCCATTGGTACGAGCCTACCAACTGGGGATCGAACTCGGGTCTTTGGCTCGAAATTCCGACCACCCAACCAGTCAGGCTATCGTGACTTTGAGGTGTGAGTAGATCGGCTGATATGTTGTTGATATCCTTGTCTACTTATTGTTGGCGTCCTCCTAGAAGTAAACAGTATATGACCAATATAGAATCTATTGGAACTAGGTACAGGGATATTTTTATGTGTAATAAAAATCCTTTTCGGAGAATTTATGATGGAAGACTTGTGCGATTGATAAAAATATGACATAAGTCGGCTAAAAATTACAATCGTATACTAATAAATAATAGGCTAAATACATTATTATTACATAATGTTAAATACATTAGCGTAAATTATTTTTAGATCCATATAGTTATAAATATCATAGTTAGTTAACAGCCTATAATTGCTATATGCCTCTTAGCCTTAATGATTTTGATGATAGGTTAGAGTTTCCACTGCTTTTAAGCCAATACTGTTTCAGTAAGAGTCATTAACGAAATTCGTCGTTACAAAAGTGTTACATAAGATGTTTAATAGAATGTCTACATATTAGTATTTTGACTTTCGTATATTTTATTATTTGTCGTGTTGAGACGGCAGGGCGGTATGTTTAAGAATTGCCACCTGCATTATACCGGTACTTGTCGTACAACGTGTCAACACGATAAATAATAAAATAATTTTCACTAGTCATTTCTCACGACAAGTACCGGCTTTAAATATGCCATTGGCTACCATGCCAAAAAATATGGGACTAAAACTAAGCTGGTGACGAGTAGTAGCGTCTAAGATGTAAAGAGTCTGGTATTGCGATCGCCAATGCTTAACAAAAGTAAATACTAATGCTTATATAGATATGTATAAATACATATATAAGCAAAATTTAAAATCTTTCTACCAGATTGGTTAATGTTAGAAAAAGAAGAAGAAAGCTTCAGGCAGGTCTTCGTAACACTTGCATAAAATATTTCGAACACGCTTTTTCTATCAGAACATTTCGCAATAAGATTGTTGTTAAATCGAACTGTTCTTAAAAGCCCCTCATGATAGAGTCACGATAGCCGAGTATTTGGGTGATCGGAATTCGAGTCGAGAGACCCGAGTTCGTTCCCTAAGCCTCGTAACGAAGGGTTTTTCAAAAACTTACGATGTACATCGTTGGCTTAGATATAAAGACGGCGACGGGCTCACCACCTGTCACGTTGTCCTAAAAAATGTCTTCGCTGGAAGGTAGGTCGAAAGGACTTTATGTTTAGACCTCTGCCTACCTGTATGTGGGGATGGGGACGATGAAAATGGGAATGACGTGAAGACTAAGTATCTTGAAGATTAAGTATCTAATAATAATGAGATGGGAATGGTATTGAGTAATCAGAACCCTTCATTAAAACAATGACATCTGTTGATATAAATGTAATCACAAATTTGATGAATATTATTAATAATATTTTGTACATTTTTGTAAGACTTCTAAAGGATCCAATCTCGTTATTTTTGCTTTGTAAAAATGATCTTTAACTCTCAAGCAAAGGCATGGAAGATATGATGATATGAGTCCGATAGTTAATTGGTTAAGTGAGCGGAATTTGATCCAGAGACCTGAGTTAGATCTCCATGTGGTAGGTACTTACCAATCTCATACCAATGGGTTTACGATTTATGTCGTTGGCTTGAACATAAAGACGTCGACAGGCTCACCACCTGTTACATTGTTCCAAACAGACTTCGGTGAAATATGGATCGAAACTTAGATCAAGAATTCCAGGTCCTCTAGCTTTTCCCCCTATTGTACTATATCCTACTTACATTATAAATATAAATATTATAAGTTTGAATATTTGGATGGTTACTCACTGTACTGTTACTCACTCAACCACGCCAAAATAATTGATTCCTTTGTTCAGTTTTTGGTTTAAGTTCTGAGTTCTCTGAGGCAGATAGCAGATATGTAGAAAAAATTTAAATTTTTGCCAGTAAATGTTGTAGTAGGGTAGTAAGTGTTTGCCAGTTAAAATCACATTATATTGAAACAGATATGCACGAAGTAACTGTAAGTATTGGAACTTGGCACAGCTACTCAATTGTAACGTCCTCCAAATCCATTAGATTTCAATCATCAGTCATATGGAAAGTGATTTCTTAACTTCGATACAAGAAATACAAATTTCGTTTCCCAGAAATACAGATTAATTTTATGTTTTTTATTGTAGTTCTAAATTTATTACATTTTGTTTTTAATGAGACCATTTCTTGTCATTTGAGAAGGACTATCAATTTGAGTATTATCACAGCTCAAGCGTTACTCATTATAATTGGACAGAATTCTTAATTTGAAATTTTATAAAATATGTTTATGTTTCTGTTTTCTTTTTTAATGTTTTATAGAGCAAAGCAGCTACGAACTTCATAAATTTCTTAACAAATTAAATAATCGAAAATTTTATATCTAAACTTTTAAAAGGTTTTACAACCAATTATATTTGTTTCACCTTTTAAAAGTTTATAATATACATTTATTTATTATAAACTTTTAAAAGGTGAAACAAATATAATTGTTTGTAAAATCAAATCAAATCATAAAATCATCAATTTAAGTAACATACGTACGTATATTACATCCATCGATCGTAAAAAAACATATAAATAAATATCTTCACGCAATTCCCAATACAGGGGTAGACAGACGTCGAGTCTAGACAATTACGTTCCTTCCACCCATCTTCCACCGAAGATATTTTCGGGACAACGTGACAAGTGGTGAGCCCGTCACCGTCTTCATGTCCAAGCCAACGATATGATTCGTACATAAGTTCTTGAAAAACCCATTGGTACGAGCCTGCCGCCTGGGGATCCAACTCGGGTCTCTAGACTCGAAATTCCGACCACCGAATCACTCGGCTATCGTGACTTATCCATCGATAGTGATTTTTTAAACTACTGTTCCGTAATATAGTTCGTAATAAGAGAGAAACATTTGAAAGAAACACCGTAGGTACCTATTTTGCAGTTTTTAACGAAGAAAATATAAAATGGAACATTAATTTGATTAGAAACAGCATGGGAGCGGTCAACTCATTCCCAGGGGTTACTTTATATATTATATTCATTTATGTTGTAATAACCCTTTTGTACAGTTTTCCTTTGATAAATGCCTTGAACCTGTTAATAGGCAAGTTTTGCACATTTACCGGGATTTTGTTGTAGAAGCGTACATAGAGAAAAAGGACCTCTGACACAATACTCCAAACAGTATCCCCAATAATAGCTAAAGAGTTCTCTATTAATTCTTTGGCCTCAGCTTTTTATCTGACAAACTGATGATATTTTTATTTTGTATGTCTCATAATTTCGGAGCTTAATCTGAAGAGATACGAGTAGATATATGTGGCTATGTGGATATCGAGACTCCGTGTTGTAACGGCGTAGGAATATTGCCACTCCGTGGTTTCTCCTGGGTGCCGAAAGAGGCGACTAATGGAACCAGCCTTGAATATCGTTATAGCAACCGATATATGGCGGGATAACCATCTCTAAAAAATATCAGACCACAATAATCTAAGATGGGTAGCAGTATCTAAGTTGCAAGGTGTCTGGTACTGCGAACGCCAATCCGCTTGCCAAGCGTTACAGTTATGGCAAATCCTCCCTTTGGGAGAGGCCTATATTCAGCAGTTGACTTTAATAAGCCTGTATGTATGTATGTATGTATGTATGTATGTATGTATGTATGGATATCGTAAGTCGCCACCTATGCACATAAAATTTATATGGGCGGGATTTGAAAGCACGAACTCTGCCGTAGCATGGTGATGCGTATACTAACGACACCTCCGTGTCTCTCTCACAATACTTGAAATCTCTGTTCTATACCTATTAGGACGGTTATAGCAACTTGGATACTATATTTAAACTTTTATTTTTCTAGACTTAAGTCGAACAGAAACAGCTCCCGATCTTGTAATAAAAATGCTGTATCGGATTACGGCTTCCTTCTAGTTAATTTGATATTTTTAGAGTCCATTAAATTGCTAAAGTACTTTGAAAGCGGTGATTATATTTGTGGCACGGTTATAACGTTCCTTATTGAAATGTGTTAAAAGTAATACACTTTGTATTGTTTATTTTACAACAGGCTTCGTTATTTAATGAATTGCCTGTTTGGTTAAATTGTATAAGACATCAAATTTGATAACATTCAACAAAAGAGTGTCCCACAGTCGACAACTTAAGGCCTTTATATATATGTATGTTTGTAAATTTAAATATAGTATTCGCTAATCACGACTTTTACTACTTTTAGCACTCGATTTTATCGGCGTGACCATGGCGGTTATGGCGGCCAATGAAATCGAGTCCGAAATACAATTTTCACTAAAGAAATTTTTATCTAAGCTATCAAATAAGAAAATGCAAAATTAAGAAATTTTTAAAATCAAATAAGTATAAATATCTTCACGCAATACCCATTACAGGAGTCGACAGAGGTCTAGTCTAGATAATTAAGACCCTTTGACCCACGTTCCACCGAAGATATTTTCGGGACGACACAGGTGGTGAGCCCATCGCCGTCTTTATGTCCAAGCCAACGATATAATTCGTACATAAGTTTCCATTGGTACGAGCCTACCACCTAGGGATCGAACTCGGGTTTGACTCGAATTCCGACAATCCAACCACTTGACATCAAGAAATTTTTACATCAAGGAATAAGCTTTTTTATTTAATTATTATATGAGACGTCAGCTACCTTGTAATTGTAGGCCACGGCTCCACAGTGCCAGCTAATGAGGCAATTACCAGTAAGGCCTTTGTCTGAATAATAATGACGTTATATAATGGGTAACTTCTACCATTAAGAGATCGATAAACTTATTGGTATCAAGAAAATAGAAGTGTTATGTAGTTGACGAGCCTAGTTCGTAGTGACTCCGTTTCGAAGCTAAGGGCTAACCCTTAGCTTCGAATATCGCTTCGAAATCCCGCTATGGGTATAAAATTATATAATAAATATAAATGTTTAAACTCTAGTCATGGACATTTATATGTATTTATCTCTCTAGAATATTGTACCGTTATAAGTTGGAATGTACCGAAGTAACCGTGGTTGCACGGGTCATTGTAGAAGCATGCCCGTCGCGACCCCTGTCAGCCCTTTTCAGGGCTGCAATTCCACACAGCTGTGTACCCATGCCTACTAGGGTTAGGGCGTCCCGCCAAGACGACGCACACCAGTTTGTTCCCGTTGGTGTGGAATGCAGCGCTCAAAGCGGCGATGGGGACCGCCACCCGTCACGCACAGCCCGACACGGCGGAAGGTGGAGGACAGAATGCAGACTTGGCACGTGGAATGTTAGAGAAGGCATGAGAGATTAGACGAATGAGTTGATCGAAATAATAAATAAATAAATAAATATCTTCACGCAATTCCTAATACAGGAGTAGTGACAGGTGGTGAGCCCGTTGACTCGAAATTCCGACCACCCAACCACTCGGCTATCGTGACTTAGTCATTATCATTATGATTTTCGCTAATGACTAAGTCACGATAGCCGAGTGGACATCTAAATCTCTTTATTTCATTATCGAAATAATGAAAGAAAGAGAATTAGATGTCGTGTGTTTGTCGGAGAGCAAACGAAAGGGCAGTGGTACTGAAGAGCTCCCGGGCGGGGCGTTAGCTCTATGGTCCGGAGTCCCGGAGAGCGAGAGCGCCTGCCAGGCAGTGGAGGTGCTGCTGTCGTCTCGGTTGGTCGATGTTATGACTGAATATAAGGACTTCTCTGGGTTCGCTTTAAATTGAGACTGATGAAGTTATTCCTTTTGGCTGTTTATGTGCCGGTAGCTTCGTCGTCCAGGGCTGATCTGGAGGAGTTTGGTTTGTTTTGTTCAAGTAAAAAAACATCAGGAGAAAGCAATCTGCGTACGGTAAGGCGGCATCTGGCTGAAGCAAATTTAAATCCTAAGCATTAGCAAATGGCCAGAAACTAGAAAGTATATATACTATTAACAGTGGTAGAGTCACGCATCAGCTCTGTTGTTGCATGAATGGGCCGGCTCGACCGGGGAAGTACCACGACCTCACAGAGTACGGGCGTGAAGTGGAAGTCTAACAAACTTCTGCGTTTCGTCTGGTGTGTGCAGATATCCGATGGCCCATACACCCCTCTCCCCCAATTCTGGGGGGGGGGGCACCCTAAGGCCGGCAACGCATCTGCTATGCCTCGGGTATTGCCTCCCTTTTCTAGTAAAAAAAAGAAAGACACTGGTTATTGTAGAGAACACGAGAATTGGACTCTGAATGGCTAGTCAAGAGCATGATTTCAAACGAATCCAGATTCTAGCACGATGGGAGGATAAGAGCGCACAGAAGAGTGGGAGAGCGCTATACGTAAGCCTGTATAGAAGTAAAAGTATGGCGGAGGCTCTGTTCACGTGTGGACTGTGATTTCTTCCGAAAGTTGATCTGAGAAATTGGTGATAGAAAATGGAATTTTAACTGCAGAAGGACATTTCATTAAAATTTTTTATTAATACATTGGTCCGTTTTTTTACTTTGGTTGTGGACAAGGGATAGAATGACGTTTTATGCGAGACAGTACCGAATCGCATACACCTCATATAGTGTTTGATTACTTTCAAGAAGTCAGTATCACACACATTGAGTGCCCAGCATGCAGCCCCGAATTAAACACCCCATGAACATGAATGGGACGACAGTTCGTCCCAATTTATGCTGGATTGTGCTGACGTCATCCTAGTGGACGACGTGTACGTCAGCATAATGCGCTGTTAATTACGTTAAGTGAAATGAAAGAAGCTTTAATAGAAGAATGGCAGAATATTTCACAGTATCGCTTCAAAAACTATTAGCTATTAGTAATATTGCGAGTTCGCGGATGTACATTTAAACTATGGACAAATACGTATTTCATATTTTTTTCATATTTTACATTGAATACAAATATACAGCTTGAATAATTTTTTTATTTTAATTTAAGCACATATACAAAGTATGGTAATGATAGCTACAAAGTATGGTATGATGGAAACGATAGAATGGTTGGGTGATCGGAATTCGAGTCAGAAGACCCGAGTTCGAACCCCAGGTGGCAGGCGCACCAAAGGGTTTTTTCAATAACTTATTCGTATATACGATTTATATTGTTGGCTTGGACATAAAGAAGGCATAAGGCGGGTTCACCACCCATCTCGTTGCTCAAAAAATGTCTTCGGTGGAGGTGGGTACACTTGAATATAGGAATACTGACTGACTATGATTACTTAGTCCTCCGTCTACCCCTGTATTGGGAATGGCGTGAAGATATTTTTTAAGCAAATTAAAATATTCTTCAATTCAGTGTTTTGCTGATTTTTTAACCGACCCTTTTTATTTGCTGCTAGTTTAGTTTTATTAATAAACTATCTTTTTTTTAATAATTAAGTATTTTATTTACAGAAAAATTATGTTAATATTTACAATACTTATTAACTAAAAAACTATTATAATCGTAGAGCCCTACTCCTCGTGGCATGGTAGCAAGAACGCTGGCTGCATTTCAACGATGAATGGTTAGACTTAACCGTTGAGCGAGAAAAGAACCAGCCCTCTTGTCACCAGTGGCAACGATAAGTCGCGGATACAATTCCTTTAGAAACTGCATCGTGCGGGGACCCCACGGACCGATTGTCTCTACGGCAAACGGAACAAATATATAGTCTCCCTTCAAAGACTCATATTTCCGTCATTGCTAAATGATTCAGCTGTCTCTGATGCTGCCCCGGCCCTTATCGAAGTACCCTTGATATGAGACGCCGCTAATGTATCGACGCAAGTTGCGCCCCACACAAGAGCTTTGCCTCTCTCCCAAGGGACTAAAGTCAAGCCGTCGGGTCTCTTACCATCCTCCCTAAATATTCCACAAGGCTCTAAAACCGATGGAATATTTATGGAAACAAGAGCCCTTCGGATGATTTCATTCAAGGAACCGTGACGTGATAGTCTGCCGGCACTTTTTTGGCATGAAAGTCCGTGAAGGCCTAACTCGTCGACGTCGCTGCCACAAGGACATCGATGTGGTTGACAAATCGTATTCCTACAGCTATTCGTAACTTTCGTAATGTACCAAGGTTACTTGATGGTAAAGCATGTAGCCAGTAACTGGATTCCTTTGTCGAAACACCTAGAAAGCGGGCGCGGTCTCTGTCACAGTGAAAATTTTTAAAACCTCTATTTGAAACCTCTCTTATACCGATACCTCCAAATCTAACTAGATGAGACTAAATTTAGAATTTTTTCCAAAGCTATTTTGAGATTAAGGTCAATTTGTTTTAAAAAATCAGAACATTTCCATGCTGGACTCGAGCGGAGTAAATAAGTAAACTTAGGAACAAGAACGCAATGTTTTAAAATAGTAAGCACTATGTGAGAATTAAGAATATACAGTTTATTAACATGTTCTAAAAATTGATCAAATTTTACTTTGAAAAGAGGTTTAATACTTTCTATAAATAACGGCGCTCCAAGGAGGTAAAGAGAATCCGCCTCAGTTACTTTAATGCCAGGAGATATATTGTTAAAATTTTGAAACAAACTGTGTCTATGAGAAGACAAACGGTCAGAAATATAAAGTTCACATTTAGTATTATTTAATTCAAGGCCAATGTTTTTAAAATTTTGAATAATTTTTTGATAGTCATTTTGCATAAACTATCTAATAAAATCTCAATACACTACAACAAATTAGATTCCCGTTGCGGTTCTAACGAACCGTGAAAAAAATATAGAATTTTGCGGTGTCGTTTGCAGGCTCATCGGAGCTACTTGAAGTGTACTAGACCGGCCCGGCTCTGCAGCATAAAGGAAATTCGTTATAAATCGTTTTCCAACGCCTTTTCAGGTTTATTCCGCAAAGCGAATACGCTATTCCAATATAGTGAATCACTCCAGATACGCGCAAAAGAAGTGCATAATTGAAATAGTTAAAATAATTGTTGTAAGCAAATGCGTAAAATATTTTTGTACTTAGTATTTTTTCCTAATGTCTATTTTAGTCTAAGTATGTTATAACAAGTTCTTTCATTATATTAATAATAACAAAAATGTAATAGTCACGATAGCCGAGTGGTTGGGTGGTCGGAATTTCGAGTCGAGAGACCCGAGTTCGATCCCCAGGTGGCAGGCTCGTACCAATGGGTTTTTTTAAAACTTATGTACGAATGAAATCGTTGGCTTGGACATAAAGACGGCGACGGGCTCACCACCTGTCACGTTGTTCGAAAATATCTGCGGTGGAAGGTGGGTCGAAGGGACTTAATTGTCTAGACTAGACCTCTGTCTATCCCTGTATTGGGAATTGCGTGAAGATATTTTTTTAACAAAAATGTAAAGTTTTGATCAAGCAAGTTGGCGTAGAGCTGCTACTAATACTACCAATACGTAGGACTGCAGAAATGCATGACCTGAATCTTATTCGGTGTAACTACTACAAGTTAATATCTTCTTTGACAAATCATAGAAAGTTTTCATATCATAAATAATGGTTTTAATTAAAACAAATTAAGTAATAGTTTAGAAGGAATTTACAGGAAGTAGTAATTTCATCGTAGCAATAGAGCCACGATAGCAGAGTTGTTACGTGATTGGAATTCGAGTCAAGAGACCCGAGTTCGATTCCCAGGTGGAACGCTCCAGGTGGAATCAGTGGTTTTTTTCCAAAAACTTACCTTCGATTTATATCGTTGGCTTGGAAATAAAGGCGGCGAAGGGACCACTATCTGTAACGTTGTTTGAAAAATATCTACGGTGTAAGGAGGGTCAAAAGGTTAATTGTCTAGACCTCTGTCTACCTCTGCATAGGGAAAAACGTGATTATATTTAATTTATATTTTGAAAAGTAATTTAATAAAAAGGAAGAAATATGCATACCCATTTTATAATTGGTGTGGAGCAAAAATCTGACTATGACTGGTCTGGGTCTTCGAGCTTGATATATGAATCGACGTCCCTAAGATGAGTTAGAATTAGATTGAGTTAGAATTGATCAAATCTAGAGTCTAGACCGAGGCTTTATGGTTCAGCTCTCTTCGGGGCTGGGTATTCCTTTGTGTTTCCTGGTGTTAAAAAGTACCTGTTTCTGTCTTTACCACACTGATTTATTTTGCATTATAACAACTGCTGTCTTCGGTTTGAAATTGAGCCATTTATCGTAGTCCTCGACGGTGAAATCGCATCAGTAAATTTTGTCAACATATTAATTGCACGGGTCGCATCGGTTACTTACCATCAGAGCTATTAGTTCGCTTGTCACCATAATCCCATACAAAAATTCACAATTAAAAATAAAAATCTCATTCTGGTCTTGGTAATAAACGATGAAGATAATCTGAAATCACAATCGATCTACGCGGCTGTCGGTGACAGTCGTGTCGTTTCCTTAATTGAATACTTGATTGTTTATTTAAAGAAGTGAATTTTTTTTCTTAGCTTTATAAAAAGAACGGATTTTAACTCTGAAATTAAATAATGCTATTGACATTCGTACATAATTGTCCGTTTACGTTCCTGTTTGAGATATTTTTAGACTGTTAATTTCTATTTTGAAGTCATGAGTGGAGTTGTCTGAATTTGAATCTTGAGACGCGAGTACAATCACCATGGCCAAGGCCAATGAGTTCTTTCGGAACTTATGCACGTTTTGTAAAGTTGTTTTGGCGTTAAGTCGGGTCCAGGTTGCCTCTTGTTACCTATCCCAGATAATTATTGTTGAAATGTGTATTAAAAGGACAAAATTATCTAGAGCTCCAATCTACTCAATGTTGGCAATGTAGCTGTGAGCTTACTTGATTGTTTTCTATTATAGAAAACAGTAAATATCTTATATGTTATTAAATTAAAGAGAAAAAAGTTAAAATTTCAACTGACATGGGCGGGATTCGAACCCGCAACCTTCGCCGATCCGTGGCGACGCTCTTACCTCCGAACCGCCGCGTCTTTTTTTTTTTTTAGAAAAGCGAGTTGCCTCGCTTAGAGTGCCCCCTCCCCCAATTCTGGGGGTGGGTGTGTGGGCCACCGGTTACCTGCACTCACCAGACGAAACGCAGAAGTTTGTTAGACATCTACTTTACGTCGGTATTCTGTGAGGTCGTGGTACTTCCCCGGTCGAGCCGGCCCATTCATGCAACAACAAAAGCTGATGCGTGGCTCTACCACTGTCAGTCAACAAGTGACAATTTGCAAGTGACATTCCCTTTTGCAAGTGACAATTTGATAATCCTGACTTTTCAGTTAGGAATTATCAATACTATAACGCCAAATTTAATTTTTATTATGCAATTTTATTGATTTTTAAAGTATATTTATGCTGAACTTTTAAGTTATTAAATTAAACAGAAAAAAGTTAAAATTTTTAACAGATGGCGCCTATGCCAATAAACAAGGCACAAGTAATATATAGAGAATACAGAGTTACTCAGTGAACTCCATTGTAAAAAAAGTCGGCGACGGGCTCATCACCTGTCACGTTGTTCCGAAAATATCTTCGGTGGAAGGTGGGTCTAAGTGACTTAATTGTTAAGACTAGACCTCTGTCTAGCCCTTGGTTAGGAATTGCCCGAAGATAACAATATCGTCTTTAACAGAAATCTATTTAACATTTTTGTTGTTTGTAGAAATGGTTTACCTATTAAGTGCACGGTCGGGGCGCCTCGTGACTTAATGGCGAGAGGAGACGCACCTCATTTCTTCTCGTCGGTGTCGGAAAAGGGTAATAATGGTAACCGAAAGATGGCGGGATACTCATCAAACTGCCTGCTAAGCATGGCGATCATGGCAAACCATTATGAGGAAAACTTATGTACAGCAGTGAATTTTTACAGGTCATTTTGTATGTATATGTGTTACATATTTTCTCTTTGGCTAGGACACTAAGATGTCAAGTTTTCCCAAATAAACTTCGGTTAAATGTGCATCTAAGGGATTAAAATCGTCTAGACTTCTAACAATACTCTATTGGAAATGCTGAATATGTTTTTTTCGATCCATAGTTAAGAATCTGATTGATTTCTTGTTAATTTATGAAATACCTAAGGTATGAACAATATTATAATGGTTGCTAAAGGATAAAGATTCTTTCTTTCATCACAGATATTCGAGTGTCCGCAACCACGTGGGAAAATACTGAA
Source organism: Sericinus montela (assembly GCA_029286605.1). Classification (NCBI taxonomy): domain Eukaryota; kingdom Metazoa; phylum Arthropoda; class Insecta; order Lepidoptera; family Papilionidae; genus Sericinus; species Sericinus montela. Next base: position 1,262,533 of record JAGSMR010000032.1, on the reverse strand, counting down.
GGCTTAGTTGCTGAACGATCTATAATAAACAAAATTAATTATATCACATCCGGGCAGTAATAGACTACTGCATTTCCCGATACAAGATAACTGAGTTTCGAGCTTACTATGAAGCTGAAATAATAAATTGATTATAAGTGCGCATAATATATATTAGTCACGATAGCCGAGTGGTTAGGTGGTCGGAATTCGAGTCAAGAGACCCGAGTTCTATCCCCAGGTGGCAGGCTCGTAGCAATGGTTTTTTTTAAAAACTTACGTATCTACGAATTATATCGTTGGCTTAGACATTGAGACGGCGACGGGCTCGCCACCTGTCACGTTGTCCCAAAAATATCTTCGGTGGAAGGAGTGTCGACACGATTTAATTATCTAGACCTCTGTCTATCCCTGTATTGGGTATGGCGTTCCTTGATACCATTAAGCGAAGTTTATCGATCTCTTAATGCTAGTTTCTCATTATATAACGTCATTATTATTCAGACAAAGGCCTCACTGGTTACCTCATTAGCTGGCACTATGAAGCCGTGGCCTACAATTACAAGGTAGCTGACGTCTCATATAATAAAAATAATATATAAGTTTATTCGATGACGACGATGTAACGAAAAGGAGCTTTAAAAAAGCTTCTGTTCGTCTTTTTGAACCTCAAAAACATACCATTTTGTGAATTATATAAATACAAACTTTTATTTGATGTGAAACAAATAAAACTATAAACAAAAAAAAAACATAAAAGTTCAAGCCAAGACTTCGGCCTCTACCGTAAGGTGGATGTGCCATAATCACCACGATTGGCAAACGGATTGGCGATTTAAATATGTATTATTATTGCCTAGTAAAGGATGGTATTATTTTTAAGTTATATCAGCTTCTGCCCTGGCTTGGCTTCTATGTTGTTTGTAGTTTTGATCTTGTTTCAGTAGTAGAGAAAGCCAAACTATCTTGCTACTGCCTATTATAAAACAAATACCTAAAACGTACTGTTATTCTGAAACTAACAAAATTGTAGTGATAATAATGAAATAATAATGTGATGAAATCAAAACTAAATACTTACAAATGTAGTCTATTCAGAAATAACTAAATTTGCAATACTATGGATAAAAATATAAACAACTCTAACATAACTGTAACTAAAATAAAAACGAACGTTTCTAAATAAAATAATAATATTTTTTAAATACCTACTGGGATTAGTAATAAAAAAGAAAAAGAAAAACGCAAAATTAACAGCCCTATCGCATCCTGTTCCCGTTCGGTCGCGCACTCAGTCATCAAACTTATCATCATATTTTTGTGAAACTAAACGTCATCTACATTAAATACTGAAAGTGACAAATGTATAAATTTTGATAAAAATTAGTTTAACATTCTAAAATATACATTTTGAAAAAATATACAATTTAAATGTATTTATGGATTATTCAATTTTGAATATATTTCCTTCCATAAAAGGTAGTCAATTATCGCGCGTGATCTTTGTGATTATATGATTTGGGTTAGGTTTTTCCGAATCTACAAAAATATTCAACTTTTTTGTCGGCAACTCTTCGGGAGTCTTCTGCGTAAGAAACTTTCAGAAAGAGAGGACTTATGCACTTCCCGATACGGGGGTAGGCAGAAGTCTAGACAATTTAGTCCTCTCGACCCAATTTTAACCGGAGCTTATTTTGGGACAACGTAGTGTGTCTTTATGCCCAACAATATAAAACTCATTAGTACATGTAATTTGTTATATTGTCATATTACGAGTACTCTTGGTATATAAACTTATTGGTCTCTTGACTCGAATTCCGATCACCCAACCACTCGGCCATCGTGGCGAGACGAAACGCAAACTCAGATTATTTCACTTCTTGATTTACTTGTTTATTGCAAAAGCGTTTCATTATATTAACAAGCCTTGGTAAGAGATATAAAAACAATTCAGAAATTGAAGCGTTTAAAGAGGTCATTCCGGGATTCAGACTCCAGATATTTTAACAGTTACGATTTAGAGACTTTTTTGAGACTCACAACTCAGGTCCTCTGGTATTGTAGTTTCCCCTGTCTGTTATTAACAGTATCCAAGATCGTTCTTCCCTCTTTCACTCTTCAGCGCCTCTTGATTTGTGAAATAAAAATTATTAAAGACAAATACTTAATTGAAAGCTAAAATAACATTTTCTAATCATTATCTTCATTGGATCCTTCATTGTTCAGTATCCTCATAAACGTAATAAAATATTCATGAGTTTTTCTGTACTAATTCATCATGTTGCTCATTAGCGAATATTTGACACAAATATTATCTCTTAAATGATTCTCGATCTCTGATAAATAGAAAATAATTTGAGAAATCGTTCCAATAACACCTGTAACGGTGTTATTACGAACATTAATTTATAACTCTGATCTAGTCCATAGACAAGGAAAGATTCATTAACAATATGTATTCTCAATTACTGGTAAATAAATAATATTTCTCGAATCATTTATGCTTGATGTATACGAGTGCCCTCACTGATTAGCTTAATTTGGTGTATTATTTTTCAATTAGTCACGATTGCCGAGTGGTTACCCAGATGGTAGGCTCGTACCATGAGTCAATGGCTTCAAGCAAGAGTAAACTCTTGCTGGAAGCCGTTGAAGTTTTTAAAGGTAGGCCAATGTGCCTTGTCACCTGACTACTTAATTTTGATCTGGTGTTCTTCGAGATGGACAGTACTCATTGCTACTTTTTCTTATAATTTGCAAGGCTTTTCCCAGAGTTGCCTCTTATAATACTGACAATAAGAAAGGGCATTAAATTTCAACACCGTCAGTACGCGGTAATTTTTTACATGTGCTTAAGATTTTTTTCTTAAAGATTTAAACTGATGAAGTCTTAGCAAAATATACAGTTAAGAAACTTTTCTTCAGGACTGAAAAAAACTAATGAAATTTCGTAGATGTTGATGAAGTTTGTTTTAAAAACTGTGCAAACTTGAAACCTTTCAAATTCAAAGTACACAAGTTTTGTAATGTTATTTTTATACGGAACTAGCTGTTTTATCTGGTTCTGTCCAAGTTATATACATTTTTTTTTACCGAGAAAACACTGTAATTTTATGTCTCAAGGTTTTAAAAAACTTATGTACAATTTGTATAGTTGGCATGGATATTAAGAGGGGACAGGCTCATCGCCTGTCACGTTGTCCCTGTCTATTGTCTGTAGTACTGGCTACCCCCTGTTTTGAGAAAAAGGCGAAGAAAATATTCCTTAAAGTTGTGCACTTAAGATGAAAATTTCATGAAATTTCACTGAATGTAGGTAATATCTTTTTATTATTTTATAAAAAGTATTTTCTATTTTTGTTTTATATTTTTATAAATTAGTAATCTACGCCAATGAGCGGTAACCCATTGATATAAAATAGTTCAAATTGCTTATCTATTTTCCTGCACTCACATCACGTACAAACACAAAAATGAACTGAAAATTACATACGCTTAAGAGTAAGTTGCTTTGATATTGCACCTCAATATACGCTGTTATATAAATTATTTCATTCTTGATAAATAAATTCGGTGGATTCCGCTTAAGTGTAGAAATATGTGAAATTTATGATAATGACGAATATGATGGTTAAATGTTAATGGCTAAGTATTTAACGCCACTATTCTTTCCATGGCTCCTGCAATAGGCAACTGAGAAGTATTGAAAGTTAAGATAAGGAAAAGTAAATGGTTGGGTACACATCTCTAAAATTACCAGACAGATATAAAATAGACCGTAAAACATTAAATAAAAACTAAAGTAGTCTAAGGCGCAAAGTGATTCTATTCAAGTTTTTATTTAAAATTATAATCTGGCTTAAAAGTACAATTTTGCCTATTTTACATTTAGGTTAGAAAATCTAAAATAAAATAATACTGCAGCAATTTCAATGTACGCCAAGTTTTCATAGCGGCACAGAATAAAATATTATTGTAACCTGGAGTGAAATACTACCAAAGCGTAAATCGTTTGTAATTTTAAATAAGAGTTTAAATACACATTTTATTAACATTAAGGTTTTCAAGCCCCTTTTCGCTATGTTTTGGAAAAAAAATATTTAACCGCTTGCTGTAGTAGGATTTGAATCCGCAAGGTGTAGGTTCAAATCAAATCATTTATTTCTCATTAAGTAACATACATTACATCCATCGATCATCATTTTTTCATCTACTATCTCTACCAATTAGGCTGTTTGGCCGCTGCACATTTTTTTTTTATTTATAAAAAGTATAATTAGTTAATCTGATTGCTTCTTAAACGCAAGAGTACTTCTTTGCTTAAGCGTGTCACAATAGTCGAGTGAATGGGTGGTCGGAATTTCGAGTCAAGAGACCCGAGTTCAATCCCCAGGTGGCGGGCTCGTACCAATGGTTTTTCAAAATAAACTTTTGTACCAACTATATCCTTGGATTTAACATAAAGACGGCGACTCTTTATACATGGGTAAATCTAAATATCCTGCATATAGTTACGAAGGTAAAACATAATACATAAACTCATAGGTTTATATTACTTTATTATCGTACTGAAAATCTATAGATTGTTTATTAGTAGTATAAATAGGGCAACGTGACAGAAATAATTATCCGAGGGTAGTATAAAGTCACGTTTTCCTACAGCCTTATTTAATAACTATCAAGAAAGAAATCCATTTCTTTGACACAATGTAATAATAATAATAATATATATATCTTCACGCAATTTCCAATACAGGGGTAGACAGAGGTCGAGTCTATACAATTAAGTCCCTTCGACCCACCTTCCACCGAAGATATTTTCGGGACAACGTGACAGGTGGTGAGCCCGTCACCGTCTTTATGTCCAAGATAACGATATTCGTACATAAGTTTTTTGAAAAACCCATTGGTACGAGCCTACCAACTGGGGATCAAAATATTCCGAGCATCCAACCACTCGGCTATCGACACAATGTGTTACTTTAATAACTGTTACTTTAAGTACCTCTTTTAGATCGAAGACCTCCGTGGTCGGGTGGCGTACACACCACTTTTCAAGGTATCTTGCCTCGGACCTGGGTGTATGTAGTGACTTCGTTGATTCTGATTACATAAAAGAAGTACTTGAGCTATTATATTATACTATAATATTCTTAATATATAAAAGGGATCGAGGTAGTCCGAGACTAACATTTTATGAATGCCATGTCAGCAAATGCTGGAAGGAGTCAAGAGTACGCGGATACCTCGACGTGCATGTATGAAGAAAATGATAAATCTGAAAGAAGCGAAAGTGGTACATAAGGATCGTGACACTTGGTGATCTGTTCTCTCTGGCTATCCCGTCAAGATAAAATAAAAAACAAATAAAATATAATATACTATATATATGAGTACTGTTCTCATGTCTGGACTGGGGTACCCCAGTGTCAACTCCTCCCATTTGACCGTATCTAACGAAGAGCGCTTCGAATCGTCGACGACCATATTCTATCTGATCGGCAAGACCTCCTGGCTTTGCGAAGAGATATTGCATCTCTTTGCATTTTTTACAAGAAGTACTACGGGGAGTGCTCCGATGAATTGTTCGGATTAATCCCAGCCGTTGAACATTCACCATCACCATCGTATCTTATGGCACGGTCAAAAACTCCATCAACACCACTTTGATGCTTGGCATTCCGCCACAGTGCGTTTTTCACGAAATTTTCTGCCTCGCACTTGCACTTTATAAAAAATGCTGCCGTCAGCGGCGGTAATCACTTATCATTGAGCGAGCCATCTGCTTGTTTGTCCCTATTCTCTAAAAAAACTTAATAAAATAACGTAAAATAGCTAATGTAGTTTCTATATATGTATTTATATATTATATAAACTTTAAGATTAACGTGAACAGGCCAAATTAGATATATTTTGTCAGTCATAAGTCAGAGCGTGTCGTGATTTTTTTCAAACGTAAGCAATTCTAACTTGTGTCAATGCTGGCAGCAATTATATATATATACGCAAGATAATCTTGTAAAAAACAATGTAAACATTTCCATGATGAATATGATGTTGGTACTGGAGTCAGGGGCGTTTATATAAATTTATAAATATATACCTATTTCAAAATATGTATATGTATGTAATATACCGGTAGCTTGGACATTCATAAGGCGATAGGCTTATCACCTGTCACTTAGTGTGTTATAAATGGGACGAAAGGATTTCTTTTTCAAGGTCATTGCCTACCCCAGTATCGGAAATTGCTTGAAGACATGTTAAAATAAGATTTTAAGCCAGAAAGTTTCTGCAGGTAGTCTAAGTTTACATGACTCTAATATATTTTTTTTATTTTTTATGAATTCTTTTTCTAATCATAATGCGATGAATTCAACACTTATTTCTTTTTAGAGGAATAGTTTTTTTTTATAGAAAAGGGACGCAATCGAGCAGGTGACTCACGTGATGATAAGTGATTACCGCCGCCCATGAACATCCGCAATACCAGAGGCTTAGCAGATGCGTTGCTTCCCTTAGAGTGCCCCCCTCCCCCAGAATTGGGGGAGGGGGGGTGTGTGGGCCACCGGTTACCTGCACTCGCCAGACGAAACGCAGAAGTTTGTTAGACTTCTACTTTACGCCGGTATTCTGTGAGGTCGTGGTACTTCCCCGGTCGAGCCGGCCCATTCATGCAACAACAAAAGCTGATGCGTGGCTCTACCACTGTAACCTATCTTAGCGACCAAGCTTCCAATAAAATTCCTAATATCATAAATGCCAAACTTTATAGTAAGCCTATGTTAAATTGTCTGTTTTGTATGTTTTAGATGTTTGTTACTCAAACTATCATGACTGAATAAATCCGAATGGCATTTGGTACACAGATAGTTAATGACCTGGATTAACGTATATTATATCTGTATTATTTGTAGCGCTAATATAGCAAAATGATATACAGGAAGATCGTGATTTTGAATAGAAGATATTTGAAGTAGTATATAGAGTACTTTTCTCATGAAATTTCTGCAACAATTTAGTTTATACACAAGTTTAAATGAATATTGTACGAGTCTTTTTCCCGGGGATCTACCTCGAGTTTCCTGATTCAGATTTCGATCAGCCAACCATTTGGCTATAGTGGCTCTATGTAATGAAATTATTCAATGAAATTTTTAACCATTTACAACAACAAGGGTTGAAAAAAAAAACTCTTTCGTATTAAATAAAATCGCAAGTGTGTTCTTTTTTTTTACAACATCACATACATTGCTCTGAACCCAATATAAGAAGCGAAAGCACTTGAGGTATCGAAAACAACGAAGGTAATACAAACACCCAGACCCGAGAAAATGTAGAAAAAGTGATTTTTCTACATTGACCCGACCGGGGATCGAACCTGGGAACTCGAGATGGCGACACATTGAAAATCGGTGTTTACGCCACTCGTCCACGGAGGTCGCCCTGCTATGTGCACATTTATATCGGCACTTTTAAAATATTAACAATGGTGAAACATGTTACGATACATTCAGCAAACTCTTTTTAAATGCACACAAGTGTTACATTGTTTTCTTATGACAGAATTACTTAAATAACAGAAAGCAATTTGTTTCCATGCTACTTGAAATATTACAGTATGTATAACTGTTTCTAATATTTGTTCGAATGCTACACATTTAAAATGAAACAGTTATTTACGTTACGAATTTTACTGCATTTATTTTAATTTTCATGTTTTCTATTGCGGTGTTGGAGGGGGCTGGGGTGATTAAAACCTAGAAGTGCTTAAGGTCTCTTGTTCTTAGAAATCTTATCGAAAAGCTGTCTGTTACCGAATCAACGATGACAACAAGAGGTTCCTTTCATTAATAAAACGAGCTAAAGAAAATTATTAATAAATTAAAGTAAGAATAGGACATTTCCTTATAATGTGTTGGAATGGTGGTCCCTGCAGCTTCCGGGTAACATCTGTCGATCTTGCGTGTGAGGTTTTGATGTAGTAGTAGTTTATCATGTAGCCTGTCGTGATAAATACTTGATAATGCATCGAAGGGTTTAATAATTTTAAATAGTGTTTCGGTTTAAATAAAATACAAGCGTATTATAATGTAACTATGTGTTGTTTTATATTTATACCTTTTTGAATTAATGAAAGCTTAATTTTTCCACAGGCCGGTAATTTATTGATAATTCACTGTCAATAATTGGATTTATTTATTACTGTTTATCACCCTATGGTACTGTTGGAAATTAGCCTTTGAAAGGTATTGTTATGATGAACTATCGATAAGTGTGATTTTTTTATATTTGGTGAAATGTGATATAATTTAACGAACTTATTATCAATTATGAGTGAGAGAGCGTTTCAAAATAATTTACTTCTGTATAATCCTTCTTCACCTATTTGGACCATGATGCCGTGATTTATTCTTGAATACCAAAAGAAAGCCTTAATTGGTGTTAAGTAAAAACATAGTATTTTTGTAAACACATCAGTATCGCACTCGGCATTTTAATCGAATTTAGACACTGGCACTACTCAGCCATTTTGTCTTTACTGTACTTTTTAAAATCAATTTAAGTTCTTTGTTATAAATTGTGATATATTTTTTATTGTAAATTTTAATTCACTTTCTATTACATTCCTTTGTTTTATTTAAAGTCGAAGCATTTTGGAGCCGAGTGATCGGATGATCTGAAACCGGATCAGGTTACTTGAGGTCGCTCCTAATCTAAAAGTCTCGTACTAATTATTCAAAATTTATGCATGATTTGTATCGATGGTATATTATATACGAAGATGGTGACAGGCTCGCCACAGGTCATGTTGTCACAGAAAACTGAAGAAAAATGTAGGTCGAAAGTACGAAATACTGTCCAGACATAGCGCCGTTTACTTTTTTTCCATAATCTGTTTTTGGAGTTATTTGTTGAACTTAGTCGTAAATGTTTCTTAAAACGCACGTCAACAATATGATTACTGATTAGGATCAATTAAACTTTTAATTTTGTACGGCCCCCGTGTCGCCAGCTCTGTGGTCCCGAGGTTGGATCCCGGGCGGGTTAACGTAGACAAGCACTTTCTCTATATTGTCTGTTTGCTATAGCTACTTACTTTAGAATCAGAGCAATGTATGTGGTGTTGTTCATATCTATTTATTATACATATTTATTTATTACTTTAAATAAAATATGACTGTAGTTTCACTTGCTACTCCTATTCGAGTCACTCATAGCGAAATAATTGTAATAACTGATAAGTAAAACTAACAGTAATACAAAAACTGTGTTACCAAAATAACATTACACATATTTCTGATTGTTTTCATACTCTTTAGTAGCACAATTTAGTAATAAAAATTCGTAACACTACTAATATAAAGGTAAAATTCCAATCTTACGCCAAAGCTTTACCTAATCCTCTTATTTAGTATAATTTCCATTCAAGGAGATTACTTAAACGGCAGGTTTAGGAACAAATGCTTTACGATCCATCTCCTGAATGTAGCTTAATATCAAGTTTTATATATTTAACGAATGTTGATTTCAGTTCTTTTTTCTTTTTTTTTTTAAATTTGCATTTTTTTTGCATTAATTAGTCATGCATTGCGTTCTCAATTTAGGTTTAAAAGTGAAAAGGAGTAGTAATTTTTCTGTAATGTACTGACGCGTCATTTTACTCATTGAGCTGGTTACAGCATATGGCATTAAAAAACAAACGAGTATAATATTTTTTTTTCAATACTTTCTTTGCCGAAACAAAATATGTTAATATTTACAACACTTGTTAACTAAAAACTTCAATAATCTTCAATAATAAAAAAAAAATAAACTTCAATAATGTCATGGTACCAAGAACGCTGGCTGCATTTCCACGTTGAATGGCTAACCTCAATCGTTGAGCGAGACAAGAAAGAGACCTCTTGTCAGCAGTGGCTACGACCAGTCTAGGAAATAATTCCTTTACTGCTTTGGGCGAGGATCCCAGGGTCCGTTGGCTCTTCGGCAAATATATAGTCTCCTTTTTAAAAACAATGGAACCGTGCTACCATTAAAAAGTAAAAGCATACCTTTCACTTAAAACAAACTGCGTTATATATGCATCAGTCACTTAGAGTTTTATTAAAAAATTGTGTTTCGCGAATGCGAAAACAAACGATTCCTCCCTTTGTGGGGTCTACGTCTACACAATGCACCACCACCTGACGGACAGGGACTACAATTAATACCAGATAACGCACACCACTATCGATTAAACCGCGAAACGACTTTCGCTTCGAACCAAGGTCATCATCATATGAATAGGTATCGCGAATTTGAAGCATATGTTAAAGTAAATTGCTATTGCGATTATCGAACACTAATTTGATGGCGATATCCACAAGAAATATTCGTTTCTACAATTACGAATTGATATGACTTTTGTTTTCTTGTGTATATGAGTATGAATGTGATACAATTTAGAAATATAAAGTAGAAATGCGGAATGCTTTATGCATTCATTTAAAAAAAGGACGACCTCCGTGGATGAGTAGCGTAAACACCGGTGTTGAAGGTGACGCCATCTCGAGGTCACGGGTGCGATTCCCGGTCGGGTTAATGTAAAAAAAACACTTTTTCTACATTTTACTCTGTTCTGGGCGTTTGTGATGCCTTCATTGTTTGCGATTCCCCAACCTCAAGTGCTTTAGCTTCTTAGATTGGGATCGGAGAAATGTATGTGATGTTGTCCCTATTTATATATGTATGTATTTATATGTATATCGTGGAATAAAAAAAATGTTGTATAAAAATTGTATAGTCATCCAATAAAGTGTCTGAATAGAGAGCTGTCTAAATAGGGAACTATTGTGATGGTCAAATTTTTAACGTAAATTAATTCTTCAGTTCAATTTCACTCTGTCTTTTGTCTATTTCTATATTACCCCAGTATTGGGAATGCTTGAAGATAAAAAATAAATATCGATGTTAAAAGCTAAATAACTTATCGGTATAAACTGGATCATTCATTATATGTGTTTTGAGAAATTGTAATGTGCATGAAAGACCTAAAGGTATTTTATGTTAAAAAAGTATCAGTTTCATCAGTACTTTATAAGCGTTAACGGGCGCAATGAACTAACAAACAAGGCCTTGAACTTGTCCCGGCTAACGCTAAGTTAGAGCACTTAGGAGACAACTTTAAAAACATTTTACAACCATAGATAACAGATACAAAATTTTAGGTGATTCTTTGGAACGCCCTCCCCTATGATGTTAGGAAAACATCCCATAAAAGCACGTTCAAAAGAAAGATCCGAGAGCATTTTATGAAGATCAGTTCCACCTAAGTATCGATGCGGTATATGTATGTATATTTATGTATTTTTATATATTTATTTATGTATTTTTAATATATATAATTGTTTTATTTTTATAGTGAATAAATATGTATTTTTGTATGTATATAAAATGTCAGTACCCCTGTTACTTTATACAGATTGTTTATATATTTAATGTATTTTTAAATTTTGCTCACGCCTACCATTTACTTTTCTCCATCAACCAGAATTGACTGGTAGAGAATGTCTCAAGGCATTAAGCCCGCTTATTGGAACCCTTAGTTTATAAGATGTACAATAAAGTATAAATAAATAAATAAATAGGTGAACGACATGTAAAGTTAAGTAAATAAACTACTCGTATTTTAATAAAAATACTTATGTACATTTTCATACAAGAATGAGTCACAAGCTTGTAACACCATTTACTTGACACCATAATGTAAGTAACTCGTTCATGGGGTTGAGTATACAACAATATCTTAGTTAATGTGCAAAGCCTGCCTTTTACCACGTCCAAGAAATTTGTTAAAGAAAAACAATAGTAACACCCGGGAAAAGAATTGATCGCTCCCATGCTGTTTCACATTATGTTTTATTTTATATCTTCACGTACGGGGTAGGTAGAAGTAACAATGAAGTCTTCAAAACATAAAATTTTGTTTAACGTTTATTAAGTTTTGTACTATATTATATATAAAACGTGGATAAAAATAAACTTCATTAAATCCTAACAAATCCTTTGTCCATCGATACAAGTAACATGCATCCAGCGATTTACATTTTTTTATCTTCCATCGTTGATAACAATCATTGATAATGTAACACCGTAAAGAGATTCCTCTGACGGAGAAAAAATAGGCAAAAGAAACTCCGTAGGTATCCTAGGTAGTTATTTCAAAACAAAACAAATTCACTGTTAAATATAACGACGACAGGCTCACCACCTGTAACCTTATCCTAAATGAGGTCCGGTAAAATGTGCGTCTAAATTATCTCGAACTATGAATACAGTAGTTAGTATAGTAGTAGCAAAAAAAGAAGAAGTTACATTATTTATATTAACCGCTAGTTAGTATTAGCCATTTATTAAAATAAAATCCAAATAATTTTGATCGAGATGATTGAGATTGAAAATGTTATTTTATTAGATGTTTGCATGTTTTGCGAGGCGGCATTGAGAACTGTAAATAGTTACTTTTCAAAATTCCTCTTGTTTTAGTTATTTTTATAACACGTAATTATAAAAGAACATACAAAGCTTTAAGGCGACTGCCATCATTGATTTCAGGGTTATTCCTGTAAATGCCGTGATGCACGCAACAAAATTGTGTAGTAGGTGCTACACTTAGGGCTTGCCACTGTTCCTTTGTGTTTTTATTTAAACGACTGTGTTATGTAACGTAATTTAAATAAAGAATTATCGGTGTACTCAAAGAATTATCGGTGTACGCAATTTAAATACTCATAGAAAGTGTTGATTGTAAGGTAAGTTGTTTTTAGTGAAAATTAAATATTGTGTCATTTAGTATCGTTCATGGTATATAGGCAAAGGGTACAGTAAAATACCACTGCATGATATATGTTTTTGTTTCGGTTTGCTAAATCCTCCGTGATTTGCTACAATTATCACGTTTGTTGAGCAGATTGGTGAACGCAGAAACGGCACCTTACACACCTTTTAAAATGGTTATCTTATCATTAGGTTTTTTCCTTAGTCGCATCACCTTACCATCTCTTTCGTGAGTATCCCACGAAAGAGGTGGTAGGAGAAGAAAAGGATAGTATATTCCTACGCCACAAGCACACAGCGTAAATGTATCTTATCACTGTCAAGTTATCAAAATACAGGGGCTCTTAATTTGGAATATTTTTTTATTGTTCAGGGATTTTTGAATTTAAATACTATTGTTATAAAAGTTTAAAATTTTAATGTGTGTGATATTTCCGTGGAGTCTTGATTGGAGTTGTGCAGAGCTCCGTGAAAAAATAAAATGAAAAATCGCTATGCAGTTGCCGGCGCATAATTTAAGCCTTATACAATTTTATGTTACGACTTGCAAGAAATCATTTTTTAACGGAATCGTATTGCGAACGGGTGAACCGAGAAATAAAACGTCATTTTAAGCAGAAATAAGTTATGATATTTTTTTACGTCTTTTCGATAGTCGAATAGGAGTTCGTTACCTATGTAAATTGGAGGCTGTGTGCTTCTTCTTCTTCTTTACAGCCTATCAAGAGTCCACTGCTGAGCATAGGCCTCCCCCATAGCTGTGTGTTTCATAATAATAATTTTACAAGTGGTTCTTTGTTTTAAATTTTGTAAACATATCAATAAAAAACAATAAATTGTAACGTAAAGGAAATAACATGTCTGTGCATTAACAGCCTAATGGTCAGGATTCCTGCTTTAATGGCATCTATCATAGTAAGTCCATCTAGGTTATATTTCCGCGTACTGGCTCCATTTAAAGTGTTAATAAGCTTTTGCAATACTGAGTTACACTGAACAATATGGTCAGTTAACATTTGAAATCCACCAAACCTCAAAATGAGATGGATAACTCCGGTGGCTTTAAAAAATTCTCAAATTTTGAAATAAATCCTAACGTTATAAAATAACATTTTAAAAGGCATCGAAAGCCTAGGAATAGTAATTAAATCTTATTCCTCATGGTTTCACACCCATAGGATCATGCATCCGTAATATTTTTCAGCTGAAGTTGGTTGATGGAGGTTATATTTGAGGAGTTTGGGCTTTATTGACCGCTATCTGATGGTACCTATTGCTTAATTTTGTTATTTTTTTATTTAGTTGACTTTTATGACACGTGAGTAGAGAGTTTCGCAGAGTCTTACATAGTTAGTCTTCAATATTGCATAAATTACATAAATAAATTTTATAAATTCCACAGTTTATACATCAGCGACACAGTACAAGCACAATCAGTACGCGTTGGTAAAATATTGAATAAGTTTTATTGTTTGATTTGCGTCGGTTTCGAATATTGGTTTTTCAGAAGTTTGCCTTCGTGGAGGAAAAACTGTTTTAAAAGAGATGGTATATTCCGTATATTCTTTTATCGGTATATATTACGTTAAACAAATCGTTCAAAGTCTAAAGTTTCTAGTAACTCGCTAACTGCTTTATCTTAGTAAACTTTAATTAGCAAAGTGATCAAAAAGTCTGAATTAGATCAAAACAAAAGATTTTAGGTGTCATCTTCATACTAATTAGTTTCAAAACCGGTAGACTATTATTTTGTTACGGTTTTGGAGTCGATACGTACAGACTTAGGATCGGTAAGAGTAACTATTACATACATACATACATAACGGCCTGTTAAAGTCCACTACAGAACATAGGCCTCTCCCATAGAGAGGATTTGCCATAATCGCCACGCTTGCCAAGCGGATTGGCGATCGCAGTACCAGACCATCGCACCTCAGACACTGTTGCCCTTCTTCTGTATGATTATTTTGGTCTGATATTTTTAAAGATGTTTATCCCGCCATCTATCGGTTGCTATAATGATATTAAAGCTGTTTCCTTTAGTCGCCTCATACGACACCCACAGGAAGAAAGGGAGGGACAATATTCTTACGCCGTTACTCCACGGCCAACTATTAGTGAAGTTAAAGTGTCGCTAATAGGAAAGTTTTTTTTTTTAACTTAGGTTATCATTATAAGTAGTGCAGATACTCGACCCAGTCGGCAAATAATCGGGTCAGTTCACATAGCTTGAACTTTTAATGATTATTATAAAAACATACATAGATAGGGACAGCATCACATACATTGTTCTGATCCCAAAGTAAGTAGCGAAAGTACTTGTGATATGGAATCGGAATCAATGATGGCAATATAAAAAGTGGTTTTCCTACATTAAGCCGTCTGGCAATCGAACTTTTGGACCGCAGAGATAGCGACACCTTGAAAACCCGGTGTGTTTGCCAGTCGTCCATAGATGTTGTAATTCGTAAATGAAGTAAAAAAACTTAGTAATACTTAAAGGCCTGTAAAGTCCACTTTATGACACGCGTTACTCCCACAAGAAGTATTTGTTATGACGTTTGGTGAGCTGACTTGTCTTAGACGCTACTGCGAATTATTTTTGGTCAGACAATCGTATGAAAGTTGTCCCACCGTTAAATGTTTGCTTTGGCTATTTTATAGCCTCATGCGTATGTTAATAATAATATCACTCTCCTCTATATCCTCTAATATCACTTACGGGAAAAAGTGGATGGTAATTTCTCACGTGGATATCAAAGCAATATAATTTATATATAGTGTTATGGGAAACTTGTGTCAACATTTACATATGATTAGTAATGTACAGTTACACACAATTGTGTAAGTAATTTGATTGCTCGCCATTCCTATTACCAGGGTAGACAGACGAGTAGACAACTAAGTCCTTTAACCTACCTCTCACCGAAGATGGTTTTTGGGACAACGTGACAGGTGGTGAACTTATCGCCGTATTTATGAGAAGCCAACAATCTAAATCCTACGAGTACATAAGTTTTTTCGGAAAAACCTATTGGTAAGAACCTACCATATGGGGAATGAACTCGGGTCTCTTGATTCAAATTCAGATCACCCAATCACTCGCTTATCGTGACTTCTTAATGGTAATGTAACGGTTGACAACCTCCGTGGACGAGAGTCGTAAACACCGGTTTTCAAGCTGTCGCCATCTCGAGATCCCGGGTTCGATTCCCATTCTGGTTAAAAAAATACTTTTTCGAAATTATCTCGGGTCTGGGTGTTTGTGGTGCCTTCGTTGTTTCCGACTACAATACTACAAGCGATTTAGTATCTTACATTGGGATCGGAGCAATGTATGTGATGTTGTCTCTATCTATATATGTATTTATTTATTTATTATATATAATTAAAATAAATTGACAGTAAATGTTATATGTATTTTCCGTATTTTAAACGGCCCTGTAAATAGATAATAACTTGAATAAGTACAAATAGTTTACAAAACATACAGTTTAGTAGTTATATATGCATATAGAGGTAAATTTGACAATGTATAAGATTTGTTTAACCGAAGTTGCCACGTCTAGTTGCGCGTTGGTAATCGAAGTTTATCTTTGTTTACTTACTTTGTGGCCAATAAAAGTCCATTGGGGATGTAGGCACCTTCCTTAAGGAGCTAGAATATTTACGCTGGGCAAACAGATTGGCCAATTCAGTACTAGATTACTCGCAACGAATTAATTTAGCTACACGCACGCTATAATATTTTGTAGAGTACATAATTATATAATATAAAGAGTGATAAAAATTTTAAATGTTATGTTTGCAAATATTAAAATATGTTTTTCTTTGATTTCAGTAAAAAAGGCGCGATATGTTGGAATACAAGGTGAGTTAATCTGTTTGTTTGAATTTGTATTTTTATACAATTGAGATTGGTTATAAAAGTTCACCTTTTTCTAAAAAAGTAAATAAATTGCCAAAATAACACACCTAGTAAAGTTATATAAAATTCAATAGCCAAAGTTTATTAAGCCCAAAACTTCACTAGAAATAGACATTGGGATTGTTTTTCTTTCAAAAATCTATCGTTTAATTGGTTTAATGCCATAAATGTTAGTACTTCCCATACAAGAGGTAGACTGTTTATATGCCTGTGTGTTCTCTGGGTCTGTGTCATCTTATTTGTTTCTAGCGCCAAACAGCAAATGTAATAACTATTGTTTTCCGGCCTGAAGGGTACAAGATGCCTGAGTTATTACGGTCTATAAGATATTGTCTTGGGGAGTTAAAACCCATCTGTAACCTTCTTTTGAAAAGGTTTGCAGATGTTGTGAGCTGCAGTAGAAATAGACAAAAAAGTTGGAGGCGGAACGCGAGCGCAAACTCATTCCTCTCACCCTGATGTAGGACCTCCGATAGGTCCGAAACTAGTCGGTACCTACACCGATTATTACAACGTGAATTTTGATTAATAACATCTCACGAAAGTTTAAATAATTTAAAAAAGTTCTTTTTTCACACATATTTAACGTCCTGTAAAAGTCTACTGCAGGATATAAGACACTGCCGCTAGGAAGATTTGCCATGATTGCAATACTTGACAAGAGGAACAACGATCACAATACCAATTGCTTCACCTTAGACGCTGCATCTCATCTCCGCTTTGCTTAATTATTGTCTGGTATTTTTGAGATGGTTATTCCGCCATCAGTTGGAATCCAGTAAAATTCCTTCGTGGATGAGTGGGGTACACACCGGTTTTTATCGTGTCGCTAGCTCTGAGATCCTGGGTTTGATTCCCAGTCGGGTCAATGTGGAAAATACTTTTTCTACATTTTCTCGGGTCTAGGTGTTTATGGTTCCGTAGTTGTTTCAAATTCCGTAATACTTCTTTCGACAACGATGGGAGGAAATCGAGTGGTATATTCTTAAGCCATACACCACCGCGGTAAAAGGCTATAAAGAAACTAAAATGACAAACTGAATGATTTATTTTTGGCATATTAAACAGAAAATAATTAAAAATAAGATGTTAACTCTCTGGCCTTCATTTAACGGCACAATTTTGCTTGCAGCTACACAATTCAACACGTACGTGACACTCAAATTACAAAATGTCAAGTCAACGACGGTGACAGTAAAGGGTCCGACGCCATGTTGGGAACAAGATTTTCTATTGTGAGTATTGTTGTAGTTATAGATAGGACTGGAAAAGTAGATAAGCTTGTACGTCAGTCCGTTTCTAGAATTGACGTCAATGTGGAAAGAAATTTTCTTTTTTGGAATTCATCATTAAATCTTATCAAAATAATTGATTTAATTCTGTTTAAATTTTAATATAAAAAAAGAAAATATCTTCACGCATTTCCTAATACAGGGGTAGACAGAGGTCTAGTCGAGATAATGAAGTCTCTTTGACCCACCTTCCACCGAAGATATTTTCTGGACAACGTGACGGGTGGTGAGCCCGTCGCCGTCTTTATGTCTGTGAGCCTGTCACTTGGGGATTGAACTCGGTTCTCTTGACTCGAAATTCCGACCACCCAACCACTCGACTATCGTGACTCTTTTTTTAAATATGCAGTTTAATTTATTGCCTATGTTTGTGTGCAAATGTGCTTAAACAAATCTTAGTAATTTTGGCGTTATTCAGGCATTAAAATGACAAAAGTAAATGCTTTTCAGTTTCGAAAGCATAGAGTCATGAGGGAATGTTATTATGTGTGCCATGATGTATACTCGTACATACGTATACTGTATGAATGTGAATTACCAGTGTTTACTCTTTATTCAATTTATTTTCCTACCTATTACGATTTGCAGATTCAGTGAATTAAATGTTTGTTGACATCAAAGCGGTATTGTTGTACGCGGTTCGTATCCTCCGGGACGCACTGAGCCGGGTTTTATGTGAATCCAATAAATTTACTATTTCGTCTTTGTTTTTGTTTGTTGCGGATTTTCGTCCCCAGATGTAGGTAACCTTTGATTATTCTATGATTTGGACAGCTAGATTTACTCTTCGGATTGGTTCGGGTTCGTGTGTAGTGGTAGTTTTGAATATACCTTATTCTTAGGTGGATATCACACGGCAAGAGAAACTAATACTCCATATTTATAAATAAATAACAAAATAAATATCTTCACGAAAGTTCCAATACATGGGTAGACAGAGGTCTAGTCTAGACAATTAAGTCCCTTCGACCCACCTTCTACTGAAGATATTTTCGGGACAACGTGACAGATGGTGAGCCCGTCGCGGCCTTTATGCCCAAACCAACGATATAATTCGAAGATAAGTTTTTTGAAAAACCCATTGATACGAGCCTGCCACCAAGGGATCGATCTCGGGTCTGTCAACTCAAAATTCCGACCACTCAACCATTCGGCTATCCTCCATATCTAGGTGACT
The DNA here is from genome assembly GCA_029286605.1 of Sericinus montela. NCBI lineage: Eukaryota > Metazoa > Arthropoda > Insecta > Lepidoptera > Papilionidae > Sericinus > Sericinus montela. The sequence goes on along the minus strand of JAGSMR010000032.1, from coordinate 1,243,338 downwards.
CCATCGGCTATCGTACTCCATATTTAAATAATTCAATTTTAGACACTCAACTATTAATAACAAAATTTTACCGATGCGTGATTCGTATCGATGCGTTGTATATATATGTAGGAGGATAGGATAATTTAATACTGATGCCACTACTTACCAATACTACAAAATAATACGATATAGAATATAATTAACAAAAAAGTCACGATAGCCGAGTGGTTGGGTGATCGGAATTTGAATCAAGGAACCTGAGTTCGATCCCCAGACGACAGTCTCGTGCTAATGCTTTAAAAATATCTATGTACGATTTATATATCTTTGGTTTGAACATAAAGATATCGACGGGCTTACTAACAATACGGAACAACGGGTCCCGAAAAATTTCTACAGTGGAAGGTGGATCGAAAGGACTTAATTGTCTAGACTGTTCTGCCTAAACCAGTATTGGGAAGCGCGTAAAGATATTTTTTTTTCTAAAATTATTACGCACTGTAATGTTTCTAACTATTTATTAACGTTCACTTTTTTGTTTTAGTGAGATCAACGACATTAACCTTGGCCTTTTGGTCGAGGTGTGGAACAAGGGCGTCATTTGGGACCGGGCGCTGGGATATCACTACCTGCCCCTAGCATCAGTAGCTTATAATGAGGTAAAAATCACTTTATATTACAGTTTCATTTCCTACCTAAAGCAAACAAATTTAATTACTGATAGATTATCCCCCGAAATGATGTCCCGAAAATATCTTCGGTGGACGGTGGGCCAAAGGAACTTTATTGTCTAGAATAGACCTCTGTCTACCCCTGTATTGGGAATTGCGTGAAGATAGATTATCCGCAACTGCGACATACGTAGAAGAACTAACCTAGTTCCAAACAGAATAGCCGTAAAGATCAGAACGCTGAAATGGCAACTGGCATATCACAGTAATCGTAGAATACACAATCGTTGGGGAAGAAAGGTTTTCGAGAGGTAACCTTATACAGACATAACGCAGTAAAGAAGGAAACCACAAGGTGCATGACAACCTGGATTGATTTGATGACCTGGATTTGATGAAATTTTGGAGGCGTCTCATGCTCTACAATGTTCTTCTGAAAATCAGTAGAGAAGAATAAGTTTGCCACATCGATTGTAAACTTTTTAAGTGTAGATCATGGGGATGATACTTCAATGACTTAATATGTAACATACACAAAGGGTTTTGAAAACTATATAGTTTGTTTTAACTAGTCTTATTCATCATACGTATCGAGTAAGTAGTTTTTAAAGCGTTGGTCTTCAGCGAACGTCGGCGTAAACGGTGAATAACCTTTTTAGTTATTTGACCTATTTAACTTTGAAAGTTCGAAATAACAGTCATTGGCCTAGTTAACTTCCGGCTCAAATATACTATGTTTATATCAATTATCTTTAATTTGTTACTCTACTTTGTGTATATATACTATGTTTAAATAATACCGATACTGACAAACTCATTTGGCAACATTATTGGTCTAGATCAAAATACCAGACTACTTCATAAAAATGAGACCCATTTTTACAAAGTAAAATGGTGGAAGAGGTCTAATAGATATAGTTATGGTACATAATAAACAATTATACCTATAAAAACAGTTTTTCAATACCAAAAAAGGATTTAGGTCGTTAAACAATACAATCTATAAAATAGAGGAACACTATTCATCTTTAAACCAAACCAACGAATATGTAAAAGCGATTGACGAAAAACAATACTATCATAATAAAAACAAAAGCTGGAACAGAAAAAAGCTTCCCGATCGACATCCAAGTGCTTTAAACCAACCATTTATAGATAACGAAGCTTCAAATAAGTAGCTAGTTTATGCATATATTGTTTCCCGAAACAAACCCTTATATAATTTCTATACAGCATTCTATAATATATTCTATACAGCATTCTGCAATTTATATGATATCAGAAAATATCACAATAAACCAGAAAACATAAAATATATATTACAGGAGCTTGCATAACGTTAACTTAAAAATTACACTCATCGTCACAATCTACTAAACTAAACTAACATTTGAAATCAGAAATTCCCACTCAATAAGCTGTTATCCTAGGCCCGCCAACGCCGTACCAGATCCTCAACATGTGCCCGATAGTCCAACTCAAACTAAATTTGACTGCACTATTCTTACTGATCACACCATCTTCGATAACCGCCCTCACGCAGATAAACAAACAAAACGTGTATGCGTTTTGTTTGTTCTTAAATATTTCACCGAAAAAAGTAAGTAAATCTGGAAATTTGACCGAGTCTATAGTACTATCACTACTTTGACCATAAGCCTTACATAACTCATAGAAAATATTAAAACTGGCTAAACCCACGTACATTACTTTATAAAAAGCCAACATACTCAACACTATGTGGTAACGGTGGTAAGAATATTACCACCCCTTTTCTTCCCGTGGGTGTCGTCAGAGACGACTACGGGAAACAGCCTTGAATATCGTAATGGCAACCGATAGATGGCGGAATAACCATCTCAAAAAAAATTAGACCACAATAATCAGACCGAAGATGGTCTGATTATTTTGGTCTGAAGTGCGAGTGGTCTGGTACTGCGATCGCCAATCCGCCTGGCAAGTCAGGCGATTATGGCAAATCCTTCCCTGCAGTTGAATTTAGCAGGCCTGTCCTGCAGTGGACTTTTACAGGCCATTATGTATGTATGTATGCTCAACACCTGCCGTAGGCATAGCCCATGTTAACTTAATATCACCTTGGTTCGGAAAAAATACAGTAAAATGGAAATAATAGTAATAAAAGTAATAAACACACATAAAAATAATGGTATATTTTAACTGATACAATCTTATGATACATTCAATAATACTTTATAGATATAGAGACTTCTTCTCTTCTGATCATGTACCACATACCATTTATAGTTTTTGGATGCGGAATTGTGTTATTACACATGCAAAGACATTTTTTCTTTCGGTCCAGGTAACATTATATCACATTTGCATGGAATATTATACTAAATACATTATAACAACATCTCCATACTTTTATTTGTGTGCTAAATAACTTGTGTCATGAAAACGCACTATTTCTTTATTTCTATTACCAGTTCTTTTTTTTTTTTATAATTATTTATTTACAGAAAAAATTATGTTAATATTTACAATACTTATTAACTAAAAACTATTATAATCGTAGAGCCCTACTCCTCGTGGCATGGTACCAAGAACGCTGGCTGCATTTCCACGTTGAATGGCTAGACTTAACCGTTGAGCGAGAAAAGAACCAGCCCTCTTGTCACCAGCGGCAACGATAAGTCGCGAATACAATTCCTTTAGAAACTGCATCGCGCGGGGACCCCACGGACCGATTGTCTCTACGGCAAATGGAACAAATATATAGTCTCCTTTCAAAGACTCATATTTACGCCATTTACCCGATTCAGCTGCCTCTGATGCCGCCCCGGCCCGAGTATCATGTATCGACGCAAGTTGTTACCAGTTCTCATTACATGCAATTGCATGGTCCAGTTCTATGACAAAATAGTTGTGTTAATGATTTATTGGGTATTGATTGATTGCTAAATTTAAAAGATTTAACGAATAAAATTTCGGGTTTGAATGATGACCTTACCACAAAAATTAATATGAGCGTACTTTGATGGTTTGGGTTTGGGACGTTGAGCGAATGAGTGAATACCAAATTATGAAGAAAATATATAGCGCGAAATTTAATATTAAAAGTGTCGAGGTAGGCGGAGGCTAACTTTCGAAGACCTTGTGAGCAAATTGCTTGAAGAGGGAGAGGCAAGAGTACTCGTATACCTAGACGTGTATGTATGAAGAAGATGAAGAATCTGAAAGAAGCGAAAGACGTATGTAAGAATCGTGACACTTGGCGATCTGTTCTCTCTGGCTACCCCGTCAGGGATTGTGCGTGAAGATAAGTAAAGTAAAGTAACGAATAACATATGCCGTGTAGTAACTATCAAAGTAAGAGGTTCTTTCTTTCAGTTGGTGTCGTAAAAGTCACTAAAGTAAAAGGCCTGAAAAGTGGTTATGGTGTTTTGATAAATGGTGGGATAACCATCTCGTAAAATTTAATTGACCAGGACGTCAATTTGTGATTGTAAACGGAGAATTTAGAGATATTTTTCTTAGAATAGACTCAGGCGTTACTTCGTGGAAATTCCTTATTATAGAGATATTATTTAAGATAATCTAGCAAAACTCCATATGCAAAAATAATAAATGGTATATTTTAACTGGTACAATCTTACGATACATTCAATAATACTTTATAGATATAGAGACTTCTTCTCTTCTGATCATGTACCACATACCATTTATAGTTTTTGGATGCGGAATTGTGTTATTACACATGCAAAGACATTTTTTCTTTCGGTCCAGGTAACATTATATCACATTTGCATGGAATATTATACTAAATACATTATAACAACATCTCCATACTTTTAAATGTGTGCTAAATAACTTGTGTCATGAAAACGCACTATTTCTTTATTTCTATTACCAGTTCTTTTTTTTTTTTTTTTTTTTATAATTATTTATTTACAGAAAAATTATGTTAATATTTACAATACTTATTAACTAAAAACTATTATAATCGTAGAGCCCTACTCCTCGTGGCATGGTACCAAGAACGCTGGCTGCATTTCCACGTTGAATGGCTAGACTTAACCGTTGAGCGAGAAAAGAACCAGCCCTCTTGTCACCAGCGGCAACGATAAGTCGCGAATACAATTCCTTTAGAAACTGCATCGCGCGGGGACCCCACGGACCGATTGTCTCTACGGCAAATGGAACAAATATATAGTCTCCTTTCAAAGACTCATATTTACGCCATTTACCCGATTCAGCTGCCTCTGATGCCGCCCCGGCCCGAGTATCATGTATCGACGCAAGTTGTTACCAGTTCTCATTACATGCAATTGCATGGTCCAGTTCTATGACAAAATAGTTGTGTTAATGATTTATTGGGTATTGATTGATTGCTAAATTTAAAAGATTTAACGAATAAAATTTCGGGTTTGAATGATGACCTTACCACAAAAATTAATATGAGCGTACTTTGATGGTTTGGGTTTGGGACGTTGAGCGAATGAGTGAATACCAAATTATGAAGAAAATATATAGCGCGAAATTTAATATTAAAAGTGTCGAGGTAGGCGGAGGCTAACTTTCGAAGACCTTGTGAGCAAATTGCTTGAAGAGGGGAGAGGCAAGAGTACTCGTATACCTAGACGTGTATGTATGAAGAAGATGAAGAATCTGAAAGAAGCGAAAGACGTATGTAAGAATCGTGACACTTGGCGATCTGTTCTCTCTGGCTACCCCGTCAGGGATTGTGCGTGAAGATAAGTAAAGTAAAGTAACGAATAACATATGCCGTGTAGTAACTATCAAAGTAAGAGGTTCTTTCTTTCAGTTGGTGTCGTAAAAAGTCACTAAAGTAAAAGGCCTGAAAAGTGGTTATGGTGTTTTGATAAATGGTGGGATAACCATCTCGTAAAATTTAATTGACCAGGACGTCAATTTGTGATTGGTACTGCGGTTACTAATCCGTTTGCCTTTTCTTCCTTTCCTTACGGGAGAGGCCTATGCCTCTCAGTATACTTTTTTACTGCTCCGTATGATTAAATATATTCTGTAAGATTAAAAATGACAGGTCCTTTCATTAAACCGTCTAAATACTCATATCTTTTCCAAAAGTAAATAAAAAAAGGAAATATAATATAACACACAATTTAATAATTTAATCTTTATTGATAACTTATATTAGCAGCCATAGCACAGCCAAAGTCACGAAAGCCGAGTTGTAGGGTGGTCGGAATTTCGAGTCGAGAGACCCGAGTTCGATCCCCAGGTGGCAGTACCAATGAGTTTTTCAAAAACTTATGTACGAATTTCATCGTTGGCTTGGACATAATAGACGGCGACGGGCTCACCACCTGTCACGTTGTCCCGAAAATATCTTCGGTGGAAGGTGGGTCAAAGGGACTTAATTGTCTAGACTTGACCTCTGTCTACCCCTGTATTGGGAATTGCGTGAAGATATTTTTTTTATAGCACGGCCAAAATTTTAATAAAAATTACAAAAATGATCGCGAACAATAACTTGTTACAAAAGGATGAAATTTTGTGGCATCGACGATCAAAGTTATTGGAAATTGGTAAAGAAAGGACAAATTAGAAAAAATAGAGGTATTTTCTGAAAAATCTTAAAGAACCAATTTTCCAATTTTTTAATAATAGTATAAAAGACAAATTTCAATCAATACAAAAACCTTTTTCTTCATACATATAAGTGATTTAATTTGAAGAATCCTTTATCTTAGCAAAAAGCGTTATCACAAGCGATTTGTCGAATGGATTTAGAGACGTGCAGATAAAGGCGCGCTAATTTCTTTAAACATTTGAGGGGTTATACGAATTTATTTTTTTAATGAATTTACCAAAAACCTTTATTACTTACTTGCGATTTTTGACAGATTGTTATAGAACAATTTTATTTCAGACTTTTCAACCCGTAATATTTATTGATTTTAAAGTATATAAGTAATGCTGAACCTTTTGTTATTAAATAAAAAGAAAAATATTTTAAAGGTGTAAAAATATTAATGAAAAAATAAATAAAAATAAGCACGGGTATTTATTAGAGGAATGGCTAAATGCAGTAATAATTTTTCCTAACATATGTTAGGAAAACTGTGAAACATTTTTAAAAATGTGTATAATTTAGTTATTCAATATGTGAAAGCCGAGTTGTAGGGTGGTCGGAATTTCGAGTCGGGAGACCTGAGTTCGATCCCCAGGTGGCAGTACCAATGAGTTTTTCAAAACTTATGTACGAATTTCATCGTTGGCTTGGACATAATAGACGGCGACGGGCTCACCACCTGTCACGTTGTCCCGAAAATATCTTCGGTGGAAGGTGGGTCAAAGGGACTTAATTGTCTAGACTTGACCTCTGTCTACCCCTGTATTGGGAATTGCGTGAAGATAAGTAAAGTAAAGTAACGAATAACATATGCCGTGTAGTAACTATCAAAGTAAGAGGTTCTTTCTTTCAGTTGGTGTCGTAAAAGTCACTAAAGTAAAAGGCCTGAAAAGTGGTTATGGTGTTTTGATAAATGGTGGGATAACCATCTCGTAAAATTTAATTGACCAGGACGTCAATTTGTGATTGGTACTGCGGTTACTAATCCGTTTGCCTTTTCTTCCTTTCCTTACGGGAGAGGCCTATGCCTCTCAGTATACTTTACTGCTCCGTATGATTAAATATATTCTGTAAGATTAAAAATGACAGGTCCTTTCATTAAACCGTCTAAATACTCATATCTTTTCCAAAAGTAAATAAAAAAGGAAATATAATATACCACACAATTTAATAATTTAATCTTTATTGATAACTTATATTAGCAGCCATAGCACAGCCAAAGTCACGAAAGCCGAGTTGTAGGGTGGTCGGAATTTCGAGTCGGGAGACCCGAGTTCGATCCCCAGGTGGCAGTACCAATGAGTTTTTCAAAACTTATGTACGAATTTCATCGTTGGCTTGGACATAAAGGCGGCGACGGGCTCACCACCTGTCACGTTGTCCTGAAAATATCTTCGGTGGAAGGTGGGTCAAAGGGACTTAATTGTCTAGACTTGACCTCTGTCTACCCCTGTATTGGGAATTGCGTGAAGATATTTTTTTTATAGCACGGCCAAAATTTTAATAAAAATTACAAAAATGATCGCGAACAATAACTTGTTACAAAAGGATGAAATTTTGTGGCATCGACGATCAAAGTTATTGGAAATTGGTAAAGAAAGGACAAATTAGAAAAAATAGAGGTATTTTCTGAAAAATCTTAAAGAACCAATTTTCCAATTTTTTAATAATAGTATAAAAGACAAATTTCAATCAATACAAAAACCTTTTTCTTCATACATATAAGTGATTTAATTTGAAGAATCCTTTATCTTAGCAAAAAGCGTTATCACAAGCGATTTGTCGAATGGATTTAGAGACGTGCAGATAAAGGCGCGCTAATTTCTTTAAACATTTGAGGGGTTATACGAATTTATTTTTTTAATGAATTTACCAAAAACCTTTATTACTTACTTGCGATTTTTGACAGATTGTTATAGAACAATTTTATTTCAGACTTTTTCAACCCGTAATATTTATTGATTTTAAAGTATATAAGTAATGCTGAACCTTTTGTTATTAAATAAAAAAGAAAAATATTTTAAAGGTGTAAAAATATTAATGAAAAAAATAAATAAAAACAAGCACGGGTATTTATTAGAGGGAATGGCTAAATGCAGTAATAATTTTTCCTAACATATGTTAGGAAAACTGTGAAACATTTTTAAAAATGTGTATAATTTAGTTATTCAATATGTGATAGCCGAGTTGTTGGGTGGTCGGAATTTCGAGTCGGGAGACCCGAGTTCGATCCCCAGGTGGCAGTACCAATGAGTTTTTCAAAAACTTATGTACGAATTTCATCGTTGGCTTGGACATAAAGGCGGCGACGGGCTCACCACCTGTCACGTTGTCCCGAAAATATCTTCGGTGGAAGGTGGGTCAAAGGGACTTAATTGTCTAGACTTGACCTCTGTCTACCCCTGTATTGGGAATTGCGTGAAGATATTTCTTTTTTTTAATATGTGATACATTGGACACGATACACAATATTCGTTAAGGTATAGTATAGTATAATCCCTTTAAATGATAGATGAGAAGTAGGTGGTTATAATATATTCAGGCTTGCCTATAAAACTATAGTCCTTTTGCTTAAATATTATAATCATAAGGGTTTTGGGTATTAACTAGATATCCCGATAAGTTAAATGTTGACACCTAGCTTCCTTCCTACTCGACGAATTTAAGTGTTAAATAAGTAAAATAAGTAGGTAAATTCAGTAAGTGTTCTTGTACCAAACCGAACCATTTACTTCAGTTACAACCGGGGATATAAATGAAGAAAGATATGAAAACATAAGAAATGTACTGGTTTTAGAGAAACTTGAGAAGGATTATATCAATTATAAGTAAATTGGTTCATAATCATTTATAAAATATAAGTAAATTGGTTCATAATCATTTATAAAATATGAGTAAATAGGTTGTATAAAATAGTAGGGTGATGTGCTCACTATAGCCGAGTGGTTGGGTGATTGGAATTCGAGTCAGGAGACCCGAGTTCGATCCCCAGGTGGCAGTACCAATGAGTTTTTCAAAACTTATGTACGAATTTCATCGTTGGCTTGGACATAAAGGCGGCGACGGGCTCACCACCTGTCACGTTGTCCCGAAAATATCTTCGGTGGAAGGTGGGTCAAAGGGACTTAATTGTCTAGACTTGACCTCTGTCTACCCCTGTATTGGGAATTGCGTGAAGATATTTCTTTTTTTTAATATGTGATACATTGGACACGATACACAATATTCGTTAAGGTATAGTATAGTATAATCCCTTTAAATGATAGATGAGAAGTAGGTGGTTATAATATATTCAGGCTTGCCTATAAAACTATAGTCCTTTTGCTTAAATATTATAATCATAAGGGTTTTGGGTATTAGCTAGATATCCCGATAAGTTAAATGTTGACACCTAGCTTCCTTCCTACTCGACGAATTTAAGTGTTAAATAAGTAAAATAAGTAGGTAAATTCAGTAAGTGTTCTTGTACCAAACCGAACCATTTACTTCAGTTACAACCGGGGATATAAATGAAGAAAGATATGAAAACATAAGAAATGTACTGGTTTTAGAGAAACTTGAGAAGGATTATATCAATTATAAGTAAATTGGTTCATAATCATTTATAAAATATAAGTAAATAGGTTGTATAAAATAGTAGGGTGATGTGCTCACTATAGCCGAGTGGTTGGGTGATTGGAATTCGAGTCAGGAGACCCGAGTTCGATCCCCAGGTGGCAGGCTCGTACCCGTACCAATGGGTTTTTCATAAAACTTATTTACGTTTTAAATATAGTTGGCTTGGACACAAAGACGGCGACTGACTCACCATTTGTCACGTTAAAAAGCCCAAGAGGAAATAATCTGTCAATCAATTGTTCATTTAAAAAGAACTCATATTAGATTTCACAAAATTATCAATGAGCTATCTAGAATAGGTTGCAAGGACGTGTCCTGAACCCAAAAAATGATTTTAAAGATTTCTTGCCTGTTTGTTTTAGGTAGAGGCTAAAATAAGTGAAAGGATTTTGTCTTAACTTGATTCTGTTTTCTTTATTCAGTCTTTTTTTTTTATTTTAAGTAAAACCCATGCAAACATTATTCAAATTAGCTCAGTTTAACAAAAAATCCGGCTTGAGCTCTCTCTAGTACGCGTCATTGTACCGTACAGAGGTCAAGTTAAAATGGACGTTTTTTGTGATTTACTCACGATCTATTGAATGGATTTAGATGGGGTTTTCAATGTTATAAATCTTAGCATACAGATCAAAAGGGTAGTACGTTTATCCCAAAAATTAAAGATTCTTGGATACATACCTAGGATTCGTTTCGTTTTCGGTCGGTCAAAGCAACGCCGCACATTTTACGAAGAGATTCTACTTCATTCAATTTGCTTTTATGTTTCTTCTGGCAGACCCAGGTTTCGCTGCCGTATAACAATGTCGTTACCAGTACTGCGTTATGTATCGCAAGGCGTACACTTTACACTACACTATACCTTTTGACAAACGCAGTCAGGGCACTGTTGACTTTATTCCCGGCCGCCACACGCCTATCCACATCTAAATCACATTTTCCATCCCGGCTAAAGCGCTTGAGGAGCGCTTTTAGCCGGGATGGAAAATGTGATACAATATATTCATCGCTTATGGATTGTAAGTACCTCAAAGGTTAATTCAAAGGTAATAAATAGTTCAAAGGTCATTTCAAAAATGCAGATTTACGTGTGTATTTATTTTTATACATAAACTTATGTATACAATTAAGTGCTTATTTTAGCTTTAGAAACGACGCTCAGCTTTAAAAACGACGGGCTTCCATAGAATTGTTCATTCTTTATTTCACCTTCTTATAGGTGAGATTTGCGTTTATCCATAGTTAAGGGAGTTTTATAACATAAAACTCACCAATTGCCACAGCTAAGAGTTTAAAGTTTTAGGCGATTTCTCTGTGTTGATAGTGATTGTTGGTTAACAGTACAAGTAATAACATATATATAGAGAAAAACAATTTACGGGTTGCACTCCGGGAGTGCCGGCAGAAGCGAAAACTTATTTTGGCGCGTTAGACATTTTTAGGTGGGTACTAGGGTTATTGGGTTATGAATTCATAAATAAATGAATTGTATTTTATTAATTATTAGGAAACTTTAAAATACATTTAATCTTCTTTTATGAATCATCGTTAACAATTTCGACAACCACAAAATTATTACAATCTAAAATAGAAATTATAGGTTTATGTTAACTAAGATAGGAAATAAACAATTTTAATTTTAAGTTATTTAAATATCTTATTATTATGATAATACATAAAATATTATTATTATATTATATATTCGCGGTCTGCTATATGTACATGCATATATGCACACACTGTAGCTGCGTCTCGTAACGGTGTCGCGAGTCCAGAGATTTTAACTAATCTAAAATATTAGTACCGCGCTAAAAGAAGTTTTCACTTCAAAAAAATTGTGTGGGGTCTTTCCTGAAATTTGTTGAAACACCAAATTTTAGAATTTTCATGTGTTCCAGTTGAAATTTCGTCCAGAAGCTCTAAAAACAGGAAACGGTTGAAGGGTTATTTTTCTTCACCATCGAGCGCGTGGTAAATCCACCACATGTAATTGCTATGAAAATTTTAGCAGTGCGGCCCGAGGATCGTGGTTAATCGAATTCCAAAGAAGCGTCCTGTCTACTACGGCTAAAAAACTATGACCATGATTATCAATCATTTTGTTGCTTGATGATTATATATTAACTTTTAACACATTCAAAAATTACCGTAATAACAAGTATTATTTCAAAAACTTTTACACGATTTATGTCGTTGGCTTAAAGATGGTGACGAGCTCCCCACTTGTCACGTTATCTGAAAAAATGTCTTCGGTGGATGGTGGGTCAAATGGACTTAATTGTTTTGATCTCTCTTTATTTGAAGATAACTATTTATTTATTTAACAGTTTAAGCTAAAATATTGAAGATATATAATGTACATTATGTATATGATATTGTGTTTTCAATTCCAAAATATAGCATCACAATTGTACATAATTTAGAGTTTTGGTACTCCCCGATACTCTCCGTATTCGATTATGAAACATTTCTTCATGCTTTTAATACACGAAATAACTCCACAAATAATTTCTTTCCCTCTAATGAAAATCTAATTTCTAAGATATTTTTCGGTTTAACTTCGTTATTAAGCGACATTTCATACCTTCTCGTCTGAATAAGATTTATTTGGGAATAGCTTTATCGTGACTAAAACTCGGGTGTGTAAAGAATTGTCATATCATATACATAAAAAGAATAAAATTTAAGTTCCATGTATTATGTTTTACTAAAAAATAACATATGACACGGTAGAAGTGAAAACTCAATAAGTTAACAGAATCTAATATCTTCGATAATAATCTTCGATATGTCTCTAAGAATGAATGAATGAATGGATGAATGAAAATGCTTTTACTGTACACCACTCATTCGAAAAAATTAAAAATTAAAAACTAATAAATCTGTTAAATTTGGCGGCCTTATCGCTGCATAGCGATCTATTTCAAGCAACCAAAGGCGTTAAGAAGCTGCGTTACACATACCTGGCAGGTGGTGCAATAATCAGATAAAATAAATAAATGAAAATTTGAAATAAATTAAAAATACGCATTGAAGAAATAAACCTAAACAAATTAGTACAAAATAACAATTTCTATCCATACACAATAATACGTACACATACATACATATAAATACCTACACTAATACAAATAATTGTATATAAAAACGTATATAGTACAAATAATATATAGTCTAGTAGTCTCTATCTCAGTCTTGCGCCGGCTTTCCCTCAGATGTACATTTATGTTTGTTTTTGTTTTAGTATTGCTTCTTCTTTCCTTATTTTAAAACATAACGGTGCTAGAGAATATTTTCGGTTCAAAATATTTGATAATATAAAGAACACAGATATGCAGGTTATGCCTATAACATTACTAATATTTTTTTTAATCATTCGCACCTTGTCTTGGAATGATTCACGGCAATAGTCTAATGGCGGGGTCAAATCTGCAACGTCGTGATTCGCATTTCCCAAATTGAACCATGAGGCTATTGGAGTTTCTAAAAATTAATTGTCAGTTATTGAATATGAATAAATCAAAATCCTGGGCAACAAAACTAGGCAAGTGAAAGTGGATTAAGAATGAGAATGATTGCAAAAAAACGCACACAGCTCGAGAGTAAAATTGAAGTGTCAAATCTCAACTCGATTATCAAAACAACACAGGCTATAAATAAAAATATAGTCTCATGCATTGTAGCACTAGCAGGCCAACCAACTCGACAAGGCAAAAAGCAAGGTCGTGCAGATTACTAGCATGAAGTAGTTACATTTTAAGTTTCATCTCTTTTCTCTCTTTCTTACGATAAGATGTTTATAACTTAAAATTATAAATAAATAAAAATACATCTTCATGCAATTCCCAATACAGGGGTAGACAGAGGTCTAGTCTAGACAACTAAGTCCCTTCGACCCACCTTCCACCGAAGATATTTTCGGGACAACGATAACTCGTTTATAAGTTTTTGAAAAACCCATTGGTATGAGCCTGCTACCTGGGGATCGAACTCGGGTCTCTTGACTCGAAATTTGTGACTATTCTATCGTTACTATTATAACCTAAATATATACTTTAACTTAAAATTGATATTAAAAATGTTAAAACATGTTGATACAAGTTATTTGACAAAATTATTTTTCTTCTCTCACGTTCCATTTTTTCAATGACTTGAGGTACATATTAATGTATTGGTATGTGTTATAACAGCAGGAGTGTGGAGGTCGCTGGATAGAACTGGAAGCTCAGTTAATGATGCGGGGCGGAGCGGTAGTTGGGACAACGGGGCCAACGGGCCATGCGCTACTACTCGATTGTAGATTCGAACCGCCTTTTGGTAAGTGCACTTTTATTGTTGTTAAGTGTAGTAAATAATTTCATTTAATATTATTAAAATTAAAATAATAACTCTTAAGAGCCATGGTAGCACAGCGGTGAGGGTGCAATTTTTATTGCAGAATTTATCACAAGTTCTGCAGTTGATAAAAACACCCTGACCGGTGGCAGACGTACTCTTGCACTAATCTCTTTCAAATATTTGTGAGAAGGCCTCTTTTACTTTTTTACTTTTAATAAGTCTAATTTATATAGAGTACGGTTTCGTGTTTCTGCATCGAAACAGATCAATTTCCAAACACAAATTTCCGATACATGATTAGCCTAAATTTTCATCTTTGTGATTTTTAAACATGCAGGCCATGCTCCCAGCATGGTCTGCATGTTTAAATTTTTTAATTTTATTATTTATTTAGTAGTCACGATAGCCGAGTGGTTGGGTGGTCGGAATTTCGAGTCCATAGACCCGGGTTCGATCCCCAGTTGGTAGGCTCGTACCAATGAGTTTTTCAAAAACTTATGTACGAATATCGTTGGCTTGGACATAAAGGCGGCGATGGGCTCACCACCTGTCACGTTGTCCCGAAAATATCTTCGGTGAAAGGTGGGTCGAAGGGACTTAATTGTCTAGACTCGACCTCTGTCTACCCCTGTATTGGGAATTGCGTGAAGATATTTTTTTTTATTTAATAATAAAATGCCTAGCATGCCCATACCGGTTTAAAAAATACAAATGCACATTCTATGATGATCGATGTATTTATGCTAAGATGGTGAAACTTATCAGCACATGACACTCAGTTGAGGTTCTAATGACAGAAAATATATCCGAATTCGTCAAAACCAAATGCGACAGTTGATGATGCACAAACTTAAGTAGGACTTATTGTGCACAGTTGGATGAGCCGTTTAGATACTTAATAAGTCTTGTGTTTTTGAAGATCGATTCCGTTTATTTTCATAGAGTCTTGAAGAATACTGTTATTGTCGTAAGAGGCGTCTAGGGGTTTGAAAACAGTTATAGTGTGCGATTTTGGTATATCCTTATTAAGTATATTTGTATAAACGAAATGGTTTCTCAGGTAAGGAGGAAGCAAATTTGTTAAAAATGCTAAAAAATAAATCTGTAGGCGCGAACAAAATAAAGTGGTCCAATTTATTTATTGTCTAACTTTAAACATGACTATGAAATACCGATCATTGTCGTAGAGGCGAATATTATTATCGACACTTGGCAGCAGTTCCAAGTGTATCAAAATGGCGCCGTCTGGCTTAGGAACGACCTTGCCTACTTTATGACTTAACCAAGTCAAAGCTGTACAACGATTATTATAATAATGTTTTTGCTTTAATTTCTAGTTCTTATTGTCAATAATAGGTGGTCAGAGTTCTTAGATAATAAATAAATATCTTCACGCAATTCCCAATACAGGGGTAGAGGTCTAGTTTACAGAATTAAGTCCCTTTGACCCACCTTCCACCAAAGATATTTTCGAGACAACGTGACAGGTGGTGAGCCCGTCACCGTCTTTATGTTCAAGCCAACGATATAATTCGTACACAAGTTTTTGAAAAACTCATTGGTACAGGCCTGCCACCGGAGATCGAACTCGGGTCTCTTGACTTGAAATTCCGACCACCCGGCCACTCGGCTATCGTGACGGTTAGACACCTCAATTTATTAAACCATATTTCACCGCAGCTTTATTTGTGACAAACGGAAAACAATCACAAAATATTAAAAAAAAATGATATTACGTCGTATATTTATACTAAGCGAGGACTTTAATGTCAACTTCCTTTGAACTGTATATCCTGTATTAAAAACATTAGTCTGTGACGCGTATGCTTATAAATCTTTGATAAATAGTCACAGGCGCCGTCTAGACGTCGGTGACAGGCTTTTGGGCCGATGGTTCGAAGGTCATTACGTCACCGATCCTTGAATGTAGCATTCTAATGAATGGCAGCCGTTCTGCCATCGTTTTCAGTTACAGACATCATGGCGACAAAATGCATTTTTACATTCAAATGTGTATATCATGTCTTGCTTCGAAGTCGAACTTTATGAAAATATTTTTAAATGACGTCATTACTGTATTATAATCCAATAGTGAAATAGATTAGTTTGTGGGTAAAATTAAGTAATGCCAGTACATGTTTTTGACGACGACCTTGCAGAATCCTTGAACAAAGAAGATAGAGATAGCCGGAGGCTACATCCCAATCCTTCTTCTTTCTTTTTTCTTCTCCACTTGATTCTTTTCTTATAGATAGGTAATGTACGAGTACCTACGGTACCTTTGGGTTTCCAGTTGTCAGATACCATTAGGTATCCCGATTGCAGGTTGATTTGCTAACTTCTTATCTATACATGTAAATAAAATTGTAGCATCTGTTTGTAATATTGAAATAGCCTTTTTTCACTATATGTATATGAATGTATACGGCACATAGACCAAAATAATATTTTTACAATTTTTGTCTGTCTATTTTGACGGGACTTTCACTGGCAGATAGCTGATGTTACAAGGAATAACTTAGGCTACTTTTAATTTAGGAAATTAATTAAGAGTCCGTGTTAAGTGTTAAACCGCGGGCAACGCCTCGGTAGACGTCTAGTAAATAAATAAATACACACGCAGACCCAAGAAAATGTTGAAAAATGTGTTTTCTAAATTGATATAAGAAATATCTTCACGCCATTCCCAATACAGGGGTAAACAGAGACAGGGTCGACCCACCTTCCACCGAGATATTTTTTTCTACATTGATTCATTCGGAAATCGAACCCGGGACCACAGAACTGGCGGTAGCTTGAAAACCGGTATACGCCACTCAACGGAGTTCGTTATATAAAAATGTAAAAAAATCAGTCTTAACAATTTAAAATATAAATCTTCCGATTGAAAGTGTCTCAATGATGTTAAGCCTTTTTGAAATCGACCTGAAAGTAAATAAATGAAACGTTAATTAATAAATTTTTTTGCGTGGTGTGGTATAAAAGTAAGAACATACTATTACTACTACTAATCCTTCTTATATTATACATTTGAAGGATTGGACGTTACGAATTGTGTAATTTTTATTAGGACTTATATCAGGTGATACGAATTAGAATTCTTTTTAGGTGAAATACTTTCAAAAAATATTTGTTTGGTTTATAAACCAGATTAACACAATAGTATAATTTTTAATATTATGTATTTATTCATCAGCTTGATATGTAATTTACGAAAAAATTAACTGGAACGAACTTAATGTATTTAAATTTGCGTGACAGGCCAGTAATAAAGAGACTTCTTGCATAAACGATATGTAATAGAGTAATTAATTAGAAACTCATTTGTTTTTTTATTGTTTGTTTTTATACTCATTCGCTACATACACCCGTGCTCTATGAATATGCAACTACGTTGTTATATACAGGAACGAATAATAATTAAAAACGGCTAAACTCACGTTTAAACAATCGGCGTAGGTGCCGACTAGTTTCGGACCTATCGGAGGTTCTACATCGGGGTGAGTGGGATGACGCCTTCGCCATGTTCTTCGTCACCGCCGGCGCACCACGCGCCGCCCGCCCTGTCGAGGCGCGCGTTGCGTGCTCAGGCGCGCAGTGCGAGACGGAGCGCGACCGCGAAGTCATCCCACTCACCTTGAAGACCTTCGACGGGTCTGAAACTACTCGGTACCTAAACCGAATGTTTAAACGTGAGTTTAACCGTTTTCAATTATTTAATTAAGAAACGAATATTATAATTGTGAAAGTTTGCTGTTACTTTGTCACCTATTTGAATGAATTATCAACTTGAGATATATTGTTATTTTATTTATTCTGATTGCATTTAAATTTGAAAAGATATATCGCGTGTACAACTGAATTAGTAAATAATAGAAAATATGGGTTTCCCTCAAGAAAAGAGTAGTGTGGTAGCAGAGATTCTCTGTTAAGACTATATAAAGGCAACAGGCACATTACCAGTCACGTTTTACCTTACAAGATATGTTGAAATACGGGTCGAAAGGGCTAAAAATTGACTAGACTAATTGAATAGACTAATTGAATAGACTTCTGAACCACCCGTGTATTGTTAATACGGGGAAATAAAAATGAAGGCGTCAAAGCTGTCATTCATAGAGCCTTTTCAACTCAATGAGTCCGTGACGTATTCGACTTTGATAGATCCAGCTTTCCGTCTAGACGGCGCCTTTGATTTCATGCAAATGATTTATTTATAAACACAATCCACTTTTATGAAACAATATTTATAACATCGATATTTTACTTCAATATTCCTCATCGGAAATTCTGTTTGTGTTTTTGAACCTTAAATATAAAAGCACTTATTCTCTTTGTCTAAATAAATGGTATGTAAAATAAATAAAGGTATCTATAGGTTTAAATCTAACGTTAACAGTTTAAAAGAACAATAAAACCAAATAAAAATACGAAACGTTAATACCCTTATGTACGTATTTAAAACATGTACTTTAAAAAAGTAGTCGAGTGGTTCGGCGGTTGGAAATTCGAGTCAAGAGACCCGAGTTCGATCCCCAGGTGGCGGGCTCGTACGAATGGTTTTTCAAAAAACTTATGTACGAATTACATCGTTGGCTTGTATATAAAGACTGCGACAGCCTCACCATCTGTCACGTTGTCCCGAAAATATCTTCGGTGGAAGGTTGGTCGAAGGGACTTAATTGTATAGACTAGATCTCTGTCTACTCCAGTATTGGGAATTGCGTGAAGATATTTTTTTTAAACATATAAAAATCCATTTGCCGTGTGTGCCCTGCCGTGAGTATAATATCACCCTTTTCTTTCCGTGGGTGTCGTAAGAGGTGACAAAACGAGGCAGGCTTTTGAGTATGGGAATGGTTACCGATAGATTGCGGTATAATAATCTCGAAAACTGCCAGGCCAAAGTTAAGCAAAACAATGCTGGGCGTTTATCGTGTCTGGTACTGCGATCGAACAGGATCCCGCCTTGTCGTGGTAGTGGTGCTAAGTAACCGTAGTTTGGTCACCCAAGTCCCTTCTTTTAAATAACAATAATTTATATGAAAGTATAACAAATTTTTTTAGGAAACTGTACATTTAGGTATATATTGGGTAACTACTACTTAAGAAACTAGGTTGATTGCTATAAAATAATTCTATAAAACGTTTATCCCAGTTACCCTAGTCGCCGACTTGAGTTCCCTGAGGCAATGTTCTAGTGAATTAGGGCCGGAGTTTATTATCCGGAAAGATACGGCAAGTTACTGTCAATCCCTTTTCTCAATTTATCACACAAATCAACTAATCTTGACCAACGTAAATAATTATTTCAGAATATTTTATATAAATTTAATTTCCCGTGAAGCTTTTAATAAAAATTATATACTGTTGTTTCTCCGCTAAATTCTTATGATAAATGTGTTCTGGTGAAAGAAAATAAATTCAGTACTGCTTTTTTAACACTTACCAGTAATATTGTTTAATTCGAATTTTTAGCCTGGTAGGGAGAAGGAAGGAAGCATTTACCGGCCCGCCTAGTATGGCTTTTGTTGCTATAACTTCCAATAAAATGTATATATAATATATAAAGGAATAAAATTTGAAGAAAATGATGAAGAATGAAGCGATAGGTATGTACTGTCATAACCGAGATTTGAGATCACAAAAGCGTAGTGATTACGGAAAATATTAGGTAGATCTATATATTGCAGGGGAATTTCGATCGCCAATCCGCTTGCCAAGCGTGGCGAATATGGTAAACCTTAGGTGGGCGAGGTGCAGAAGATCACGTGGCCTTAACATTTATGGAGAATGATAATTTAACAAATAGTATGTTTGAAGTTGTAACAGTTTTGTTAGCGCCTCGTGAAAAATATGACTTAAGCATTCGCTAAAAGCTAAAAGCTTTCATTAGAAACGCTAACTACCTACCTAAATTACTACCAAATATTATAGTTTTCTTTACAATTCGAAAATAAAATACATAACAGTAATAAATCCTGTAACAAAAATAAGCTGATTGTTATTCGTTTCCGGAACCATTTAAATATGGTAGATTCCTTCTATTCTATTCAGGAGGAAGTTCTTGATGGCAAGGTGCTGGGTCTCTTTTCAGGTGGATGCTGATGTGATGATACCATCAAATGGTCAAATCTGTTAGTTTGTTTTTCACTACAATTCCATAATGAAAATATGAAATTCGCTCAAAAAAGTATTTATGAAACATTTAGAGTTGATTAAGCGAAGTGAAACTCTATTTTTAACTCAAACCCTACTTGAAACAATGAAACTTGAAAGATAAAATTATGCCTAGAATATTTTTTCTTTGTTGCAAATATAATGAAACAACGACGCATCTGAATATTTTAGTCCGTTCTATAGCCGGTGCATACTCGTCAAATATAAGAGGCACTTGTCCCAGATTAAATACCAAAAGGCTTGTGTTGTTAATTAAAATACATTTGAATCATTTACTAAAGCCTTATTAGCATCGCTTGTAATGAACAGTTCAAAACCAGGCGTCTCCTTTAAAGAGCACATTACGCAATCGCCTTGTTCTCTGGAAGCAGATATCCTAATGGTATTAAAGGACTCAAATGTTGCTGTAGTCATTGTTTTGTTTAAGTATTTTCTGAAATAGTAGTTCTCTTGGTATATATTAATATATTTTGCCACTATAACTTTCAATAACTATCAAAGTGCTGATTATTCAATATTCTTATTTACCTAATAATAGATTATTCGGATGCGTGTTGCTCTGAACTATCTCAAAACCATCTAAACAGATTGGATCTTCTTATGAGAAACTGTAACAGATACATATATGGTCTACGTAATGACAACCTCCGTAGACGAGTGGCGTAAACACCGGTTTTCATGGTTGTCGCCATCTCGAGGTCCCAGGTTTGATTCCCGGTCGGGTCAATGTAGAAAAATCACTTTTTCTTCCTTTTTGTCGGGTCTGGATGTTCGTGGTGCCTTCGTTGTTTCCGATTCCCATACTACAAGTGCATCTTACATTGGGATCGGAGCAATGTATGTGTTGTTGTGCATATCTATAATAATAATATAATGATATCTTCACGCAATTCTCAATACAGGGGTAGACAGAGGTCTAGTCTAGACAATGAAGTCCCTTCGACCCACCTAACACCGAAGATATTTTCACGACAACGTGACAGGTAGTGAGCCCGTCACCGTCTTTATGTCCAAGCCACTGATGTAATTCGTACATAAGTTTTTGAATAACCTATTGGTACGTGCTTGCCACCTGGGGATCGAACTCCGATCTCTTGAATCGAAATTCCGACCACCCAACCTCTCGGCTATCGTGAAAAATACTAGACCGTAATTCTCTAGACGATTCAATAGTTTCATTTTTCGAGATGGTTATACCGCCATCAGTCGGTAGCTAATAGCATTTTCAAGGCAATCCCTAATTCCATTGGAATTATGATTATGTGATTTGAAGTTGTCATTTTTCGCAAAATACAAGTTAGCCTATTAGATCGCCCGTCTATCCTTTACAAACAATAAATTTTTGTCTTAAATTTGATAAGTCTGAAGCTTTTTTAAACGATTGCTGACTTTTTTTGATTTTTGGATTACACAAAAACCTGTAGCTAAAATTTAGTTAACATGAAAATTTGTGTTACATTTTTTTTACGTTCGACGTCGTCGACCGAGTGGCGTACACGTCGGTTTTCTTGGTGTCGCCAGCTCAGAGGTCCCACCTTCGGTTCCCGGTCGGATTTTATACCGCCAGTGCTTAAACTACTTACTTCGGGATCAGAGTAACGTTATGATGTAGTCCCAATCTGTTTATGTATGTATAATATTTACGTATGCTAAGTTGTTCGTACTCAAACAGTGACCGTATTTATATTAATTCTCCTTTTCCGCAAGTCATAAAACTTATACAACTGTCAAGTAAGTTTTAGTTAGTTAACTTGAGAAGTTTATTTTTCACGCTTCATAGATCAACTAGCAAATAAGTAACTTATAGTATTTGTCCGCCAGACTACTTCTGCACATTTTTTGTAAGGAGTTAAGAATACATATATACATACATACATAGACAGGGGCACCATCACATACACTGCTCTTATCCCTAAGTAAGTAGCTTAAGCACTTCTGTTATGGAATCAGAAACAACAAAGCTACTACTAACAAACCGACCACAGAAAATGTACAAATAGTGTTTTTCAACACGACCCGACCGGGAACCGAACCGGTACCGGTTCCATTCCCGGTAAACCGGTAAACCAAATAAGTTTATATGTAAAAATAACTTGTGTCCTTCTCCGGAATTTCGGTACATTGAATCAAAATTCTTGCAAATAAATTATATATCGTTATAAAAAGCTGGCTTTTAAAGGAAAAATATGTTCATAGAAAAATGTGTTTATCAACAGATTTTTACGATTGTAGATATAATTAATCAATCGACAAATTAATTGACGCATTATTTTTGCATTCGACTAAGGAGTCATATCCAAAGGGATATGCCTATCGAAGAGACCTCAATTTAGAAAGAGCCTAAAAGTAATAAACCTTGACTATAACTCTTACTATTGAAAGCCAGACTTCACCTTTTCAAAGGGCTAAGTAATATCGCGTAGAACTACTGAAGAACAGGCCGCCTACGTCTCATAGCGTAGCACTCAGTGTTAATTGAAAATACGTGCAAATACGTACTAATTAACTCGATGTGGCGCAAACGAGATAAGCTAAAACCGCATCAGAAAAGACAGATAAAAACAAAAAAGAACAAAATGTTAAAAAGAAGCAAATTTCTTGGTTAGATTGTTTTGGAAATTACTGCTTATGATGGATTATCTGTAGGCGTTTGACACATGGCAACATTAGGCCATATCTTATATATGATACGGCCCTTACACATTAAATGGTTAATCGTTTATGTGATATATTTTGTTCTATCAAAATTCTAACAATAAAGTTTTAATCATCGACGAAAAAAGAATTTATGCAATCAATATATTTATAACTGTATTGGGAAAATTTGTGAAGATATTAGTAAATAAAAAAAAATAGGAGTGGTTGGGTCATCTGGAAACGAATTAAAGGACTCGGACCATTGTCTATAAGGTGTATCCTAATTTAGTTGATAATTGGTAGTTTAAAAAATGACTATCGATGTACCAAAAAGTCACGATAGCCGAATAGTTGGGTGGTCGGAATTTCGAGTGAAGAGACCCGAGTTCGATCCCCAGGTGGCAGGCTCGTACCAATGGGTTTTTCAAAAACTTATGTACGAATTATATCGTTGGCTTGGACATAAAGACGGCGACGGGCTCACCGTCTGTCACGTTGTCCTGAAAATATTTTCGGTGGAAGGTGGGTCAAAGGGACTTAATTATCTAGACTAGACCTCTGTCTACCCCTGTATTGGGAATTGCGTGTAGATATTTATTTATTTACTATCGATGGATTTAATGTATGTTACTTATATCGATAAATAAATGATTTGATTTGATAATGATTTTGAATTTATTTAGAAAGTAAAGAACGGTTACTATCGATGATCACTTACCTTGGCGTCTGTTAACTCGTCTTAAATCAGCTCAGTTAAAATTTAGGTTAAAAGGACCAAAGCCGTCCAGACCTCTAACCAATACATTGATAAGTCTGAGGGCTTATTTATATTTTGATTATACAATGTGTAAAGAAATGACTTATCGCAAAAAACATATCATACATTTAGTAGTATGTACGTCTCTCACTTGACGTCACTTCCTTGTACGCAGGATATGAGACGTCGCTCAAGTTATTGATTAAGTGACTTCCATAAAGATATAATAGTGTAGGTCTTATAATAGTAGCCTATAACTAGAGTAAAAATGCTGCAATAAGTGGGAATAAAGCAGCTTGAAAAGAGATTATAACAACTTAACATCTTGTGACTAAATTTTTTAAATATTTTTTATACATATTATAAAAAAAAACTCATTAAAAGCGTCGTCAGAAAAAGGCAAACGACTTGTGGCATAAGATTGAATAAGCTTATAGCGCTGTCAACATAATGCTGTAATTTACAGCTTTCTGGCGTGTGAATGGTGTAATTAAATTTATTTTTTATTAGCTTTTTATATAAGCTTTCAGGTCACAATACAAAACAAAAGAGAACCTCTTATATGTTTACAGATTGACTATTCAGACGTAGGTAATAACATCGCTCCTTCATCATTTATAATGGTATATAAATTATTAAGTTGTTTACAAACCATTTTATTAAAAGCTAGTAGAACGCTATCCTGCCGAAATACCATTAAAATTGTTAGCAATTAGTTTATGAATCTGTAATATGTTATGGAAAACATTTCAAAACGGTTTCGCCAAAGTCGACGTTGATGTGACTACGTAAATCCATTGAAATTCAGTTCATAATTTCTTTTTATATAGGAAACTTTTATAAAGTTTCGCTTTTCTTTTAATATTAAATGTTATTTTTGACGACATAGGCTTGTGTCGCAAACTGTCATTACATGTAAAATTCTAAAAATAGTCTACATTTCTAAAAATTATTTCTTAAAGTTGCAGACAGGTCCTGGATGGATATTTTTATACTAGCGTATTATAAAAATAAGTAAATATTTTTATAATACGCTAGTATAAAAATATAAGAAAAGTTATATTAAAAATGTCTATCTTGACTAAACCTTCGAAAATAGTACTAGTACAAAATACAAAGTAGGACTCCCTATGTCCTATACAACCGGATGGCGATACATATCTTATTTAGACAGCAATTTCATAGATTTACGTAAATATTCACATATACACATAAAAATCAATGCTTCGTGTACAAATATTCATATTTATCACAGAAATGTTTGCCAACAGTATGATTTGAACTCGTAACCCTTAGCTTCGGTAGCATGGTGACTACTAACAATGCTGTCGGCGTCATCATCTCATAATTTTCGTCATTAGTCATTATAAAGATATTGATAAGAAGATAACATCAGACACACGAAACACTGTCACAAATTTAGTCTTAAATAAAATGTAAATAACAAGTATAGTGCAGAAATTAATTTGAAGAAAAATTTACGAGCGATATGTTAATAACGATAACGTATTATTTTCAGACGCTGAAGGCACGGGTGGTGCTGACCTCCAGAGAAAATTGGATATGCTCAACGGTGCCCTCGATGCTGAGAGGGCGGAACAAGCGCGCAGACAGCTGCAATACGTTGCTCATTGTGAGTGAATGAGACGTTTTCTATTTGTCAACTACATTATCAGATCGTTTAACCTAAGCATTTAACAGTTGAATAACTCTTCAGCCAGTCTTAACTGTTACAAAGGTTTTATATCAGTTATGTTGTTGTAGCTCTACATGATAACTTTTGTATTTTAGTGAAATTGTGTGTAAAAAAAAAACAATAATTAAGTGTTATGTGCCAATGCGTATTTATGACGTTTTCGTTCGACACCTGATAAAGGCTTGTTAAGTGTGAACATTGTTTTGAGTTATAAAGAGATTTTATTTTTAATTAAACACAGTGCCACGTACAACATAGTTATTAGTGTAAATATAAACATTTTATAAGAATTGTGGATGACAACATACACATATTTGATTAATTTTCCAAGCGAATAGTGTTGAAATATTTTAATTAAGATAATACATCTTACATTTTTGTGCACTGTGCACATTTTTTTCATTTTTATTAAATTATTGATCGGGAAATATCTTAAAGATTTTTGCATATTGTATCCGTGCGTAACATATGCAAAGATAATCTTCTTTTAACAATAAATTTTATTTTTTAAATAAATTTCCTCGATAGCCTAGATAGTAGTGACCTTTCGAAACTATGGTTTGCGGGGTTGATTCCTGCTAGAAGTAAACAATTGTGTTATGATTATATTAATGTTTAAACCATGTGGTAACGGTGTAAAAATATTGTCACTCCTTTTCTCCGTAATCCTTTTATTCGTATCGTAAGAGGCGACTAAGTGAAACAGCTATGAACATCGTTATGGCGGGATAACCATCTCTAAATATATCAGACCAAAATAATCAGACTGAAGATGGGCAGCAGCGTCTAAGGTACGAGTGGCCTGGTACTGTGATCGCCAATCCTTTTGCCAAGCGAGACGATTATGGCAAATCCTCCCTTTGGGAGAGGCCTATGTCCTGCAGTGGATTTTAACAGGCTGTTATGTATGTATGTATGTATGAATGTTTGTACTCAAGTCATGGATATTTGTTTATGTATACATAATTATTATCTATATTAATGTATATATAAAAATATGTCCACCTGTCCCAAATAGTCCAGTGGAATAAGTGAGAAGATACTTGTTTATTTATATAAATCTCTGTGAGTAAGTATTTAGATTTATTAAATATTTATTGCCTTTATTTCAGCGGGCTACTCCGAAGATTCCGACTATACGTCGGACCTCAATTATCCTGTAGGTCAACATGCAAACTGCAGCGCGTCACAGTTCAGGAGTGCAGCGCATCAAATACATACGCCACAGGTATTTATTTCATATCATAGATAAACAATTCCATAAATGAAACGGTCATTCCCTTGAGTCTATATAGGGGTAGTTCAGCGAGAACATTTTTTTTTTTAGTTTCATTTATAGTTGTTTATTGAGACGTAATGTGAGTAAAGAGGACATATTGGAACTACCTTGTAGATACAGTGCAAACTAGTATCTACTAGTATTTATCTCGCTTTTAGTAAGGAATAAAAAGACTGCGTTTTTGTGGTTATTTATCTACTTAACAGCTTGTAAAATGTCAACTGCAGGACATAGATTTATTTTTAATTGAGGAATTTTCTTAATCTCCATGCTTGGCAAGATCGGAGGCAAGGCGGATTGGCGATCGTACCAGACGTCACGCACTTTAAATGATAGCTGCCCGTTACGCGCTTACTTAATTTTAGTCTGGTATTTGTCGTGATGGTTATACCACTGGCAGTCATTGTCATTTAGTAACCTCGTAACTCAGTAAACTCTTATTACCACAACGGGAAGAAAAGAGGTGTGATAATACACGGAAAACGTAAAGATAATATAAAGATAATCATAACATAAAAGTCTACATTCTTTAGTTGTGACAGGTAAATAAAGAATTTTAAACGAGCTAACTTAACACCTTCCATTACTATAAATTAATTAACTAACACGTTACAAAATTCGCTTAAGTTTCACAGTAAAAGTTCGCTTTACGTTATGCCAAAACGTAGTAGAACCCAACAAATGTTCGTTTGTATTCAGTTTTTTGTTAGTTATTGTTATAGCGCAATTGCGTGACTTAGTTATCAGCATACGTTAACCAAGGGCTGGTATCTGTCATGCGAAAAGAACTTCTTTAGCTTAATTGTCTAAATAGTTTTAATGGGTAAATTTTTAAATAATTATATATTATTTATATTGCACAAGCTAAACCTGGTTACGCTTAGTCGTATTTCATTCTGATAATTATAAGTTCATTCAGAAAATATTTTTTAATTTTATTTATATTATATTATTCATTTAGTTTACTTACACTTATATTTAACATTGCAATGAAACTAATTTTACGTATTTCGCGTTAAATTTTACTCTTTCTTTCCGTCGTTTACCGGTTACCTACCCGTGCCCGCCCGCCCGTGCTCACGGAGGTAATAATAATATATAATAATAATATCTTCACGCTATTCCCAATACAGAGGTAAAACGAGGTCTAGTCTAGACATTTACATCCCTTAGACCCTCCTTCCACCGAAGATATTTTCGGGACAACGTGACAGGTGGTGAGCCCGTCGCCGTCTTTATGTCCAAGCCAACGATGAAATTCGTACATAAGTTTTTGAAAAACTCATTGGTACTGCCACCTGGGGATCGAACTCGGGCCTCTCAACTCGAAACGGAGGTAATAATAATATATAATAATAATATCTTCACGCTATTCCCAATACAGAGGTAAAACGAGGTCTAGTCTAGACATTTACATCCCTTAGACCCTCCTTCCACCGAAGATATTTTCGGGACAACGTGACAGGTGGTGAGCCCGTCGCCGTCTTTATGTCCAAGCCAACGATATAATTTGTACATAGGTTTTTAGAAAAACCCATTGGTACGGCCATTTGAGGATCGAACTCGGGTCTCTTGACTCGAAATTCCGACCACCCAACCACTCAACCACTCGGCTATCGTGACGGCTCACGGAGGTGACATTCTCTATCAAAAAACTTAAATAAAACTCGATAAAATCCGTCAACTATCCATCCCGAAAAACATGTTTTTTTTCTAATTCCTTATGAGACGTTGCGGAGAGGTACCCTAACCGGGAAAAAACGTCCGTAACGTAAGATTTTTATTATTTATGTATAGTCTTTGTATGATGGCTGTACAGTATCTAATGTATAGCCTACGTGATGACGGTTATTATTTCTTAATCATTGTAAATAAAATTAATTTCATAACTTTGTAAAGTAGTTTTTTTTATTTTTACCAATGAAAAAAATCAGAATAAAAATGTATACGCGAATAATTATTTTCTTTATACCTCGAATAGAACTTAAAATTAATATTTTTCATAGGAGGAGGAAATTTGTTCCTATCCGGTGTTCCTCGTTATTTTTATTTTGTCTAACTGTATTTAAAGTCATCAGCTTTTGTTGTTGCATGAATGGGCCGGCTCGACCGGGGAAGTACCACGACCTCACAGAATGAGTGCAGGTAACCGGAGGCCCACACAACCCCCGTCCCCATTTCTGGGGGGGGGGGGGGATCTAAGGCTGGCAACGCATCTGCTATGCCTCTGGGATTGCGGGTGTTCATGGGCGGCGGTAATCACTTACCATCACATAAGCCGCCTGCTCGTTTGCCTCCCTTTTCCATAAAAAAAAACTTCGGGATACTTTAAAGTAAAACTGAAACGACTTGTCAAAATTTAAATTCAAAATCAAGTCCGAATATGTTCGAGTCCAAATTAAAAAGTCCGAATATGTTTATAGAATATGTCATTAGAATTACTGTAGAACATTTTCATATTTCACAATAATTCTTGGTGCGAACTGAACTTCATGAAATTCAGGGTACTGTTTTTAATATCTATACAATTTCGGAATAGGCTACATGTGTATTACAAGCATATGTATATGTGTCTACATACATATAACATATCCAGTACATTAAACAATCGCCAATCAGCTCGAATGTGGTGATTATGGCAAAACCTACCTTAGAGGAAACGCCTATGTACTGCCGTGGACTTTTATAGGTTATGATGATATCTTTAAAATGCTTCGATAAAGTAAATAAGAAAATATATGTAACTTTCGAGGTATATCTATTTATTAAAAGTAGCAATTCAAAGAAATGCATTGAAGCAAAGATTCAAATAGCAAGCAAAGCAAAGATTTTAATACTCGTATGTTTTTTTTTGTTATTAGAAAAAATTAAGCTAGGGAAAATCACGCAACATAGTGATGCTCTAGTACTGTTTATGGACAGCACAGGTCCTTGAGCTAGTTTTCTAATCATTAATTCATATCGAGCACGAGTAGAATGTATTGTTATAAATAAAAAAAATTCTCATAATTATTATGGATTACTTATATATCCCCAAGCACAAAGTTTAATCTACGTAATCGTATTTTCGATACGTTGATGGCTCCTTGCAATTATGGCTTCACCTTCCTCCGCACTTTAATACATGTTACTCGGTTAACGTAAAAGAAATAGTCGGTGCTACTCCGTTAAATTTAATATTTAAAATAAATATTGTATTTCATGGTTCGAAAAGATTACTCGGTAAATTTAATTACATAGAATCCAACTGTCCTTAAATTTGGAAAAAAGTGCTTTCGAATAGTTATTTTAATTTAGTTTAATTATGAAATTCCACTTTAATCTCTCGGATAGACTACCGTCTCACTTAGAATATTTTTAAGGCTATTTTCTTGGAAGTTTCCTTAAAAATTAAGTAGACCAGTGATGGGCAGTGCTGTGGGAGCTATTTGGCACTGCCGCTGGATTGGGTACTAATCCCCTCGCCAAGAGTGGTGATTCTGGTAAATCTTCCTTAAAGTAGACCTCTGTTCTTCAGTAGGTTTAACATTCTGTTAAGCAAGCGCCGTAACTTAAAATAAAAAATTATTATAAATAAGTAAGTAACCTCAGCGAGAGAGTTAGACAGATATGCCCTTTCAACCCGCATTTCCCCAGAGCTTATTAGGGACGACGTGACATATGGTGAAGTTTTCGCCGTGTTAGAAAATAAACAACAAAACTTTACTATGCAACATGTATACTTTTTCTTTCAGAGGTCGCTGGAGGTATCTCGGGAGAATTCCTACGAGAGAGAGGAGTACCACATGCATGGCGACACCGATCCTTTGTATTACAACAGTCAGCCGAGAACGAATAGGCAAGTGAATGTATTTCTAATAATTTTCACCTGATATTACGTTTATAAATTATAAATATAAATTATGTCAGTAACGATTATACAAAAAAAAGACATAAATAAAAGTCTATTTACACTCTTTTATAGCATGATAAAGCACCTAATAAAAATTCACTTTAGCATCCCTCAGTGAAGCCGCATCTCGTGCCTCAAACAAAGCGTTTGCTTTATAACTTAAAATATTATACATTGCTTAAGATTAAGATGCGTTACAGTCAATTTGTTTTTATAAATAAAACGATTGCTGGTTTTACACATACGCCCAAAAAAGGAATTTCGTTTTTCCAAGGTGGCTTGTAGTTGTAATTAGCGTACACAGTTTTCTCTATATCTATTCACTACATTCTCTTGTCAGGTTGTTTGCTCACGATGAACATTGAAACAATCTAACCAATTTTGATGTTTTTTTTAAAGCACACGTATGTTGTACTGACGTACCTAAGATAGGATATGTTTATCGCGTATTTATACTAAGTAATTGCAAAATTTACTTTTTTTTCCAAATGATTTTTGTCCATAAAATTTCAAATACTAACAACATATTGAGTAGCTATTTTATAGAATCTCTCTACGCTTGGCTAAGTACCCAAAGAGTGTCACCAAGTCTTAGGATTGAATTCAGGTGTCTCTTTCGGTTCTTTCAAATTTATAATATTTTTATTTACGAGTCTAGATATTCGAGGATTCTCGACCCATTCCTCTTCGAGCAATTTTGCTCACTTGGTCTTCGAAAGTTAGTCCCGTTCTACATCGACCGATTTTAATAATTCGCGCTATATATTTTCTTCTCCATTCGGTCTTCACTAATTCACTCAACGTGCTCAAACCATTGAGGCACGCTCTTACAGATGGTTATCTTGCCTGTTGTCGGTAGCCAATGGTATTTTTAAGGATTTTCCCGTAGTTGCGTCGTAACCATACGGCAAGACAATCCAAAGACAGTAATTTCTGTTTTTATAATACACGCAATAAAGTAAAAAGTCATTTGTTAATTACATTTACTAATATTACAGAATAGAATCATGGTCGCAGATGCACGCTCAAGCAAGCGTGGAATCTGCGTATTCTTGGCGAACAGCTGCTGATTGGCAGTCAGGAGGTGAGATAGCCATTTTGAATATTAATAATATCATACGAGACGTATTACGTTGAAAACTGGGTAGTTAGAAGTGTAGAAACTTTAATTCTTTTCTGTCTGTAATAACCAAAACTTGTTTAGGACTTGTTTAGTGGTGAATCTGACGAGATCTTGTTAGATTAAGAAACCACACGATTATGGTGACTTCCTTTTAAATTGATAACAGAATAAAGAGTACATAAAAAGTCTTTATAAACGGGTAAGGTTAAATAAGGTAAAGAAAGCTGCAGAGCTACGGGGATATAATGAGCGTGAACAGATATAATGTACGTCACATAGTGATGCAAAGGAAAATGAAGACCTGGTAAGAGGAAACCTCCTGGTTGAAGAAGTTAAGGTGATGTTTAAACCTATTTAAGGGCACGTACCCATTCCACTTCCAAACTAAGAAGCAGGAGCAGCTTCACAAGTAAATAGAAGCCCTAGAAGACATCTATGTCTTTCAGGGAAGCAAGATTAAGTGAATAGAAAACGAACGGCGCCGAATAATTCAATCAAATATTATTCTTTATAATGAAAAAGGTATGAATGGCTTAAAAGCATATGGCATACGTAGGTAAAGATCGTCTAACAACCTTTAATAATGCTCTTTAAAGCTTTTCAGCAGATTTTATTTAGATTATCCGAGATTTGCTGAACCTGTCGCTGCTTGAGAGTCGAAAAAATTCAAAAAAAATTGTATAAGCGTTTTTAATAAAAAAAATTAATTCTTCCGATGTTCTACAAACGGAAAGCTTATATAAAATTAATTAATAATAAAATCATCATTTATAATGAATACAAATATTTACTACTGGACACAGGCCTCTCTCGTAAAGATATTTGCCATAATGGACCGCTTGGCAAGCTTATTGCCGATCACAGTTCCAGACCCGTCGCATATTACATGCTCTTGCCTGTCTCCGGTCCACTTAACTTTGGTTCTGGTTTTTTTCGAGATAGTTATCCCACAATAGATTCCTAAACATTTAAGTTGGAAAGGATTTTCATTTAGTCACTCAAGGAGGTGATAAATTCTTACGTTAAGAACACTTGCCCCTATTACTATAACTCTATCATTTAACAATAAATAATATACAGTTTAATCTATTTTAGAGGATCAACGGAGGCCAAGTTTAGAGCGTCAGAACACACTGTATGATGACAATATAGGATATGGATACGATGCTTACACTAGTAGTACGCACATAAGGTAAGGAAAATTATACCTTATTGCAAAATAAGTTGGTCTTTTATCAGGAGCATTTGCTAATAGTATCGATCTTCAGTGATGTTTTGATTTAAAAATATAAATTAATAAAAAGAAAGGCATTGCTCTGACCTTAAAGTAAGTAGCTAAAGTACTTGTGCCACAGAATGAAAAATAACGAAGGTAGTTACTATAAATATCCAGACCCCAGACCAGTAAAAGTGGTTTTCGACATTGACCGGTCCGGGAATCGAACGGGATATTTATAAATTCCGTTTGATTCCCGGACCGGTTATCGTTTGCTTGGATAAACGTTATCGTTTGCTTTTCGTCTTTGTAGAATACGAGAATATACACTGTAATTAAATCTAATAAAGTTTATTCATTTTTCCCTTTACTTTCATTTCTTTGATGTTGTCTAGGGAATCGTTATGTTATCAAGTGAAATTTGTGGTATATATATATATATATATATATATATATATATATATATATATATATATATATATATATATATATATATATATATATATATATATATATATATATATATATATATATCCTCACGCAATTGTCACTACAGGGGTACACATAGGTATAGTCTGGACAATAAAGTCCCTTAGACCCACCTTCCACCGAACATATTTTCGGAACAACGTGACTTCTTGCCAGTTTTTCTCAGAGGTTTTGTTTTGACGAATCAATACAGTTTATGACGTTCAAAAAACTTGAAAAAGTGTTGACTTTGACTTTGATAAATAAATTACGACGATTAGTTTTGAGTCAAAAATAACTTGAGAACATTGACAAAAAATGATTTTTGATTTTTAATGCATGATGACAAAAACCGTGCGTGCATCCATTTAAAATAAATCGGTCTAAAGTAAATCGATTGCCTGGTATTGGTATAAGATTAGATCTTTTAATTTATAAATATATATTAAAGATGTGTGATATCCGTCAATCTTTATTGGAAAAATGTGGCGGATGTGCCTCGACTTAAATATCTTCTACAGTATATTTTGGAATTTTAGCATTTACTAGTTACTACTTTTATTTATTTAAATTTAAAAATATCTTGACGTAAGTCCTTATACAGGGGTAGACAGAGATCTAGTCTAGACAATTAAGTCCCTTCGGCCCACCTTCCACCGAAGATAGTTTGGGACAACGCGATAGGTGGCGAGCCCGTCGCCGTCTCTATGTCCATATAATTCGTACATAAGTTTTGAAAAAAAAAAAAAAACCATACGTTACTGTACGTCCCTGCCACCTGGGGATCGAACTCGGGTCTCTCGACTCGAAATCCTGTCCACCCTAGCACTCGGCTATCTTGACTTTTTACTTTTATTTATTTATTATTTATTATACTATTCATACAATAGTATAAACAGAGAAACAAACAAACTAAATATGAGTACAAAGGCGCAGCTTATTTCAAATTGAAATTTCTTCCATTTATTTTGGATTATTAAATTTCTCAGGGACCACTCACACCTATCACACCAGACCAGTTATGAGGAGTATTACGATTCGAGTAGCTATCCATACGGATCTTACGAGACTCGGCCGTGGGAAGATAGTCGTTATTTCTACGATGACGGCTATGGACTCGCGCCCACCGAGTACGAGAACATGGTCAATAAGCGACGCTCTTCCGTCGTTCAACTACCTCAGTTGCCGCCTAAACAGGTATCATTTTCATCGATAGATTTTAAATTTACCATTCTTTTGATATGAATCGTTAATACCGGCGTTTTTGACGACTCTAATGATTTCAATGAAAATTTGTACTTTGATAATTTTTACCTGCACATTTATATAGCGACATCAATTAGTAAATTTAAATTAGATACTTTACTACTGGTGTCACTTCATTGTACTATTTATGTGTTTAATTTATAAAAAAAATAAGTAAAGTTACCACGATTATGTAAAGTAAGTAAATCAAAGATTGAAGTTCGGTCATATATGTGATTGTGTATATTGTTGCAATTCATAAAAAAACAAACCACATCACAGGTCAGGCGCGAGAATGACTATTCCGTAACTATCTCCCACAAAAGTTCATTTTCGTATTTAGTAAACATAAAAATACTTCTTGATTCTCTCTTATATTTGCATATGGCAACGTCGTGCATAGATAAAAACATCTATATAGAGGTTTTTAAACCAGTTTGTTGACAAATTGTGGACCTTCGAAATTGAACTAGTAATTGAAAGTGGGAATTTGTTTACCACACGGGAAAGGGTCTATTCTAGCGCAATCGCAACACAGATAATGGTATAACAACACTAATGGAAAGACTTACGCATCCTCAAATTATTTACCAACCTGTTATCTGACTCATTATTATATCACAGCCTATTACATCGTGAGTATTAGTTACAGTAAATTATTATAATGTAAAATAAAGAGCCTATTCGATGTATACAATAAAGAATATATTGTTTGTCTTTATGTACATTCTTGGTTAATATCGCAGCTTCATGTTAATGTGAATTTGGTTGGTAATTGGATAAGTAAGAATTTTTTATCCTTGGCTGGCATGCAATACGTATCATGAATAAATGTTGTTTGCCGTGTCGTAACGGTATTATTGTATGAAAAGGGGTGAAATATTTCTACATATTTCACCCCTTTTCATCCTACCCGTGTTGTAAGTAAAGACTAAGAGAACTAGCCTTACAATGCCGTTATGGCGATCGGCATATGTAGGGATGCCAGAGTATGAGGGGTCTGGTATGAAAACCTTCATATTGCACTGCACTACTCGTTGAAGGTGAGACTTTAAGGAATGGTGAAAATCCTGGATCTTCTATTTGACTACTGACAAGAATATCACCAGATGCAAGCTCTTAGAGTTTATTAGAGTAGTTTGTGGCATGGCCCTCATGTGTATCATTGTTGCAGTTACCTCCGTCATCTCGTTATTCGGATTACAATGAGATGGCCCCTTATAGACCGCGGCCGAGGCGGACAGCTGCAAGTCTTCCAGGTATGTCAAAATACTACCAATGCTAGAGTCATGATGAGTTGGGTGAGAGAAATTCGAATCAAGAGACCCGATTTCGATCCCCAGGTGGTAGGTTAGGTGCACAATAGATTTAAAAAAAATATGAACTACTTATATCGTTAGCTTGGATATAAAGGCGGCAACAGACTTACCACCTGTCACGTTGTCCCAAAAATATCTTTGGTGGAAGGTGGTTCAAAAGGACTTAATTGTCTAGACCTACCTATTCTTTGAGAAAATACGTGGAGATTAAAAAGAAAGATGAATATAGAAGCTCCTTATTTTTAATTTCAGTTAAAAACCACGTTAGTTATATACGAAAAAACGTAAATATTAATATAGCTAATAAAACCATGTTATTCAAAATGAATCAGAGAAAAGAAAGTCAACGCAATTTTAAAGGTTATACTCGTAAGGTGATCATGTCAAGGGTATATTACACAGGGGTAGACTTATAATCATGGAATCTCTTGGAAATCAAGGAAACTCATCAAATTTTATAGCATTTATTTAATTCATCACTTCTGAGCTGATCATTGAAGCCCCCGTATTCCTTAACAGTTCGGAGGTATATAAACCAAGATTGTTAATAGTAACAATGGTTAGGTTTTGGATGAATGAAAATGCATTAAGGTCATAATAGTTTTTTACCAAATGTTTCATAATAGTTTGTTTTTAAAAGAGGATTAACCGATTTAAAAAGGCTGAGGGTTCTAGGTTTGTCTATTCATATATTTTTCTATAGTATGTTCAGTTTTTAATTAATTCAATTGTAAATTTATTTGCTTAATTCTTTATTAGGTCTAATATGTATACCCTTTCAAATACCAGAACCTTAGTTTTATTAGCATTCAAACAGAGACCTATAATTTCACATTCTTATTTCATACTCGTGAATAATGAATGCACTTCTGCCTCTGATGGTGCAATGAGCACTGCATCATTAGCAGCATTTAAATGTGAAGAGTGGAAAAAATTATAATGATCATAATATCGGATGATTGAAAACTAATTGGGCGTTTAAGTAAACCAACTATAAAAAGACCGCATAAGCAAGTTGCTAGTGACACTGCCTTCGAAGCTAAGGTTCGATACCCGCTAGTGAAAAACATGTGTGTGATGAATAATTATTAATGTTTGTGCTCGAGTCATGAACGATATTCACCTATCAAATTGTTCCAAATAAGCTTCGGTGAATAATAGGTCGAAAGGAACTCTAGAAAAATTGCACGTATACTGATTGATAGAAATTGACCTTGCAATTCAAACTTGCAAGAACATAGTACATTTATATGTGTTGTACATTTATATACAATATTTGGTTGAATATCAGTTTTTTTTACCTCAACGGCTATGTCAGTTACCTTAGTTCATCTGCGGAAGTCTTTGTTGCAGTTATTATTATTAATTTATTATTATTACAACATAAATTTTATTGTAAAATGGAATAAAAAAGTACATTACAAAACTTAGTTGAAGTAAAATGATTTACGCATTTATTTTAAATAACAAATTCTAATCCATCTTGTCACCCTACGCTGCGGTTGCGTGGAGGAGGAAAAAATGTGTAAGTAATTTTTAATGCGTGTTTTTTTAAAACCAGCAACGCCATCATCGACGCCGAAGCGTGGTCGGGCGTTGCCACTGCCACCTAGCAGTGAGCATGGTAGCACACGGCGGGGTCGTCGCTTGCCACGACCACCGCGTGTGTCGCGGCTGCCACCCGCGCCTCCCGCTGCGTCTGTTGTGCCCCCAGCACCTGCTGCTTCGGTCGCTCCTACGCAAACACACGTGCCTTACACACAAGGTACAGCCCAGAGAGCAGTATAATTAGTTTATGATAGAATAATTTCAATCTAAAACAAAGAAATGTTTACATATGGTTCTTACAAACATTAATTAATAAAAAGTCACTGAAAAAAAAAATACCAAAAATTTTTATAAATAGATTATCCAATTTATATCTGGTGTAGAAAAGATAATATATATTTTTATTAAGGTCTATTTTTATGATAATACACGTAAAATTCAATTAACAGATTTTTTTAATTTATAACATCTATTTTTCTACAGAATCCGAGAGAGCTGTACCTGATGTTAGTTATGGTTACGACACCTTAGGGTATCAGTCTCAATACCAAGATACTGCCACTGAACAGTATCAGGACACCAATTACACTACAAGGTAAATTTTGTAAAGACAATTTTTTTACTATTTCACGCAATTCCCAATACAGGGGTAGACAGAGGTCGAGTCTAGACAATTAAGTCCCTTCGACCCACCTTTCACCGAAGATATTTTCGGGTTTATTACTATTTCAAATTATATAATATAAATGTTTGCGGCGTAATTTACGCCTCAAACATTTATATTATAAATGTTTAATTTGCGTAGTAAGGGCATTAAACTAGTAACTTTTGTATTATTGAGCCGGGTGCAATTCCCATATCAGGCAGAGAAATATAAAATGATATTTACTACGAACTCGGCATTGAAGGAAAATATTTTTATATGTTTTATACCTTTATGTTCTTCTTTATGTTTATTATTATTAAGATATAATAATACAAAACAATATTACAATAATTTTGAATACATCTCACGTACGTCATCCCGTACTGAATCTGCGTGAAAATTTATTGCCGGCAATCAATTTTATAAAATTTTTCAAAGAATGCATTATCTGGCGGCTTCCATTTACATTTATCTTTTATAGCTATTTATATAATTACTTTCCCCCTTTAAAGCTCACTTAATAATTAGTAGTTGTTCGTATCTCCATAGGTACGAACGACTACTGCATTTTCTAATTAGTGTAAATAATAAGGGCTAGAGGTGCACTGCAGAAACTATACGCTTAAGAAAGCGTTTTTTTTTGGGTAGAAACAAAAAACAAGAGTTTTCATGTTTCTGTTCAAAATTAGCTATGCTTTTATGTTCCAATTGAAAGGTATAAAGGTTATGGTAATTTTCAGATCTAGAATTTAAATGTCATCGTTCTTACCTAAAGTTTTTATTAGCTTAAGTTTCAATATCTTTTCT
The DNA here is from genome assembly GCA_029286605.1 of Sericinus montela. NCBI lineage: Eukaryota > Metazoa > Arthropoda > Insecta > Lepidoptera > Papilionidae > Sericinus > Sericinus montela. Next base: position 1,204,338 of record JAGSMR010000032.1, on the reverse strand, counting down.
AGGCATAAGAACTCTCTAGCTACTAAGCTAAGATAAATAATTTTGTTTAAAGATGTTATAATTAATAACCCGATAGCCTACTTGGTGGTGACTATGCCTTTAAATCTAAGAGTTGCGGGTTCGAATTCACCTCGCGGAAGAACATAAGTGATATTTATACGTATTTATATTTCAGTAAGTTATAGAAACTGTTTATTATCATTACCGTTTATAATCACGTAAGTAAGTCACGTATTGTAAGTCACGATAGCCGAGTTGTTGGGTGGTCGGAATTTCGATTCAAGAGACCCGAGTTCGATCCCCAGGTGGCAGTACCAATGAGTTTTTCAAAAACTTATATACGAATTTCATCGTTGGCTTGGACATAAAGACGGCGATGGCTCACCACCTGTCGTTGTCCCGAAAATATCTTCAGTGGAAGGTGGGTCAAAGGGACTTAATTGTCTAGACTTGACCTCTGTATACCTCTGTATTGGGAATTGCGTGAAGTTTATAATCATTAGTTCATAGACTGAATGTGAAATATATTTATCAGAAGCCTAAACTTAAATAGATATAGCCATTTTTTTATTGGTCTCTAATCCACAAATGTGCTTAAAATTATAAACAAACGCAACGAATACAAAACTAATTATATATACAAACAATATTTACCTTTACTTTGAGATATATAACAAAGACTACGTATGCGGGGTGAGCATGTCGCCGTTTTCTTTTTTCTACTCTAACGGTACAATAAACTCACATAAATATATACTAACGTCGATAAATATATAAATATTCTTAATTCAAGTACAAAGATTCATACTCATGAAATAAAATGTTTGCCATAGTGGGATTCGAACCACACTGCCTTAACTTCAAAGGCCGGGTCACTATCAACTATGCTAGTTGCTAACTAGTTGCAAATTCAAATAATTCATATAAAAACATGTTTATATGATTATACTTCTACAAATGTAAAATATTTTTTTTTCGGTCCAGTTATGACGAAGACGGTATGCAACCTTTCTTTGATGAGACTCCTCATGCAACGCCACCAGCTGCAACCGGTAAATATTGACTGTTTTTATTCTAATCACAATTACAATACGAAAAATAACCATATCAATTATATAAATTGCATGTGAATCACACGAGATAAAACTTCCGTTTTCCGAATAATTATATTACTGACACTTCATTCATTGTCGTTACGATTCAGTTTAGTATCATGTGGTGTATGTGTGATATTTTTGTAAAAAAAAGTGTTATTTTTTTCAGCGCAAAAATCAACATGGGGGGAAACGGAATTAACGACAGTACAATCATCTTATCCAATCACTAGTGATACAGATGTCTTAATACCTAAAACAGCGACGACAACCGTTCATTATTTACCACAACCGCCAGTATCAAGTAAACAAGACAACTACTCTAATCAAAGTTTTCAACAATTTGACTTGCAATATGATAACCAAAAGCCATATCAGTACGAAGAACAAGATCAGTCTTATAAAGATGAACATAATCAATATACGGAACTAAATACTGAATTTAACTATCGATCACAGTATGAACAGCCCTGTCAAGAAGATCTATCACAAACGCAGCAATTCGAGTCACAATACTATCAACAGCATGAAATACAAAATGAACAACAAAAACAGTACGAACATAGTCAATATGACCAACGAAAGTATGATGAGTCACAATATTCCCATCAAGAGTTTGAGACACAACAATATGAACAACAGCAATATGTAGAACAGGTACAATATAAGAACCAGCAGCAGGAGCAACAGCTGCATGAACAAGAACAAAGGCAATACGAAATAGAACAGCAGAAGTCTCAACAACAGCAACAGCTACAGCAGCAACAACAACAACTTCAACAACAGCAGCAGCAGCAACAACAACAACAACAGCGACAACAGCAACAACAACAACAGCAAAAACTTCCTACGCAACAACTTCAATCCAGTGTGTTGACTGGCGCAGCTACTTTAGGATCTTTAATGGCAGGTGGAGCTAAGAAGCTCGGAAGCTTATTCGGTGCAGCAGCCGCAGCTGTAGCCCCTCCTCAGATTAGTCAGCCTTCAAGTTCTGTACAAGGCACTGCAACAACTGTTAGCCATATTCCCTCAACTGCAGTGCCCACAACGCCTTTCACGAGTACAACTGACCCCATTACTACATCCGTCCCCGAAGTGCCAAAGCCTGATTCTGTAACTACTGCTACTACTACTAGTATGCCTATTTTACCGCGTACTCCGTCGTTAAGACGACAAGAATCTATACAAAGACCTTCTGTGCGACGAACACGTACATTGCCCGACGCACCGGAGGACTATACACACTCGAGTTTTGACGAAAGTGCCTACGAAGACGAGTTCCAAAAGACTGAATTAGATCAAAGTATAGACCGAGATAGAACTGCGTTGGATAGGTATCACGATGATGATTATATACATGATACCGTTCAAGATGATGTAACCAAAGAAAATCATGCTGCAGAGGTTTCCAGCCCCAGTTTACAAAAAAATGCCTCTCCAACTAAATCTGCCTCGCTTATTCGCAAGCCTTCCGTCGACAGCTATCACAGCCAAGCACCATCGATTCATGACCGTAAAACATCACAGAGTTCTGTTCTCATAGAAGATAAACATAGCGTTCCTACTACACAAGAAGGTTAGTAATTTAAAAAAAATTGTTAATGGATCTCCAAAATTCCTTCTTGGTCAATAATATCATCTACTTGATACTTAAATAAAATTTATTTTCCTACATATTAATTATGAAGAATATTTCTTTTAGTATTAATCTAATATATTTCTTTTATTTTAGAAATAATAAGTGAAAAATCAAAAGTAACATTTCAAGATGATCGTACAACATATCACGAAGTTCCTGAAGAGTTTGATACTTTTCAAGAATCTAGGGATTCTTTTGATGAACCCGTTTCAGAATATCAGGACGATCATGAAAGTTATCGTGAAAGAAACGATTCATATCGCCAAGATTCGGAAAAGTTTGACGACCAGGAGCAATTCAATGAAACAGATGAGCACTATAATGATGAAGATACCGTATTCCAAGAAGAGGAAGAACGTCGTAAGGCAGACCAACTTGATTTTCAACCGGAGCAGCCGAAATTGACTCCAAAGCAACGATGGCACCGGGCATACAATAAGATCGTGATGCAACTGAACGTGAGTCACTTTTTATATTTATAACTAAAGAAACCTGTATAATATATTTTATAATTTATGTATCTATTGACTGATACGTTTTTTGTATTGTTTATTTAGTTGTTTTTTATTTATATTTGTAACTCTACATAGGTATGGAGAAATAACATTTATATACGAATATGTGCAGCAAGGTAAGTTACGTCAGAAATAACCAAAGGATTTCGTATACGAGTACTAATAATATATGTCTGTGACGTGCGTTCATAATCATTTTACTAACTGTGTATTTTATAGTTGTGTTTAGCAACTTAACATACACAATTACTTATAATTTAATTTATTAATAACATGTACAAATATTTTTCAATTAAAGTAAATGATTATCACTATAACTAACAGATATAAACAATATTAACTCGCTTAGTAACAACATTTAAAAATAATTACTTCCATTTTCTTTTTATATACAATGTATCATTGAGATCTTCTATGTATAAAACGATATTTAAAAAATACATGTGCAAATAATGAGGATATCGTAACATTTAAAGTAACCGATAAAATCACAGAAAATTTATTTATTATATTTTCTGCATAAAAATAATTAACACTTCTAATGTATTAAAGTGAAAAGCATCATAGAAACAAAACAGTAGTCAGTCAAACTGTGTACAACAATAAGTAATTTATTGGCCAGCATTATATTGTAAGAAAATTATTACAGTCTTCAAGTCTCTCTAGATCTTTCCCAAATGGTTCATAAATCTCCATTGTAGGACGTTTTATAAAGTTTTTCCCATAAACTGTTTTTGCCAATTCTATTAGTCAATTCTTTAAAAAAGGTTACAGCCACGGCAGCTGTATTGTGTCAAGTCGAACGTTTATGAACTATATCTGCTTAAAAAATATATTACAAACGTAAAAGAAAAATTTTCACTTTATTCCCAATACAGAGGAAGACAGAGGTCTAGACAATTAAGGCTCTTCGACCCATCTTTCACCGAAGATATTTTTGGGATAATGTGACACGTGGCCAGTCGCCGTCGTTACGACCAAGCTAAGAATATAAACCGGACATAAGTTTCTGAAAAAAGAAAACCGCTTTGGTACGAGCCTATCTCCTGGGGATCGAATTCGGGTCTCTTGACTCGAATTTCGATCACCCAACCACTCAGATATCGTGATTTTAAAATAAAAATGTAGTTTTTTTTTTAATGTTTTAGTTTTGAAAAATGCAAATATTTCATTAATCTTTATATAAAATAATTTATAACTGTTATGATGTGTTATCATTTAAATATCGTAACAATTTTCTATTCATGACAACTTATATTGTTTGGCTCTGTATGTATCCAATTTTCTAAACCAATTTGGTCGTTAAGAATCGTTAAGATACTATAAAGCGATGGGCTTCATTGCTAACAATCAATATTCTTTTATTAGAATAAATTTGAGACAATGGAATGCCAAATTAGTATAACAAATGACAAGCAATAAAAAAAAGTATTAAGTTATTAGTTGTCTGTAAATGAGACCTACATTTTAATTATAGTATAAAAGAATCTTGAAACAAACTGTACTGTATTGCGCCCCGCTGTGACTGAATGTAGCTGCGTAGCGCAAATGTGAAAATGCTGTTATTTCGCCGCGTGGTACTCACCCCCAAAGGTGTAACCTTGAAGATAATGGTAGCCCGAGGTTGCTATCATACGATTAAAAAGAATTAAATTAAGACTTAATGTTTCAACGTTTATATTTGTTTAGTTCTTACATAAAATATTATAAACATAAATTTTGGACAAATATATTTTGAATATTTGTAGTAGTTGTAAAAGTCATGGTTTATTATTTGTAAACTTCTTTCAAATAAACCATATATCCTTGATTGTGGTTATCATAATCAAATGGTTTTCTTCATCTTGTATATTTATTGAAATATAAAACAGTAGTATTTGTTGCGAAGAAGATATGTCTGAATCTTAAGTGTCAATTAGCCTAATGGCTATGGTTTGGGGTGGAAACTTAATCTCGCTTGTTTGAGCAGGCAATTCGACTATTGTCTACTAGACATAAGCATTGCAGGACAGTTGTAGTGGCTTACCGGAATATTAGCAATGTTAATTGTCAACTATATTAAAAAAAGCGAGAATCAAGAACATTTTAAAGGGAAATTGAAGAAAATATTAGAGATAGAAGCACTGTACAATTTAAATTCATTTTCAAATAACAAATTTTAAGAATTTTTTTGGTAGGCAAAACTTAGAGAAAATTTCATATACTAATAACTTGTATTCTACCTAAGCTTACAAAAATGAATAAATAAATATCCATTGTCAATTATAAAGTAATTATATTTTTTAAAAATTCACATTGCTTTTTCTTAAAAAATAAGTTAAAGTTAAATCTCGAGAATACTTTATACATCCTATACAAAAAATAAAATAAAATAAATAAATATCTTCACTCAATACAGGGGTATACAGAGGTCTAGTCTAGACAATTAAGTCCCTGTGACCCACCTTCCACCGAAGATATTTTCGGGACATCCTATACATCCTATACTACAGCGAAATTAGGAACACTTGAAGATGATATAGGTATTTCAGAATTTCTGTAGCTGTCTTCTGTAGTATGTTGCAGTGCCTGGCGGCACAAACTGATAACTTGTAAAATGTTGTGTATATTATAAAAGTTATTGCATATATTAATATAAAACCATTAGCAAATTATTATTAACATATTACTAAGATATTTTTATATTAAATCCGGAAAACGAATGTACGATACTGATCTCTATAAAATCTTTGTTCATCGAATTGGCAAAATTATATGTTGTAATCCATTTTAGCCACAGACACCCATAGTTTATCGTCGTCTATTCGTAAAGTAGTGTTCGCCACCCGCCGAGTCCCGCCATGACGCTTTGAACCCGATCACCTCATTAGTTCAACCGAGTTGCTTTTACCATATGTACATATCAAGCCTAACAGTATACGTTCAGTTTGTAAATAGCCACTGAACCGTCAACATCTCCATTGGTATACGTGAAGTTTGTGAAAAATACACGAAGTAAAGTTGCACCGTGCTTACGTTATTTAGGCGATGGCGACGGAAGCAGGCAAGGACGCGATAGCGGCATCCTGCGGGTGGCCGTGGCCCTAATGATTACACGACGCGCGCGCACCTATCAGCCATCAGTATGCAAATTACAAATACTTCAGGTGCTATCACTCAGTATTCTGTAAACATTCATGTTATACAGAATTGAACTCACGATTTTTTTTACTTTCGTAGCTGTTTATTAATCGGTCTGCATCGATGTTTAAAATGATGCGTAGCCGTAAGGGCCAAGCGGCCAGTGAGGTCGACGTTCGCCGCGAACTAGCGTTTCCCAGTAGAACACCTAATGTGAGTGGATCCCGCCTTCGGGTCCGCCGCGGATCTAGTTTGACGGATTTAGACAAGCTTCGTTGTGGCGCAGGGTCCAGTGGTGGTGGTTCTATAGGGGACTTAATGAACATATTCAGTGGTAGCGCTAATTCGGTCAATAGTGATACATTGTTGGCTAGAACGATGCCTTTAGAAACTGTCAAGAGAAATGTGCCTCCAGTATCAACACCGCCCCCGCATCCGCCTCCTTCTCCGCTTATACATGTGTCCAGACCTGTAGGTCCACTTACGATGGCTCAACGGACGTTAAGGTTCAGCAGGCTCTTAAAGTATCAGCCTTGTTCCACTGACGTCATTATAACATTGGTAAGTTTTTAATATAATAGTTGTGACATGTTGTACTACTGCATGTAGACTAAATTCCTGATTTTGATTTCTTGATAAATTTTATGTTCAGTAATTATTTCCAATGGATTCAATACTTTCCGAAAAATTTCCTAAATTGTCTTAGTCATTAAAACATTAGACAATATCGGTATAAGTAAAAATACAATAGTCACGACAGCCATATAGTTGAAGACATATAGAATAGTTGGGTGATCGGATTTCGAGTCATGAGACTCCAGTTCGATCTCCAAGGCATTTTCTAAAACTTCTGTTCTATTTGTATCGTTGGCTTGGACAAAGTCGGCGACGGGCTCACCACCTGTCTTGTTGTCCCAAAAATGTCTTCGGTGGAAGGAGGGTCGAGAGGACTTAATTGCCTAGACCTATGTCTACCCCTGATTGAGAATGGATTGAAAATATTCATCCGAAGGGTATAACATTGTGTGAGTGTTCATGTTGTCAAAACACCATTATTGTAAATTACATATATGCGGGTTAGTACTTGTATGTCGCTATTTTGGTACTACTTCTAAATAACCTAGTGATAAGTGCTATTATAAAACTGAATATTAAGTCAAAAGTTTCATTGTTTTCTAGGAAAGTATTTTACTATTAGTTTCATCGGGAATTTTACGTTTAATGGAGCCAAATTATTTGGCTTAACATTTTCCATTTTGCCCAGAAGTCTAAATTCATGACAAAGTAGAATCAAAAAAAAAGTAGATTCGCGTGTTAAAATATATTTATATCCGTATTTCTGTGAACCAGCGCAGAGTATCTTGAAATTTCAGCAGCTGCATTTTATTTAAATGTCACAGACCTATTTACATGAGGAGCGACAGCGAGTTGAGAGCAATTTTTCGCTGAGAGAATAATAAACAGATGGCTTATTTCGAATCTTAGCATTTATTTACGAAATAATGGAATCTATTACATAAATTATTCTTATTTATAAATGTGTGCTGTATACCTAAGTAAACAGCTTCAGGTATTTAGGACACCTTATAGTAAAATAAAGTTTACAGCAAAGGTTTTCTTTTTCACAAATACAAAATTATTTTTTAAATTTTGAACAAATGAGATATGCGCTATTTGGTAATTTACATTACAAGTTTTAAGTAAGTTAAGTAAGTTATTGCTATTTGTTTCTATAAAATAAACTTATTGTTATTATTACACATAGTTACATTTACGCATATTTCTTCATGAACTTGAGTAAATATTTCAACTTCGGCATCTCAATGTTGTGTATACACCTATTGAAATCTCCGATCACTTTGACTGAGTGTGTCATCATTCTGGAAATTATATCTTTTAGACAAACGCTCAGATCGGACACCTCCTTAAACCCGTGTATGGCTATTTCGGCCATCACCACTGGAAAAGGTGACGTTTCATATAGGAACTGAAAATCAAAATTGATAAGTAATCAAATATTTGCATATTAAACTTCTTAAACCTCCTTCATCTACTATCTTAAAAATGTTACTTATGTTAGTAAGACAAGTAGGTCTCTGTCTCCTATATGTTTCTCTCACAATAAATCTCATAAAAAAATGTTTTTACATCAACAACAAGCACACGCGTCAGCAGATCACTGTATATTATGTATCCAATTCGAATCAGTAGATTTGTCTGAGAAAAAAATTATTCAAACAAAGTTAATTACAAATAATTAGATACTCACAACAGTCCTTTCAAGGTCTTGACTTTCGTGGGAGCAGTTTCCTCCAACCTGTTGTTGTTTCTGACATTCGAATAGTTTTGATGCTGAGTATTTCTTTAAATTCTCTAAAGTTTCGAAATGTACTTGAAGTTTTTCTGTAATGATATTACGATTTGAAAAATCTATTTTAGTCAAAGTAGCAAAATGGACCAAAGAATATTCATCAAAATACAGTATTAAATGTATCAAAATACAATATTGGTTACTATGAATTCATTTAATACTTGAATAGAATATTGTAATATTGGCGACATGATACGCCCATCATTTTGTGGGAATCTTCTACACCGTTTCTACGCCTCTCATAGTAATTTTTATTATTCCTGAACATTCAGTCAGATACATCTAAGATATGAGAGAAATGCAAATTATTTATTTAGCTCATCCAGATCGTAAACAAATTTTACTCGAATACACTGATCTGTTAGCGTGAAGATGTATTTCATTATTATTATATAGTATAAAGTACTAAATAATAGCAACGTCCATTTATCATCATTTTACATGACATGATACTTGAGTATCCTTTATGGCTGTGATAAACTAATTATCTTATCAACAGCTATTATTAAACATGTTTCAAATACGTTTAGACGCAGATCCAAAGCTCGCTTGTTGTATAGAGAATATTGAATACCTATTATATGAAAAGTTGATATACCTAACTAAAATTTATCTTGAACAACGAGTTTTGTCTTTAAAAGAGGACTAACTTTTCTTTGTCGTTAGAGGAACTTCACTTCGAAATGGTAGTAGATTAAAAAATTCGTTCTATGGATGTAAAGTATCTATGTTTAAATTATTTGATTTGAACAAGAGCGTGTTGTTATATTTAATGCAAAATATGGTCAGTACAAAAAAAAAGTTAAATCTTAATTTTTATCTACAAGTTTAGAATTATATAAGCGGTTCAATCTTTTTCGTTACGGTTTGGTTTCAACTTGGTACTTCGGTTCAGTTGAGTATGAAAATGGAACTTTATTATAATATGGTACGTGTATGTTTGTCTCACTATAATTATACAAACTACGGAAATCCCTCTGACTTAATCTAGATTTCATTATTATTGTAAAACAGACGGTTTGTTTTGGACACATCCTGTATTGTTTCGAACGGAATCATATAGAGCAAACAAGGAAGACTGTCCCAAAATAAAACGAAGCTCGTATGTAGGTTAACAATGCCACCATGTCACCGGAGGTTTACAAGCATACAGAGCTAATTATAGTAAACAAAATGTATCGAATTAAATGGCGTGGCAAATTTTTAAAATTGAATAATGATTATCAAATATATCACACATTGTTAAAAAAGTTGATTGACTCAGGCGTTACTTTGCGGAAATTCATTGTAAACTTGTTATTGAAAAAGTTACTTCGCAACATTCCGAATGCAAATACGTATAAAAAGGTATATAGAACCTGGTCCGAAGAGAAGAAGAGCACCTCCCATAGATGCGTGCACTAATTCCACTGTATGCACCACCACCACTACACTCAAACCAGGTAACATATACCACCAACGAAAACGCGACACGTGTTTCGCCTCAAAACAAGGCATTATCGAGCGAGTAGACTCTACAATGAGCGACCGCAGAGACTTTGCGGTTTGACTGATAACAACACATTGTTAAAATTTAAATTCTTAGAAAAATGTAGTTCTCAAATTTTTTACTACATTGGAAATATGTTTATATTTTGTGTAATAAATCAAATTACTAAACATTACTATTTAAATATAATAAACACGTTAATGTAATATTTTATACACACCAGGCAACCTTTGTACTCTTTGGTATCCCAGAGCCAAGCATAAAGTGACATTCTCATCTGCCAACTGCAGATTTTCTCCCAGCAATTTCACAATACTCTCTTTGCAATATGTTCCATTTCGTGGTTTACGGTCATGAATTATTACCTGAAAAGATTATTGTATAACATTCATTTGCGTCGTTTATACACATTTATTTGTATATTATTACTAGAGATTCGAAGTAAAAACAGAAACCGATCCTGTCCTAGTTTAAGTTTAGTTGGTTTAGTAGTTAATACAATTGACGAAAACTTGGGTAGCCACTTACCCAAAACTTTAGGACGTACGAAGCGGATTAAACAACACAATAGTTTTAACTATTGTTAAAGTACTTTAAATTTTAAACATAAATATTTTGTTTACGTTTAAAATAAAATTTAGTTTTTTAATCATTATCAACAAGAGCATTTTTCTTTTTTAAAAATAAATCAATTTCTTTTACAAAAATTACCTGGAAATATAAAGATATTTGTTCCAAATAAACCGTCATGTAGTTAATCGCTTTGTCAGCTTCATTCTTCATGAGTAGTTTAATCTGTGACACTAAAGTGTCCATGTCTTCTCTAGATTTTTGTGTTCGCATTTGTATGTCTGCTATTAATGTTCGGTAGCCATTGATGAGATTATCCTGGAAATCGGTCGTCTGCAAAACGTAATTACAAGTCTATAATGTTTGTTTCCATATTGAAAAATTTTCCACATGGCATTGTACAGCAAAGTTTCCTGCTTGCACAACATTTCTTTACAATATATTTTTAATACGGAATAAAAAACCCTAACGACTTTACTAATATCCTGTTAATCACTGATTGTAATGTTATTTATGCTTTTTACTTCGTGTAGCATAACTATTGTTCATATCTAGAAAATTTTTGCGAGAAAAGGAGCTGGCATTTTTGACACATGTAAATAGTTTTAAGGTAGATGAGGGTTGGCAAACATTCAAATCAAAAAGTTATCGTTGCGATAACAAATCGCCAGTTATTCGATAGTCTACCGTCAAAAACACAGTCGGGTCTCAAGTCGTCATGTATATTTCTAACTATAAAAGACGTAAACAAATTTTAGCCTAAAAGAATTAAATCTTTTCAAAATATGTTTGTGGGAAATGAATTATCTTTTTCTTAATTTGCCATAACAATTCATCGATGTCCCTTCCAATTAAATTTAAAAGACTTTACTTAGACTTACTATTATTTAAAAGCAAGAAGAAACTCTATATTATATTTTTAAATAACGTTCATCTTGACAACCTCCTTGGACAACTGGTGTACGCACCGGTTTTCACGGTGTCACCATCTTAGAGGTCCCGGGTTCGATTCCCGGTCGGGTCAATGTATAAAACACAATTTCTACATTTTCTCGAGTCTGAGTGCTTGTGTTACCTTCATTGTTTTGATTCCATACTACAAGTGCTTAATTTGGGATCAGATCAATGTATGTGATGTTGTTTTTCTTATGTACCTATGTAGGTAGGTATTAATTTTTTTTATCGTTATTTAAACAAGAACTAAATATTCGAACTCCAAAAATATCAAACAAATAATAGTCAAACCCATTTTCATGTTATCCTTAAATTTTATTCTTAGGTTTTACAGTTGTCATCAGTTTCAAGACCAGGTTATAGTATACCTGTACCTGTATTACATGCCAGCTTAACAATTTTTCTGTTTAATAATCATGTGATAAATTAAGCATTTAAAATCGGTGTATACAATTCTAAAAATAATTCTAAAACAATTGGTGTTTAAATTGAACCCAAGGCACATTTGGATTTACATCTTGCCTATCTTTTAACTAATTATATTTTTTAATATCATGTTTAGCTTATATTACGCAGTGTAGCTGTTATTATTTAATAAAAAATATTGTTTTTTTCATAAAGTAATTGAACTTACCTGTAAAGTAATGACGAGGAGTGCGGAGGAAAAAGCTATGAACAGGTTACGATTCATTTCCGTTTGTTTATGCCACATCACATTTCAACTTTTCAATACTAACATCCTACCGGAAATTCCGGTATTAGTTTCTAGTTAAACGTAAATGTGTATTGTTTATACTGAACACAAGTTTTTCTGTTATTAAAGTAAACTAAGAATCTATAAAAATATTCTACTGAAAAAATAATTCACTTTTTGATCACAACACATACGTCTTCATCGATGCTATTTGAAGGAAAATCGATGTTCAACTGATTGTTTGAAAGCGAACTCTTGTTTTGCCTTCCACCGCTGATTGCTTCGATTGTTATGAGTACGTTCCAAATTCAATTGACGATTATCAAGACTTGGTTCCATGCATTGGCTTATAGCTGGCTTTTAAATTGTTAAACGTTAACTCATGCGTTTTTTCTTTGCAAAGTAAATATTTTATGTTGTGAGTTGATGTCAATGGACAGATCAATCTCATTGACGAAAATGGTATGTAATTGTTTGATTTAAATGTAAATAAGCATTGTTATGAAATTCATTATTATCTTTTTGTATTGACAGTTATTCATCCGGTGGCGGATCTCCTTGTTTGCGATCGTCATTGAGCAGGTGACTCCGTACACTTTAAGTAAAATGTCACTGTGGCTAATTATTTGTGGTACATTCCCTTTGTTTTGTAATCCTTGTTAGTTTTCTCTTAGTTCATCAGAGAGAGCGTGCAAATAAAAGGTAATATTTCCCGTATACACCTTTCACGTTAACTCATATCGTAATTTTTAAAATTTTCATCTGCTACTTTGTACCCTTACTTTCATGTTCATTCTGTATCTATATGCTATAAAGTAAGATTTCTTTCTTCCTGTTGTTAAAAATAATTCTTCAGATATGTTTGTTGAAAATATTCTTGATTGATAAGCTAACTTTGTGGCTGTTTGTTATTTGTATGCTACATATATGCTGCAATATGTCTTGCGTTTTCTTTTCTTCGTTTCAAGAAAATAATTCAATGTTATTGAATGCATCTGGATGTCTTTAATTGTAATTGATAGCAGAATAACAGGTTCTGTGACAATATCACTAATAAAATATATCTTGGAACTATTCCATGATCCTTAAATTTGAAGATCTGAGCTCGTAACTATGAGGTAATAGATGACATGGAGGTGGGTATAAGCATATTTCTGATGCTAATTAATTTATTTTATGTTTCAATTCGGGTAACAGAATGTCGGCGATACTCAGAGGAATTTGAATTTTTTTACAGGCAAACCTCGGTTATTTACATATATCATTAGGTGAACTAGTAATTCGCTTTACTTCAGTTTCAAATGTCTTACAAAACATTTACCGGTCGTAGACCAATTCCTCAAAAGTTATCAGATAAAGTTCTTTTTTATGAGGGAAACTTTGTCATTGCCATCAGCATTCTCTTGCCGGCTTAATAAAAATTATAAAAAAATATAATATCATATAAACATACTATACTATAACGTGGATAGAACATTTTATAATATTCAAGTAAGTAAGTTGTAAGTCACGATAGCTCGAAATTCCGACCACCTAGGTTGGAATTTCGTGCCGAGAGACCCGAGTTCGAACCCCAGGTGGCAGGCACGTACCAAAGGGTTTTTCAAAGGAACTTATGTACGAATTATATCGTTGGCTTGGACATAAAGACGGCGATGGGCTCATCACCTGTCACGTTGTCCCGAAAATGTCCTTGGTGGAAGGTGGGTCAAAGGGACTTAATTGTCTAGACTAGACCTCTGTCTGAATTGCGTGAAGATATTTATTTACTTTATTTATTTATTTATAATATTCATATTTACAAATGTCTAAGTTTTGTTACCTTATATATATTGAAAGTTTAAAGGTCATTTATAATATTTGCAATACTTAAAATACATACGTTTAACTTGAAGTCAAGTAGAAAACGCTTATGGTACAGGGGTATTTATTTTTGATAGAAAGTCCCTTACTTACATAATACAAGTATACTTTAATTTTACTTAGTTATGTATAAGCCACAACAAACTCTGCCTTTTCTTTCTTTTTTAAGCTATGGTGTATACCGGTGTGTGAAATAGCGCAAAGGTATAAAAGGAAAAAAAATTGAATTATTTATATATATGGCAGAATGATATATGCTTTACAGAGTACAAAATGGCCTAATTTTCTCAATATTAAAGATTTTTTTCGTCTTCTAGTAAACAAAATCTTCTAGTAAAACTACTTTTTGTAGTATTAAATAGAAAAATGGTGGTCGCCTTCAAAGTGATAACAATATTACACAACATCTTCTAGTAAAACTACTTTTTGTAGTATTAAATAGAAAAATGGTGGTCGCCTTCAAAGTGATAACAATATGTCACTCTTTCAAATTTTGTCACAATATCCCGAGAAACATTTGGACACATATTTGGACTGCGTCATCACGACAAACATTTGTTGAACATTGTGCATTAATAACAGCAGTACTTAATATCATTACAATGATGCGTGATTGTCAACATCTTTGCTATTCTCTGCGCTTCGTTTGATGTGCTCGTACCAATTGAATGATTGCTACGTAGCGGCCAATGGTTATCACTAACACGTTTAGAGGATTTCACGATTCAGTCTGTAGATTTTATACAGTTTTGTTGGGAATTCAATTACATTCGTTTATCGCGATCTCTGAGGACGAGCAATGTACACGTCAGTTTTCATGGTTTCGCCAGCTCTGAGGTCCCGGGTTCGATTTTCGGACAGGTGAATACAGAAAACCACTTATTTTACATTGTCTCGGTTCTAGGTGTTTATGGTATCTTCGTTTTTTTCAGATTCCATAGCACAAGTGCTTTAGCTACTTACTTTGGGATCAGAGCATTGTACGTGATGTTGTCCCTATACATACACTGTGTATGTATTTATTAGTATTAGTTACACTATGTGGTATGAAAGATACTATTGCTCTTATCTTCAACTATTCAACTATTCAGTTTAATCTTGTCGTATCTATGTTACATGTGAAGGTTGGCTGTGACATTGTGTGGTTGATTTTTGCTCTAACAAATCGAGTCCAAAATTCAATAATTACCAAATAATCTGTTACAGATTTGGTCCCTCATAGTTAAAAGTTTATTGAAACCGTGTGCATATAGCTAGTATATAATAAAAAGGCTGAAACAGAGGCCTTCAAATCAATGTAATAAATTACTTATTCCTTTAAAGGGTTCAGATAAGAGCTACGTAGTTTAAATTTCTGTTCAATGAAATCAATTTTCTAGCTTAAAGGATTTCCAATGTCCAATTAACGGAATCCGCAGCTGCCTAATACATGAAACTTATTTGAAATGTTCTCGTAAAGACTATCCATTACTTCAATTGATAAATCATTAGAAGACGACTTAAAAAAAGAAAAATTGCATCATTAAGGTAGATACATTAATGATGCAATTTTTTTAGTTAATTTTAAAGATTATAAGTCATGCTAGAATTTTTGGCATTAAATTACCACGGTGCGGCGAAGATCGCAGTTTTGGGTGCCGGTCTTGTCGGTAGATTTATAAAATTTTCGATTGATTTAAGATGTATCCTAAAGTTATTTTAATGAGATTAGGGTAAAATAGGTATTGGTTAATGTGCTGGTAAGTGACTACTACTGCGTGCAATTACAAACTGGAACAGTTTAGTTGCCACACTACTTTTCTAGAGCAAAAATAAGTAAGAGCTACATTTTTCTCTTTTTTAATTTAATTACTATTTTCTCCTTCTACTGATACAGACCGATTCTAGGCAAAAGAAAGCATTTTGAAAATGAGCCATACTACATTGATTAGAATTTTTTTCCATACTTTATTTACAGAAAAATAGGTTTCCATTTACAATTTACGATTTTTATTAATTAAAAGTTACAATAATCGTATAGCTCCACTCCTCGAAATGTTGCCAAGAATGGTGGCAGCATTTCCAAATTAAATGGTAAGACTAAACCGTTGAACGAGAAAACAACCTGCGTTCTTGTTGCCTGCGGCTACGACTAGTCGCGGATTCAAATTTCTTTAGAAACTTCATGGCGCGAGGACTTCTTGGACCCACCGTCTTTACGGCTAATGGAAAAAATATAATATAAGTCCAATGATACGATAGCCAATACGATAGCTGACTCTCGGGACTCGATTCAAGAGACCTGAGTTCGATCCCAAAGGCTCGTTACCAATGGGTTTTTCCAAACACTTCATCAAATGATATTACTTTCAAAGCTTTAAAATTATATTATTTACATAATATAAAGTGACGATAGGAATGGTTAGGTGATTGGAATTCAAGTCGAGAGACCCGAGTTCGATCTCCAAGTGGCAGCCTCATCAACCAATGGATTATTTCAAAAAGTTATCGTTGGCTTGGATAAAGATGGCGACGGGTTCACCACGTGTCTCGTTGTCTCAAAAATGTCGTCGGTGGAGGGTGAGTCGAAAGGACTTAATTGTCTAGACCCCAGTATATGGGAATGGCGTGAATAATTTTATTAGTACTTTAAAAGCAAGATTCTTGCATCTTGCTTTTAAAGTACTAATAAAATTATTCACTAAATATCAACGTAACGACACTTTGACAGAATAGTATAGTATGTGTATGTGTATGGGTGGGTGTGTCCCACTGTGTCTGTCTGTACTAAGCAATGATGTGTTGCTAATATACAATACCTCCATTTTGATTTTTTTTATTACAATTACTGAAGGGAGGGTCAAGAGTACTCGGATACCTAGACGTGCATGTATGAAGAAGATGATGAATCTGAAAGAAGCGCAAGAAGTTTGTAGGGATCGTGACACTTGGCGATCTGTTCTCTTTGGCTACCCCGTCAGGAACTGTGCGTGAAGATAAATAAAAATAAAAAGCAATTACTGAAATTAAACCTAATGGTTAAAGAGATAAACTTGATAGAAACAGTGTCGATAAAGTATCCTCCTGTGAGGGTTAAACGTGAAATGTTTTCTTAAATGCTAGTTAAGTTTTATTACAGCTTCTATTCGATGCGTTTTTTTATGTAAATAGAAACAATTTTATTAGGAGTTTGTTTGATTCCCAAAAACCTTTGGTGGAATGGTTAAATTGGCTAAATACTTTAAACTAAAATTCGTTACGTTTAGAACGCACAGGTGAGGTTCCAATTTGATTATTTAAACAGGTTTTGTGGTCAGAGAATCAACCTGTGTCATTTAAACTTGATAACTACATCAATTCAATTAATTTTTCAAACTTTAATTTTTATGTTATTTTTAAGCAACTAACAGTACTCAACAGTCCGAGGTCCCAAGTTCGATCCCCAAGTGGTAGGCTTCTACCAATGAGTTTTTTCAAAACTTATGTATGATACATATCGTTTGTTTGGACATAAATATAGCAAAAAAATGCTTTCGGTGAACGGTGGGCCGAAAGGGCTTAATTGCTTGGACCTCTGTCTACTCCAGTAAAGGGAATGACGCCCAAACTACTTAGAGAGGGATAGCATTATTATTATATAATGATATCTCAACGCAACATAACTGCTGAAGTAGCCAGTGAGAACAGATCGCCAAAAGCCCCGATCCACGTATGTCTCTTTTGCATCTACCAGATTCATGATTTATATTACATAAACACGCATTAGTGCATCCAAGTAGTCTTGACTTTCAAGTATCTAAGTATTCTTCATCAAGTAATACTGTTTCATAATATTATTTCTTTGTTAACCTTTCGTCTAAGTTTATCATAATTTAATTATATTTTATTTATTAAGCTAACTAAATATTCAGTAGTTGACGACTACCAAATACAAAATAAGTCCCTAAAAAGTTGTCTATTTTTAGTTGAAATACAATCGCGTTACACAAAGGCGAAATAACGACATTAAACTCTTTGATAGGGCTATGATTAAATATTTTATTACTTTCCGAGATGACACAAATATTTCTCTCCCACAGATCTTGATTAATCTGTCAAATTAATATCAGAGCGAAATGAAGATAATCACGGTAAGAGGAAATCACGCTTTGAAAGATGTTACGTGATTTCCTCAATGTTTTATGCTTAATGTTTAATGTTTTAATTTTAAACAATGGTAATATTCTTTAAATGTTTTTTTGTTTTAAAAAGACTCGGAATCGTTATTCAGTTCTTTTGTTGTTTTACTTCATGGCGCTTATAAGAAAGAAAGAAAACGAATTTACCACATAACTGTACCGTGTCTTGATGTGAGGCGACTTAGAGATTATCATTGAAAATTTTAACGGCCACTGATTTATCACGGGATAAATTTATAAATTACTAATGAAAATAAGCAGGTCTTCGCTGACAAGCAACTACGACAATGGTGCGTCTTATCTGGTGTTGCGATCGTCAATCCACGCATAGGCTTAATCGCCTTGTTTATACCTGTACCTTATATCCTGCAATTAATTGTTTACAGGTTTATGATGAGGTAAATGGTCATAAGAGACAATTAGTATACCTTGCAGCATGTACTCGGGGTCTTAATCAATATTTTTTGATTTTATTTGTCAATAACATACGACATCTAGCCATAAAGTAGGCCAGCATAATTATAATTTTAGATAAACGTCTGTGTTTATAAAAGTCCAGAATATATGAAATTGTTTATTCAGTTATTAAATTACGATCGAATTTGTACCATTTGGATGGGCCACTAGTTTATATCTAATGTAAGTACAAAAGACCATACTCATTTAAATTTATTGAAAGATCCTTTAAACTGTAATGAATTCAGACTCAAAAATTTGCTTTACGGTTATCGTCCACTGACATAAATGTGATGAGATTTTATTTAAATAATTGTGCAACGCACGACATTTTTAAAAATTATGCTCTATATTTATTTTTGCAGACGTCACTGTTTTTACAGTAAACATTAAATACTATATTATACGTGTTAATATTATGTTGTAGATGCAGTTCAAATATAGAGCGACATTTTGAATCAGCGTCGGCGACAGATACAAGAATTATGCTCTCCACTCAACACGCCGTTTTTGTAGTCTTTGCAAATTACATTGTGATTGCAGTATTCATTATCGTCTCATTCCTATGTTCTATTCCAATCGCGTTAACATCATTGTAAATACGTTTCATGTACTAAAACAGCTGATGGTTTGCTTATATAGTAATCGTTTTAATTTGCATTTCAGAGGAATATTTTCTACGTGAACAGCTACTTTATTCGAAATATAAAGTGGTCTTTGTGTTAAGAATTTTAGTGGTTTAGGCCGAAAGAATCGACCCTGGGTCACTCGCTTATAAAAGAAGCGTAGCTACCTAGCTACTAGGCTAAAATGGCTCCACCATGAATTTACTACTGCCTCGTAGATGAAAGAAAACATCGTGAGAAATAATAAAAAAATGTTTACCTGTATATAAACGATTACTACATATTTAAGTAATATTATTGTGCGCGGATATCATCGCGTTTTTTTGGCACGTTATTTAGTTTTTAAAACTTCCCTTAAGAGGCGCAAATGTAATGTGATAAATTGTTTTTTTTTTTTAAAGATAAAATTGTTTCAATGATTTGCGAAGTCTGCTAAAACGCACTGAAGCATGGCGGTCGGTCCCCTGATCTAATCTCTCTCAAATATTTGAGAGAAGGCCTTTATGCAACTGTGGGAAGTCACAAGCTGCAAATTTTCTTTACTTTACTTTGTGTTAAAGATTTCTGCGCTTTAGCATATTTTTAATTAATATTTATAAAGAATATTTGATTCATACTACGTAAAACACGCCCGGAATGTAAAGTTCTATATAAATATAAAAGAATGCCTAAATTCTTCGAGGCGTTTCCGAGATAGCCATGAATTAATAAATTGGTATCATAAAAACTATGTATACATGCAAGAATATATACATAAACTTGTGGCGCTAACATACTCAACTTTTCTTTTCACCCGCTCTCTATAGTACCTGTACAAAGATACATTCCACTATTAAATCACAATTTTCAACCATTTACCAGATAAATTACTTATAAAAAACGATTTAATTTTAATGTAATGTTTACGTTTTCGGTGATAATTATTAAGATAAATTAGGAATGTCATACTCTACTTTGTGTATTATTTCCGTTTAAGATTAACCTTGATCAAATAAAAAATCCATTACCCCTATTTCTTGAAGAAAGCTTGCGAAAAAATGACTTCGAAAAAAGAACACGCCACTGCTGAAAGTTATGCCGAATAAAAAAGGTATTTCTTGATAATAAGTCGTGTTTATTTGTAACTGAAACTTCTTAAATATAAAAAAAACAAAAAAGCTAAGTTTCATGAACGTTACGATTTTCTTAGTTGATGCAGAAATACTAGAATAGTAATAAAAATATAAATATATAAATATCTTCACGCAATTCCCAATACACGGGTAGACAGAGGTCAAGTCTAGACAATTAAGTCCCTTTGACCCACCTTCCACCAAGAAAAGACAAGATATTTTCGGGACAACGTGACAGGTGGTGAGCCCGTCGCCGCCTTTATGTCCAAGCCAACGATGAAATTCGTACATAAGTTTTTGAAAAACTCATTGGTACTGCCACCTGGGGATCGAACTCGGGTCTCTCGACTCGAAATTCCGACCACCCAACAACTCGGCTATCGTGACTTTAGTAGTAAACATTATTATCTTACGGGAATGTTTGAGTCATATAAATTATATTTCATCACCATTTTATGAGAAATACGCTTGATTCAAACGTAGCTACCTAGCTACTAGGCTAAAATGGCTCCACCATGAATTTACTACTGCCTCGTAGATGAAAGAAAACATCGTGAGAAATAATAAAAAAATGTTTACCTGTATATAAACGATTACTACACATTTAAGTAATATTATTGTGCGCGGATATCATCGCGTTTTTTTGGCACGTTATTTAGTTTTTAAAACTTCCCTTAAGAGGCGCAAATGTAACGTGATAAATTGTTTTTTTTTTAAAGATAAAATTGTTTCAATGATTTGCGAAGTCTGCTAAAACGCACTGAAGCATGGCGGTCGGTCCCCTGATCTAATCTCTCTCAAATATTTGAGAGAAGGCCTTTATGCAACTGTGGGAAGTCACAAGCTGCAAATTTTCTTTACTTAAACACAAAGTATGTGTTAAAGATTTCACAATATGTGTTAACACAAAGTATGTGTTAAAGATTTCTGCGCTTTAGCATATTTTTAATTAATATTTATAAAGAATATTTGATTCATACTACGTAAAACACGCCCGGAATGTAAAGTTCTATATAAATATAAAAGAATGCCTAAATTCTTCGAGGCGTTTCCGAGATAGCCATGAATTAATAAATTGGTATCATAAAAACTATGTATACATGCAAGAATATATACATAAACTTGTGGCGCTAACATACTCAACTTTTCTTTTCACCCGCTCTCTATAGTACCTGTACAAAGATACATTCCACTATTAAATCACAATTTTCAACCATTTACCAGATAAATTACTTATAAAAAACGATTTAATTTTTTTGTAATGTTTACGGTTTCGGTGATAATTATTAAGATAAATTAGGAATGTCATACTCTACTTTGTGTATTATTTCCGTTTAAGATTAACCTTGATCAAATAAAAAATCCATTACCCATATTTCTTGAAGAAAGCTTGCGAAAAAATGACTTCGAAAAAAGAACACGCCACTGCTGAAAGTTATGCCGAATAAAAAAGGTATTTCTTGATAATAAGTCGTGTTTATTTGTAACTGAAACTTCTTAAATATAAAAAAACAAAAAAGCTAAGTTTCATGAACGTTACGATTTTCTTAGTTGATGCAGAAATACTAGAATAGTAATAAAAATATAAATATATAAATATCTTCACGCAATTCCCAATACACGGGTAGACAGAGGTCAAGTCTAGACAATTAAGTCCCTTTGACCCACCTTCCACCAAGAAAAGACAAGATATTTTCGGGACAACGTGACAGGTGGTGAGCCCGTCGCCGCCTTTATGTCCAAGCCAACGATGAAATTCGTACATAAGTTTTTGAAAAACTCATTGGTACTGCCACCTGGGGATCGAACTCGGGTCTCTCGACTCGAAATTCCGACCACCCAACAACTCGGCTATCGAGACTTTAGTAGTAAACATTATTATCTTACGGGAATGTTTGAGTCATATAAATTATATTTCATCACCATTTTATGAGAAATACGCTTGATTCAAACTTCGCTATTTAGCTAAAAGAGAAACATTCAGCCAGCTAGCATCAAAAGATAAAACGGTATAATATTTACTTTCAAAATAGATTCTGAGATCCGTTTTATTCTTAAGTACTTCACTTTAGAAACATTTGTATTAAGATTTTCCGATAGATGTCCTGAATGGGAGATTATTTGATATTTAATTAAAGAGGAATTTTAATAATTAACTGTCAGCGGGATTCGTATCCTCGGCCTCCAGTTATATTTAGGAGTACATAATATTTTCTTTGAATTAAATCACAGCTGTGTTTTTGAATAAAATACATGGGATGAACATTCTAGTTAAATGTATTATTGACTTTGAAATAAATTAACTGACCGTACTCAGTTAAATTTGAATTATGGATATGAAAGGAAAGAGATTATTTAATTTATGAGAACGTAATAATAATAGAACGTAAAAGTAATAATTTTCTAATAACGTTGTTAAACCGTATTAGATGTAAAAAAGGAAATATTACTTTACAAATGAATTATTACTTTTTATTTTAAATAACTTACCAAAACTACTACATACCTTACCACTAAAGTGGATGAAGAAATAATTGTAACGAAATTTAACGCCTATGTATAAGAAAGCCAGGGTAGGCTGATACTTACTGTTGAATTCAATTGAGCAAATCTGGTTTGAGGAGGAAAAGTCAAGAGCACTTGGATTCCGATATGCGTATGCGAAGAAAATGTATCTGATGGAAGCAAAAGAAAAATAAATGATGTTGAATATATTTTATAACAAAAAGGATGGACAAAATTTTCTAAATATACCAAAGCATTTGAACTATAAGTTGGACTGGTTTACGATAATATTTAAAAAGCGTGCAGAATATTTGGCACTCCAAGCCGAGTTGGCAGTGACTCTGTCTTCAAAGCTAAGGGTTGAGCGTTCGAATCCCGCTAGGGCAAACACTTGTGTGATGAATATATTTGTCTGTACTCAAGTCAAGGATGTGTAAATGTATATGTGATTATTTGTATATGTAAATATTTACGTTTAAAATTATATTGTGCCTTTAGGTTGGCGACATTAAGACGGCGAAGGCTCAATACCAGTCACGATGTCCCAAATAAGCTTCGGTGAAAAGTGGGTCGAAAGACCTCATTGTCTAGACTTCTTCCTACTCTAGTATGGGAAATGGCGAATAGATCTCAATAAATAAAGCCCCCGAGATACGAATATTTATTTTTACTTCCATGTATTCCACTACCCATATGTATCTCCACATCGAAATGTAATAGAAATATCAAATTTTACGAGGTCAAAAATAAATAAAATAAACAAATAAATAACTTCACGCAATTCCTAATACAGTGGTAGACAGAGGTCTAGGCTAGACAATTAAGTCCCGATAAACATAAACTCCGATAAACACCGATTTTGAAGGTGTCGCTATCTCGAGGTCGGGTCTCTCGGGTCTGGGTGTTTGTGGTCCCATCTTTGTTTCCGATTCCCATACCACAAGTGCTTTAGCATCTTACATTGGGATCGGAGCAATGTATATGATGGTGTCCATATCTATATATATGTGTGTTTATTATTATTGTTTATTTATTTAAAATATCTGAACAATCTACGCAGAAACAAAATTCAATATTTCTGAACCTAAACTTAACCTTTTTTCTTCTTAGATGAGATAAATTGTAATAAACATTATAAAAATTGTTTTCAAAACTTTGCCCGTTTATTTTTTAAATATAAAATTTAAAACTTTATCCATTAATTAAGATTATCCCGGTAAGATTAGGTAAAAGATTCGAATTTCCATTCATTACGATTTTTAAACGCCTCTTTGGTAAACGGAACAAAGGCTTCATAGGCGGAAAACATTATGATGGCGGATTTACTTTCAGAGAATTCCTTAAATATCCCTACAACACAGTTACCCTTTATCTATTTTGTAATTCCTATTTTGTTTTATGTACATTTTTATTTGTATTAAATATTTGTCATGCAAATATTTGTTATGTGATAGAAATACATTATATTTAATTACAAAGTGAAGTACTTAAGTTGTTATTTCCCATTATAACATAATGCGAATTTTGTACTTAAAGGCGAAAGCATTTATGAACATTTCTCCGGCTAAGGCTATTACTTTCCGTACAGTGCACGTCTGACGCAGGAAACTGGGTGTTATTTCTTACAATTACATTTTCAGGGACGTTAGTTTTAATGTTGTTAAGAAATGTTAAAATGTTTAAGTTCATTACATTATTTTTTATTAAAGTATTTTCTGCTATAAGATTTATGTTTCTTTCGAAGTTCTTTTGGTACTAGAATTTTAAAGTGCTGTAATAAACTGTACTATGGTCTTCTTATTATTGTCTAGTAAATGCTATAGTATGTTTGTTTGATATATATATATATATATATATATATATATATATATATATATATATATATATATATATATATATATATATATATATATATATACATATAATATAATTTTATAAATGTGAAAGTTTGTAAGGCTAGATGTTTTGATATTTGTTACTCAACCACACTAAGACAGCTGAACGTATTAAAATAGGAGAATTTGGTAATTTGGTATGGAGAAGGGAGATTTTGCATTTAAATTTGATGCATTCGGTGTCCTGAGAGACAAAGGTTACTTTTTCGGGACGGGACATTAAAAGTATCCCTGGGAATTTCGAGATACTGCGTGGATAATGTTGCGGGCAGTAAACTAGTTTAATATAAATTTTGTGTTAGATATGTGAAATTAAATTCATCAGCCGCTTGCCAAACACCATTATGGCATACAAAGTAATAACGAATCTCTTCGGCCAGCAAAATAAAATCTCAAAAATGTATCAAAGCTGTTTCCTATTTTTATATTTCTTACCATGACAAAGGTCAGCAAATAGCCAAGTAGAAGTCCCTTTTAAAACCTCAAAGCAATTTGCAAGTCTGAAATTGGTGATATGTTTCACATTTGTAAAGATTTCGACCTAAATAAAATTGACAGAAAAAAGCGCGAGAATTAATAAAACAAAGTGTGTCGTATCGTGTCAAGAGTCCAACTAACAGATTTTTGTGTAACGCGTTTTGTACAGCAAAATATTATATATTTTCATGTCATTTGAACACACAGTTGAGCTCTACCTAATTTAAAAAGATAGTATTTTCTATGATAAATAAAAAAGTAAAGAAAGTTTATGTTAACGCCTTATAAATTTTACTACAAAGCTCGCGCAGAAAAGAAATTTTACTGATCAATATAAATTGTACGACACAATCTGCTTAGCTTTGAATCATTGGTATTGTGTTTATGTGCAAAATTGTAAAGGCGTTTACATTCTTAAAGGCTGAGTTCAAAAATGCGTTAAATACAAGTATATGGGTACAGATTCTATTTAAGAAATTGTATTAAAATATTTTGTATTAATTTATTTAGGAAAACGAATAGCCAACACGCGATAACCTAGTTGATTCCCTACCTTCGATACAAAGGGTAGGGAGTTCGAATCCCGCTATAGGAAAACTCTTGTGTGGTTTTATGAGTATATATAAGTATTTATCTTCCGTTAGTTTGGACACTTACAATGGTGACAGGCTTACCATATATACCGTATAAACTGAATAAACTGCGGTATAAAGTGGGTCGAAAGGACGACATTGTCTAGACCTCTGGCTACCCCTGTATTGGGAAATGCGTGAAGATTAGATTGCCCATCACTAGATGGGCAGCAGCGTTGACAACTTTTCCAAATGGTTATTCTGTCATCTGACTGCCACTTCGCTACCTTTTACGACAACCTCGGGAAGGAAGATAGTGGTAAATTTTTATTTCGACACCCTGCGGCATCGTACATAAAATTATTACTACACTGTTATTACGTAAATATTACATAATTTCTTTTTTGCGCTTAAGATTTCTCCTGAAATCAAGGCGCTAATTGGAATAACCGCTTTGTGTAGTTACTGTTTTATGCAAATACTAGAGAGAGAGCATTTGAGCTCGGTTAAATACCTTTGCATGTAGCTTGCATAACACCGCAGAATTAACATTTATATTGTTTATACTGCATTTTCATACATTTGTTTCTTAATTATTTCTCTTTTGTTAATTTAATTAATATTCATGTATGGCTTTCTCACAAATAATCGCTTTTTATACATACAGATTTTCATACAAAGTTTATTGATTAGTAAAATTTAAAGTACTTATTCATTTAGTCGAACAGGAGTTTAACGAAGAAGATAAAAAGTTCGAACGCTTAATGTTTTATCTTTCATTATGTATTTATTTGTCTTCACGCACAGTCTCTGACAAAGTTGTCAGGGGCAATAGATCACTAATTGTCACGTTCCTTACATGCTTATTCATACTCTTTCGGTTTTTTCAAATTCATCATTTTCTTCATACATGCGCATCTAGGTATCAAAGTATTCTTGTAGGTTTTATCATCACAAACGAAAAACAGTGTATATGCTCAATCAGTCTTTGTAAATTATCGAATAGAATTTGGTTAGTAGTACTCACTCCGATATAAATATATCATTATGTCACCACTCAGGAACGACAAGCGGATGGCCACTCGAATATATCTTTTGTGCGGGAGTAGAAACCGAACCAACAACTCGTTGTAAAATTATCGTCCTTTGCAAAATAAATAACATATTTTTAATACAATAACATGTTTGTAATAACCTAATAGTTGGTATGTGGCTAATGCTGCCAGCATTAGCCACTTAAGGAAATATTCCTAAAATTGTTCACTTTTTTTATGTTTTAACGTTTTGAACAAACGTGTGTTGGTGACAATACAAGTATTTGCTATTATAAAAAAATGACATCGTTTCTTTGGGATATTCTTGACCAATAAAGACGAATAGCCAAAATTCTGTTCGAATAAATTAAGCGAATTAGGTTTTGAGGAATGACGTTTTGAGTACGAATGGGTATTGTGTACTTTTTCTATCCGGACACCGAATGCATCAAATTTAAATGCAAAGTCCTTTCTCTTCTATATGTCAGTTCTAATTTGCCACATTTTATCATACCTTGTTGAGGGTTGTGATTGGATGGATCCATTCATCCAAACTTTCGCAGTTATGTTGAATGTTGGTTACTAAGTAGCGTCAAAACGGTTATATGTGTCTAGATGAAGTTTGACACTGAAATAGATTTTAGTCTGAAATAACACAAAGGCTACTTTTTGTTCCGGATAAGTGTTCTTGTAAAGAAGTTCTTGATAAACAATTTTTAAATTTTGATTTCGAATCATTTTGTTCCGGTCAAGTGAAGGATTTCCGCGAGATTTTTGGGATATTTCGCAAATCTACGTCTCGAGCAGAAAATAGTATAATATAAATTTATAGGATGCGAGTTTCCAAATACTGACTTGAAAATGTTGACGATGTCGAAACTATTCTTTGGAGATTTGGACGTCATTTTCAAGGCAAATTCTTTAAGTGCGTCTGTTTCATACGCGCCTTTGTAGTTTCATAGTTCGCGGATAAGGCATAACGTGAGTGTTTAGCATTCCTTCGCGTATCGCATTATGAATGTAATCCTTTGAAGTCTTACCGTGATATTAGTCCTGGCTCTTTGAAGAACTCTTACAGACATGTTCAATTCAATTTGATTCTGTAAAGGTGCAATTTATGATCGGCTACGCTACGAAAGTTATGATATTTCACAAGCTATAACTAGACACGTGGTGTGTTCATATATTTAATTTAATTCATAAAATTTACTGGAAATTTTAAAATTGTCAATAAAGTTGGATTTCAAAGTCTCTGCAAGGAATATTAATATTTATGTAATAAATTTAATAATACCGAAATAAAGTTATACCGGGTGTATCGTATGCACATTATTATATCTCAAGGATTAAAGACTCTGTAGCCCCGTTGGTAGTGACTCTTCCTTCAAAGCTAAGGGTTGTGAATCCCGCTAAGGTCAAACATTTGCGTGATGAAACTAAATGTTTCTCCTCAAGACCTTTACATGTATTTATACATAATTATTTTTGTAAATATACATGTATGTCAAATATATTGTACCATTAGCTAGGAAATTATACAACAATAGGTTTAAGCTTTGTTGCAAAGTGGGTCGGAAGAACCTCATTGTGCTCTCACACCTACTACACCTGCTACAAATACTTAAAATAAATAAATAAATATTAATATCTTCACGCAATTCCCAATACAGGGGTAGACAGGGTCTATTCTAGAAAATTAATTCCCATTGACTCACCTTCCACCGAAGATATTTTCGGGACAACGTGATAGGTGGTGAGCCTGTCGCCGTCTTTATGTCCAAGCCAATGATATGAATCGTACATAGGTTTTGAAAAAACCCATAGGTACGAGCCTGTCACTTGGGGTTCGAACTCGGGTCTCTCGACTCGAAATTCCGACCACCCATCCACTCGGCTATCGTGACTTTTGAACATTTAATTAATTATATAGTCACCAGACCCGAGTTCGACCCCGTGAAGATATTTATTTATTTATATTACTTATTTATAAAAGTTTAAACAAAAGAACGGGTTTTGCAAAAACTTATGTACGAATTACATCGTTGGCTTGGACATAAATACGGCGACGGGCTCACCACCTGTCACGTTGTCCCGAAAATATCTTCGGTGGAAGGTGGGTCGAAGGGACTTAATTGTCTAGACTAGACCTCTGTCTACCCCTGTATTGGGAATTGCGTGAAGATATTTATTATATTTTATTTATTAATAAAAAATTTATATTATCTTTAAAATATTCTAATATCATTCTTTTTATGTTAAACATTAGTGCGATATTCCCATTTGTTCCAATACTGTACTAAAAAGTACAAAAAAATACTTTTTTACTAAAAAGTAAAAGATACTGTACGAAAAAGTTGAACGGCTCAGCTGTATGTTATAATTTTTGTACTATGTTATGTGTATAAGGAGTACTTCGTTTCGACGTTAAGAGCTTTTAAACTTTTACATTTCAACTAAGCATTCAGTAAAGTTCCTGACTCTGTCGAGATAGTTTAAGGTTACGTAAGTGTACATAAAAGCTACGTGAACGATTTTATTGCGACACTAGCTGCGCACTGCGATTTTTTTTCAAGTTGTTTTAAAGTCGGCAATGACCAATTTTATCGATATAAAAAAGTAGCTATTGAGTTGATTCGGAATATAAGCAATTTATTTTACAGAATTCACACGATTCCGTTCAGCGGATACTGCGGGAAATATTATATAATACACTAACATCACAGGACATCGCATTTATAGTATAATTATGCAAGTGTCTAAGATTGTATCGAAAAAGACTTTAAACATTATCTTTATGTTGTTATTTCTCATTCAATACAAATCTGATGAAAATTTAACACTTCTCAATCGCAGCTGGACCAAAGAAGTAGGACGAGAAGAAAATCCTTTATAGCGCCTGTCCGTCTTGTACTATACACGTTATCTCGAGATAGAATGTTGAGCGGGTCGCGTTGACACGGTTTCGTTTTGCGTTTTAAATAAAATTTGTGTTTATTTTGTAAGATATATAGAAGTGAAACCTATAAATCACAGATTATATTTTATAATCTTCATTAGACATTTACCATTATATATCCGTCATCATTCCATAATATTTATATAAATATAAATATTATAAGACACATATACATTATTTATAAAATAATATTACTATAAAGTCATGAGACATTTGACTCTGCGGTCGTTCCACGTAGAGTCTACTCGCTTGAGAATGCCTTTTTTGAGGCGAAACACGCGGCGCGTTTTCGTTGGTGGTATATGTTACCTGGTTTGAATATAGTGGGGTTGGTGCAGATAGTAGAATTAGTGCACGCATCTGTGGGAGGGAGGGTGGTACACTTCTTCTCTTCAGACCAGGTCACATATTCTTTTTTTTTATATTTGCATGCGGAATGGTGCTAGGTAATTATTCAATAACATCTTTAGAGCGAATTTCCGCAAAGTAACGCCTGAGTCAATTAACTATAATATTATTATGTCAACTTTTTCTTTCCAAAGGTTCGTTCTCAGACCCCCAATTCAAAAACTGATTGTGCCAAAGATAAAAACATTATTTCTGCGCAGTATTTTGGCAGGCGTTCAGCTTAGACTTATTAAACCTAATTTTGACGATAAAATTATATGTAAATGATATAAAACATTGGTTGTTGTAATAAGGAACAGCCAATATTTCTTTGTAATTATTCGCCTCAAGTCGTTATTTGTCAAAGGTCAAAAGTTTACAGTTAATTAATAATCTTTATTTAGGTTAATTAAATAATAACGGCGGCTACGCTGTAACAGCTAAAAGTAATTAAGTTAAAATTAAGTTACCGCTCTACAAACAACCTTTATTGTAACCTAATTTGCTGGAAAACACTTAACATTGTTATCCTTTTGCACGTGTTGTATTAGTAATTACACATTTCATGCAGTAGAAATGTGTAATTACTAATACTACACGTTGGAAGTTGGGTTGGCTTTGATGGAGATTTCCCAGATTGACTCAGCATATATTTGCAACCGACGATTGGAGACATAAAACTAATAAATAGTCGAAACAAAAGTTACAAAGAAATTCAAAACGCAGTATATATTTCATTAATTATTGTTTATTTTACAATAGTACAATTAAAAAAAAATATCTAACGTAAAAATCTGAATTAACAATGTTATTTCTAATATATTAGATGAAACTAACTAGATATAAGTGGTGCAGTTTCTATGTTCCGCTGACTTTGCTGTGAATGTATTTTAAACAATCGCTTTTCCCTCAGTATCCACTTAAGCAGTCTTGCAGAAAATAATCTTAGTACAAAACGTTTCGCCTCCAGACGTCGTAATTTGTCAGCGATTTTCATCAGCACTTGATAACAGAAAAAGCGTTTAAAGAAAATGACATTGCTTCGAAATAATGCGACATTTAACTAGTCAGTCGAAAATACAATGAAGTAATAAGGAATTAACTTTAAGTAAAGGGCATAACAAGTAATGTAACGGCGTAAGAATGTTGCCACTCCCTTTCTTCCCGTGGGTGTCGTAAGAGGTGACTAAGGGAAACAGCCTGGAATATCGTTTTGGCAACCGATAGATGGTGGGATAACCATCTCTAAAAATATCAGACCAAAATAATCAGATCGAAGATGGGCAGCAACGTCCGAAGTGCAAGAGGTCTGATACTGCGATCGTCAATTCGCCTGCCAAGTGTGGCGATTATGACAAATCCTCCCCTTGGGAATGGCCTATGTCCTGCAGTGGACTTTAACAGGCCGTTATGTATGTATGTTAAGGACATAACATACATAATTGCCTGTAGAAGTCCGTAGTCGGTAGTCGGTCCGTAGTCGGTAGTCCGGTTTGTAAAATTTTTGTATGAGATGGTTATCCCGTCATCTGTAAATACCTTTGCCTCTTACGACACCCACGGAAAAAAGGGCGGTATATTAACGCCGATACCATAAAATATAAATTAAATTCAATTGGTGTGCATTCTCGCTAACTCCAGAATGCTTTCTCGGGTTTTTTTTTAATTTTCCACGTCTCAGATCTGGGATGATTAATGAAAAAAAAATTCAGAAAATGCAAATGAAAAGTTTAGTATGGAATGCACTTAACACAACCTAGGATAATTATACCTCCTTTACGGTGGGCGACACCCCCCGGGGTTACACCAACAGCTAGCAGTGAATAGAAGCTTATTTTGCGACTGTTAGCAGTCGGAATATTGAGCTAAAGTTATATCGTTGTATTCTACAATTGACGTTAGCAGAGAATCATCAATCTAATGGTGTAGCCTTTACTATAAAATGAAAAAGAAAAAGATCAGCCTGTCAGTACGGCGTGTTCCATAGAAATTTATATATATCAAGCGTTAAAATCACATTACCCTAGGAAATTTAAGTTAAAAATATTATAAGTCAAGTATAACGCCTGTGTGAGTGACAGCAACTTGACCCAATATGTTTACGTTATTTCACGTAAATTAAATATGAGTTGTTTAACAAGTCATCAAATTTATAAAGGCGTTTGCTCTTTTTTACTTATTCGTTTATATATTTGACTTTTTTATTATACGATGTAGTACTTACAACGTTTTAGAGACTAATGTGGATTGTATTATTATTAACACCTTATCATCATTTTTTTAAATAAACAAAAATATTATATATAATTCGTAAGTGAACAATTAATCAGTTGTTTGTAGCTGTTTCATATTTCAATAGCTTAATACAGTAAATATAATATTGACAGGTCATTGCATTTGCCCAAGAGTGTTTGTATATACTTTATGTAGAATAAGGTTGTCTACAGAAGTTCCCCAAAATGAAGCCGTAAAGATACTACAACTTTTTTTTTTAGATTGTGACTGTATGTGGTACTTTTGTCTGTCAAATGATATTCTTTCCGTTGCGATGCGAGCTACCGGTACCGGACGAAAGTACCAGTCCGACTTACCATCTTCAGCAAGTATATCCATAAATTTATTCCATAAAATTATAATAATAATCTTTATTGATAAACCAATTAAACAGAATCATGAATAACAGTGGTTTGTGACTTCTGAGCTAGGGATAGGATACCTGTGTTTCAGGGGCCACTTTCATTCATTCATTCACTTATTTATACTATCGTTACAGGATTTTTACCACTATAAATTTTTTCATAGTATGGAATATAATTATGACAACCTTAATTCAAATTTCGGTTTTTCGATCTGAAGATTAAATTAATTTTTTTTATGCAGTTTATAACAGAGTATAAATAATCACTGTAAGTTAATTCAGAGTACAACAAAATATGTCTTTTTTGCTAGCTATGAGGTTCAGGGTGCGGAGTGCTCGCGTTCTTCATTAACTAACTTGGTACGCCCGCGCGGTACCGAGAAGAAATGTGGTCGACACCGATGCCATAAATATCTCTCCGGAACGCATAACCCTACCCTTCCTAATATATGTGCATTATGTATTCTTCCTCTAATTATTTTAACTATGTATGTCGCCAGTGTCAGGGCTCTTCTAACCCTAAGTTCGTATCCAACCATATCTCATACATGGACTTATATACATACTGTTGCCTGTCTTTCACATAATTTGTTAAAAATTAAGTAATGCGGGTTAAAACCGAATGTAGACAATTATTTTAATCGTATAATAATATTGGATTTGTATTTATTATTGAATTACAAACGGATTAGTGACTGGATCGAATTGAGGTTAAGTTCCTCCAATTGACTGGAATTAAAATTTTATTTAATCCTAAGAATTTATATTTATATTTATAATATGCTATTAAAAATATATTTCGTTTTCAAAATTGAAATTACATAAAAAACTCTGTATGTAATTTTCTGAAATAAATTATTGTTACCATTTAAAGCCGTAAAGCGCATCTTGCACTACTATAATCTATTGAATATGTCAGTGGACTTTTAAAAGTTAATGAAAAAGGTAAATAGGAGTGAAATTTATTTTCCGTTTGTATTTAAAAGCATTATTATAAAGCCTACTTATTGCTCCATTTATTTTAATTATGTTATTTTAACTTCTCAGAAACATAAAATATTCTCTTTCCCTTATTTTCCTAAAGTTTTTTCGGTATGTTAATTTTGAATTTACGAGTATATTGAAATTCATTATGAAAATAATTTACTCGTAATAAAATGTACATAATTAAAGGCATTATTTCTAAGATGTAATATTTTGTCGTAGATATTATTACGGTAGTACAACGTAAGTCAATTAAGCAAAATGGATAGCAGTTCTCGGAACGTGCTCCGAATGTAAGTTCATTAATAAAATCTACACTAACGGCTGCTCTTAGCGATATTTTAAAATCCGTTTTTAAGTTGAATCTTACATATTTCGAAAAAACATTTTAAATCCAGTAAAGTTAGTATTTTAATAACTTAACTAGCTACGCCTCGGGTTTTCAGCCAGTTTAACTATTAAGTGAATATGTTCATAATAAACAGTAGCCCGATACAGCGTGAGAGCGTAACAAATTGTTAAATTAATTATTACTATATCTACTCCATGATGTAACTTCACCCGCATCACTGGAAGCGCTCCGCCAAATGTTTACTAATGCATAATTATTTCAACCTGATCCGATTGCCTATATATTATTAATTCTAGTGTTATCGATTCTAAATATCACTACCAATGAATTGCCAAAGTAACCAATATAATAGATACTAGTTATATACATATATATTTCCATGACTCGATTATAAACATTTATCGATTACAAACATTTATCTGTTACACAAATGTTTGCATCCAGCGGGATACGAACCTACAACCCAACTAACCAAACTACAAAGTCAGGGTCATTACCAACTCAGATATCGGCTCGATATCCGTAGATATCATAAGAGGTGAAAGATACAGGCTGTAATGCCAATCGATCGATAGCGGAAAAAACTTAAAATAGCAGACCAAAATTATACAGACCGATTATCACCAGTGTCTAAAGTATGTGGTTCGTGGTACATCAATACGATCACTGCGAGCGTGGAAATTAAGTAATATTATATTATTTTCAAATTATATTACTTTCAAAGCTTTAAAATTATATTACTTACATATTATAAAGTCACGATAGAATAGTCGTTAGGTGATCGGAATTCGAGTCGAGAGACCCGAGTTTGATCCCCAAGTGGCAGCCTAGTACCAATGGATATTTTCAAAAACTTATCGTTGGCTTGGACATAAAGACAGCGACCGGCTAACCACCTGTCACGTTGTACCAAAAATGTCTTCGGTGGAAGGTGGGTCGAAAGGACTTAATTGTCTAGACTCCTGTCTACCCCTGTATTGGGAATGGCGTGATGATATTTTTTATGTTATTTTCAAAAATTAGGATAAAGATATAAGTATTATATTACTTTCAAAGTGTCTTTACTTTTCACGCGAGCTGTTAGCCTTTGATCGCATTTCAAATAGCTTCTGAGTGAAGAAATTGTTGTGATGTTCTAAAATAATCTTTAAATTAAGTAAGTATTACAATAAGAAGAATAAAGTATGCCCAGACACACGTTTGCAAAAATTTAAACATATTTTATTTGATAAACTTACATTGTACTAATGTAAATTATTGTTGTATGATTTAGGTTCCAGAATTTGTAAATTGATACCATTTCTTCCTGAGCGTATCGTAAAAATAAAACTTAAAGAGATAGCATTAGAAAATGTAATTCATAACATCAATAAACCGCCAACATACTGTGTGGTTACGGCGTAATAATATACCAACCCCCTTTCTTCCCGTAGTTGTCGTTAGAGGCATCTCAAAAAATACCATTGGCTGCCGATATATGGATGGCTATGGATATCCAGCCAGGATATCTATTTCGAAAAATTCCAGATAACAATTCAACACACAGATGACGACCAGCAGCGTCTAAGGTGTAAGATTTTTAGTAATGCGTTCGCCAAGCGTAGCGATTATGAGAAATTGTCCCGTACGAGATGGGCCCTTTTGTACTGTAGTGAACTTTAAGAGACTGATATGAATCTATGTTATATAAACGCGTACATACTTTTTCTTTACGTTACGTTTTTACGTTGTCCAAATATATCTTCGGTGGAAGGTGGGTCGAAATCATTTAATAGGGAGGCAAACGAGCAGGTGGCTCTCGTGATGGTAAGTGATTACCGCCGCCGATGAACACCCGCAATACCAGAGGCATAGCAGATACGTTGCCTCCCTTAGTGGGGGGAGGGCCACCGGTTACCTGACTTCTACTTCACGCCGGTATTCTGTGAGGTCGTGGTACTTCCCCGATCGAGCCGGCCCATTCATGCAACAATAAAAGCTGATGCGTGTCTCTACCCTAGTATTGGGAATAGCGTGAAGTTTTTTTTAATTATTATTATTTACCAGCAAAAGTGGCCAATGAAAAAGTAGTTCACTTGGTGTTTAACCTATCGACCCTCATTAATTCCACCAGAAAAGCTGCAGGTGCGTTGCTTCACTTTTAGGAAAGTAATTGGGGAGAGAAGGAGAAAACGAAGAGTCTTGTTATTAATACCTCATTCGCCGAACAAAATACAAAGCGATATGATGACTCTACGAGGTTGTCAAAGCCTGTCAAAAAAGAGAAACACACAATCTGTACCACAAAAATGACATGTGCTCCAGATATTTTGATAAATTTGTAGGAAATAACTAACTGTATATGTAGAATAAATAAAACAGCTTATGTATAAAATAACAATAGAGCTGAAATCCGTCTCATATATTTCAAACGTAAGTTTCGAGTTAAAAACAATAACTACTAAATACTACGAAGTATTTTGTACCAGCTGGACATAGCCCTATCCCGAAAATTTGCTATAATCTCATGCTTAGCAAGCATAATAGCTATTTCAGTACCAGATAATTCACACCTGCTACCTGTTATCGGTCTGTTTAGATTTTGTCTGGTATTTTTCGAGATGGTTATCTCGCCATACGTCGGTGGCCTATGCCACTTGGAAGGCTTTTCCCTTAATCAACTCCGTCTCGTATACTTACTTACCTATACTTATAAAATAAGTTATATATAACTATAGCTAATAAGTTATTTATGACCTATTTATAGGTATAATTTAAATATGTATTTCACAAGGTATCACTTTGATTATAAAACTACATTTTTGCCTTAACGTGATCTGCTCAACTTTTCACTCAACTGAGCCCCTTGTGAGGTGGATAGTCTGGTTCATAAGTTTACAAGTAGACGAGAACTTATTTCATATAAATATTTTTACACTATATTATTTAAACCGTTACATGTAGTATAGAATATATTAGTAAAATGTTAATTATGATAAACATTTGTAATTTTTATTGTGCAATTTTATTGATTTTAAAGCATATTTATGCTGAACTTTTATGTTATTAAAAAAAACCACATAGACTAGGCTATTCATGGCTTAGAGTGATGAATATGAATGAAAATCCGTCATGTTACACATATTTATGATTAGAAAACGAAATATCACTTACTTTTGCACTAATCACGTGATCTCATTTTCAGTTTACTATTAGTATGACATAATCCTAGAATTTTTTAAATTGCTTCCAAAAGAAATAAAAATTAGAGCGAAGAACATTGAAGAAATAAAAAGATTGTTTTTTTAGATACAAAGGTTCCAATTAAGATATCGCCCAGGGTTGACTGGCAGAGTTTGCCACAAGGCATCAAGTCCGCCCTTCGTAAAGTAGTTAAAAAAATGATTAAATAAATAATTCAAATTAATTAAACACAGAGTAGTAAAACTAATAATATTTGAGAGCTAAAACACAGGTAGAATGTCAAACTGGGTTTGACATTATAAATCATAATTTTTGCGCTGCTCTATCTCTGTTTAAGCAATTAATCCAGCACTCAACAAACTAATTAATAAATGAATGTGGCGGGTTTGCCTTTAGTGCAGTTAGTTTTGTGTGGGGCCAAATTCCAAAAATGCCACTGTATAATTTTGATGACATACAGGCAACAATGGATTATTATTTGTTTCCCCCGGGCTTTAAATATTTCTGTGCACTGAGGTAGGAATTTGCAAAAAAATAAAATTAAAATAAGTCACAATAGCCGAGTGGTTGGGTGGTCGGAATTTCGAGTCAAAAGAC
This sequence comes from Sericinus montela, assembly GCA_029286605.1. Lineage (NCBI taxonomy): Eukaryota > Metazoa > Arthropoda > Insecta > Lepidoptera > Papilionidae > Sericinus > Sericinus montela. The sequence continues at coordinate 1,166,098 of JAGSMR010000032.1, read as the reverse complement.
CCGAGTTCGATCCCCAGGTGGCAGGCACGTACCAATGTGTTTTTCAAAATCTTACGTACGAATATCGTTGGCTTGGACATAAAGACTGCGACGGGCTCACCACCTGTCACGTTGTCCCGAAAATATCTTCGGTGGAAGGTGGGTCAAAGGGACTTAACTGTTAAGACTCGACCTCTGTCTAAGATATTAATTTAAAAAAATAATTTAATAATAAATTCTCATATTTTCCTTTTGTGTCTCAATTACCGGAAACTGAATGGATTTCAGTGAAGACCTAAAGTTTTCCCTTTGAGCCTACTTTACTTGCATAGCCTGTCATGTTGTCAGCTTATTCCTGATAATTTTTAAAGTTCGTCAGTCACGATAGCCAAGTGGTTGGGTGATCGGAATTCGATTCGTTCTCTCAAAAATGTTTTCGGTGAATGGTCTTAATTGTCTGGATCTCTGTAATGATGTAACTAAAAGTATCTGTGAAGATATATTTTGGTAAGCCATCTGTCGTTTGAATACACGTTTGTGTTCTCTTAGTGAAACTTCATCATAAATCAAATTCAAATTTACTTTAACTTATTCCTTTAAATACCTGACAGATTTCGCCTTTATGGCATTATCAAAGGATTATAACAAATATTACTGTATGACGAGTCTTAGACTTAGACAATACCACAATATGGGTTGACGATTTTCTAATGGCTACAATATTCGGCTTTTAAATTGTATAATTAAATACACCTTTTAGATATGACCCATATAAGCGAAATAGCATTGCTTCTAGACCCACTATAAATCAACGTCTACTAAAGAGAACATCCTTAAATCTATTTAATTACCGTAGAAGATTTTCTAATCTATGCGGTTAAATGTAATATGTACTATAGAATAACTACTCTATTTCTAACCTTAGAGGCAATACTTCAGTATCGCTTGTAGACTTGATGCAGGTATTTGTTGATATTGCAATATTGCATAGGGATGAATATTTAAACAATAAAAAATAAGTAATATTACAAATGTTTAAACGTCAACGAAAGCTATCCTGGTCTTGTGACATATCCATACAAGATATTCGTGTGTCGAGTAAATATACTAAAATTGGTGACCCAAAAACGAGCTAGGTGCTTTTTAATGTATATCGTCTATCCTATTTAAATGGGCAAAATACTACAGATATTAACTTTTAAAAGGCCTTTACCTGTCGTGTAATCCGAAAAGAAGAGATCGCTATAAGTTATACCTTCTAAGCTTCTATAAGATTATTTATTTTCTTCTTATCATAATACCGGGACCTTCGAGTCCCCGTGTCTTTCCCTTTTACGAGCAGTTCGCTCGCATAATAATAATAATAATATGTATTTTCTTTAACATTTGCATACGTGGTAAAAGTGAAAATTGAATTCCCCTTTGACCAAAATTGTGCTCTTAGTAAAACAGTCCGCTCGTCCGAAATTTAATTATAAATATAAAGCAGGAATTTTTTTTTACGCGAATACTACACATTTAAAATAAAACGATTTTCGGACTTTATCGCGTTTTTAATTAGTTTTTACAGTCCCCCCGTGATCACGGATACTGTAAAGCATCCGAAACGTCGGGAAATAAAAATAGTTTGTAAAAACTTATTAAAAACGCGATAAAAACCGAAAATCTTTTTATTTTAAATAAAGTAGGAATTTAGTAATCGCATATCGAAACATAACATTTCTTAAATAAATAAATAGACGAAATTAATTATAGATATGTTTATACCTGACCTATATAGACCTATTTGTCACAGAAAAGTCTGTTTTAAACTGTTAAAAAGAAAAATGGGACAAATTGCTATTGCTCTAATGTATATATAATTTATCTCTAATATAAATATACATATTTGTATGCATATGTATATATGTGTATACATATTTTATTAGCTTCCTCCAGAAAAATCTAACAAATTATTATATTCATTATTATTCAGTACAAAGATCTGAAAGGAATAAATTTTAAATTAGGTACGTGCTCGTAAACGGATCCGCGTACAAACATATTTGTGAGTTTAGTTTGTTTTCCGATATATTGTATTACGTAAATTTAAATGTAAACCTGTAAGTTAGATGAGTAATGAAAGAATACGGTGAGTATATTTGAATAACGTCGGCATGGTAAAAGAAAAGTTATGAAATTTGTTAAACACTAGAAATAAATATTATAATACATAATTACATAACTATTATAAAGTGCCGTCATTAACCTGACATAAAATTAGATTAATATTATGCAATTTTATTGATTTTTAAAGCATATTTATGCTGAACTTTTATGTTATTAAATTAAAGAGAAAAAAGTTAAAATATCAACTGACACGGGCGGGATTCGAATCCGCGACCTTCGCCGATCTGTGGCGACCGCGACCTTCGCCTAATAGCTAATAGCTAATTATTGTTATATTATGTACACGAAAAATTACATTTATTAATTATAATAATAAAAAAAATTATCAAATAATTGTGATATGTTTTTCACAATATTGTTGCGGTGTGGTTTTCGAAATGGTTATCCCGGCATTTTGCCAACTAATGTTATGTACAAGACTTTTTCCTTAGTTCTATTTTAAAGATCTTCCACCCCTCATGGGAAGAAAGGCTGTGGTTTGGCGTTCTCAATACCGGACACCTTGTATCGATGACGATGCTTATCGTCACCGGTTCTTACGCCGCAGCTACTAATAACTAATTGTAACCTTTAAAGTAATAATTATATAAAGTAAACATTACTTAGAATTTTATTAATAGTGAAATAGGGAAGAATAATTTGCACAGTTGAACAACAACAAAGTTGTAACGACTAAGCAGGAGGAAATACGAGTACCTAATGCATTTCAGAACTTGTTTAGTCAGATTCCTATTTTGACTACGAAGTCGCTAAATTTATCATATGCTCTTTACTGAAATCACTGTTTCAATGATAGATTTAATTGCACACAGCAAAGTCATACCTTTAATTTAATTTGGTTGAACTTTGGACCCCACTAACGTTAGGTCGATTTCGGGACCACTAATACTTTATTTTCGAAAAATTCATAATTTTTTTTTAAAAGCGACATCAAGTTACACTTAACGTGATGAATAATTTAACGAACTCCGTGGTCGAAAGGCTTATTACACCCATTCTCGAGGTGTCACCGTCACCAGCTCTTAGGTCCCGGGTTCGATGCTCGGATGAGTCAGTGCAGGAAAATATTTTTCTATACTGTCTCGGGTGTTTGTGGCACCTGCAATGCTTTTGATCCCTTAGCTATAGCTACTACGGAATTAATTTTTAACTACTTTAAAATCGGAGACCCTATCTTTTTTTCGTCGAGGGGCGTACGCACCGGTTTTCATGGTGTCGCCATTTCAAAGGTCCCGGGTTGATTCCCGGTCGGGTCAATGTAGAAAACACATTTTCTACATTTTCTCGGGTGTTTGTGGTACCTTCATTGTTTCTGATTCCACACTCCAAGTGCTTAAGCGCTTACTTTGGAATTAGATCAATGTATGTGATGTAGTTCTTATATATGTATGTATTATTTATTTATTTATCTATTGTCTATAATATTAATACTATGTCAGACATAGTTAATTTGTTTTATGCTAATTATTCACATTATGGAATTCACTAAATTTTAATAAATTTTTTAGTATTTCCTTGATATCAATGCCATGAAAAACCGAGATTTATCATTAAGTTTGTTGAAAACGATATTTTGGAATGAAAACAACTAACAAAAATACTCATTAACTAAAGAACAAATAACTGTCCATGTCTATGTTTTATTTGGAGCTCGTTACAAACTACAATCGTTAATTATTTTACTCAATAACTCTTAATGAGACGAAGTAACACAATGTTTTTTCTGAACAACTTGCTGAAGGAAAAAATCGAAAAGAGTAAATAATGAACTGCTTTGAAAGCTCGAAAGAAAATTAAAACATTTTTGTTACATGTTTGTATATTACATTTATTTAATTTTTTACTTTTTATAATACTGCTACTTCAGGGTGTGTATAATTTAAAAATACATACATACATACATAACGGCCCATTAAAGTCCACTGCAGGACATAGGCCTCTTCTATATGGAGAATTTGCTGTAATCGCCACTCTTTGCAAGCGGATTGGCGATCGACCAGACCACTCGCACCTCAGACGCTGCTGCCCATCTTCGGTCTGATTATTTTGGTCGGAGATTTTTAGAGATGGTTATCCCGCCATCTATCGGTTGCCATTAGGATATTCTAGCTCTTTCCCTTGGTCGCCTCTTACGACACCCACGGGAAGAAAGGGAGTGGCAAGACTCTTACACCGTTACCACACGGGATAATTCTATAAATTTAAGAATAAAGGATCGTAATGGAAATTTTTATAAATTTCGAATTAAAAGTAAATATTTTTTATGTATCCTCTCAAAAAGAATATTACAAAACAAATGGAATAGGTAAATATATCCATAAAAATTTTTGCCTACATTTTATCATAAAACATTTTACGTGTTTATAATGTTATATGCATATTATTTTAAGCTTAACATTGGTACCATAATTACGAATAGCAAAATTTGGGCTCGATTTCACAAACATATAAAAACATTGATATACGTTTTTCCTTCGTAACAACCTATACCTGCACACTTCAGGACTTAAAATCTCTTTCTTAAATAGGATTAGCTGTAGCTTAAATTCCAAAAATAAAAACATGTCCCAGTTTCTTTTGAGTAGTATTTCATTATTGCGCAAGTGACTTCGTTCTAGCTGTTCCAAGGTAACGCAAACTTTGTGCAATCCTGAATATACACTTATAAAATAAAATACGATTGTATTGATACTATTTTACTATTGTATGTAGTAAAATATTATTGACACAGAAATTTAATTTACGGAAATATTATCATAGACTGATTCTTTAAATAAATTTATTTTTAAAGTTATATGTGAGATCAGCAAGTTAAATCGATAAATTTATTTGTTTTGGTTGGTAAGTTGGTTTCAGATGAACGTAAAGTGTGTAGATTGTATATGTAAGTAGTATTTGAGCATATAGGTGTGTTTGCAACTTATTGGTGTTGTTTTTTTCGAGATTGATTTTTTGATAAAATTTTATATGCGTGTGTTAGCGTTTATGTTAATTACGTGAGACCTCTACACTAGGATATAACGTTTAGTAGTTCTGAAGTTCTGCAGTTGGATTTCAATACCTGTATTTTCTTAGTTTTTTTTTAATGAAACTTCTTTAGAATCGTTGTGATTTCAAACCGGATGCAGGGGAAAAAACGACAGATAAAAGACACAAATACAAAAACGTGTACGATGAAGCCAAAGAATAAGACAGAAATAAATATACCATTTTTAGCCTTTTTATCATTGGTTGAAACTTGTTAAATAAAATGTAAAATATCTTTTAAAATTTATCAAAATACTTTGACTTTTAAAGAAACTGTAATTATCCTACTCTTGTTATATATATCCATCTCGTTCTTTTGTCTATTTACTGTAGTTTCACTTCTATCGTATGTGAATCGCACACAAACTTTTTTTTTCTTTAGTTGCTCTAGTTGCTTAACAAAAAAAAATATTGTGACTAGGCATGAGTCATTAATTATTTTTAATAAATAATACATTGAATTGAGTAACATTGTAGTGAATCGTTGCTGATACACTGTAGTTCAAATATTATCTGTCCACAAGATAAGCGTATAATTTATGTCAACCATTGATCATGCTTTACATTTTATGTTATCGACATTTCACACCTGTACCGCAACTCCATCAGCATCATAAATCTTACCGTCTGTCGTCTGCACTTTTCACAGATCGTTCTTACAGACATGTTTACAATAAATCATACTCCTGTCATGGTACATGGAATATCCCTAAAACGATGCTGATGTTTAATGTAAAAGCTCAATCATAACTAAAATGTTCTTCGATCTTAGGCTTACCTTTTTATATCTATAATTCTGCATCAATGAATTCCTCTTCAATGACAAAACTGACTTTAAGGAAATTTTTAGAGAACCAGCAGGTGACCTTTATGATTCACATTGTTTAAATTTTTGCTTATACATTTAGAAAACCACAAAATTCCAACGTTCGGACAATGGAACCTCTTTTGAATCCGTAGTTATTTCTAAAATGGATCAAACACTCGGAGGTAAGAGCGTCGCTACAGATCGGCGAAGGTCGCGGGTTCGAATCCCGCCCGTGTCAGTTGAAATTTTAACTTTTTTCTCTTTAATTTAATCACATAATGGATCTTCTTCAACTTTCAAATATTTATTCAAGTGTGATTTTATTCGTCAATTTTTGTTAGAATATTAAGAGAAATGTCTTGCACAGTAAAAAATAATAAATGAATAATAAATATCTTCACGCAATTCACAATACAGGGGTAGACAGAGGTCTAGTCTAGACAATTAAGTCCCTTTGATCCTCCTTCCACCGAAGATATTTTCGGGACAACGTGACAGATGGTGAGCTCATCGCCGTCTTTATGTCCAAGCCAACGATATAATTCGTACATAAGATTTTGAAAAACCTATTGGTACGAGCCTACCACCCGGGGATCGAACTCGGGTCTCTTTGACTTGAAATTCCGACCTCCCAACCACTCGGCTATCGTGACACTCTTGCATAGGGAGTTTCTAAAACGATTACTTTATAACTTACTATGTTAGATATGTGTATTTCATTATGAATTTTTGTTCCAAACTTATTATTTTTATTCATATTTTGTTGTTTCATGACAAAGATGTCACAATCAAGTCACGATAGCCGAGTGGTTGGGTGGTCGGAATTTCAAGTCAAGAGACCAGAGTTCGATCCTCAAGTGGCCGTACCAATGGGTTTTTCTAAAAATCTATGTATAAATTATATCGTTGGCTTGGACATAAAGACGGCGACGGGCACATCACCTGTCACGTTGTCCCGAAAATATCTTCGGTGGAAGGTGGGTCTAAGGGACTTAAATGTCTAGCCTAGACCTCTATCTACCCCTGTATTGGGAATTGCGTGAAGATATAGTTTAATTTTTTTTATGAAAAAGATGATAACGAGAGAAATATTGTCTTTTTGAATTCGCTGCCCATCAACCGAATTGTACATGTATATTGTATAATGTAACCACATATTACCTTTTAAATAGAATAAATAGTAGATCAAAGTATCAAAACGGAATAGAGACTCAAGCCGAAGTCGAAATGTGACGACTACCTTGTCTATTACAGATCCGTTATCGTTGTGAAGTATCTCTTATTATAATCTATTAAATGGTTTATATAATACCAAAACTTTATCAAAAGGTTTAAATGAAGATGTAGAACGTCTTTGAATTTACTATCTCTTTGAAAAACTAACTAGTTTTATAATGTAATACATAATATAAAGTCCTATAAATTCATATAAACGTAATCAGAAATTCTTCACCTCGTTTTTATTGAACTTACGTACGTTAATTCCATCTGGTTTTATAAAAAAATTAAAAAGAGTTTGAAGATGAGTTCTGATTATAGTAATCTTGGATGGAAATATGTGTTCAGCTGTAACCTTTGGATAGGCAGTTGTGACGTTGATGATAATAAATATTTCATTAAAATAAATATTACTTGTAAGGTGTGGTGTACTATAATCGCTCTTGATAGTTTTTAAATATATATAATGTTTGATTAAATGAATATCACTATTGTAATATTTCTTTTTGTTCTGACTTCAATTTTCTGGACTTCTCATACCCTAGTATAGGAAATTATGAGGAGATAAAAAAAATCATAAAATTCTTATTCGTACCTAACAATCAAAATTAGAGTTCTCTAAGAAAACCTTAATAAAATAAGACCCATTTCGTTTTAAGGTTATAGCTCCTTTAAGAGCTAGACTTAGAGCTTCGTTCTAAAATTGAATTCAGTTTCGTTTTATTGATTTAAATAAAGAAATTTCTTTTTGACCTACTTATTTGGGAGAACCTTTATTGAGATTACATTCATAATATTTTTTAGGACACATTTTGAAGAAACCGTTTTTAGTTTGATCTTCATTTATTAATATTGATGCATTTAGAGGTCTCGACAATCGACTCCATTCGATCCACTTTTCACCAAGAATTATTTAAAATAACGTGACAGGTGGTCTATTAAACTTACTAGAAGAAATGCGAATTAATCATATTATGAAACAATGTTGGTATTTCGGTTACAGAGCTGATGATATTGTAGTACACTGTATATCGAGTACTGCAAAATGTGACTTGGCCCGATAAATAAATATAAATTGTTTGTCGATACAGTGTCGTAATCCGCAACCGTAGTACTTGAGAAAATTGTTTCTAAAGTCGATTTGTTCATATTCCTTTGTATTATATTCTATTCAAAAGCATTTTCTTAACAATTTATAACGTTTTAAGTGATTTATTCTTTTATACTACTCACGGAAACAATATTTTATGTTATTTAGCTCTGTAAAAATATTTTAAGGAATTTCTCTTTTAGCTCCTCAAACTTATTTCTAGGAGTAACAACCTAGTAATAAGTTTTAGGTAAAAAGAGAATCCAAAGAACTTGCTTAAATTTAATTGAGATTTGATTTTTTAAATTTATTATAAGTTTAATTATAAATCTAAGTCAGCATGGCTTATACGCTTAAATAATCGACAATAATTATACATAAATATATAAATATGCTTGGGAAATAGAATATTTTTCTATTTTGTAGCAAAATTAACTGTATATAGGGTAATTGGCAATCAAGCATTGCAACACTATTTTAAGGCAGTAACGGTGCTCAATTTAGGTGGAATATCATCCGGACTATTCACGTGCGGCTAACATTTGCTCGTTAACGTCGATCCACTATGCTCTTGCAACCACAATCGAAATAACCGATGAGCAATTATTACACAAAGAACATGATACTTTAATGGATGCGGTTTAATATTGTAAATAATAGTTTGTAATTAAGGATGACTTTTCGAGGATTTTCGAATAGTAGTGTTAAAATGTTTATTTTTAAGAAATACTGGTCTATTGAGATATATGATAAGGTCACGATAGCCGAGTAGTTGGGTGGCCGTAACAGCGAGTTAAGATACCCGAGTTCGATCTCCTGGTGGCAGGCTCGTACCAATGGGTTTTTCAAAAACTTGTGCATGAATTATATTGTTGGCTTGGTCATAAAGATGGCGACGGGCTCACCACCTTTCACGTTGTCCCGAAAATATCTTCGGTGGAAAGTGGGTCGAAGAGACTTAATTGTTTAGACTAGACCTCTGTCTACCCCTGTATTGGGAATTGCGTGAAGATATTATTCTTAATAATCCTCCGATAACGACATTTTTAATATGGATTGACAATTGAATAAAAAGGTTTAGAGTTTGATTTTCAAAGATATATATATATACACTTTATATGAAAGAGAGACAGATAGGATACTTTTTCTCAAGGGACTCATGAGAGTTTCCCACCTAAAGCGGACAGCAGGCATGTAGTCGCAATTGTGTATAAAAGTATACTATACTAAGTAGTCTGTACTGTAGTGTCTGTGTGTCTGTGCTGTACTAAGTGTACTGTCGATATATAGCGATGGCGATACATCGTCAAAGTTAAGTCGGTGCTGACATCATCTAATAAGAATTATAAAACCTCTTGAATGTTTTGGAGGTTTATATCTCTGCTCGTCCTGGATCCATATATCCACCCTCGCATGGGAAGCGAATTGGCGATCGCGATACCAAACACTTCTCACGTTTCACGCTGCTCTCCTTCACCGTTGTTTGGTTGTGTTCATTTCGATTCCGTTATTCCGCATCTTTCGGTATTAATTACGCTTAATTAAATTTTCTATAGCTTTTCTCCGTCAGCTCTTGTTTTGGAAGGGTTGGCGTTTGGAGGGGGTGATAAATTCTTACAACTGCAAATTCTATTTCCTATTTATTATTTTATTTGTAATAGATTTATTTTAAATATTTTTAAACCTATTGCGTAACCAGTATAACAGACAGAATCGTGGACTGCCTAAAATCAATTAGATAAATTGGAAAGTAAACGGCGTTGAGTTATATGAAACACCTTAAACTATATGTTTCTGTAAAATACATCTTTCTAGCTCAGCGAACTTAATTTGGGAACTAATTCCCGTTTTGTAGCAACTGGTTTTGGTCTAATTGGATTCTTGTTCGAGCCGTAGTTCATTTATCGGTACATGCTACGAAGCTTGCTAACATCAACGTAAGAATATAATTTAATCATATCTCCTTGTTGTAAAAGCCGTGTATTTAATACTGCCTTTCTTTTAATGGGTGTTACAAGAGGCGACTAGTCGTGAAACTACTACTAGGCGTGAAAAGTCTTCAATATCTCTTTAGATACCGACAGATGGCAAGATATCTTAGTATCCTCGCCTATCATGGCTTTTTTATGATAACAGCTAAAAACATATTAGTTAGAAAATTAATTACATTGGTATTACAGTGGTAGAGCCACGCATCAGCTTTTGTTGTTGCATGAATGGGCCGGCTCGAGCGGGGAAATACCACGACCGCACAGAATACCGACGTAAAGTAGAAGTCTAACAAACTTCTGCGTTTCGTCTGGTGAGTGCAGGTAACCGGTGGCCCACACACCCCCCTCCCTCAATTCTGGAGGGGCAATTCAAATAGGCATAGCAGATGCGTTACCGGCAATAATACAATGTATTAAATATCCTGTTAAAATAATGTAAAGATGATAAATTAAACTTCTCTATAAAAATTATAGTAAAAAAGTTTCGCGTGATACTCCGATTGTATCAAAGTTATTTCCAAATACTACATACTCGCAATGTGGCTTCTATACTTTTTATTGATCTCTTTGATGGACAATTCCGTTTTTATTTTTCACTGGGGAGGTTAAATTATATGTATTGGGAGATACATTGGTTTAAATATATATGTGTGTTATTGATTGGGTATCGAGAGTAAATTTAATATGCAACATCCGAAAGGCAGGTCACGTATTCCGCCCTCATTGTTCGGAGCGTTTCCGCGTTCTCCCAACAGTGACGTTAATTGTAAATTGGTCACATCACATAAAAGCGTTTTTGCTCCAATGTAATTCATCACTTAGTTAAATATTTTTTGTTATTCTGTTAAAGAGAATAACACTTGACAACGTCTGGAACACTATATTTCTTCGATCTGAAGTAACAGTATCGTAACTGTATTATGTGTGTTATATAAAGCCTTTAAGCATTTAAGGAGATAACATCTCGATAGCTTAGTATATTGTGTAGTGGGTAGTAGTATATTTATACATAACTGGAATATAAACATTTATATTAATCTCTCAAATTTTTGGCCCAAGCGAAATTCGAATTTTTATATTTTCTAAGGCAGTGTCGCTGTCTAACAATTAGGCTGTTGGCGTCATCATTCATAAATTTAAACTCAGTAAATGCAATCAGAGAAATAAAAATACGTTTTTAATTTTTAATTTTAAAATAACATTACTTTAGACACATAAAAATGACTCTAAACAAAACTTTTGTCGTAAATTTGTTAAAGCGGAAAAGGGCGATGCGTATGTTTTACAAATAACGTAATTCTGGACTTGACTTTGTAATTAAAAATGCGTAATGGAGAGTGCTTTTCAACTGCTAAGAGAGAGTTTATTTCGACCTTTATATTCTGGCTTATATTTTCTAAGCAGTAATTAGCTTTTATTTCATCAGAACTTTATTTGTATATTTTTTTTAATTACACCCTGTCGGATGTCAGTGCCTCATTATTAACTACGGAGTTTACACTAACTTACAATACAGTAAACCCTTGTATTTCATGTTACATTTTTTTTTGCCTGTGTGTATTTAAATTATAAAATAAATAAAAGCAAAAATTGGTATTTGGAGGAATCTTCCAAATATTAAAACTGAAAGTAAAACCGTCTGTATATCTGATCGTAGTATTATAACAATTAAACTTATCTCTATAAAACTAAATAAGAAAATACGTACGTGATATAGAAAGAACTATTTTAAATACATATTTTAAGAATATAATTATGAAATAAAAAATATATCATGAAAAGATTTAAATGAAACTGCGGCGTCAAGTTAGTTAGTCCAAAATACGTATAGTTTGAAATTATCGACCACGTCAAGTAAGTTGACCTCGATTTAAAGCGCGATTATGCCACTCCAGATGAGCATATTAATTAATTTCATGAAATCGTGTCTCGCATCGAGCTTTTAAAAATATATTTCCAATAACAGTTACGAATAACGCAAATATTCTTCTCGTTTATGTCTATCAATAACATTTATTCATTTCCTTAAAATATTTTATTCAAAACATTTTACATATATCCTGATTGTTTTGTGAAGTTCAATGTAAAAGGAATAACCGGCACGTTTTATCTTAACTGTTGTACGATTTTAACCTATGGATTAAAAAACTGAGACGGTGACAGGTCGAGTACTAGTCACGGTATCCCCAACAAACTCAGGTAAAATCGGTTGTCACTAGGACTAGGACTAGGTTGACTAGACCATCCCAATATTAAGTATGAAATCTGGAGAGCTTACTTATTATTCTACTGACATTTTTATCTTTTACCACAGTCTGTAATTGGTCGATTACCAGGCATATATTTTAATTTACTTTATTGTAGTATTCGCCAGATAGTACTTCTTTTCGCCACTGCATATTTTCGATCCGATTTTTACAATAGCATTTCTGTTATGTAATAAAGTTGTATCTAAACTTCTCCATACAAACCTTAGTCCATGCAACTAGAACTACCAATAAACACAATAGTTACCCGCCTATATACTTTTAGACCAGTAGATATTATTATTATAGTAGAGACCAACAAATACTAATAGCAAAAACGAACACTTTTTTTTCTCATTTGTAAATGTTCAGACAGTGGAGTCGTTTCGATTCAGTTTTTACATTTAGGCCAACGTCATATGAGGTGAGCCCACCACCGGTTGCTGAAATGGTTTAAGTAAATTTTGATAAATATTATCACACATATTCCCAATTCTAGGGTAGACAGACCTACTATTTAGATACCATATTTAGGAGTTTATTATTTAGAGACCTTAAAGGGAGGCCTTTTAAGGAAATAATTTCATTACAATTTTAATTTCAACTTTTTTTTCTAAATTATTATTATTATTTAAATCAAAGAAAATTTTAATGAGTATAAGATAGTAAGAGTATCTCAAATATAGTTATGATCATCGAAATAGTTTAGCCGTGAAAACGCTACAATCAGATGCACTGTCTGAATAACATTAGCTTTTCTAGTAATAAATATTATTATAGAAGTAACATTGCAACTATTTACTACTGCCTGACACAAAAATAAATTGTCTTTTTTTATATAGAAAAGGCAAACGAGCAGGTGGCTCACGTGATGGTAAGTGATTACCGCCGCCCATGAACACCCGCAATATCAGAGGCTTAGCAGATGTGTTGCCTCCCTTAGAGTGCCCCCCTCCCCTATTTCTTGGGGGGGGGGTGTAAAAGTTTGTTAGCCTTCTACTTTACGCCGGTACTCTGTGAGGTCGTGGTACTTCCCCGGTCGAGCCGGCCCATTCATGCAACAACAAAAGCTGATGCGTGGCTCTACCACTGTTGTGTGAAAAGAGCAAGAAAACGTATCGCAGCGGTTTTTGTCGAAAGAAAAATCACAGCGATAGAAAAACTAATCTTATTAACCTTAATTATCATACGATCTTTAATTATATATAAAAATCACAAAACTTTAAATCTAAATTTACGATTATGATAAAAAAATGTAAATTTTAGCGCTAAGATTTGTCAAACAGAAACTCCTACTAGGAAAAGCGGGTGTAGCTCTGTTACTTCCAGGTGACATAATATCGCTAGAGGATAGATAGAGTATGTTTTTATATCCCATAATATAACCATAAATAGCAGTTTTATTGTCGGATCGGGTACTCTTGCCAAAAACATAAAAATGCATCAACAATATTAATAATGTTTGACTGTATTGGCGGGTTATCCCTCAAATGTTACGCTGCATATGGTTCAATTCAAAAACACCTTAAATTTATCTATTACCTATTTAAATATATTCAAATGCCTTCTTTAGTACACCATATGTTTAGTATACCAAAGTTGAGGTAAGTATATAGTGTTGAGGTAACCTAACAGGTAAGTGTGTAGTCATCTTAGTGCCCAATCCAACGACGGAAATCGTTCATAAGTTTCGAAAAAACTCATTGTATCTTCCGCTTAGGTATCGAACTCAGGTCTCCTGATTGTAATCCTGATCACCCCACTGCTAAGCTTTCGTGGCCCTATTGCAAGACAAAGTTAATTTTTTATATGGTTTGCTATAATACCCATACACTCTTGCTCTTGTTAACTTGTCCATGTAAGTCTTCCTAATTAGGATACTTGTCATTACTACTGGTATACTAACGCTTGGCAAGCAGACTGTCGAACGCAGTATCAAAACCAACCTTCCTGTCTGTTCCTTACCTCGGCTTGTATCCGTAGTGGCTGGTCGATATTTAAAATAAGGTCTTCCACAAGGCCCTATTCTTACTTCTACAAGAGAGGTTACCTACTTCAATCGGTACCACACGCAACTAATATCATATTTTTTATATCTTCGCGCAATTTCCATAGTTGTTATACATACTGGTGTAGGCAGAGTTCAAGGCAATGAAGTCCTTTTCGATCCAATTTTTACAGAAGCTTAATATAACAATATTTGCAATATTGTAATATGAAGCCTCGGTTATACTTAATATTTTTACTAAAACTGATTTTTTGTATTTAGTAAAGAGCGTTTTAATTACAAACTATTTTATTTATTCGTAGTACATAAGCTCTAAAAATAGGATTATGCAATTTTATTGATTTTTAAAGCATATTTATGCTGACCTTTTATGTTTGTCACGATAGCCGAGTTAGGGTGGTCGGAATTTCGAGTCGAGAGACCCGAGTTCGATCCCCAGGTGGCAGTACCAATGAGTTTTTCAAAAAACTTATGTACGAATTTCATCGTTGGCTTGGACATAAAGACGGCGACGGGCTCACCACCTGTCACGTTGTCCCGAAAATATCTTCGGTGGAAGGTGGGTCAATGGGACTTAATTGTCTAGACTTGACCTCTGTCTACCCCTGTATTGGGAATTGCGTGAAGATATATTATTATTATAGTAGAGACCAACAAATACTAATAGCAAAAACGAACACTTTTTTTTCTCATTTGTAAATGTTCAGACAGTGGAGTCGTTTCGATTCAGTTTTTACATTTAGGCCAACGTCATATGAGGTGAGCCCACCACCGGTTGCTGAAATGGTTTAAGTAAATTTTGATAAATATTATCACACATATTCCCAATTCTAGGGTAGACAGACCTACTATTTAGATACCATATTTAGGAGTTTATTATTTAGAGACCTTAAAGGGAGGCCTTTTAAGGAAATAATTTCATTACAATTTTAATTTCTACTTTTTTTTCTAAATTATTATTATTATTTAAATCAAAGAAAATTTTAATGAGTATAAGATAGTAAGAGTATCTCAAATATAGTTATGATCATCGAAATAGTTTAGCCGTGAAAACGCTACAATCAGATGCACTGTCTGAATAACATTAGCTTTTCTAGTAATAAATATTATTATAGAAGTAACATTGCAACTATTTACTACTGCCTGACACAAAAATAAATTGTCTTTTTTTATATAGAAAAGGCAAACGAGCAGGTGGCTCACGTGATGGTAAGTGATTACCGCCGCCCATGAACACCCGCAATATCAGAGGCTTAGCAGATGTGTTGCCTCCCTTAGAGTGCCCCCCTCCCCTATTTCTTGGGGGGGGGGTGTAAAAGTTTGTTAGCCTTCTACTTTACGCCGGTACTCTGTGAGGTCGTGGTACTTCCCCGGTCGAGCCGGCCCATTCATGCAACAACAAAAGCTGATGCGTGGCTCTACCACTGTTGTGTGAAAAGAGCAAGAAAACGTATCGCAGCGGTTTTTGTCGAAAGAAAAATCACAGCGATAGAAAAACTAATCTTATTAACCTTAATTATCATACGATCTTTAATTATATATAAAAATCACAAAACTTTAAATCTAAATTTACGATTATGATAAAAAAATGTAAATTTTAGCGCTAAGATTTGTCAAACAGAAACTCCTACTAGGAAAAGCGGGTGTAGCTCTGTTACTTCCAGGTGACATAATATCGCTAGAGGATAGATAGAGTATGTTTTTATATCCCATAATATAACCATAAATAGCAGTTTTATTGTCGGATCGGGTACTCTTGCCAAAAACATAAAAATGCATCAACAATATTAATAATGTTTGACTGTATTGGCGGGTTATCCCTCAAATGTTACGCTGCATATGGTTCAATTCAAAAACACCTTAAATTTATCTATTACCTATTTAAATATATTCAAATGCCTTCTTTAGTACACCATATGTTTAGTATACCAAAGTTGAGGTAAGTATATAGTGTTGAGGTAACCTAACAGGTAAGTGTGTAGTCATCTTAGTGCCCAATCCAACGACGGAAATCGTTCATAAGTTTCGAAAAAACTCATTGTATCTTCCGCTTAGGTATCGAACTCAGGTCTCCTGATTGTAATCCTGATCACCCCACTGCTAAGCTTTCGTGGCCCTATTGCAAGACAAAGTTAATTTTTTATATGGTTTGCTATAATACCCATACACTCTTGCTCTTGTTAACTTGTCCATGTAAGTCTTCCTAATTAGGATACTTGTCATTACTACTGGTATACTAACGCTTGGCAAGCAGACTGTCGAACGCAGTATCAAAACCAACCTTCCTGTCTGTTCCTTACCTCGGCTTGTATCCGTAGTGGCTGGTCGATATTTAAAATAAGGTCTTCCACAAGGCCCTATTCTTACTTCTACAAGAGAGGTTACCTACTTCAATCGGTACCACACGCAACTAATATCATATTTTTTATATCTTCGCGCAATTTCCATAGTTGTTATACATACTGGTGTAGGCAGAGTTCAAGGCAATGAAGTCCTTTTCGATCCAATTTTTACAGAAGCTTAATATAACAATATTTGCAATATTGTAATATGAAGCCTCGGTTATACTTAATATTTTTACTAAAACTGATTTTTTGTATTTAGTAAAGAGCGTTTTAATTACAAACTATTTTATTTATTCGTAGTACATAAGCTCTAAAAATAGGATTATGCAATTTTATTGATTTTAAAGCATATTTATGCTGACCTTTATGTTTGTCACGATAGCCGAGTTAGGGTGGTCGAATTTCGAGTCGAGAGAACTGAGTTCGATCCCCAGGTGGCAGTACCAATGAGTTTTTCAAAAACTTATGTACGAATTTCATCGTTGGCTTGGACATAAAGACGGCGACGGGCTCACCACCTGTCACGTTGTCCCGAAAATATCTTCGGTGGAAGGTGGGTCAATGGGACTTAATTGTCTAGACTTGACCTCTGTCTACCCCTGTATTGGGAATTGCGTGAAGATATATTATTATTATTTTTATGTTTCTATGTAATTTTTATGTATGTTGTATATAACTTTTATGTTAAAATTATTTTTCTCTTTAATTTAATAATCAAAAAATAGGAATTGTAAAGATATGTAATGTTATTTTATTGTAGCATTTAACTATATTAATTAATCGTTCCCTAAGCATTGGCCATCGATTCCGTCCAATATTATGCAAATTAAATCCAAACGTTGTGGATGTTATTCTTGGGTCTGTGTGCCATTTTCTTGCTTTGTCGGCGGTTCAGGTTCGTTTGAGTCGTTTGGTTAAGCAAATGAACGTAGATATAAAAATTAAGAGTGGCAGTCACGTTGATTCTTTCTTTATTTTAGTCTGCTTGAAATGAAATTTCTTTTACCTTTTGCTTTATTAATGACACTTGTTTAGTTCTTACTATTTTACCTTAAAATATAGGATAAATACTAGCACTAGCTGTTGCACACGATGTTATCCGGATTACGATTTCAGCAAATTTATTGAAATATTAAAAACATGTTAGTCGGAAATACATATAAAAATTTTAAAAATTTGTATTGGAAACATCTATGGCGTCCGATTGTGACTAAGAATCATTCAGGCGAGCCCAAAATTACAAAAAACTTAGATGTATAACAAAGGACAGGAGAGAAAGAGAGAGAGAGTACACTTTATTAGAGAGCAGACCAAACAGAATTAACAAAAAAATTTGTCAGACAGACAGTCAAGAGGGTGCGTCCATTGTGAACAGCTTTTCGGTCACATAGACGTTAGAATGTTTTTTTTTTGTAGAATTAAGGTTAAGTAGTGCTTACTGTTCACCAGATATTAAGTGGCTACTGAGTCCTATGAATATCTGCAAACAACTTCAAATGAAGAGGGTTACGGGTGTGTTGTCACCCCCGGGGACCAAAATGGAATATCTAATGTCTGTTTGGACCTCTTTATATGAATAAATTTCTCACCGTTTTCGTATGATTTGTTACATAAAATCGCGTATAAGAAAAATAAAAACACATAATTATTAAATTTATTTGGAAGTAATCGGCTTTAAAAATATGTACATAAAGATATTAAATATGTCTATCTTCAGGCATACTCCCTGACGGGGTAGCCAGAGGGAATAGATCGAGAGATAAGTAAATATGTGAATTAATTCATCCTTAGTCTATTTGGTAGTGATATGCATACCAGCGATGCTAAAGGCTACGGTTCGAATCTCACTAGGGACAAACATATTCGTGATCAACATAAATGTTAGTCGTACCATCGTAGTTTATAAATATTTTTATTTATGTAGGTACATATACCTCTATCGTCACACAGTCTGGTTGTCAAGACTTTCAGGCTGTGACGTGTGTGATTATTAAAAACAATATTATAAAAATATATTAGGAATTCATATAACGAATAGCTTGAAATCAAAGTACCTTTATGCTTTGTGCAGGTGCCACGAATGAACGGCTAACAAATTTCCTTACCGTAATTTAAACCGAAATTCCATTTGAAAATCGCTGTAATGAGATAATGAGTGCGGAAGCGGAGCAGATCAGCCTCCTTCGTGAATAATTAAACTCCAATCGACCTCCAACCGTAATTGGGATTTTACCATTAATAAATTGGATTATTATTGAAAAAGTATTTTTGGTAATATGTGGAATGTTTAGTACTGTTTGATTTTAGACTATATAGATATTTTGGCAAAACAACTTACAACTAAATAACTCTGTTGACTGATTTAATTACCTTAGTAAATTTACTTACGGGTATGTAAAAATCCATTGCAGGACATAGCATAGCATAAGGATTTGCCGTAATCACCACGCGTGGAAGACGAATTGATTGTTGTGTTTCAGATGCTTCACGTAATGCTACTGCCTATCACCGGTCTACTAATTATGTTATGGTGTTCTTTGATATGGTTATTCCGCCATTCTTCGCTAGCCATTACAATTTTCAAGGGTTTTCTTTTAATTGATTTATCGATGTCCACGACTTGATTATATTAATAAACTAACTCAACTAGATCAAAATGTTTTAAAATTGAGTTTAGTGTCCGAAACTTTATATCTTTATCTCCTTCGGATCCTCGTACGATGGCTTCATATCTTAAGGATAGGGGAGGGAAATAAATATGACAGTAGACTTGGAATAAAAACTCAAAAGAATAGCAACAAGAATACAGCTGTAAAAAAACATTAAGTAACAAAAGTTTTAATATCGAGAAATTAATAAATAAATACGGAAATCACCCCATACATTGCTCCGATCCCAAAGTAATCAGCTGTAGTACTTTAGTTATGAAATCAGAAACAACGAAGTTACCACAAACACCCAGACCCAAGAAAGGGTAGAAAATATTTTTTTTTTCATTAACACGGCCGCGATCCAACCCGGAACCTGAGAGCTGGCGACACCTTGAAAATGACACCCGTCCATTACAGGTCGTCGACTACAAAACTCATACAAAATTAACCCAGTAAATTTCTACATGAGTAGTGTCAATCGATTACTTGAAAACGAGGTCGAAACCACCGAACATATCGAAGTGAAATATTAAAAACTAAACTACATATCATTATCAATGGAACAAAAGCGTGAGCAGGTTGTTGAAATGTTGAAATAGTTCAAAGTAGAAATGTTTGTTTACTCGTGGTTGTGATGATGAGAGAGATGCTTCACGGTTAACGTTCTGAATGCTTTCTGAATATTTCATAAATAAAGAAAAAAAAAGAAGAAAAACATATTTTATGAAGACATAAAGCATTTTTTTGGAATACAATGTGTTATTTATGTAATTACATACATGTAATTACAATACATGTGGATTAATGGTTAAATTAAAAAGAAAACAGTAGAACTACTTTAATTTACAAATGTTAATTAATTACAGAATGATTATTTAAACCAACTATATACTTGGTATATATATAAAAACTCACTATATATAAAAACTCATTGGTACGAGCCTACCAACTGGGGATCGAACTCGGGTCTATTGACTCGAAATTCCGACCACCCAACCACTCGGCTATCGTGGCTTTGAAATTTTCGAATACTTAAATATTTAAATTTTAAATAATTTTTCAATATATTATTTCAAGATCTACATATTCTTAGAACTTTTTATTACACACTACATATTCTTATTAACGGTATTCACATATTCAAGTGAAATTAATATTATACTATTATAATAAACATTATTTTCTCAAGCTTTGTTCGTATAATTAAAGCATCTTGTTATCCATGTCATGGAATTTCTTTGACGTATTATTTCAGTATGTTGTACGCAGAGTTAGTACACGTGGAAAGCTTTAGCCTTGAGCGTATAATATGAAGACAAATAAAATGGAATAAGATGTTTGACAATATTCAGAGTTTTTTTTTTTGTTTATGTTTGTTTAATAAACGAAAAATTCTGATTTGATATTGTTTCAGCTTCCTTTACCATAAAATGTACGTTTAAACTACTGTACATACAACTGCTGCAAAAATTCTTTATATCATTTAATAAATGATTACCAAGTTGTGTTTATGTTTTGTCTATATAATTGGAACCTTTGATTGAATTTTTAAACACTTTCAGGCCTTTATGTAGTATCAAGGGACGTTGATAATATGTGATATGGTCAAAATGGTTTGCTGATGGAGACGTATCGTTTTACTTCCATCTCACGTACGTCAAATACGTTCGAATGATAACCTCATCAAAACTGTATCAGTAATATTATTTAAATAAAATACATAAATAAATATCGTCATGCAATTCCCAAGACAGGGGCAAACAGAGGTCTAGTCGAGACTAATAGCCTCGACTAGATTAATATGGGAATCGAAAAAATGAAGGCACCACAAACACCCAACCCGAGAAAATGTAAAAAAGTGGTTTTCCTACATTGACCCGTCCGGGAATCAAACCCGGGTCCTCGAGATGGCGACACCTTGAAAATCGGTGTTTACGCCACTCGTCCACGGAGGTCGTCTTTATGTCCAAGCCATCGATATAATTCGTACATATGTTTTTGAAAAACCCCATTGATATGAGCCTGCCACCTGGGGATCGAACTCGGGTCTCTTGAATCGAAATTCCGACCACCCAACCACTCGGCTATCCTGATTGAGCAACATTTAATATTTAAATTATATCTATAATAATTCTGATATTTTAAAAGTCTCACGGTTGTTTAATAGCTAATAAAGAAAAAGAAGAAATTCAGCTAAGAATGAATTTATACTCAAAAATTTTATATTCAATATAACAGCAGCTTAACATTGAAAAGGAAATATCTTTACGAAAATATAAAAAAATCCCGAATTCATGCGATTCTTTTCCTCAATTTTTCACATTCTGTGATGGATGGCTCGGACAGGAAAGTGTTTACTCATGGTTTTGCACTACTTTAATAACATGGGACATTTTTACCAAATATATAGACTCTTTCTATCATTGAATACGATGCAAAGTAAGTTCCAACACTAAAGCTATATAAAAAGTTATCACTTTAAAATACTTACTACACACAAAATGTTGTTGTAAGTATTTTAGAGTAATTTTATATATCTTCACGCAATTCCCAATTCAGGCGTAGACAGAGATCTAATCTAGACAATTAAGTACCTTTGACCCACCTTTCACCGAAGATATTTTCGGGACAACGTGACAGGTAGTGAGCCCGTCGCCGTCTTAATGTCCTAGCCAACGATATAATTTGCATATAAGTTTTTGAAAAACCCATTGGTACAAGCCTGCCACCTCGGGTCTAAGTAGAATAATTTTAAAGTATTTTATATAGCAATAATGTTGGAACTTACTCTGTATCGTACCTTCCTACCATTAAATGGTAGGAATGGCCATCTATATCTCTTTAATACATGTGTAGATGTTGTTAAAAACAAAGTTAAGAGTAATCAGATACTCTAAAGTGTATGAAGAAAATATATAGAGACGCGAATTAAGTAGGGATCAGGACACATCTGCATCCCGTTTGCCCTGGTTAACTGGTTAGAAATAACATGTGAAGATATATGTATGTTAAAATTACATATAGAAATATAAAATCAAAATCAATATCGAATCATTTATTTATCGACACAGTAACATATCTACTATCATATCAAATCTATAACATTCATGGATTGTCTTTTTTATTAATCTACTACCGTTTCGTAATCAGTTAATATAAATTATGTAACTTATATTTTGGGTAAAATATAAATCAAATAAACAATAAATAAAGTTATGGCTTTAGACATTTATGGAATTTTAACTGAAATTTCCAACAGCCTCTGAAATTATTTGTGAACAATACCCTGATAATTGCTTTATTTATAAATCATCAATGACATTGCTTTACTTATTACCTAACGCAGATATTCAAATTCATAATTTAATAACTATCAATACCCAAAGGGATGGAGTTGCACTGAAAGTCCTTAGGAAATTAAAAAACGACTGTATAGTATAAGGTAATGCTTTTATTGTTTTTCGAAGTAGTCTTCGTTTCTATCTGTGCATCATAACATTCGATGGAAATACGGAGAACAGGGGGCCCTCAGTTTCTCAGATTTCTCTTCTATGGAATTTCACCGCATCTTCAGAGCTCATAAAGCTATATCACGAAGGAAGTTTATCCATAATTTATAGATATTAAACGCTTCAACAATAAAACTTACAAAAATATGAAAACAGAACTAAAATAATTAATCAAAGTTCTTGGCGTCATTTTTGGGAACACAATCGCGCCTGACATCGGGACTCTCTCTGATGTCTCATTATCTTGACACCTGCCATTGTCGCGATGAAGGACGATTCTGCTTTGATTATCTAATAAAACAGGCGAACATCAGTTAACATACCAGTCTACAGTAATTGTTCTTCCATCTTCCAGCACAACTATCGCTTTCCTCTTGATGAAATGATAGGCCGCTTTTGAAGGACAATTGTAAGCAATGGCGCGAGATAGGGCTTCATTATGCCACTCGAAGTCTATCATAGAAATGAAGATGATGATGTGGAATAGAAGATGTGGGGTCGAATAAATGGTGGACCGAAAATTTTGAGGTTTAAAACTTTTTAAATTGGAATACAAAAATAACAAGGAAATGCAATTTGTCGCATTAAGACACCAAAGAGCTCTATAATCAAAATTTAAAAGAAGTTATCACAGGTAATGTTTCTAACTGAGCTGTTCTAAAAACTACCATACCCGCTTGGCAACTGCATCCAATAAAATTACCGGAGAAGAATTGTACGAAAAATAATAGAATATAAAATATTACGAAAATATAAAAAAAAGTTTCGTTTTATTATATGGCAGCGAAACCTGGGTCTGTCAGAAGAAGAAGTCAGCAAGTTAAATGCAGTGGAAATTTGATCTCTTTCTTCGTAAAGGTTACCTTGGCCGATCGAAAAAAAAACGAAGAAATTCGCAGCGTTTTAAAGATGATTTTATCAGTAAAATGGATAAGAACGTGCCTCGATGGTTTGGGCATGTAAGTTCTGTGCTGTGTTAGTAATTTCTATTTACCACCAAAAATTATCTGATATCTTATTATAGAAATGCAACGTTTTATAAATTTGATATTTAATTTGTTGTCGAAGTACTGTTAAATATTTGTAGACAAACATACGAAGGCTGAAAATTGTTTTGAAGATTTCTAGATTCCTTATACACAATGTGAAATTCAGCTTCCTTATTTTTAACAAAATTCTGTGATCAAAAAGTACACGTTGACTTTTAAAAGTGCTATTCTTTTGAATAACTGGAGAGATACTTAAGCGTGTGGTCTTGATGAACTTCTTTGTGAGCTATTGCCGCCATTCTTTTACAGTTAATGATGACAGCCAGTTATCATAAAAAGTAATCATTAAGAAAAATAAATAAATAAGGCACACGAAATATGCAACAAAATTAATTATAATATTAATTAATCTCGTTTTGTATATAATTATTTGTTAATCTTGTGGCACTAATGTGTAAAGATATTTGTAGTGTAAATCCTATACACTACAAATATTAAACGGTTCCGATATATAATCAGACAAATAATTTATACTTATGGAATATGGATATGGATCGGAATTCCATAAACCCGAGTTCGGGTAGTCCAGGTAGTACGCAGATACCAATGACTCTTTAAGAAAAATATAAATATCAGACATAAAGATGGCGACTGGTTCACCACCTCATCACTTCATCACCACACATCACTTGTTCCGAAAAAAAGTAGCCGGTCTAATTGCCTAGACCTCTGTCTACCCCCTTATTATTGAGAATATTAGTGCATTATTGAGAATGGCGTGAAGATATTTACAAATAATTTAAAAGTAAAGTAAAATTCCGTTAATGTTCACTGCAGGGGAAAGATCTTCTCTCAAATATTTTAAAAACAAGTTGAACAACGTCCGCCATGCTGCACCAATATTGGTTTGCGGACTTCTCAGATATGTTTCACAAAACTAATTCGAGGAATTCGTTTGACTAACTTTTTTATTATTTCTGAGACTTTGACTATTAGATTTTCTAACGATTTGTCCTTCACCGCGGATCTCGTGATAATTTCTCACATAAAATCTGTGAACTGGGGATCCAACCGGGGTCATTTGTATCCTAAAGATCGCTCTGGCCTCTGAACAGCTCACTAATAACATATTTGAATTAGATTCGAAGCTTATTAAGCAAGAAAGAGAGTCCCGCCTAATGATTCTGTTCTAATTTTTTTACGTTATAATTCCTTAACTGAACTTATCTATAAGACATACATAGAAAAATATTACTACGAATATACATTGCATTGACCGCCATTCAACTTCTTTTCTTTATAAAAGAAAGTAACCTTAGTTAATCCTTTAATATCAGCTATTTGCCAGTGTAAGTTAGTCTATATGTTTCTAGAGCATTTACTTAACTATGTGCTTTCATATATAAGTAAACATTTTTTGAGGTAATAAACGGACACTTTTATTTATTTATATGGATATAGATTTTTTAAATGAATTTTAGCCTAGTTTGAAGAGAATTTTGAATTATTATGCTTGATATTGAAAACACGTCTCATTAAATATAGTGTGCATATTTCTGTTTATAAAACCCTTCACATGGAATAATTAAATATTTCAGTAAAAATTTTCCTTTGGCTTTTCGAGTTTAAAAACCAGTCAGTATTCTTTCTTCAGTTATTCTCATTCTCGGGCTTCAAAATATTATCATATCTAATCTACTTGAAATTGTTTCAACCATGTGAACTTGAATTAGAAAACATCGACTTTGCGAATATCGGAGACATTTTTTAAATATTAAATCGTATATTTTATGTTGCTGCTTGCTTGCAAAATGCTTTCAATGTCGAAACGTCTCGTTTCAGCATTGTTTTGCATCAGTTCGAGTTCAATTGTGGTTGAGTGTCACTAAGTGACGGATCTCGGGCAAGTCGCCCACAATTGCGGTCATTAACGGGAGCGTAGTCAGTCAGAATCTGGTTCGGTTTAGGAAACTGGAGCTTGATGCTGAAGACTATTTATTAGAGCAACCAGCGAGCAGCGTTTTATGTGTTGATTCGATTAACGCGATGGTTTATGCAGTAATATTAATAAAAATAAGTTTAGGAGTAGATGGAATTGTCTATTTATTATTTCAACGATTTATTGTATTACTTATTTTGCCTTTGCTGAAAAATTTACTGTAATTGATGATAGTATGGCTTTAGGCGTTTTCGGCATGACAAACTGATGAAATAAAATGTATTTGAGCTTTCAAAATTTATGAGTTATGCGTTTTAAAACTGTAATAAATTTATAAGCACCACAAACGTAGTTTTTTAATAAATATTAATTGCGTATATAAGATTTTTCTTAAATACTTATCTAGATATATTTGTAATAAAAAAAACGTAACTAAGCATATTATAAATCAAGTCAAAAGATGTGTTAAATAAGGGTTAGTACAAGTAGGGTCTCCCAATCCAGCCGCCAAGACATTAAGATGGTACTCTTCCGAGAAGGAAAGGAGATCTGTTCTTATTTTATTTTATATTATCATTTTATTATTATAACAAAAACTACTATAAAATAAATAACTATAAAGCATATTATGTAATTTCGGATTTTCAATTAGGAACAAAAACAATTACGCAGGTGTTTTATTTTTCTCGTTCACTGCTTTCAACTTATTTCGCTTTAGGAAATTTTATCCCAAACTGAAGAATCGCTGTGAAATACACAGCTGCAGATAACAGTTAATATTTTATGAGCCCAAATATAAATAATAAGTTTTGCTTTGAATGTGCAAGCAGACTTTTTACTCTATTATTATGTTATATTGTGATAATATTTTAATACATTAATGTTTAATCGATTTAAATATTTTTAATATGCCAAATAAATAATTTCCTTTTTATTTATCTATATTCAAATCAGCATTATAAAGTTAAGCAAATTGTTTATTCTAAGTTTAAACAATAAGTTATATTATATACCGGGACAGTGTCCAAAAGTAAGTAGCTAAATCAAGTGTGTTATGGAATCGGAAACAACGAAGGCAGCACACGCATTCAGACCAGATACAATGGAGAAAAAGTGATTTTCTACATTGATGCGCCCGGGAGCTAAGAGGTGATGACACCATGAAAACCGATATATGCGTCATTCGTCCACCGAGACGTCAAATATCTCCTTACGAGTCACGATAGCCGAGAGATAGGAGATATGAATTCAATAGACCCCAAGGCTCGTAAGAGACAAACAAGCAGTTGGCTCACGTGATGGTAAGTGATTACCACCGCCCATGAACACCCGCAATACCAGAGGCATAGCAGACGCGTTGCCTCCCTTAGAGTGCCCCCCAAAGAATTGGGACTGGGGGGGGGGGCTTCCGGTTACCTGCACTCACAAGACGAAACGCAGAAGTTTGTTAGACTTATACTTCACACCGGTATTCTGTGAGGTAGTGATACTTCCCCGGTCGAGACGGCCCATTCATGCAACAACAAAAGCTGATGCGTGGCTCTACCACTGTTGTGTGAAAAGAACAAGAAAACGTATCGCAGTGGTTTTTTCGAAAGAAAAATCACAGCAATAGAAAAACTAATCTTATTAACCTTAATTACGTGGCTCTACCACTGTTAAATTGGCGACGGGCTCGCCACCTTTCAAATTTTCCCAAAAATATATTCGAAGGAAGAAAGCACTTCATTACCTAGATCTCTGCCTATTATATTTGTATTGTACCCCTGTATAGGGAATAGCGTGAAGATATTTATTTTTTATTACAGTAATACTAGCGGGTTGAAATTGCAAAAAAACCTTACTCAAGTTCTGGATATTTATGAATAAAGCATGACGACGCCACGAGCTACGCGGCTCACTAAACGTCTCTAGGCTCTCATGTCAATTTTGATGGTGTTAAAAATCCGTTAAGCTTTTGGAACATATATAGGTTGTTTTCTGTTAACGAGGACAGGGCATCTATATATATATAAATAAATTCTATTAGTTATTTATGACTTGAGACGATTTAGTTCGAGTCGTCTATGTTTACGATATTGTTCCTTTAACTCACACCACCCATCTCAGCTTTAAGAATACTCATCCGTATATCTTTCTCAAACACTGACCCTTCTACCGATTTTATCTTATTGCATAAGCGTTAAAATTGGATAGGGCCAAGTAAACAAGTGGCAGTGTTTGTATGTTTGCGTTTGTATGTTTGCGTTTGTATGTACTTACCTGATCACAAAACACTATTTAAGACACAGCTTGTTCTTATTTAACCATACGGTACAGTTAATATAAAGTTTTAGTAATTTATCTCCTTGAGAATCGAATTTCGTTTATAAGGCCGTATATTAAATTTGTATAAATAAATATAAAATAAATATCTTCACGCAATTCCCAATACAGGGGCAGACAAAGGTCTAGTCGAAACAATTAAGTACCTTTGACCCACCTTCCACCGAAGATATTTTCATGACAACGTGACAGATGGTGAGTCCGTCGCCATCGGTATGTCCAAGCCAACGATGTAAAAAATAAGGTTTTTTTAAAAACACATTGGTACGAGCCAGCCTGGGGATCGATGTCGGGTTTCTTGACTCGAAATTCCGACCACTCAACTACTCGGCTACCGTGACTCTTAAATCAAATTTTATACTACTACACTACATTGTTTCGTATATTATAGTTAAAGGGGAGTATGGTAAACTTTCTCCGTTACCTTATGGTTTATGTTGGTATACATAGAAAGGGGCAACATCATATACATTTCTCTGATCCCAAAGTAATCAGCGTAAGCACTTGTATTATGGAATAAGAAACAACGAAGGTAGTATAGATAAGTATACAACTTATCTTGAACAGCACAGAGTACTCTTGGCTACATGGTAACACTTGTTTACGCTTCCATGACTATGTAATGTATTTTGATTAATAAAAATTAAAAATAAATATCTTCAGGCAATTCCCAACCACAGGGGTAGACAGAGGTATAGTCAAGACAATTAAGTGCCTTTGACCCACATTTCACCGAAGATATTTACGGGACTACGTGGCAGGTAGTGACCCCGTCGTAGTCTTTATGTCCAAGCCAACGATATAATTCCTACATAAGTCTTTTTTTTTGAAGAAACCATTGGTACGAGCCTGCCACCTGGGGATCGAACACGAGTCCCTTGACTCGAAATTACGACAACCCAAGCACTCGGCTATCGTGACTACTAAAATAAATGCATAAATAATAATTATATAAATAACATAAATAAATGTCTCACGTATGCTTTCATTTATGTAAAAAATGCGTTAATTTTCTTAAATATTCTACATATTCGCAAAGAGTAAACTTCAGCAGTCCGTCGGAGCAGACACACACGACTATTTTCATTCCATTTCTTTGTTTTGTAAAGAAAACAGTATTTGCTAGGAATTATTCATGCAATGTATTCTAAGATTCATTAGCGTTGTGTTCAATTCACTACGTTTCACTAGATTCTTGTTATCGGAAGGACGCAAAGAAATAAAATCGTTTCATCATAGTGACAGCTTTAGGAGATGGAAACAGGCAATTACTGTTACCTACTTTCTTTGTATAGAAGTTATCTTGGATTGCGTTGAATAAATATAATAATAATATAATTAGCGTATTCGATTGATTAAATATAATAACAAATCATTTCCTACTATTTTGTTATTTTACTATTTTATTTAAAAAACATTTACGTGATTTTAATAAAAAAATCACGTAAATGTTTCAGCAGATTAAGTCGGGGCAGTTGTCGTTTGTATTGTTGTTTTGTGTGTCGTGTGTTGTGAATAATGTCTGCGTCCTACAGTGGGC
Source organism: Sericinus montela (assembly GCA_029286605.1). NCBI lineage: Eukaryota > Metazoa > Arthropoda > Insecta > Lepidoptera > Papilionidae > Sericinus > Sericinus montela. The sequence goes on along the minus strand of JAGSMR010000032.1, from coordinate 1,136,264 downwards.
TTAGATGTTAATAAAGTATATAAAGAATATTGACGTTGACACATACCTACATAAGGATTTTACTTCACACGTTATGAGTATACGAAGATTTGTAAATGCAGGGGTGCAAAAATTACAGTACAAATTTTAATCTTCCTATACATTGACTAGCGTATCGAGTGTTGAACGACCTTAATAAATTTGTTTGACCCTAGACGGTAATATTCGTATAACATTTAACGTATGGCTGCTTTATGGAGATAAATGCCTTAGCTGTTTCAAACGACTTCTAAAGCTGTAAAACTTAATAAAAAATCATCGTTCTATTACTAAAGAAAATAAAATTATGAAATCTCGAAACCTGTATCTATTTAACTCTAAAATATTTATATATGCTGTCCAATTTATTTTTAAAAAGTCATGATTTTTTTATTTAATGTATATATACATAATTTTAATATGGGAAGGAAATAGGATATGTTTGTGAACCGGGATGTCGACAGCGCAGGCGCTGTCACACGTTCCTCCTTACTTTTATTGGTCAATAAACTGTTTCTAGTCAGAAAAATGAAGTATTTTCATTATTTTACCATTGGCCGACTTGACAAGCGATTTATATTGGAAGGTGCGTGCGGGAAATGCCTCAATGGATTTTATGTTTATTTGGTGTCACAGTTTTGCTTTGCTCTTGAATATAAGGTATATTAAATATTATTAGAATTTAATTTATATACAATTTTATTACTTAAATTCTTTTTAACCTTAACTGCCTTTAAATGTCATCCAGACGCCAGTCATCTTTTTTATCTTTAAACTATTTTCCATGTTGTAGGCAGGGTCTAGACAATCACGGGGGTCCGCTTTTCACTGAAGCGTACATTGGTCAACGTGAGAGACGATGAGCCCATATTTATTTACATATTTCCTTAATACATAAAAGTCTATGCAAAATGTCAGAATAGCAAATTTATTGTTCACTGGGGAATTGAACCGTGGTCTTCGTGTATAGTCTAATGTAAAGCGAATGCTCCGATTTCTAAGTTGATATAAGTTTCTGTTCTTGTAATTAAAGTAGTACGAAACTGTGCTGATTTTTAATATGTGTAAATTTTTTAACAGCTCTACAATCCTGTTTTTATACGTAACCGAATATGTTCAAGTCAAATAAATGAAGCAATTCCAATGAGAGCAATAAACATCATTGAGTTCGTTAGCATTTAAAACAAAGTGTTCGTTATGCGAACTATCTCTAGAAGTCAAACAACATTAAATGTCGTACTCTTTAATGGAAGAATCTCTTTTATATTCATGAAACATCGCCTGATCTAATAACCTCGGTTAAGACGTCATGTCTCATCTACCTGGTTTAATAACTTAAATTCGAGTATAATTTTATTTTTAAAAATTAAATAAATAAAAATAAATATTACTTATTTAAAAATTAAAACAATTAAATGAAACAGCGATTAGAAAACGCCAATAAAAAATTAAATCCGTTTCCTTTTCACTTATTTTATTTTACAAAACGCCTGGCGGGTCAGTCTTTTCACTAGTGAAGCAAGGAGCGTTATTCTAAAATTGAAAAGCTACTGATTGCGTTAAACACTTAACTAACCTAGTTTAAGTACAGACTGTAGAGCATTTTAGTCCCTAGGGGGCTTCGGTTTGATAGCTCATTGTTTTTCCGATCCAATAAAACTTTTCATTTTCATTCACTTCGTGAGGAAGAGGCATTGTTAGGACTCCAACGTGATTTGATCAACTTCTGATAACTACATAAATATTTGTGAAGTGTTTAATAGACAGTCTCTCTAGACTTTTGTGACAGTCAGAGAAAAAAATATGGACATGGAACATGGAAGAACATGGTTAATTTACGGAATGATCTGATGATGATATGGGATAAATTTGATCAGCTATGAAACTACTTTTTTACTTTGGAATTTGAAAAATTTCGCGCATCGTCCCTGTCAGGTTAGTCAGATACCTGTATCTGACTAACCTGAACTGTTTTTGTTTTTGACCTGTCTACAAGTAACAGAACCATACATACCTATTTCGCTTTTGTCAGATTCGTTATTTTACTACACGCATGACTGGGTATCCGAGTGTGAGTACGAGAGAAATAGTAAAAAAAGTAGAGAGAGTGGGATGAAATACTCATTTGCTATTTCAATTATTTACCTGCTAAGAAATCAGCAGGGATTAGACTCTGCTGTTAGAATGTTTACTACATCACAATATAATACAATTGCAAAAATATGGCGATATTTGGATTGATGTTCGCAGTTACATACATCTCGCGATTTAACCACTGTTGCTTTTCTTCACTAAAATGAAGCAGTCATTTTAGCCTGGTATTTTTCAAGGTGGTTCCATCTATTGGCGTGCAAATTGATGGCTGTTTGACCTCCGTGGACGGGTGGCTTACACACCGGTTCTCATTGATGCAACAGCTCTGAGGTTTCGTGTTCGATTACTGGACGAGTCAATGAAGAAAACACTTGTACACTTTCTCGGGTCAGGGTGTTTATGGTACCTTCGTTCTATCTGATTCCGTAACACAAGTGCTTAAGCTACTTAGTTAGGGACCAGAGTAATTTGTGTGATGTTGTCCCTATCTTTTCTTGTCTTCTCTTATCATTTAGTTGTTGTCATCCGCGAACAAGGCCTTCTATTTTTACCCAGATTTTATTTAACCACTAGTAAATTTTTATCGGTTTCCAAAAACAAATTCATCAGTAAGACTTTATATGTGTTTGTGTATAGGAATAGTGCGATGCTCCCTGATCCGGTTAATCCTATTTAGTGCAGAGTGACATGTGCAGGTCTCGCCTCGCTCTTTTCGATACCGAAACGTGCCAATTTAAAGCAACCTAAGAAGTTTTATTTTTAAATGCGATGAAAGCAAGGGCATTATAATGCATTCGTCTTTAGATCATTGGATTGGATTAAGGATTATAGTTCTTTATTGATCTGATAAATGCGAGGATGAAATGAAAGATGTATGATAATACGGGTATTATTAGAAGTGGCAGAAGAATACTTAGAGGCTAAAAAGAATAGACACCTCATAAATAGATTCCCGGTTGGATCAAAGAATAGATTTTTTTATATTTGTCGGGTCTGGGTGTTTGTGGTAACTTCATTGTTTTTGATTCCATACTAAACAAAAGTAAAGTACTTCAGCGCTTACTATGGGATCAGATGTATATGTGATGTTGTTCGTATCTATGCATGCGTGTATGTATTATTTATTTAAAAAAACATTTAATAAATAAAATAAAATAAATAAATAGCTTCACGCAATTTCCAATACCCCCTGTATTAGTATTACAGTATAGTAATAAATAAATAATACAGGGTAGACAGAGGTCTAGTCTAGACAATTAAGTTCCTTCGACCCACCTTCCACCGAAGATATTTTTGGGACAACGAGACAGGTGGTGAGCCTGTCGCCGTCTTTATGACCAAGCAAACGATATAATTCGTATGAAAACCCCATTGGTACGAGCCTGCCACCTGGGGATAGAACTCAGGTCTCTTGACGACGACGACTCGTAATTCCGACCACCCCACCACTCAGCTATCGAAAAACGAAAATAATAAACTCTAACGTGAATAAACAAATTTTTATTACAGTTTTTATGTGACATTTATTTTCTGCAGCAATAAATAAGCGAGAGCATAAACACATTGTGCAATAGACAGCAAAAACAGTTTTATCTTCTCAATATTAACCGTAGCAGTGGTTGCAAAACGACTGCTATAAATTCGCTTGCTCCTGGCTGCTAATGTTCACGTAATGTGAAACACGACTTTCATATTGTAAGAGATACGTACTAAAAGGTCTCCCAACGACCGATTCCACATATTATTATAAACTATTGTCTTAATGTGCTTTATAATATGATAGAGAATATCTCCGGTAAAATTGAAGAGACCGATATAATTCTAACTATTACTATACTAACTATACTATACGGACTATACTTTACTCGTACTGTCTTCAAGCATTTTCCAATACTAGGGTAGTAAGAAGTCTAAACAATTTAGTTCCTTCGACCCACATTTCACTACAGCTTATTCTGGATCGAATTCCCATTACGAAACCACTCGGCTATCATGGCTCCGTTAATGATTTGAAAATTTACATGTTAAATTACTATTTGATCAATTAAATATATACTAGGTAAGTTTTATAAGTTACTAAATGGCGGCCGTAGCTTAGCTCCATTAATCACGTAAAACTGATTTTTTTTAAAAATATAACTTTCAATATAAATGTGAACATAATGATTTCTTGTATTTACGCGAATACTACACATTAACAATAAAACGATTTTCGGATTTTATCGCGTTTTTAATTAGTTTTTACAAACTATTTTTATTTCCTGACGTTTCGGATGCTTTACAGCAGTCCCCCCGTGACCTCGTTTGCTGTAAAGCATCCGAAACGTCGGGAAATAAAAATAGTTTGTAAAAACTAATTAAAATCACGATAAAATCCGAAAATCGTTTTATTTTAAATAAATGTGAACAGTAAATTTTAATATTAAACGCTCCAGAAGTGGGCAAACAATATAAATATGAAACATGTTTAAGGTTTCGTACGATATTTTTGTATGTCGGAGAATTATGTGCCATACTTAAATCGTATAGTCATGATTGCCAAGTGGTTGGGTGGTCGGAATTTCGAGTCACGAGACCCGAGTTCGATCCCCCGGTGGCAGGCAAATGGGTTTTTCAAAAACCTAAGTACGAATTATATCGCTGGCTTGGACATAAAGACGGCGACGGGCTCACCACCTGTCACGTTATCCCGAAAATATCTTCGGTGGAAGGTGGGTCGAGGGGACTTAATTGTCTAGACTAGACCTCTGTCTACCCTGTTATTATATATTATAATATTTTATCATAATTGATAAAATATTATAATTAATAATGTCATAAGCAATGCCCGTTACATTAAGTTACGTAAAAAAGCACCAAGCACGCTTTTTTTTAATCACGGAGAACATACAAAGCAACTAGCTGTGTAATTAACGTCCTGTATATTGTGATGCGTGGCACAATTTAGATCCTGAAAATAAAACATCCATTGTTCATGTTTTTACATGGAATAAACACACACGCACACAAAAATGTGCATTGTATGCATATTACAAGCACAATCTGTGTCACGATTTTGTAGCTTTGACGTTTAAAATTTGACAAGGAGGTCGTTTGTGCATTGTTCACTTTTTTAATAAATTATCGACCCTAACTCTTTGGCGTCTACAGTTAAATTTAAAATAAAACGATTTTCGGATTTTATCGCGTTTTTAATTAGTTTTTACAAACTATTTTTTTTTCACGACATTTCGAATGCTTTACAGCAACCTTGGTCACAGGGGAACGTGAAAATCGTTTTATTTTAAATGTGTAGTATTCGCGTAAATACAATAAATCATTATGTCTACAGTTAAAGTTTATATGAGCAGGAATATAAAAACCTTATAAGTAACGCGCTCAATATTGCACGTAACTTTAACATTTTAATTAAAAAATATTTTAAGAAAGCAAAGCAGTCACGATAGCCGAGTGGTTCGGTGATCGGAATTCGAGTCGAGAGACCCGAGTTCAACCCCCAGGTGCTAGGTTCGTACCAATGGTTTTTTTTTTCAAAAACTTATGTAAATTAAAAAATCTCTCGGTTGAAAGGACTGATTCGTCTTAATCTCTGTTTACTCTACCTACCTATTCATACATACCCTACCTACTTATTAAAGAAAAACTTGTAAATATGAATAAATAAATATCTTCACGCAATTCCCAATACAGGGATAGACAGAGGTCAAGACTAGACAATTAAGTCCCTTTGACCCACCTTCCACCGAAGATATTTTAGGTGGTGAGCCCGTCGCCGTCTTTATGTCCAAGCCAACGATGAAATTCGTACATAAGTTTTTTGAAAAACTCATTGGTACTGCCACCTGGGGATCGAACTCCGGTCTCTCGACTCGAAATTCCGACCACCCAACAACTCGGCAATCGTGACTTCTTACTTAAAGAAAAACTTTATATGTGTATATCTGTATATTCAGTAAATATCTGTATATTCATTAATATTATATTAAGTTAATATTATATTAAGCACCCAAGAAGGGTCCTTGCAATATTAATGAATATACTAATGATAGTATCCTCTGGGAATGAGGTGATCGCTCCCAAGCTATTTCTAAAAAATATCACATCACATTTTGTATGATAAAAAAAAAAGTTCGACCAAAAAAAAGAGGATACCTTCGGAGTTTCTTTCGCTTGTTTCTTCTCCGTTATAGTACTTCATTAAGAAACGGTGGTAGATTGAAAAATGATTAACTTACTTACTTAATTCTTCTTTTACTTACTTTTTTTACTTCATGCACAATCCCTGACGGGATAGCCAGAGAGAACAGATCGCCAAGTGTCACGATCCTTACATACCTCTTTCGCTTCTTTCAGATTCATCATCTTCTTCATACATGCACATCTAGGTATCCGAGTACTATTGACCCTCCTCTCTTCGAGCAATTTGCTCACATGGTCTTCGGAAGTTAGTCTCGGTCTACCTCGACACCTTTTAATATTAACTTTCGCGCTATATATTTATATAGTAACGATAATCGAATGTACATTTTATATGTCGGTAAATAAATGATTTGATTTTATTTGAAACCCCTGTATTGGGAATGGCGTGAAGATATTTTCTTTTATTTCTTAAGGACATAGTGACCTTAATTGTATAAAAATTATATGTAAAGGTACATGGATAATATAATGTAGATAATTGGTAGGCGCTGCTGCCAGTCTGCCAGATTGTGATCTGGAGTTTACTGATTTGGTTATGCCTTCATCAGCTGTTTTAAGGCGTTTTCTAGGACGCCTCTTACGATACAATATTATACGGAATATTAAACATAATATACATATATTTGTAACTATTATCGACCTTATCACATACACACAGCACGATTTTCGGCGTTTGATTCACTACGGGACCACGTTTAATGGTCCATGTTTAATAGTTAAAAATTAAAAAAAATTTGTTCCTATGCAATTGTAACGTCCGGAATTATTTTAGACCGCGATATCTAAATATCTTCACGCATTTCCCAATACAGGGGTAGACAGAGGTCTAGTCTAGACATTTAAGTCCCTTCGACCCACCTTCCACCGAAGATATTTTCAGGACAATGAGACAGGTGGTGAGCCCGTCGCCATCTTTATGTCCAAGCCAACGATATAATTTGTACAAAACGTTTTTAGAAAAACCCATTGGTACGGCCACTTGAGGATCGAACTCGGGTCTCGTAAATAATTAAACAAAGTTACTTCAATACACGCAGAACAAGGGGCCACAATCTCCATGCAATCATGATGTTCTTTATCAGTATTCAGTAAAAAACTTTAACTTACTTAAAGTTCTAATTGTTCAAAACCTGTGTGTACAGACACAAAGTATTTCTTTGAAACACAGATATTTCAGTCACCTCCAGACACCTCACACCTTACACTCTGTTTAATTTTGGCCTGGAAAAACTAATCATTATTAAGTAGGAATGTTTAGGAATTGCGCGATTCTGCCTGATCCGGTTAATCCCATTTAGCGCAGAGTGACGTGTAACAGGCAGGGCTCGCTTCGGTCGTTTCGATAGGGAAATGTGCCAATTTACAGCTGCCTTAGATGTTTCTTTTTTGTACGCCAGATAAGCTACGGCTCGATATTGCTTTTATGTATTATGTAAAATCAGTTTTTTATTTAAATCAAAAAAGAAAATACAATGATAGTCTACGCCGAAACACAAAGTAATGGTAAAAAATACAACAAAATTTAAACTTTGAATAATCTAACAGTCGTTATATGTATAACGTGATATAGATTTTATGTGTACATAAAGAATGCCTGTTATATACACACACTGGTATCGGAGTGAAGAATCTTAATTAACTACAAGATTCTGACATTTTGTTTTGTGCTTAAAATTTTCTACGATTTTCATCGTTAGTTTAGTTTCTATAACGCCACTGCACATTTGTCATCAAGAAAAGCAAGCTTTTTGTTTTTTACAGAACAAAACAGATTTTTTGTTTTCTACTAATCGTAAATTATTTTTGTCTATAAGTTTGTATCTATTATTAATGCATGCAAACCGTCAAGGACTCTTAAATGGTTATGATATAAATTTAAAAAAAATATGACTTATTACATATAGGCTTAGCTGAATAGAAACAGTTATCAAGATCGGTTTAAAACTCAAATTAGTTAAAATAAGGCACTAAGTGCAGCGCAGAATTGGATTCACGTATTCATTATCCATCTCTCTAAAACATTCGCTTTAATTTGAAAGTTAAATCACTTTAATATACTAGAGCTCTAAATCTAGAGAACTATTCTTCACGGTCTACCGAGTTAAAGTATTTACATAGACTGCTCTAGCTATTCAGGATTGCATATTTTAATTTATTATATATTTTTATATTTTAATTTTAATTATTAAGCCATTTTTAAGAATATACAATTTTTCTTGTACTATTATGGCAAGTTTGGGTCCAGTTCAGAAATAAATAATCTCATGACTGTAATTTTAAACTAGCTAATTTTGTAATTAAGTGTAATTAAACCTATCATTTCTGCGAATTAAGACAGTATGTTAAAAGTTTATCTAGATCGGCGTTATTTCTGAGAAAATTAGTTTTCAAGAAACACTAACAAATAAATAACATAAAAAGGTATTTAGGTCGTGCTTAATATTGTTCTTACGTTTTAAAAACGTTCTAGTTTTCAAACGGCTGACGTCAGTTAGCTAACAACATGGTCGTCTTATTCAATTACAGAGCGAACCAATAAAAACTAGAATGTCTTTGCTTAGCATCAGCGAATCGTCCTTGGAGTTAATTTAACCTACACAAGGTTCCTTCAAGGACGGGTCGTAAATTGGACATTAATTTGTCCCGCACATTTCAGAATGTTCCCAATAGACCAATTAGAAGTAATTATCCACAGATTTGAAGAACTACGGTCCTGTTTTACTGTCCTGTAATAAAATTTATTATTATCATTGGATGACCCAATAGCCTAATTGGTAGTGACCGTGGATTTGAAGGCAAACATTTTTTGACGAACAAGAATTGTTTTACGATATTATATGTTTTTGTTATTACATTATATTTGTCTATGTACAAATGTATACGAACGTAAATATATTGTAGCTTGGACATATAGACCGTGACAAGTTTACCACCTTAAATAAGCTACGGTGAAAAGTGGGTGGAAAGGACTTTATGAGTGAAAGAATGTGGACTTTTAAATTTGACATAGGCCCCTTTCCGTTAGGAGGATTTACAATAATCACCACGTTTGGCGATCGCTATTCTGTACATTTCGCAACTTGTTTTTTTTTTTTATATAGAAAAGGGAGGCAATCGAGCAGGTGGCTCACGTGATGGTAAGTGATTACCGCCGCCCATGAACACTCGCAATACCAGAGGTATAGCAGATGCGGTGCCAGCCGTAGAGTGCCCCCATAACTGGGGGAGGGGGTGTGCCTCACATGCACTTATCAGACGAAACGCGGAAGTTTGTTAGACTTCTACTTCACGCCGGGGTTCTGTGAGGTCGTGGTACTTCCCCGGTCGAGCCGGCCCATTCATGCAACAATAAAAGCTGATGCGTGGCTCTACCACTGTAAAACCCTGTACCCTGGTGCACGTCATGGATTAGCTAATTTTGCTGAAGGACAATACAAAATAAGCTTTTCTATCTGTCAGAGGTGTAAAGCCTGGCAATTATAGCCAATAAATAACATTTTCTTTTTTCAGTACATAACGCTGTTTTTGATATCTTTATAACATGTGACAGGAAAGATGAAGAGCTATATGCACTGAGCCGAGCAGCTGAACACAAATAGCAATAAACAATTTTTCGTAGTATCGTTGATGGCACTTGACTGGTCTTATTATGTGATGTTTATTTTAGCGTAAATACTCTTTGCGTGGTAGCGGCATGAGGCTATTATAGACACTTTTATATATAATTTCTATATACGTTTTCTTTTTATGCCACTTTTGTTATTGTACTCTGCACATCTGGATTCCATTAACGAATTAATTGAGTTGGAACCAAATCTTAACTTAACTGGACCCAAATCTATGTCACGACTGATACAATCTAATTGTTTAACACCGACACTTGCCATCTGAGGCATCGATTAACAATCCAGCTTCCTAGAGTACGGATTATCTAACCTTTCATTCTGAAGTCTACGAATGAAAGACTTGTGAAGTTTCTATTTTAAGAAGAATATATATCGATCATTTATTTTATAAAAAATCACTGTTTCTGTATTTTTACCGGTTTCTTCCAGTTGTGTGGTTTAAGCAACAGTTGTGAGATGCGTGCGGGGGGTAAGCGCGGGGCATGGGCCAAAATCAATAGAGGAACCCTGGCTGCCCCGCACCCCGCTCTCCAAAACATTCCGACTTTCAATGAATATGTGCTTAAATATTTCCCTATCTTATTACTTAACATTTATCAAATTTATCTCTCGACCTTGAAGCCCTTTTAATGTCGGCTGTCGAACTACAGAAACCTTTTTCAGTCAGTTTTAAAACTTTGTATCAAAGGCAAAACTTGTTGACTGCTAATCAAAAAAAGTAAGTCTGCGGTTTTGTTTTTTAAATCGTACCGACTCAGCACTTTCTTATCACTATCTTATCGAATTAAAATTGCAATTCCTGTGTCAATAAGTATAAACTAACGTTATTCTTTTTTGTAAACTTATGTTAATCTTTTTGTTAATTTTATAGCAATGACACGTATCAACATCTGAATGATAACCAGAAGTTATTATAATTTTCATGATCATTATTTTACCCGGTATAGGGCTCACTCTTCAGGAACCGCTTGAGTTAGTACTTCACTAATGCCTATTTCTCATACCAAACTGTGTGTTATGTTGTATTCTGATTGAAAAACATATAGAGGCTATTCTTCTTAGTCCTCAGTAGTAACAGCGCCTTGTAACAACCTTTAATTGAAGTTGTATTGTGCAGTGGCTACTTACCATCAGGTGTATTGTTAGGTATACCCGACGGTGAGTGTAACTGTGTGAATGTACCTCGTTTTTCAATCTAATTTAAAAAAATAACCTCATTTACCTTATTTATGACTGTAAAAGAATTACATAATTAGATAATCTATTTGACAAAAGTCATGATAGCCGAGTGATTGGGTGGTCGGAATTTCGAGTAATGAGACCCGAGTTCGATCCTCTAGTGGCCGTACCAATGGGTTTTTACTAAAAACCTATGTACAAATTATATCGTTGGCTTGGACATAAAGACGGCGACGGGCTCACCACCTGTCACGTTGTCCCGAAAATATCTTCGATGGAAGGAGGGTCGAAGGGACTTAAATGTCTAGACTAGACCTCTGTCTACCCCTGTATTGGGAATTGGGTGAAGATATTTTTTTTATTTTCATTTGACAACAAACTATTAGAGAAATTGTCTTTAAACTTGTATTTAAAAACATATTTCAAACTGAATTCAAAACAAATGATAGTGTCTGAATCGTTTCCGGACGAAAATGTTCACGTTACAATCGATCCGTTTAAAGTTAGCACGCCGTTCGGATAAGGCTCCACAGTATATAATTTATTTATATTGAAACAAAAGCGGAAGCCGCTGCCGTACGTGTACATTATCCTATTTTAAATTTCCTCATTATAAAATAAATTCAATGATATTGATGCATAAATAAATCACGCTTGTCGAGTGATAGGGTGAGGAGAACACGAGTTCGATGTCCAGAAAGGAAGCTTCTAGCATGAAGTTTTTTCGAAACCAATGTACGATTTGTATAGTTCGCTTGTAAACTAAGACATCGAGACAAGTGGTGGTGAGTTTGTTGCCAATAAGCTCACCACTTGTTACGTTTTTCCGAACGTGCCCTGATCTTAACCTCTGACCACCCCATCCTTGGGAATGTGATGGAAAGCTTATATTTAATAGCGACCTTTGCCGTACCAGGGCAAACGATCTTACCTCCGAGGTCGTTTTTTTCTCTTTAATTTGACTACTTTTTAGTTCTTTTTCTTTAGAGCAGTTGTTTTTAATTTAGCAAATAACTGCGTAAGTCTGACTACAGTAAATTTTAGTCATAATTACGCAGAATGAGGTCTCTGTCTTGCATGTTTGTTTTTGGGTTTAATTTTATTTGTTACCAGAACGCAGACATGCATCTAATCTATTAAAATTTCAATAGGATATATTATCCCTGTAAACATAGTGATCTTTTGCGAGGATATATGGCTCATCATATCTAATATCATAGTTGGGACGATCTAAAATATGATCACAGATTACATACTTCCTATGGTTTACAGATTATAGTACATGTTCTTTGGCGCCAATTTTATTTTGTTGCCAGTTGTTGTGTGTCAAAGTTGAAAGGCCTGAATATGTACAGAAACCTAACTACATTTTTATTGTTATAAGAGCTAGTATTATTTCATTGTATGATTAATAAAGTAATTCACAACCACTTTTTATGCCTTGAATTAGACGATGGTGAATTTAAATTAAAACATAGTTCATAGTTTAAAATGCAAGCCGCGCTGTATTAAGTAAACACATTTTTGCCAAAAAGTAATTCAGAGATATGTGAACAATAAAAATAAAGCGCTATGTTAATTATTTATAAAAATGCTATAAAATAATATACATAATGAATTCAATAGTTTATTTAAATGGTGAAATAATAATAGATATGTTCTTTAACACATTTATCCTTTATCCTTTGTGCCCCGTAGTATTACACGCCGTCGAAGGTAATACAACTGTCAATGGTGGTATCTTGTTTTCGATTTCTCTGCTGCACCTTGGCGTAATTAGGAATTTTTCTTTGATGCTAAAGTATCATAGGGAACAAAACAATACAAAATATGTAGAGAGAGAGAGAGAGAGAGAGCTGTTGATATTCCAAAGTTTTTTGTGAGAAGCTGCTCGTAATTCAAATGTTTTTTATATAACTAGATATTTTTAAATGTTTAAGTTTACAATGCTATTCGGAAGGATTCAAATCAAAATCAATATAAAAAGTGTTATTTTTGACAAATTATATTAAAAGTTGTATGTTACATTTTATCAAATTAAAAAAAAGTAAAAGTACATAAAAAATCAACGCAAAGAGACTAATATATGTGTTACCATTGTAAGGCAAATAAAATATTTTTATTTTTATTTTACGTAGAAATTTTATGACTTGTGAAGTGAACTTGTCAAAGCAAGAAATATGCTTGGTAAACAACATAATCCAAATAAATAATAAAAATATTGATCAGTCGAGGCTCCCGTCGAGTCCAATGAAGTCTCGGCTCCGCAATCATCCAAACGAGATAGAATATATCAACAGAAATCACGTCATATTGTCCGGTGTCTATTTTTCTTTTCTGTGAGTTATAAGTATAATACATCTACTGAGTTTTGGTTTGGGTAGTAGTGGTTATTTAAAATAGAATATTCAATATTGAATTATAATAGTAAACCTTTGATAATGCCATAAAGGCGAAACCGGTCAGGTATTTAAATATAAATAAATGTGGAATAAGTAAAAGTGAATTTTAATGTATTTAAAATAGAATAGAATATTCTATATTGTACACTAACTAAATAATTATAAAATAATAAAAACAACCTGCTACTCTAGTTGATAGTGACCCTGCCTTTGAACATAAGGGTTGAGAATTCCATTCCGGCTACGGGCAAATATTTATATGATGAATATAAATGTTTATACTCGTGTCATGGGTATGTAAGTATATTCTACGTTAGCTTCGAAACTAAAACGGCAAAATACGTTAAATATACGTTTGCCCCAAATAAGTTAGGTGTCTTGAATTCTGCATACCCCAGTATTGAAAATCGCGTGAAATTTAACAAAAAATATAATTATTTATTTTTTTATTATTTATTTTTAAAAAATAACTGATAAAGAAATTACACAAGAAAACTTAGTATTATTGAAGAGTTAGTACAATGAGCGGTCTTATCGCAAAAAAGCGTTTTTTTCCGGACTACGTTTGCATGGATAGAATGAATTTGGTTTTTTTATGCACCCTTTCTTATAAATTTTTGCGCTGACATCGCACGGTGAACTTTTGTACCTATGATTATTGTCATGTATTTTATGGTGACGTTCGCCTTGTGCTTATACTCGTAAGTTATAAACTTTACTTAAACCTTACTCGCTATCCGACACTTCAAACTTATTTTTATATTCTCGACCCTCATCAAAAATTTTCGGGTCCTTTAGAAGATCCTTAGTAAGCGATAACAAGAAAGCCAAAGATTGCCCAATGATTAATTTTAAATAAAATGTCATGTATTCGACGACCTCCATGAACGAATGGCGTACACAGGTTTTCATGTCGCCAGATCCCAGATTCGATTCCCGATCTGGTCAATATTGAAAACACTTCTTCTGTGCTAAAGCAGCTTCCTTTGGGATGAAAGTTATATATTATTTATCTATCTATATACGTACATTCACTCGCCCGGGGAACGCACCCGGCCCCTCAATGCTGGCGACACTGTAAAAACCGATGTGTACTCATCCACAGAGGTTGTCAAAATAAAAATAGATTGGCCATTATCACGATCCTTTAATTACTTCTTTTCCTTCTACTTAAATTAATATATTCCGTTTGCCCCGTCACTTCCATATATTTAATTTATTTATGCTTTCCATATCTTTTTTCTATAATTTTTATTTAAATGTGTCTATAATCGTCTTGGTCTTATTTAATCTTTGAGTCTTCGCGTTTTAATTCAAATTTAAGTACGGGTAGTATAATATTCATATATGATATATGAATACAATATTCATATATATGACATTAATAGAGATAAAAATTAATAAATAAATATCTTCACGCAATTCCCAATACAGGGGTAGACAGAGGTCTAGTCTAGACAATTAAGTCCCTATGACCCACCATCCACCGAAGATATTTTCGGGACAATGTGACAGACGGTGAGCCTGTCGCCGTCTTTATGTCCAAGCCAACGATGTAATTCGTATATAAGTTTTTTTAAAAACCCACTTTACGAGTCTGCCACCTGGGGATAGAACTCGGGTCTCTTGACTCGAAATTCCGACCACCCAATCGGCAATCGTGATTTCGATCGTTGAAAGAGATAGTGTAATTTTTTTTACTTTTATTTACTTTCCTTCACAGCTGAGCTTGTAGTAATTCCAGTTCTTATGCGGGATCGAACCTGGATCGTTGTTAAGCGTTGACACAATGCTTCTCAAATATTTGAATGAAAAGCAGTCTCATATAAAATTAAATTAAATTTTAATATCATAATATACACATATTACTATGTTTTCTCATATACGTTACTCCTCTAATCTCTATCAAAACAGAATATTGGAGAGCTACTTTATTTCACTTTTCAAGATGATGTATTTGTTTCTGACAAGAAGGAATTACTGAAAGATTTGTGAAACTTTTTTTAAATATATTCCTATGAATTTATAAAACAACTTATGAACGTTTAAGCGTTTTTCAATGTAATTTATTATTAATTGCTTAGCCACTATTGGTCTGTTTGTAGTTGCAAATATAATAAGGCGGTAGCTGCTGTTGGCAGCTATTTTCGCACTCGGAAAATCAATTTGTATTTTAAAAATGCATAAACATCTCCGCGAGACTTGCTCTCAACACACTTTTTATAGAACTGTTGTTGCAATATTCCATTCGCTTCAGGTCAACGGATGATAATCTAAAAAAAGCATATGAATTTTATAATGCATTTATGTCTTATGTAATGTAGCAATATTATTTCTTTAAATACTTAAGAGATATTTTGATACTCAGTGGCGTAATAGAAATAAGCTAAGATGGAATATTTTATTGACCTGAGGTTTGCCAAAGCACAAGCTGTTACATAATAAAAATAAATAATGAATGAGGACAACAATTAATTTGAGCAATGTAATGCATACAATATGTGATAAAAAGTAGAAAAGTAGTTTTCTGCATAAGGAGAATGGAATCCTCTGAAATGGCGATACCTTGAAAACTGGCGTCTACGCTACACGGTAACGAAAGTTGTTAACCAGAGATAGAGACAGTCTCTACAGATAGATTTGAGATAACAGAATTTCTTCTAGATGGTTTTTATACTGTATGGTCCCCTTTCTGTTTTCCGAATCTGACATACGTGCGATATACAGCGATGCTTTTAATGACCTACTGGCCTGCGATTGTATATGTTTAAAACATTTTCACCACGCAAAACAAAATTAAAAACTACGAAGAAATTGTAAATAGAAGAATTATCAGGCTATGATATTCTCTTATTTTACCTCCACATAATTTCTGAATCAGTAAATTCTCGAATTAAATAACTTTTAATGATAATTTAGTACGCCCTAATTATCGAAGTCAAAAAGTGTGGGAAGTTGAAACAATAAAGTGAAAGTTTTAAGAAGTTTATTCGCTGATTATTAAAATAAACGTGAACGGGAAATTAAATGATCTCCTCAACTTTTCAGTATCAAATTTTCGGTACCGTGAAGGATATTCGATTGATTGAATTTTATGCCAAGAGCACATGGTGGCATTACATAAAGAAATTTAATTTTTTTCGACCTTTTCCGTATAAAAATGAATGTTTCCTCACAAACTTAAGATATTTTTCTATTCTTTGATTGGGATTAAAAGATATATTAGTTAATTTAATAGATGTCGCTATACACCTTTAATAAATTCTATCTTTTTGTAATTTAAATACATACTGATTTCATGTATGGCAAATATATTAAGCTCAACTATTACCGTACCGGTGTTATTTTACTGTCGAAAAATATTTAAACAGACGGCAGGCGCGTTATATTGTGCATATTATCAGGAAAATTAATGCGTTTCATTTTCATTCACATGCGTATGACAGTAAATGTACATTTATCTGGATTTATTTACTAATGTTAATAATGTTAAGCCAGGCTAAATGAATTTTTTTTTATTTGTAGAAGAAATGTACATTACCTGATGGATGGAAAAAATAATAACCACAATATGCCCTTGGCCTCTGGATTTTACTTTTTTATTAGTGGAAGAGAGTCTCGGTTAGAGAGCTAATCGACCGAAAATTGATATAGGTAAAAGAAATACTTACATATTAAAAGTAACTTGAAAATGATTTTCGTTCGGTTTCCATAATATTTTCATTTAATTTTAAATTTTTAAACTGAAAATGATATCAAAAAATGGCATATGGGCAAACATCATTTTTTAATTTCTGCCACTGTATACATACGTACATAGCTGCCTGTAATAATCCTTAATAGCCTTAACCGCCACGCTCTACAAGCGGATAGGCTATGGGCAGTCTAGGCAGTCTTGGTAGGCTAGGCTATTTCACACCTCGCACCTTAGACGCTGCTGTCCATCACCAGTCTGCTTATTGTGATCTTGTATTTTCCGTAATGGTTTATCCTACCATCTTCGTGTAGCTATTGATATTGACAACGCTTTTCTCAAATTCGCCTCTTACGACTCACATGATATGAAAGGGGGTGGCAAATCCTTGGCAACGACCTTGCTTTCAAAGCATTATTATGTATTATTTTACAACATAATGTATCGCAATACACTTTTCAGCTTTAAGTACTTGAAACGAAGCCGTACAACCATTTATTTCTAATGCTGCAATTGCCAGTATTATAATCTTCTAAGTCGGTTATGTTAATTTCCAAAATATATGCACACATAATAGTGTTGTCTACCATTAATTATAAACACATTATATTTAAAATTAAATCATTATGATATAATTAAATTAAATGATATTTAAATGATTTAAAATTAATGTTTTAATTCAAATATTTTTTTATCAAAAATGTCTTCGGCGGAAGAAGGGTCGAAAGGACTTAATTGTCTAGACCTCTGTCTACCACTATATTGGAAATGGCGTGAAGATATTTTGGTATCAAATTAACAGACAGTACTGAAGGACGTTAACGTTGACGTTGACGAAAAACTGATATATTTTTTTGTCATAAACAACTCTTGTACATTGTTAATCTTTTACATACATTGTACTGCTCATAGAAAAGTATAACGTACTGAAAGAAAAATAAAGGAACTTATAAAATATTATACGAAGTCCAATAAAGTGAACCTAGTTCAAGTTAAAAGTTCAACTAACATCGACAGGTCGAGCGGACCCCAGGGAATAGTATTGCAGGTATCCTAACACTGCTTCTGAGCCCGGTGCATGTGTTGTATTAAATTTTAAATCCTGTGAGATTTACTAATACATATGTATATTCATGCATATATTAAATAAGAAAATTAAAATAATAATTAAGTAGTTACAATAGCCGAGTAGTTGGGTGGTCGGAATTTCTAGTCGAGAGATCCGAGTTCGGGCCCCAGGTGGCAGGCTAAAAAAACTTATGTATGAATTATATCGTTGGCTTGGACATAAAGACGGCGACGGGCTCACCGCCTGTCACGTTGTTCCGAAAATATCTTCTATCTAATATCTGAGAAAAAATGTCCTCCTTAAGGGATGTCTGTGCTAGTGCTATCCTATATCCTGCGGTGGATTTTCATAAAACGTTAGTTATGTAAATTTTATAATATGTAAGTAAAAAGTAGTACTCTTTATAGTTTATTTTCACTAATTTTTACATTTTTATATATTCATAATACGCAATGCTTTATCCAACTTAGTAGCCTATAAATATTTATGAAAAAATAAATGTTATTTTTGGCGTGTCGACCGCTAACAGTCTAGTGTGCTGATGTTTGTTTACGCTAAGTGCCACACAAAAGAAAAAGTGGTCTGTTGAGTCTATTTCAGGGTTTCGAATACACGATGTCAAAGTAACTCTTCTTATGTCACTTCGTTGAATATATGCTTATGTAAGTTATGTGTTATCATAGCCTAGTAAAATCCTGTTCTTAACAAGTCATGTCTCAAATATCTTTCTGATTGTTAACAGCTCTACTTTATTCATCAGTGGTAGAGGTACACGCATCAGCTTTTGTTGTTGCATGCATGAGCCGGTTCGACCGAGGAAGTACCACGACCTCACAGAATACCGACGTGAAGTAGAAGTTTAAAAAACTTCTGCGTTTCGTCTGGTGAGTGCATGTAACCGGAGGCCCACACCTTTCTCAACGGCCGGCAGCGCATCTGCTATTCCTCCGGTATTGCAGATGTTCATGGGCGGCGGTAATCACTTAACATCATGTGTGCCACCAGCTCGTTTGCCTCCCTCTTCTGTAAAAAAAAAAAATTATATCATTTAAATTAAATATGGCGCTAGTATTTAAGATTTAAAGACTGCCTTTGAAGACTGCCAAAGACTGACTGACAGAATTAAATTATTTTTTCTGCGTGTCCTGGTAAATTTTATGTTATTTTATTGTGTGGATTTTATTACAATTTACGTGATGGCCTTCGTCATATGTGCGGTGTTATTATGGGCGACCGATAACAAAACGATGAAAAATGCAATGTGGCAGATTTAAAAATTTATTTTATTATTAAAATGGATAAGAGCGTGCTTAAGCGTAAGGTTCTTTACCTTACGCTTAAATATAGCACAAAAGTTAACAACAAAGAGGTCGAGGAACGAAGTAGACCATGAGAGCAAATTGGTCGAGGGGACACCTTAACATGTGTGTATAAGAAAATGATTGAAAATGAATTTAAAAAAAGCGAAAGAAAATATGTAAGGATGGTGACATTTAGTGATCTATCTACCCCGTCCAGGACTATGTGTGAAGATATAATTACACTGTGTGTACTTTCGGGAATTTATTGGGGCAGATTTTATGTTATTTTATGATTTTTAATATATTATATTATACAGATTTTATGTGTTAGAAGTCACGATAGCCGAGTGGTTGGGAGTCGGAATTTCGAGTCAAGAGACCTGAGGTATATCCTCAAGTGGCAGTACCAATGGGTTTTTCTAAAAACCTATGTACAAATTATATCATTGGCATGGACATAAAGACGGTGACGGGCTCACCACCTGTCACGTTTTCCCGAAAATATCTTCGGTGGAAGGTGGGTCAGAGGGACTTAAAATGTCTGGACTTGACTGCGTGAAGATATTTATATATATATATATATATATATATATATATATATATATACATATATATATATATATATATATATATATATATATATATATATATATATATATATATATATATATATATATATATATATATATATATATATATATATATATATATATATATACATATATATATATATATATATATATATATATATATATATATATATATATATATATATATAGCGGTGAATCCGTTTGGCAAGTGAACTACCGTACCAGATGTTCCTTTAACGGTGCTGTTCGTCACCTGCCTTTTGAATTATCTCACCACTTGTCGGTAGCCAATAGTATGTTCAAGGATTTTTTCTTAGTCACCTCTTACGACACCCACGGGAAAGAAGGTAGTACATTCATAGATCGTAAAGACAAGCGCAAATTTTATTAAAAGTATGTTTTTGATAATTACACGTTTTAAGTTACCTAATTAATATATTAACTTATTTGTATAACAAAGATCTTTAACAAAGGCGTGTAAATAAATAAATGAAGTGACCGGAGGTTTTAATTATTGCTTAGGATCTATTATCCTCTGACCCATTATTCTGAAACTTCTAATGAAAAATAATAAAACGATCTTAGTAGCTACGGTAAAATGAATGATACGGTTTAAACGAACTGATTCAGTGCGGCTAAGATGTAAAAAAAAAAACGTACTCAGAAAAAAGTTTTTCTTTTATTAATTAAATTCTTAAAAGTGGCGGAGACAAAGTTGTGCGAGTCAGCTATTAATAAAATATATTTAAAATATTTCAAGTCAACAAACACTTGATAATCTTATTAGGTTCTAATAATTTAAATAGTAAAAAAAAAATATCAAATTTGTAGTTACTTTATTTTAACAAAATTAATCTGTCTAAATTTCTTCACATATATAATTTTAATTTGTAAAGTTCTTTTAAATTATTTTAACAAAATTCATTTGTTTCTTCATATATAGTTTAGTCCTCTTTGACTGTTTCATATGTATCATAAAGCTTCAGACAAACAATGGGTTGAATTAACCCGTGATGAATAAGTAAGACGTCTCGTCTGCATGGCGACAATGCGAACCAAAAAGCAAACACTTCAATAATTGAATTATTTAAGGATTCATTTTTATTAAAAATAATTATATTACATATTACATAATTAAATAATTATATATTAGCTCCGATAATTACATTATAAGTTAATGTGATTCAGTGGTAGCCTATGGGCTGCTGTTAAGGTAAGGCCTATTACCCATAGTGTAAATATTTCTGTGGGCTAGACAGAGACTCTTCTTCAACTAGCTACAACTATTGATTTTATGCATAGTCAATACGAGAACTTTGAGGGACGTCAGATCATGGATCAGTATTAATGTTGACAATACTTCTTGACCGATTACTATTTAATTTCTTCGCAAGTAACTGCAAAATTCGCAATCGCTGATGGACTGATAGCTCTCTTAATAAAAAAAAAACAGTATATTATCTCCGTTAACATTTACTTAAAGGCCACTTATAAATTTACTTTGAAATATCTGTTAGGGTTCTGATGCTCTTTCAAAGAGAGACTGTAAAAATCTCAAATTTACGATCAGAACATTGGTACAGTGATTACGTTACCTGGAAATCGTTTCTAAAGGTATCAAGGGAGGGTAATACGCTGGCCTTATTTTCCTTTAGAGCCGCCTACTGTGAAACGCGAAGCCGGAAAATATTTTGCTTATTACTTTTCCATTTTATGTTTTTCCGATTAACAGGTACACTGATTTATATGGAAAAGAAGATTCATTGAAATATATACACCGACGTAGCTCGTGTAATTTGTTTTACGGTTGTTTTTTTCGCGTAATTGGACTTCAATAGAAAAAATATACACAAACATCTTACCCAAATATGAAGTATAAATTACTTAAAAGATAAACATAAAAAGGCAATCATGAAAAATAAAATGATGATGTGTGGCTGAATAATTATGTCTATGTTGTATACAATACAATCCGTAACTTTGTGGCCGGAAAACTAGAGAAGTTGTTGACTTGACTCGATATTTTGACAGATCGCTGCATTTTTATTCAACTATGTTAAAATGTTAGAATGCACTAAAATTTTAACGGGAAGGAGAATGAAATAAAATGAAATGAATGAATAAATGAAATATACTTTATTATACACCAACAACAAATGGTATTATGATAGACTAAATAATGTGCAATAGGTGGAATATTTTCTTAAAAATTAGAGCATTTAATTTTTAGAGCAGAGAAGTAATTGTTTTATATATCACTATGGTAACCGTTATTATTGTCTTATAACTGACATTCAGTTTTTTTTTACTAATTATCATAACAAACTAGCCAGAACTAATGATGGATAAAATATTCCTTATTAAGTATTACAAACATAATAATGATTAGACACTATTAAAATTTAACTAAAATTTGCTTTTTTCGTAATATTTTACGTTCCAAAAACTTAACGTAGGATCTAATTAAAACGAGAAATAATAATTATTTACGCATTGAATTACATTTTAAGTTATTTATGTTAAACCTTTCGTCAAATAAAAACTCTTGACTCGCAATTACTTTTGGGTATAGGACAAAGAGACAAACATCAAAATTTCCTTCTAAGATGTCATTTCCTTCCTATCTGTAATTCCTATCCTATAATCCATAATTGGTATGACTTTAATTTACATTTCATTCACTCTAAAATCTATATAAATAACAATAAATTGCTACACATATGACGGAGCATCACTTCAATACGAATTGTATATGGGTGTTTCTTTTTTTGGTGAGTGCGTAACTGTTGACTATTGTCTATGAATGATTTTTTGTTTATAAAATCCGCCGAAAAAATCTAAAAATTTGTCCTGCTCTAGTCGAGCCGAGCCTTTTTCTGCAGAAAAAACTATTAAAGCTCTACCACGACGATTTATGTCTGAGGATTAAATCAACTACCAAAAGATGGCGGTATAAACCTTATCGAAAAATATCAGACCGAAATTGAACAGACCGCTAACAGGAAGCGTCGAAGTCGGAAAGTGGTAGGTACGGTGATTGGCAATCCGCTTGCCAAGCATGGTGGTTATGGCAAACCCTACCTCGAGACTATATATATATATATATATATATATATATATATATATATATATATATATATATATAAATATATATATACATTTATTTATATATATATATATATATATATATATATATATATATATATATATATATATATATATATATATATATATATATATATATATATATATATATATATATATCCAACAATATAAGATTTCAAACTGATATAAGTAACGTTCTTAAGGTAACAATACATTAACGTTTAGTTATATCGCACATAACTCGTGCAAATAATGGACTTGACCCAATTGAAATTTCGGCTGCGGTAAAATAACATTTACGTCTTGGCCGTAACGGTCATATTTTGCTACGTCTGGAAGAACAATTTGGTCCGTATTGGTTTTCAATAAACATCATTTATCTAAGTCATTAAAGTAGCATTCACGCCCGCCCATATCAGGTTTAGTCAGCGAGTGATTCTTCGCAAAGGCATTTTACATTTAAAAACTTACTTACTGACTTATCTTTACGCACAATCCCTGACGGGATAGCCAGAGAGAACAGATCGTCAAGTGTCACGATCCTTACATACCTCTTTCACTTCTTTCAGATTCATTATCTTCTTCATACATGAACTTCTAAGAATCCGAGTACTCTTGACCCTCCGCTCTTCGAGCAATTTGCTCACATGGTCTTCGAAAGTTAGTGTCGGCCTACCTCGAGCCTACGTCATCAAAGTTCTAGCATTTAGTTGCTAAACAAATGCCTCTTTACTTGTAATTTAAAAAAAATATTACTGTTTTAAGTTAAGGTATAATTCCTGACGATTTGTCAGAGAAAACAGATCCCCACGCGTCAGGATCCTTACATACCTCTTTCGCTTTTTTAACTATATATAAAAGAATAGGAAATATATAAAGATATATTATAAATCAGTAATGACCACTGAATTAGCTACAGTAACATAATTTGACAAAATGTAAACCCGTAACCGATGTATATCTTTTTTAAAATGTGCTAAAGTTTTATTTCATCTGACTTTACCTACACAACATTACGAATAGTATCACTGAACAGTAAATTACTTGTATTCACATAATTTATTTTGTTTTTAAATCAATTTTGATTGTTTGAAGGATAAGATAACACAACGAAAAAATAGCCTTGTAAAGATATTTTTCCAGCACTAAAGCTTTTAATGACCGCTTATTATTTTGCAAAGTCTGAAAGGATTCATTACATTCCTTAAACAGAAAAATGTTTTTCTTAGATTCTTTATATTCCTTAAATAATAAAAAAATGTTTTTCTTGGATTTTTATGCGTAACATTGTATTCGAAGCTTCAACATTCAAGATGGGGCTGAGTAAACATTTTATATTAGTTCTTTTAGGAACTCGTTACAAGTGCTAGGAAAGTATTGAACATCGTCGTTTCTATAAAAGTGCTTCAGTATATTACCATTCATATGGAATCGATTGCAGTACTTATGTTCTTTTATAAGTAGAACTAGTATTATTTATGTTCTAATACTTCTAGAAGAAGTACTTGAAGTGTCACGATAGCATAGTGGTTGGGTGGTCGGAATTTCGAGTCAAAAGACCCGAGTTCGGTCCCCAGGTGGCAGGCTCGTACCAATGGGTTTTTTTTTCAAAACTTATGTACGATTCAGATCGTTGGCTTGGACATTAAGACGGCGACGGGCTCACCATATGTCACGTTGTCCCGAAAATATCTTCGGTGGAAGGTGGGTCGAAGGGACTTAATTGTTTAGACTAGACCTCTGTCTCCCCTATATTGGGAATTGCGTGAAAATATTTATTTATTTATTTTACTCATTTTATAAATAGAACAATAAGTGCTCTATATCAACTTTAATGTTCTCATATTTTATTACGTTTTGCTATAAATATTTTATAAGCTATAAGTATATCGCGTAGCCCTAAACTTGATTAGTTTCTTGTCCTAGTAATTGGAATCTTATAAATTAATCTAATAATTTAAATTTAAAATAAATTGTAAATAAATTTAATTTTTTCTTTCCTCAAAAACTAGTTGAAAATATTACACTCTGGCAGCGTTTTATTTAATTGATACGCCGGTCACCTGAGAGCAGTCAATTAATGGCAGTGTACAGACAAAGTGAATTTTTGAATACGCCGTTTTGTATTAGAACAAAAGTTAAAATAACGTGTAAATTTTGAATAAAAAAATATAGATCAGAAATTTGATGTTCATTACTGCTTATCATTGGCCTACCCCAGAGAGTGTCAAAATCTATAATGTACTGGTCTGGTACTACAATCGCCGATTCGCTTGACATGGGTGGCGATTATATCAAACTCTTCTCACAGAAGATGCCTATCCAGCAGTAGACTTTTACAGATCTGTAAGAACATTTTATGCAAACATCTCCACATAACTATGTTTTTATATATTTTCGCGCAATTCTCAATACAGAGGTAGACAGAGGTCTAGTCTAGACAATTAACTTTCTTTGACCCACCTTCCACCGAAGATATTTCAGGACAACGTGACAGGTGGTGAGCCCGTCGCCGTCCATATAACTAGATACTCAAAATCAACCAACTACATTATCATATCTGCAACTAGCATCGGAAATTTAGTTCCTTTATTGCGGGCTGTAAAATAGCATTGATCTGTTCAATCTCGTTACATGCGGTCGCGATACAATGCACTAGAGATAACAGTCTCGTGTAATAAATGAAGTTTATGACAGAGTTACTATTCAAACTTGACGTTTAGAATACATTTGCATATTTTGGTTGTATTAGAATTATTTATGGCCGTTAGAATGCAAAGGCTTATACGAGTATGTATTTTATTTCATTAGCAAAAGTTTAATGCGTTGGTAAAAATGTCGGAACATGTAATGATAACCTGATTGTCTAGTTGGTAGTGTCTTCTAACCTAAGGGCAGCCCTTAGTAGGTATGAATTCGGCTAGGTGCAAACATTTTTCAATGTAAATAAAATAAATAAATATCTTCACGCAATTCCCCATGGGTAAACAGAGGTCTAGTCTAGACAATTAAGTCCCTTCGACCCACCTTCCAACGGATACATTTTCGGGACAAAGTGAAAGGTGGAGAGCCTGTCGTCGTCTTTAGTTTTTTATAAAACCCATTGGTACGAGCCTGACACGTGGGGATCGAACTCGGATCTACAATATAATATTTATTTATGTAACGTTAGATTGGACCCTAAGATGGCGATAGGCTTCAGTATAAGGTGGGTCGAAAGGACTTATTGTTTTAACCCCTTTCTACCCCATTATTCGGAAAATTCGAGAAGATATTTTATTTTAAATAATACTGGTATATTAATCTTTTATTACAATTTAAAAATAATTTTTCTCGTATAACTTTATTTTTCCTATCAAACTACTTAAAAGCAAGAAGCGCTCGGGGCAATTTTATATCAAGCTCATCCAATAACCTGCTGTTTTTAAAAACAAAACATTCTTATTTCGTAGTTTATATCGATAAAAAATTTTATTTTAAAATTTAAACGAGCTCCTTGTTTCACGCTCAGATGCTTCCCTCGCGGCATGCAAATTTTAGCTTTAACGATAGCCCATGTCTTAAACCGATACAATTGAAATTGTCGATACTACGGATGCACGTCTTTCGGTCTCGACATTTAAGAACAGTATTACAGTTTTCTTATCGATCCTTAAATATAGTTATTATAAATAGATACATAGATGGGGACAACATCACACACATTGCTCTGCTCCCAAAGTAAGCAGCTTGAGCACTTGTAATTGTAAATAAAAATGAGCGGTAATAACGTAATTTACCACAACTTTGCTGAATTGGTATTCAGATTTTTAACATATTGTTTCAGAAATTCATAAAACTATTTTTCATGAATGTTAAAAAAATAGTTAACTCAAAATTATGGTAGATGCTGGCTTAGATACTTTGGATTATAATATGTTTTTATGTGAGAAAATCAACAATCCATAAAAAATTTTGATGGGAAAATAAAAAAATGCCTGGATCTCGAAAAGGGCAATAATAACTAAGAACTATATAATAACTAAGACCCCATAGTACCAGAAAAGAAACCGTCATCTGTCAAGCCTTTTCGAAGTAGAAAAATTACGAACATACGCACATTGAAATTTTGTAGCTGCAAAACTACTTAAACTGATTTGTTTA
This sequence comes from Sericinus montela, assembly GCA_029286605.1. Classification (NCBI taxonomy): domain Eukaryota; kingdom Metazoa; phylum Arthropoda; class Insecta; order Lepidoptera; family Papilionidae; genus Sericinus; species Sericinus montela. Next base: position 1,108,843 of record JAGSMR010000032.1, on the reverse strand, counting down.
AGAGAGTAAAATCAATCGCTTAATATACATTTTCAAGCACTTTATTTAAAATACTTCACAAAAAAAAACATTTAAATGGGATACTTTTCAGTTATGTAAATGGACATTAATTGCTATTTTACGGTTGAATAGTTCGGTGAATTAAGGATTGTAAATGAACGTCTGTGCGTTTAACCGATTTTACCGCCATACGTTGTATTGAAATTCGAATAATTGCCTTTCAGTTTTTTTTTTTAATTATTTTGTATTTTTTAACAACGATAATGTTTTGCAATATAATTCCATTTCATTTAGTAAAAAATCTTTACAAAATCTGCTAGTTATTATACACTATACTGCAAAAAGACAGTATAAAAAAGAAATTACAAGACGGAAAATATGTGCCTGATTCCTCAGCACTTTAGCAACGCACCCCGCTATGGGTGGTCTTTCTTGTTGAATTCCTTTTATCCCGATTGATTAGATGGTCATTTGGACCACATCCATCACAAAAAATCGAGAGATCGAACGAACGCGAACGAGCAAAATGTCTCGAAGTGTAAGATACTGCGATCGCCAAACCGCTTGCCAAGCATGGTGATAATGTCAAATCCTTCTCCTGTAAGAAGATTACAGCAGAAGCCTATGGCCAGCAATTGACTTTTAAAAGCCGCTATATATGTATGTAGATGAAGACCAATCAAAAACAAGGCCTCACTTCAAAGAAAAATGTATCAATTTCCTTTCGTCAGTAATTCTGAGCATAAACTTTTGCTTTGGAAATAAAATCCAATCAGAGTGTGATTGGATTCCTGTACAGTGAACGCAAGAATTTTTTTCAAGTTATGTTTAAGCTACACCACTTAGTTTGAGAAAAAAAATCGGAAAAAAAAGTAGAAAGAAACCACATAAAATGTAACTTACCTTCCTTTTTTAAAAGAGTTCACATTATAACATATAAAATAACTATATACAATAGTATAAAATACAATAAACGTTCTGCTATGCTATCCCCTTCCTTCGCCTTTCCAGTGAGTGTTGTAGGTGACTGTAGCAAATAGCCTCGAATACGACACATTGTGGCCATAATGGGCAGCAGCCTCTTTGCGAGGTATTAGGTACTGCGATCGGCAATCGGTCAAATATTTGCCATATTTGACCGATTGCCGATCGCAGTACCTAATCCTCCGATTACGTTAAATCGTTTATATGCAGTTTATATATTGCAAAATAGGTTACGAAAGTTCTTTTATTCTGCTGCTAAACCTTAGAGCCTCATTTGGATTAAGTCAAAATTCAATAGGAGTTAGAACTTTTCTATATTTACTAAGTTGGGTTTAGTATATATAGAATCTTTTTACTCGTCTATAGAACTTAGATTGTCCATATGTTTTCAGCTAGGAAGGGATGAGGGTAAAATGGTGATAGGATATTCTCTTTATAACGCGGCTTCAAAATATTGCGGAGTGATAACCCGCGCATTTTTACGAACACCTATCCCTTCAACTTCCGTCTTCTCGAACTTCCTCTTCTTTTTTCTAAGTTTTCTCTCGTACAATGTACTTAAAAGATATTAACTTGATACTAAGTTGAACAACTACCACGCAGTAGGTACTTAAACAAGGAAGAATATACTTTTATAACGGTATGTCGCGCCATTTTATAACTGGGTCAGGACGAAGATAAAATCTAACCAGTACTCCCCGCTTTTCTTTGTTGCATCTGAATGATTTAATATTATTATTATGTTGCGGAATTTTATAGACTACTTTATACATAACGTGGATTGAAAATAACATTCCAAATTTGTTTTAAGAAAAATCATCGAATTAATGACGATGTAATTTGGCGTTGAAAAAAAAGTAACTGAATGTTATGATAAAAAGTAAAAAAAGTGCTAAGTTGGAAACCATTAAGAAAAAAATTTAATTGTCACGTTATCGTTTTGCTAAAAAGCTTCCCGTACTCTAGGATTTGTCATTCGTAATGTCAGTTAGTTAAATAACCTGAAAACTTTAAGGACCTCTATTATTCATGTGTCCACAGGCATTACGAATATGCAAGTCAAGTTATGCGATACACTCTGAAAAGCTAGAGAGCACTGAGAAAAAAAATAGTAGTAATTATGCATTAAAATACCTTATAAACTATTGAAATGCTTTAGATTAATGAACTCTATACACGGTGATATTTATAACTCGCAACCCCTAGATGCATATGCGCTTTCAAATTTGCACACTCAAAGATTGTCTGTACGCAACTTGTTTCGAAACTGACCGTAAAAGTTTCACTCGATTTAAAATCTCCATACCCCCCCGGCACGCACAATTTACCCCAAAAGCTCATTTATCTTACACTCATCCAAATTTTTCAAACATTTGACTAAGTCCAAATATCCATCATTTGATTTATTAGCAAGGCAATTTCCATCCGTTAATAATGGGAACTATTACTTCAAGTGAATCATAAAGCTATGCAACCAACTAGTAATTTTATTCTTATCTCATTCAGAATTTAACCTGTCTGTCTTTCTCATTGAACTTTATTGTAAATTAATTTTATGATTATTAAAATATTGTTAACTGCAAGCTTAATAATATTAAAATTAAAAACACCAGATAAAATCAAACTGATGGGTGATTAGCATCAATGTGTAATGTCGCCAATACACTCGCTGAGCGAGGCTTATTCTTCCTTAGGGAGAATCGATTCGAATTCTTTATCTTGCAATAAACTTTTATCAGACGATATGGTTTTTGTTTCATGAAATTTTAAATGGGTTTTTCTAATTTTACACTGGCACATTACGCAAATAGTCCGAACTCATCTTAATACTGCATTTGAATTTGAGCTGCAGCGCTGGGTTTAAATTAGATTGTCTGGCGAGCTACAGCCATAAATAAATAGAGACATATGTACGTAATATACATAATAAATATAGACATTTATTTATATACATATTCGAAAAACATTACGAAAAGTCACGATAGCCGAGTGGTTGGGTGGACAGAATTTTGAGTCAAGAGACCCGAGTTCGATCCCCATATGGCAAGCTCGTACCAATGGGTTTTTCAAAAACTTATGTACGAATTTATCGTTGGCTTGGACATTAAGACGGCGACAGGCTCACCGCCTGTCACGTTGTCCCGAAAATATCTTCGGTGCAAGGTGGGTCAAAGGTTCTCAATTGCCTAGACTAGACCTCTGTCTGCCCCTGTATTGGGAATGACGTGAAGATATACATATATGAAAATATCACCCTTCTTCTGCAAGGTCGGATGAAAAGAAACAGCATAAATCTATCAGTAAATGTCTTATTGCTGAGCAAACGCTCTCTCACTTTTGAAAGGTTCTCGAGTTGGCAAGGATCGGCTATATTTTTAGTACTTTACTGTACGTGACATCTGAATGCGTATTGTGGGACCATATGAAGTCACTTTTACTTTTATTCGGAATAATCGCATATCATTATAAACTTAAATCATCTCCGTTCATAAATACAAATTCGTATAACAAGTTCCAAATTTTTTATTATTTTAATAAAAATATTTCCAAAACCTCTATGATCCTGGAAAATTATTCCACGTCTGTCAAAATAATTTTACTTCTTATGGTCTTCCATATCAACCATCGATATTTTGGTTCAGTATTCTTAAAATGTTGAACTGGGATTAATAGAAACACAAGGTTAACAACAAGATTTCATTCAATTTTCTCGTTTCACGATTGCGAGCTCTTAAACTGTAATGGTTTCCTTCAAGTTGATTGTCTTCACAAACATTCCGTTTTGTTTGTTTCCAATCTATTCTATGTTTTCAGATCGGATAAACTTTTAACTAATTGAGTATTTTTGATAAACTTGTTTATAAAATCACGTATCATAGAAACAGTATATCGATATACTGGTTAAATTAAAATCCATTGTTGAACACTTGTACACAATTCACTTCACATTCGCTACATTTTTACCAAGTGACAATAATTGCAAGTATAAATTATACAATGTACTCGTATTACTTAAACTGTATTAATTCTATGTCTTATGATTTAAACAAAAGTTCCTACAAGAAGTTCGTACTAAATATCTATTCTAATAAGCTATCTTTTCGAATGACATATGAATGAAGCCATCAAACCCTGTGATAAGCACATACCGTGTAGCGTAAGAATGTACTACCTCCTTTCCTCCCGCGAGTGTCGTAAGAGGTGACTGGGGGAAAACCCTATAAAATGTCTATGTCTATCTTATAAATATTTTTAGTGACAGATGCAGTTTTTAAATTCTTCTTATAATTATGTAATTTTCTATAATATACACGCTCGATATGCGGATTGGCGATCACAGACACTCGCACTTGAACCTCTGCCGCTGGGCATCGGTTTGATTAGTTTTATTAAATTGATTATTAATCAATTTAATATTAAATTATTAAATTGATTAATAATCAACTACGCCTACAGAAATAATGGAAGTATAAAATTCTGGATGTAAATAAAGTTCTAATGTAACCTACAATTTGTACATGATACTCAACATTGTAGTAGATTAATGTTCAGCGTAGTAAATTCTAGGAATTAAACTCAGCAATCGATAGATTTATTACATTTTCGTTTTCGTTTTTTGTTATATATAAGTTTTTGTTATTCGGTTTTCGTAATCTAATATAGTCGCTAGTTTTCCTTTTAACTATTTTTTGTTTTTGCCAAAGTTTTTTGCTCATTGATCAGACAATTTGTTATCTCGATTGCTTGCTCTTTCGTTTTTCGTATGCAATACATAAAAATACAATTTTAAAAATAAAATACTTTACTGAATGATAGAACTCGATTCAACGAATGTTTCTATAAAAATTAACCGCGTTCTTCAATTAGAGCCGAAGATATATAGAAAGAAAGAATTAATGAATAGAATGAATGGAAGAAGAAGTCAATTTCTATGCTCGACTAACAGATGACTATCAGAGATTTCCATACACCTCAGATTTAGACTAAATAAATAAATTATTTTGCTTAGTACATACATAATACAAATGAAAGACTCAGAAACTGACTCGCTTACTGACTTCACCTATATATCAAGGCAAACTAACTCGGGACATCCTTATGAACTTTGTTAATTATCACACCTTGCCCCTTTTCAGTCTGAAAGTTCTTGTTACGAACTGTACCGACTAACAGGTGGGAATGTTGGGAGGTGTGAAAAGTAATGGATATTGTAGTGTTATGAATAATTATTTAGACGTTAGATTAACGTAGATAAAGTTAGTAATTTTAAGATGGTAATTTTCACGTCTTAACTTTAAGTACAATTAGCTGTTGGAACTTCATTATAATGTTTTGATATATTTTTTGTTCATGTAGTGGAAAACTTGCAGATAGAATATTTTTGGGTTATGTTGGGATCCAAATCAGCAACTATTTCAGTTACTAAATATAAAATCGCTATCTCTGTCTCTTCTTGTAGGCCGTTGTCAATTACTAAAAACGCTACATATTTTAAAATTTGTAATGTTCTAAAAACTTTGTAATATTTTAAAACTTATACTCATTTTGAATTCTTAAAATACGGGATGCACTTTTTATTACTCTGTCCAGGGAGAATTGCATAAAGCAAGTAAGTAGGGCTTGAAACATTTTAATTAAAAATTCTTTATAACGAAACGTAAATTTAACGTTGCTTAATGAGTTTTTTTTATGAGAGTTCAAATGGTTTTGATTTTTATTTGAGTTTTAAAATAAAACATTAATCAATTTTTATTACAATTTTTTTGTAGTGTTGATTTCCTGCGAGTAAATAAATCTTTTTTTTGTATAAGGAAAGAATATAAGAATATGTATGAGGAAAGAAATAAAATGTAATACTAAATGTAGCCGTGATTTTTCAATTTTGCGGCCCCTCAAACATTTTGTTGAAAGATTTTCAATTATTTTTCATATCTTTGTAAGTTTTAATAAAAGCGTAACGCTTTTATTATTAATTTTGAGATATTATAATAAATTTTTATTGTGCCGAAAATGTTGGTAATACAAAATAATTATCTTAGATATAACTACCTAATTAAAGAGAATCCTTGTACATTCTTGCTTAGGGCATGTCTTTGTTTGTTATATAATATTTATTTTGCAAGAGAAAATTTTGATATAAACACATTTACAATGAAATCGTACATGAGTTACGTCATGTAAATTAATGTTTAATATTTGTATACAGTATATAGTTTGTATAATGTATAAATTATATTCTTCTTATAATAGTCGTACTTATGTCTGTACGTTTATTATTATATACACGTACGTCGACCACCGAGGACGAGTGGCGCACACACCGGTTGTCAAAGTGTTGCCAGCTCTGAGGTCCTGGGTACAATTTCCGGTCGTGTTAAAGAAGAAAACACTTTTCCGAAATTTTCTCGGGTCTGTTTGTGGTACCTTCATTGATTCTGACTCCGAAACACAAGTACACCAGCGTATTTATAAAATATTACTGGTAAAATTCTTTAAAAAATATGCAATTAATATAATTGCTCCGATCCATTTACAAGGTAAGCAGAAAGTTTTTAAATACATACGTACAACTCCATTAGTATATGTCCATTGTAGCACATAGGCCCCTCCTATAAGGGGTATTTGCCATAATCGCCACGTTTCGTAAGCTTCGTACACAGACACCTCTCACCATAAACGCTAAGTTATCTCGCCAACTATCGTAAGATAGTTTAGCAAATAGCCATTTATAAATGTAATAAACATGAAGTACAACTTATTCTAAATTACTTCAGGAATTAATTCAATTTAAATTACATTGCTTTAACATAATCTGAAATGTCTCAAAATAAATTAAATTCTCAATGTAAAAATTCCACTTCAAATTCAAATGCCTTATGATAGTCACGATCTTTTAATAAATGATTCGACAGAAGAAGCGTTTATGAGAAAATGAAATTATTCTTTCATATTACTTATAGAGGGAAGTCTTTGATGTACGAACTTTATTAAGTAATTTGGTTGAATTATTGTTGGTATAAGAGCTCCGATGTTGGAAAAATAAAACGAAGCCGAATACAAATTGTCTGCTTACAATTTCTTATCACAGTCACGTATAAGGACGTCAAAGACGTCTATCTCAGCTTGTTCAAAACTTACTTAACGGAATGAAATGGTTATAAATGTCGGTTACGAATTGTTTTCGCTACTTTTTTAATATTATATGTGACTAGAATGTGCTCCCGTGTGATATTAGCGAAAGAAAGGGGGTATGGTAACTCTCTTCTTGCCGTACGTGTAAGCAGCACCAAACTTTAAAAATGGCTTTGGTGATAGATGGCGGAATAACTATCACGAAAAATTCTAGACCAATTTTAAGTAGACCGGTGAAGAGCTGCAGATTCAAAAGGCAGGTGCAAAGTGGCTGTTACTGGGGTCGCCAATCGGATGGTCATGTATGGCTATGGCAAATCCTCTTAGCGAAGAAGCAAATTAAGAATTTGCTTAGCGTTTACATTTGGAAACATAGAGAGTGACTAATAGAATAATTTCGAGAATTGCAATGGCTACCAACAATTCTTATAGTTTGAAAATGGGTAACTAAACATAAGCTGATCGTTCAATGTTAGACAGTTACGTTTAAGATGTTCTTCGATCCACTGGATGAATGTCTCGATAAAGACGAATTATATTTAGGGCCAAGCGAAAAACGCTTGCCAAGCACGTTGAATACTGCAAATCCTCTGTGCGAGAGAGTCCTACAGTGAACTTTTACTGGCCTTTATGTACTCAGAAGTAACTGCAGTGCTGATGGATTGGACTCTAAGTTCTAGAAAAAAAACAATTTCATTGTGTGAGTGGTCACAGTGACGACTCACATAATCTGTAAGGCTGGTTTAAAAGGTAGGTATGGGGTTCGAAGATAATAGTTTTAAGAAGAATTATATATTTTCCTACTTCCGTCTACAGTAAAATAAAGATGCAATAGGGATTCACTGGTCTGAGGAAGGGGGGGATGATCTATCACCTATTCCGAAGCCTTGCATTTACTTAATAAGACTTTTTATTACTTATTATTTTATTTTAAATATACCGTATTATTTTTGGTGTCGAGTGACGAGTGGCGTAAACACCGGTTTCTAGGTGTCTCCATCTCGAGGTCCCGGGTTAAATTCCCAGTTGGGTCAATAAGTTAGTTAGATTATTGAATTCAGTAAAAATAAATCGGTAAAGAAATTCCGATTTCTCAATTCATGTTAAGACATTCATCATAACGGCTTGTGAAAGTCCACTGCAGGACATATGCCTCTCCCCAATGAGAGTGTTTGCCATAATCGCCACTCTTGGCAAATGCGTTGGCAATCGCAGAACTAGACTCTTCGCACCATAGACGCTGCAGCCCCTCATTGGCCTCCTGATATGTAGTCTCGTATTTTTTGAAGTTTAGATTTATCAGTAGATTATTACTTTTAAAAGGTGAAAACTTTATAAATTTATCTATTAGCCGCCTCTTACGACACTCACTGGAAGTAATGAGTGGTAAAATCTTATGCCATACCCAGACGGAAATTTAAATTAAAATAAAAATAAAACTTCAATTGAATAAATGACAGCATAGAAATCTAAATAAAAGAAAATAAATTTAGCCAAATGTGCGAATTAAAATTGATATGTCCATGTTGATTTTCAATGCTTAAAAAAATTCCAAAGACTGAATAAACCTCCAGTAAATAGAAACTCTGCAGTGCAGTGTTTGATTTGGTCATTCATCTGAAGACTTTTACTACCTAAAAAAACTTACCGTAAATAAAACTGTAGAAGAGTTCAAATGAAGCAAACTTAACGAAATCCCCAAAATAAAATTTGACCTGTAGGAAGATAAGCGAACAAGTTCGTTTTATTTTCCCCTCTGCAGTAGCCATTCAATTTACGTTATTATTTAGAAGCTTTGCGCTTTTTCCGTCAAGTTAAAACTCTGCTCAGTACAAAATATAATTTAGATTATTAAAAGTCACGATAGCCGAGTGGTTGGGTGGTCGGAATTTCGAGTCAATAGACCCGAGTTCGATCCCCAGTTGGTAGGCTCGTACAAATGGGTTTTTCAAAAACTTATGTACGAATATCGTTGGCTTGGACATAAAGGCGGCGACGGGCTCACCGCCTGTCACGTTGTCCTGAAAATATCTTCGGTGAAAGGTGGGTCGAAGGGACTTAATTGTCTAGACTCGACCACTATCTACCCCTGTATTGGGAATTGCGTGAAGATGTTTTATATTTTATATTATTTTTTTAGATTATTTAAATATCTTTAAAAATTGAACACCTCCTTTACCTTTAGAGGCGAAATATGTCAAAAGATTCAAAAGATTCGAAGAATTTCAAATTATTTCTTTCCGTAATGATTGTTTACTTCAAAACACAAGACAGCTGCGTTGATCCTACCATAAATTAATACTGAGGTAATCAGAGGTCTGGACACTTAAGCCTTTCACCAAGCGTATTAGATATAAGGTGAAAGGGGCGAGCCCATCACCGTTTAAGTTTCCAAGCTTATGGCGCAATATAATAATATTGCGCATATTTGAATAGACAAATATTTATATAAACATATACATCCATGACTCGAGTACATACATTCATATTGATCACACAAATTACCCCTAGCGGGACTCGAACCCGAAACTCTAGGCTTCGAAGGAAGTATCTCCACCAAGTAGGCTATCGGGTTTTCTACATAATACAGAAAGCATTATCCTCGTAGTTATCTGTCTTATCTCGGAGTCCCTCTTTCAGTACTGGGGAAGAAAGGTTCTCGACGACCCCCCAAAAAATGCGACGATCGGCATAATATTGCGAAGAGTCGAATGATGCAGATGGTGCAGAACCGATCTATGCGGCAATTTATGGGAGAGACATGTACAGAAGTAAACTTTTGAAAGTATGTTATGGAGACGATGATAATGATTCGGTATTGTGTGGTTTAGTTGTACGGATCAAATTTTATATTATTTGTGACCGATTATACTAATACAAACTTAACCCACTATTTTCATATTTATCTATAACATTAATTACAGATTCATTATATCCTTAATTAATTTTTTATTCCGTTATGAAAACACACAGCAATTACAAAAACATATATTTAAATAAGCATAGAGCTGTTTATGTTTTCACATCTGTAAAAACACCTTACACAAAATATTTTCGCAAATAAAGCCTTAATGCTTAATTCGAACTAAAGACACATTATTCAGCTCTGCTAGCGTGAACTAAAGCACCCGAAAATAATCCCTGGAATTAACAAACATAGGATACGGAACAGGAAACGTTACTGCTATAGAAGCTATTAAAAGAAACTATGAAAACACGAAATACGGATAGTATAAAGAGGCATTTGCATCCGGTGTAAATGTGTCGAATATCCTACAAAATTGTAATGTAAAATCCTCGCACTCTCTCGGACATCGCATCTGTTACAATAACCACTCTGAGCCGTCGAGTCGAACAATGGTACAGAGAGACGAGCATTGAAACATTTGTCCAACCCATGCGATTTGCTCTTTCCGCTGCCTATGCGAATATTTACTGTAGTCAGCAGGCAGTGTATTCAATGAGATGCATTGCACCAGATCAGATTTTTTTAACATTTTTTAAAAATGTGTTTGCAGTTTTCTACCAGAAATCATGTTCCTAAGAACCAACGAAAGGGCTTTGAGGACTTGTGTGAGCAAATAAGATATAAAAAGTTTATATCAAAGTCACATGTTCGAAATGCGTTTAACTGGTCGAATGACGGGATAATATCTATCTTGGAGCTTCGACGAATTTATATCTCAAATCCCTTAGAGTGGCTACCTTTGTCCGACTATCCCTGCAAGTTAATGCCGGTGATGAAGATTCCTCTTAGTGACTAAGTCACGGTTATTTTGCCGTAACCCACCGCCACTGACAATGGCCTTCGGACCAATTCCAAAATTTAGAAAGGTGGATAACATGGACTGATAATTAATATTTAATAATTTTTAATAAATATATAAATATCTTCACGCAATTCCCAATACAGGGGTAGACAGAGGTCTAGTCTAGAAAATTAAGTCCCTTGTCCCGACGTTGTCCCGAAAATATCTTCGGTGAAAGGTGGGTCACCTTCCACCGAAGATATTTTCGGAACAACGTGAGAGGTGGTGAACCCGTCGCCGCCATTATGTCCAAGCCAACGATATAATTCGTACATAAGTTTTTGAAAAACCCATTGGTACGAGCCTGCTACCTGGGGATCGAACTCGGGTCTCTCGACTCGAAATTCCGACCACCCAACCACTCAGCTATCGTGGCTACTAAGAAAAAGGTTTTAATAACTTTTAACGAGGATAAAATTTAGTCGTATGGTAACAGTGTAAAAATATTGCCACTCCCTTTCTACCCGTGGGTGTCGTAAGAGGCTACTAAGGTAAGCAGTCTTGAACATCGTTATGGCAATCAAAAGATGGTGGGTTAACTATCTCTTAATAAAACAGACCAAAATAATCAGACAGAAGATGGACAGCAGCCTCTAAGGTGCGAGATGGCAAATCCTCCCTATGGGAGAGGCATATGTCCTGAGGTGGACTTTAATAGGCCGTTATGTATGTATGTTATGTAACTTTAGATTAATAATGCACTGATTTTTAACCTGAAAAATTCCGTTCCGTTCTGTAAACTTAAATCGTGAGTGAAACCGGCGAGTGTATCTTTTATAAAACCTTTTCCTTCTCAAAAACGAATAAATCTGTATAGAGTATTTCATTAGCACAGTCTCGATAGTGTCAAACGTGACTTGGTTTGGAACAACTCGGTACAGTCTCAATAACTTACCGCACTTTGAATAGTTCGTTATGAAATCAAACGAGGAATATGTTATAACTATGTTCGGAAAATTCGTGTCCTGTATTTCATAATTAAAAGCCATACCAAGAGATTGTATATAGCATAAAAAATATATCATTTATATAATATAAAAATTTGTATTTAAGTTGAAGAAAGGTTGCATTCGACCTCTCTCTTACTATCTTTAGGTAAGTAAAACCGTAATACAGTAGAAACTTGGCAACAAACACTCTGCCTAAAATGTAACTATTTCGGATTTCGCCCAACTTTGTTTAACTCCGTGAAACAGTTATTTAAGTTACAAATCTTATTCCTTTGCTATGAAAGCAAAGCGAAACGTATAAATTACTTTGGGACTTGTATTAATTATCAAAGGTGGTTCAAATGAGGAACTGAGTTTCCTGTCAATTGATAGTTTTTTTTTTATTTCAGTCTATTATTTCTGGGAAAATTATTAATTAATCACTTTCCCGAAAATAATAGACTTACAAAAGGAAAATATCGGAACGACTAATAATGAGTACTAATGCTATCTACCAACTAGCCCAAATAGGTGATATTATAAATGCGTGATTTCGTTTGCTTGTTATGATTTTACTCCCAAACTGAGTTGCTCAATTGAAGCATATTTTTCTCGGGAAAACTTTAATACGAGTCTAGTCACCGGCAATAGTTGGTAATTATATAATAGAAAAACGAGACATTTTTCAATTGCAGAAGTAGTTTCAAATAGTGTCCTAACAAATAATTTATACATAGATTATACTATAATTATACTTGGAAAGTTAGACACATTTCAACAGAGTTAAGTGACAAAGTGATAGGTGGTAAGCCCGACGCGGACATCTATATTCATCGATTCCCCGCAACTTTTACAAGTCGTCAGTTTGGTTATCAGTTCGTCGAGCCATGTAGCGGGCCCATGCCAAGTCAGCGCGCTGATCTTTATGGCTATATCGGTTCCTTTAGTTCTTCCGCGGTGTCGATGATTTTTCTGATTTAGTCTAACGAAATCCTTATTATAAAATTATATCAAATGGGAGTCACGATTGCCGAGTGGTTGGGAGGTCGGAATTTCGAGTCAAGAGACCCGAGTTCGATCCCCAGGTGACAGGCTCGTACCAATGGGTTTTTCAAAAAAAAAAAAACTTATGTACGAATTATGTCGTTGGCTTGGACATAATTATTAGAAACACGGCGACGGGCTCACCACCTGTCACGTTGTCGCGAAAATATCTTCGGCGGAAGGTGGGTCAAAGGGACTTAGTTGTCTAGACTGGACCTCTGTCTACCCCTGTTTCTGGAATGGCGTGAAGATTTTTTTTATTATTATTTAATATAATAAATAAATGAAAAAATATTGATAACATTTATTTGGAACATAAATCATCTGTTTAAAATTTATAGTGTACGATAATAACAACATTAAAGTAGAAACTGTGTCGTTGCAATTTTTATTTAATAATAACACAGCACATAGAATAATTCTACTACACATAGAATTCTGTAAATCCTTGATGCTAGCTGCAGAAGCTGCCGTTAGACTCTAACTAATGACAATTTTTTCCACGCTAAATCAGATTAACTGTCGTTAATTTATAAACCTGATAAGCCGTTAAACTAATTATTGATCCCACAGAAAAGGCCTGAGAGTGGAATAGCACGTGCGTACGCTCCCTGACGACACTTAAGTAATTCTATTTTAGAGCAACGACAAAGGTTATGGAGGACGTAAATAAATAAACATAATCATGCACAGTCATTGTTTACTTACTTTGACGTAACGTTGCTTTTAGGAACCCTTTTCAGCGCTTGTTTCACATTGAAGCTGACATTCACGAGGCCATGTCACGCCTAAAGTATCATTAGCCGTTTTTTGTGCACGATTTACCTGGAGATTACAATTTCTATTTAAAATATTTTTTGCAGAAATAGTTCTTCGCTCAGAATTCAACCTTATTCGTACCTTTTATGTTATTTAATAAATTATGATTTATGACTAGCTGCCCCTGCGGCTTTGCCCACAGTTTAATAATTAACGTGAAACCCTAATTATGTTTCTAAAATAAAAATAGTCTATGTTAATGCTTATAACATTAGCTGTCTGTCAGTGAAAATCCTGTTAAAATCGGTCCAGCTGTTTCAGAAATTAGCCGGAACAAACAGACAGACAGACAAACAAAAATAAAAAAATATTTGGTGAATGTACCGTATATATTACATATATGTAGAAAAAACGGTTATTTCAATATTATAAACACTCCAATTTTATTTATATGTATAGTTGGAGATTTTTGGCTAGTTTCTTTTAATTTAAATTTCATATCCATTTTATTTCTTTTACTTTTACATGAATCAGTGCTGGCCGATTGAGGAAGCTCAAAATTGCTCAACCTGCTATAGAAAAGGCTATGCCGAGTAATGACGGGGGCTAGTGCTATCTGAGTTCTCCCCTAATCTCATTCAATCGCTTTTACTTCTTTTATTCAAGTAAACCTACTTACAATCTAATAGCAAACATAATGAGAAAAATATGTTTGTTTTAAAAGAAATGAAAAGACTTCACTCAAAACAACTAGGTTTCTACATAAGCCATTCCCTGTTTCATTGCTGAGTAAATGCTACGTCTTATTCTTTGTGTTAAATAAAGTATCCAGCGGAGACTTAGTTCGTTATAGGTTTAATAAAAGCACATTTGTTTTATTTTATTATTCTCAGAGTACAGTGCATTACATTATTTGTGTCCAATGGATTAAAATAAAACTTATAAAAATAAAAAATAAATGTATCTTCACGCCATTCCCAATACAGGGGACTAGTCTAGACAATTAAGTCCCTTCGACCCACCTTCCATCGAAGATATTTTGGGACAACGTGACAGGTGGTGAGCACGTCGTCATGTTGCCGTGTTTATGTCCAAGCCAACGATATGAATCGTACATAGGTTTTGAAAAAATCCATTGGTACGAGCCTGTCACCTGGGGATCGAACTCGGGTCTCTCGACTCGAATTCCGATCGTCCAACCACTCGGCTATCGTGACTTAGTATCTATAAAGTTTGCGTAGTTATGTAAATATTAAAGTACGTTTAAAATTCGTTTATTTAAATACCATGTATGTATTTAAATAAACGAACATGTATTTGGAACAACAAGCCAGATAATACATATACAAAGATATGTATTTACACTGATATACATTTATATATACATAAAGAAGAGAGCTACCCAAAAAAGTTATTACATTTAATTATCCATCACTCAGTGTTTATTCAGAATAAATAAATAGTTAACTACATACACCCAGCCCGGGACAACGTAAAAAAGAAAATTTTCTACATTGGTCGTTTGGGAATCGAACCTCAGAGTTGGCGGAACCTCAGAGTAGGCGACACCTTGAAAACTGATATTTACACTACTAATCCATGGAGGTTGTCGAGTGGTCTTCAAAATTCATTATTTTTCATTATTATTATTACTTTAAAGTCGTGAAGGCGTGGCGTTCAGACAAACGAAGCTATTTCAGCCCAGTTTTAATTAAGATTGGCGTAAACTTTCTAAATATCAATTTAAATACCCTTTCAGGCGTTGACGAATAAATTATATTCTACAGTTTGGAATGCATTTGATTATTAAATCAAGATATGATCTGGAAAGAAATTTTTAATTATTTGAAAGCTAGCGCCACCCAAATAAATTAAATTTCAATGACGATTACGCTTGCTTAACGGTCTGTAAAAGACCTATTTCTGTATTTGCTGCCGACAAGATAAGACATAAAATTCAAAATAAATTAATTAAAAAAGGCAAGCGGATTGACGTTCGCAGTGCCAGACGGTTCGCACCATAGAGACTGCTGACCGTCACCTGTCTACCGTCAATTATTTATGGTGTAGTATTTCTGAAATGATAATCCCGCCGAATATTGGAAGTCATTACGAATTTCAAAGCTTCTGCCTTAGTCGCCTAACTCGCAAGTATATATATACTCGCAAGAAGAAAGAGAGTTTAAAATTTTACCACTCAGAACTTTATAATTTGGTTCAGATAATGATTTGTCTGTATGTACATTTACCACAACAACTATGGAAGACATGAACTGCTGATGTCGGCTTAAAGTGTTAGTAAAAAAACAAGGTTTGTTCCATTCTTTTCTGATATTATAATGATAACTGTAATATATACATATTACCTAATAGAAAAAATCACTGGTACATAGATATTTACTTTTCCCATTTCATTTTTATTTTATATTTTAAACAGATAATAAATAGTTCGTACCAATTTAAGCATTTTTGAATATGTCACTTCTAAGATTAAATTTTACGCACATTTTATATATTTAGTTACGCAGAAATTTGAAATATATATTGTTTCACAAGGAGCAAACTAAGAGTTTATTATTATTCTCTTAACATTTAAATATCGCACTCGAATCTAAAAGAGATGGGACGTTTCCTATTTTTAGTATTAATTTACTAATGAAAGAAGCACAATATTTGCACCAAACGACAATTTATAGTTTAATTTAACTTTACGTCTAACTAGTCATTTAACTAGGTCTAACTTGATGAAGGAGAACAAGAAATAACTAAATTACAAATAATAAGCATAATAAAAGCTTTTAAAACAAAACCTAATGTTTCGATAAACTAAATTGTATTTACAAAGTATCTTAATATCCTTGTAGCAGAGCCCTCGAAGCGATTTACACAAAATGACATAACTTGAGGCTATTACATTTTATGAGCAATTAGGATGCGAGGACGTTTAAAGAAGTTCAGGAATCTTAAAGTTACACTTTTGCTGTTAATCCAGATTTTTCTTGCTCTGAATAAACTTATCATGTTTCTGTTTACATCAAGACTGTTTTATGACATCTATTCGAATTTTAAACTTTGGTCATATAAGTCTTTGACTGTATCCAGAAGAAGAAATTGGTGTCTCCCCAGCTGGTCATAGTAACAAACTAAAACATGTGCATGTGGCACACAAGGTAGACAAATAAAAAAGCGCGGAAGAAGAAGGCCGCAATATAATTCTTCAGTTTTGATTTTTTAAGCGCCAGCTTCTTTGATGTGTGGGCTTTCCTACACAGGCATCCAAAGCATAAAAATCTTTAGGCTGTACGGTGAAACATATTAATGAGTATATTGCAGCTGCGGTTCTACGAGCGATTGATTGTACGAACGATTTGAATAAAACTTTCGGTTAGAGGTCTAGGCGACCAATCAGTGTACAGGACGTGACATATGCAGCGCGCGATTTGAAATTGGAATATAGGTCACATCGAGCATTCTTTTAGGTAGAATATAAAATTAAATAAATAAATATAGTTATAAACTAAATAAAAACAATTAAGTTAAATACGTAGCGTTTGGTATTTTTTATTTGAATCGTATAGTAATTATATTTGATAATTCTCGTGTTTTACAAAAACTTTATAATTAAATAGAAAGAAGGTTAATTATAAATTAGAACCATTTTATTAAGTATTTGTAAGGGCAGAACTTACACTGAAAAGAATCTTTATTATTTTTTGCTTTTCAGTTCCATTCTTTTTTAACGTTTTTTTTTTGTTAAAACCTGAATGAAACATGACACTCACGATGATTGTCTTCAGTCGACTGTCTTCAGTCTCAAAAACAAGATCAAATTTATGTGTATTATACATTATATTATCATTTAGAACTATTTACGTGTTTTCAGAACAGAACTGTATCAGGTTTTAACAAAATTAACAAACATTCATTACTCTTAGGATCTGAATATTTCTTTCGTGGTACCAACATAGACAACAAAGCATAAAAATGGACGACCATGTAATAGTTATGTGTGATCATACTTAAAAAAATTTGCATGTTAACCTAAAGAACCTTCTTCGTATCTTTCGGCGGTTAATTAAAATGCCAGGGACTTCTTTTTAAGTTAGTATAACAAAATCATCGCCTCTAGTGCTATAGATGTTAATAAACACTGGCCAACAACAAATGACCCACTTGCTCTTTTTTCCTGTACTATATAAAAAAAAGGTTTTATTCACTGCCATCCGAGTAGCGGCTACAATGCCCAGCAAGAACAATGCGGACAAAGCACTTTAGGTGCGCGCTGCGTTCGAAACTTATACAGGAAGAAAATCACGTGGTATTAAAAGGCAAAGAAACGTGATAATTTACAGTTTGTTAATTTGGACAAAAGAAAGTAAAAAAAAAATAAAATTAAAAAAGTTAAAATAAATATCTATTTTAACTTTTTTAATTTTATTTTTTTTATTTTCTTTTGTCCAAATTAACAAACTGTAAAATATAGCAATTGTAATATATACTTAAACCTAATGAAAATATCTATTAAGAGAGAAATAACAGTATTTTGTTCATCGTAGGTCTATTCAGACGTTGACTTTTTGTAGACATATCCAAATATAAACTATACCTGTTCTTCAGTAAAAATTATTTATATGAGTGTAAATGCCTATTACTATTTATACTGCCACATTAAAATATCATTGACATTTTAATCTCCTATTTACACATGTGTGTGTATAACATATTTTAAAGCATTATACAAATAAAATAAATAGACATTCAAATGTCAGTACATAAATGGTATTAATTTTCCGATTTACTTCTTAAATGGTCACTTTCACTTCTGAATGACTTTTGGAATGGATTCTTTTACGCCCCTTTGATCCCTTACACTCGTTTTATTCACATGGGATCTACTTTGCTAAAAGCTAGTATTTTGTACAATAAAACTTTAGAAGTGAAAGTAGATCAAAGTTTTCTAAAAACGAAATGAAGTGTTGTAATATTGAAGTGACTACTAAAAAAGTCACGATAGCCGAGTGGTTCAGTGGTCGGAATTTCGAGTCAAGAGACCCGAGTTCGATCCCCAGATGGCAGGCTCGTACCAATGGGTTTTTCTAAAATCTATGTACGTATTACATCGTTGGCTTGAACATAAAGACGGCGCCAGGCTCACCACCTGTCACGTTGTCCCGAAAATATCTTCGGTGGAAGGTGGGTCGAACGGACTTAATAGTCTAGATTAGACCTCTGTCTACCCCTGTATTGGGAACTGCGTGAAGATATTTATTTTATTTTATTTACTACTAAAACGTATATTAATATCAGATACTTGGTAAAATGTGTTTCAAAAAGAAATAATAAAATAGCTACGATAGCCGAATAATTGGATGATCGAATTGAAATAAGGAGACTCAAGTTCGATCCACAAGAGGAGACTCAAACAGCAGTTAAAGAACGGCTTTAATTCCTAAAATCTCTGTAAAATACAGTATAGGGCCGTATTTGAATACTCCAGTTTATACAAAAACAATAAATTTTTATATTTTACACTAGTTCTAAACTTGAATTAACTTAAATGTTATTATTTATAAATTTATATGTGAAGGAAGGTATCTAATACCCCATTTGTATCATCAGGTGCGAAATTCAAATAATATTTAGTTTGAATAAAACTCATAAACGAACGTGCTAGTTTTCGAAGTCATGAAGCACACTCACACTTTGTTAGAGCATTCTACATTCAACAAGTTCCACTTGTCCGCGTTTATTCTAAAATAAATTAACGAACAATTAATAATCAAGACATTTCAAATATATATAAAATATAAAACTAACTTTAAAATATGTATGAAAACGTACATATAAATATGTAAAAAGTTTTATAATATGTATAAAAACGAATCATAACTTTGTATTTAAACTAATAACATCGATGATTAGAAAAAATACATATGCGAGAATTTATGTACGTATTTAAAAATTAATATTTTTTTGGTTTACTATGGTAATGATATCAGAATGTGCCACTCCCTTTCTGCCCGTGGGTGTCGTAAGAGACGAATAAGGGAAAGAGCCTAGAATATCCTAATGGCAACCGATAGCATGCGCGATAGCCATCTATCATCAGGCGTCTGAGGTGCGAGGGGTCTGGTACTGCGTTTGCAAGCCGCTTGTCAAGCGTGGCTATATTATGGCAAATCCACCATATGAGAGAGACCTATGTTCTGCAGTGGATTTGAACAGGCCGTTATGTATGTATACATATACTTCTTTGGTGCATTAAAGCAAAAATAGCCCCATACATTTCATCGCCACTGTGACTATCTGTACATATTCACACTTTCATTTATATTTTTATAATAATACATTTTCTTCATACTGATATGAAAAACGTGTTGGAGATTCAGAAATATTTGAATATACTAACTTCAATGCATTAAGATGTCATAACGTTTCCGTGCCGCGCTAAAAGAATCATAACCTAAGAATAGTCGTATTATTTTATGCTACAAACGGATATTTGTATTCCTGCTGGTTCAAATTATTACCTTAAAAAATATATCATCAAATTCAATCATAAGGAGTGTAGTTGAGTTTCCTAAAACATATTTTTGAATTAATAAAGCTGCAAGTAAGTAGTAAATAAGTAAGTTCACTCCCTACATAGGCTTCTATTACAAGAATGCAAGATTTTGAAGATTTTTTCTCTATTCTCGCTTCTCCGTCTCTTACAGACCGTCTAGACAATTAAGTCGTTTCGACCGAAGATTTTTTTTGGTACAACGTGATTTGTGGTAAACCCGTCGCCGTCTCAGTGTCCAAGCCAACATAAATTAATATCTTCACGCCATTCCCAATACAGGAGTAGGCAGAGGTCTAGTCTAGACAATTAAGTCTCTTCGACCCACCTTCCACCGAAGATATTATGTGACAACGTGACAGGTGGTGAGGCCATCGCCTTCTTTATGTCCAAGCCATCGATATGAATCGTACACAGGTTTTGAAAAAACCGATTGGTACGAGCCTGGCACCTGGGGATCGAACTCAGAACTCTCGACTCGAATTCCGATCACCCAACACTCGGCTATCTTTGCGATATAAATAACAATTAACAATATAAAATATTAATATTATATCGTGTAATATTAATTAATATTATATCGTGCTTCGATGGTTTGGGCACGATGAGCGAATGAGTGAAGACCGAATGGTGAAGAAAATATATAGCGCGAAAGTTAATATTAAAAGGTGTCGAGGTAGACCGAGACTAACTTTCGAAGACCATGTGAGCAAATTGCTCGAAGAGAGGAGGGTCAAGAGTACTCGGATATCTAGACGTGCATGTATGAAGAAGATGATGAATCTGAAAGAAGCGAAAGAAGTATGTAGAGATCGTGACACTTGGCGATCTGTTCTCTCTGGCTACCCCGTCAGGGATTGTGCGTGAAGATAAATAAATAATATAATATATAATAAAATATTATGTACAAATGATAAAATAAATTTTGGCGTAACTCATATCTAATATACGTATCAGGCTGTTTTATGCAAAAGTAATAATAGAACGCGCTTGCTCTTATACTCTTGAAGCACTTACCTCTTGCGAAAGCACTTTGCGTTCACCGCAGGCCACTTGTAGCGTTTTAAACATATAGCTTAGTACGTATATATATAAAGAATCATAAATATGTATACACATCTCAAGTTTAACTATTTTAATTTGTATTCACTAAACTATTAGAAAAAGACTTTAATATATCATTTACAGAAGTAAAAATAAACGAAACTTAAGTAAAAAAGTTATTTTTGTTATTTGAAAATTTGTCTATTTTTTTTAACATACCGAAAGACAATTAAGTCAGAATATACCACCCATTTCGTAAGAGTAGACTTAGGAAAACTCTCGGAAATAGCAATGGCTATCGGCAGATCACGGGTTTGCCATCAAGATATATACCTAGCCAAAATAAATAGTATGCTACTATTGCCAAACGTGACAATTATGGCATATTCTACTTACGATAGTGTCCTTTTACAGAGCTGTCAATAGGCATGTATGTGTATATTTTACCCCGTTACTAAGTTTACTACTAAACGTCTGCACCAAATAGCTCAGCTGTTTATATATATATATATATATATATATATATATATATATATATATATATATATATATATATATATATATATATATGTATATATATATATATATATATATATATATATATATATATATATATATATATATATATATATATATATATATACATATATATATATATATATATATATATATATATATATATATATATATATATACATATATATATATATTTATATATATATATTTATATATATATATACATATATATATATATGTAATGATGAATGTTTGTTATCATTTTACGTTTTACTGCTCGATATATTTGAGTTAAAATTAGAAGTGGGTTAGCGTATATTCTGAATTAACACTATAAACAATTCGCTGTGCCCATTAATTTAAAAAAAATGCTTAATTGCGGGAGTGTAGCTTGTGACAATATAAAAGATTCCATATTGAGTAAAATATTTTGTGTCAACCACAATTCTTTTTAGGCCACCAAAAACAATACATTTACAATGCAGCCTTTAAATTTATCCTGTAAAATATTACAGAATAAAAGAGCAGCTTTGACATTTGCAGTTTCCCTTTTCACCACAGTTTCTCCTTTGTTTTATTATTTTTTATTTACATCAACACTAATTTGGCATCGCAAACACAAATAAAATTGACATTTGAGTTAATCGTTTAACAGTACAGACATAATCGTTTTACAGTAGTTTCTGAGGAAACTGAGTATAAATATATTCACACAAGGTTAGCTAATTTATTTAAGTATAGTATCTGGATTACCAAGCTTCACGCGTTGACAAATTGATGACGCCATAATGATATGTTACATAAACGCTTTGTATAGAAATGTTTGTATACAAGAAAATACAACTGTCGATGTAAAAACAAACTATTCGCTAAATCATTAAAGTTCCATTACAAAGATTCCAATGAATAAATTTAAATATACGTCAAAGTTGAGCTCGTTTTAAGTTATAAGTTGGAGTCAAGGAGTTCCTCAATTAGTCTTCGAATCGTTGCAATTAAATAACACTGTAATTATATAATAGATAATAGTATTATGTACTTGTTTATAATGTAACTTATTATAATCAAGTATATAATACTATTATGTACTTGATTTTAACAGTGGTAGAGCCACGCATCAGCTTTTGTTGTCGCAAGAATGGGCCGGCTCGACTGGGGAAATACCGCGAACTCACAGAATACCGGCGTGAAGTAGAAGTCTAACAAACTTCTGCGTTTTGTCTGGTGAGTGCAGGTAATCGGAGACTCACACACCCCCCTCCCCCAATTCTGGGGGGATGGACTCTAAGGCCGGCACCGCATCTGCTATGCCTCTGGTATTGTGGGTGTTCATAGGCGGCGGTAATCACTTACCATCATGTGAGCCACCTGCTCGTTTGCCTCCCTTTTCTTTAAAAAAAAAAAAACAACATCACTTGAAGATATTTAAGATGTTTTAATTAAAAAGTAACATGTCATTCAATATATTTAACTGGGTAACATAGTATGCTTATCCTCGTCAAACTTTTCATTAAACTAAATTATAACTCGCTCGTCATTAAGGCAGCCGTCAATGGTGTCAGACGTGACCCGTTTGCAATGCCGGATGCCTCGTGGCTGCAATAATTCACAGACGTTTGAATAGCCCGGCAAGGAAGGCGCGCTGAGGAATTCAGACCGTTTTGAGTTAGTCTAAGTAGGATACATGTCACACTAAATAAAACAGGAATGGATGAACTGAAGAAACTGGAAAACTATATGCCACCTTCTTGGTTAAAATTGATAAGTTATATGTAATGAGTAATTTATGTGTCGTTGTCCTCATTTATTTAATAATTTTTATTTATTATGCAATTTTATTGATTATTACAGCATATTTATGCTGAACTTAGTAATAACTTTTATTTATTTATTATTTTCATACTTAACTTGACTGCCCACTGCGATCCTAAAATGGCAGCAGGCTCACATACTGTCACTATCCGAAATAAGCTCTGGTGAAATCTGGGTCTAAGGGACAAAACTTTAAGGGCGGCGCATCTAATCCAAGACGTTTTGTAATATTATTGTGACTATTATGATGAAAGTAAACCATTCAAAAGTGTTCATAAAGCTCTTCATAAATTTAAAATTCAAATGTCGTTCTTCGGTGTAGGTAGCCATTAGTATCTGCATACAGAATAGCTCTGCATTTGACTCGCAGTAACAAATGGACGTCTCAAAGCGCTGTTTGTTCGCTAAATCCATCTTATGTGTCGCTTCGAGGCTCTTAATCTTCTCTATAGAACGACCTCAATATTTTGATATTATTTATATTTTAAATACGTGTATTTTTATCAGAATTGATGGTCTAGATAACAGTGCCTCCTTTTTATATTATTAAATTAAAGAGTCACGATATTAAGTCACGATAGCCGAGTGGTTGGGTGGTCGGAATTTCGAGTCAAGAGACCCGAGTTCGATCCCAAGTGGCAGGCTCGTACCAATGGGTTTTTCAAAAAACTTATGTACGAACTATATCGTTGGCTTAGACATAAAGGCGGCGACGGGCTCACCACCTGTCACGTTGTCCCAAAAATATCTTCGGTGGAAGGTGGGTCAAAGGGAATTAATTGTCTAGACTAGACCTCTGTCTACCCCTGTATTGGGAATTGTGTGAAGATATTGGGTTTAAAGAACTTTATTCTCATAAGAACATTGTGTCGTTTACTTACATGAGATTACAATATGAAAAAAGAAAAAAAATCTTATTCTAGAGTAGGAGCATGCAAACAAAATTACTTATAATACAGTACAATTGTAAGGTTATTTTTTACAGAGAGTGCTTATGTTTTATAGAATATACATTTTTTTTTAAAAATCAACAACTTTTTGTAATGCATAATACGACTTGAGTTTTTTTATATAAATTCACATTTGTGTATTGCTTAATTTCGACAGGTAGCTTATTGTATAATTGTACTCCTTCAAACATAATATTATTTCTTCCATATTTATTTATTCTAGGTGGACGTACCATTAACTTGTTTTTGTTTCAAAATTGTATTTATGTGTCTTTGTAGTAAATGTAATGTTTGTTTTAATAGTATTCGAAAGTATTTTTTATTAGTAAGCATGTATTGAAATTATATATTTGTTTTATATTGTATAATTTAGTTTTCCTGTATAGTAGTTCAGTAGAAGTAAAATGCTTGTAATGGTATAGTAGTTTTATTGATTTGTTTTGTGTTCTCTGTAGTTGTTCTAGGTTGTTTTAGCAGCTGATCCCCAAACTTCAATTAAATAATCTAAATGAGGCTTAACCAGAGAATTATATACAGTACTTCTTACTCTAAAAGGTATACAATTTCCTATTTTGCGTATTACTCCATTGAATGATGTTAGTTTTGATCTTACATGTTCTATGTGTGGTTTCCATGATAATTTATCATCTAATATTAGGCCTAAGTATTTTTCATGGTTATATCTATTAATTACTTCATTGTTGATTGTAAGCGACGTTTTAGAAACAATTTTTTTTATTTTTGGCGGCAAATATGTAAGATGTTTTTTTGGCGTTTATCGTTAAGAGGTTATGTAGAAACCACTCATTAAGCAAGTTAAGATCAGTTTGTGCTTGATTAATAATATTAGTTATGGAGTGTCCGAAGTATAAAAGATAGGTGTCGTCTGCGTAAATGGTTAAATGTCCTGTTAGGCCTATTTGATTGATATCGTTTACGTAAATTAAAACAGCAAAGGCCCCAAAATCGAGCCCTGCGGAATGCCGTAAGATATGAGACTAGGAGTACTTTCGGATTTTCCTATTCTTACTATTTGGTACCACTTTTGTAAGTACGAAGATAATATTTTGTGAGCTTGTCCTGGGATGCCTAAATCATTATTTTTTTTAAAAGCTTTACATGGCTAACAGTATCAAAAGCTTTTTTTCAGGTCAATGAAAGTTCCGAGGCAAATATGTTTTTGATCGATGTTTGTTTTTATTTTCGTTACCAAGTCAATGACAGCAGAAAGTGTATTAGATTTTTTTCTAAAACCGTATTGTTGATCAATCAAAATATTCTTATTATATATATTTATTATTATATATATTTATTTATTTATTTATATAAACATTATTTTTTACTGAAAATCTGTGTCCCAAGTAAGTCTCACATGAATCGTACTTATTATTATAAATGTGAATACAGCTCTATCTTTTTTTTAATATAACTCTATCTACCTGCTTTCTGTTTTTTTTAATCGCTAAAAATCATTTTGATGGAATTGGTACGGAGGTAGGTAGAAAACCTTCGAAGGGACATATGATGATTTTTATTCCTGATACAAAATAAAATTGCTCCAAAAAGGGTTCTCACAGAAAAGAGAGGAGAAGCTGCGAGCAACCGCTAGTTCTGTCGAAGCTTTTTTGTTGTGCCGTTAATAAATCAGCCAGTACAAGACTACTTGTAATTCGGATATGTCCGCCTTTCTTCTAGCTTTCTTGATTATTCAAACACAGCAATAAAATATTACAAAGAAATAAAATGTTGTGGAAACATATTTTGAAAATATTTTTTTATTTAAATACTTAACGCAGCATGCTGATACGAGGCTATGACAGACAAAAAATATAAACGTGTTTGCTTTGATACCCAGTGCGAAGCCGGGGCAAGTTGCAAGTCTAGAGGTACACATGAAACCGTTGATATTGGCCCTTGGTTTCATTTTAACAATTTTAAGTGCTCAATTCACCTCTAATTCCACGGTGACAAACATCGTGAGAAATAGTAATTAAAATAAATATTTGAAGAATGTGCGCAGTTCAGGTAATTGCACTGCAGCAATGAAGGACGTTGACCTTCTCTAATCTCTATCTGAGAATACTTTCAAGAGAACTTTTATTTATCTGAGAATACTTTTTACTATTTCACAATTTTTATAATATACTCGTACCCAAATTGTATTTTCAGGCCAGATTTTTTTAATTTTGTGGTCATTAAAGGAATTTCGCAAATGAGGTTATTAATTTTTATTTTTAAAATCTTATTGAAAACTGATCAAAGACCTCCACCTTATTAATTTGTTTGCATAGCGTATTGAACAAGTTCGTTGTGGAATAAAAAGTTTAAAAGAATTTTGCATAAAAGAGAAGGGTTTAAGGCTAATAAAGATTTATTCTAGGTGAAAGAGGAAGTAAAATAATTTCAAGTTCATTAAGAATCATCTGTGAATAAATGTACATTAAAAAATAAAATTTACGCCGTATATACGTGTGTTACGGCTTTACGGCGGCTTTTAAATATTACTTCTTACCCCATTCTTACCGAGGGTGCAGTAAGGGGCGACATAAAGAGTCTTCGACATCTTAATGGTAACTCATAGAGGGAGGGATATCAATCTTCAATATCACCAGACCACTTCAAATTTATCTGATAGATCATTTACAGCAACGTCCGGCAGAATTAAGGTCGCTAATAAAGTCTTAAAAATGCCTCTTCCGGGATGAGGGCTATGTCCTTGATTGTGGTAGATGCTTAGTAATAGAAAATACAACAATGACTAAATGGCAAACTTTTCTGCAGTATACGAAGAGCAACTTTAGGGAATCTACCATATTAGATGAAATCTTGTACTTAATTTTTTGATATTTAACAGGAAGCTGTAACAATCCATCTCTAGACACTGCCACCTTTATACTACGGGATAAAAGCGTTTTTGTTGATTCCTAAGTAAAAAAAACCTTTATAGATTTTATTAAGCAAGAGCTTTATTCAATTCGTATTCGTTCGCTATTGAATTAATTAGTAGGCATAAACAGCGCTTATGAGGAGCATAGCCTATGCTCACCGCTCACAAGTAGGCTTAAGCACTGTGTTTTGAAACAGACTATAGTTCGTCAAACATAGGATAACGTTCGCTTTTTTAGCTTTAAAGGTCATTTCGTGCCATTTTGTTAATTTTTGAAATACGTTAGCCATGCTGGGATTTTTGATATAAAATTTTTTATTCACTATTATTTTCAAAACCACATCAGATTATATGGTTTTGAAAATACAGTTTAAAATGTATGGTTTTGAATGTGTGAACAGTTACGTATTATTTTTTATATTGCGTATAATTGATTTTGTTTTTTTTTAAATAAATACTTAAATACACATATAGATAGGGACAACATCACATACTTTGCTCCGATCCCAATGTAAGATGCTAAAGCAATTGTGGTATGGAAATCGGAAACAACGAAGGCACCACAAACACCCAGACCAGAGAAAATATAGAAAAAGATGTTTCTTTTTTCTACATTGCCCACCGGGAATCCGGTGTTTACGTTATACGTCCACGGAGGTCGTCAATTATTAACAAAATTTAATCTTACAAAAAATTTTCGAAATATAATACGTATCGGCTACTTCAACTGCATGAATAGCACGGCACAATCGAGGCTTAACCACGACCTTGCAGGTTTGAGAATTCTGGAGTATCTGCTTTCAGAGCCATCTTGTGCTTCTGCATTTCATTTTGGTGAGCTAGATAACAAATATTTCATTCTTATCCACTTCTTCTTCCCCTTTGCAAAATTGTAAAAAATAAGAAAAATTGAAAAATAAATTTTGATACCCGGAATACCCATTTAATACCCGCTTTTCTTTCCCTTAGGAAATTTTGTACCCGTCAACTCGTCATTAATGCTAAGATAAATTACTTTTTAAATACATCTCCTCCCTGTTCTGTCTCTAGAGACTTAATTTCTCGTTTGTAGAACAACGAACAAACGTAATTGGCTTTGTTATTGAGTTACTGCAGTTTTTGGAACAAGCTAAGCTAATATAATAAATTCGGATTGTGTTTGTTTATTTTTTTTTTCACTGAATCTATAATTATTTACTCGTATTTCTGATTAAACTTCCCTTAAGCTCCTTTGCTTATTAAACCTTAAGGCGGACTTTGCTGATTATAATAGAAAAATCGTTATTTACAGGTCTGTAAAAGTCCACTGCAGGACATTGGCCTCTCCTATGAAGATTTGTCTTAATCACCAAACTTGATAAGTGAATTGGCAAACGCTGTACAAGATACTCCGCATTTTAGACGCTACTGCCCCTTGTCGATCTGCTTAAATTTGTTCTGGTAATTTTCTACATACTTGTTCCGCATGACAACCAGGGAGCTTGGTCAGTAGAAGAAAATATTTCGAATGAACGTTAGGAACATTAGGAATATTCTTATGTTTAAAATACATTCAAAAGATGAGAGATATTACAAATTTAAAGAATATATATTAATATATTCTTTAAGTTTGTAATATTTCTCACCTAATAAGAATACATAGTATTACATTAATGTGAGACATATATTTTTAGAGATTAAACGACTTGTATTTTTGGCGTCATGTGATATAAAAGAAAAGTAACATTAAATCGTATGGTGTCAGAATTTAAAGGTGCCAGAAAGTTACTTTTTAATTTCGTGATTGACTTTAATGACGAATAAAATTAATATATTTCAAAAAAAACTTCTCCACGACTTCTGTTCCATTCTCAATTTGTTTTGCGGTTCGTTTGTTCTGTTGAATAATAAATTAATTAAAGTCCTTGAGTAGAATCAGTTGAAAAGGATGACTGGCGAACGAATTGAGGCTGAGAATTTTTTATATTTATGAAAATTTTTCAATCACGCCTTGTCGTTCAGATGTTAAATTGTAAGTGTAGTTAAACGATAGTAAGAGTTTGTTATTGTTTATATAAATAAAACGATATTAGAGTTTCCATACCACATTTCGCCTCTACTCAAGTTTGATTATCATACTTCGTTTTCGTACTACGAACCGATGTATATGTATTACAGCATAGTTAAGTATTGATTGTTATCGTGTTCAAAGGCGTAGGCATTTTGGCAACAACGTCAATTTCGGAAAAAAATTGCCAACATGCAAATGAAACTGAAAAACCTAATTTAAATATTAAGAGAAATATTTTAAGAGGTTTTTTTTAGGAAAAGTTGTTAAAGAATACCAATTACGGATCGCAAGATATTTTTTTACAATATTTAAACAAAAAACTCCCACGACCACCCTACGGCTATGAATAAAGTATTTTCATATCATAGAAGCAAAACAAAGGGCAAAAAATAGAAGTTAGACGTTGGAAACAGATTCTTTTAGAATCGCATCTACTTTTATTACCTCGTGCTGCTTAGTTTAAATTACAAGTATCCATAGCGATAAAATTGTCATTGCATGCATTTTAAAGGTATTTTTAAATCAAAATAAACTGTAACCAAAATATACAATTGCATTTCCAATTTGTGTTTTGATTGTTGTAAACGGTTATAAATATTAATTATCACGTAACTATTTCTTAAAAAAAATGGGTTTTATCTTTACGCAATTTCTCATACTGAGGTATGCAGAGGACTAGACAATGATGCCCTATCAATGCAATTTTTATTTAAACATTTGTTAGAATAAATAATATAGTTAGTATAATAATAAAGCTTCAAACATAGATTACGATTGTCGAAGAATAATAGGAGTAACTCTTTACCCATAGTGCAGTGAGGCAGAACTAACATTTCCGTTATCGAGGTGCAGCCAAGTTTAAAGCTAATAATAAAAGTGTATTCTGCACAAGGAATTGCTCTAGAAAGACACATTCTTTATTGTAGAGAAAATGTAGTCAAAGAAATGTAGAGCTTCCTTTTTTGGGTCCTTTATTTTTATTTTAAACTGTTAATGACCTAAATATCTAAATATCAGATAAAAGTTTTGCGATGCTTCTAGAATAAGAATAATAATCTTCCCCGCCAGTTAAAAGCCTAATATGCCAATTGCTTCAAGGTTTAGGACGCGAATCCTGAAATTTCTAATGTAGGTTCGAACCCGCCGTTTAATTCATTGTGCGTTACTTCTGATGTAGCTTAGTAGGAGTGGTTAAGGTGAATATTACTAATTCTTTATACATTGTTAAAAAAAACTTTAATTTAAAAAATACTTCCCTGCAGTATCTAAAAAAAAATAACTTAGTTCAACAAATGGTTAATTTTTTGCAGGAAATTGATAAAACGTTCTAAAGAAAAGGGAATGACCTCGTTTTTTTCTTAATTAAAAACGCTCGGAGAAAGAATTGGATTTAGAAATAATATAATGATAGAATAATTCTTATATTAATTCTATAGCAATTTTCATCACCCTTCGTCACCACATTCCCCTCCATTAAGGGTCACCATAATCTGGGGTCGTGAGTCTAACAATAGAACACATGAATGAACAATAACACCGGTAACCTTTGTCCGTCCATCGCAGTGGCTTATGAGTTTGAATATCCAATGAAATTGCTTTTGAGGCTTTGTTTTCAATCTCAAACTGTGAAAACGTACATGAATGCATGTGTTCGGCAAATTAATATTTTCTTATTTGGTTTGTATGCTTTTAATTATTCAGGAACAATCAAGAGTAACATAAGCTATACATGGAAAAATAAATTAAAGTTCTAATTTTATGATAGCTAGCAGCTATAGCTTGAATATAAGGTTTCTTTTATATCAATACATAAAACATCCTTATAATAAAATTACCAAACCAAAATTTGTTTTTGTTACTATTTGGAACCGGACAATAGATCCAATAGTTAAATAGTACTGGTGTCAATCCAACCCGCGTAATGCGATTGTTTAATTACTAATGAACGTAATTTAGTTATTAATAGCTCAGATTTAAAATAAAACGATTTTCGGATTTTATAGCGTTTTTAATTAGTTTTTACCGTGGTCACGGTTGCTGTAAAGCATCCGTAACGTCGTTCATTTTATTTTAAATGTGTAGTATTCGCGTAAATACAAGAAATCATAATAGCTCAGATGTTATAACACATATGTTCACCAGAACACTAAGGTGTCTTCAAACAAGTACATATGTCTTCATTGACTAACATCGACAAATATTTTACATCAAATCTATGGAAAGTTATTCCTGTGTGTAAATCATGCTATATCATTTTGCGATTGGAGATCGAAATTCGAATCAGCAGACCTGAGATTCATAGGACAAAGGCTCTTTTCAATAAATTTCTTTCAAACTTATATGCAATTTTTATCGTTGGTTTGTATCGACAGCGAAAACTCATATCTGTCAAATTGTCCCAAATAAGCTCCGATGAAATGAAGGTCAAAGTATTAAATTGTTTAGACGTCGGACTACCCAGTATTGGGAAATGTGTGAATTGAAATTTTGTTATTGGTAACTATAAATACAATAATAAGACGTTGAAATATCTGGTCGTACGCGGGTGCTTTCATATTTGGTATGAAAGACCCATACGCAATCGTTGCGGCATAGCGGATAAGGCAAACACGATGGCAGCATTCGTTTTCACCGTCGAAATACTAAAATAGGGTGGAGACGTATGATTATAGTCACAATTCGCGGTTTCCGTCTCACGTTGCTTCAATATTATCGGACGTGACTTGCCTGTGGATCCACTGTGTGACTACAATAGCCAACATTGTTTGGACAGCTGGTAACAAAGGCACGCGTGGATATCATCATCATCAGCATCAACTCTTTGTTCAATGTTAGCAAGTTTCATGTAACGTAATTGATGCAACGGTGAGCCAGTTTAGAACATTATTGTGAAAAAAAATTTAATTAAGATCATTTTTATTTTGCAATTAGTCTTCGACAGAAAACAAATATTTTTAGGTTTAGCTCAAAACTCGAACGTAATCTATGGATTGACGTGAAATTTCGACGAATCTTTGCACCTTTATCGGAGAGCATTTATAAATATTTTTTATCTCGAAATTCCCACAGGAATGGGAAAATATTTGGTAACCGTTATTGTCTGCAAAGAGGAAAAAACTGCAGTATTTTTGTTGGATTTATATTATTTCCGATATATACTCGTATATTTCATAGTATTTCCGTTAGTATCTTAAAAAATATCTTCACGCAATTCCCAATACAGAGGTAGACAGAGGTCTAGTCTAGACAATTAAGTCCCTTCGACCCACCTTCCACCGAAGATCTTTTGGGACAACGTGATAGGTGGTGAGCCCGTCGCCATCTCAATGTCCAAGTTAAAGATATAAATCGTACATAAGTTTTTGAAAAAAGCCTATTGTTACGTGACTGCCACCTAGGGATCGAACTCGGTTTTCTCGACTCGAAATTCCGCCCGGAATACTCGGCTGTCGTAAATATTTATAAGTGTTATATAATATTTGTTCAATATATTTAATTTAAGACGAGATAAACTCTGAGGTCTGAGATGTATCCACATTTATTCATTTAAACTTTATCTCCCTCCCTTTTAAGCTTGGTATAATACACCTCAAAAAAGAGACATATGCTAGGCAAATTTGGATGCTCCGCACCTGGTAAATTTTCTAAGATTCTTCGACTATAACATAATACGGTATTCCCAGTGACATTCGTACATTACAGTAAGATTTTCACTGCTATTTTCCCAATAATTCGCGTAAACATAAATAAATAATAAATGGAATCAACATCTCACATACTGTTCTCACACTAAGTAGCTAAAGCGCTTTTATCTAAGAATCGGAAACCACGCAGGTACCACAAACGCCCAAACCTGAGACAATGTAGAAACAGTGGTTTCCTACATAGAACCGTCCGGGAATCGAAACCGGGACCTCAAAACTGGCGATATATGAAAACTGATGTTTTTGCCACTTGTTCACTGAGGTCATCAAATGCATTCTAATTAAAATTAATACAAGCATCTATAAAAAACGGTTCGTTTGATCAGGTCCAATTAGTCTTATCTTGATCTCCCTTGACCTTCGTCTACTTGACTTTCCTTTTAAATATCCCTCCTACGTGACTGAGCCAATAGCGCATGGTCTTAATATTTCAAAATTAAAATCGTGCTTATCACAAATCTGAAATTAATGTAACATTATTCTTTTTTCCTGGGAATACCGTAACGACTATTAAATAAAATTGTAATATCATATTTCAAATAGAACTTTATGTTGATAAATGTAATTATGTTATTTTTAAAGAAGCTTATGACGTTTAATTAAATAAGTAGCTATTTAATCCTACTGTATAGATATTTTTTTAAATGTTAGGTTTATATGAGTTTATTTAATTATGTTTTCTACGCTCGAAAGGTTTTTTATTCCTTGCTATCAAGTATACTTGAAATCAATAAGTATGCTTTAAATATTAATAAATAGATATACATCTTCATGTCATTCCCAATACAGGGGTATACAGAGGTCTAGACAAATAAGTCGTTTCGACCCTCCTTCTACGGGCGATATTTTTGGGACAACATGACAGGTGGTGAGCCCGTCGCCGTCTTAATGTCCAAGCCAACGATGTAATTCGTGTAGTGTACAGATTGTCATATTTTAAAAGAGGTTTTAAGGTATGAATTTATTCATGATTATTTCGTTTATTTTTATTTATGATAATTACTTACATAAATTTATCATAGATATAACAAAAATATTTGTGTATTATATTCTTATATATGCCTGAACAATGTACTTGTCGTGTTCTCTTTTAAATTCACGTATTTCCATATTCCACATATAAATTTTGTTTTCACACTATATTATCGATGGGCATTCTAAACAGGGGACTCGAATTTCATCCCCACAAGGAAGGTTCGTATCGCTTAGCTGAAATGAAGTAAGAAACTTTATTTGCTGCATCATATTAATACATGTGATAAAATATACATATACGATATTTAAAACTTGAAAAAGTGACAACAAACAGGTCTACATTAAGCATTTATCACGAGTATTCGCAACGTTTGTATTTCGGCAAAGCCTTTTTTAGTTCTTTGAAACTTTTAAACGATTTATATCGCTGACTTTGGCACTAAGACGGCGATAGGCTCACCACCTGTCACGTTTCCTGCATAAGCTTCGGTGAATTGTAGGTCGAACGGACTAAACTGTCTAGACTATGACCTTATTTGATTTTATATTTTTTTATTTTTCGCTAATTAACATATTATAATTTATGATTTAAAGTCACGATAGCGGAGTGGAAGGGTGGTCGGAATTTTGAGTCGAGGGATTCGAGTGCGATCCCCAGGTGGCAGGCAAGTACCGATGGGTTTTTCAACAACTTATGTACGAATTCTATCGTTGGCTTGGACATAAAGAAGGCGACGGGCTCACCACCTGTCACTTTGTCGCGAAAATATCTTCGGTGAAAGGTGGGTCAAAGGGACTTAATTGTCTACACTAGACCTCTGTTTACCCCTGTAAAGGGAATTGCGTGAAGATATTTATTTATTTTTGATTAGATCCGTTTTGAAAAAAAGTTTTTTTTTTAATTTACGTTCACAATATTTCAGATTTATTTACAATGTATTTGCAATCGGTTGTCGCTTGAAAGGATTATTAAAACTCTTCGATAAACCTTGTAACATTTAGCTTGCAGTTTGTGACTACAGCGCAGCATCACAAGGTCGATAATGCAATTATAAATGTTAATTAAGAGGTACAGAGAGAGAGTGTTTTCATGCCCTAGAAATTAATACTCGTGTAATCCGTTAATGATATTTATTTTATGTTGTAGATGTTCATAGAGACTCTAATAAATTGCATCCAACATTAAATTATAACAACCTTGGAAGCTATACTTTGTTTGGCGTCAATAGTTATTATGATTGATGATTAGTTTACATGTAACTGTTTTTTTTTGTAACTCCTTTCGGCCCACCTTTCATTTAATATTAGTCTATTTGGGACAACGTGACAGGTGGTGAGTCTATCGTCCTTTTAGTAATCAAACATCGGTACGATAACCTCACTAAGATACATATTTAGATAGATAAATATTAAAATATATGCATAAACATTCATGGGTACAAACATTCATATTCATCACTTGTTTCATCTTTCATTCGCTTTTTATTCAAATTCGGTGGAAGGTGGGTCGAAGGGACTTTATTGTCTAGACAAGATCTCTGTCTAACCTTTTATTGGGAATGGCGTAAAGATATATTATTATTTCATTCAAATTTTAGTCTTTACCGGGAGTCACTCCCGTGACTCTTAGCTTGTAAGACAAGGTTTCTGCTGACTAGCCATCCGAGTCGTCATATGTATATTGCATAAAATATATTAACAATATAATAAATTTGAACACCGAAAACTCGACTAAATAGTTTTGTAAGGCTATTAAATAAGCGTGCTACGTGTAGTAACGAGAAAATGTTTGTAATTTTTTTATGCAATTTTTGTTTATTTCAAAATTCTGTTATTGCGTAGAGAAAGTCACGATAGCCGAGTGGTTGGGTGGTCGGAATTTCGAGTCAATAGACCCGAGTTCGATCCCCAGTTGGTAGGCTCGTACCAATGGGTTTTTCAAAAACTTATGTACGAATATCGATGGCTTGGACATAAAGACGGCGATGGGCTCACCACCTGTCACGTTGTCCCGAAAATATCTTCGGTGGAAGGTGGGTCGAAGGGACTTAATTGTCTAGACTCGACCTCTGTCTACCCCTGTATTGGGAATTGCGTGAAGATATTTTTTTTTGCGTAGAGAAAAATTATCATATAATTTTTTTTTTAAAACCATTACTCTCAGCGGGATTGGAACTCGTAACCCTCAGCTCGTCGCTAATGACCCGGTAACCAACTCGGTTATTAGGTCATTATCTATTATAACTGTATGATATAGTGATTTTAACAGTGGTAGAGCCACGCATCAGCTTTTGTTGTTGCATGAATGGGCCGGCTCGACCGGGGAAGTACCACGACCTCACAGAATACCGGCGTGAAGTAGAAATCTAACAAAATTCTGCGTTTCTTCTGGTGAGTGCAGGTAACCGGAGGCCCACACACACCCCCTCCCCAATTCTGGGGGGAGGGGCATCTCTAAGGCCGGCGGTAATCACCCACCATCACGTGAGCCACCTGCTCGTTTGCCTCCCTTCTCTATAAAAAAAATATAAAATTTATAAACATAACTATAACAATTTATAGTAAAACTTAGATATACTTTAGCAAATTTTCAGTTTATTGTAAATCATTTAAATACAAACTGAAATGTTTTATGATTCTGTGACCATTTTAAGTAATCATATTAGAGTAGACAGACTTTATTGTGTTTTTAATCCTACTAATTACGTTTTCTTTTATCTTCACACAAAAGCTGTATTTGCCTTTATTATTATTATACTGAGGTATATTTATACTGAGGTATAGTTAATTTTAAGCCTTTCGTCCCACATTTCACAGGTAACGCATCTGCTATTCCTCTTGTATTGCAGGTGTTCAAGGGTGGCGGTAATCACTTACCATCAAATCAGCCACCTGCTCGCTTGCCTACCTATTCTATAAAAAAACTTATTTGAGACAACGTGACAGGTGATTAGCCTGTCACTGTCTTAGTATCTAAAGCAACGATACAAATCAATGACGACCTCCTTGGACGAATAGCGAACACACCGGTACTAATGGTGTCGCTAGCTCTGAGGTCCCGGGTTCGATTCCCATTCGGGTCAAACTAGAAAACACTTTTTCTACTTTTTCTCGGGTCTGAGTATATATATAATCTTAGTATATATATCATAAATGTTAGGATATTAAGATGTTTGTACCTCTACCACTTAAAACGTATTTGAATGATTTGAATTAGGATATTATATAGAATTTCGTACTCAGATAATTTATAGTCAGAATTAATACATGTGACACTTTTTGCTCCCGGAACACCCAGAATCTGTTCATATATCTTAACATGGAAATATAAAAGCAGGACATTAGTATATACTATATACTTCTACAAGTAGATTCTGAACAAAAGCATTACGTATAAGACTCCTATACATTTTCCTTGACTATTACAAAACTTCATTACAACTTTTTCCTTTTTGTATCCATGCATATTTTATAAAACTGGCTGCTAACTGTATCTAAGCAGCTCATTCATGAATCGGGGGTGAACATTAAATATTTAAGCAATAAGCCGTGCTAGCGCGCGCCACTGTTAACATGAAATGTAATCATATGTCAAGCCTCTCTAGTGAGGGTTTAAAAGAATAGTATCGTGTTTGTTTTTCAGACACACAGAGTTGGTATACACCTATCTTGTTTTTAGTAATGTTAATGTTCTAAATTCAATTAGCAACGTTTGACAAAATAATTTCAATTATGTTGAGTAAAAACTTGTTATATTTGATTGGGTTTCATTTATACGTAATGGAAAATGGATTGTTCTCTCGGTTTATCCCGGTTTACCCATTAAAATTGTCGCAGCTGTTTTATCACTCGAGAACCGTTGTCAGTTTTATAGATATTGGGAGATTTAATATTTTATGGACAATAAAGCTTAAACAATGCTTTTAAACGTAACTATTAATAATATAATATAAAATAACTACACAATAAATAATATAAATAAAAATTAATATCTTCACGCATTGTCTCTGACGCGGTAGCCAGAAACAACGGATCTACAAGTGTCACAATCCTTGCAAACCTCTTTCGTTTTTTTTTTTTTTTTCAAATTCATGTGTGGTGTGTTTTTTCATACATGCAAGTCTAGATATCCGTGTACTGTTGACCCTTCCCTCTTCAAGCAATTTGCTCACATGGTGTACAAGAGTTAGTTTCGGCCTACTTCAACCTCATTTATCCTCAAAATATCTATTTTTATAGTTTGTTGCGAATCTTCTTTTCGCGAAATCGAAATCGAACCGAAAATCGAAATCGAAAAAGCGAAATCTTCGTTTCGTTTACCGTACAATTTACGAAGAGATTGCATTTCCGCTACTTTCAAAATGCTTTTTCTGGCAAACCCAGATATCGCTGCCATATAACTAAGTCGGTACCAGAACTGCATCGTATATTCCATTAAATAACTTGATTATTATCTTTCAAATAATTGGCTTCTAATTTTGTCCGAAAGAATGCCAAACCCCAAAAGTAGAGAAGAATTCGCAATTGCATGTACGCTTCACACGTCGTACATTTCGCACATAATACGTTTACACACACACGTACACTCAAACATTTACACATACAGACGAACTTGCTTCTCTGTGTGAATGTTTGTTATAAATTTAACATGTTCTAATAACAAAAATAATTGCAAATACTTATGCGAGTAAATTTTATAATGGTTCTGCATTATAGAAATTTAATTCCCAAAAATTTATTCGTAATAGATTTTTCGAAAATTTACACTCTAATTTTAGTTTACGAACACATAATTTCGAACCGAGTAGGCGCTGCTTGTAGAGGCTTACTCACAAAGACTTGCTATTCCCGTGCTAGTTTTGTTACGCTTGTACAACGTACCCTGCCTTTGCTCTAAATGCTAATTACACTGAATGTTTAACAAGGGTACCCATGGTACCCACGTAACATAAATACATTGATTATAATATTTTAAGAAACATTTTAGACAGTGTTAGTATAGAATCTTATTAATTAAGTCAAAGTCTATAACAACATTGAAGTACCGAAGAGCACTTTATCAATTATAATTTACTTTAAAAACATTCATTTTCTTGCTTAAAATTGTATATCATGATAATTTTTGATAGAGTCTACTACTCGTTTCATGCTGTCCACTCTACAACCAAAGAGATTAAATAATTACTGTTATATATACTACAAAGTTCACGATATTTTTCTCGTCTCTGAGTGACTGACTGGCAGAGAATTTTATACGGCCTGAAATCTATGAACTAACTTTTTCAAGTATTTAATTAAACATATCCAATAAGAAAATTGACCTCAAATTGAGCAGAAATTTTTTAAAAAAATTGTCAGAAAGTATTAAAATTTTAATTATTAATGAAAACAAAATTACGTAATTTTTACGACCATCATATCAGATTCAAATGTTTCATCATTGAGTTTATCGTGATTGTGTAGATCACATATCATGCGAGATTTAATATGTCATTTAATACGTCAAGTAATGTAAGTGATGTAGAATATATTAACAAAGCAGTGTATAATCATAATTATAATCCTACTATAAATAAATAAATATCTTCACGCAATTCCCAATACAGGGATAGACAGAGGTCTTAGACTAGACAATTCGACCCTTCGACCCACCTTCCACCGAAGATATTTTCGGGACAACGTGACAAGTGGTGAGCTCGTCGCCGCCTGTATGTCGTAGCCAACGATATAATTCGTACATAAGTTTTTGAAAAACCCATTGGTACGAGCCTGCCACCTGGGGATCGAACTCGGGTCTCTCGACTCGAATTCCGGCCACCCAACCACTCGGCTATCGTGACTTATAATCCTTATTATCCTACTAATATTATAATTCTAATCTTACTAATATTGTGAATATGAAATTTCGAATGTTGATTTGGATAATACACGTCATAATGGCTGAACGAATTTTAATTAAATTTTGCACATATTTAGCTCATAACCTGGATTAACAACTAGGAAACACATTTTGTACACAAAAAAAGCACAATAACTTTGTGAAAGAGCTAATTAATGATGTTAGTTAATTTCATCAACAGTATTGGGGACCAGAGGCCGTCCCCTTTCTCTGGCCTATACCGCAATGGCAAATATGTTATGGTTGTGACATAGATTTTTTTTACTTAGGCCGTTAATATAAAATTTATAAACATAACCAATTTTTTAATTTTGCATTTGTCAGTAATAAGTAAATGAAGTAAGTAAAAAGTAAATCACAGAAGCAAAAATCAGTGTAGATAAATTAATTATATCAATACCAGTACAATATTATTATGTTTTTCTCTACATATTCCCAATACAGGGGCAGTCAGCGATCTATACTATTTAGTTCCTTCGACCTTCATTTCAACGGAGTTTGTATCAGACATCGTGGCAGGTGGTAAGCCTGTCGCCTTAACAACTACTATATTATTTAAGTTAACAATAATACATTTTCTAGCAGGGTTAAGGGTTTAAGTTTTCCGTAATACGAATGAAAGTTTGGGCAGCATTAAAAATTATATGTTTAAACATTTCTGGAGATGCATCCTTATGGAGTTTAGTACAGGAAATAAAGTTTTTATAGAAAATATTGTTGTTTTGGGTATTGTAAATATAGGAGTTGGTAATTATGCTTCAAATTAGCGAATCTTTAAATGTCGTTTATACTAATCTTCGCAGATGAAACCAAGATCAAAATGCCTCTATTAGCATAAAGGTCTGTGACATTAGCTACGAACTACAATAAATATAATTACAATAGAATACAGAATGGTTTACCTTTCATTTAACTTCGTGTATGACACGAAGTAAATAATAAGAGACCTACAAAAACGCTGACATAAAAGAAATTACACGTATCCTCGAAATCATACAGTAATATAATACAATAGCAAGCTTCAATTTTCATGAATATTACATTAAGTCACTGCCTGCTCGATAACAATAGTAATAAATCCCTCGGTAACAATTACTGAACAAGAGATAATTTTGATACCACACATATTATAGTACTATAATTTTGACGAAGATTTTTTTCATTGCTTTTTTTGTTATTAATGTAAAGCTATCAACTTGTTTTTTTTTTTTTTTGGGAAATTCTGATATTTTAGTCTTGTCTTCTACCCAGATAAATTTGGAAATTAAAAAATAATCAAAGTACAATTTTCTTTCTTGAGTTGATTCTTTAAACATTCTATACCGATGAACCTTGTGAATTAAGAGAAATTTTTAGGTATGGCGATGATAACAGTCGCAAAACTTGTAAACATTGATGACAATAGAAGTATTAAGTGTATATACGTAGTTAATGAAAATGAAAAAAAATATCTTCACGCCATTCCCAATAGAAGGGTAGATACAGGTCTCGACAATTAACTCTTTTCGATCCTCCTTCCACCGAAGACATTTTTTGGGACAACGTGACAGGTGGTAAGCCCGTCGACGTATTTATGTCCAAGCCAACGATATTAATGCTTCATAAGTTTTGAAAGAAAACATTGATATGAGCTTCAGGATCGAACTCGGGTCTCGTGACCTGAATTCCGATCACGCTACCACTCGGCAAGCGTGACTATGAACACGACAGAATACATAAAATAACTTTCTCTTCACTAAAATATAAAAAGTTATTTTAAAATTTCTCTTTTACGAGCCGTTATGAAAATAATAAATCAAGCAACCAACCCTAAAGGTATATTAATAGACATTCATAAACACTGAAGTATAAAACCACCTTACCTAAATGTATACAGTTCTAAGATAGAGAAATATGTTGCGTAAAAATTCAAATAAAAAGGCTATACCGATATCACTGCTTCAAGGGTACAATATGTTATCCCGATGTTATCAGCCGGTCTTATTTGCGGATAGGATGAAAATTTACGCATGAAGATATGATAATATATCCTTACATATATCAAAAATAGTATACAGTACCCAAATTCTTTTACATATTGTTTTATAGTCTACACTTTCTTTTGTATTTAATTTTTTAGGTTTGTAAACAAAATGTTATTTTTTATCTCTCGTTTTATCCGTGCTTATAAAATAGACTGACTGTTGTTGACTGATCTAGTGATGGCGTCAAGCCTTTTTGCAAAGCCGGGTTGGATAGGTTGTGAGCGTGACGGTGAAACTTCTTCAAGCCATTGCTTCCCCTTCCCATTACCTACAGTTTTGTATAATTTGGTTCGACAAATTCGATTATATTTCCAGTATTTCAGTCGCCTGAGACTTGATTATTGGCTGTTGGATTGGTTAATGTTATATTTCCTCTCATACATACAACCTATTTTAGATAGGCATGCGTGTAAAAGAAATTGCTAATTATGGTCTCGTGAAAGGAATATGCTGTATGCTATTTGCTATGCTATTGTATGCTATATGATATATGTGAGGGTGTATCATCATATCTTTATTTCTACCTATCCACAAAGAAAGAAAGAAAATGAATTAAATAAATATCTTCACGCAATTCCCTATACAGGGGTAGACAGAGGTCTAGTCTAGACAATTAAGTCCCTTCGACCCACCTTCTACCGAAGATATTTTCGGGACAACGTGACAGGTGGTGAGCCTGTCGCCCGTCTTTATGTCCAAGCTACGATTTAATTAAGTTAAAATAAGTTTTGAAAAACCCATTGGTACGAGCCTGCCAACTGGGATCGCACTGGGGTCTCTCGACTCGTAATTCCGACCACCCAACCACACGGCTATCGTGCCTCAAAGTAAGAAAGAAAGAACGAAAGAAAAATAAATTTATTAATTTTAGTCAAGAGTGCTAACCTCCTTGTATTAATACAAAATAAAATATTTTCGGAAGAACAGTTCATTCCTCTTCATCTCAACAAATTGTACAAAGCCTGAAAATTTACTACAAAACTGTCTAGTCACATAAAATTAAAATAAATAAGAGAATTTAGACTCTACTTAAGATAAAGGCGTAGGCTAAATAATAATCAAATAAATCATTTTAGCCTCTTTAAATATTTTTTCTAAGAGAACTTAGTTATATGTAAATATCTCATAGTATTGCCTTCCATATATGTATACCGAGATATTTATTCACAGTTACATACGACATTCACTTTTAAATAAAACAGACTTTTAAACAACTGCCCTAAATAAAGTTTAATCAACGATAACTTTTAAATGCCTAAATAGATTTGGATGTATGGAATAAAAAGTAATGCCTACATCATTCCGAATATAAAAAAACATTATGTCGACAAAGTGACTCTCATTTTCAAGTAATGAAAAAGATTTATGAATCAGTAATGCACAATTACAAAAAAATATATATTACTGTTATTACTGATAATCACTCCAAACAAAACAAACACTGTAGCAAAACTGCAACGCTTATGTCTAGTATGGTTCAAAACAATAGTCGAATAGAAAGAATGACGTCTTTTTTCGCAGTCCAAATCCTAAACCATACGGAAGCTGTTTAAGTCTGTTTTAGCTTAACGCCTACCACATTACTTCATATTGGTATAGTTGGGTACATATACAATACAAACAAAAATTACTAATAATACATAAAATACGGTGATGAAGTTTATAAATATCAAAGTGTATCGAAATATTACAAATAAATTTGTTCGAATCAGACAGAATTCCTCGACAAGGGATACTACTTTTATTATTATTATTATTACTTATAGGCTTTGTGAAGCCGTTGCTA
This sequence comes from Sericinus montela, assembly GCA_029286605.1. Lineage (NCBI taxonomy): Eukaryota > Metazoa > Arthropoda > Insecta > Lepidoptera > Papilionidae > Sericinus > Sericinus montela. The sequence continues at coordinate 1,064,977 of JAGSMR010000032.1, read as the reverse complement.
CAAAACATCTTTTTTCAGATAACGCCTTAGGTTTTTTCGAATCTGATTACTCGGGGCTGGCATATGCTGTCCATTTCTTTATTTGTAATATGATAATAAGATTACTACTCGAAGTAAATGGTTTGTTATGTACTTAACTTGTAATCTTTTGTTTGTTCCCTGAGTTCTAAGACTTCTTGTAATGTGTATGTTACAGTAATATTCAATTTTTGAAGGAGGTTTGTTAGGTTATTATATTGATGATTATTTATTTATTCTTTTTACCCTTTTAAGTAAAAATTTATTCGCAAATATGTATACTACTTTGTAATATGTATATTATATATATTTTTTTAAATGTTACGTACATGGCACACGTCAATGATCAAGAGTACTAGGATACCCAGAGGGCAGACGTCCGTGGGGATATTTATTTTATTTATGTATTACAATAGCTCGGGTTGTAATATATATTTGAATAGAAATTATTCGTTATATATTTATTATATTTTGAGCCTGATTAATATTGGATTAAGACTTAAGGCTTAGACATCATCGTGTTTAATCGATGTCGTGTAAAGATTAATCATTGATGTATTGACGCTCAATGACGTCTGAATCTACAAATCTACTTCGTAATGATATAGACGTCGATTATTATAACTTTGCCAGCTAGATAAAAACTAATATTAAGAAAGAAAGAAAAGAAAATGAACGGTATTTTATGTCCCATAAGGCACAGTACTGGTTTATTATACTATTCTTCACCAACTTTTTAATAAAACTTGTATTTCAAATATGCTCCATCTAACTATGCTGGAGAAGAAAACTTAATGCAAATGGGGGCACATATGAAAGAGCTGAAATGCATATTGTCAGAGACACGTGTCAATATTTTCATATTCCTTCATATTCCTATTTTAAAACTTTAAATTTAAAATGTTTGACTATTATATGTTGAAAGTTTATGTTATCACATATTCACATATACCGTATTGTATAAACTTACGAGACTAATGTACGAATTGAATTGTTGGTTTAAGCACTAACGCGGCAAGCTTACCACCTGTCACGTTAAACCAAATAAAATCATTTAATCAACAAATTTAATATATAATAAAAATTTTATCTATTGTAAATTAAATTTGTTGATTTATTCCCATTCCGCCACCACACGACACCAAACAAACAGTTTTTAATTTTCACGCAATCTAATTTAACCTCTACGCGCCAGGTATTAATAATAATCACGTGTTTTTCGAAAGAATATTTCTTTTTTCTTTGTAAAAATAAAAAACATTTTTACATAGCTTGAAAATTTACTACGTCTTAGAAAACTGTTTAGTAACTATTGATTAAAATAAATGAGTTCTATACATCAGCTGTCATTAGTTTCATTTTTCTATTTAAAAACTTTAAATTTGTCTACAGTTATATTAAAAATTTGCGGTATCGCGTTTTAACATAAACCTAATAATGTAAGCTTCAAGTGTTATATGTTTCTCGATATAAGATTAAAGCATTATAATAATCCTAAATAAATCGTAAATATTTGACATATTAACAACATCTCATTTTTTTTTATTTTCACTCAACATTTATGACTCCAGGGATTCGAACCGCCAATCTTTGGCTTTAAAGGTCAATACCGAAAAGGCTATTAAGTTGCCAGACTTAAAATAAAATTATAATTAAAGCTTAAGTAAATACAAATTGTAAAATTGCTTTTAATTACCTGCCAGACTTCTGAAATTAATTAGCAAAATATCTTAATAGTAAAGGCAATAGCTTAATTTAATGTGGAAGTTAAATATCGTATTAATAATTATTCTATCAGAAACATGATACTGTATTTTGATACGACTCATTAACAGAAATTAGGTTTAATTACATTTATACAAAACTTTCTTTTAAATTCCACTGCAGGACATAGGCCTCCCCCATAAATGTGGGTTTATCATATTCACCACAATTGGCAAGGTGTCAGGGATTGCGATTGCCAATCCGCTTGATTGGCAATCGCAATCCCTGACACCTTGCACCTTGGAGGCTGCAGCCCGACACCGTTCTACTCAGTATTTCATTCATCTGGTATTTTTAGAGATATTTGTCCCACCATCTGTCGGTAGTCAATAGTATTTTCAAAACTTTCTATTAAACCTATATTATAGAACCTTATCTCGGAACCACTAAGGTTCACAATATTGGAAAAGCGGGCTCGAACCGACAACGCATTTGACAGTTCAAACCTAATCAGCTCGTTAGTAGGCTATTATTGCTGGGCTTTACTGCTAGGTCTTTAAATACATTTAAATACAGAATTGCCTTCTTTCCGTGACTATTGTGAGAGGGCAATTACATCTTATTTTATTATATTTATTGAAGCGAAATGAGAGTAAGAAACAATAAAATTTCGTTTATATACTACAAGGTTAGTTATCCACTTTGGCAACCAATGCAAAGTTAGTTATCCACTGTCAGAAAGTTTTTGAAAATATTAATTTAAATTAAGTCATGATCCTTTTTTTGGATTAATAAGTTAATAATCATGATATCCGAGGTTGGGTAATAGGAATTCGTGTCAAGAAACCCTCGTTCGATCCCCAAATGGCAGACCAATGGATTTTTTTTTTCAAAACTTATATACGATTTATATCGTTGGTTGGACATCGTTGATTGGACCCTGTACTATTTACCCCAGGTACACAGAGGTAATTTGAATATTGGGTTTCGCGTGAAGATGTTTTTTTTTTTATTTAAATAGAAAACAATATATTTTTACAAGCTTTATTGAAGATCTTATAGTTTATAAATTAAAGAGAAACATGTTTGAAACTTCTGACACGGGCAGGATTCCAAACCACCCGTGTTAGTTGTAATTTTAAAGATTTTTCTCTTCAATTTTGTAACAAAAAGTTCTAAGAAGAAAAACTTATGAGCCTTTAAAGCAATAAAAAAATTGCATAATCTTGTAGTTGTTAAGCAAAAGCAATTGCAAATTCAAATAACAATTAAATAAAAAATTCAACAGCATTGTGTAATAAAATGAAGAAATCATATTACATACATATACACTAATGCAAAAGCGAAAGAGAGCACCCCAGTATATCAAATACTCTGAGATCTAAACAATATTGTCCTTTCGATAGCTGGTAAGGCATTTTGGTCTAGATTAATTTGAAATATAACTAAATTGGACCACGAAAGTCAAGATGTTGGGTGGAAGTGAGAAGTGGTTGGGTGGTCGGAATTTCGAGTCAAGAGACCCGAGTTCGATCCCCAGGTGGCAAGCTCGTACCATTGAGTTTTTAAAAAAACTTATGTACGAATTATATCGTTGGTTTGGACATAAAGACGTCGATGGGCTCACCACCTGTCATATTTTCCCGAAAATATCTTCGGTGGAAGATGGATCGATGGGACTTAATTTTCTAGACTAGACCTCTGTCTACCCCTGTGTTGGGAATTGCGTGAAGATATTAATTTATTTAACTAATTTGGAAATGTTCTGCAAATTGTTAGAGTAGTTGTCGAGATTCGATCGTATATGCACAACATTAACTCGTTTAATCTTATGCGTCATAAACCAGAGATACTCGTAAATGATCATTCGTAAAGTTAAATCTAAGCGATGCAATCAATTTAATGTATTGGTGGAAATAGTTAGCAAAGCAAAACCAAGTTCAATGTTGGCTGAATACTGTCTGAAAAGGTATTTCATATATATATATAAAACTTTACTGTATATCGAAATGACATATAGACTACAATTTATGAAGATTTTCTGTCTGATCTGTGATCTGTGATCATGAATCCTACTTACATTATTAATGCAAAAGATTGTGAGTTTGGATGGATGTTTGTTACTCTTTCACGCAAAACTACGAAACGGACTTTGATAAAACTTTACAGTAATATCTATATTATAATAACAATTTATATATAATATATATAATTATATATAATATAATATAATAATATTAAATTTATAATAACACATAGGATAGAATTTATTAAGATTTTGTGAAAGTAAGTAAATCGGATATTTATATGTGGTGCAGACGACGATGCGTGCGTCAGCTAGTATTTTATTAATTTGTTCATATCATAGAAAACTTTCACCAAATTTTAGACCACGTACATGCATCTAAACTCACAAAAATAAAGTTAAAAATATCGTTGCATCTATGCTCTATTAAAGTAAACCGAATATCATAATTTGCATCCGTCCATAAATAAATATTAAGCTTAAGGTTACATGCACTATTATATCTAGAACAAAACCTCTATTTCACTAGCCACTCCCAAACACAGCATTCCATCTCAGTCCTTAGACTTGTCAACTTCATTGATATATCTATTACGATAAAAATGTTTTTTGTTCGTTCCCTATAGATTCGGAAACCAGTTGATTGATCGAGCTTAAATTTATGGATAATGTTTGACTTAGTACTCGAACGGGAAAAATATATATAAAGGCTTTTTCTTATATAATATGTTGGCTAATTATCCTCTTAGTCTGTAGCCAATGTGTGTGTTTTATCAGTAAGAAGTATATTATTCAGTTCATTATTAAGATCGCAGGTCACCCATATACCGCTAATGGTCATTGACGTCACCCTGTGGGAATATACACCATAACTGCCTATATATATATATATACATATATATATATATATATATATATATATATGTATATATATATATATATATATATATATATATATATATATATATATATATATATATATATATATATATATATATATATATATATATATATATATAGACACATACATACACATACATATTCTTCATACACTTCATACACACTATTGTACGGATAAAGATGAATAGTGCTCTATCTCATCATTTAATGATTAATATTTTAAATGATGACGACCATTTAACCTCCAAGTTTACAAAACAGAATGTAGATAATTTGGCAACTCAATGAAAAACCCTGCTTACGTGCCGCTAACTAATACATTTGTGAGTTCAATATACTCTACGATATTAACGTGAATATTTGCGGTTCGATATAGCTAAGCAAATTACATTCTAATGATTTAATGATAGTAATGACCGTTTTGTTTAGGGTCCTGTAAGGTACATATACCAACACAGTCTAATTACGGTAATTAGGCTCCTAATTTATTCACTCCATCCTGATAGACTGTTAAGTATATTCTTACAGTTTCGTTACGATAGCCGAGTGGTTGGGTGATCGAAATTCGAGTCGAGTGACCCGAGTTCGATCCCCAGGTGGCAGGCTCGTACCAATGTTTTTTTTAAAACCTATGTACGATTCATATCGTTGGCTTGGACATAAAGGGCTCACCACCTGTCAAGTAGTCCCAAAAATATCTTCTGTGGAAGGTGGATCGAAAAGATTTAATTGCCGAGACCTCTGTCTACCCCTGTATTAGGAATAGCGTTAAGATATATTTTTTTACAGTTTCTTACGTAAAGAAAAACTGAACCTTTTCTGACCATACGTACGTCCGTTAGTCTGTCAAGATACCATTTTATTTATTTATTTATTAATGTTCATCCAAAAAATAGGTTACGGATTGGTTTATATTTTTTTATAAATTCACTAACTCCTCATACTGGGGTACTCAGAGTCCTTTCGTCCTACATTTTACCGGAAGCTTATCTGTGACAATGTTACGGACGGTGAGCCTGCCGTCGTCTTAAATTGCAAGTCAACGATACAAATCCATACATATAAAAAAATTGGAGTGTCTGTTTGTAATATTGAAATAACCATTTTTTTACTACATCTATATGCATATGTACATTTTCACACCAAAATAATTTCTTTTTACAATTTTTGTCAGTCACTCTGTTCGTTTCGGCTAATCTCTGAAACGGCTGGAATTTGAAAAATTTAATTTAAAAACACTTCACGCCACAAAGAAACCGATGTTACTCCTGTCTATGAAAGTCCTGTTAAAATAGGTAACAGGACTTTCAATGACAGATAGCTAATGTTTTAAATTTTATTTGCTAGAACATAAAAAATAGGAAAAGTTAAGCGGGATTGTTTCGGAAAATCTTGAACCGTTTTTATTTTCCTACGACTTCTTTCTCATGGAATGTAATGTAGAAGGACCATATAGCATTAATACATCGAAAACACGAACTAACTTTAAACTATAGTAAGGTGGTTATATTATTTCCAGTATACATATTCTTACATACCACATACACAATTTAGACAAGTCAGTCTTAATATTATATGTATAAAATGTCTGTATTTTTTTATTCTAGAAATACACATTATTCTTTGATTTACGAGCTTCGTAAGCTTTTACTATGTTTATATAGTCCCTTTAAACAGTAAAAGACCTATAAAAAACATAAAGTGAGATAGTTTTTTTGCAACGTGAAAACAACACTCATGATTTTTATCAAAAGCCTAAAGCTTAAGTTTCGAAGCTTTTATTGTCCCAAGTTAAGTGGTCGTCCATTTATCTGACCGGAACTCGTTCCCGTCACAATATCGCATCGTAAAGCCCCGCGAGTTTACACAGGCTTTAATAGAACGCTAAAAGTGTTGGTACGTGTAGGGCGATGATAGTCCGATAGCTGGCAGTATTGCAAATAAATTGGGGAGAACGTTACTTGTTGCTTTGTGGAGTTGGCAAGATATATTTGTAAGCATTTTCATAGGTAGAAGTCACTTTTTAATCTTATCTTTGAGACTAAATAGCTACCTGGTTACCGAACTGCTGAGCCTCGGATTATGGATATATTTTCTAATTGGGTGGAGTGATGGAAACTGAATGATGCAGCCCACAAAGACAATCGAACAATTTCAAGCAATAGACGCCTTTGCCATATATTTTTTATTTTTATACTTGAACATAGAAATGGATAATAAAAAAAGATCTTGTACTAACTCATAATCCAAACCAATTCAAAACCACAAATTGTACGAATTACTTTTTTGAAATTGTTCTTGTGCTTTTCGTTCCGTGTCACTAACAACAAAGTAGATGTAATGTCTACTTTCTTGTTAAATTTTACACACATATATATATATATATATATATATATATATATATATATATATATATATATATATATATATATATATATATATATATATATATATATATATATATGTATATATATATATATATATATATATATATATATATATACATAACGCCCTGTAAAAGTCTACTGTAGACGATTGCAGTACTAAATACCTCGCACCTAAACCATCCACTCACCATCAAAGCACCTCGCTAGACGTCACCGGTCTATTGGTGATGATTAGCCAGACATTTTTCGAGAGCTGATAGCGACTTTAAGGCTTAATCTTAGTCGCCTATTACAAAACTGGCCTTTTCGAAGCGTTACATTGGACATCATTGTAGAAAATATACATACGATTGAACCACTCTGTATTTATGTATAATACACACTTGCACAGTTATACTGTATATACGTATAAATACTCTTATAGCAGAATTATTTTGAAGATTACAGCAATAAAATACAAATAGAAAGAGTTCAAACACTATCCTCCAGGATCCTATCTCTTATTAGTCGATATCGCCCAGTAGAGTTTCATCAATATTGCCGAAGTTTGATGATTTTATTTTCGGCTCAATGAATCGTAACCTATCTCTCTGTCTCTATCACTGTACATGTTGTTACTGTGAAAAATATTTTAGAAATCGAGGAATAATGAACGTTTCCATTAGATTTTGTTCAACATAAAATATAGACAGCTCGATTAGTCAAAGGTTACTTTGAAAATCTGAATTTCAGCTCTCGAGCGCTTCGCTCTCGCTGAGCTTACAAATGGGATTAACTCCTCTCGTACATCGAAAAAGCCTTATATCAAAAAGTTACGTACAGTCAATGCTATACGGTAGTAAAGCCTAAATTGATCGACGTTTCATCCGGACTAGCGACATAGGTAAATCAATTTACCACCTGAAATACTAGATATTTTCAAGATATCGTTTTCAGTAAAATATTTTATAAGATAGAGATTAGAATTAGGTATCTACTTAAGGCTGCTGCGATACTCGGTTTAGAAAAACCTAATAAGGTTTCGCTAAAATGTTCTGTAATATTCAAGAGGTTAATTGAGGAAAAGGTATTTTTGATACTCATACTCGTAAATAAATAAAATAAATATCTTCACGCCAGTCCCAATACTTGGGAAGACAGTGGTCTACATAGTTAAATCCTTTAGGTCCATCATTCTCCGAAGAAATTTTTAGGACAACATGACAGGTGGTGATCCCGACGCCGACTTTATGTTCAAGCCAACGATATAAATTGTTCTTTTGTTTTGAAAAAATACCTGTTGGTATATATATATATATATATATATATATATATATATATATATATATATATATATATATATATATATATATATATATATATATATATATATATATATATATATATATATATATATATATATATATATATATATATATATATATATATATAAAGTTTTCGTTTAAGCTAAATGGATCGTATTAAAATGAAACTGTAAAACATATTCGTAATATATAACCAACGACAAAAATTATTCTGTGTGGGTTTGTTCGAGCTAAAATAAACACATAAATAGATAGTAAAATCTGCCGAGGGAAAATGGCTTTGAGCGCGTGTTGTGAAAGAAAATCAGACCATTGCTGTGTATTCATAACCCCGAAGATACCGCAACGTAAACGATTGTGCCCAAGTCATCGGTTCACGAGGTAATATAAAAGCTAACGATGCGGCATATAATGTTTATTTACTCGTGTTCCTACCTTTGGACCCTTATAATTATTGTAAAATAGCTAATACCGAAATAACTAGTAATCATTGTTTTCAATGATCTTTGAATGTTATGTTCCTTGTGCCCAGTGTTTTCTCCTTATGTGTACTGTAAATAAGGACTGAAAGAAAACTTTGAAAAACGGCAAACGCTCACGAATAATACCGAATAAAATTTAACAGATGAGTGAATCGCTGTTACGGGCATTAGCGTAGCCATGTATGACGACTGACTGGCTGATTCACACTTTATGTTTCAGTAGACTTTTACGGAATAATTTTAACAAATTATTAAATAATCACCTATGGGTATCATAAGATACGAAATGATACCAACAGTTTTTCGAAAAATACTGCATCGCCAATCCGCTAAAAGACAGTAGCGATTATGGCAAGTCCACCCAGTAATATAAAGGAACTATAAAGGAGGATTATTTTAACGTAATTTAAAATATTTTAAATACTTAACTGGAACAACTTGACAGGTGATAATCATGACAGGTTAAATAGATAAATATCAGAAAACAGATCATATAAACGACTGTAACTCGAGTACAAACATTCATATCATCACATAAATGTTTACCCCTAGCGGGATTCGAAAGACAGGGTCACTATAAACTCGGCTATCGGATCATCTAGTAATTAAATACATCCATAAATCTCATTAAACTTCGTTAATGAAAAAATAATATTACTGTTGTCCCCTACAGTATTATATAGTAGTAAATAAAGAAATAAACTAATATCTTCACGCAAGTCCCTATACAGAGGTAGACAGAGGACTAGTCTAGACAATTAAGTCCCTTGGACCCACCTTCCACCGAAGATATTTTCGGGACAACGTGATGAGTGGTGAGCTCGTCGCCGTCTTTATGCCCAAGCTATCGATATAATTCCTACATAAGTGTTTGAAAAACTCATTGGTACAAGCCTGCCACCTGGGGATCGAACTCGGGTCTCTCGACTCGAAATTCCGACCACCCAACCACTCGGCTATCGTGACTTTTTTTACAGTTTTATTATACAATAGTACAGTTGAAAACAAGTACTATTAAATATAAAAAATTATATTTCCGTGAACATATAATCTTATTATCTTTATTTAAGAACATATTGATTGTATCAACGTGAGCGACGTTCGGGGGTTTTAATAATAGATTCGAAGGAGGAACACTATGTCTGCGGAAGTATTCCTAAAGCATTACGTAAGTCGCTTATGAAATGGAATGGCGCTGTCTAGAATATTTTGTCTGACTATTAAATTAACTTTGTCGTCTTATTCCTAAACTTCTGTGTAACAAATTTGAAACTACATGCTTTAAAATATACAAGCTATTAAAAACATACATAGATATGTTTTTTAATATAAATATATTCTTATATACATATAAACATCCATGGTTTAAGTAAAAACATTCATCTTCATCACACAAATGTTTCTCCCTATCTGGATTCGAACCCTTAGCATCGAAGGCAGGATCACTAAGCTACTGTTGGTTCGTCGACCATTGTTATTAAAATTTCCTTGTTTTATGTAACTGCCTTCATCGTTTCATCGCTCCCTAAGGCTGTCAGGTAGAGAATGCTCTGAGTCTGCCTTTTGATCCTACATCATTTGGTAAGTTAAATGAAGACTAAATAAACATGTTGCCTACATGTTAAAATAATAAAATTAATTAAAACTATAACGCTACAAATTTCTCAAAAACTCGATTGCATAATGTTACTAGTTTGTCTGGACTTTTTGATTTATAACTTCAAACTTTTTATATACAAGTTTGAAGTTATAAATCAAAAAGTCCAGATTGAAGAATGAACTCGTATCGAGAGTAAACCATGTCGCGTGAACAAACTTATCTTAACCTCATTTCCTAATGGAGTTTCGAACCAAAGCAATATTTTTGCTCTTCAAATATAATGAAAGATGCGCGATCGGTAAGTAACAATAAAGGCCGAGTTCGTTAAAATTATTTTTGCGGTACAGACTTAGCACAAAACAGCCTTTGTATTAAGTTTTTGTGGTATTTGAATCATGGTTCTGGTTTTATCTGATATTCATAACTTTTTACTTAAATGAATTCACTTTAAGATATATATTCATCAGCGTGAACCGCACTAGGGTCACGAAGATATTTGTAATACTTATTTATAAACGAAAAAGAATAGTCAAGAAAGCCGAGTCGTTGGGTAATCGGAATTCGAGTCAAAAAACGCTAGTCTGATCACCAGAAGGTAGAGACCAACATGTTTTTTTTTTTTTCAAAAACTATATCATTGGCTTGGACATAAACACGGGTTACAAGTTCACCACCTACCTTTTGTCCCAAAATAAGCTCCGGTAAAATGTTAGTCGAAAGGACTAAATTATCTAGACCTTTGGCTGCCCATGTATTGGGAAATGCGTGAAAATTAAAAAAAATCATAGACCGAATAAATTAATGTGTTGCTTTTGTGAACCTCTTGGTAATTTTTTTAAATGACACTCAAAACCGCATGGGAAATGAATCTGTAATAGTTAATTATATTATAAGCGACAGAGGCGAACGCTTATAGCAAATTTATGAAATATTATACAAAATTCTGTATACATATTAACATTTAATACATTTATATACTCAATTTGATTAAGATTGTCATAGGAGCGTAAGAACATTTGCTTCTCCGTTATTTTGCATTAGCTACGTATATTGTAGTAATATAAAAATAAATCACTCCCCTCAAGTTCTATCTCCTGGAAAAGCGTGAAGTAGATCCAACTGCAATAAGTGATTGTGATATTCTTATTTTTCTTTACAGCCTATTAATGGTCCAAAATATTTGTTAATTTTGAACCATTGTTACTTGGTATACCTCAAAGATTGCCACTGCATTATATTGTGCAGGTCATTACTCCATACAGTCCCATATAGTCGACGAAAGATAATAGAAAGCTCTAATTTAATAAAGATCCAAAGATACAATCTTTTAATCTCAAATCTAAGTTTCATGAATTTAGACAAAAATACAAATGCGTATCAATTTGTTCATATTCGTTGGTTATTATGTTTAGATATCTTATTAGATATTATCTAGTCATCTAACTTAAAAACAGTTACTGCTCTATACCGCTTTGAAATTGGTAAAATTAAAAACATATACGACACTGGTATAATTTTATATTATTTTTTATAATTTTAAACTTTCAACAAAGTTGGAATATGTGATATTTTCCAAATATTTGTTAATTTTGAACCATTATTACTTGGTATTCCTCAAAGATTATCACAGAGAACGGTTATGAGCTCTCTGGTTTCACCAACTTCTCACTATATTGTGCAGGTAGTCACTCTGTACAGTCCCATATCGTCGATAAAAGATGATAGAAAGCTCTAATTTAATAAAGATCAAAGATACAATCTTTTAGTCTCAAATCTAAATTTGGTGAATTTAGACAAAATTACGAATGCGTATCAATTTGTTCATAGTCATTGGTTATTATGTTTAGATATCTTATTAAATATTAACTAGTCATTTAACTTAAAAACTGTTACTGCTCTATATCGCTTTGAAATTGGTAAAAGTATAAACATGTAATTTTAAACTTTCAACAAAGTTTGAGTATGTGATATTTTCATTTTATTTTTCATCACAACGTGAGTAATTTAATACAGGAAGTGATGTAACCAAGTTTTGTGCACGACACAAAATTACAGTGATATCCCTACTAAACAGATGAAATTGTGACGCGACAATTTCCATGTAAATTCCACGAGCTGTACAACTTCGTTTGCCCGTATGCAATTCTGTTTTAATCCAAAGAATAAACATTTGCGATATGTTTACAAGTAATACGCGAGATCGCGTCTCAGTAGTTGACAAATCCTCGGCGCGGTGTTGTGACGGAGCGTACAGGTGGTATAATGGGGAGTGTGGGGCGCGGCGCGGTCGTATCGAACGGGAGCGGCGGCGGCGCGCGCATCAGTGCAGCCAGCGGCAGGACTCAAGCCGGCCGCGTTCGCTGGGTTAGATGAGCCCTCAGCCGGTCACGCATCACAGGCGGCCGCGCGGCGGGTTGACCGCCACCGCCTCGAGTATCCAGTCTCTAGCACGGGCAACCCTACCCGACCTAACCCTTCCATGCTCCACCATATCCCGCGGTAAACACCACCCAACGCGCGCTCCCATGTGACAGTGTTGTGAAGTGATGGGGTTTTACGGCCCGCCCTTGTAATTGGGCCACGTGACAGTCCCGCCGTTACGAGAACCGATATTCGTGTAGTTAAATAAGTCATTTAACTGTGTTCCCCGTTCCTTACTCAACTTCCATAACCTTAACACATAAAGGAATGCCACAACTTATAATAGTAAAACTTTAAAAACTTGTTTAATATTATTAATATATTAATAAATGACGATGAACATAAAATATAAATCTTATTACGCACTGGAAAATATTTTTGCTGTAATAAAAATATTTTAAAAACATTTTAAAAATTTTTTTGGTATTTACACTGGAACAAACTTAATTAATTGATGACACATTCAAACCTAAATTAATAGTAAAAGTTACTTAAACATATTAACATTATTTGCATGATTAATTTACAAATTTAAAGTTCTATTTAGAAATTCATTCATTCAATGTTAAGACATTCGTAGGCGCATTGTAGCACCGTCTACGAGAACACTACGTAAAATTACTACGTTTATACAAATTAACTGGTGCATTCCAATAATAATTAGAATTTATTAAAAATTATACTCTATTATTAGACTATTATTACTCTTTCGTATACTCTGTCGATTAACAAAAATATATATTTAGGATAATTGTGCTAATGTTTCGCTAAATTTCTATTTCGGTATTTAGCTAACTAACTAAACTCTGAATGTAATAACTAAATTCGAAATTTTAAGTACTATTTTTTTTTATCATCTTGAAGGTTTCATAGACCAAACGTTTCTAATGATTTTTTTTCAATTAAAATACTGTAAATTTTCTAAGTAAAGATTAATTTGCCGTTCTTTATATTGTTATTAATTTAAATTAAAATACCTTTTACATGAATGTTATCACCCATCCCATAAAAGGGTTCCGTTTTTGTAATTCGATGAGGATAAGTTAGATATTTCATACTTAAGTACCTACATTGTTCCTTGCTTCGGCATTCGCTTCACAGTGTTAAGATCGCTAAAGCTTAATTAATGTCACTTAGATTATCGTTACTTAGAATAAAGAACCTTGAGACAGTAGTGGACTGTTCTCTTGATTGATGTTCGTTTAACTTAGAAGCTAATATAATTAATTCCTTAACGATGCGTCTGTGAGATAATTAAGTTCATTATTGATTGTCGTATTCCGATATCTCCAAACTACGCATAATTAGTAATTAATTTAATTTAATTAATAGAACATTAAAATACATTTAACGAGCTTTATTCAAATTCTAACTACATTTGAAAAGTTTCAACCAAGTTTAGTATATTAAGTAGATACGTTATCTACATTAAAAAGAATATCTTCACGCAGTTCCCAATACAGGGGTAGACAGAGGTCTAGTCTAGACAACGAAGTCCCTTCGAACCACCTTCCACCAAAGATATTTTCGGGACAACGTGAGCCTGTCGCCGTCTTTAACTCCAAGCCAACGTAATGTAATTTGTACATAAGTTTTTGAAAAACCCATTGGTACGAGCCACCTGGGGATCAAACTCGGTTCTATTTACTCGAAATTCCGACCACCCAACGACTCGGCTATCGTGACTTAATACATACTAAAGTTATCTACCTGTATTATACCTAATATTCCTTTTCAATATCTGCTCAAAGTTAGAGCTTCCTCTTCTTAGCAGTAGTGTAGACAAGAAAATGTCGAAACTTTTTTATGTTTCTTACGAAATGTATGCCTATATACTTATCGTCACACTGGGCTGACGAACGACCACACCAGAGACGAATTACTCCCCGAATACAGTTTTCGATTCTTTTCAGTGGAATTTAAATATGGAACGCTCGTATGGACTCTGTTGTAACCGGTTGCCGTTAGAAGAAAAAAATTTCCTCACGGCTACACTTATTACAAAAATGTATATGATTAACATAAAAAGAAAAAAGTTTAACATTTATCGCAAATTAAGTATATTCACACGTCCATTCCTTTCTTTAAATGTTCTGATGAATATTTGTTTGCAATATTCTATACAAATAATGTTGATAAGAAATTTTAAATATTGTGGCAGAATTTGAAATATACAATTATAATAATAAATTGAGATTTCATCTTTATAAGAAAATATTTCAAACAAAATGCCATAGCTTAATTATATATAATTTTTTTTAGGTTCGATATAATTCCATGACTATAGCTCCAAGCTTCGTGTATTTCTTTAATGTCAGATACATATTGTATCCTCAACGATATTTGCAATTTTCATTTCACGCTATTCAGTAACTTATGGTAGTTCAATGATCAAATCACATACTCGAACCGCCTGTGACAGCTCCTCATTAGCAGAAAAATTGGATTACGTCGGTTATCGCACAATGCCCGCCACGCTTGCTTCCGTCAGAAACTTTTCTCCGTAAATTCAGCTCCGGGCCGTTAGCTGTTAATGAGAATATCATCAAATCTTTTTCTTTCTTTTCAGAATATTGTATCTAGAATTTTTTTGTAGGCAATATTACCAAATTAACAAGTAGTCTACAAAAATTTACTAACGGAAGGCAAACGCTAAAAATCTTTGCCTATAAATAATTACAAAGCGTAATAACGAAAAGTACAGAGTATTTTTCTTCGCGTGCGTAATAAGCTTCGCTCTCCACGAGCTTTACATTGCACGATAAATCTATCCCCTTATGAATTTTATACTTTTAAAAGCGACCTCAACTCGGCTCGCGTGACGCCGTCGACACGTAATATAAGTTAGTGGCAACAATGGAATTCAAAACCTATCGGTTTGATCGCGAGGATATATTTATTGTCGTAGGAAATTGTCCCCAGTGTTTATTATGGAAAGGCCCGTTATCGCGTGCACTGACAATGCTTTTACTCGGAATATAGGTAATTAAAAAAATAAGCAAATAACACTCATATTGCTTCATTATTTTATATATACATTGAAATTTATTTTAAAGATAATAATGTCACGTTATTTTCAAAATCACGTAATACATTGTTGCTATAGCAGTGAAATAAAAATAGCTAGAGGTCTTATGACATTCTGATTGAAAGATTATTGATGAGCTTTTTTTTATAGAATAGGGAGGCAAACGAGCAGGTGGCTTACGTGATGGTAAGTGATTACCGCCGCCCATGAACACCCGCAATACCAAAGGCATAGCAGATACGTTGTCGGCCTTAGAGTGCCCCCCTACCCAGATTTGGAGGGGGAGGGGTGTGGGCCTCCGGTTACCTGCACTCACCAGAGGAAACGCAGAAGTTTGTTAGACTTCTACTTCACGCCGGTATTCTGTGAGGTCGTGGTACTTCCCCGGTCGAGCCGGCCCATTCATGTAACAACAAAAGCTGATGCGTGGCTCTACCACTGATAAAACTCGAACTACAATGATAACTTTTATTGATAAGTTAAGCAAAAATATGCATGAATTTATAATGCTGTTTGATAATATAATGCCTTAAATACAAACATCGGGGCAACATCGCATACACTGTTCTGATCCAAAAGCAGCTTCGGCACTTGCAATACGAAATCAGAAACAGCGAAGGTGTCATAAACACCCAGATCCGAGGAAATGTATAAAGAGTATTTTCTAAGTTACCTCGACCGGTAATCAAACCTGTGACCTCACAGCTAACCGACACCAGGCAAATCGGTGTGTATGCCACTCGTCCACGGTGGTCATCACAGTAATGTCGTACAAATACACACAGCAAAGTAACAAAACTAAGTACTGATTTCGTTATAAACTTAAATCGTTTTTAATTAAACTCTAAAACAGATACAACTTGTATGTTGGATCTTATAAACGTGAATGTAACTTGAAATTGATGTGTAATATCGTCGCGTTCGCGCTACAATCTAGAGTGTAAGCGGAATAGTCATAAATCAGAATCACAATACCGCCGACACGTTCATGTTACGAGGTGGTTTAATTTATAAAATTGGCGCGCTGGAAAACTGGCGACCAGATAGCGGTCGCGAGGGACACAAAGGATGTGTTCGGGATCATAAGACCGCCTTGTATGTTAAGCCAATTGAAACTAAGCCCTTTTGTAACACACATTGTGTTCAAATTACATTATCTGAATCATTTTGAATTTCAATGTTATTAGATTTGTTCTTACCAAGTATAAGCCTCGTAAATTGTAAAATAGTCGTAAATTAATTGGTAAGTGAATGTCTGCTGGCTTTTGTGAAATGTATTTCTTCGATTTGGAAAGAGAAAACTAAAATAGATTTAAATAGATATGTGACATGAGTAATTGGCTTTATTATAATTATTTATTTCCATATTATTTATACATACTCATTTATGGGTGCATAAATAAATTTGGATATTTAAATTATGAAATCATAATATTACTCATTAAACGTTATTGAGATTTGCAATGTCATTTAATTATAGCTATCATTTTTATTTCTGCCTGAACTGCTGGTCATTAAAAATCCTATAATTAAGTAATTAAGACTTCGAGACAAGATTTTACGTAACACTATAAAGTCAACATGTTACGGCATCTATTCAGAATATTCAATAAACAACGTCATAGTTTGAGATTAAAACCAGAGCAAATACGCAACGTGATATTAGGTTATAAGGTTATAAGGTAACAACAACCGAGTATTTAGGAGATTTAAATACCATTCAATAGACTCGACTTCGATCCCCAGGCAGGGATGTTCGATCTAGGTGCTTTGTATCGATATTCTAGACCGTAATAAACTATATTGATTCGAGTGTCTATCTAGATTTTCTTGATCGATCCTGTATCATATCAAGAATTTTAAAAATAAAGCATGTTATCTTTTGTTGCATCAAACTTAGCAGAGAACATCTTTCAATGTTAGGGTGCGTAAGAAGAATTTTTTTGGTTTGCTTTTATTTAAAGTGTGGTTGGCCAACGATAAAAGACGATTGGAGGGCACAGACGTTCCTTCCACCGACAAATAATATAGGGCTATGTCGGTCAATATTCCTCAAATGTCTTTCTCGCTGACCAATACTACATTACACGCCTCTTTCCCGTAGGGGTAGGCAGAGACCACTTCTTTCCACTTGCTACGATCCTTACATACTTCTTTCGCTTCTTCCACTTTCATTATTCCCTTCATACATTCTCTTCGATTTAGGATACTCTTGACCTGGCCTTTGTTCAGCACGTCCCTGATTTGTTCTTGAAACGTTCGCCTAGGTCGTCACCTTCCTAAACTTCCATTCACACTCGCCTTATATGCTCGCCTTATATTGTCGTCAATCGTTCAGAAAAATACTTTAGAAATTTAGTTTATTTTAGTAGATGGAGGCTTTCATGTGGTCTGCTTGTGGTCAACTTTTTCCACCATTTTAGCTATGAAATTCCAAGATATCGTATTTTTTTGGTTACATTGATAGTAGACGTCTACTACTAGACGTCAACTGTCAATGTAACTGAAACAATATTGAAATTTCAGTCAATTGTATCACTCGTGGGTACAATTTCTGTGTCTTTACGATGTCTTTAAATGTTTTGCAAATTTGTTTTGTTTCCTTTTATTTTTATAAATAGGAAAAATCCATATTTGTGAAAAACGACCTAACAGATTATTTTTTTTTTTTTGGTGTAGCTATATATATCACAATTATGAGTTGTTGGCAGTTCAAGAGAATAAGACGTAACGAAACGATTTACCAAAATCTATCGTTATAAGTCACGATAGTAGAGTGTTTGGGTGAATTTTGAGTCCAGAGACCCGAGTTCGATCCCCACGTGGCAGGCTCGTAATGTTTTTTTTTTTTGAAAAATACTGTTTGAAATTTAGTTATATAGAAACGATATTGAAATTTCAGTCAATTGTATCATTAATGGGTACAATTTCTGTGTCTTTAAATGTTTGGCAAACTTGTTTTGTTTCCTTTTATTTTTATAAATAGGAAAAATCCATTTTTTGAAAAACGACCTAACAGTTTTTTTTTTTTTTTTGGGAAGCTATATATATCACAAATATAAGTGTTTGGATGAATTTTGAGTCCTGAGACCCGAGTTCGATCCCCAGGTGGCAGGCTCGTAATGTTTTTTTTTTTTTCAAAAACTTATGTACGAACCATATCGTTGGCTTGGACATAAAGACGGCGATGGGTTCACCACCTGACGTTATCCCAAAAATATCTTCCGTGGAAGGTGGGTCGAAAAGACTTAATTGTCTAGACTAGACCTCTGTCTACCCCTGTATTGGGAATTGCGTGAAGATATTTATTTATTTTATTTTACCGCCAAAGAAAAATTTATATTGTTGTAATATGAACCGGTTTGGAGAAGACCATACTCATACAATACATAAGGATAGCGGTATTTATTTTACGAATAAATGTTATGGTTAAAATTCTTTTATCTTTCTTATAATTTAATTGGTCCGATTTTTCGATCCGATCCTCATTGTAAATTTATCGATCAACTAACGAATCGAAAGCTTTGTATCAATACAAAAATTGATCGGATCGTATTCCTTTGTATCGATCCACACATGTATCGGATCGGATAATACATCCCTATCCCCAGGAGAAAGGAGCGTCTTCCAAGTTCGTCTAAATTGATCTTGAGTCGAGTTTTTATAAGACTATGAACGATTGTATCGCAAGTTTGGACAATCTATCACCTTGTTCCAAATAAGCGACGATGAAAAGACTTAATTCTATAAATCTATACTTGATAGCATAAAGTAATTAAGTAAATCATGTATTTCAAATTGATTTTAAGAACAAGATTTATATTATTAAAATTCATTGTTCAACACTTGTACACATTTACATAATTCAGATCAATATGACATTTATAAACACATAATTCAGATCAGTATGACATTTATAAACAATTAAACTCAATCTATTAATTTTGACATATAACAATATAATGACATATAACTACAATGACTAATACATATAATTGTTAATTTAATTTAAAAAGTCACGATAGCCGAGTTGTTGGGTGGTCGGAATTTCGAGTCGAGAGACCCGAGTTCGATCCCCAGGTGGCAGTACCAATGAGTTTTTCAAAAAACTTATGTAAGAATTTCATCGTTGGCTTGGACATAAAGGCGGCGACGGGCTCACCACCTGTCACGTTGTCCCGAAAATATCTTCGGTGGAAGGTGGGTCAAAGAGACTTAATTGTCTAGACTTGACCTCTGTCTACCCCAGTATTGGGAATTGCGTGAAGATATTTATTTATTTATTTATAATATTAAAAGCTGACATATCTAACTTATTTAATTTATATTTATAATACATTATAACTTAATTATTTATTCACATTTTAATTTCGTAATTTACTTTAATTTTGATACTTAATTATTTACTCACATTTTAATTTATTATTTTTCCCGAAATCAGTGGCAATGCTTTCGGTATTTTATCCCTAAATTTCTACCTACCGTCTACTAACTTATAATTTTTGATTTAAACGATGTTTCTCATTTATTGTGGGTAGTATAAACATATAAAATTTAATATTAGTAATAAGCTCTGTCAATACCCTGATGATGCCGTAAGGCGAAACCGGTCGGTTAACTAATAAATAATCTAAATAAAGTGAATTGTGTACAAGTGTTGAACAATGAATTTTAATGTAATGCAATTTCACCAAGTGACAACAATCGCAAGTATTAATTATATCATAAGATTTATATTTTTAATTAATTAAAGAAAGAAGAAGAAGAAAGAAAGTTTTTATTTATCTCAAGACAATCAATACATTAACATGTTACAAGAAGTATTCGCAATCACTATTGTCTATGATTGAAGAAGATTTATTAACTTGACATAATTGTCCATGACCTTCACACTAGGCGAGCCTGTATCGTAAGGACCATAATTAAGATATACAATTTACTTTATAATTTTGACGGCCTGGTAGTCTAGTTGACAGTGGCCTTGCCTTTATGTCTGTGTGTTATGAAATTCTTATATAATTCTTATGTACCGACATAGTACAGTACACATGAATAATAATACATAAAATATAATACGTAATTGGCGCCATTAAATCGATTTCTAATTTTCCAAAATGCTCGTTAAATAATTTACTAGTCTTACCCTGTGAAAGCAATTGGGCCGTATTAATAATTGTATAACATACTATAAGCTGCATCTCTGAAAATTTTCAACTATTTTTAATCACTGCAAAGAAATTCATTCAATTAGGAAATACCATAAAAGAGTAAAGTCAGTGAAGTCTTAGAAATTTAATACTTGTTACTACGAGACCAATCAGAATATTAGGATTCTGGTGGTTTTACTTTTATATCAGATGCCTCTGAAGACGAATCACCATTAACAAACTAAATTAAAGTCTCGTGAAATTAATTATAAATGTTGTACCGCATAAATAATATATTCTAGCAATCTAAAAAATACTTCTAGCATAAAATTTGCCATTGGTAAAGCATACAACAAATGTTTTGATAAAAAGTTTGATCAATGGTAGGTGGTCATGTTTTTAGTAAGATGACGTAGTATCTTACTATTGAAATGTTATACATTCTCTATATAATAAAAAAGGTTTCTCATGACCTCACATCCGGTTCCTTTTTAAAACCGACCACTGAATATTTCAAAGAGAAACTTAATTCAAATAACAGTGTTATTTTGCCCAAGCAAAGAGTAATTAACATGTTTTTTTCTTTGAAATGACAACGGACGGATAGGATTTGTAAAATCTTGTTAGAGGGACAAAAAAGCTGCAAAAATAAGGGCTCATAAGGGTTCGCGGACACAGGGTGCGATTTGACAAGAGGAGCAAAGGTCGACAACCGTTAAAGTATCTCATTGTGTGAGCTAAAACAAATCTAGCAAAAAAACATGCTTTTGCAATTTTAAATCATGTTTGTTCCTTTGTCACGTTTATTTCACTGAAGACAAAAGTATGGTTTTCTTTTTCACTACACCATGCAATAATATAATTCATTGTTGTTGTTTTCAATTTTGCGTTGCGGTCATAACAGTCATACTTCATCTTATACAAAGGGGCAAAATGCAAAAATACTTTTAAAGGGCTAATATGTGGCTCTTACGTAATTCTACTGCCAAATAGCAATGCTCTAAACCGTAGTGTTACGGTTTAAAGGGTCGAGAGAAGTAGTGTAGTCACGGGTAAAATGGAATAACTTAGTCTTCTGGGGTAACAAAGCATCTGTAAACTTCTGTTTTTGAAATGGTAGCCAGAAAGTGACTCATCAGGTGCAATATTACAACATTTTAGTGCTTCAAATTTGACTTAATGATTTAATTTTAAACAAAATGTTGTTGTTTACTTCCAATACTACACTTACTTTCTTATGTAAGTGTAGTAACTGTCATAAAGCCTCAGTAATGGATAATTTCAAGTATTCTTATCAATAATAAAAAAAATCATAAAATGTTTTTTATCTGTGTTTCCGTGAATGCTTTACAAGATTTGTGAAGCGATAAAAACCGTAAATCAGTAGAAAAAAGGTGGACATCGTGTCACCGAATGAATTGAAATGTATCGCTTTTATACGACAGGCTGTTTTCACGCTCCGATATTCTCCACTGGCTTCTCATTTCGCACCAACACAAAACATATTTGTGCTTTTCAAGCCCCATTTTTTGCTGAATATCGTTTTTTAAACGGAAACTCAACATATAACATGTTGAGTTTCAGAATATTTAATCGAGTAACGGTGATTTGAATAATGCTCGGGGTAAATACGAATACATAATGAATTTTTGGTAGATACACATTGTCGTGGAAGAAATATTCTAAATGAAGTACTTCTAAAATATTTCGTTGATTCTTTTTGACAAGCTCACCAGGTTATCCGAGAACATGTGTACGGTGAAAGTAAGGACAAAAGGACCATGTTATTCCAAAAATATCGCCGGTGGAAGGTGGGTCAAAGAGACTTAATTGTCTAGACTATACCTCTGTCTACCAATGTATTGGGAATGGCGTGAAGATATTTTTTTAACAAATTATAATACCATAAACTTGGACGTTATAACAAATGAAGCTTCGGTGAAAAGCTGGTCGTAAGGATTTGTCTTGACCTCTGTGTAACTTTTTGCCCGTAAAGTGATAATAGGAGAAGGTAATATAAAAGCAAGGTGGTCGGATATCCATCTCGAAATACCATATCGAAATTCAGCAGACCTGTGAAAAGCGGCAGCGACTAAGCTGCATGGTGTTTGGAGCTGCGATTGCCAATCCGCTTGTCAATCGCAGCGATTATAACAAACTAATTTACGAGAGAGGCCTATGAACTGTAGGGGATTTTTACCCGCCGTTATGTACGTATCATATATGCATAACATATTGTCAATAAATTATAAAAATAATAAGAAAAAAATTAAGTCAATAGACATGGAACTACTACGAAATATAAAATAAACCTAAATCATCAATTACATTTAACGAGTGTGAATTAAATTTCAGTCAAAAGTTTTGTCTTTTATAAAATCATATTCAGTTACCATCTGCCTTCACAAAGGGAACATCTGTGGCCAAGTTTGAACGGATGCCAACAGATGCATTCTCTTTTCGCTGCCACTCATCCATAATAATCTTAGGACCATTTATGCGGAACAATTCAATCCAAATTCACCTAATTCTTGGCTCCGTGTACACATAAATTGTCTGAGTTCGGATGTACGTGTCTTTCCTCTCATTGTTTGTGTCTCTTGTTAAAATAATGCCAAATTTTATTACATGAATAAAATAAAATAAATAAATATCTTCACTCAATTCCCAATACAGGGGTAGACAGAGGTCTAGTCTAGACAATTAAGTCCCTTTGACCCACCTTCCACCGAAGATATTTTCGGGTCAACGTGACAGGTGGTGAGACCGTCGCCGCCTTTATGTCCAAGCCAACGGTCGAAATTTATGTACGAATTCGTACATAATTTTTTTGAAAAAACCCGTGTGTACGAGCCTGCCACCTAGGGATCGAACTCGGGTCTCTCGACTCGAAATCCCGACCACCAAACCACTCGGCTATCGTGACCTGTTGTTACATTAATGTTGGTAATTTTCACGTTTTATTCTCTGGTTTACATGATCATGCTTATCTATATATCATATATACAATTGAAAATAGGAGGACCAATTTTAATTAAACGACTACGACTGAAAACTTTATAAAGAACGACAATGGCAACTATATTTTAAAATGTCAAAAGAGTATGTAAAACACTTCCTTAACGTTCCAGATATGTGACGATTAGGCGGTTAGAGGAATCCGATGATGAGGAAATATAAACATCACGAGTTTTCGGTGGTGTACATTTTTGGTATCAAATTATGTATTGAAAAAGCTACTTTTACTCTTAATGTTTGAAATTTTAATTTTTATATATAATTGTATATATAGGTGGAAGATGTCTGGTAGTGCGATCCGCTAGCCATGCGAGGCCATTATTTCTGTCCCTTTCGTACGGAAGATGCCTTTTTCCTACAGAGGATTTTTCCAGGCTATTATGATGTTTATGACGTATCTTTAATATAATAATCTTTAATATAAATTTATACGTTGCTATCTTAAAAGTTCCTTTAAAGATTCAGCCATTGTTTTTTATTGAGGGTTTTTTATTGATGTGAAAATTCATTTATTCTCTTTCTTCTATTATTAAATATAATTATTCTATTTCTTCATATTATTCTCAATTCGCTCATTTTTTTCTACCCACTAATTCCGTCATTTGGTCAAATTCTTTTTCTTTCAAAGCTTTTTCTTTATAACTTCCAGTTTAGGTTAATACAAGCAAGCTATAACAATGTGTAAGAATCCTAACCTCTTTACTACCACATAAGAATTAATTGTAATATTTAAAGTAAGTGAATTATCTGTATTATTATTATTATTATTATTGTATATATTATAGAAGTCACGATAGCCGAGTTGTTGGGTGGTCGGAATTTCGAGTCGAGAGACCCGAGTTCGATCCCCAGGTGGCAGTACCAATGAGTTTTTCAAAAACTTATGTACGAATTTCATCGTTGGCTTGGACATAAAGGCGGCGACAGGCTCACCACCTGTCACGTTGTCCCGAAAATATCTTCGGTGGAAGGTGGGTCAAAGGGACTTAATTGTCTAGACTTTACCTCTGTCTACCCCTGTATTGGGAATTGCGTGAAGATATATATATATATATATATATATATATATATATATATATATATATATATATATATATATATATATATATATATATATATATATATATATATATATATATATATATATATATATATATATATATATATATATATATTATTGTCACCACGTCAGGATCTGATGATGACAATTCCTCAAATTTCAAAGCTTTTTGATTATAATAGTTAGAAGTTGGCAAAATATACGATTTATTGACTGTACGGTACATAGGTATTGGATGATAAGAGACTAATTGGGCGTTAAATAGTTTTCACCAACGGATTAGAAGATTTACGCATATCGTACGAGTACATGAGTAGGATATGTATATCGGCGCCAATTGTCAATAAATTTATATTTTTTGATATTACAATTACATTAAGCTAAGATAGGACTGTTACAATGGCACCGCTTTCTCAAGATCAGTAAATCAGTTACATTTACATTTAAATTAATAAGTAACCACATGTTAATGTACATGTTAAGCTAAAAAAAATCTTTGCTTTTTAGTATTCTTTTTGTAGGCGGTTCAATTTTTTTTTGTGAAGATGTAACTACAAATCCAATTAGTGTTAAACAAAATTAAATAAAATTTTTAGTGAGTATTGGCCTATCTCCAACAATTTCAATAAGAGATTTCAAAGAAATATTTTCAAAGCCTTACCTTGTGACGATGACTTTATTTTGATATTAGAAGTAATTTAAGACTTTTACGAGATAACTATGCTATAGTTATGAAATTAGTTTACTGACACTTAAACAATAGCAGTTAGATAAAAATAATATATTTTGATGCATAAACACATTGTAAAAATCTACTATATTACTTTAGGTAATTAACAAGTTAATTCTGAATAAGTTATTATTACTGAAAATAAACCATTTTCTTTTTTAAAAGAGTGAATAAAATAATAAACTCGAAATCTAAATATTTTACAGTGAAGCGGTGGTGAAGCTCGGATTGCTCCTTTTTCCTTTTCCTTGCCGATCCGAGGGACACCTTCCACCTCTGTACTTAATAAGTTCAAGTGGAATCGTATACGAATCGCTAAGCTGCCTCCTTAAGGGATACGTTAACTGAAATACCCATTCAATTTTATAATTTTAAAATTTGATTATTAAAAATTAGTCATAAGTATATAGTTAGTCATAAATAAATAATATTGATTCAGTTCACTGATTCCTGCGAGGTATCCCTTTTTTCCCTTCCCCCGGTATGTTCATAAGAATTATCTTATGATCAAACCGGAGAATCCCGAACAGAAATATAAATTTTCTTTTAAATTTCAGAAAAGTGATATAGAAAATATTTAATAAAGTATATTTTTGATGTGAAATTATTAATTTAAATTCCGTCGAAGTACAAAGTATACACACAGTGTTAAAAATAATAAATGTAAAAAGTGAAAAAAAAGTGACAATGTGTTAAAATATAATTTTTTAAAATGACCTTACAAAAAATCAATAGTGTTATCGAACATTTTTGTGTGAAAAGTGTAAAAAGGAAAACGATATGGGATGACTCTCAGTGAAAAATGTTATGCCCAGACGACTTTTCAAACCCAAGATGATGCGCGACATTCTCGACAATGCTGGGACAGGAGCAAGCGACACGATGGAGGAAAACGAGGGCGGCGGGAGTGGGGGTGCAGAGGCCGATATGGACGAATGCTCGCTCACACTTCCCCCAGATCTACCACCATATTCTGGGGATTATATTATTAGTGATTATATGGAAAGGTTAGGTACACGTCTAAATATTCTTGAAACAGAATTAAAATATGCTTGGAGAGCACTAGATCTGCTTAGTCAAGAATATGTCAGGATGTGGGAAAGATTAGAAAGATTGGAAGCACTACTTGCAGATCAACAAGGTGTAATATCAACTTTACTTGATTTTTACACGTGTCGCTCAGCAACATCAAGAGATTCAATGACGAGGCTAGAAGTAATTAGGGAAATACTAGGAAATGGAACTGTTGAAGATGGCATAGAAGAAGGATTGGATATTGGACGAAGTTCAATATTAATGAACACACAGGATGAAGTAATGGAATCCGATGAAGCATTCTATAAGAGTCTAAATCAGGCATATAGAGATGATCTTGTATGTGAAGAAAGTTCCAATTCACAGCTTGATATGATTTGGGAAGCACCCGAAGAACCCGATATAGAATTAATGCATACTTCATCGAGACAAATTTACAGTTCAAATGATTATAAAGATTATTGTGGCTTGCAAGGTGGGCCAGATATACGTGAAAGAGATTTGGTTCATTTATCTACATTAAGTACAATAGATCAAATTACTGTAGACAAATTACACGAATTAGATAGATTGACAACCCAATTACACAAAGATTCGAGAGAGTTAAAAGACTTGAAAACTAGACTTCTTAGTCCCGAAACAAAAATAACCTCAAAACATGAAAGAGATATTGAAGCAAAAACATTAGTTGAAGATGGTAATATAATTAATGAACAATTAAAAAGTATTTATTCAGATGGAGAAAACTGGGGTATTAGCGATATGATGAAAAGTTTTGATGACTTTGTTTTAACAGTTCCAAAGGATGCAATGTCAAGAGAAAAGTCTCCTTCGAGGTTATCACTAACTGAAAGTAATGTGACAGAAAGAAAGTTAGAATATTTACCTACAAGTATATCACCTAGACGTAAATTTGTACCCGAAAGAACGACAACAGAACCATATACTACTGTAACAGGCCGTTTAGCTTATAGTTCGGCTGTGGCCAACGCTGAAATTAACGCAGCAAAATCATCCAAATCTCCTAGTGCTTTATCTAGGGAAAGATTTGATTATAGTTCAAATTATCAGCTTGCAGATAACAATCGACAAAATTATTATTCATCTAAAGCATCATCACAGCCATTTGACGAAGGATACAAAACAGTTCCAGAACAACGTTCTCCGATATCTGTTCACGACATTTACGATGATGCTATTGACAATAGATTGGACTTAAATTTTGAATCTTCAGAAAGGTTTCACAAATCTCCAAGTCCACCACCGCCGGCTCCTCCAAATGGCGTTGAACGATTAGCTTGTGTTGAAAAAAGTGCCGACTTAGCTTCTCGTCAAACAATGTTATCTACTGGATCTATTCCACTAGACAATATGCGATTAAGCCCCCGTTCTCCAAAATCTCCTAAAACATCGCCTAAACTTTTAAAAAGAGATACTACTAATATAGTAGCAGCAAAATCTGATTCTGGATTATCTTCAATGAGTGGCTGGTCAAGTCTTGAAAAGAGCCCAGGTTCACCAAAAACATCAAGACTCTCCCACGGAAACTACGATAGCCATAAATTAAGAATATCTTCCCCTCAAAATGTTCAAAAAATACCATATGAAATTGATTCTAAACCATACCTAGAAACTTTGGTAGACTCCTATTCATTTGAAGGCAAAAACATAAAAAGAGATTACAGTATTCAAAAAGAAGAAAATATTATGGAAATGATTGATTCTAAGGACCTCAGCAAAATTGAAGCAAACTTTTTAAATAATGATATGTCATACTCAAATCAAGCCATTACCAATATGAGTGAATACTATTACGGAAACGAAGCACCATCAATTTATTCTGTCGCTGGAAACAGGCAACCAATTTTTACGACAGTATATAGTACTCCAAGAGGAATTTTGTCAGAGGACAGAAGTTTTACTGAGTTGTCGGATGGAAATGAAATTTCTGATCCAATTTCGCAGTCAACAATTGATACATATCCCCCAGAACCAAGCTATCATGCGCAAACAGTTGTATTATCAGCAAATTCGGCTAAAAAACCCTTAATTAGGGCAAACACAATGAGTGCGAATGATCCACATTTTTATCAAAATAGTTACAAAGCAGCAAGTCATCGCACTGGTTATCCACCAGGTAACCTTACAGATGCTTTATCTTACTATCCAACTTCGAGCAGATATGATTCACCAAAACGAGTTTCATTAGAAGACCAATTGTCGTGGCATGGTGGAAGTAAATCTCCCACAAGTTCAATAGATACAGCTAGCTTGAAGTCACGATCACTTAGTATAAGTGAAAGAAAACACTTTCAAAATCAACTCCAACAAGAATATTTCAAACAGCAGCAATATGATCAACGTAATGGTAACATTATTTGTGAAGTTCAGGAATACGAGCAGCCTATTGACCACTCCGCAATGAGAAAAGAACAGTTTGTCGATTCTAGTGGCATTTTAGTATCGGAATCAGGATATTTATCAATTTCTTCTAACCTTAAAATAAAAGGCCAAGAAAAATGTTCAAAGAAACCTAAACGTACATCTTCTTTACGTACTGCTATGTCTTCTATGAGTCACTGGTTACCTGATTTACATTTACCTAAAAAACATAGATCTCATTCTTTACCATCTGGTGTAGATACTATGGAGCAACCTCAACAAGAAAAATCTCTAAAAGAAAGAATATTATCAGCCCAGAGACGAAAGAAGAAATATCATCTAGTCGCTTCAATGTCCGGATTACTGCAAAAAGCTCGGCGAAAACAACAAACTAGTCATCAGTCATTATCGGATCCTGAAACATCAGAAACAGAGTGGTCTGGAGGAAGATCTAGTGCTCAGTCTGAGGATAGTGATAGTGTGTTTTCAGATTCAACACACGACAACAACGTTTTTGCTAAAGTTCCCGTGAAACCAAAACAGAGAAAATCTAACAATAAAGAAATTGTAGAACAGCAGCAAATGATTCAAGAACAGCAACAGCAAGGAGAAGAATTTAAAGTTGAAAATACAGAATGTATTGAGGAAGAAAATGATAAATACTCCAATAAAAATTCAGCTTTACCTCGCGATAAGAGTGATGATATTGACTTTCATTTTGCGCGGATTAGTCAAATGAATAAAGACAGTATATCAGAAATAGAAAAGCTTGACATCGATACCGATATATCAAATGTTGATCCATTTGAAGAACACGAAAAAAATGATAATCAATCTCCCACCTCAATATTTGCTACAATTGGAGACGTAAAGAAGGCTTCTGTAGTTATAGAAGATGAAAGCAATGAAAACAACAAGCTTTATAGTGGTAGCTCGCAGGAGTTTGCGGTTTCTCGAGCTTTAGGAAAATATCGCCTTAGAAAATCAACATCAATTTCGGATGAACAAATTAGCGACAAGTCCCTTCCCAAAATAGAATCAAATTCTCAAGATGAACTTTATAACGGATCAACTAGTCAAAAAGAAAAGAAACTTCACAAACCTACTGCGCCAGAAATAATAAATAATTCTACACAAGAAGAAATAATATCTTTCCCCGAACGTAGCCCTTCGATACAAAGCGCGCGAGGACTTCCCAATAAGTTTTCTACACGTCATCAACAAAGTTTGGATGTACCCAATAAGCATGACGATGATGACAGCCGTAGTACACATTCGTGGAGAAGTGGTTCCCGCGTCTCATCCAGAAGACAAAGTACAGAAGATAGTATTGATTCTGAAGATGAATGGTATTGTTATGAATTAAGGAAATTGGAAGAAATGGAACAACAGTCTCAACAAGAGTTAGAGAGAGAAAAAATTTTGACGGAAGAGCCTGAAATTGAAGAAGAATTCCCTAGTGAACCAAAGGAAGTATTGAAAGAAAAAATGGCATATGTTCTGCAAGAATTGCAACTAAAAACTGCAACAATTAAAGAAAAATATAATGATCTTTCCACAAAGGAGACTTGGAAAGAGATCACTACATTTTCAGATATCGAAGAAAAGCAAGAAGATGATCATGTTGACAAAGAATGTGACGAAGAAAATTCTTTTGCTGACTCAGGATCCGGTGAAACCTCAGGTCCAGACAGCCCGGTTCAAAGTGGAGATGAATTTGATGATGATTACGATATGCCTCAAGTACATGATGAACCAGCGCGCGTTCAAGCGCCTCCACCTCAACAAGAAGCACAAATTGGAAGTAAATGGAAACTATTGAAGGCTTTAAAGGATAGAAAAGCTGAAGAAAAAACAACAGAGACCCCTGCAGCTACGACACCATCCACGGACAAGGACAAAGTTAGTGCAAGTGTAAGTTACCTGATGCAAAAATTTCATGAAATTAGAGTGAAAAGCTAATTTAAAACGAAATATATAATCAATTATTATACGAAACGTTTATATAATCAATTATATATACTAAGAGTAAAACCTTTGCTCTTAAAAATAATATGAAACCAGTGTTAACGTACCGCAAAATTAGATATCTGCTTTGCCACCGAATATATGCCTAAGAATAAAATTACATTACTGAAATATTATATTTGTACGTATATTTAAACATCAATTTAAACATAAAAAGTAATTTTGCAGCGAATTGTTAATGAATAAAACGTGTAGAGGTTGTGAAATCTCAAGTCAATGAATAACAGTGTTTTTACAAATCTGTCAATATAGAAAATATAGAAAGAAAGATTATACTAAACTATCTAAAAAGAGCTTTCCTCTATACAAATATGTAAAACTAGGAAGTACCTCACTGAACCTTTATTTAATAATAGTTATCGATTTTCCAAATCACTGAGGTGAGAAAAAAAGAACTAGTCGTCAATATGTATTTAAAGTTTTTTGATTTATATTTTATATAATGCCGTTTGAATAGCTTTAGCAGATATATGGTCTGGAAAATTTTACATACTCGTAAATGTTATACAAACAATAAGGCGT
The DNA here is from genome assembly GCA_029286605.1 of Sericinus montela. Lineage (NCBI taxonomy): Eukaryota > Metazoa > Arthropoda > Insecta > Lepidoptera > Papilionidae > Sericinus > Sericinus montela. The sequence continues at coordinate 1,033,185 of JAGSMR010000032.1, read as the reverse complement.
TAGCATCGTGCTTGAATGCATATTATACATAGTGAATCCTATAAATTAATATAAGGATAAGGTAACGAAACTCGTATTAAATTCTAGAAATATTATGAAAGGTAAATAAATGCCTCTGCTTCTAAAAATCAAATCCTTACATTAGTGAAACAGCTTGGAAGGAAATTACATATACAACGTCATCCATCGTCATATCATTTCATATCGAAAACTCCTGAAAGCTTGGCTTTTAGAAAAATAAAGAAGTATATTATCAAAAAATTAAAGATGAATATTTGAATAATTTATTACTTATTTACTGAGAACCAAAGGAAGTATTGAAAGAAAAATGGCATATGTTCTGCAAGAATTGCAACTAAAACTGCAATAATTAAAGAAAATATAATGATCTTTCCACAAAGGAGACTTGGAAAGAGATCACTACATTTTCAGATATCGAAGAAAAGCAAGAAGATGATCATGTTGGCAAAGAATGTGTCGAAGAAAATTCTTTTGCTGACTCAGGATCCGGTGAAACCTCAGGTCCAGACAGCCCGGTTCAAAGTGGAGATGAATTTGATGATGATTACGATATGCCTCAAGTACATGATGAACCAGCGCGCGTTCAAGCGCCTCCACCTCAACAAGAAGCACAAATTGGAAGTAAATGGAAACTATTGAAGGCTTTAAAGGATAGAAAAGCTGAAGAAAAAACAACAGAGACCCCTGCAGCTACGACACCATCCACGGACAAGGACAAAGTTAGTGCAAGTGTAAGTTACCTGATGCAAAAATTTCATGAAATTAGAGTGAAAAGCTAATTTAAAACGAAATATATAATCAATTATTATACGAAACGTTTATATAATCAATTATATATACTAAGAGTAACCCCTTTGCTCTTAAAAATAATATGAAACCAGTGTTAACGTACCGCAAAATTAGATATCTGCTTTGCCACCGAATATATGCCTAAGAATAAAATTACATTACTGAAATATTATATTTGTACGTATATTTAAACATCAATTTAAACATAAAAAGTAATTTTGCAGCGAATTGTTAATGAATAAAACGTGTAGAGGTTGTGAAATCTCATGTCAATGAATAACAGTGTTTTTACAAATCTGTCAATATACAAAATATAGAAAGAAAGATTATACTAAACTATCTAAAAAGAGCTTTCCTCTATACAAATATGTAAAACTAGGAAGTACCTCACTGAACCTTTATTTAATAATAGTTATCGATTTTCCAAATCACTGAGGTGAGAAAAAAAGAACTAGTCGTCAATATGTATTTAAAGTTTTTTGATTTATATTTTATATAATGCCGTTTGAATAGCTTTAGCAGATATATGGTCTGGAAAATTTTACATACTCGTAAATGTTATACAAACAATAAGGCGTTAGCATCGTGCTTGAATGCATATTATACATAGTGAATCCTATAAATTAATATAAGGATAAGGTAACGAAACTCGTATTAAATTCTAGAAATATTATGAAAGGTAAATAAATGCCTCTGCTTCTAAAAATCAAATCCTTACATTAGTGAAACAGCTTGGAAGGAAATTACATATACAACGTCATCCATCGTCATATCATTTCATATCGAAAACTCCTGAAAGCTTGGCTTTTAGAAAAATAAAGAAGTATATTATCAAAAAAAATTAAAGATGAATATTTGAATAATTTATTACTTATTTACTGAGAACCAAAGAAATCTAAAGAGCAGAAATCTAAAGCGAGTATCTAAAGAGCGAGGTCCATTGTAAAGGATTTACCATTTATGAAACGATTTTATTTTACATTTTAACTTTTTGAATAAAAAAAAACTAGTTCAAAATTGAATATCATAAAATCTTATCACTCATAGACTCATAGCTTAATTTAAATTCCTCTAAGCTGCTTTCAAAATAATCATAATTATATTGGTATACAACATTTGAAACGTACGCCTTTGGAATAAAAAGATGTATGTTACACTTAGTATTATCATATAATTGTTAACACCTACATTAAAATTAGCTGGCACTTAATACACTAATTAAAAGTTAAAGCTGTAGGTGTTATATAGTAGTGGAAATATATACTTAAAAGTAAACACTGCTAATTTGGCCACGCAAAGTAAATTGCGATAGAAAATAAGAACAGTGTAATAGTTCATGCTTTAGCTGAAATGAAGTTCTAATACTCTGCTTTTAAAACGATATTTTATATGTAATAATATCACAGGTGTTATAAAACAGGCTTTTTGTAACTTTTCTTTACGAACGAGGTTATTACTACATGGTATTTTAATTGTCTATCATATTGTTATACAAACAATAAGGCGTTAGCATCGTGCTTGAATGCATATTATACATAGTGAATCCTATAAATTAATATAAGGATAATGTAACGAAACTCGTATTAAATTCTAGAAATATTATGAAAGGTAAATAAATGCCTCTGCTTCTAAAAATCAAATCCTTACATTAGTGAAACAGCTTGGAAGGAAATTACATATACAACGTCATCCATCGTCATATCATTTCATATCGAAAACTCCTGAAAGCTTGGCTTTTAGAAAAATAAAGAAGTATATTATCAAAAAAAATTAAAGATGAATATTTGAATAATTTATTACTTATTTACTGAGAACCAAAGAAATCTAAAGAGCAGAAATCTAAAGCGAGTATCTAAAGAGCGAGGTCCATTGTAAAGGATTTACCATTTATGAAACGATTTTATTTTACATTTTAACTTTTTTTGAATAAAAAAAAACTAGTTCAAAATTGAATATCATAAAATCTTATCACTCATAGACTCATAGCTTAATTTAAATTCCTCTAAGCTGCTTTCAAAATAATCATAATTATATTGGTATACAACATTTGAAACGTACGCCTTTGGAATAAAAAGATGTATGTTACACTTAGTATTATCATATAATTGTTAACACCTACATTAAAATTAGCTGGCACTTAATACACTAATTAAAAGTTAAAGCTGTAGGTGTTATATAGTAGTGGAAATATATACTTAAAAGTAAACACTGCTAATTTGGCCACGCAAAGTAAATTGCGATAGAAAATAAGAACAGTGTAATAGTTCATGCTTTAGCTGAAATGAAGTTCTAATACTCTGCTTTTAAAACGATATTTTATATGTAATAATATCACAGGTGTTATAAAACAGGCTTTTTGTAACTTTTCTTTACGAACGAGGTTATTACTACATGGTATTTTAATTGTCTATCATATTGTTATACAAAAATGTTATTTCTCCAGGTAGTAGATGTTATAGAATTAATTATATTTATAGTTGTTATCATACGATGTCTCAAAGCCTTCATATTTCTTTAGAAAATTATGTACAAATTAATTGCTAACACATTATTTAAAATATAAAAAAACGGATATGGATGTTACCTGTGGAAGTAACTTGTCACATTACACGATTTTTAAAATAAAACCGTGCTGTTTCTTGTATTTACTGTCGAATTTAAAGCGAATTGATGTTATAAATTATGTAACTGTTATAATGTATATTCTCTACCATCCATATGAAACTCTAGTATCCATTCAATGAACTATCATTACTGCAAGCTTTTGATATTATACGAGATGAAATATCGTTTTTCAAATCGTTTTTTTTTTATATTTTAATCATTTCCAATTGAACCTGTAACACTTTAGTGTACACGTCGCCTAAATGCTGCAGTATTTTATGAGAGTTTCATACAAGGACGACCATCTACTCTCACAGCCAGAATTATGTCAACAATATTAAATTTATTAAAGCAATCCTATGTGGCTGGCTTAGTTGATGTGTTATATCTTAAATTCTAATAAAATTTGCTTTTCATAACTGCGTAATGTCCTGTATCCGTGTAAACGCAACGAAAATGATTCGAACTTCATTATCAGTGGCGGTTTTGAGACTCTTGATTTAATTATTTAGAATGTATAATTAAATTTCGCTTGAAGTTTCATAAACAGTGACCATTTCAATAGAAATGTTAATTAAAGAAACACTTTGTTTTCCCTACATTATAAATAATATAAGTACAATGAAACTTCGCTGTAATGCTTGTTTTTTTACTGTTTTACGGTTATTTTTTAAATAAAACCTTGTTAATGTTATATTTTCATTTTTATTTTTTTTCTAATTTTGTTTTTTTTTTTTTTTTAGAATGGATCCGGTGGCTTTAGCGAGCAAGGCGGCCGAGGAAATGGGTATGTTACATTTATATAAGTTATAACTTTTAAATTTACTTATTATTAGTAACTTCTTTTAAATTAACTTTAAATTCTATGTCTTTATTTTAAAGATAAAGATTCGTTATCTCGATGACAAATATTAGTATTAACTTTATGCATTTGTCTAATACTGGGGTAATTAGAACTACGATAGTTGGATAATCGGAATTCGAATTAAGAGTCTCGAACTCAATCAAAAAAAACCAACTAGTTTGTTTTTCAAAACTTATTTACAGTTTGTATCGTTGGGTTGGATACTAAGATGACAGGTTACGGCCTGTTAGATTGTCCTACATACATTCAGGTGAAATTTAGGTCGATTGTACAAAATTTTACCTCTGCCTATTATTACGAAGTATTACGAAAACGTGTGTAGTATCATCACCATCATAACACCTATCAGAAGTCCATTGCTGAACATGAGCCTCCGCCAAAGTTTACCACATAGACCGGTCCTATGCCATTTGCATTCTTTATATGTAGTCATTCGGGTTCCATATGTTTTAGACGGCAAAACTTGTAAGGTGAAATCGATGGATTTACATAAAATATTTCCACAATATTATATCTTATTAGAAGATTACTTCTTTTTTTGTACACTTTTCTTTCCCGTCATTTTCATCGTTCACACAGTTGTCAAAGATGTTGAATTGAATTACGTATTTTCTTAATGAACCTATGCTCATATGTAATATATTTATAATGTAATGTTAACGAGTCTAACAACTAAGCGACAATACCCAATGGTAATGACTTTGACGCACGTGTACAATCGGAAAACCGGTGTAACAGGGTATAAGGGAGGAATTAGAATGGGGAGAAGAGGTGGGAAAAACAAGTGTGATAAACCCTTGTAGGAATTACGATAGTTGGATAATATACTCTAGTCACGATAGCCAAATGGTTGGGTGATCGGAATTCAAGTCCAGAAACCCGAGTTCGACCCCCAGGAAGTAGGCCCGTACTCCCTAGGAAGTAGGTAATTGAGTTTTTCAAAACTTAGTACGATTTATATCTTTGCCTTGGACAAAAAGACGGCGACTTAATCTGTCACGTTATCCCAAAATAAGCTACGATCAAATATGTGTTGAAAGGACTAAATTGCATAGACCTCTGGCGTATTAGAAACTGTGTGAAGATAAAAAATTCTCTAGTGCTCGTGAAAAGATTTCCTAATATGCTTAAAGTATATTTTAGAAATCATAGGCAAATATAATGTAACATTATTGTATTTCTATTTGTATTTCATATGTCCATTTTATAGACATCCTGGAGACAACCCCTTCTATAGTAACATTGACAGTATGCCTGACATACGACCAAGAAGAAAATCTATACCTCTCGTTTCGGAACTTGTAAGTAAAACTTTTAAAATGTATTAATTAATAACGAATTAAAATCAAATTACGTATTAATATGGCCGGTTTCAATTCACTTATAATAAATATTATAAATAAATTTATTCAGTATTAAGTATTAAAAAGGAAGTCGGGAGTCACTGTGTCGGTGTCTACTCAGAAGGTAGATTGAAACTGGTTGTTTATGTTTTCAGCTCATATCGACGTTCGCTTTCTGGAGCTTAGTAACATTAGGCGCGTAATAAATGTCTTTTCTTAACAATAACTTTCTATTCTGAACAATTTATGGAGAGATTATTAATATTATCATTTCTTACACATCCGCAATTTTCCTTACCTTTACCCAACAATTGAACGACGTTATTGAAACTAACTGTTATGCTCTCCATTCATTGTTTACTTTGAATTTGTATTTTGTTGAAGACTTATTACTGGACCTTACAATCCTTCCTTTCTTCTTTGGTGTTTTAATGTTAACTGTTGTTTGTCTCTCCCTTCTACCTCATCTAACTCTCCACAATATAACGTTAGTAAGCCTTGCAGTCCAGAATATCCTTAAACTAATTAGGGGTCACCTTATAGCCAACAGCCAGCGTAACAAAACCATGCTCTTGTATCTAAATTGTTCCTGATGAAAATTAATGATATACTTGCATTTTACTCCTTACCACGGACCCGCAGGTTCTCAAGGTATTATCTCCCAATAACACTTCTTTTCTAAGCATGCGTTACTTATTATTATAAATAATAGATATAGCTTTTGATATGCGTATTGTACTTATTTTATTTACTTTGCCTATTTCAATAATTTGATGCATACTACTAACTTTTATGAATATAAATTTTTTGATAATTGACTTAATAAATATTTTGAGATAATAATAATAAATTGACTTTTTTCACAATCTTATTTTATTTCCTTTATAATAGCTTTATTAGCTTATAAAAACGCACTTGTTTAATAATATATTTTTTTGAAAATTATCAGTTAAAATAATGTTGGATCCTATGACAACTAAGCGATAAATTGAACATACACATTTTGAATATTCTTTTTGTTTCTATTTGCACACACGTTTACATGTATTTTTCTTTTGAACACGTTTTGCTTTAAACTCATGCATAACGATAAACGTATTCAAAGACACTTTGGGTTTTGTATTTTATTACTTCCTAGAGTCAATTATCTCAAAGAGATACATACTTATAGATGATACAGTGAAATTTTTTAACATCAGCTTACTGATCGGCTTTGAAGTAAAGGCATGAGTAGAATATATTAACAACATATACTAATTTTACATAAAAGTAAAATACAATAATCGATTGCTGGAAACTATTTGGTGAAACAAAAACAAATAGAATTAGAGTAATGTAGTTATTGAGGATATATTGCCTGCTCCAAATATTACTATTTTAACCATATTTTCCATTCGTGACTTAGACCATGGCAGCCACAAAAAGGAACGCCGGGCTAACATCAGCTGTTCATAGAGCGACGTTGAATGACGAAGAATTGGTGAGTAACAAAACTAAAATTTTTAGAGAATTTGTTTTCTTCTTACTGAATACAGCTCATTTATCTATTTCTATCACGAATCTATGTAGCGAGTCAATACAATATCAGTTAATACAGTCCATCCTATTACAACCATCATTAGTCCACTCTGATGTCAATGTTTCTGTAATCTTATTTATTAAAGTTATTTACAGGTACACATGGCCTTCATGGTTCTTTGTGGGTAGATGAATTGCTCATTCTTATCTATTAAAATATTACTAAATTATATATTTTAAGTATGAGTTTAACTATATGTGAAACTAACATTTCAATTCATTGAAAAAAATTTGCAACCGCCGAATGGTCAGGTGGTTGGAATGCAAGTCAAGAGACTCGAATTCGATCCACAAGGCACGTTTGATCCCCGACCCACCTTCCCCAAGATATTTTTGGGACGACGTGACAGGTGGTGAGCCCGTCGCCATCTTCATGTCCTAGCCAATGAAATAATTCATTTGTAAGTTTTTGAAAAATAACCCATTGGTACGACCCTGTCACCTAAGGATTGAACTGCGGTCTCGCGACTCGAAATTCCGATGTATATAAATAATAATAATAATAATAATTTATTCACACACAAACAGAATTATAAACATCAAATTTAACTTCTTCAAGCATACAATACACAGGAAAAGACAGAAAGAGAAAAACGCTTTAAGCGGTTTTATAATTAATATTGTGCCATATACTAAAAGTGGAGTACAATGTTTTACGATTTTTCAGAAAATGCATGTTTATAAGAAGACATTGCAAGCTCTCATATATCCCATTTCATCAACCACGCCTCACAATTTTGTTCTTTGGACTGCCACTTCACCAACATATTGTTATGAGTGTGAAGGGTTACTTTGGGGCATCGCAAGACAAGGAGTTCGATGTACAGAGTGTGGTGTGAAGTGCCACGAAAAATGCAAAGATTTGCTTAACGCTGACTGCCTTCAGAGTAAGTCAATTTAAAATATTTATTACATAATGTTTTAAAAAATTGAGAACTGTTTTGTCTTAAGTAAGTAATAAAAATACTTTTCTCAAAATAATTGAAAGTAATTGTTAAATTAAAATTAATTAAACTAAGATTTTAAATACACTTTTAAACAAAACAAATTCTCTCTGTTTCTATATAATTCGAAAATAGTAAGCTATTCTTAAGTTCTGACAAAAGCTTTAAGTCAATTCGCTATTATTTTCAAAACCACATTAAATGTTTAGTAAATGTTTGTCTAAAATAATTTATTGTTTTAACTATCGCCTTAAATGTTTCACTGCCCGTTGCATTACATAAATATGTCGTACTAACGTATGCAAATCTAGTATTAACGTTTGCTTGCCTTGCCGCTTTATAAAGCGGCATTCGCTTCTTATAAAAGACGAGTGGTGTCAAGATGCTGTTTAAAAGGTCGCTCACTATAGACAAGATCTTTGTTACATAAAGCTATTAGGGAAATATCGTTGCAATAGCTATATTTCCTAATTACTTTGAATCTAAAATCTGCGCATAGGACATTTTCTTATTATCAATGCCAATTTTTAAAATTTTTCCCCTTTGGTGATTTTGAAATTATCAAGGCTCGAGTTACTAATTATTTTATTATTATTAATATAAGGCTCGAGTTACGATGATACTAAGATATAAATAAGATTATGGAGGAGTGCAACCCTCTTTGTGTAACGTAGGAGTTAGTGGCAAAGTACTATAACTATAATACTATTACTATAACTGTTTGTATTGAATTCCTATAAAATGTTACAACATGATTCACTTTAAGATTTCGTTGATTTAATTGCATATTGATTGGTTATTCAATGAAAATTATAACATTATCATTAGTCAAAACTTGTGAGGTACTTAAATGTATGTGTTTGTGTAACGACCAGTACAGGAGTGCTTAAATCTGTGCTTGTATTTTGTGATTTGTTAGATTTAGCTCCGTAAGTGATGTTAATTTTACAAGGTAAAATCTCGACAGGCTCCAAAGTATTCGTCGTAGACAAATTATTCAATTTAGTTAAATCATACTGCATGAAAAAATTGCATGTACAAGCCATGACAGTATTCTTAACGATAAATAGTTTAGTGATCCAATACTATTCTACACAAAAAAATCATTACAAGCAAACCTTAATAGAAGCCATATAGCCATTAGTGAAACCATATATTTCAATAAATTAAACAAATCATCACAAATCTATGAAAAAATTAGGTAAACTGTATTTAAATTTTGTTTTTTTTTTTATATTTAATTTCTCTGTTAATATTTTTTGACCTCATATAATAGGCAGCATGAGTAAAATTTCTCTTACGAAGCAAAATTATCACCCTTTCATATTATCGTTGCATGGCTGAAGATTTAAACTTTTCTATAAAATTTTTTCAACACCTATTATTGCACAAGTTTGTTTTTAGAATTACTTTTTTTACATTTTCATTGTCATAAAGACGAGCAGTCGTTTCGATCAATTAATATTTCCCGAATTTTATCGTGTTATCGACTGCACGTTTCTAACCTCAGTTGTCTACACTTTGAAAGCTTTTAAATTCTTAATTTGCAAATACTTTATCTTTCTATCTATCAGCTATTTGTTTTTGTTTGTCTGCCCATTTTGTAATGAAATGTTTAGTTCCAATCAGTACTTTTTTTTTATTATTTTTATTCTTGGATGTTTCAATATATAAATATGTTTGATAGGTTTTTAAAGTGTGGACATTATTTAGATCATCACAATAAGGGTTTCGATCCTGCATTCATATTCGTTTCCTCCGGGCTGCCCCGCCTAGCGCCGAAACTTGATTACTTCTTCAAAATTATTTTAAGGATTTTGTTATCCCTTACAATCTACACTTTCCTATACACTCTTGGTTATACTATATAACACGACAGATCAGATAAAACTCAAAGTGCCTGTTAGCTACTACTGCACGCTAAATTCTTTCCACTTCAATATTATATGTGGTCTTAGTTTACTTTCTTAATGTTTTCTTTTCTAGTTTAAACGCGATTCTGTGTTCCCTGTACTTTCTTGTTCTTTTTTTATTTTGTACACACTTTTGAAAATATAAATAAACAAGTTTTTGTGAAAATATAATATGTTTATGTTTTTAAAATAACTTTAAGTTTCATGTATCCTAAGCTCTTATATGAATTAAAGAGGATATAAACTTTTTATCTAAATTAAATATTCTATTTTCCGAGTAATATTCAAGTGTTTCAATAGTGACGTAATTCTAGTAAACTGTTTATATCAGTTGCTTTAATTGTTGCAGAAATAAAATCTATTTTAACAATAATTTCTCTTACAATGAATAACAATTAGATTGTTTGATTTAATACAGAGGCGCTGTGTTCAGGTTTGCTTCGGCTGGCGCCGCTCGTAGTAAATGACGCGATCAGAACTGATTCAAAGAAAATATATTTTTTTTATAAATCAGTCGGTGTCTGGTGACGTTATTGCTATCGAGTGGTCGTGGCAGGCCTGAACGCGGGGGGGGCCGTCCCGGCGCATCCCGCACAATTAAGAACTATGTTGGCACCGCCTGAGCAGTGTGTTTCGCAGGGGCTGCGGAAAAGTCATCAAAACATGGCGCCGAAGATAAAGCTAATTCCATCATTACCGCAATGAAAGAGCGAATGAAGCAAAGAGAACGGGACAAACCGGAGATATTCGAACTAATAAGGTAAGATAAAATGTTGTATCAAAAATTATGACACTTAAACGATTTTCTAGTTTTGTATACATATTACGAAACAAAGTCCCGAAAGGATTATAGTAATGGATGAAGTGATTTATGATAAAAATTTTATGTTTCAAGGTAAATTAAGGTTTAAATTAAGGTTAAAGCATTTAGTTCTTGGTATTCACTTGTTGTCTTACGTTATAAATCGTGTACTTGTTATCAAGGTAAACATAATCTCACTTATAATAATTTTCAGCTTGCCATATCATCTTCTTCAGGAATATAAATATTTGATATTACATCCAACTTTACAGTTTTTTCTAATTTATGAAATAATTCTCGTAATAAAACACATGCTATCAAGTGTGATACAAGACAGTGTGTAGTAAAGCACAACATTACATTTAAATTTTTCCTGAGTTCAAATTTTAGTTGAGAAATATTTTAGCATTAAATGATTTCTATTGCAATTTAGCGATTAGAATTTTCCTAAACTCTATCTTTCACCTGTTTCTTCTCCGTTAGAGGAACCTCATTACAAAAAGGTAGCTTAAAAAAATTCTGTCGATAAACGAATGTGTACACTTGTTTCGTAAATAAATGGTTTGATTTGATTTGATTAGTATACAAAGGAGTTCTATTAATTGTCTACATTTTTAAATTATCAACCATAACAAAAAGAGAAATGAAAAGTAAAAATTGAATACTACTAGGAACTAACAGGAACTTCATGGTTAAATCACTACTTAATTTAATTACAGACTACTTAAATTACGTATTTCTTAATTTTAATTTTAATTCTTGCTTATTTTAAGTTAACCACTTACTTGAAACAGTTTAAGTTTGAAAGAAACTCTATGATTGATGATTGTCGTATCGTATATCTATCTGGCATACTTAATTTTTCAACTTTTTATCCCGCCTTTTGAGTTTCCGTTTGCTTAAATAATGTACTATTTTATTTTATTAGATTGTTCAATCGTTTATGCTTTTTTAATCTAACATCTGATTACACTGCCCCACACGATATTAAAATTTTTAATAATCTTTATAATCTTTATTGGAAACTAAAACAAAGGAACAATACGATATTTAAATGTAAGATTTAAAATGTCTGTCTATTGCTTTTAGTTATTATAAATATATAATTTGTTATCCATGATGCAACCAGCATTCCATTTTACCTTACTCAAAGGCCGGCAACCGACTTGGGGACCTTCAAGAAAAGAGCCTATACCTTTCTCAAAGGCCGGCAATGCATCTGCTATGCCTCTGGTATTGCAGCTGTTCATAGGCGGCGGTAATCACTGACCATAACTTGAGCCACCTGCTCGTTTGCCTCCCTTCTCTATAAAAAAATCCCAACAATACGAAAGTAATCATAATAGTATACTGGAATCAAACAAATACATACCATATAAGAGTGAGTTTTAAGCGTAAATTTGACGATATGTGTATGTGACAGACGCGTGTTCAGCATCGAAGCAGAGGGGCATTCGGCACACATGAGCACGGTGAAGCAGTCAGTTCTCGATGGTACATCAAAATGGAGCGCCAAGATCGCTATCACAGGTTCGATGATGTCGCGTGAATTAACTAATCTCTCCCGCAGGGTCCCCGATTGCAGGCAGTGTCAGCGAAGATCCAGTTCGAAACTACCCGGAGCCAAACACTAAATTGACTCTCTTTCGTTTCATGTGGCGAGCAGGCGGACTTTTAGCGTCGACCCCGACACTCACATTGACAGCCTCGAACAGGCCAAGCAAGTTACTATAGAAGGGACTTCGAAATGGTCCTGCAAAATCGCCATTACAGGTTTGCAGTGGTCTTTTGCGGCTACGAACCGCACGCTCGCAGATTTCGCTCTATTAGACAAAATCTTCGCCTGTCTTCCATACAAAAAGTTTTTTTGATATCTGCTGTTTTGTAAATTTAGTGAAAATTTCTTTGACATAACATGCTCTCACACAAACAAATTTAATTCGTAAAAATCTAAAAATGGCAGATATTAAAAACAATATCTTTGCAATTTATTTCAATTTAAACCCCCTGCCCATTCACGGTTAGTGCACCGCCTCGACTCACATAAACCAAAAAAAAAAAAAATAGCTTATTTATTAATTCATTCACACCAAGGAAATTCCACGAATCAAACACAGTACAAAAATTCTCAAACCAAATTTTAATTATTTATTTGTAACGCACACACTACTTGTTTGTAACACTTACAAAAAGATAAAAAATAATCACCTTTACGTTGTAACAACTATGGCGTCAATTGTTTGTTGAAAATGTATGTACTTTACAAACATGAAGTGGTTGTTTGAACACAATTTTACTTTATTGAAACTATACCACAGCACTTAACGCAAGTAACGAATCCTATTTCTTACAATTTACAGAACGTAACAAAAATCCCACTCGAGTAGCTTCCTTTCGCAATAGGTGAATGACTATAAGAAATTAGAAAATCCAAAAGCATGCAGGACTTTAAACCCCGGCACAATTAACAGGAGATTCCCATTTCATTTACATTCTTTCCAGTTCGACCGCTCTTAAATTTTCGATTCGTGTAAATTCCGAGCCCATTAGATATAAAACCCGAGCATTCTTTACACTTGTTACCTTCAACCTTTCTTTCTTGGTCGAAGTTTACATTAGATTTTGCGATTACGTAGTCGCTATTGTCGAGTTGTTATAGAATTAAAATTTGGGTATTATTAGAAAGACTTCGGTAGATTTGATGCTAGTGTCTTCTTCTTTCATCCCAGACCATTAACTTCAGGCAATCCAGGTGATAGTGTTCATCCGACAAGTACTGGAGTTGTTTTGTGAGTATGATGTAATAATTAGAATACGATCGTTTTAAGTATATCATATTTCAGTTACCACATCTTATCGGCATTTAAAAGTAATTAATAGCAGTTGAAATAATTATGAAGTAGAAAATTGCCTAACTGTCAAGATATACATAGATTGTATAATATTACTATTGTGATTTATTCGTGTGTTTTTCATTTGAACCATATGCCAAAATTTTGTGATATGATACAATCTAAAGTATAATGAGACTACAGTCGCAAGTAAAAACGCTTGCTATAATTAATAAATAAATAATATGCTTTTTAAGTCAAACAATGCAATCTTGTTAAAAACAAATATTTGTTTTGTATAAAAGACAAATGTAATACAAATTGTATAAAGAACTGTAAACTAACAATATATTTGTTTCTGGACAGTAATTTGTGCCCAAGGCCTTATCGCAAAGGACAAGAGCGGAACTTCTGATCCTTACGTCACAGTGCAAGTGAGCAAAGTTAAGAAGAGAACAAGAACTATGCCACAAGAATTGAATCCAGTTTGGAACGAAAAGTTTTACTTGTGAGTGTGATTTCAAATATAAGAATTTGCAAACTGTTGTACGAGCTGTTGTATTAACTGTTATATTTAGTTGTTAATTTTCGAAGTTTAAAGAATAATCTTAATCGAAATATAATTTCTATTTTAATGTTAAAAGTCTATTATTTGAAAGCATCTAAATATATCAGATAAAATCTCACGCAAGTTTGGTTATTTATATCATATTTATTATTTCTTTTAGCGAGTGTCACAACTCTTCCGATCGGATCAAAGTAAGAGTATGGGACGAAGATAACGACTTAAAATCAAAACTTAGACAAAAATTAACCAGAGAATCTGATGATTTCTTGGGTCAAACCATCATCGAGGTAAATATGAAGCTAAAAATTATGCTTAAATCTTGATTATCGATGTTAATGTGTTGCGGCGTCAGCAGATGACCTTTTTTTCTTTTCGACGATGTAGATGAGAAAAGAATTTTCGTTTATATCAGTCTATACTAATCGCTTAAGTAATAACTGTGAGTATTCATATTATTAACAACATTCAGTGTTTTGAGTGACCTGCAAAAATCCACTGTAGGGCATATACCTTACCCGATTTACAAATAGTTTAGCAATCGTAGTACCAAACATTCGCATCTTAGAGGCAGCAGCCCATCACCTGTCATCTTAATTTTATTCTCGTATTTATCACAATGACTATTCCTCTAAAGGCCGGTAGCCATTTCCATTTTCAAGCTTTGAAAATACCCAGGGAAGAAATGGCGTAGTAAATTCTTGCGACTATACAACGCGTAAATCAGTATACTCATAAGCAAAGGGTCTTTGGGTACAGCTTTAAAAAAGTAATTGAAAAAGGAGATAGGAACGGAAACATTAAATATTATATAATAAATCATTCATACATACAGCAGAACCTGTCACTCAATTCTACCATGGTAATATCTTTATTAAGTCATTTAGAAAAAATAAAAAATAGGAATATAGTAAAGAAAAAATTGATCTTATAATATTTATAATTTAAATAATAAGTTTTTTTTGTAATAAATTAACCCTTTCAATTAAATGCGAACTAAAATCTATTCAATTAGGTTCGAACACTTTCTGGGGAGATGGACGTTTGGTACAACCTCGAGAAGAGAACGGACAAGTCAGCTGTATCGGGAGCTATCAGACTCCACATAAATGTGGAAATAAAGGGAGAAGAAAAAGTTGCACCATATCATGTTCAGGTAAGTAAATTTAAAATTATTGTTACAACTGTTCAAGCTATTAAAAATGTATAATTGGTTGATGTATCTATTGAGCAATTGGTGGTAACAATTAGTCAACAGGTTGAGCGGGTTTTGGCACCATGCCCTTTGGACTTGCGCCAATATTGCTTGTTACCACCATGCTATTCTTCCTAAACACTTCCCTATGTTAACTAAATTGCTTGCTGTCACGAAACACCTTTACAAAACTTTAAGTCAAATAAATCATGAAAATTTTATAGAATATAGGTTTGAAATTTCAGTCAACTAATGTCTTTTATGAAATTTCAATTTAAATATCAATGTATTAATATAGTTGATAGTCACTATTGTAGTTGCTTAGTGGAATTCCATATTGGATTTTGATAACATAAACTCTTGTATTTTTCTACCTATTTTATTGTAATGTGCAAGTAAATATGACAAGTTTCGGCTATAAATTACTAAATTACGGGTATACCTTTGATTGTCAAAGTAATTTACTTTAAATTCGCTAACCTGACCTAATCACAACCAGTATGTACCAATTTAATGATTTATTATTAAATAGAACTTTTATTATACCAGATTAACTCGATAAAAGTAATAAGATAAAATAAGATATTTAATCATTTACATCTTTCTATTTATTTGCCTGCGGCTTTTTATTTATTCTCCTTCAAAAGACTACTGGTTAAAAAAATCTGCCATCGCAAGAATTTTATTTCTGTATAACAGTAAAATATTTTTATTTCGGTTTTAAAAAGCTACTGAATTCCAAGCACTATTTACAAAGTTATATAGTCCATTCATTATAAAGTACAGAAAGATTCTAAAATGACGGTCCGCACTCAGATGAGCGAGTCGAATGGATTAACTTTCGAGAATAAATGTGAAAAGTTAAGAGAAGCGGTTAACTAAGCGAAACTGTTGTCTAATGCTAAAGTGTAGTTTTGTCTCTACGTCAAATCCACATGAGAATTAACGCTTTAATGCAAATTATTAGATGTTCGAACGCTCAGTATTTTTACTACGTTAATTATGAACATATTCTCAACAATTTAAACAGAAGTTTGAGCAATACATCCCTGCTCTTGTTATTATATGCAAAATTATGAATTGAATTATTAAAATTAATGACTTTAATACACTAGTGGCGCTACTTCACTACTGTAACAGACTTAAAGTTTTCGAATGAAGCTCAAGACTGCCTTTTACCAAAGAGATTTTAATAATAGGAAATACAGTAGGTGTTGAAAAATATGTCTCGAAAAACACTAAAACAAATTTAATTAGGCCGGTAAATAGTAGCAGTGACTAAAGTCTAAAATACAATAAAGACTTTTGTATTATAAGCATACTTTTGTATATAATACATGCATACAAAAAATTTACTGCTTAACACAATATCATAACTCCTTACGGGTCCTTATTTATCCGATTGTCACGCTTGGTAAGAGAATTGGCTATCAAATTTTAGATACCTCGTACCTTAGGCGCTGCTTTTAGACACCGCTCAGCGTTTTATTGGTTATATTTTAAGATATCCCGGTTTCAGTCTTACTAGTGCTGATGATAGTGACACGATAGCCAAGTGGCTAGACGATCGGAATTCGGAGTCAAGAGACACGAGTTCGATCCCCAGATGGCATGCTCGTACCAACGGGGTTTTAAAAAAAAACTTAATTATTAATTATATAGTTGCTGTTAGATATCGGGACGGACAAGTGAAACGATCGCTGGCGAGCTTAACACTGTTTATTGTTCACACAATAATTAGCGGTGGGCGCAGCCACGCACACATACCCAACAGTTGCCTAGGATTATGCCCCAAGAAATGTCTTCGGTGGAAGGTGGGTCTAAAGGACTTTATTGTAGAGACCTCTGTCTACCCCTATATTAGGAATGGCGTAAAGATAATTTTTCTCTACTCGTCTGTTACGACACGGAAAAAAGACATATTCACCTTTACCACTACACCAAACTAATTAAAATGTTGCTTATATAATATAAATAAATAAATATCTTCACGCAATTCCCAATACAGGGGTAGACAGAGGTCTAGTCTAGACAATTAAGCCCCTTTGACCCACCTTCCACCGAAGATATTTTCAGGACAACGTGACAGGTGGTGAGCCCGTCGCCGCCTTCTATATAATATATTATAAATATTCGGTATTATATATTATGTATATTGTATGGATGTCGCATATTTAAACTTTTTAAATTATTTCTCAATCTAAAGCTTATCGAAGTGTATATATAAATAAAGCAGTAATTGAGTACTAAAATATCAACGACGACCTCAATAGCTCAAGGGTCGTTCAACGGCTTTAAATTTTAATGGGAGCACAACCTAAATTCAATCCCAGTTGTCGCTATTATTATTTTCGTTGATTGCTAATTCGTGTACTGATTACTATCTGACGTTGTCTCTTCTTGGCTTTACTATGTGTCTTCATATATCACACGTCATATATATATAGTATATCATAAACAAATTTGCTTATTCCTTTGCGCGTCTTAACTCTAAATATTTAACTAATAAGCGGTCGAAATACGACTATACGCTAGTTCGTAACATGTAAGCATATTTGTTCTGTCTGATTTACACCCCCCCAAACGTATAATTTCTAATCTCCATATACGTAACATGTTTAATACGGATGCCTTTTTTCTCTTCACATGCTAATAATAAATAAGTAAATATCTTAAATAAGTCACGATAGCCGAGTGGTTGGGTGGTCGGAATATCGAGTCAAGAGACTCGTGTTCGATCCTCAATTGGCCGTACCAATGGGTTTTTCTAAAAACCTATGTACAAATTATATCGTTGGCATGGACATAAAGACGGCGACGGGCTCACCACCTGTCACGTTGTCCTGAAAATATCTTCGATGGAAAGTGGGTCGAAGGGACTTAAATGTAGACTTGACCTCTGTGCTCAACTTCTTACAATATAATGCAGATCTACATAGTTTTTCATTTTAATGTTTGGAACACTCAGTACTGTATTCGTAATATCCCATAAAGATGTATCGGTAACAATATTTAAGTATAGCATCAGTATACCATGAAATTTAAATGCCCGAACTACAAACTTATAAACTAAACTACAAAATAAAACAATACATTTTGCCTTGTTCGCCGGCAGTTTTTAATCCCGATCATCCTATATTACGAAAACTTGCAAAACTGCTTCCCTAGAGTAAAACATTTTTAAAGATTTTAGCTTGCTAACAATGTTTGTTGTTTTGTAGCTACTTTTCCATAACGCAATATAAAGTTTGACTAACTTTAAGTTCTATTATGTATATAAACTTGTAGCCCCCCGCGGCTTTGCCCACGGTTTAGCACTTAATGCGCAGCTAATTTAAAATCACTTAAGTTACTCCTTATTACATCAGCTATCTGCCATTGAAGGTCCCATTAAGATCGGTTTGGTTGTTTCAGAGTTTATAGACCAAAACTGACGGGTTTTAAACTAACTTATGTACGATTTGTATCGTTGGTTTGGGCGCTGACACAGGCTCTCATCACCTGTCGCGCTGTCCCATATATGATACGTCTATTGAAAGGACTTAAATGAAGTTCTTTCTGATTATTCACAAAGTATCTGTTGGTATGCAGAATACCAGTATAAAGTACAGGCATCGTATGTTTCTGCGTTTCGCCCAGTGAGTAATGAAAACGGAAGTGTAGACCCCTCCTTCTTATCTTCTTCTTTTCCAATTCTTTAGTTAAAGCTAACAAGTCATTATAACTGAGTCGTTGGATGATCGGACTTCGTGTTAAGAGACCCGAGTTCGTTCCCCAGGTGGCAGGCTCATACCAATGTTTTTTTATTATGTACGATTTATATCGTTGGCTTGGACATGAAGTCCGCGGCGGGCTAACCGCCTGTCACGTTGTCCTGAAAATATCTTCGATGGAAAGTGGGTCGAAGGGACTTAAATGTAGACTTGACCTCTGTGCTCAACTTCTTACAATATAATGCAGATCTACATAGTTTTTCATTTTAATGTTTGGAACACTCAGTACTGTATTCGTAATATCCCATAAAGATGTATCGGTAACAATATTTAAGTATAGCATCAGTATACCATGAAATTTAAATGCCCGAACTACAAACTTATAAACTAAACTACAAAATAAAACAATACATTTTGCCTTGTTCGCCGGCAGTTTTAATCCCGATCATCCTATATTACGAAAACTTGCAAAACTGCTTCCCTAGAGTAAAACATTTTTAAAGATTTTAGCTTGCTAACAATGTTTGTTGTTTTGTAGCTACTTTTCCATAACGCAATATAAAGTTTGACTAACTTTAAGTTCTATTATGTATATAAACTTGTAGCCCCCCGCGGCTTTGCCCACGGTTTAGCACTTAATGCGCAGCTAATTTAAAATCACTTAAGTTACTCCTTATTACATCAGCTATCTGCCATTGAAGGTCCCATTAAGATCGGTTTGGTTGTTTCAGAGTTTATAGACCAAAACTGACGGGTTTTAAACTAACTTATGTACGATTTGTATCGTTGGTTTGGGCGCTGACACAGGCTCTCATCACCTGTCGCGCTGTCCCATATATGATACGTCTATTGAAAGGACTTAAATGAAGTTCTTTCTGATTATTCACAAAGTATCTGTTGGTATGCAGAATACCAGTATAAAGTACAGGCATCGTATGTTTCTGCGTTTCGCCCAGTGAGTAATGAAAACGGAAGTGTAGACCCCTCCTTCTTATCTTCTTCTTTTCCAATTCTTTAGTTAAAGCTAACAAGTCATTATAACCGAGTCGTTGGATGATCGGACTTCGTGTTAAGAGACCCGAGTTCGTTCCCCAGGTGGCAGGCTCATACCAATGTTTTTTTTTTATTATGTACGATTTATATCGTTGGCTTGGACATGAAGTCCGCGGCGGGCTAACCGCCTGTCACGTTGTCCCAAAAAGTGTCTTCGGTGGAAGGTGCATCGAAAGGACTTGATTGTCAAGACCTCTGTCTATCACTGTATTGGGAATGATGTGAAGATATTATTACGTAAAGCTGTGTTCAATTCTTTTCAATTCAATTTCTTTCTTAAGCTCTATCTTAATTCCTTATTTCCTTACTTAATTACAACGCATCAATATCTTCGCTAGTGTTGTAAGTGAAAATGGGCGTCGGTTGTTACATTACTTATTTAAACTAACTTTAACTAGGTTATTCTGTAACCGTCTCGCTTGACAAGTGAATTGACGATCTCAGTAGCAGACACGGATCACTAAAAACAGTACCAGTCTGCTTAATTTTGGTCTGGTGTTTTTCGAGGTGGTTATCAGAAGTCAGGTTCTGTCTAAAGCCATTACCATTTAAAAGGCGTTCATGAGTCGTCTTTTTACAACACCCACGGGAAGAGAGGGTAATGACAATGGTCGTCGCATTACATTAGATAAATAACCTGCCAGTTTGTCACTTTTTTCCATAAAAATATTACACAGCCCATGGATGTTTGCTAAAAACTATAATCAAAGAATGTTGCAGGTGCGGTATCATCTTTGATATCAAAGATGAAATGATGATCTTGAACTATATAACACTATAATTAGCTTTCAGAAAAAGAAACGGTTATAGATAGTTGCAAATTGCAAGTTTATTTATTCTATTAACCGCTTCGAAACGGCAGGTTAGTGGCAGACTAAGGGTCACTTGCGCATCCATAATTAGCTTCAAACTAGTTTGCTAGACCTACAATTTAATTTGTTTCACAGATAAACATGTTTTTCTATTTCTGTTAATTAAAGCTTCGAATCAGAAGACTGGAATTATGGGAGGCTAGTACTTAAGAGTTTTTTCGAAATAGATCATTCAGATCTCGAACTTATTAGTATGGAAACAATTTATTACGCCAGCTAAATAACCTTCACCTTAAATAAATAAATAAATAAATAAATAAATATCTTCACGCAATTCCCAATACTCCCTGTAATATTTCGTGACCTTCACCTTACCTCACCAAATTATTAAATAAAATTTACTAATAAATACTTTGTCCTAAAATACCTAGTCCAACTTATTTAATAATTTGCATAATTCGTGTAATCGTTATGCGAGCGTTCGTACGCCAACATTGACGGTAAGCTGCCTTTAAATACTTGTTTCTGGGCACGATTTCTTCCGCGCATAATAACGAAATTCCTACGGGATCTTAAGATTCCCGGAGTTAAAATTAATCTTTGTTACAGAACCCTCAATACTAGAAATCAAAATTCTTTAAGCAATTCATGATTCTGATCGTTCTAAGTTATAAACTACCTATCTATCTCTCTCATCTGTCTCATCCTAATTCATTCAGCCGCCTTCGCGTAAATGAGTTACAAAATGTAATCAGCATAGAATTGTTATGTCCCTCTTTACTCGTGGGTATTTAAAGGAGAAGCATTGAAAATGGTATTAAATCTGCCATTGTATACAATTTCAACAAATAAATAAGCATCTCTAAAAATACTAAATCAAAATAAATAGACCGATGACGGGCAGGTGCGTTGAAGCAGTGAGATATCTGGTACCGCGATTGCAAATTCCAAGCGTTTCAATTATTATGTATCCAAGCGTTTCAATTATATGAATCTCTTTAATCATTGCTCGCCCGTAATTGGAAAATGGGGTAGTATAATTACTTAATATCTACATATCTCGTAATGGCTATCGAAACATGGTAATATTTTAACTTTAATACATAACCAACTATTTCAGATCTTTTGAATAAGTAAATTTGGAAGTTCACCTTGTTTTATGATTGTACCTTCTCACAATCCATAAAGGAAACGTATGTGCATAGTATTTTTGACATTCAGAGGGCATATATATGCAAATTCATATGTATACATGATACTCAACTGCCTGGTAAAGTTAACTGCAGGATATAGGCTTCTCCCGTAATGGAGGGTTTGCCATAATGATCTCGCTTGGCAGGCTGATTGTCGATCGCAGTCCAGACATCGTGCACCTTAGTCCCTGCTGCTGAATTTCGGTGATATATTTCCAAGATGGTTATATCGCCATCAGTCGGTAGCCAATGCTATTTACGACATGACACCGTACGACACGTGCATAAGAAATTAATAATAGCAAGTGTAGAGTAATAGCTGTTAAAACAATTGTAAATTTAAAATATTAACATTTCTTTACATATCTCGATATGATAGTTAATTGACTCAGGTGTTACTTTGCGGAAATTCATTGTAAAGTTGTTATTTAAAAAGTTACTTCGCAACATTCCGCATGCAAATATAAAAATGTATATATTACCTAGTCAGAAGAGAAGAAGAGCTATCTCGATATAGTGAGATATGAGGTATAATGCTTACAGTTTCTGTTAATGACGTTTTTCTTTTCCATCACAGACTTTTTATCGTAATATTTTGCATGTCGTATAATTTGCCCTAACAACTAGTTTTATGATTTATCCGATCGCTCAGAGGAATATTTTTGGTAAATATACACGGTCATCAAATACATATGTATTTGATGACCGTGGAAGAGCGGCGTACACATCGGTTTACATAGTGTCGCCAGCTTTGGGGTCCCTGCTTCTAAGTTGGGTTAGTGTAGAAAACACTTTTTCTACATTTTCTCAGGTCTGAGTATTCCATTACAGAAGTGCTTAAGCTACTTACTTTGATATCTGAGCAATGCTTGTCATGTTGTCGCAATCTATGCATATATGTATTATAACTAAAATATTCACTTATCATTAATTGTATAAACAACAAAATGTTCCATCTAAGAAAAAAAATAATGGTCGGGAAAGCATCGGAAGTCTGTAGATTTGTATTTGCACAAATTGAATCCATTGTTACCCCATTTCAGAAAGATACTTCCCTTTATTCTCAATGTAGGTCACCATAAAATATAGGTCGAACGACTTGATCCATCTTTAATTTTACTTTGATTACATTTTAAAATTGCAATCACTTAGATACCTATTTCTTTATAAATATTCAAACTGAAGTTAACATCTAAAAATATCAAAATTAACATATCCCCTGTTTAAAAAATGTTTTAATTGGAATTGAATGCGATATCCTTAAAAATTATTTCTAGCTCTATTACGTATTATCATCTTTCAGAACAAAATACGAAAACAAACTAAGTATTGTATACTACCAACACTACACTACACGCTATACTACACACTACAAACTTTTTATTTTACTTTTTTTGTTTTCTTGCTTGCTTACGCCTGCCTCATTGGGTTCGAACTCGAGCCTTCTGATTAGACTGTCGATATCAAAATCACCACCACTCGGCAACCGTTGTTTCTTCTTAATATTTTAATGATAATTTTTAAATTTTTTGTACAATTATTCACCATTACGGTTATACAAACTCAAATACAAAACATATCCCTATGTTTTTCTGTAATTTTCTTGTAGCTGTAGATTGTCGATCGCAAAACCAGACACCTCGCATTACCTGAAGAAATGGGAAAAAAAAAGATAGAACTAATTGCCCATAGTGATGTAACATTAGTCGATATTTTATCAAATTATTACATTCTTTGATTAAACTAAAAGAAAATAACGCATATACGGTAATGTAACGTGCCGAAACGTTCCAAAACATTACACATAACCTCGAACAAAGTATAAAATTTCAGTGTTTCGCAGCAGGTAGTCGAGTAATGCAATTAAAAGTTGCTTGCGTGCGACACTCGCGACCTCTTTCTTGATAATTAATAACAAAAGTTAGTGAAGGACTCTCTGCAGATCCAGAAAATGAGATATGTCTTTTGAAGATATTATCCATTAAACTGTACTACATTATTAGACATTCAGTCAAAAATTTCCATAAACATTAATATATTATCTAATAAAACTTAAAAAGTCTTGGTTCCAGTAATCAAAGTCATAAAACAATTACAGAAAAACTGTCGCAAATATTTCGTTATAATATCAAAGTAATATATTCAACAATGTTTTAAACATGTGTTGTACTTAAATATACATCATACTTAAAAACAACATATACTGGCTGGAAAAGACCAATTAGAAAATAAAAAATTTAAAAACAACTATAAACTAGTTCCTTCATCTCTCGCCGCACCATGGCGTCGCTCTCGAGACTCTAAAATATCGATAGAGATATCGACGTCTGTTTAAAGTTTAAATCTATTTCATTTGTCGCCATCTTATGTGCGTTTCCATGGTCTATTGAGTAAACATGTTTATAATAAATAGATTTTTTTAATTATTTTGTGCTTAAATCAATGGTCGTCAATACTGTTAGTTTTAGACTATTTTTGTCCTATTGCCCATATTACAATCACATTTGATTGACTCATTTTTTAAACTTATGTGCCTTACTACAGAAATCTATTAATTGATCATACAATTATATCAGGACATTTTTTGGTAATTTAGGGTTCAAAACCTGCAGCTTATAGCTGCTCCTAAATATAATCATATACATTTAATTTGTTGTCCCCATGTGTATGTAATGTGTTTTCCCGAAAATATCTTCGGTGGAAGGTGGGTCGAAGGGACTTAATTGTCTACACTCGACCTCTGTCTACCCCTGTATTGGGAATTGCGTGAAGATATTTTATTAATTTATTTATTTTATTTGTTGCTTATTCTCTTCACTCATAGCTAAGAGTAACTTAGAAATTTATTGTTTATATTCAATAACAGCCTGACCATATCAAAATCATAACTATCTTTAGTTACGATTTTGATTTTACACAGTCGAATAGATTCCGCCATAATCATAACAAGTGTCTCGTCCGGTAGTCAGCGGACTGTACTGAAATCTATCGAGGTTTAAAATCGTAGGAAAATATATTTACATTTGTTCTATATATAAAGTTATATTTAATAAGTGGGAATTAGACGCACAGTTTCTTTTCAATAAATACATAGATCGATAGAGACAACATCACTTACATTGCTCTGATCTCAAATGAAGTACCTAAAGCACTTGTGTTATGGAATCGTAAACAGCGAAGGTGACAGTTTATAAACAAGGATGAAAGTGCACGATGATCTTCCTGTTTTTCATTTCTGTAGAAAATTACATTTTTTATCTACGAAAGTCACGATAGCCGAGTGGTTATGTGGTCGGAATTTCGAGTCGAGGGACCGAATACGATCCCCAGGTGATAGGCATGTACCAATGGGTTATTTTAAAAACTTATGTACGAATTATATCGTTGGCTTAGACATAAAGACGGCAACGGGCTCACCACCTGTCACGTTGTCCCAAAAATGTCTTCGGTGGAAGGTGGATCGAAGGGACTTAATTGGGAATTGCGTGAAGATACTTATTTCTATTTTATTTTACATTTGTTTTTATACACACGTAACTAAAAAAAATTAATAAATATGTATATAGTCAACCTTTTTTTTACATATTTAGCGCCACTATAAACTAACATTGAATAGGCAGGTGTCCTATATATAGCAATGCCAACTATAAACTGTAAACTATATTATACGTGTAATAACTAAGTAGTTTTTGTTTTTACATATGTAAATATGAATGAATTTACAAAAGTCAAATGTTATATAATTTGAGACGGTTTCGACACGTAATTACTGTAGAGTACTAACCTTGTTTTGGATATACATACATATAGTATTATACGTAAAGGCCTGTATAAATCTACTTAAAAAATGGCATCTAGGCAATGAGAATTTTCCAAATGAGATCGTTATCCCACCATCAGCCTGTAGTCCTTGCTATTTTCCAGGTTTTTCCCTTAATCGAATTCCCTTGAATGAGTGTACTTCTGTATTATTTAGCCACTACCGTTGTGGTAGTGGCTAAATAATATAGAAGTACACTCATATTACACTCATATTTTTAAAAATATATTCATAAATATTATATTCAAAAAGTTTATTTGTATATAAATAATAAATAAATAAATATTTTTGAAAATAATATTTATTAATCATTCGGTTCGTTGCGTGGCAATATTATTTTTGAAATTTAATTCAATTTTAGCGTCGAATATCAAATGAATACGAAATTAATTAGTTTATGGTGAACAGACGTATGAAGCGTTTTGATAGTATGATATGTGGATATTAAATTCCAGATCTGAACACAGATATTTTTCCGTTCTATATTAATGGGGGTAATAAATTATTTGAATTTGAACAGAAATTCTTAACCATTTTAACGTAAAGTAACTTATGAAATAATACATTTAATGTACTTAAGCAAGTTGACAACCCTTTAGCCCAGTTGGTAGTGACCCTGCCTTCAAAGAGTTGTGGGTTCGAGTCCCGCTAGAGGTAACAATTTGTGTGATAGATATTAATGTTTGAACTCAAGTCACGGATATGTACATATAAATATTTATCTATGTAAATATAAGTATGTTGTGCCGTTAGCTTGGATATTAAGACGGCGATAGGCTGGCCACGTGTCACGTTGTCCCTCATGAGCTTCTCAAAATTCCACGGTATTCGAACCGCAAAGTTTCAAGACTACCATTTAGGCGATCGGATCCTCACGGGACGTCTTAGTACCGTATGAAATATATATCAAATTATAATATGTTCGTCATACAATTCCTATACTTACCAAGCGTACACATTAACCTGCCTTTTTCATACCCTTCATTCGATTTTCCGTAACCTGCTGTAGAAATAAACGACCCTAAATAATTAATATCGCTCGTAAAATAGAACACACGCCACAGTATCATTTATTAAATACAAGGACCTACTTTCACACTGCTGACTAAACAAAAATCGGGACCTTGTTGAAACACTGCTTTTCGTATTTTCGTATAAGAATCATTTGTTTATATTGTAATTCAAATGTGGTATTGATTATTGTAAATATTATTCGTATTTATTTCATAAATAGAAGTGCTTTTTATGAAAAAATAAGAATAATGTTTTAGGAAACTGATTAGATTTTAATTTCATCGTTTTAATAAACAATGTTTGTATAAACAAATTTTATTAAAATAAACATTGATTATCTTTCAATTTATTAAGATTATTATTGATCGGAAAAGATGATGGACGCAATTTTATTCAAATAAACAAATTCTTTCTTATTTTTCTAGAAAACTTTTAGTGTACGGTTATTATTTAAAGGTGCAAAATGTCTGGCACTGCAATCGCTGTTTGCAAATCATGTCTTACGACAGGTGCCTACACCCTGCGGAGTACTCTTATTACGAATAGAACCTCATTTAAAAAAAAAACATGAAAATCGAACTTTCCGCTTTTGAATAATGGTTGCACTTTCAAAAAATCAAACAAAAAAATCAAAGTCAACCATATATAAAATTTGAATAACTCATATAAACCAAACTATCTCAAGGTAAAAGAGCACTAGCTCCTATAGAGCCCTTATACCTTCTCAATCAACTTAATAACTGTAATTGTACTGTGTTTTGGCAAGTTAGTCCTTTGACTCACATTTCATCGGAGCGTATTGGAACAACCTGACATTCAATGTGATGCTGTCTATGATAAGGATCCAAGATACCGATTCCAACTGTACATATGTTTAAAAAAAAACTAATACGCAATCGAACTTCGGTCACCTCATTCTAATTTCAATCACTTTATAACGTATATTTCTGTTATACAAGCTCCTTAATGTTAGTAACTACCATTCACTTACTTCTTCCTTTGACAAAATTGTTTAGTAAGTAACATGTAGTTCGAATACAATACTTTACAAACTACACTAACTAATCGTTAGCTTTGGTTGGTTAACGTGTCAGATTGGACACTCATTAGATATAACGTCGATAGATCTGTAAAATTTTTAATATTTCTCATATGTATTTTCAAAATTTGACCAGCTTGACCTAGAATTAAATATGATTATATAAACAAATTAATGACAGGATTCCTGTAATTTCCATATTTCGACAGCCGCAACCCTTGGTCATCGATTGAAACATAGCCCTGGAATTACATTGACATAAAATATATTAAAGATAAAAACTTTAGAGTACTACATTCTAGAATTAGTGGCGTTGTAAAAATAGCAATATAGTTAAAAATTTTATCAAAAATATTCACACAGTTCGTGTTAAATATTTTACATTATGTTAATATAAACTAAATAAAGCAATTGGGTATTTCCGAGCTTAAACACAATCCAAAAAATAATGTTCGGAATTAAAACGACAAAATCGTGCAAATTGCCTGTTACACGATAATTCACTCTGGTCACGAAAAAACAATACTTTTTTGTAACTAAAGTTCTCACCCCTACCACAGACAACTTCGGAAATTTGTCTTGCTAGGCAGTTTTATCTTGTAAAGAAAATCGTGTTATAAAAACAATGCCGCGTGATTAGTTGCAATAAAACACTAAAATAATATTTTGAAACGAATAGGTTTGAAAGATATCAAATAACAACAAATTTTACCGCTGTGTTCCTTACATATTTGAAATACAGGTGTAATACAGGCTTGGCTTGGTACCTACGTAGTTACTGCCTCTACTCTGGAAGTCCACTACGGGCTAAGGCAACTCCCGAAAAGAGTGACCGTCATAATAGCCTCTCTTGGTGTATTGGACATTGCTATACGGCATTGGCTGATGGCATTTGCAGATGCTAGTAAAAACTGGTAGACTTTCTTGTTGTTTAAAACATATTTGAAACAATAAAATGTTTCTGTCCTTGGGCAGAATAATATCTTGTCGCCATTCCCAACAGGGATAGACAATTAAATAATTTCGACCCTCCTTCCACCAAAGACATTTTTGGGACAACGTGACAGGCGATGAGCCCGTCATCGTATTTTTGTCCAAGTGGTATAAATCGTACATAAATTTTTGAAAAAACCCGTTGGTACGAGCCTTGGTGACCGCACTTGAGTCTCTTGACTCGAACTCCGATCACCCATCCACTCAGCTATCGCGGCTTTTAAAGCCCTTGGGCTATAAACTTTTTTATACAAATTGTATAAAAAGTTTCAGCGATGAGTCCTATCAAAAGTATATGTAGTTTCGACGGAAGTACAACATAACTAATTATTTTACCACTAAAGAAAAGTTATTGAGTTATATAAAACTTTGAGAGGCCCAATTTAGAAGGGTCTGCATTTCATTACGAAAGGTCATATAGTTACAACGAACGTGTGTAAAAAATAAGTCCCTAGACAAATCAAGAATTCAAAAAATAAATTTATAACTTTAATCTATAATCCTGACAATTTTCGAGAGGAAAAGAGCAAACGATATATTGGGCGAGCCAAACATTAGGTAATGGTATTAATCACCTGTCTCTCTTAACCACAGCAAGAGGACGACCTCACGTTGTATCCAATGAGTACGACAACCGGAGCCTCCACACTCCCTTCCCTTCCCTATATATCTTCGTACTTTCCTGCACAAAATTAAAAACATAAGTCGTTTTAAGCCTACCAGCGTTTTTTAAAAAGTCACGATAGACCCGAGTAGACCGGAATTTCGAGTCGAGAGACCCGAGTTCGATCCCCTAGTGGCAGGCTCGTACCAATGAGTTTTTCAAAAAACTTATGTACGAATTCCATCGTTGGCTTGGACATAAAGGCGGCGACAGGCTCACCACCTGTCACGTTGTCCCGAAAATATCTTCGGTGGAAGGTGAGTCAAATGGACTTAATTGTCTAGACTAGACCTCTGTCTACCCCTGTATTGGGAATTGCGTGAAAATATTTATTTATTTTATTATTATTTATAGCGTTTTTTAATTAGGTTCCGCTGACCGATAAGAAATCCTTCTGTTTGTAAAAGAAAAAAAAACTTAACTCGTAACGCATCGTGGCTCTTTATTTGTAATTTTCGTAGTAATATTTTACAATTACAATCCTTTATGACGTAGCCAAAGACAATCACATAGGCGATTAAAACATATTCCAAAATAAAATAGTAAAATAGAAAAAAACTATATTGCAGACCCAAGATAACATAAAATATAATATACATTATATACATCATATATCATGTATACATGATGATTATAAACAAATAGATAGAGACAACATTACCTGCGATTTCAAAGTAAGTAGCTATAAAGCCCTTGTAAAAAATCAAAAATAAAGAAGGCACCACAGACACCCAGACTCGAGACTATATAGAAAATAGAGTTATTTTTCGACATTTACCCGTCCTTATTTAGACCTAATTTAATCCAACCATGCAGACAAAAAAGTGGAATAACAGTGGTAGAGCCACGCATCAGCTTTTGTTGTTGCATAAATGGGCCGGCTCGACCGGGGAAGTACCACGACCTCACAGAATACCGGCGTGAAGTAGAAGTCTAACAAACTTCTGCGTTTCGTCTGGTGAGTGCAGGTAACCGGTGGCCCACACATCCCCCTCCCCCAATTCTGGGGGGGGGGCACTCTTAGGAAGGCAACGCATCTGCTATGCCGCTGGTATTGCGGGTGTTCATGGGCGGCGGTAATCACTTACCATCACGTGAGCCGCCTGCTCGTTTGCCTCCCTTTTCTATAAAAAAAAAAATTGTGGAAGCTACGAAAACGAATGCCAAAAGCATATCGCCATAATCTTTGCCTACTCTAAGGATGCAGGAATAAATGCTTCTTTATAACATTTTATGTTTTGACCTAAAAGGTATCGTCGTCGTCGGTTAGAAAGAGAAATGTTCCAATAAACACCCAACTACTGTTTCAATTTTCCAATTGTACGAGAGAACTTAGAAATTGTATCGAGACAACGCAGCCATACCCCCATTTGTCTCTAAATAACAAATTGTTTGGGAAAGGAGGATACAGTACTTAGTCTTAATGTAGGTTGACGTACGTTTTCTAATTCCTCGGTTTGTTACCCTCAGTTGAACTTGCTTAAACCAATTTATCTTTCGCTAATTAATTGAGATCACTTGAATTAATACGAAGATAAAATAAAAGTGCGCGAAGAAATGCCAAGTTAGAATTTCTTCGTTTTAGTTTTCTTGTTGGAAAATAACATTATGCATAGTTAGTAAGCAGATGGTCTAACCGCAATTCTAAGCAGCTGCAAGCTAGACTAATTCATTTGAATTTAATTATTTCATTGTAAAATTATTTGAACTTAATTTTTTTATTTTAATTATTAAATTTATTTAATATGTAACTAGTGATTATAACTATGAATTAGTTGATATTTTGTTATTACAATTAGATTTTAGTAAAATTATTAATATATTATTTAGAACAACGTGACGTGACGTGAGCCCATCGCCTTTTAAATAATTTGTACACATACATACACCGTTATTCAAGGTGTTGTCAGTTTTAAGGCCCCGATTCGAGTGAGGGTTCGATTCCCGAACAGTTCAATGTAGAAAACCGCTTCTTCTACACGTTCTCTGGGTGTGGGTATTTGTGGTACCTTTGGTAGTTTCTGAATCCACAATAAAAGTGCTTAAGGCACTGGGAGCTTAAGGCTCCTTAATTTGTGTTCTAAGTAATGTATCTTATGTTTGGACACAAAGATGGCGATAGTTCCACCACCTGGCACGTTGTCCCAAAAAAAACTCGGGTAAAAAATAAGTAGAATGGTCTAAAAATGTCTAGACCCTTGACAACACTTTATACTTATATATTATTTATATTTCGCCGTACTTCCGTGCGAATTTCTGTACAAAAATAAGGATGGATACGTAGACATTTCTTTTATGGCACGAAATAACAAGACATCTTTCCTATAATGGACTTCGGGGATTCCGGTCCAACATAAAGGAACAAATATCAATCAAAAATTTCTTAACAACTTTTTCTATTTATTATTTCATTTTATTGAAAAACAAAACAAACTGCACTTAAGAGAAATATATACACAATACAACAGTCAGTAATTAATTTCATAATTTAATATACATTCCAATATACATATTATAAATACGAGTATATATAACTTTTTTAAAACATTTCTGCGATGCTGGACTTTTTGTTAATAAGTTGCCACGGCATATAGCAAAGTTCGTGGATTCGTTCCTGTCCATGTCAGTGGATTTTTTTTATTTCTCTTTATTTTAATAACGTATAGCATTATTCGATGGATCGAGTTGGTAGTGACTGTGCCATTGAAGCTAAGGGTTACGGGTTCAAATTGCAAACATTTTTGTGAAGAAAATGAATGAATGCTCTCGAGTCGTGGATGTTTTTATGTTTATATACATATTTGTTATATATCTATGTCTGTTTGGTTGCTAAAACTGCAACAATATCACTACGGAATATATTATTTTCCCAAAGAGAAACAACAGAAGGTGAAACAGAAGTTCATTTTTGTAATGGAAAAAATAATACACGTATGATATACTCATCTGACAAATGAAGATTATAAGGATTATACAGAGACAAGATACAATATGAATAGAAGGTATAGAATGTTTTAACTCCGTACATATAAAACACATACGTGTACATTTTCCCTGCCTAATCGTGATTTGAGAACTATCGAAATCTTCGATGTTTTTTTTTAATTTTGCTACGCTGAGTCACTCATGTGATGTGACCTAGAAACGGAATTAATGTTAATGAAACTACAAAATGAACGAATCATTGAATTCATATTAAAAAAATTTATTAAGATCGCGTCATTATATCAAGAGTTCTGATCATTACGAAACGGGAATCATTAGGAAGAGTTCTGGTTTTTTAAGTTTTATTTAACTTTGTACACAAAAAAGGAACGTGTTTTTATATATTGAGTATAAAATAGGAAGCGCTTTAAATGCTACAATATTTTATAGCAGTTGCGCTTTACGAGTCTTTTCCGGTCAAGTTGTGACCACACGTATGACAGGTCAAGGCTGAAGCCGCAATTACTCAAAAAAGTCGGCCTAAGTTTACGTTTTAACATATTAATACAGCGTTTCGTTCACTTAAAATGTGTATAAAAAAAGAAAAAGCAGAAAAAATTGGGCACTGCTTTCATGTTTTATAGCAAGTTGGAAGTAAAGTTGTGTATGTAATAATATTGTACCGTTAGCTTGGACAATACGAAGGTGATAGGCTCACTACCTGTCACGTTGTCCCAAATAAGCTTCGGTTAAATGGGTCGAAAAGACTCCATTGCCTAGACCTCTGTCTACCCCCGTAAAATTGCGTGAAGAAAAAACGTAAAATTAAACTACTAAAGTAATCAAATTTTATTATTAGTTCTTATAATTTTTTGTTCGTTTACATCTCTTAATAAAAATTTCTCAATACTATTCGGTGACTTGACTCTCATTTTTAGAGCTAAATAAAATACTGAATAACAAAATATTATTACTCGAACAAAACTCATTAAATATTAATAAAATACGCTAAACTGTAACAAGTTTTAATAACAACTCCTTCGCTTTCATTTCTCAATATTAGGATAATATTATGATTAACAAGTTTCATTATTTCGGGGTAAACTTAATTAATATTTCACCGACAAACAAAAAGAAAAGTATATTTGAATATTCCAATATAATTTTCTTTTTGTTTCTACTAAGCTGAAATAACTCAATTGTTAAAATGCTCGGTTGAGAATACGAGTGGCCCGGTTCGATTAAGGACATTATATTCTCTACAATTGTTTATAGCAAATTTACATACTGACTTCAGAGCTAACTCCAGCAATAGAAGAACCTAATATCTTCACGCCATGCCCAATACTGGGGTAGATAGATGTTCTAGACAATGAAGTGTCACCGTGTATATGCCGTGTAAATGTTAAATAAGTTTCGAAAAATCCCATTGAAGGATGCCTACCATCTGGGGAGTCGGGTCATTTTTGTCATCAACCAATTCGGAATATGAATTAATTCGGGAATAGGTGAAGTCCGACAGACAGTACTGTATATCGTTGGCATAAACGTAAAGACGGTGACGGGCTCACCACCTGTCACGTTATCCCGAAAATATCTTCGGTGGAAGGAGGGTCAAAGGGACTTAATTGTCTAGGCTAGACCTCTGTCTACCCCTAAATTGGGAATTGCGTGAAGATATTTTATTTTTCTATTTACCGGCTGCCGTGTTACTTTGCCATGTTATTTTTTAACCTAAAATATGTAATCACAAACTATTTAAAGCATCGATGGTTACTTCTTAAAGACAATATATCTTCAATAAGTAATAATTAGGAACGTCAAAGTAAATTGCGGTTAAATATATTCCAGTCCATTTGTTGAAAATACCTATCCATAAAATTATAGAACATTTATTGGAAAGCTTAATTATGCGTACAATCTATCTGTTCAGTGATTTTGTCTAAGTGATTAAACATTCAGCAGACTTGTATTAAAATGTAATTTGAAGCGATGCGGTTAAGGCGGGTAGGTGCTTTTTCATTTAAACAAAGCCGTTTTAATAGTCATGAGGCTTAATTGAAAATCACAATTAATGCACAATTTGTTCCTATGCAATTCTAACGTCAGGAATTAATTTAGACCGCGATATCGAAGTGTAAATTTAGAAAGAAAGAAGAAATAAGACGACAATCCACATTATGTGAGACCTATTAATAATTGATTAATTTTCTCTTAAAGTTGGTTGACGGCCTGTTGGCCTATTTAGTCTTGCATTCATAGCTGAAGTTTACGGGTTAGAATCTTGCCAAATATGAAATTTTGTAAGCAAAGTCGTGGATTTTGTTTGTGTCAGGTAAAGTGATCAGGGCGATTCCTTTATCCTTATAAAGGAATCGCCTTGATCACACAAGTCAGTCTGCCTCGATCCCCTAGCCGGCACTTCTAAAATTATTATTAGTAAGTATAAAATTTATCAAAACAAACTCGGCGGTGGAGGACAACATGGAGAAGGATCATCTAGCCTGCGCGACTAAATTTTTGCGGTATGTAATAACAGATAGACGAGTACCCGTTAACATATAGTATAGAATGTGCGACAGACGACACATTTTTTGACAAAGCGCAATTAAAACGTTTATTTTGATTCATTGTACCAAGATTAGTTAGTGAAAAAACCGCGTTAGTGCTAATACCCAAATTAGTTTTTGCCCTAAATGTTGTGCTCACATACAAGTTTTTTTTTTAAATCAGACAAAAATGCATACTTGTATATTCAAATAATTTGGTTATATATACCCTGATCTTATACTTCTGAACAGATATATTTTGATCCAGATTAATAATGGTTTTTTAAATGGCATGTACCATAGCTAGACTTATTTTAAAAAAATATTTAAAAAATCACGATAGACGAGTAGTTGGGTGGTCGAAATTTCGTGTCAAGAGGACCGAGTTCGAACCCATGGTGGCATGGGAAAGATTTTAAATACTGTGAAATACTGTAATAGTCTTAAAAAATAACAATAAAATACAATTATAATAACATAATATACAGTACAATATAATTGATATAAAAAGTCACGATAGCCGAGTGGGTGGGTGGTCGGAATTTCGAGTCGACAGACCTTAGATCGATCCCCAGTTGGCAGGCTCGTACCAATGGGTTTTTCCAAAACTTATGTAGAATTATATCTTTGGCTTGGACATAAAGACGACGACGGGCTCACCACCTGTCACGTTGTCCCGAAAGTGTCTTCGGTGGAAGGTGGGTCGAAGAGACTTAATAGTCTAGACTAAACCTCTGTCTACCCCTGTATCGGGTATT
Organism: Sericinus montela; assembly: GCA_029286605.1. Taxonomy (NCBI): domain Eukaryota; kingdom Metazoa; phylum Arthropoda; class Insecta; order Lepidoptera; family Papilionidae; genus Sericinus; species Sericinus montela. Next base: position 997,202 of record JAGSMR010000032.1, on the reverse strand, counting down.
TTATTTTACATTATTTCAAATATAATATAACACAAAATACTCTTACAAGGCATATCGCTTAATCAATTTATGTCCTACCGGTCGCATTTTAATTTAATAAAGGATCTCGGAAAATTCCATAAGGAGCCAGCAGTAATGGACTATCTCTCTTATAAAATTAATTTATCGACTTTTAAAGAGTATACTCGTAGATCTTAAATATCTCAAAGAATGGAGCGCATAGCTAGAAAATAGCTTTTTTATTGTGACTATCTAACATTGTAAAAAATTTTTGAGAAATTATATGTACATTCCTTAGAGCTTAAAAAGCGTATATATTAAGCTCATTACAAACATAAAGAGTAAAAAACATACATACATAACGGCCTGTTAAAGCCCACTGCATGACGTAGGCCTCTCCCAAGGGAAGGATTTGCCATAATCGCCATGCTTGGCAAGCGGATTGGCGATCGTAGTACCAGACAAATAAATTCCCACCTTCCACCGAACCAGAACACACCACTCGCCAAAAGAACTTACTGATGGTGGTACAATTTTCAGGCTCGAAATTAAATTTACTATGAAAATACCTCACACATTGAACTCTTACTATAGATTATTGATTGGTAGTAACATCATTATGTAGTTTTAATATGCACAAATCTTGTATGCATATCACGATAGCCTAGGTGCTAGGTGCTCGGGATTTGGAATCAAGAGTTTAGTCCCCAGGTGGCAGGCTCGTACCAATGGGTTTTTTCAAAAACTTAAGTACGTTGATTTAGACATAAAGACAATGGCGGACTCAGCACCTGTCACGCTATCCAAAAAATATCTTCGATGAGTCGAAAGGACTTCTTTTTGCCTAGACTTCTGTTCCCTTGTATTGGGAGTGGCTTGAAGATATTATTTTATCTCTTCACATCAACACCACGCACTCACCAGAAACTTATTAACTTTCAAAGAAAAACAACCGCACAAAATTGATCCGTACACTCATACATATGGATGTAGATATTCAGATAAATACGTTAAGGTTATAAAATCCGTGTTTTTCCATCAGGGGGTTAATAACATTATAACATTTACCGTTAGCTTGGAAACTAAGACGGACATAGCTGTGATGAAAAGTGAGTCCAAAGGACCTTTGCCTATCTTTGTATTTGGAAATTGGGAGAGAATAAAAAATATTTTAATATAACCTCCACGTAAAATAAATGCTGGCAACTCAAAAATCAAATCCTTAATGGTTATTGTCAGCTCTACAGTAAAGCCCTAACGTTCCAGTTAACTTGAACGAGTGCAATAAAAGGCGAGAAATTGTCGCTTTCCGGCACCGACAACAATGGACCTAATTAACTTAATTAACGATCGGCTTGCGTAGCATGAACGAGACTTACATCATGGCAAGAAAGTGATTTTATACTATTAGTTTGTTGTAATTGTGTAGCTTAAAGAAGTTAAAAGTTCTATTTTCAAAATTAAACTTTCGTATTACATTACAACATCATTTTATGTAATAATTCTGATATTGTAATGTAATACAATAGTTTAATTTTGATACATCATAATAATGATATGATAATGTTACACATATGTAACATTATCATATCGATATTGTATATTATATTATCTTCGCGCAAATTCCCAGTACTGGTTTAGACAAAGATATAGATAATTTAATCCTTTCGATCACCGAAGACAACGTGACAGATGGTGAGCCTATCGCCATCTTAATGTCTGAGCCAACGGTACAATACATTTACATTGATACATATGTATTTACATAGATAAAAATAAATAAAATATCTTCACGCAATTCCCAACACAGGGGTAGACCGAGGTCTGGTCTAGACATTTAAGTCCCTTCGACCCACCTTCCACCGAAGATGTTTTCGGAACAACGTAACAGGTGGTGAGCCCGTCGCCGTCTTTATGACCAAGCCAACGATATAATTTGTACATAGGTTTTTAGAAAAACCCATTGGTACAGCCACTTGAGGATCGAACTCTCTTGACTCGAAATTCCGACCACCCAACCACTCGGCTATTACATAGATAGCTATATATTTAAACCATGACTCGTGTACAAACATTCATATTTATCAAAAAAATATCCAAATATCAATCCTTAGCTTTGAAGGAAGGGTCACTACCAATAAGGCAGTCGGGTAGTCATTCGCTCGGTAAATCTTGGATACCCAAATTTATTCATTAGTATTTCGTAACCTAACTTCTAACGAACTGTGCAATTATTAGTATTTAGATAGATAGTTATGCGTTTCGTTCCCAGTTTATCCAGGGACTGGTTAGTATTTATACTTATAGTTGCATGGTGAAATCCAAATGTTGATCTGGGTCATGTCATTAATTCCCTGGTAAAAAAATAAATAAAAAAATATTTTGTAATAGTTCCAACTTGAGATCTTTGACATTTCCTTTTTAGTTACAACCGTACTAAATGTTTGTATTTCCCAAATAATTAATGCTAGAATTTTGGGAGCTGAACAGCATCGGTGGACGTCGGCTAGTTACATACTTTTTGAAATAATATATTTTTTTTTCGATATAAACATTTATAAACGTAAAATAAGTGTTCTGTCGTTATTTAATATCTAATATATTATCTTGGACAGTAAAACTGTGTATATGGTGTAGTGGAGTTTTCCTAAAAATTAACTCTGATAAAAACTAAACGAAGAAAATACTTCCTTACTTTTGCATAGGAATTGATGATGCAATATTTCTGATACAATGAAATAAACTAACAAACAATCGCTTACACGCAAATCATTATTGAGACAGTATGCGTGTCCTGTCGGTCATAGTTTTAAATATTTTTTCTTGTTACGTATATGAAATTAAAAGTTTGTACAATAGAATTCAACCAGCCTCGCTACAAGACCACTAAAAGTTTTACGAACAAATTGTGTAAGTGTTCGAGTTTCTAACAAAAATTTACTTGATTATATAATTCGTTTTGTACAATGTAAGAACAAAAGACTTTGCTTTGTTGCTTTAAAACTTTTCACAGTTTGTTCTAAGGGCATAAATGAATAAGTTAAGAAAGTTATGTAAAATATGCTGGAGTGGAAATTTTTCCTGTCTTTTTTATAAGTGTCAATTGCGTAATGGATACGGACTGCGAAATATAACGCCACAGGTTCGAACCTGCCATTCGATTATTATCGTGAACCACACTAAACACACTGAACCACGTCATGATTGGGGAAATACTATGTAGTAAATGTTAATAACATTTAGGTTATTCATTTTATAAAAAAAAAAAAACTTTAAAAAATGGTGTCACAGCCCTTATCGGATGCTTTAATGAAAGTTTACGTAAATTCATTTTTGCGGTAAAATACTTGACTTGAACTTAATATAGTCGCATATTAACAGAATCTTATACTTGCCTCCGAAATCTTCGTCCTAAAAACGCATTCTCCATCATCAATGTAGTAACTAAATGAGTAAAAACATAACGTTAATAAAAACCATAGTCCTTTATTTAGTTTTCATTGACAAAACAGGAAAATGTTATAACAAAGTCATAGTCAACAGAAATAGACCGGCCGTAAACTACACGTATTTCAAAGTTTTTTTTAACTTCTCGTTTTATTATACTTATTAGAGTTCTTTAGTGTGCAAAGAAGCCTACTAAGACTGTTTTGTAAACTATTGTCTTCAAAAGTTTCAGGGATGAATTCGTCTGTATCAATTCGTAAGTATTATGTATTATCTTTTTATGTTTTTTATGTACCTATGTTACGCGATTACAGTAGTGAACCGATTTTAAAGGTTTTTTCTTTTCTAGAAGAACTAAAGTTCTCATAGAATGAAGAAAAAAACTTTTTATCATCGCTTAAGATTGGATAAAGAATGAAATGATGTGCAAAACAAAGGGTTTGGTGTCGGTCATTTTACTAAATTTTATATCTTACATTTTACTTAACTAATACCCGTGGTGTTGCCTTTCCTTTCTGCGTCATAGTAGCTATGAAGATAAAATTTAAAATATTCATAAGTCGATGAATAAAACATTTTCATTCATTCTGAAAAATCCTAGTCATAATTTCTTAACTGTCTGACGTCAATATAATGGTTAGACTCTTGTCGTAATCCATTATTTTGATATTTTAAGTATTAACTACTAAGTTAATACTTAACGGTAATCCGTTTACAGTATTAACCACTACTAGTAGCCCATTCATTGGTCAAAATTCGACTGCAATTTAATTAGTAAGTGACAATAATTTAAAATTGCTTAACGATAATCATTAATCTATTGTTTGACAACAAACACGTTTCCATACTTTTTGACAACACACTATTCTGATATGACTTTGGCCATATAGTGTTTGTATGTTTTCGATGTATTATTTTATTTGGTTTAAAGTATTTTTATTTTCCCGTCTGGTTAACCCGTAAGACCCAACAAGACCAAAAAATATCATGGATATTTTCTCCCATGGATGTCGAAAGAGGCGACTAAGAGAAACATTTTATTGGCTACAGAAAGATGGCGGAATATGCAATTTATGGATTAACAGCGTCTAAGGAGCGAGGTACATCACCTATCTGCTAGCCCAGTGTGGTGGCTGCAAATAGTGTAGTGTGGTGGTGGCAAACCCTACATTACGGAACGGGCCTATATCCTGCAGTGCACTTTTACTCACCGTTATCTATGTATATATGTAGAATTGTTTTAAACAAATGCAATACAGTAATATTAGGTATGTTAACTCCTAAAGACACTACTTCCTCTTGAGTTCTCAAAAACTATATCTATACTACTTATCACTGTCCTTCGTGACACCAATTGGTTAAAAAAATTGTAGGAAGTTTTCTGTTCACATATTATAATTTAGAATTCTGTCCTGATTTTTAATACTACTTTTGTAGTGACTGCTTTCCTATTCACAAGAAAATACGTCATCAATTTATAACATAATCTTTTAGCTCATTTTGTGGAAAAATCTTTTTTCACATCTGAAGTAATATTGCATGAAAACTAGAAATTTTATTAACGTGGCGTCCATCCATGGTAGTTATATTGGAGACAATTCATGCATTTCCCAATATAGAGGTCTTGAAAAATGTTTAGTCCTATCGACCTTGGTTTCAACGAAGTAATTATGATTACTTTAAATTAAATCACAAAGTATTTAATCACACGTATTCTTCCATAGAGAAATTTGTAATTTACTCTAAATTCCCAAAGAATCTTGTAATAAAATGTCAAATATTAAATTAATTAGCAGATTAAAATGTGTAATAAACTAGTTAGCCTGCAAAGACTTGCTAATATGATGCACAGCTATAATAGCTTTGCATCATCTTAGCAAGTCTTTATAGTAATTATATAAGCACAGACTCTAGGCTACGTTAAGGCCTGTGACGGTCCTACTTTAGAGTTTCGATCCCAATTTAACCTGCGTGGTGGCCTGCATATTTTCAACCTAAAAATTTCAAACTTAATATTTTTATTTATGATGGAATTGAAAGAATATCTTTCAATTCCAAAGACAGTATGTTATTGCAACCACGATGTGATTTAAAACCAAAGATTGCCTTTAGACGAATCATCTCGACTGCGGTCATCAGCAAAGAGGGTTTATATAAGAAATTATTTTTAAATTTCTTTTTAGCATATTTTCTCTCTCGATATAATACTTTAAAGTTTTTTTTTGATACGCACAAGAAACTTACGGACGCAACAAGGAGTTATGCGAATTGTGGTGTACATTTAGTGTGAAATGACTACGACTAAAATATGTAGATAACTAGCTATTTGCCGCAGCTTTGAACGCGCGGAAACCCCTAAAGTTAATTAGTCGTTAACCTTATCGTTAATATAACCCCTTAAAAAGTTTTTTAAGTCTTTACCCATTTTAAACCGTGTAATCGTAACAGACTGAAAATTCATACTTACAAACACTATTTGGAAGGGATATATAATTTGTAATGTGGGTATGTATATTATATATAAAATATGTTAAGGGATTTTATCCCATAGGGAGAATTTGCTATAACCGTCACGCTAGGCAAGCGGATGGGCGACCGCACCTCAGACGCTGCGGGCCATCTTCAGTCTAATTATTTTGGTCTGATATTTTTAGAAATGGTTATCCCACTATCTATCGGTAGCCATAATGATATTCTAGGCTGTTTCCTTTAGACGCCTCTTACGACACCCACGGGAAGAAGGGGAGTAAATAACATATTATATTATCCGGTTTTCATGTTTTCACATTGATCAAATGACGCGAGTAGCTGAATGCATTTATGAGTTTTTTGTTTATCGTGACGCATTTTCGTTTCATCGAGTTTCAAATCACAACGACTCCAAAGAAGTTTCAATTCAAAAACTCTTTACTTAATTTCTTAATGCAATTGACTAATGTTCAATCTAATATGATACACATACTAAATAATTATTCTTCTTTGTATTTAATAATCTGTAATATAAATATAGCTTTAATCGTTTTCTGTAATTTTCTAATAAGAAAATGGATTAACTGTACTGGGCTTGCTCATTTGATTATTATTCTGGTTTTAGTCAATTTCTACTGCAACGATGGGAAAAAATACTACATTGGTATATGATTATGATATCCATATATTGAACTTTATATATTGAACCTAATGGGTTTTTTAAAAAAGGTTTTTAACACTGAAACAAACTGTAAAAAAGAAAAATTTACGACAAAACTACTACGACCTATAAAATTTTACTTTACATTTAGATAAAAACTACACAAACAATGCGTAGGATCGTGAATTTTTTATTAATACTTCAGCAAATTTACCGATTCAACGTTCATACAAGTTTCATAGCAGCTACCGTAGCAAAGTTATGACAACGTTTATTAAAGTTTAGGCACGATATCGTTTGGGAACATTCCCGAAGCTGAGAAATTGTCTATTTTAGCTTGGTAACGTAACTTAATGTTTTCATAAATGGGGAACGCATATTTGGCTTCACAAATTTAATGAAATATAATTCTGGTTAAGAAACAAATATATAATATGCTGAAGGAATCTGTTCACTAAAAAACATTTTATGATTACGCGTACATATGCCTGTAAAAAATGAAAGGCAAAACATAGGCCTCTCCCACCAGGGAGGGTTTGCCATAATCGCTTGGCTTGGGAAGCGGATTGGCGATCGCGGTACCAGACACCAGTATCGCACTTTAGACGACGCCCATCACCGGTCTTCAAAATTTTGGTCTGGTATTTTTAGAGATTATTTTCACATGCTGTGATCCTGGGATACTTCCCTCGCTTCTTCTACTTTCATTTCTCTCTTGATGATAGCTTGCAGATACATTATAAATATTTTAAAATGAATTATAGGCGTCTAAACCATGTCATGTCCAAAATCTGATCACATCTGATCGACTAAGAGTGCGCAAACAATTTTATAATTATACTGCTGATATATTTAAGCCACGACAGCGGAGTGATTGGGTGATCGGAATTCGTATCAGGAAGTTCTAGTTTTGTTCTTGTACGGAAAACTCGCTGGAAGGCTCGTACTAATAAAGAGTTTTTTAAAACTTATAACAAATTTCGTCGTTGTTTTGGCTTCTAAAACGACGACATGCTCACCACCAAAAATAACCTAAACGCTGTCCTAAAATAAGCTCCGGTAAAAACTCCTGATTTACGAGTATACAGTATTGAACGTAGAATTTGTTTTTCAATTACGGTTGTATATTTTATAAATTGACAGTACAGGTGAATAAGTACAAAATATCTCAATTCAAACTATGGCAACAAATCAAATCAAATCATTTATTCATCGACATAAGAACATACATTCGTTTATCGATAGTCATTTTTAATCTACCACCGTTTCCTAATGAGGTTCCTATAACGAAGAAGAAACAGGCGAAAGAAACTCCGTAGGTATCCTCTTTTTTTTGGTAAATATTTTTAAAAATACATTATACAAATATAATGTGATATTTTCTAGAAATAGCTTGGGACCGGTCATCTTATTCCCAGGGGTACTGCCATTAATATATTCATTTATATTATAATAACCCTTCCTATAAAGCTTTTCTTTAATAAATTTCTTAAACCTGTTAATAGACAGGCTTTGCACATTTACCGGGATTTTGTTGTAGAAATTAAAAATAATTTCGTTTGAAATTATAAGAAATTTTTTACTCACGTCGAGATTTACTCTATTTATAATCTTACATAACATTTTATAAGATTTGCTTAAATTAGTTCACTCAAAATTTATTCCACCACTTCAAACACAAGAAAAAAGCAACAATCAAATCAGGAAAAAAACTTTGTCCCATTTTCCTTATTTTCATATTCCCTTCCTGCTCGAGGGCATGCAAAATGTAACTAGTTTGAATTCATATCACACTTGTGCAAACGTAAAGACGTTAAATATATACCGCTGTAACGAGACGAAGAAGGGTTACATAAAAAGGATAATATAAAGAGCCTCCATTCTATTGTTAAACTCCTAGGAACAGCTGAAAGGGAATAAAGAAAATTCTTGTATAAACATTTTTTTATCGTCGTGTGTAAATGTCTTTATATTTTTATTTATTTGATGAACAATTGTGATTAGAAGTCGTAAAATAAAATTATAGAACATTTTCCTGTCGAATGATTCTAACATTTACTTTGAAAACGATGCGTAAGACAGAAAATTAATATAACATTTCAACGTGGTAAAACCAAGCAACTGATTGTTTTTTCTTGTGTGAATGAAACAGCTCGACCGGGTAATTTCTAGCTACCCAATGTGATAAGCAGTTAGTAGTGCTTGCCAGTGGCCATATCCAGTTTGAATTGAAAGAAAGGATTACAAAAAATCTGTGAGGATTCATTTCCGGGAATCAAATAACATCAGCATTTCATGTCTTTGTCTCATCATAACACAAAACTCAGAGCATTAAAAATTAATAAAGGCCAACACTTGGAAGATTATTGTGATTCGCTGGAAAGTATGAATCAAGAAATTAAATATCGAGCAAAAATTAAAAATTCTCTTGTAAAATGATTGATGTTCACTCGGGCGAAAGTTATCGCTCGAAAATGTCATAAGGGACAAAAAGTTCTGCCAATAATAGGCTTCTAAAAACATAATGAATTATTGAATTAGATATAGTTATATTCAATCTTTATTTTTAACACATAATTCACAATAACCATGTGGTTTTTTGATCGGAATTCGAGTCTAGAGACCCGAGTTTGATCCCCAAGGCTCGTACCAATGGGTTTTTTTTAAAACTTATATACGATTTATATCGTTGGCTTGGACATAAAGACGGCAACGGGCTCACCGCCTATCACGTTGTCCCAAAATATGTCTTTGGTGGAAGGCAGGTTAAGACTTAACGAAAGGACTTAATTGTTTCGACCTGTCTACCCTTGTATTGGGAATGGCGTTAAGATTTGTCATCATTAGTTGTTTTAGTAGATTTAATGTTTTTTTTTTTGTCGACAAGTCAAATATCTTGATTATTTTCTTTTTTAATGCTATTGCTCAGAAATTTTCTTTTTTAATGCTATTGCTCAGAAATTGCTGATCTTAAGTAGTCTGTCGTAGCTTAGGCTAAAGCTACAAATATTATTTTGGCATAGTAATATTATAGATGAAATGATGAAGAAGAGGGAAGTGATCATATTGACATATTTACCCTGTGGTGTCCGCGGACGAATTTGTCATTTCCCTTTCAACAAGAATTACTGTAAGTCTTGTAAATCGCAATGGCTTCCAATAGAGAAATATTTCGAAATATATCAGAACAAAATTAAGCAGATCGACGACAAGCAATGGCGTCTAAAGTGCCTAATACTACGATCGCCAAACAACTTGCAGAGTGTAGCGATTAGGCTAAATAGAGTATAGCTAAACTATCTTTATATTTCAAAAGTTACGATAGCAGAGTGGTTCGATGGTCGGAATATCGAGTCAAAAGACCCGAGTTCGATCCTCAAGTGGCCGTAGCAATGGGTTTTTCAAAATCTTATGTACGAATTATATCGTTGGCTTGGACATAAAGACGGCGACGGGCTCACGTTGTCCCGAAAATATCTTCGGTGGAAGGTGGGTCGAAGGGACTCAAATGTCTAGACTAGACTTCTTTCTGCCCCTGTATTGGGAATTGCGTGAAGACATTTTTTTATCTTTATACTGATTTTTATATTGTGCCGACGATTCGCGTTTTGTCGATATTTTCCATATCCTTTAATTTCCCGAAGCAAAAAGCAGCTTATGTCCTTTCCCTGTCCCTTTTCGGACTTCCAATGTTACAAATCACGATCCGTTTAGCAAAGACATGTTTCTGATGCCTCCCTCTATAACCGTGAATTTTTCCGGAATAAAAGGTACAATTTAGTGCAGATTGTAAATTGTGCGTCAAATTTTAATCAGACACACCCGTTTAGGTGTTATTGAGTAACAAATATCTAAACATATAAAAGTCACGATAGCCGAGTCGATGGGTGGTCGGAATTTCGAGTCGAGAGACCCGAGTTCGATCCCCAAGTGGCAGGCTCGTACCAATGGGTTTTTTCAAAAACCTATGTACGATTCATATCGTTGGCTTGGACATTAAGACGGCGACGTTGCCCCGAAAATATCTTCCGTGGAAGGTGGGCCAAAGGAACTTAATTGTCTCGACTAGACCTCTGTCTACCCCTGTATTGGGAATTGCGTGAAGATATTTATTTTTTTATTTAAAAATATAAACGTTCACATTTGTATTATTAAGTAAGAGTAAGATAAGAACAGAAAAATGTTATGATCATTTGAAATATCATTAGGTAGAAAATTAACAAACGGGTCGCAGTATGCACGTTGGGTTAGATTTAAATGGACTTTATTTAGTTAATTAATTAATTTAATTCAAATCTTCTAGAGCCATTGCATTAAAATAAATAAAATGTAAATAAACATGTATTTCAATTAATTGACAGCAAGTACTAATTTTTAACAGTCCTAAAAGCAATTTTAAAGGGAAATTTTGACCAAAATCGATATTTGAAATGAAAAGGTTCGTCGCGCAAGTCAAAAATCAAATGTCGACAAATTTCCGCTTTGTCATCGCGTTTGCCGCAATGTGCTAATCCAATCATGTATTCGACATGAAATTAAAAAATAAATACATTCTATCATTGCGACAACTTTTTTGACAACAATTTGCAGGAAGTTGAATGCCTGAATAGTATCACCAGTGATCCATATATGTATAAACAATTTAATTTCATATGATTCTTATGGAATGAATAAAATGTATTGACAAAGGCACGTACAAACGAATTTTCTTGAAACTTATGTACTTTGTACGTAAGTTTCGATTGCGGGTATTAATTGATCAAATTAGTATCGTTGGCTGGGATACTAAGAATGCTAATAGGCTCACCTACTAAAATATTTCTCGACGACGACTCTTTAACGACCTCCGTGGACGAGTGGCGTAAACACCGGTTTTCAAAGTGTAGTCATCTCGATGTATCGGGTTCGATTCCCGGTCGGGTCAATATAGAAATAAAGACATTTTCTACATTTACTCGGGTCCGGGTATTTGTGGTGCCTTCGTTGTTTCCGATGCCCATACCTCTAGTGCTTTAGTACCTTACATTGGGATCGGAACAATGTATGTGATGTTGTCCTTATCTATACATGAATTATTTATTCTTATTCCATATAAGGTTTTTTATAGATCTATTGCGTCAAAATGTATTCATTTTACCTTTATAATTTACCGATAACTACGCAGAAAAATAAGGTGCTAGTAAACACTTCAAAGCGTTCAAAATATCGTATATGTTAGTATAAATCATAATAAAAATGGGCGCGCAGATTGTCTCAATTTGTGCAGTCTTTTTTGACCGGACGTGACCTAAGAGTTCCTTTTCATCTTATTACGTGTTACATTTTTCACTTTTAGGTTCCAAAATCAGTAGTTTTTTTCCTTTTCAATATTTTTAAATATCTTATACTTTACTATAAAAGCTTATAATGTATTGTTTTATATGGTGATATTCTATTATTTCATAGTACGATAGCAAGTAGTAGTTTTTACAAAAGTATAAAAACAAATCAATATTATTGTAATCAATGGCCTACGAACATATATTCTTTATTCTAACTCCAGAAATGATATTGTACCACAAAACTTTCATTCAAATTTTACTCCTTTACGAGGAAAGTATTCTGAAATCCTTTGTTGGCTGACGTATTTTGCTCCTAATCCATCTCCGTGCCATATTTAATATTCATGAATTTAGTTAAGCAGTTTTAGAGGTAGCGTGATTAGTCAGTGTATAAAATAGTGACGTTTCCCTTACATATACTCGAATAAGATTCATTTTTACACGTATATTAGATTAGTAAAGATATTAAATTCATTAAAATGTTACTAGACGACTAATAAAAATAGAAATTCAACAGTTTAAAATTTAGAGGACGGCTTTTTATTGATTTTAAAACATGCATGTTATGCTGACTTTACTTACTTCTTTCTGTTATTTAAATAATTCTGTTATTAAATTAAAGAGGTAAGAACGTTATTAAGGTCGCGGGTTCGTATTTCGCCCGTGTCAGTGGAAATTTTAAAACATTTTTTCTCTTTTTTTACAGGACAGATTTTATAGATTCATTTAATCATTGTCCATTATCAGTACTTCACTGGAGAGCAGGGAATAGACAAGAACAAAAGTGATTTGCATTTTCTACCTGAATGCTCTCAAATTTTTCACTTCCCATCGCTCCCATCTGAGTTCACAGTCACTTAATCGAAATGCCAAGTAGTCAAAATATGTATGTTAAAATAATACAATTAATAAGTTATAAAGTGACCGATAGGTAAAAGTTTATTGTTTTACTTTTATTTTATACTAGCGACCCGCCCCGGCTTTGCGTAGTGGAGCATAAACACAACAATTGTTTTTCTGTCATAGTAGCATAAAGCGGATATAAAAACTATATTGAATTTCATAGTTACTACTAAAGTAACGAACTTAACATACAAAAGTTTAACCACTTATTGATCTCAGTTCACAAGTGTCCCAGAAGCAGTGTATGAAATTTCATGCTGTTTACTTGGAAATTGGCAGACTTCCAATCAGGGGTAAAATTTTCAAAAATCCTACATAATGGCTACTATACATATACTACTGAACAGGGATTAAATGCAAAACCATTGACGGACTGAATCATCTAAGATGCGACGTGCAGACGTCAGTGTTGGTAATGCGATCGTCAATCTCTCAAAGTCATTATATAATCAATCATATTAGATGTATAGATAGTTATCTTCACACAATTCCCAATACAGGAGTAAACAGAGGTCTAGTCTAGACAGTTAAGTCTCTTCGACCCACCCTCCAGCGAAGATATTTTCGGGATAACGTGACAGGTGGCGAGCCCGTCTCCGTCTTCATGTCCAAGACAACGATGTAATTCGTACATAAGTTTTTTAAAAACCCATTGGTACGTGCCTGCCACCTGGGGATCGAACTCGGGTCTCTCGACTCGAAATTCTGACCATCCAACCACTCGGCTATCGTGACTAGTCAATCAATCATATTGATTAACGGTAGATCCTTCTTCGGAGAAAGTATATGTCCTGCAATGGACGTTTAGCAGTAGTTAGATTGTCATATCGAACTTCGTTGCCTATTCAAATTTATTTCTTTTTAAGAATACTATCAAAACCAAATGACAGTATTTCTGTTAACTACTACTAAGCAGCAATGCTTATGTCTGAAGTTGTTTACGACAATAAGCGAATGACAGGTTAGACTATTGACGCTTAAAGCACGTACGTTGCTAAATTTTAGAATAAAATAAATTAAGACATCAAAGAGAATATTAATATACATGTAATCAACGCCTTAATGAGCCACTTCACCGATCCACATTCATATATACATACACCAACACAAGAGCATAATGGAGGTTAATGGAAAATACACAAGATCTGTCATATTAATCACTGCAGAGCTTCGCTTGGGTCAAACGCTAGCGAAATTCAATTTATTTTCGGTCTGCATTTTGATTTCCCGTGTGAATTCAGACTTGCTTCCAGTTGTTACTGCTATTGAATAGAAAAAGGTAAAAATTAAATACATCGAATAGTGTAATTGGTTGCCAGTTTAAATATTGTAAGGCTATATCTGTACAGACATTAAATTCAACTTTAAATGTCTGTTTGTAATTTCAAATTAACAGCTTTTCACTAAAGCCAAATGGTACTTTCGAAAAATTTATTTTTCAAATTTCTGTCTGCCTGTTTATTCCGGTTAAACTCAAAACTTTAAGCGACTTTCACTAGCAGATAACTAAATAAGATGACATAAATAAACATTTCATATAAAATAAAACTAATTCCAGATTTTATCGCGTTTTTACTTAGTTTTTTAAACACTATTTTTATTTTCCGACGTTTCGGATTCTTTACAGCAGCGAGTATTTAGAGGTTAGTTATTTATATTATTTGAAGACGTCCAGCTCTGAGGTGCCGGGTTCGATTCTTGATCGATTCAATATAGAAAACACTTTTTCTAAATTTTTAGGGTCTGGGTGTTTGTGGTACCTTTGTAGTTTCTGATTCCATAATTCAAGTGCTTTAGATTCTTACTTTGGAATCAGAGCAATGTATGTGATGGCCCTTTGTATGTATTTATTATTTATCTGTGTGTGTATTATTTATCTATGGAGAGAATTGCATTAATTATTCGATGCAGTGTTTGCATGGATGAATTTTTGTTTTTACTTACTACAGGCTCACAGAATAAGAAAGTTAGTAGAGGTATATTTACTTGTGAGTTTGGTCCAGTGAACTAGAGGCTCTGCTATACTAAACCGTTCTGCCATACTTCGTTAAAAGTCGACAGCAGCTCCTTAGTTGATTGAGGCTTATTTCATTAGTTGCTGAAAAAATTGCTAAGTTGCCTTAGCTAAACCGTTACTTCAAAAATATATTACATTTTGTGTGGTCATTGAGTAGTCTTCGACGTGAAGTAATCACTTCGGAATAAACCTTCACCAATCGGTGAAGGCCTATGAAAAAAGATAACCTAATTTATAACGATACTGTTAAAACACTAAAATATGACAGCCTCTATAAAATAAAACGCGAAAAATTGTAATAACCAAAATGAAATTATCCCTACGTTTTAAATCCACCATAACATTTTATCTTATAATAAACATTCCTCATAAAGACGAAGTTAATATCGTCCTAATTTCCATTCCACTTTGTTTCCAGTATACCTGTCTACACGAAAATTTATTTCATTACCTGTGCGAGGAGAACGGCGGTGCGGTAACTTTACCAGCTGCGAGGGGCGACGATGCTTGGAAAATCTACTTCAACGAGATACCTGAGGAGATTGTGGATGAATTCGCTATGAGATATGGAATCGAAGCTATATATCAAGCCATGACGTAAGTTTCTTCCCTATTCCGTGGACGAGTGGCGTAAACACTAGTTTTCAAGGTGTCCCCATCTCGAGGTCCTGGGTTAGATTCCTGGTCGGGTCATGAAGGAAAGGCACTTTTTCTACATTTTCACGGGTCTGGGAATTTTTGGTTCCTTCTTTGTTTCCGATTGCCATACCACAAGTGCTTTAGCATCTTTCATTGGGATCGGAGCAATGTATGTGACGTTGTCCCTATTCATATATACGCATATACTTATTTATTTATTACAGAGATGTTTGAAATATAAGTTAAATTTTAATAATTGCATTTATATCCTTAGAAATCTCCATTAAAAAGTTAGTTATTTCAGTTTAATTTTATTTTAATTAAATTTTATCTATTTTATTGATTTTAAATCATATTTATACTAAACTTTTATATTATTAAATTAAAGAGAAAAAAATTGTCTATTTTATTTAATTATTTTTATAATTTTTTCTTTAATTTCTTAGAAGAAAGTAAAGCATCATTTGCATGCTTTATACACTCAAAAAATGTAATGATTTAATTACATTAGAATATTATTTATTTTAATGTTGTTATTTTATAATCTTATTTTTTTGGATTGAAATCTAAAAGCTGATTTTTGTTGCAGGCATTTCCACTGCCTTTCAACAAAGTATCTGTGTGCCGGCGTACCAGCTGTTATGTCTACGCTTCTTGCCAATATTAACGCGTATTACGCACATACAACGGCCTCGTCGGCTGTTTCAGCATCAGACAGATTTGCTGCATCCAACTTTGGGGTAGGTTTAATTTTTATACTACATTTTAAATTTTGTCATCATTAATATAATTTTATAATGAAATTTATAAGAGCTATTTAGTTGTATGTGTATAAGATTGACAATAACAGTTGCTACTGCTATCAATCTTATACACTTTTATTATTTATTTATTAACAGTCATATTTATTATCAGTTTATTAACAGTTAAGTCACGATAGCCGAGTTGTTGGGTGGTCGGAATTTCGAGTCGAGAGACCCGAGTTCGATCCCCAGGTGGCAGTACCAATGAGTTTTTCAAAAACTTATGTACGAATTTCAACGTTGGCTTGGACATAAAGGCGGCGACGGGCTCACCACCTGTCACGTTGTCCCGAAAATATCTTCGGTGGAAGGTGGGTCAAAGGGACTTAATTGTCTAGACTTGACCTCTGTCTACCCCTGTATTGGGAATTGCGTGAAGATATTTTTTTATTTATTTTATTTATTAACTCATACAAATTATCTAAATAAAAAATTAGTTTCTGATTGATTCATAATTGTGCCTTTTGTAAGAATTTCATCTTTAAATAAATTTAAATTTTACTTTCACTCATTCTACTACTTATTTAATTTTAATCAAATACCTGAACAGTTTTGGCCTTATGGCATTATCAAAGATTTATTACAAATATTAAAGTCTTATGAGAAAGAAAACAATCTAAGCAATAAAAAGTTTCAATCTCGTTAGACTTTAGTATTTTTAAAAAACCGGATTTATATTATTCGCCCATTAGGGCGAAAGCGCTCAGGTATTTAATTACAAATAAATAAATAGTGGAACTAGTAAAATTTTAATTTTATCTTTTTAATGAGACGATTTTTCATCCAGACTACTGTGGTTACTTTATACGATTAAATATAAATGACAAAATAAAAACATATAAAGAAATATTGAAATAAATAATATTTCTTTAAAAAGATATTTATCCCAATAAAAAGCCTAATGTAACTTGCAACTGAACTGCAACTGAATTACGGTGTATTATATATATGTTATACATTGCACTCTCTTGCATTCAATGTTTATTCTATGCGTATTTTTATTATCGTAACAGAAACTAATAAGAAGTATAATTTCCGATTTTTGATAAAGATCGTTCTCATAAATCAATTCGGATCGTAGGCTCTGAGATCGATGCAAGAAGAAAATGATGACTAAACTATCGATTTTTTGTTAGATATTTTAATCAATATTAGAGACCTACCTAGTAATTTTTCTCATGTTTTTGTATAATAGATGTCATTTATTACTACTGATATTACGAAAAAAACTTCCTACAGACAAATAAAACTTGCAAGTTATTTTTATTATGTATAAACATTAGAATTGACATGAATAAGATCAGTTCTACTTACGGCGATCTTTGGATGGATCTGTTTCATACAAATTGAAAATCGGGGTTCAAAAATCCATCCACAATTAAATCGAATCTAGATCGGAACTTTTAATGTTTATTTATTTATTTAAAATAACGTTTAACTTATTGTAATGTATAATAAGAATACTGAATATTTTTAATATATTTGCTATTTATTTTTTAGCCACAAGTTTTCGGAATATTAATAAAATACTCGTACTTTTAAAATCATTAAAACTAAATCCAATTATGAAAAATGAAAAGTGAATTATAAAAAGGTACCCGTCAGCATTTTACGAAGTTTGCAAATGTAAAATTTTCATCTCCAGTCCTCCATTATACCAACAATTAACGTCCTTGA
This sequence comes from Sericinus montela, assembly GCA_029286605.1. Taxonomy (NCBI): domain Eukaryota; kingdom Metazoa; phylum Arthropoda; class Insecta; order Lepidoptera; family Papilionidae; genus Sericinus; species Sericinus montela. Next base: position 979,265 of record JAGSMR010000032.1, on the reverse strand, counting down.
AACATTATCTTGTAATTGTATTCAAAAGCGACATTAAACTTGGGCACTTTATCACCAATGCGATTGCTTTATGTGTATTAAGTTAGAGTTTATGTCTATAATGGTCAGCCTTATCGTTAAATTTCCCAAAATGAATGCCTCCCAGAGTCGTGGATAACTTTAAATAAATGTTTAATTACCTTTTGGTTTACGAGCATTGCTTACAACGCTTTTCCCGATTATAAGAGCACTTTTGAGTTTTATTGTGTAACCAACACAAAAGGTTTCATGAAATGTTCTGCGCATTACATGTTAGTAGGTCAAATCCAGCTTAGATCCTTTTATGCGCTTTTAACTCTTATGTTTGTTCGTGCCCTCATTTTTAGGTTTATAAAATTTATTTTCACAAACTATACTTAACTTTGTGGCATTTACTATACTCTTTTATTAACACGTAAAAATTAAAAATAACGCATACTTTTTCTATGGGAAAAGTATCGTTCATAGCTTCATAGTTCATAGTTCATAACAAAGATTTTAAAAAATATACGTTTTTATTAATTTTAATTCATTTAGACATCTATAAAAGTATCACAAGTAAATTTGATATTTGAATTAAAATGAAGGTGACCAGTCGGCTACGAACAACATAATTTTATGGTTATAGCAATGGCTGCAACTGGTATGTTAATGGAATCGATATCTTTGGCTGAATTTGTCTGAAACTATTTATTGCTATTTTAATTGTTAGTAAATTTTATATATTTAGAAACTATTATATAAAATTATCTTACCCAACTATATTATAGATGCTGTAGTTAGAATCGCAAAAAGCTCATGCGATAATAAATAAAGTGTTATATTTATAGTTCCATTTTTAACTATAATACTTTGTTTTACAGAAAGAGAAGTTCGTAAAGCTGCTTGATCAACTCCACAACTCTCTAAGGATAGACTTGTCGATGTACCGGAACAATTTCCCAGCATCGAGTGCCGAAAAGCTAATGGATCTTAAGTCAACGGTCGATTTGCTTACCAGTATCACGTTCTTTAGAATGAAGGTACATATAATTTTTAACATAACAAGTTTCTAATTAACGAGGAAAGAAACAGCCGAGGAAGATGAGGGCCACGAAAACTTGTACAATTCACATTAGCTACGGGAGTGGATTTTCCTTAGATAATGTGTTGTAGAGGGTTTTTAAGGCCACTGTCTACGACATTTCATAGAACACTGTTGATTACTGTCACATTTGTAATATATGTAAAGAAAAATAATTTTGTTATATTGAATATATGATTTTCTTTTTGTAGGTCCAAGAACTCAGTAGTCCACCACGAGCGAGTACAGTAGTCAAAGACTGCGTGAAGGCCTGCCTAAGGTCGACATATCAGTTCCTTTTCGAAAACTGTTATGAGTTATATAATAGAGAGTTTCAGGTACTTATCTATGATTTATTTAAGTAATGAGAAAAAATTTATAAAGTGCAAATGTTTGCATCGGAGAAAATTTATCTTTAAAAATAAGCAAGCATTAGAATAATCTACAGTTAATGAACATGCCATAAATAATTATTTACATTTCAGGTGGATCCCAATGAAGCCAAGCGTGATCCTTCCGACCACGGACCTCAATTGGATTCTGTAGACTTCTGGCACAAGCTGATAGCCCTTATTGTTTCTGTGATAGAAGAAGATAGAAATAGTTACGCACCCGTCCTTAATCAGTTCCCACAAGAACTAAATATTGGTCAGGTACATGGCAGTTTCCATTAACATATTTATATTATTTATAATATTTAAAGGCATTGATATTTATAGATATTTTGCATATGGTATAGACGTAAGAATATACGTCTCTACCCTAGGGAGTCTTAAAAAGTAACTAAGGCTTTGAAAAATCTTGGCCTTTGAAAAATCTTTGAAATCCCTATAACTAGTGATAGACTACAGGTTAACCATACCGAAAAATTACGAAGCAAATTTAAAGGAGGTAGAGTCAACTAACAGAATAACATCCAAACTGATTTCCCAAGAATTAGGTTTAATAAAAAAATACCTAATTCACTAAAAAAGACATTACAATATATATGCTTTGTAGTGCACCATGCCAAATAAGTTTACACCATACATATAGATACATAAGATCACGTTACTAGAGACAAAAATATTACAAATACGAGAAATATGCATGTGTAATTATTACGACGAATGTTATGCAATAAATCAATTATACCATTCCGTTAACTGTGCTATAATCATACCATTGTTGCAAATGGTACCATAAGAACAAACAAATTAAAGTCAGTTAAAAACCGATGTATCGAATAATTTCCGAGCTCCAGCAATAAATTAATGAAATGCAAAAATATTGCTTTAAATATTCATGAATACAGCGGATAGCTGTGTTCTTGAACTTTAATTTTACTAAATTTCAAAGACTTTAATTTTAATAAAATTCGACAATTTTTTCTTTATTAAGGAATAAAGAAATAATTTTCGAACTGTGAAGATAAAAAAAAATATGTGAAGGCACATTTTTTTTTATCTTCACGCACAGTCCCTGACAGGGGAAGCAGAAGAAACTGATAGTCAAGTGTCGCCATCATGACATTCTTTTTCGCTTCTTTAAAATTACACGCTCGTCTAGGTATCCGAGTACTTTGACTCTTTCCTCTTTGCGCATATGCTCACTTGTCACTGACTACAAAATATCAGTACAAGTTTTCGTGATGTATTGATTATCTTTTTTCAGCTGTCAGCGGCGACCATGTGGTCACTCTTTGCCGTAGACATGAAGTACGCGTTGGAGGAGCACGAACAGCACAGGCTCTGCAAGTCTTCCGCTTATATGAACCTTCACTTCAAGGTAAAGAGTACATATATTTACTTACCGATATTCAAAATATTTATTACCATTTGGCATTTAGGCATGGTTTATATTTGAGTAACGCTACCATCCTTCTTCACATTAAATATTTAATATTTAATTTAATAAATAAATATCTTTAATATTTCATTGAAACTACTAACAATGTTTGCACTTAAATAAATACACAATAAATAAATATCTCGCAGTTTTATATAAGTTATGCTGATCTTTTTGTTATTAAATTAAAGAGAAAAAATGTTTAAAATTTATAATAACACGGGCGGGATTCTTTTTTTTTCTTTAATTTAATAAATAAATATCTTCACACATATGCTCAATACTGGGATAGACAGAGGTCAAGACAATACAATATAAGACAATAAGACCTTTCGACTTATCTTTCACCGAAGCTTTATTGGAACACTGTGACAGGTGATGAGCCTACAGCGACTCGAACAAGATAAATATATAATTTTTGAAAGAATCAACAATATCTTAATATTTAATTATGAAACAGGTGAAGTGGTTGCACACAAACTACGTCAAAGATGTACCACCGTACTGCGGCGCTGTGCCAGAATATCCTGCCTGGTTTGAGCCTTTCGTAATGCAGTGGCTTAATGAAAACGACGATGTGTCTTTAGAGTATCTAAATGGAGCCTTCAATAGAGACAAAAGGGATGGGGTAAGTAACAATTTTAAGGTAAACATATTATTGCCGTACTCATAACCTTGTATGACTCATTCACATGTTGAAAATATTAATTATTTAAATTTTAACCAAACATAATTCTATTGGTTATGAATTTAAACCACTTTATGCATATATAAAGTTAAACAGACCAATGCCTATACTCAATGTATCTTAGAACAATTTTTACTATTGTTTATTACCGAAGAATATAATTATCAATAATAATGAAAAAAAATTTTCAGTTCCAAAAGTCCAGCGAGCATGCTTTGTTCAGCAACTCAGTGGTTGATGTCTTTACTCAATTAACACAATGCTTTGATGTCGTATCAAAGCTTGAATGCCCGGATCCAGAAATCTGGAAGCGCTACATGAAGAGATTCGCAAAGACGATCGTCAAAGTACTCGTAGCTTATGCTGATATTGTTAAGAAGGAGTTTCCTGAGCATCTCAAAGAGGAAAGAGTGGTAAGACTTCGTTCGTCCAGAAAAAAATATAATATGTGTTGTTTACAATACCATATGTCTAACTTTATGAGTAACTATATAAAATAAAGAAAAACAGTTAATATTTATAGCTGTCAATCTAAGAAAAAAAGTTAGAAGTATAAGGCAATATTTTCAATGTAAAATTTTATGTATTGAATCGTGACACTAAAAATAAATTAAGCACATCATCTTATTCAATTTTAGTTTTATAAATTACTAATTTTTTAAAACGGCTTACATATTTTTAAAATATATTCTATGAAATTTATAAAGCAATCATTAAATTTAATTAAGTGAAGGAAATTGTTTACAAAACACCGCGATATAATTTTTTATAATATAGGTATATTTATAATAAATAGATAGATAGATAGACGATATATTAAAAAATAACGTTTAACCAGGCCTGTATTCTAATGAACAACATACAACAACTTCGAGTACAACTGGAAAAGATGTTTGAAGCGATGGGCGGCACCAAGTTAGAACGAGACGCGGCGGACATCTTGCACGATTTACAGCAGAGCTTGAACAGCACACTAGATGAGCTTGCTTCCATGTTTGCTAATAGGTAATGTCGTACTTGAGTTTTAAATAATAACTATAATTTATTATTATTCAAGATAGGCATATACATTGTTCTGATCTCAAAGTGAGTAGCTAAAGCACTTGTTTTATGGAATCAGAAACAAAGAAAGTACTATAAAAACTCAGACCCGAGAAAATGTAGAAAAAGTGTTTTCTACATTGACCCGATCGCGAATAAAACCTGGGAATAACCTCAGAGATAGCAGCACCATGAAAACCGGTGTTTACACTACTCGTCCATGGAGGTCATCAATTTTCTTGATATGCAAATAAGTAGATAAATAAATAAATAAATAAATAACATATTACTACTACTCGTATGGCGAATAACAGTAAATTTCTACTCGCTCTACCTATAAATTTATTTATATTATACTTTTTTCAGTCTGGAGATCCGCATTACAGCAAGTGTCAAGGAGTTGGGGGAACTGCTGCAAAAGGTTGGAGGCGGTGGAGCACCCGGGGTGCCACAGCCACCGGCGCACCACGAGGCTGATGAGGTGCTTCGTCCCCTGATGGATATACTGGTATGTAAAAAACTATGCATTTATATATACATGATAATTTATATGTATTTATTTCATCAATTAAAATATATTTTGCCCTCTATTGACTTTTTTAATTAAATTACAGGATGGTTCTCTAACTATGTACGCTGAATCATGCGAGAAGACAGTACTCAAACGATTGCTCAAGGAATTGTGGAAAATCGTCATGAAAATACTTGAAAAAACCGTAGTGCTTCCACCGATGACAGACAAAACGGTAAGAATTTTATGTATAGTTTCTACGCGTGACTAATTTCCCGGAGTACACATTAACCAAGTGCTGTCCCAGATCCCTCATACTAAACATGGAAATTCGTCGAGCACAATCATGTTTCAGGTCTATCCTACAGGAACCGATACTTTTTACAGGATAAAGGATGTTTATCTAGATCATAAGTTATCCGTCCGCCAAATTTAATTCGAATGAAGCCATTTTTAAGCAATTGAGTAATATAAAAACTTATGTGAGAAAAACAATAAATACATACAATACATTATCATTTCACATGAGAAAAACAATAAACTTTTTTGACAGAGCAGTCGTGTTTTCCAATTATTTTTTTTATTTTAATATACTTTAGGTAATATTTCTGTTTGTCCTGTATTGTTCTAATAGTGTAGTCAAAATTGAGTTGAACAAACTTAACAGAGTGGATATGTAATCATCCGATTATTAAACAAACAATTTTGAGTGGCTGTCTCCATTGTTATGTCATATTGCTTTTGCAGATGATGCTGAAAAATCTCACGAACAATGCCAAGAACCTCGCGGCCAACGCGAAAATAGAAGACATGACTCAACTCTTCAAGAGCACAGTCGGGAAACAGGACGTGAAACACGCGCTGTCCGGTGTGATGGACATTTCGAAAGAGGTACAGTACACTATTGACAATTGTAGGTACAAAAAAGGCAATAATTTTGTCACTTCGCCTCGGTATAAGATAGTTAAAACGAAGTTCAGTCTACTAAAGCATATATTTTTATAATGCATGTTAGTAAATAACAAATTACGGATAGTTATGAATCGACAGCCGTTATCATATTATGATAACACTTCTGTTATTTATTTACAATTCAATTTTAATTATTGTATTAGACTTCATTTTATTACACTTCAATTTTAATTATTTATTTGGTCATACCACTAAAATTTATTTTAACGTTGTAAAATATATAGGGGCCTCTTTCTGCATGCTTAGCGCCAAGGCGAAAACGTGCGTCTTGGCGGTAAAGTTTTCAAAATTAAGTCGTGGCACAAGTTTAAATTATGCTAGAGGCCCTGGTTCGATTACAGAAGCCAGCATCACTAAAATATTAAAATAAAGATTTATAAAAAATATTAAATAAATGTAAATAAATAATTGTGTATGTCACATGCATTATTCTAATCCCAAGCAGCTAAAGCACTTGTCTCATGGAATCAGAAACCAAGAAGGCACCAAAAAACCTAAAGCAGAAACTCATCAGGAATCGAACCCGGGCAAATCACAGCTGGCGACACCATAAAAAAACCAGTGTGTTCTCTCTCGACGGTTTTCAATATTAACTACAGCATTTACCTTGATACAGCATGACCTTTATGATAAATGAAAACATCGCGAAATTTAAAAAAAAAATGTTTTAAAGTAGCTTGTAGCTGTTAGCTCCGACAACATTATTTGAAAACAAGAAGAAAAAAACCTTATTTTACCCCGTTGTGGTCCATAGGACACAAAGACTTTTCAATACTCTAGATTTTGGATGTTGATTTACACGTAGAATATTGATTTGCATGAACCTTTATATTTACAGCATTTATCAGCCGAGAAGAGTCTAACGCCGAAACAATGCGCGGTACTCGATGCCGCTTTGGATACCATCAAGTTGTACTTCCACGCGGGTGGCAATGGTCTCAAGAAGACGTTTTTGGAAAAGAGTCCCGAGCTGCAGTCTCTGAGATATGCTCTCAGTCTGTACACACAAACCACTGATACATTGATCAGAACGTTTGTCACGAGTCAACAGAACCAAGGTAAAATTCTGCTCTCTTGAAGCAGTATAATTTTTAATGATTTTGAGAATTTAATTCTAATCTTAAGGGTGAACTCGTCAAAGGCTCTGATAAGTTTTTCATTTAGTATACTTGGCTTAGACAGTGGTGGCAATTATAACGTTGCTTAAAATAAGCCTTGTGAAATGCGGGTCTGAATGACGAAATCGCCTACATCGTTGACAAAACCAGTATTGGCAATGTGGAACGAAGAAAATACTTGTTTCTAGAATGCTAACTTTATTGATTCTTTATTTTTTTTTCTTAGTCACGATAGCCGAGTTGTTGGGTGGTCGGAATTTCGAGAGACCCGAGTTCGATCCCATGGTGGCAGTACCAATGAGGTTTTCAAAAACTTATGTACGAATTTCATCGTTGGCTTGGACATAAAGACGGCGACGGGCTCACCACCTGTCACGTTGTCCCGAAAATATCTTCGGTGGAAGGTGGGTCAAAGGGACTTAATTGTCTAGACTTGACCTCTGTCTACCCCTGTATTGGGAATTGCGTGAAGATATTTTATTTATTTTTTTATTTATTTTTTCTTGAGAATTTTTTTTTCTTAGAGATGATTCATCAGACATCAGACCAATAATGGTCTGATGTCTGATGAATCAACTCTAAAATCTTTAATTAAACTTTAATTCCATTGATTTAATGCCTAATTGTCATCAAAGAAATGTTCATATTTGAAATTTTTGTTTGACATGAATATAGATGCGGCAGTGGCTGAAGAAGGCAGCGTTGGTGAGGTGTCGCTTCAAGTGGACCTTTTCACGCATCCCGGAACTGGGGAGCACAAAATCACTGTTAAAGGTGAATACCCAGAATTTATGTGAATAAGACCTCCACCAATTAATATAGATAAATAAAATAATAAAATTTCCAGCCAATCCCAAAGCATTAACCTATATCTTTATAAGTGGTTGGTATAATATACAAATACCGTTTCCTAATTAACAGTAAAATCTATATACATTATAGGATACGCGTCGTTTCCGCAACTATGTAAATTTCACCCTAATCCATAAAAAATAGAGGGTTTCTCTACACCTACACACGACACTCAAAGGAAGGGAGATGTGATAACTTCTTGCACCATTACCACACGGTCACAAATTTTATTAAAAAAATTCTGTTTTAAAGTATTTTCTATTCTATTCTATTTTCTTCATACGTGCGTAATGCAGAAAATTATGAATTTGAAAGAAGCGCAAATGGTATGTCAGGATCGTGACACCTCGCGATCTGTTCTGTCTGACTACCCCATTAGGGTGCGTGAAAATAAATATATAATAAATAAATTCTATACTATATATGTATATCTATACTATTATTCTAAAATTTAGTTAAAATATGGCCATGTATTGATTACTGTGTCGTGTAACACTTTTTTGTCTCATTATGATCCTTTTAGCTGTGATAAACTACAAACAGGCACACAGAGTTACTTTTAGTTCCATAATATTGGCGTTACACCGATTATCATGGATTCGCCTACTCGTTTCCGCGTTCGATACCCAGGCGGTTCAATGTTGAAAACAAATTTTTCTACATAGTCTCGGATCGGACCTACGTTGTTTTCGATTCCATAACACGCGTGCATTATCTATTTACTTTGTGATAAGAGATTGGGGATTGAGAAACCCAAGTACGTATTAATTATTATGTATTTGTACAGATTAGTATATAAAATACCGAAATTCGTTTTAGTTAAAAGTCACGATAACAGAGTGGTTAATAGACCCGAGTTCGGTCACCAAGTGGCAGGCTCGTACCAATGGGTTTTCAAAAATTTATGTACGAATTATATCGTTGGTTTGGACATAAATACGGCGACGGGCTCACCACCTGTCACGTTGTCCCGAAAATATCTTCGGTGGAAGGTGGGTCGAAGGGACTTAATCTAGACTAGACCTCTGTCTACCCCGGTATTGGAAATTGCGTGAAGATATTTATTTATTTTTTTAAAAATACAAACGTTCACATTTGTATTATTAAGTAAGAGTAAGATAAGAACAGAAAAATGTTATGATCATTGTATGTATTGGGAATTTTTTGGATGGATGTATGAATTGGAATGTATTGGGAATTGCGTATTTATTTATTTGTACATATTAATATAAATAATACCAAAATTTGATTTACAGTGGTCGCTGCTAACGACTTGAAGTGGGTGATTGCCAGCGGCATGTTCCGTCCATTCATCGAAGTCAATCTGATCGGGCCTCACCTTGCGGACAAGAAGAGGAAATTCGCCACAAAGTCCAAAAGCAACAACTGGAGTCCCAAGTTCAATGAGACATTCCATTTGTAAGTTTCGCATTGTAATTGTGGCTAGGAAAGACGATTTCAGGTCCTATATAAAAAAGAAAAAAGTCTGACAGATCTGCAATTAGGTACTGCAGATCTACAATAAGTCACTATTACATTTAAAAACTTATTTATGATTATGATTATTATGATTCTTAAATAAGATAACATAACAAATAATTTATGGATTGAAAATCTTGACTCGTTGAGTGTCAATCACTTTTAAAAGAAATGTGTGCAGTTCAAAAGCGGTAGAAGTAAAACTTTTTTGAAAAAAGATAGTGAGAAGCGACAAAAATTTTATCACACAATGATATTTTCTTTTCGAAAGTACCATTGAGTTTCGAATCATAGGAACGCTCAAGAAGTCGTTACTTCAACACTTATTACAAATAATATATGAACGTTATATAAATGCTCTGTAACGTTTATATATATCAAAATTTATAAAAAAAATTGTGAAATTGCATGTTGTTAAAATTAATTGTCGCACACTTGCAATTCAATGGATATGTGTTTATTTATATTAATAAAAGTGAACGTGCACAAGTGTGCAACATTGACATCATCAAGTAGAATCTAATGAAATTAACATATAATTGAATGCAGTGAGTCGAATTAACTGATGAAATATTTAAACGGTAGGAAGATGAGTGGGATCGACTGAAGTCGGACCGATCGGAAATTACGAACTTGTGTTATATAGTTACCATTTCGATTATCCTCTTGTATCTTTTTAGTAAATTAAAAACTCAAAAGTAATAAAAAATATCTTTATTAAAAAAACCTCTTATATAATAACATTTAAATATATGAATTAATCTGTTTAGGCTTAAGAATGTGCAAAAATTAGACACACAAGCAGTTGGTTAACAAGAATAAAGGAGGTGCACACATTGGGCAAAAAAGATAAACACACACACACACATGCTGAGCAGTCAGTTAACAAGAATAAATTAGGTGCACGTATTGGAATAATTACTTTAATTATGCTTTCTCGTGCAGTATGGTGAGTGCGACAGAGCAACTGGAACTGTTCGAGCTACACGTGTGCGTGAGAGACTACTGCTTCGCACGCGAAGACCGACTCGTCGGCGTCGCTGTGATGCGACTCGCCGACATCGCCGAACAGGTAATGAAGTTAAATAAAATGACTTAATTATAGACATAAGAAAAAATGCGTCAGTGTCGTGTCCGACAGAGTCGGATCGAAGTTCCTATATTATTATTGACAAACGTATTTATTAACAGACACTTACAAATAAACAATTTACTGGCGTCTGAGAGAATTTAATGCATTGTTATTTCTTTTGATATTTTTTAATCAATTTATCAATTGGTTATAAAAAACTAGTGAGTCATAAAATAAAAATTATTGGTTAAATTAATTATTCACACATGTTGCCACACACAGGCTGCCTTGAACCAATAAGAGCGCACCTATGACTGGGCACAGCCAATGGCATATGTGCTATGGATAATCCGCCTATAGAAAGAGTTGTGACAGAAAATTCTTACTTGTTTTTCACCCAGCTCATCTTTCATCCATACCGTGCGATAAGGAACTTTGTTTCAATAATAACTTAATACTATTTTAAGAGAATTTTTATATTAATATGTTTATTAGTTAAAAACCGGCGAAAATAATAAGAATTTATATAAATGTCTAGACTAATATTAGGCAAACAAACAGGTCAACAGATTAAAAAAAAATATTATTTAACAGGGCTCATGTGCATGCTGGCTACCTTTGGGTACGCGTGTGAAAATGGACGAAACTGGTTGGACAATACTAAGGATTTTGTCTCAGAGGCACAGCGATGAAGTTGCCAGAGAATTTGTCAAGCTGAAATCAGAAATGAGGGCCGAGGCTCCAAGCGGTACTCAAGGGCCTTCGTGAACACACAATGAGGACTCATGCCTTGAAGTAACATTCCGCTAGAAGCAAATGTACCAAAGTTTCTAAACAGAAGGATAAAGCAGTCGGTTGTGACGTTATTAAAATAGTTCCGAAAGGCTTGAAAAATACGTACAACATTGAACTTTGTCTGGGTGATGTTTTAAATGTACAATATTTGAGGCACTATAGATGCGATCAACGCTGAAGTATGGATACTCTTCAGTAATTCGGTGTTTTTCGGTCAGCGATCATGTTTCAGCTAATTTTATAAACCAGAATGATTTTTGTAAATAAATTACTTTGTTAAGTTTCGCGAATAGTGAAATGTATTGCACAAATTATTATTATATCTATTTTCAAAATGAAGCTGACTGAAAATAACCGAACGCTACAACTTCAAGTTTGGCACTCAGCTAAAATTTTAAAAAAATACTTTAATAATTTTTATATCTTATGATTTTCTTAAATAGCTGTAAGTTGAATTGTTTTACGAAATTAATAAAGCTGATTAAATTTTGTTTTTCATTTTTTTCTGACACAAGTTTAACTGAGTGCCTGAACTATATGGAGTCATCTGTAACATTCAATTGATGTATTAATACATATATGGACCAAACTTTCGTAAATATGGATGCATTACCTAATCCTTAATGTTTAATATTAAATATGCATAACTATTTACCTAATCAATCATCTTATCGTTAAAATTGTACAGTATTTAATATATGGCCTTATGTAAATTACTTCCTACTTTTGTTCGAATACATATTATGCTTCTATCGGGGAATAATAGGAGCATTAATGTTAAACAATTGTATGATAAAGTTTCATTCATAAACAGCTTTATATAAGAGTATATAATACCCTCGATATAACCAAAACAAAACAGCGCTTGCAAAATGAGTGTTTAAGGTACAGTGCCATTTGGTCATATATTTAATAATAATCCCATTTCGTGTCCCGTTTTAAGTGAACTGTATTGTAATTTGTAATCTTTCTGATTTTCAATAACTTAACAATGTAAATATCAACAAGTGTTGTTTAAATACGTATAGCACATCTTTATCCTTACTTTTAAACGCTTGTCTTCTTACATGATATATAAAATCTCCTACGTCTTTTTGTATATTATTAAAAATTGTGATATTGTTATAAAATTTAAAATACATCATAACTGTCGTGGATGTTTGTGAGAAAAATTGTTTTAGCGAATAAAGTTCATGGGTGTTTATTGTTAAAACTTGGCTTCAAGGTATAGTTTTTGTCGTTTGGGACACCGATATAAACATTATGTGTCCAATTATAAAGAAGGCGGTATTCTTAATATTTATATGAAATGTATCTAGAGGATCAGTGCTCAAATGCATTTTGTTATTATATTAATCAAGCAATGTAGAAAGTATAATGACAGTTCACGGTACGTGTTACATTTTGTTATTACATAGCTCAATAACAAAGACACGGTGTACGGGCACACCCATAACTTATAGCAGAGTTTATTTTCAGTGCCTGTGTAGACCCAAATACTTCGGATTGTAACGTTCTAACCTCAAAAAGTATACGATTTTAATATACTTTTCATACCGACCAAATAAAATCTGTTTTGATAATATTTATTATACATTTATTATACACACGGGAATTATAGTACCAATTTAGAAAAGCATATATTATTTATCATTTATTATTTATCTCGCAAATATATTTATTTAAAAAACATTAATTAATCCTTCATTTTTATACAGATTTTTTTGTTGTGTATTTGTTCTACATTATATGTTACTTGATTTTGAGAAGTAACACATTCATTAAAGTTCTGCATTTCGGCCATGTTGGCATGTTCTGACATTTTTGTTGAATTACAAAATGAAAACAGTGTGATTCTTTACTTGTGATATTTAAAAATATGCTTGCTTTTAAAAAGAAGTACTAAGTCTACACGGTATTGAAAATATTTAACAAAGCACATCACTTTTCCGACACGAGAGTTAGAGGTTTATATATTAGCATTTATCATGGATTACATATCTGTAGATAGAGAATGTGGTTTGACTAGTCCAAATCTCAATAATGTATATTTAATAATATTTAATCTTCTTGTCTATTGAATAATTTTTTAAATCAAAATTTTTGTATTATCCGCGTTGACTGATTCTTCTAGTGATGTAGACAGTTTAATTATTATTTCTTTTAAATAGACATTTGATTTTATTCTTATTAAAAAAATAGTTATAACGTTAATAACGAAATTTAAAGCAAGTTATTTGTCCATTGCAATAATTAACGTTAAATAAATGAAGAATTCAAAACTTGTATTCCACATATGCATTGCAGTATCGTTAAAGTTCTGTATTAATTTGGTGAGAAAAGTGAATCGCTGTTAGGTGGATCTTGTAATCCTTACTTCCGCCTTTGGAATGGCAATGGTATAGTTTGGTATAGTCACAATTCATTGGTACTTAGCATCTCATTGGTGGGTTCATCCATTTGTATATACTTACAAGTAGGTACGTCCACTGCGTCAAGAAAGCATTTTCTACAGGATGAATGAATCTTGAATCTACATAAAAAAGTTCTATATAATCAAGTAAGTGTGCACATGTTTGCATGTTTTTGCCTCAGTCCAGTGCAAAATAAACTCTTTTATCTAGATATCATGATTCATGATAGAGTAAAGGAGAAGCGCACAGTATTCATTCTAATCTCATCATAACGTTACTAACAAATCATAACACATAAATTATCTTTACCATTTGACAATACTTGGTAAATATTACTTTTTAAGTGTAAAATGTGATCGTCACATAAATCGGCATCTTTGTAAGTCTGTTGCGCTCCAGTTTTAGTATTAAATATCACTAAACATTGCATATATCTTTGTATAAATGCATATATGTAAATGTTACATGTTTAAACACATTATTGAATTTAGAATTTTTATGAAAAAAATAAATAAATATCCGTATTTCAAATATATCTTGTTTCGTTTGTTTCTTTTTAAAATACCTCGTATTAAGTGGTAATTATTACTGCATAGTGATCTTTCCCTGGCAATCTAAGGCGTTAAGTTGCAGAAATAAGGTAGGTAATAAAGGCACCCTCGGGAAGAGAGTCAATGGTATATTCTTACACAATAACCACACGATAAAGGTCATATAAGGACGATTTTCGGTAATCGTCATACATTACAAAGCAAATTGGTGTTTGTGGTTCCAAACTTTGATTGAGTTCCGTCTGAATAATTTCGATCTGTAATTTTAGTGAAGATTTTCCCAAAATCAGACCGCAGCGCAGGGCCGCAGCGTATGAAATGTGAAGTGTCTAGTACTGCGATCGCCAATCCGCTCACCAAGCGTGGTATACCAAACCTTACAAACCGTTATGATGGTCTTCATCATGACGGCCTAAATTCCACTAGTCTGTGCTTAATCTGTAATTTTAAAACAATTCCAGTAAACATCAATTCAAAGAACTATTTCAGTTACCTTGAGCTCAGTTTGCCGTTCCTTTGAAACGACAGATCGCACGTTCTAATTCAGATATTAGAAACTGAACGGAACGTAGACACTCCCACACCTTGGATGATCGACGCTATCATACGGCACGTCACAGTACACCGAGAGGGGGGGGGGGGGGATCAAGAAACGTCACCCATTCATAAGCCCAAACGGCAAACACAAATATACCATACCATTTCATGACTAACCATCGTCGAGTACGTACGGCAAATAAAAACTTTAGCGCGCGCTATTTTTAATTATATCGGACCGAGACTGTTAGTGTTTTTGTGGTTCATACGAGACAAGATGAGCGGAAACTTCCTCACTATTCCTGGTGACGATCCTATTCAGAGGCGATCTCGGGTAAGATTTCTTAATTCACTTAGAACTAAAAGTTCTGCATGAACTTCTATAAGTTTTTATCATACTTATATGTATATGCATCCGAGTAATACTATAAGGAACTAGAGATTGTATATGTAAATTAATATAAGCTTCAAAATTGTTATACAAATAAAAACTCCATTATGTCTTAGTACTGTAGCCCAATTCGAATTATACGATTTACCTATCACGATAACATCTTATAACGACACAAAAACATACATGTTTATATTAAAAATAATATAACTAATATTTCTATCTTTCCTGTTAAAAAGTTCTGCAACTCATGTGCGTACTCTCCACAATTCTGTGACATATAAACTACCACAAAACGGCCTGTCCGGAAGGTTCTTCCCTTTAACGCTTCTCCCTTAGTCATCGATACCCACGGAAAAAAACTGAAAGTGGCTGAAACATTAAAAATAATTAAATTGACTTTAACAACTATTGGAAAAAGACTAACTTTAACAAAGATAGAAACTAAACTGTCCAACTATTCAAATGTGTTGAATAGTTAGACAAGCTATCCGCAAAGCCACGGAGTCAACGATATTATGTTTTTTTTATGAATTATAACAGTGTTATAAATCTTAGGAGCTAGCTATAGATATTCTTAGGAGAGCTAATAGCATAGAAGTAAGTTCGCAACTCATTTAATTCGTGATAGGGTAAAGCCATGTCGAAAGTATTTGAAAATTTTCGTTCGATATGACTTATCGTGCTTTTAATTGTGCTCTCAATTTTTTAAAGTGCTCTCAATTTGCTTATAAGTCAAGCTTGATCGCACTTGAGTGAGAACAACATGAAAAAATATCTAATACAGGGGTAGAAAGAGGTCTAGACAATTAAGTCGTTTCGACGCACCTTCCACCGAAGATATTTTTGGGACAACGTGATAGGTGGTGAGCCCGTCGCCGTCTCAATGTCCAAGCCAACGACAAAATTCGAACATAAGTTTTTTAAAAAAACCCATTGGTACGAGTCTGCCACCTGGGGATCGAACTCGGGTCTGTCGACTCGAAATTTCGACAACCCTCCCACTCGGCTATCGTGACTATGATGAAGAAAAAATATTTTAAATCCCTCATTTTTTCAATAATAAATTACATTAATAATCTTCCGATGCCGCCCCGGCATTTATTGAAGTACTTCGATAAGTGCCGGGGTGGCATCGGAAGCAAATCGGATAATATGTGTCTTTAAAGGGACACTACGTATTTGTCTCATTTGCCACATAGACAATCAGTCCCTGAGGTCCTCACGCGAAACAGTTTCTAAAGTAATTGTGTCCGCGACTGGTCGAAGATGCTGGTGATAAGAGGGTTCAGGACAACGTGACGGGCTCACCACCTGTCACGTTGTCCCGAAAATATCTTCGGTGGCAGTTGGGTCGAAGGGACTTAATTGTCTAGACTGAGACCTCTGTCTACTCCTGTATTGGGAATTGCGTGAAGATATTTATTTTTTATTTAAGTTCTGTAGTGGAGTCTGTGTGTACGGCGAGTATGTAACAGAAATTCTTTTCCCTCCCTTCCAATATTAGTCAGTTTAACTAGATTCGGTTTTATCTCTCCTAGTGGACCAAAAACTTCTTGTAGGCAGGTTAGTTGCTAATTGAACTCCCAGAAGCCACATATATCTTAAAAGGTACTGATATTATCAGTCTGTTATGAAATTCAATCATTTCTAAAATACTGAACACTCAACCATTTGTTAGTTACCGATTTATTACGAAATAAAGCTATAGTGAATAAAAAACTATATAAATAAAAGATGCGAGATATTCTCGATCGATACTTTTAATTATATATTCGTCAAAAAGTCCGCAACTATTAATATAATTTAACTAATAACTATATCAAGCTAAAATGTTGTTATTGTTACAAAATAAAGACTTCTTAGTCACGTTCTCAGAAATTAACAGGTACGTAATTAGTCTAGTGAGTAATAGAATGAAGGCAAATCATTAAATTTATTCGTCTGTACATTAACAAAGTAATGTGGTCATTTCATCGGAACTACGTAAAAATATATTTGCTCTCGTAATATTTATTTTCAACAGTGTCATGCGTTTTTTTTTGCGTTGGCAACTTATTGGCACTTGGTATGATTTACGACGACAATTGACTAAATGAAATGTGTTATATTTGGTGTGCTGATGACGACTATCTGAGTAACCTCTAAGTTGAAGAAGACTAGCTTTGCTAAAAAAAAACATTAGTGTTATACCCGCTGAACTCTCCAACCAAACTGCAATGTTCTATTATCTGTAATGTACTGCAAAATCTATTAGTTTACGATAGTTGTCGGACGTGAACGAATGTTGGACATGAATCTGCGGCGTCAAGTTTAGCGGCCCACACCCTTAATCATAATGAATCCTGTTTTTTAATTTATTTACGAGTCTGAGGAGACTTTGATGTTATGCTACTATCTTCCTTCCAAACTTCTCTTTAAAGTATAGGCTTACGCTGAAGTTTACTTTCAATTCTAATAAACTTCGCACAAATTTACTATCAATAAAGACTGTACCTAACAGCGTTTAACTTTGTTGTCAAGCCTCCTTGGTTATGGGTGTTCTAAGAGGCGACTAAGGAAACTCACTGATGACGGTACAACGATTATAAAATATACGAGACCGAAAAATTAAGCAGTTTAGGGACAAAAATAAACAAAAAAAGTGTATGATAACGTGTAATAAAATGTAATAAAGTAATAAAGTAAAAATGTGTAAGGTAACGTCGATCCGCTTGGGCTTTGGCGATTATGATAAATCCTCATCACGGAAGATACTTTTACCCTATAATTGACTATTATAGGTCATCAAATTATCAGCAACATGGGCTTCTTTCAAACAGAGCCATTCACAACACTAGAAACTTCAAATCTTTGACCATAATTTTCTTCAGATTTCCATGACTAATTCCTCGAAAGACTGACGATGAGGATGTTTGATATTATATATCGCGAACCAAACTCTGCCAAGAATGCTCCGAATAATTTATGTCTGGCATATGTGAGATAAGTAGCATCGTGGTCGTACAGTCAAGGAGCTTCCCTTTGATTTAATGAGCGATAGAACCCAGGTCTCTGCACCTGATGTTATCTCAGATTGCAGCGCCACAGGATTTATCGAGTACTCGGCTATTAGGGAAAGTATCGTGTTGACGACCGGCGTGAACGAGTGGCGTTTTCATGGCGTCGCCAGCGCTGAGGTTCTTTTTTCGACATTGTCTCTGGTCTGGGTGTTTGTGGCCTTCTTTGTTTCCGATTATATAACACAAATCCTTTAGTTACTTTGGAATCAGAGTAAGTATGTAGTCCATTGTACCTATGTATTTATTTTCATTTATTTAGTCATAAATGAAGAGAATATAATAATTATGAATTTATTTGATGAGAAATTATCGCGAAGGACCTGATATAGTGATATATTATTCTCAGAATATGTGGAAAAATAAGTCACGATAGCCGAGTGGTTGGGTGGTTGGAATTTCGTGTCAAGAGACCCGAGTTCTCTCCTCAAGTGGCCGTACCAATGGGTTTTTCTAAAAACTTATGTACGAATTAATATCGTTGGCTTGGACATAAAAGGCGGCGACGGGCTCACCACCTGTCACGTTGTCCCGAAAATATCTTCGGTGGAAGGTGGGTCAAAGGGAATTAATAGTCTAGACTAGACCTCTGTCTACCCCTGTATTGGGAACTGCGTGAAGATATTTATTTATTATTATTTTATTTATGTGGAAAAAGTGTTAAAGTCCGCGACACGCTCACTACCTGCCACGTTGTCCCAAAAAATGTGTTCGGTGAAAGGTGTGTCGAAAGAACTTAATTGTCTAGAACTCTGTCTACCTAAGTATTGAGAATGGCGTTAAGATATTTTTTTTAGAATATGCGGATCTAAATCAACTATCATCATTTTACAACATTACATTTGTCGTTAATTTTACCTAAGTCGTATCATTCGACATGGAAGGCAGTTCGTAGATTCTTACGCAGATGAAGTCACAAGTGTCCTAAGTGAAGGCCCTTACTTTAGCTTTTGTGATAGTAGACAGCGGTCTAGACAATTAGGTACTTTCGACCCTCCTTCCACCGAAGACATTTTTGGAACAACCTGACAGGTGGTCGGCCCGTAGCGATCTTCATATCCTAGCCAGCGATATAAATCGTACACAAGTTTTTTTTTAATATCCTATTACTACGAGCCTACCCGGGGATCGATCTCGGGTCTCTCGAATCGAGTTCCGATCACCCAACCCCTCGGCTTCTGCTTTTGAGATAGTCATTTGGCAATTCCGTCATTGGGAGTATTACAATTCCATGATTGATGATATTCATTGATTCCGTAAAATAAATAAATAAATATCTTCACGCAATTCCCAATACAGGTGTAGACAGAGGTCTTGTCTGGACAATAAAGTCCCTTCGACCCACCTTCCACCGAAGACATTTTCGGGACAACGTGACAGGTGGTGAGCCCATCGCCGTCTTGGTGTCCTTCATGAACGATATAATTCGTACATAAGTTTTCGAAAAACCCATTGGTATGAGCCTGCCACCTGGGGATCGAACTCAGGTCTCTTGACTCGAAATTCCGACCACCCACCACTCGGCTATCGTGACTTTTTCCGTGATTGATGAGATGACAATACATATAGAAAAATTATTAATTATTATTATGAATTCGATAATTTTTATTTATAACAATTTGTCTGCTTAAATTAAGCGGGAATTATAAAAAAACCGAAACTCGGGAGCCGTCACATAGTACAAACTAATAAAAATACATACAACAATGTCATCCGAATATTTATTTTTGGCTATGCGCCAGTTCTACGCGGCGCAATATCCACGTCCGTCTAATTGTTACAGCTAGCGTTATCTCACAAATCAGCATTAAGGTAACATTCTTACCTCGATTACTAAAATTACTATGTGTTCGCGAATACTTGAAATTTGTAATACAACAGGCTCCTGTTTGTTCATTTAATATTCGTACGTTCACTTCGACAACGACTCGATGCTATTATTATCGCAAAAATTAACATTGTTTGTTAATATTGTGTTTGGTCAGATTTTGTTTAAGCTGATCTCTATAACGCTCGACTATAACGACTATAACGCTCGACTATAACGCAAATCGACTATAATGCAATGTATAATATTTTTTTTTATCTTCACGCATTTAACAAAATCGGGTATTCGGACAATGTGCCAGATGGTGTGTCAGTCACTGGTTTTTATGTTCAAAACAACGATATAATATACTAAAATAGATAAATATAAACATCAATGACGTAAACATTTATTTTCATCTAAAAATATTTATCCCTAGCAGTATTCGACTTCCCAACCCTTTGCTTTCAAACAATATTTTACAATATCGAGTTATCATATATCAAACGGATGTAGTTATATTTTTAATATATGTTATTATATATGTGTGATTGCAAAGCATTTTGTTATTATATTAATATTTACGATCGCAGCTTTAAACTTTTGCTTACAGAATGCTGTATATTTTTATACAAAATTTAAGCTGTCAAATAAAGATAACTCACTGATTTCCAATACTAATTTTAACGAGTAAATACCAGAAGCATTCCTGTAAAATCTCCAAAAGTACAGACGGAAGCGTGAGTCATGAGAGCGCATACTCCGACGTCAAAACAATCATTCAAACACGACTTTAGCGACGAGGCCAAGCAGGCGCAGGGCCAAGGCAAAGGTTGAATCATTCTTTTGTCGTTGCTTCTCTACAGATGGTTAAAGACCTTTGCAATGACTACTGGATACGTCTATACATAGAGTAGACTAAACCAGCAGCTTTTAAAAAGGAAGAGAGTCAAAATTCCAAAAAATGCTTGGTCTGAATTATCTTTCTCCAGTAAATAGATGAGTACGAGAGGTTTTTTTTTCATAGAAGTTGTCTAAGGATAACTGATTACTTAAGAAAGCCACAAATAATCTTACTATCCCGACCATTTACAGTTATTGCGAATAATTTATATTTTAGTGCCTCTTTATACTACAATCCTAATAGTAATAATTTCCTGTTCGTAATACTATTCTTAGTTCTTTTGATAATAATATTCTTATCCTGTTTGTAATAACTCATCTGCTAACAATCCACAAAAGAAGCTATAAATGCCTATGAACACTGTCAACCTATTGAAATATTTCAAATCAAATCAAATCATTTATTTATCGATATAAGTGACATCCATCGATCGTCATTTTTGAAACTACCACCTATTCGTATTGTGGTTCCTCTGACGGAGAAGAAACGGCGTAAGAAACTCCGTAGGTGTCCTCTAGTTTTTTCTTTTTTTATAAAAGAAATACAAAATAATTTAATTACAAAACAGATAACAACAATTTAATTAGAAATAGCATGGGAGCTCACTTATATAACAACTCATTTATATTATAATAAACCTTTTTATACAGTTTTTCTTTGATAAATGCTTTAAACCTATTTATAGGCAAACTTTGTACTTTTGCCGGGATTTTCTTGTAGAAGCATACACACCACCCCATGAATGAGTTACTTACTCTATGGAGTCTAGTAACTGGCGTTGTAAGCTTGTGTTTGTTCCTTGTATTATTAACATTGTGTTTCACATGCTAAGTCGTTTCCACAGTCAGACCAAGACAAATGCCAAATAACCACTATACTGACTATTGTAAAAACTTTTCACAACCTTGACACACCAGTAGAAATGCTGATTGTGGGTTATTAAGGTTTTGGCTAAAAGATGAGAAGTATTTTTCTTCAATTTGCGTGCTTAGTGTACACAAGAAATTTAAAATATTAATTTCTTTAAATAGTTAGGGGTTTTAATTATTGTAGGGTTGTAATTATCCACATATGTTTTTGTTTATTATCTTCTCAATTTTTATTTGGATGTATTATTAGAAATAAATAATTATAATAATTATTTAAGATATTAAAACAATGTTCTCGTTGCTTCAGCTCAATTGTTTCAGCATTATGACGAATTTAAAATCCTAAAAATGGTATGTAAATTAAGAGAAACTGACGAAGCATGTAAGAAAAAGTAAATACGCCAACAAACCTCATTGACTGTTTACAACATTTGGAGGAAATAGCTTTACTACGGTTGATGATTGATTTCTGGCAGCATCTTCTTGTGCCGTGCGCCTCACTAATGTCGTCAGGTGTTGGCAGTTCGTCGAATATAAATCATGACAAATTTAATTAGGATAAACAAACCAACTGTGGAATTTGACCGGTATCCGGCAGTTAAATATATATTTCTGTTAATAGTACTGGCTTCATTTTGAAGTTATAGATAAATGCCTGGATTAATGAGTGGATTGGAATAAAAACTCACGACTTACATATAATTTAAGGTAACAACATGAAATGTGTGTTTGTCATTGAAAGGAAAGGAAGTTCTTCAATGTATTTTAATGTTTATTCTCGGACAAAAATCATGTCCGTTATACAGATTTTTAATTCATGAAGTTGCCTGATATGATCTTTTTTATAAACATCATGAATGTGAAAGTATGTTTGACGACCTTTTTATCATATCGTAGAACATAGAGGTTGTTTTTAAACGTAGGTAGTTAATTCAATATGATTATAACAGCCCAACCTAACCTCTAAACCTGTATATCTCGTTATCATAATAAAAACCTTTCAAATATTTAAATGCATATAAATCAAGTTTTTGTTTATATATTATAGTTTATTTGTTAATTACCACTATTATCATCGACTACCGACAGATGACGGTATAATCATAACTAAATTTAAATAGGATCTGTTATCTGAGTAATGTCTTTGGTACTGCGAACCCCAATCCACTAGCGAGCCGTGGCGATTATTGTAAATCCTCAATACGATAGATGCCTTAGTCATAGGCTATAGCAATTTAGTAAGTATTATCGTATTATTATATAGTTTTATACTATTATGATATTGTTAACTTTATGGTACTTGACTGACCCGGATGACCCAGTAGCAACATTAATACAATTTTTTGTAATAATTCATCTGCTAATTTTAAGTATTACAAAGTTTCAGTTGTTTGAAAAACATAAATTATTTACATTCAAAAGAATGTTGCTTGTCCTTCAGAACTTCCTTTGTTAAAAATATACATAAATATGCCTGTTCTTTGTACTCATGATAAACACTGGCATTTTATCACTAACATTGCCAGTAAGAATTTAATTTTCGTTAAACGTGGTTTTATTGTTTAACGTTGTCTTTTTTACATGAAAAAAAGAAGAGAGCTGTTTCCTATATATCAGTAATTAGTGCTACTAAATATTTCAAGTATTTGTTGGCTAATTCAAATTTAAATACTATAGAATCTTCACCCCATTTCCAATACAGGGGTAGATAGAGGTATAGACAATTAAGTCCTTTCCACCGAAGAAATATTTGGAACAGCCTACTACTACATAAATTTTGACAAAAACCCTTCGTACGTATCTAGGGATCTAGTCGGCTCTCTTGACACCAATTCCAATCACTCAACCACTCCAACATCGTGTTTATTTTATATAATAAATCTGATACTTTAAATTGATCTAAATTATTTGAAACATCTCCTCGATTTGCGAATTTTGTAAAACGGGATCGGTACCCTTTATTATGTCAGATAATTGGCAACCAACCTATAACCGCCGGGCGTATTAAATTTACGAAATAAATGCGGAATATTTTGGTGTTGCCATGGTTCGCTAGAGATGTTGGTATGTCGAAAATAAATATACGACGATTATTATATCTAATTGGTCGCCAGTTGTGCGTACTAGTAAGGAATTTGAATATTAGTCTTAAAAAAGACATAAAGACGGTGACGGGCTCACCACCTGCCACGTTGTCCCGAAAATATCTTCAGTGGAAGGTGGGTCGAAGGGACTTAATTGTCTAGACTAGACCTCTGTCTACCCCAGTATTGGGAATAGCGTGGAGTCATTGTTTTTTTTATTTTACTTTAAATAATGCAGAAAGAAGAAATTTAATATAAAAATAAGAAGTCTAAGATGTCAGTCTAGAACTACGAGTCAAGAATTATGTACCTGCTAAGCATTGCGTATGTGATCAATACTACAAAAAAGAGCATTTAACGTGATTAGTACTTTTTATTATGCAATTTTATTGATTTTTAAAGCATATTTATGCTGAACTTTTACGTTATTAAATTAAAGAGAAAAAAGTTAAAACTTCAACTGACACGGGAACCCA
Source organism: Sericinus montela (assembly GCA_029286605.1). NCBI lineage: Eukaryota > Metazoa > Arthropoda > Insecta > Lepidoptera > Papilionidae > Sericinus > Sericinus montela. The sequence continues at coordinate 954,737 of JAGSMR010000032.1, read as the reverse complement.
CGACCTTCGCCGATCCGTGGCGACGCTCTTACCTTCGAGCCACGAGTTGAAATTTTAACTCTCTATTCTCTTTATATTACTTATGCCTTGTTTATTTGCATAGGCACCATCTGTTATACCTTTTGCAAGTGACAATTTAAAAATCCTGACTTTTCAGTTAGGAATTATAAATATGATATGCATAATAACTTTAATTTTTATTATGCAATTTTATTGATTTTTAAAGCATATTTATACTTTCTCTTTAACTTAATAACATAAAGTGATTAGTACTTACTAACAATGGGTTTTTTCAAAAACTTATGTACGATTTATATCGTTGGCTTGAATATAAAGATGGCGATAAGCTCACCACCTGTCATGTTTTCTCTACAAGTTGTTTTTGGTGAAAGGTGGGTCAAAAGAACTTTATTATCTAGACCTCTGTAGCCGGAGGATACTTATGAATTTTAAATCCTCACGCGTCTACGTGAGACAATTTAAAGATGAAGATGAAGATATGTGTTCCCATTTAGTGGATAACTTACTTAAATCATTGTTTTAAAGGTTCTGAATTATATAAATCAATTGATGTTAATACTAAGTGACCACAATATAGATAGGCAGCATAAAGATTGTAGAGTCAGAATCAAATTGAAAATATATTTAGTGCTTTCTGCATGTGTGCATGCAACAAAATGAAACTTAAAATTATGAAATTTATTTCATAATTTTAAGTTTTATTTTGTTTGTATTTTAATACTGAAGTAATTTTATAAAATCTTCATTAAATCTTTAATTCTTCTTTGTAAAACTGAATCTTGCGCATTTCCACGTCTCATGATTTCTCATCAACTTTTGGGAGTTTCCCTCTTCCGTTAGGTACATAATAAAAGTATACTCAATACAAGTCATCATGTGAATCTGAGAGGTCAATCAGATGGACAGCAGCATATTTCTGCATGACAACACATAAACAAAGTACTACGGTAGCCAATAGTCTCGCCAGGGGTGGTGGGTAAATTTTAAGGTAAACTTAAAAGAAATACAGGACAAATCTTACGCTAGTGCAGCTATACGAGCAAGGTTCTAGCCCGATATAGCAAGGTTAAATCTATTAAATACCTAATTCATTTGTTTTGTTTCAGAGTTCTTCGTTAACAGACTTAATCACCGCTTTTGACACTAAAGCACAATCGCACAGTGAACTACAAAAAGTCACAGCCTTCAGTGGTCACTTCGACAAAAATCACAAACCCACGTTTTCAAAGGACGAATATGGCAAGTAAGTAAGAATTTGAAAAAAGAATCTTTATTCTTCAATCGCGCTGCAAAAGTTTGATTCTTTCGAGGACAACTTTTGTTTATAACTTTGGTTTTGTTTGTCCCATTAAGCATTTTTTTTATGTTCATGCGTGTTCCCAATAATCTGGCGCCGTCTTGGCATCCAATTTCACGATATACATCATACTGACGTTTTTAAATAACTAATATGTGCAAGCGTTTCTCCCTGGGATCGAAATAGGGTCTCTGGTGATTTGCTATATTTCTTATAGAAACATCACCGACGTGTATACTTGTACCGATTTATTGTTAAGGGAAATTATTTTTTATTTACATTATTTTAGTCACGATAGCCGAGTGGTTGAGTGGTCGGAATTCGAGTCAAGAGACCCGAGTCGATCCTCAGTTGGCAGGCTCGTAACAATGGGTTTTTTCGTAAACTTATTTTGGCTTGGACATTAAAACGGCGACGGGCTCACCATCTGTCACATTGTACCAAAATATCTTTGGTAGAAGGTGGTTCGAAACGACCTAATTGTCTAGTCCTCTGTATTGGGAATGGCGTGAATACATATTTTTTTTTATTTTTATATGCCATACCTATATACACACCCTTCAATCATCAATCATCATCAACACCATGATCATAACTCATAAACTTTTCTACGTTGTGAGTATAGGCAAATGACCATGGCATCTTTTGCTTCTTTAAAAATAGGCCCACAAATCTACTGCTGATATTTAAAGCTGACATTTATATTAAATTTATTTCTGGCTCAAAGTACAAGAAAAATTTATTTCATAATTTTAAGTTTTATTTTGTTTGTATTTTAATACTGAAGTAATTTTATAAAATCTTCATTAAATCTTTAATTCTTCTTTGTAAAACTGAATCTTGCGCATTTCCACGTCTCATCATTTCTCATCAACTTTTGGGAGTTTCCCTCTTCCGTTAGGTACATAATAAAAGTATACTCAATACAAGTCATCATGTGAATCTGAGAGGTCAATCAGATGGACAGCAGCATATTTCTGCATGACAACACATAAACAAAGTACTACGGTAGCCAATAGTCTCGCCAGGGTGGTGGGTAAATTTTAAGGTAAACTTAAAAAGAAATACAGGACAAATCTTACGCTAGTGCAGCTATACGAGCAAGGTTCTAGCCCGATATAGCAAGGTTAAATCTATTAAATACCTAATTCATTTGTTTTGTTTCAGAGTTCTTCGTTAACAGACTTAATCACCGCTTTTGACACTAAAGCACAATCGCACAGTGAACTACAAAAAGTCACAGCCTTCAGTGGTCACTTCGACAAAAATCACAAACCCACGTTTTCAAAGGACGAATATGGCAAGTAAGTAAGAATTTGAAAAAAGAATCTTTATTCTTCAATCGCGCTGCAAAAGTTTGATTCTTTCGAGGACAACTTTTGTTTATAACTTTGGTTTTGTTTGTCCCATTAAGCATTTTTTTTATGTTCATGCGTGTTCCCAATAATCTGGCGCCGTCTTGGCATCCAATTTAACGATATACATCATACTGACGTTTTTAAATAACTAATATGTGCAAGCGTTTCTCCCTGGGATCGAAATAGGGTCTCTGGTGATTTGCTATATTTCTTATAGAAACATCACCGACGTGTATACTTGTACCGATTTATTGTTAAGGGAAATTATTTTTATTTACATTATTTTAGTCACGATAGCCGAGTGGTTGAGTGGTCGGAATTGAGTCAAGAGACCCGAGTCGATCCTCAGTTGGCAGGCTCGTAACAATGGGTTTTTCGTAAACTTATTTTGGCTTGGACATTAAAACGGCGACGGGCTCACCATCTGTCACATTGTACCAAAATATCTTTGGTAGAAGGTGGTTCGAAACGACCTAATTGTCTAGTCCTCTGTATTGGGAATGGCGTGAATACATATTTTTTTTTATTTTTATATGCCATACCTATATACACACCCTTCAATCATCAATCATCATCAACACCATGATCATAACTCATAAACTTTTCTACGTTGTGAGTATAGGCAAATGACCATGGCATCTTTTGCTTCTTTAAAAATAGGCCCACAAATCTACTGCTGATATTTAAAGCTGACATTTATATTAAATTTATTTCTGGCTCAAAGTACAAGAAAAATTTATTTCATACAGGATCTAAACACAAAATGCAGGATGTATAAAAATATGAATGATTTTTTTCCACTGTTGTTCGATTCATAAAGCAGATTTGCGTCAACAGCAATACCGCATGAAAATAATTTAGGAGACATAAACCTTTGTTCACTTCTATGACATCATTTAGAGCAATCGTGTGGTCAAACGTTCGTTAAGTTATTTTGTCAATAAGTAATATTTTTATACGTGTAATAAATACAACAACAACAACAATACTACAATTCAAAAAAAATCTTCACGCAATTCCCAATACAGGGGTAGACAGAGGTCAAGTCTAGACAATTAAGTCCCTTTGAGCCACCTTCCACCGAAGATATTTTCGGGACAACGTGACAGGTGGTGAGCCCGTCGCCGCCTTTATGTCCAAGCCAACGATGAAATTCGTACATAAGTTTTTGAAAAACTCATTGGTACTGCCACCTGGGGATCGAACTCGGGTCTCTCGACTCGAAATTCCGACCAGCCAACAACTCCGCTATCGTGACCATTCACTATAGTAGATAAGAGGTATGATTGCCTAATTCTAAGGCACTATTGAACTAAATTTGAATTCCAATGTCTGCCAGCACCTGCAATACTCGAAACTGCAGTCACTAGCATTCATTCGGGGGACGATGCTGGTATTAGTTAAAAAAGATGCCACCCCTTTCTTCGAATATTTCCGAATTCGGTGTTATAAGAAGCGATAAATCGAAAAAACCTGACAATATCATTGGTGCTGCGTCTTTCTATCTTATTCTTTTCAATATTTCTTATTAACAATTTAAAGAAAGCAATAGGAAAAAGGTCAAGATTGGGAAGTGAATTTCATTGCTTCCAAAATTTTCGTATTAGTCTCAATCGATAAGTTTAAAAACAGGAATAACGAATGAAAAACTAAAAACTGGGTACGAGGTCTTTTACTTTTACTTACCTATTTTACGATCTGAAAGACCAATCACAAATGTTTGCTATATTTTTAATTTTTAAAACATTCAACAAATAAACGCAGAGATTCAATACAATAATTTTTTTCAGACCAATCCCCGGTTCAAAAACGGAATATCGAGGGGCGGAAGCGCAAGCTAGAGTATGTTCTGAAATGAAGGAATTATGCGAGATTATTAACGAATACGGGAAAACACCTTGCAAGAGCTTACTACCTCCAGAACTTAGTGGTGCAACAAAAGTAATTTCATTTGGAGAGCTTTTCACGGTAAGCTTCGCTGCGTTTCTGACTTTGTAGTTCATACTCAAACAAAAAGCAAACTGCGAGAAGAAAACTAATTTTAAGTTTTGAAACTTAAACAACTGAAATTAACAATGTTTAAGCTTCAAAAAGATGTAGGTAATAATCATAATATAAAGAACAATAACGAGATTATTACATTAATTATAAAATAGTGCAGTAAAATAAAATGTTCTTTGTTATTTGAGAGATATTTAAAATATCAATTTTAATTGAACTACCAACGGAATTGAACAAAGGATTTGAACCAGCAACCTCTGCCGTACCGTGGCGATGGTCTTACAACCGAGAAACCGCATTTGTTGAAATTTTAAATATTTAAGGGGCGGCTGGTTCCTTTGCTTAATCTTTTGTTTCTTATTTTATTTATCTTTACAGCTTTAAAGACACAGCATGAAGTACTTAAAAATAACTAGTAAATTATAAAATTATCTTATCAGATTAGCTTTGTACTATTTTACACATTTCTAAGAGTTTTTCGCTGGAATTATTTTACCAATCTAATGTTCCTAGAATCGCCAAATATCTTTTCACAATGTCAACAGTTTAACGACGTCTGTTTGAGGTTATATTTATTGTACAAGATTAAATTGCTTGATAATAATTATTTTGGCATCACTCCTGACCATTACACACGTTTCAAATATTCCAAGATCGCGACGGGATTGTTCGAAAGCGTTTATTCTCCGTCGTAAACAAATTAGTTCGTTGTAGTTTTTATTGTATCGTATTACGTTTAGATACATCATCAATTTCGCACTGAATTAAAATCTACTTTCATCAACATATTCATGATCTTATATAATGGTTATGTAAATGAAAGATTTCAAATTCAAAATTTAAATAACCTATACAAATTTAATAATGAATAAAATTAATAAATCCTTTTTAAGTCCATTGCTAAAAGATCCGATAAAAAAGTCACGATAGCCGAGTGGTTGGGTGGTCGAAATATCGAGCCGAGAGACCCGAGTTCGATCCCCAGGTGACAGGTTCGTACTAATGGTTTTTTAAAAACTTATGTACAAATATCGTTGGCTTGGACATAAAGACGGCGACGGGCTCATCACCTGTCACGTTGTCCCGAAAATATCTTCGGTGGAAGGTGGGTCCAAGGGACGTAATTGTCTAGACTAGACCTCTATTTGTAATTGCGTGAAGATATTTATTTGTTTATTTATTATTTATTTATTTATAATATTTTCTACGAATCTTGGCGTATGATATGCAGTGTTGAGTAAAAGCAATTATTATTGCAAGAATAATTTTAACAAAATTAATTTTTGTATTAGTAACCTAAGCGCCAAACGATTGTAACTGGTTTCACAATGTAGAAACGACACAAGTATGTATAGATGGTGATTTTTGTGGTTTTGGATATTGCGTTAGAATTGCGTGAAGATATTTTCTTTTTTTTAAGTCCATTGCTGAAAATCAATCTTTTGTCTTTTAATAAAAAATCAATTATTATATGAGAAAAATTACCACCATCTCACAACATTCCTTATCAGCTTACGGCACTAGGCAGCAGAGCTAAGAAATAAGCACATTGATGATACTTCCCATCACTAGAGAATTCCAAAAGAATTCCAAAATATAAACATTAAAATATAAGAATGGAGAGATGTTTATAATTTAATTTCTTGAAATTAAACTTCAAACACTTTCTTCTTACATTTGCGTATTAAAAGAAACCACCCCAAAACCCAAAACATACTAAAAGAATGTTTACGAATATTTAAAACAAGCTTAATCATAAACGTAGGAGTTATTGTTTACAAATCTTTGAAAATTTGATTTGTGTTACTATTCGTTCTACGTAGGCACATACGTGCTCTTTACGGACAAAAGAAGTCGTTCATCGCGAGAAAGACATGAGTTACATAGCTGTTCGCCGACGCGGCGTCGAAGTCCGAAACTATGACGTCATTTGACATTCCGATTGGCGGGAGCCGCCATTACGGCCGTGATTTAAATTTGGAATCGCATTTACTAACGTCTGAACATTCAGTCATGTAATTAGTACAGTAAACAAATGGTTTCACGGACGTAACCAAATATGGAAAGCGAAGCAAAAAAAGTTTTTTGTTTTTTTTAAACGATTTATAGTAAAAGAACTTTGATAACTATAACTATAATATTGGTTTTGAGTTACATTACAATTAATCACACTAAGAAGTGTGGGTACCCATGCACACACCCATACAAACCCATCGGGATTCCGGGTCCTGACACTCCAGGTAGTCACCATATCATGTGGACACAAAACGCTGACTAAACCAACTATAACAAATCTTTTCTTAATTTATCAAGATCACTTCGCAAATTCATGAAAAGTTTACCAAGCTAGGTAAGCTTGGTAAACTTTTTAACCTTGCCGAAATCACGACAAAGCTAAACAATTATTGGCAGAATATTTGGCAGAATATTTCTTTCTTCCTTACGAAAAAATCGCAGTTAGAAGCAACAATTTAAAACAAATACGAGTAACTTTTACCGATAGTTGTCTCGATTTTTATTCGTTAAATTTCTTTGACATTTGTTTATTTAGGTTTCCATTATTGAAATATCAATCGACCTTCGTAACGAATAAATATTTTTCTCCATCGCGCAGTTTTATTTCGCAGTTATGTAATACGTTTTTGATTTATTTTGACTTCCAAACGTTTCTCAAATTAGTTCGCAATAACATACAGAAATATCTCACACTAATATATCTTTTGAACGGAGGCAAAGATCGATATTTCACAGCTTAGGAGCGACTACAAATTTCAATTTTATTAAAAAAGATACAGGCGGACCGTTTTTGTATATATAAATAAAATAAATATCTTCACGTTTAGTCCCTCCTGAGGTAGCCAGAGAGAACAGATCACCAATTTTATTCATATTATACACCCGCGGCATCATCGACGTTAAAATACGCACACATTCATAAAAATTAAATAACTTTATAGAAAAAATAAGATATGGTAATAATTTAAGATAATTATTTTTAATTAAGAAATAATACTTAGAAAGCTTAATTGAAATCTGTTCAGTAGTTGTTCTATAATGCACGCACAACTGCAAATCTCCATCATTTTATTTACATAGAAGATGAATTTTTATTATAGTAAATATTTTCATTGATATAATAACCTTTATTACCAAAAACAGACAGAGGTCTAAACAATTAAGTCCTTTCGACTCACCTTTTTGGTACAACATGACAGGTAATGAGCCCGTCGCCGTCTTTATGTCCAATCCAACAATCTATTTGGATTGTTTTTCAATTTTTCTTTTTTCTCACGTTTTTGAAAAAACCGTGCGAGCCTTGAAGACCGAACTCCGATTTTTTGAGTCGAATTCCTATCACCAAACCACTCGGCTGTAGTAAATTTAAATAATAATATAAAATTAATTATTAAAGTAAAAAAACTTGTTATTTAAGAAGAAGACGTGGTGTGGTTTAAAAGAAGACTTTTAGAGAGAACGAATAGTGACGAGAGAGGCAATAGTAATAAACTTTGGTTTAAAGAACATTTTGTTTTTCAGATATACACAGTGATTTCAGACAAGCTGGTTGGCATTTTACTTCGGACGAGGAAGCATCAGTTGACGTACTTTGAAGGAGAAGTTTTATTCCAGGTTTGAATCCTTGTTATCTATATCTTAATTTAAGAAATGTAATTCAAGTCCCATCTATCTATCTATCGGCTATTCAACCGATTTTATTTCTTTTAGGTATTGATGAATTTTGTCATCAAGCATTGATGATCGCCTTTTTCAAGTTATAATCAAACGCAATTTCGCTTAGCACATTTTTTATTTTTTCGATACATTCTCTGTTTGTTTGTTCTCTAGATTTATTATGTTCAAGAGCACGTGCTGGATAGTTCATACAACAGCAGTACCGTAGAACCTTATAATTAAAGTATTATAGTCGATAATCAGGAAAAGGTACGATACTAATTTTTAGCAAGTTTTTGCGAAACTTATTTACGATTTGTATAGTTAGTTTGAATACTAAAACGGCGACAGGATCACAGCGTCCACCAATACGTCCCAAATCTCCGTTAAAGTGTGTGTGTCGAAAAGACTAGCTCCTACCTTAAACACTGTTATCGATTATTAGTCTCTATAATTCCGTTATTTTTTAATATAGTTATCATGAGGTTTATTGATAACTATTGCCATTTTTATATAAATAAATAATAAATAAAGATCTTCACGCAATTCCCAATACAGAGGTAGACAGAAGTCTAGTCCAGACAATTAAGTCACGTACTCTCAAAAAAATGTCTTCGGTGGAAGGTGGGTTGACCTTCGACCCAGCTTCCCCCGAAGATATTTTCGGGACAACGTGACTGGTGTGCCCGTCGCCGTCTTTATGTCCAAGCCAACGATATAACTCGTACATAAGTTTTTGAAAAACCCATTGGTACGAGCCTGCGACCTGGGGATCGAACTCGGGTCTCTTGACTCGAAATTCCGACCACCCAACCACTCGGCTATCGTCTAATTAGATGGTAAATTCTTACACAGTTACTAAATAGCCTTTTGAAATACATGTATTATACAAAATTAATAAGTAGCATTAATAAAATGTTTACTATTTTCAGAAACGTGACGATGATGTCCCCGTGTTTCTAATGCAACCTATTGACGATATTAGAACTTATTGTAACAACAAAGCACTACAAGCGAGAAGATCAGTGTCTCCAATGCCTAATTAATTTAAGAATATTATATAAATATCACAATGAAATTTCGTATATAAAACTTGAATTGTCACTCGTATAGCATTTTACTTATATAAAGTTTGTAATACAAACGGTATACGCAAATACAAACTGAAGCGGGTGGGAAAAGAATCCATTATAAAGTGGCCACTTAACTGCCGGATAGCATGGTTTTTTTTTTTTTAATTGACATTAGCGTTCGCATAGATACTCAATTTTATTTCCACAGGTTAACGAAGAAAACTATATTTTACAACTAGACACCTCTCTCATTTTAGTGGTTACTATGAATACAAATTCAAAGAATTTGGAAAAAGTAAAATCCTATATAAGCATTTCCCTTTACGCGCTCTTTATAAATCAAAAATAATGTTTTGCAAAACAAACTAGCAAAAAAGTAGTTAGGAATTAGGTTAGGAAATATTATAGAATAATGAGAAAAGAAGGGACCCTTTTGTAGTGTGTTTTATTAATAATATGTAAATAATATAAAACTCATGTGTCTGTTTTATGTTGTCATTAATGTATGTAAATTAAATTAAAGACAATTTGCCTGTTAAATGTGTGTTACCTGTTAAAACTATGTATTCATATTTATTGTGTAAGTATTTACTGGTTGTACTTAACTGAGCACTTTTATTCACTTCTTAATTTGATGCTTAATATATAAAGCTTCTAATATTAAGCTTCCTTAATTTGAAGCATATTTTATTTAACAGAATTCTAACAATTTGAAGTATGTTAATTTTCTTCTACTTACACTTAATAAAGAAGATGTGTTTTGTGCTGTGCCAAAAATCAATGTTTACTTTGTTGGTTGGTTTGTTATCGTACTAGACTTTAACGATGAGTGATATTAAGTAAATATTGATGATAATCATTCTAAAATCGAAAATATTCTATATGTGGGATAAAATCTTAAGTTAATGACTTAACATATAAAGCTTAACTAAGCAACAATGGGCTAATGGTTAAGGTGCAGACTTCGAAACATGAAGATTCAGTTTTTAGTCCACCGTTCGACTGTTTTCGTAAACCACTCCATACAAGACTCATAGCATAGTTGAACTTGGAACAGAAATACTAGCAGTAATTGTTAAATTATAATCTAGTCCTACTAGTCACGTAAATTTTAGGTTAATAAATAATTGATAAAAATAAGAGTGTTTATCTAAATATAACTAAAAGGGTCAGTTTTGTAATAAAAATAAAATATACTTTAAGGAATTGATGCGTTTTATTCCAAAAAGAAAGTCACTTCTCCTACTTAGAAATTTCCGAAACTTAACATTGAAGTTGATAGGTTCTGGGAGTGGTGCTAACTCCAAGCAGCAGCTTCTTCCGCTGCACGATTCGGAGGGTCGACTGGGACAGGACTACCACCTTGTAGAATACCGGCGGTGGTATTTAGAGTTCCTGCATTTTATCTGCTGAATGGAGTAACCGGAAACCCACAAAACTGTCTCCCCCATTTCCGTCATGTTCTTTCTCTTTTAAAATTCTGTTCTTAAAGATAGGCAATGCACCTGCAATATTTTTAGTGTTGCGAGTATTACTGTAGTTGTCACTTACGATAAGTGAACCAATTGCTCGTTTGCCACTATCTATTATATTTAAAAAAAAAATAGGTGTAATCTCTGGGCCTTCCTAAAATCCTTCAAACTAAAAAGAAAATAAAAACTTAAATCAACTTAAATCAACATTATTTTATAGCGCCATCTAGTTGTCCCTTCTTTTAACAGTGGTAGAGCCACGCATCAGCTTTTGTTGTTGCATGAATGGGCCGGCTCGACCGGGGAAGTACCACGACCTCACAGAATGCCGGCGTGAAGTAGAAGACTAACAAACTTCTGGGTTTCGTCTGGTGAGTGCAGGTAACCGGAGGCCCACACACCCCTCTCCCCCAATTCTAGACGGGAGGGGTGACTCCAAGGACGGCAACGCATCTGCTATGCCTCTGGAATTGCGGATGTTCATGGGCGGCGGTAATTACTTACCATCACGTGAGCCGCCTGCTCGTTTGCCTCCCTTTTCTATGTAAAAAAAAGAAAAACTACACACACATGTAAGCTTTCATGGCAATCGTTCTAACGGTATTGTGTATTTGAAGATTTTATAGATTAATGTACAAACATCAGATAATTATACGTAATACTAGTCCACTGTTGGATATAAGCCTCTCCTATTATGAGGATTTACCATGATCGTTCATAAAGATGAACTATACCTAATGAATATCTGATTCATAATGTTATAAATAAATAAATATCTGTCTATCAGTTCCCAATATAGGGGTAGACAGAGGTCTAGTCTAGACAATTAAGCCCCTTTGACCCACCATCCACCGAAGATATTTTCAGGAGAAAGTGACAGGTGGTAAGCCCGTCGCCGTCTTTATGTCCAAGCCCAAGTTTTTGGAAAAATCCATTGTTACGAGCCTGCCCCCTGGGGATCGAACTCGGGTCTCTCGACTCGAAATTCCGACCACCCAACCACTCGGCTATCGTGACTTCGATTCATAATATTAATTTCGTAAATTAAAAATCTCGCAGTGACTAAACTAATCAATATACAATTTATAAAGAAAATGGTGCGGCGCTATCTTATCAATTTTATCGAACAATTAAACGGACCTTGATAAACAATGTTCAGCTAAACGTCATTGGGATTATTTATTGTTAATTATTAAAGTTAAAGCGAAGAAAACTTCTTCGAAATTAGATATTTCTTATTGTGAAATACAAAAAAAATTGTTTAATATTTTATTATTGTGAAATACAAAAAAAAATTGTTTCTGTAGTAAGGTGTCAATAATTCCAAACATTTTTATATGATTTCCGTTTGTTAGTGAAAGTGTTAGTATTTATATTTTTCTGTGCATACTTTCCTAGTGAGTATAATTTCATTTTATTTGAGACAAAAATAGTTAGCGCTTACACAATACAAAGATCATAGTTATAATTTACTACGAAAACATAATACTAATATTAATATTACTACTGTTTACTATTATTTTATGTCACGTAATGTAAAAGTGTTTTCAAAAACTTTTGCAGACTGCAAAATGGTGGATTTTAGTTCACAAGATATCAAACGCTTATCGGTTTTTAAATTTTTAATAGAAATGTAAGATGCTTTAGCATTATACAACTCATGTGCACCATGAGGCATTTGCTATAATTCAACTTGTATTAGTAATATAGGTAACCTGTTCCCCCGATGACCGAAGATAATGATACCACGAGCCGAAGTCATCAGACAGGACTTAGAAGAAACTAAAGAAAGTGAATTAAATTTTGAATATGAACATTCGAAACGTAAGTGAAAATTGTTTACTTTTATACTGCAATTGCAAACTGTATTAAATAAATATCTTCAAGCCATTCCCAATACGGAGGTATACAGAGGTCTAGACAATTAAGTCCTTTCGATCCATCTTCCACCGAAGACATTTGGTGGAAGATGGAGAGTCTGTCGCCGTCTTTATATCCAAGCAAACGATATAAAGCGTACACAAGTTTGTTTTTTTGAAAAACCCATTATTAAGAGCCTGTCACCTGGGGATCAGTTTTGGCTCGAATTCCAATTACTCAACCTCTGAACTCAAATCAAAGGTAATTAGTAAACAGTTCCGTGATTTTTTTTAATTACCGTACCTAAAAACCATAATATTTTAATAGTTCACTGTACGACGTAGGACTACTCCCATAATTCGTAATCGCCAATTTCGGCAAGCGCTTCAGCATCACAGCATCCAACACCTCGTATCATAAACACTGCCACTTCATTCCACACATATTTTCAAGACTTTACTCTTAACGACATACTGGTAAAGATAGAGGTGACCGATTGGTCAATAACAAATTGATGCAATTTTTACCGACATAAAATAAATTTTAGTAAGAAGGAAGTCATAAATTAAAAGAATACATCGACCTAGGAATCAGCATAACATATTTTATCATCATCTTCATAACGGGCTGTAAAAGTCCACTACTGAATATAGGCCTCTCCCGTAAGAGAGGGTTTGCCGTAATCGCCGCCCTTCAAGTGGATTATCGATTGCAGTACCAGATACCATGCACCTTAGACGCTGTTACCCGTCACCGGACTGCTGCGAGATGGATATCCCGCCATCTGTCGGTAGCCAATTGCATATCCAAGGCCTTTACCCTTTGTCGTCTCTAGAGACACTTACGGGAAGACTTGACTTACTCCATTGTCCTGTACATATTATTACAATACATATTATTTATAAACATTTAATTTAAGATTCATCATCATCATAACAGCCTATCAAAATTCCACTGTTGCCACTTCTCCAAAGTTTGCCACATAGAAACTAAAAGATCATGGTCCAGCTCAAATATAAAATATAACGCTGTTATTAATTTTTTTACACACTTTCCAGATGTGTCGTGGTATGACCAATTGCTATTAAACAGACCGCTGAAAGTTTTTATCGCTATATTATTAACAGCGATTATTGCTCCACTTCTAATATACCAGTTTTGGTATTTTCCAAGCGCTGATTCACCACCTACTGATGGATACTCAACAGGATCATGTCTATTGCCTCGAGCTGCGCGTCTTGCCTGTGGTATTGGAACCATGGAAGAGATCGATTGCCATCCACAATGCTGCTATGACGCTCACAGCAATTTCTGTTTTCATAGACTACCGTCACGATTTTCGTACATCCTCGACCGCAAATGGTCGGAAAATGTTACACTGCAACCGAGAGTTTCAACTGTTCCATATTCATCCCAAAACAGTTTTGTCGCCTTAAAACTATCCGTTGATGAATTGTCGTCTACACATTTATCATTGACCCTGTATAATTCTCAGTTTACAACGCATGTAGGAAAGAGAATCCGAGACAAGGACTATAACTATCAAGTATCAACACCAGAAATGAATATAGCTGTAAATTCATCTCAAGGCAATATTTTCAACACGATACGAGGTCCTCTAATAGCGTCGCAAAATATATGGGAAATTGCTTTCAAATTAACTAATGAATCTATGTATGGTCTGGGAGAAATTCCGCTAAGACAAGGCACAGTAAAAGTAATCTACAATCATGATAGAGGTGTAACTTCGATACCACTAATATTTGCCAAAATCAACGAATCTTATCATGGGTTGCTAATAGATGCTACTGCACCGACCGAGGTTTCCATCCTTGGTGAGAATCAAATAGTGGTACGGAGTGTTACGAGTATAGGTGTGAAATTACATTTATTCGTTGGACCAAAACCAAGTTACATAATGAAAGAAGTAATGGATTATATTGGATCTTTCAAATCCTTTCAGTATTGGATGCTTGGAGCTCACATTTGCAGGTAACAAGGTTATTCTTATAGTCTAGAATTGTATGCGATGTTGTTAAACTGTGTGTAATTGAACTGTTATTTTTCAAGTAGGCAAATTTTCAAGAAGTGCAATGTTATCATTGGCCTTTGTAACTTTAAAAGGCTTAAGTTTTTAATCAAATCCAATCCTAATTAATTTAATCAAGTCCACTTCTCTAATAACTCCCAATTAATATTTGACAAGTTTTTAGTCATCGGGTCATGAATAAATCAATTTTAATTAAAAACGTCGTCTAGTTCCATAGGGTTTGTGTTTTATTTGGATTACTCCACCATTTAAGTTGTTTGATAAAAAGTTTTTTTTTTATTTATTTACTTATTTTTTTAATTAAGACAATTTAAAAATATTTGCTAATAATTAACTGTCAATAGTGTCCCCATACTGTTTATCATAACAATACTAAATCGAAAAGTCTCTTGCCATGGTGTCTTATTTATCTTCTTCTCTCAATCTTAATTTCTTAGCTAAAATGATTTTTTAACATTTCGTACCAAGATATCCACCGCTTGAAGCTAAATTCAGAGAAATTACTTGAAGTTTGTTTCATTTCATTGTCTCTTTCTTACGTTTCGATACAGAGTGCTCCGTTTTTATAATTTATTTTTTCCGTGATTATTCTTCTTGGTTATTTTAGCGAAGTATCTGAAACTGTGGAAAACGCTTTTACGGATCTAAATGATTTCATACAAAAAGCCACAAGGCAACGTCTTCCTTACGAAAGCCACTGTGGAACCATACCAATTGTCTTTAAAAGTGAACAATGTGACACCGTAGAAAAGGATTTAATTAACCGAGGAATCCAATTAATTCGAAGATCAAATAAACGATTTGTTCCTCACATATCGCCTTATGTAAGTAAAATTTTATTGCCGTTCGAAATCAATATTTTAGGTAAGCCGGACTTCCGATACTTCAAGAGCTGTTGAATGATCGACATGATACTTATAAAACGGTAGTTATCTTGACTCGCCCCCGTTGCCGGCATTGTATATAATTTTTTTCTTGCAACCGTAACCTAGAGGACTCTTAATCCTATCGTCTAGATCAGTTAACACACTTCTTCCATCAAGTAACATGATTAAGCAATATAACTACTTTATTTTAGTTTAAAAGGAACCACATCTATAAACTTCTTCGATTCACTTAATGACACTTAACTAGTGAATAGATATTACGTCGTTTTCACTATCATTCTATCTGTCGATGCAAACGCAATAAAAAATGTCATGATGCAACATTTTTTCCATGTTCTAACCTATTTCAAATCAGAGTGTTGAAAATACGTGCATGTCTATGCCCTTTAAAGGGCTTTCACAAATTGTGTATCTGTTAAAGTCCACTACAGGGTATAGATTTTCCCTGTAAGGGAATAAATAATAAATAAATAAATACATTAATGCAATTCCCAGGGGTAGACAGAGGTCTAGTTTAGACAAAGTCCCTTTGACACACCTTCCATCGAAGATATTTTCGGGACAACATGACAACTCGTGAGCCCGTCGCCGACTTTATGTTCAAGCCAACGACGTAAATAAGTTTTTGAAAAACCCGAGCCCGAGCATGAGCCAGCCACCTGGGGATCGAACTCGGGAGTCTTGACTCGAAATTCTGACCATCCAATTTGACTATCGTGAATTTTTAAGGGAAGATTTGCCATAATCGACACGCTTGGCTTGGTGATTGCAGTGCCTAGAAGCTTAGACAATGCTGCCGGTGACCAGTCTGCTAAATTCGGATCTGGTGTTTTTAGAGGTGGTTATCCTGTCATCTGTCGGTCGCCAATAGGTTTTTCAAGGCTTTTCAAATTCTATCATTAGTGTATTCTTCTATTTTAGTTAGTTTAGTCTATTCTATTAGGATATTCTTATGGAGTAATAAGTGTAGTCAGGTAGTGTGGATTGTGGTAAGTGTAGTTAGGTATTGGTGGACAATTTAAAGTTTAATTATCTTAAATTAAATATTATTAAATTATTAGTTATGAAAAAAGCTATTTATTAGTTACAGATTAAACACGAAGAATCTAATGAAAGAACCGCCAAAATGACACAAAGAAACTGCCCATCGATTGTACCAAGTTTTGAAAGATATTTATTACGAGATTCAAAAACTTTGCAACCATATAATGGTTCAGTAGGAGATAACCGAGTATTGTATCTTAGTTATGAGACTCTCCCAGAGGAATTAGTAGAAACTTTATGGAAATTTGATAAGAATGTAGACGGTATCGTTCTGGAAAACAATTGGCCTTTAGATGAGTCAGAAAAACTACATAACGAAACTTTATTATTTCTGCCATATTTTAGCAAGGTATGTCCTCATATTTGTAACCTGCCCCAATATCGCATACACAAACAAACACATATATTTGTGTCATATTTGCGTACAAGCCTTTTATGTTGAGTATGTGATTATGAAAGGACTTGATTGTCTAGACGCCTAGCCCAGTATGGGAAATTGCGTGACAATATAAAAACATGTTTATATTAAAATAAGTACTTATATTAGAGAGTATCATCGTCTATGTTCAGTTGATTTTTATTTTATTGCGTTCAGACACATAGACGCTGCTTTTTTATTATATGTACCTAGATCTGGATATGCACTATAAGTATTATAGAGGTCTGTCTCCAAATCCGGAAGACTTAGTATCCTATGTGGAAGATTCGTAACTATGAATCGGAGGAAAAATAAAAGAAATAATTATACATATTTGGTTAGCAGTCACCAACACAAATAGGGTGGTTACTATAAGAGACTAATGCTTCACTTTTATTTAAATTAGCTCAAATATATTTCGTCCGCAGAACTTTCAAGATGCCTTCGATGACACACCATTATGGAATATCTCCTTGCCCAACGATGGTGGCAGATATATTTACAAGCATAATCTATATGGAAATACATTTATAAATGCTGTCCAAAATCTATTCGATGTAAAAATTCCGAAATGGTCCAGCAGCCATTGGATGAACGGTGATGTCATAGTAAATAGGCAAAATATAGAAACATCTTGGAGCGATCTTCATAGAGAATTAATAGCTATGGCTATGGGCGGAGTTTCAGGACACTGGTTTTGGTCCTCTCCTGTTTGCGGTGACACTGAAAATTTCGAAATCGACAGGCATAGCCAATTATGCGTCAAATGGTATATGGCAGCGACGTACTTTCCAATAATTAAAATATTTTCCAAATCTGTTCCAAGAGACCCGATTCAATTCGTTGGTACCTATAGAACATACATCGACAATGCTCTTAAACATAGACTTATTCTTTTGCCGTACTTTTATACAACTCTGCAAGAAGGTCCATTACTGCGTCCAATGTTCTACCAGTATCCCGGCGTGTCTGAATTAAGAGATGTTAACACTCAGTTTAACGTTGGTGATGACTTACTGATCATTCCTAATTTACGACCAAGTGAATCCCATGTGCATATTTGGATGCCTCCTGGGACTTGGTATGAGTTGTGGAGCGGTTTAAAACTGAATGGGCTTGTGGGGGAAGCAGTGACAATGACTACAACGGATGCGGATTTTTTGACCATTATTCGTGGAGGCTCAATATTAATTATTCAAAAGGTAACTTTGCTATTCGAGCGTGTGCAAATAATCTGAATGTACGAGTATGTATGTGTGTGCACATGCATATGCTTGTCTGTATAAAATAAAACTATACATATAACTCATTATGTAATATATAATTATAATAATGACGTCCGGGGACGTGTGGCGGACACAGCGGCTTTCAAGGTGTCGCCAGCTTTAAGATCCCTTTTTCGATTCCCGGGCAGGTTATGTAGAAAAAAAAATTCCTTGATTTTCTCGGGTCACGGTGTTTGTGTTACCTTTGTTGTTTCCGATTTCATAACATAAGTCGTCAAGGCGGCTCCGAATACATTTAATGAATAACACGATCTGAACAATAATATAAAATCTAACACCAACTGAAGAATGTGACTTTTTCTCCCTATTATTTTGTGTATTGAGGCATTCATCTTATTTATACTTATTTTATATGTATGTATATATTTATATTTGTACGTATTAATGTATTATATGGGCATAAGTTTGGTTGTGTAGGTGTATATTTTTTTGAATGCACTTGCGGCCATTTTTCACTCATCATGTAAGGTTGCCTGGTAGAGAATGCCATATGGCTTAAAGTCCGCTTATTGTTACATTTTAAAATAATATGTTAACAATAAGGCATAAATAAAAAAATAAGTTATTTAGCTAATTACTTTGAGATCAGAGTAATGTATGTTATGTTGTCCCGATCTTTGTATATATTTATTTATTTATTAAATTTACACTTTTATTTTAGGACGTAAAAGAAACAGCAGAACAAACTCGCCGCCTTTCACATTTCACCTTAATTATAGCATTGGGCTGTATCGAGAATACTGCAAATGCATTTTGCGAAGCTGCAGGACATCTCTTTATGACAACAAATATGACAATAAATTTTTATGCAAACTCCGAACAAGTTTCGATTACCTCAATAGGTGACGGTTATGAAACATTTTGTGATTCAACTGCAGCGGTATGGGCGAGTAGGATAGACGAAATATTTATTTATGGGCTGGATGATGCATTAAACAACTACGACAGTCATAAAAAAGTGCAAACTTCCATTGATTTATGCGAATTGAATGATGAACTTGAAATTTCTTTTAAGTTTACGTAAATTTATACAATATATGTATAAAATTAAGCAAACGTTCGAAAGATGTTGTTTTGTTTATGTTCATTACTCCTCATTACGTTCATACCTACTCTCCTCATTTGGCATAATTCACGCTTGATAAGCTGATTGTAGATCACATTTCCAGATATCTTGGAAATTAGATGCTACTGCAGGTCTCCGGTATACTAAATTTAAGGTAGTCATCGCCGATGCACCTTTTTCTCTTACAAACCACCCACGAAAATAAAGGAGGTACTATTCTTCCGCCATTTCCAAACGGCTTGTCCATTAATTCCCATGACTCGACTGAATGAAAAATAGTAACATGCCTTGTTAGGCATGCTACTATTTTTACACTTAAGTAAAATTCAAAGTACTTATAGTATTACATATATATTTACTTATAATATTCTTATAATACTATAATATACATAGTTATAATATTCAAAATATAACTCCTTTTTATTGCCAAAAAATAAACGATCGTTTAATATCTACTAGCCGGATTAGAACCTCCAAAACTCAGCTTTAAAGTGACTTGCATTCAACTCTACTATTTAATCCTTAACTATGAAACTATAATCAATTCCATAAAATTCCATTTAACGAAATCATCAACGCGTATAGTTAACAGTCAAATGTTCAAAATTAAATAAACAGCAAGCAAATTGTGCTCTTTGTTGACACGTTGTTTCATTAAAGTGATATGATATAAACACTATAAACAATTGGGCTGATGCAACATAAACATCTTACTATTCTTATCGATTGCTACTAAAAATACCAAATTATTAGCTAAACTACACTACTATACTTTAATTTTCTATGTTCACGATATTCAAATAATAAAATAAATATTAAATATCTTCACGCAATTCCCAATACAGGGGTAGACAGAGGTCTAGTGTAGACAATTAAGTCCCTTCGACCCACCTTCCACCGAAGATTTTTTCGAGATAACGTGACAGGTGGTGAGCCCGTCGCCGTCTTTATGTCCAAGTCAACGACGTAATTCGTACATAAGTTTTAGAAAAACCCATTGGTACGAGCCTGCCACCTGGGGATCGAACTCTGGTCTCTTGACTCGAAGTTCCGACTGTGGAGCCACTCGGCTATTCAAAATAATTATATTTATATAACTCACGGTATTCAAAATAATTATATTTATATAACTAATAGCTAATAGATATTTACGTAATTGCAACGAAATAGTGAGATAAAATAAACTATAGAGTAATGATAAAATTATGTACACTTCCATTCCAAGGGACTGATTGAATGACCTGACCCCGTGGTCATCTCAGATAAATCTATTGTACAGCAAACAACTGTCCATTTCGCCACTGACCGCTACACAGTGAAGTATCTTCACTGATTTTGTAATCTAATGAGAACAGACGAAAAACAAGACACGAAAGGTAGCGAAAATATAAAAAAGTTATCAGATCCAAAACTAGAAAAAAGAATGCCGAACATCAAAGTGTTTACCGGAAGCTCTCACCCTGAAATAGCGAAAAAAATTGTCGAAAGACTTGGCATCGACTTGGGAAGAGTTACTACCAAAAAATTCAGTAATAAGGAAACGAGTGTTGAAATTGGCGAATCTGTAAGAGGTGAAGATGTCTATATAGTGCAAAGTGGTTGTGGTGAAATAAATGACAATCTTATGGAGCTTCTAATTATGATCAACGCCTGCAAGATTGCATCAGCTTCTCGTGTAACAGCAGTTATCCCGTGCTTCCCTTACTCGAGACAAGATAAAAAGGAAAAAAGCCGTGCACCAATCACCGCTAAATTATTAGCAAATCTTATCTCGGTTTCGGGTGCTGATCACGTTATTACAATAGATCTACACGCATCCCAGATCCAAGGATTTTTTAACATTCCTGTCGATAATTTATACGCTGAACCGGCTATAACTAAGTGGATTAAAGACAACATTCCAGAATGGAAGAGCAGCGTCATGGTATCGCCTGACGCAGGTGGTGTGAAAAGGATGACTTCAATTGCTGACAATCTTGATATAGACTTTGCAATAATTCACAAAGAGAGACAAAGAGCTAATGAGGAAGATTCTACTGTATTAGTTGGGGATGTGAACAATAGAACAGCAATCATGGTCGACGATTTAGCAGACACTTGCGATACCATTGTCAAGGGAGCAGAAAAATTAAGGGAAGCCGGTGCTAAAAAAATCTATGCCATTTTAACACACGGAGTTCTAGCAGGGAATGCTATTGATAAAATAAATAATTCTTGTTTGGAAGCCTTAGTGGTAACTAACACAATACCACAGGACAGACATATGAAGCTCTGCCCTAAGCTACAAACTATAGATATATCAGTTATGTTGGCTGAAGCCATCAGACGCACGCACTATGCGGAATCCGTTTCATACTTGTTTTCAAATGTCCCTTATTAATTTCGTGAAAAAATAATACTTTCTAATAAATTAATAAAGTCATTGCTGTGCTGCAGTGCAATGTTCTTTTGTCCTGTTATATATTATATTGTATACTTAGGGGTTTACAAATAAAACAATTTTTCAAAATATATAAAAAGCCGTTTTATTTCACGCCTTGTTTAAAAAACACAGGATACCTTATTTAAAGCATACCTCTAAGCTTTACCTATGTGTATAGAGTTTTTTTTTTACAATATAAGGTTATAATATTTTATAAAATTAGCTCGATTATATTAAATTGTAAACAAATGTTTTATTACATCATCTATTGTGTAACATTCAAAACACACGATTATAATTAGCTATTATGTCAAACTATATACATAAACTCGAGAGGTTCTTTTTATAGAACTATAATATACTTATTTACTTCATATCTTTACGCATAGTCCCTGATGGGGTAGCCAGAGTGTGTTTACTCTGGCTACCCCAGAGTGAACACACTATCGCCATTGTCACGATCCTTACATTCCTTTGGTATAAATATCAATAAAATTTTTATTATTAACGCAGTTGGTACTATGCAGAATCTAATAACTATCACAAAGCAGAAACAACAAATTACATATTGTATCGAAATTTCTAGTTGTGATAGATATTATGACTATTTTATGGCAAAATTAATTGACAAAAATTAATTTATGACTTTGTTTAATTGCGTAAGAAAATAGTTCTTCATTTTTGCAATTCATCACAACAGATAAACGTGTCAGTGTATATCTAACTGTGGCGACATCTATGTTTCCATATACGAAGCTCGCAAGTGGCGGATTCAGTAAACACATCCATGTCCTACATCACGCTATCGAAGTTCGCACGATGACATGCATATATACGATTACCGATAGAGCACCCAACCTGGCCGGTAGCTACCCTTTTCCTGCAGCACATCATCCGCTACACTGGTGACACCGACGTGATCTCACCACCAACCGACGGTGACCACAGAAGACAACGCAGCGAGCCTCTTCAACAACACAGTCACAGCACCGGACTACTGTCGGCACAACGCCTGCAAGATTGCATCAGCTTCTCGTGTAACAGCAGTTATCCCGTGCTTCCCTTTACTCGAGACAAGATAAAAAGGAAAAAGCTGCACCAATCACCGCTAAATTATTAGCAAATCTTATCTCGGTTTCGGGTGCTGATCACGTTATTACAATAGATCTACACGCATCCCAGATCCAAGGATTTTTTAACATTCCTGTCGATAATTTATACGCTGAACCGGCTATAACTAAGTGGATTAAAGACAACATTCCAGAATGGAAGAGCAGCGTCATGGTATCGCCTGACGCAGGTGGTGTGAAAAGGATGACTTCAATTGCTGACAATCTTGATATAGACTTTGCAATAATTCACAAAGAGAGACAAAGAGCTAATGAGGAAGATTCTACTGTATTAGTTGGGGATGTGAACAATAGAACAGCAATCATGGTCGACGATTTAGCAGACACTTGCGATACCATTGTCAAGGGAGCAGAAAAATTAAGGGAAGCCGGTGCTAAAAAAATCTATGCCATTTTAACACACGGAGTTCTAGCAGGGAATGCTATTGATAAAATAAATAATTCTTGTTTGGAAGCCTTAGTGGTAACTAACACAATACCACAGGACAGACATATGAAGCTCTGCCCTAAGCTACAAACTATAGATATATCAGTTATGTTGGCTGAAGCCATCAGACGCACGCACTATGCGGAATCCGTTTCATACTTGTTTTCAAATGTCCCTTATTAATTTCGTGAAAAAATAATACTTTCTAATAAATTAATAAAGTCATTGCTGTGCTGCAGTGCAATGTTCTTTTGTCCTGTTATATATTATATTGTATACTTAGGGGTTTACAAATAAAACAATTTTTCAAAATATATAAAAAGCCGTTTTATTTCACGCCTTGTTTAAAAAACACAGGATACCTTATTTAAAGCATACCTCTAAGCTTTACCTATGTGTATAGAGTTTTTTTTTTACAATATAAGGTTATAATATTTTATAAAATTAGCTCGATTATATTAAATTGTAAACAAATGTTTTATTACATCATCTATTGTGTAACATTCAAAACACACGATTATAATTAGCTATTATGTCAAACTATATACATAAACTCGAGAGGTTCTTTTTATAGAACTATAATATACTTATTTACTTCATATCTTTACGCATAGTCCCTGATGGGGTAGCCAGAGTGTGTTTACTCTGGCTACCCCAGAGTGAACACACTATCGCCATTGTCACGATCCTTACATTCCTTTGGTATAAATATCAATAAAATTTTTATTATTAACGCAGTTGGTACTATGCAGAATCTAATAACTATCACAAAGCAGAAACAACAAATTACATATTGTATCGAAATTTCTAGTTGTGATAGATATTATGACTATTTTATGGCAAAATTAATTGACAAAAATTAATTTATGACTTTGTTTAATTGCGTAAGAAAATAGTTCTTCATTTTGCAATTCATCACAACAGATAAACGTGTCAGTGTATATCTAACTGTGGCGACATCTATGTTTCCATATACGAAGCTCGCAAGTGGCGGATTCAGTAAACACATCCATGTCCTACATCACGCTATCGAAGTTCGCACGATGACATGCATATATACGATTACCGATAGAGCACCCAACCTGGCCGGTAGCTACCCTTTTCCTGCAGCACATCATCCGCTACACTGGTGACACCGACGTGATCTCACCACCAACCGACGGTGACCACAGAAGACAACGCAGCGAGCCTCTTCAACAACACAGTCACAGCACCGGACTACTGTCGGCACAACGCGTGCTTCCTAGTCCTGTCAGCCACTGAGGATCATCAACGACGGGCCCCCTTCTCCTCAGGCTGACACGCGGCATTGGCACTGTGACCATACATCTCGACTCACCTTAGATCTGGTCACAGCCTCTCACCGCAACGCCAGATTGCTCAACGTCAAGCTCTCCGCACTTCCGACCTCCAGTCTTAGAAGGGGAGTGATATGGCGACATCTATAACTCCACATAAGAAGATCGCTAGTGGCGGATTCAGGAAACACATCAACGGCCTACATCGCGCTATCGAAGTTCGCACAATTACATGCATATATGCTTACCGATTTATATGATTACCGATAGCGCGCACTGTGGAGGAGTCGTCCTCCGCAGGACATGATCACCCGACCTGGCCGGTAGCTACCCTTTTCCTGTAGCACATCATCCGCACATCATAACTATAAATGTGTCTTCGTTTGTCCATTCTCTATGCTTTCACACATCGGTAATCCGATTAAGTTAAAACTTTGTACGTTCTTGTAAGAAATATGTGAAGGCTTCTTGGGAATGCACATAAAAGAAAACAATAGAAACTGATGGCGCCTCTGGCTGAATCCTTTTCGACTTCAATGCTCGTCTACCCTTTGGTTCTATTAAAACTAGGCTATTATTACTTGCGATAAAATAATAACGTCAGGTGCGGTTAGTACTAGGACGGGTGACCGCCTAGAAACACGTTGGCTTTTTGTTTTTCGCACTCAATTCTGTTTCAAAATAAGAAAATATTTGATCTTAAAAGTGAATACCACGTCACGTAGTGTAGTTGTAAAACCTGGCATTTCTCACACGCAGCTGTCTGAACCTTTTTTGGACTGAAATGTACAAGAGGCTAAACTCCCGTCCTGGTCATCTCTGTCTGATGTGCACTTTAAACAATTGTGTTGACAAGTTAAGAAATATATTTTTGTCGAAAACATAATATGGATGGATAAATTCGTTTTCTTAAAAAATATATATTCATTTATTTTTTTCTTAATACAATACTATTAAGAAAACACTAATTAATAACTCATATCATGGTACATGTGCAGTGTCGTATTATGGAGACATTTTAAGACCACAAAATTGTTTAACCTTGAAATTACCTGTAACAATACCTTAACCGTTTAGAAGTGTGCAAAAACAAATTCAATTCAATTTGAACAGTTTTGAGCATTTTAAATGCGACACCATCGTTTCGGTAACCTTACCGTTTCTATGGTTCATTATACGTACTAAGATATATCATAATATATAATCAAGATAAGATATCAATTTTTTGTCAGTCATTTCTTTTCTTTCTCGCGTTTTTATAACTCACATTCAATTTGATATCGTATTTTGAATGGTAGAACTAGTCCAACGGATTGAACGTTACCGAACCCGTTCCATTGATTCACCGATACCGAGATTAGAGTTGTATATGTGACGGCTGAAATCGATATTGCTCTGAACTAGGTGAGTCTGATATCTTATTGTGGAACCAACACCAGTACACACGCCTCACCTCTATTAGTCACAATCCAATGCTATCAGGTAATTTTGTTTTCAACTTTACAAATTTTGTTTTATGGTATTACATTAGTTGTAGCAAATACAAAATTATATTATTTTTATCCCTCTCTTGTAACCAATTACTTGAGTATAACGATACTTTAAATTTTCTTCTTCAGAAATACTAATTTCAAACCAAGACAGTTGAAAATGTTATATGCTTATTTTTCCATATATCGTTGTTGGCAGGTTATTAATTTTAAGGTTCTTGATTTGATGGAATTCAAATCAAGAACAAACAACAAGAAATTTAAAGTAAAGACATATAATTCAAATATATGACTTAATATTGTTTGTTGTAACAAAATCATGGATATTTATTTATCATTGTCAGATAACATATCTTCACATCAGTTTGAAGTAATTGTAAAAGCGAAAGTAACCACAGCTGTTTTCGCTTTTATGATTACCGCAAACTGATGTGAAAACAAACCAAATTAAATGACATAAGTTTATTACCTGCTTAATACTACATATACATATAGTATGTACGGAAGCCACCAACCAACATAAAATTTTAATAATTCGTCAGTATGAGTTTACCTACCTTGCCTGCCTCGATTGCCGTTACAAAACTAAAAAAATCTAGTATCTAAACTGAATTATCTTGCATATTATATAGTAGTAAATATTTTGTTGTGTAGGTATGTTAAGTTAAGTTGCTAAAGAATTGCCTTGAAAATGCAATCAGCGTTACTAACAGATGGCGGGATAACTATTTCGAAAAATATCAGCGTCTAGGGTGCAGTGTCTAGTATTGCGATCGCCAATCCACTTGCCAAGCACGGCGATTTTGTCAAAACCTACCGTACGGAAGAATCCTGTATTGGACCTTTACAGGTCTGGTGATAATGATGATGATGAAATATTAGATTTATGATATAAAAAATAGCCGAGTGGTTCGGTGGTCGGAATTTCGAGTCGAGAGACCCGAGTTCGATCCCCAAGTGGCAGACTCGTACCAATGAGTTTTTCAAAAAAACTTATGTACGAATTACATCGTTGGCTTGGATATAAAGACGGCGACAGGCTCACCACGGCGACGGGTTCACCAAATGTCACGTTGTCCCGTAAATATCTTCGGTGGACGGTGGGTCAAAGGGACTTAATTGTCTAGACTAGACCTCTGTCTACCCCTGTATTGGGAATTGCGTGAAGATATATATATATATATATATATATATATATATATATATATATATATATATATATATATATATATGTGTGTGTGTGTGTGTATTAGCTATACTTGTTTCTTGCTTCCAGCAATCTTCCTGGAGATTTTGTGATTTAGCTTCAAATATTCGAAACCACATAGACTTTCACATAAAAATAATTGGCATAATAAGTATGACGTTTAGATAATATTGTCGTAAGAATGGCTATGTTTTTATATGTTTTCCAACAGAGTACATAAGTACCGGCAACGGCCACCGAAAGCAACAGCCACTTCAAATGGCACTCAGCGTCCTTATGGCACCTAAAACTGGCCATACTCGAAACATAAAACAGTGGCTGTGCGAACGTTCTTCTGAAAACGAACAAATTAAATAATTATGTATCTCTTGAAAAGAAATAAATAACAAAATATCTTCACGCAATTCCCAATACAGGAGTAGACAGAGGTCTAGTCCAGACAATTAAGTCCCTTTGACCCACCTTGCACCGAAGATATTTTCGGGACATAGTGACATTTGGTGAACCCGTCGCCGTCTTTATATCCAAGCCAACGATATAATTTGTAGGTACGAAGTTTTTGAAAACATCATTGGTACAAGCCTGCCACCTGGAGATCGTACTCGGGTCTCTTGACCCGAAATTCCGACCACGTAACCACTCGGTTATCATGACATTAATATCACTCTGACCGAGCTCCAATAATTGTATCTGATGGTTCAGGACAGGAGTCGAACAGCGGACTCGCACCAGCGCCCTAATTCATTTGACTGTAGTCGCTTAATTATTTAAATCACAGATTTAGTTTAGTTTTATGTTTTGATTATGGTTGGTACATATTTTTAATGTTTAACAATTATTAAGTACAGTCTGTCAAATAGGCCCTTAACATGCCGCCCGTGTTATACAAGGTGGATGCCAGTCCACCGGCTCGAACGGTGATGATGGTAGCAGACATTCTGGGGGTTGATTTAATCATGAAAGAATTGAACCCGGTCTTCAGAGAACAGGATACGCCAGAACTCACTATGGTAACTTTTTCCATTTCAACAGTAATTTTTTTTTTTAAAGATTTAACACGATTTACGACTTGTGACGTTTGAGTCAATTAGTCACCGCTAAGATCTTCATTCAAGATTTTAATGGATTCAAATGCAACTGGATACACAGGCGAAGTGCCTCAGTTAACAGAAAATAGCCTCTAAATAAAAAAAATGTCAAAATTGCTAGTGTATTTTTCGATAAACTAATTTTACATATAAGTATATATCTTTAGGACCCAATTTTTTATTCGAAAACATTCAAAAATACCGTTTATAATTTGATATCAGAAATATTACATAATTAAGATTAATTAACTTCACTAGCACGGTTATTATTCCTATTCCTATACAAGTCCCATTACTTGACGCAATTTCGCTCGGTAAGTTATAACGTACTTAACAACTGCGCCCCTCACTGGTTAACTAATGTATTTATACAAAATATGCTGATATTATTACTATATGTTCTGTCTTAAACTGATATCTTTGTAAAGCCATAAAGACGAATCTCGACGGATCGACGAATCTGCACATAAAAAATTAAGTATTATGAAACTAGTACGTAGTGCATGTATTGTTTTTTAGGAAATCTTTTCCAGAGCAAACACAAGTTGAGAAGTCTCCCTATATTTTTATATCTTCACGCCATTTCTAACACTGTTGTCATCTTTATGTCCAAGCCAATAGTACAGTTTTTGAAAAAACTAATTGGTACGATCCTACCACCTGGGCATCGAACTTGGGTCTCATTAACTCAAATTCCGATCACCCAATCACTCGACTATCGTAACTACATCTTTATATTTCAAGAATAATATTTTTCTAAAAAAAGCAAACTATCAGGACTACGGTCTGTTATTTGATACCAATTTAAAATCATCGCTGTCGCTTTCTAATCCTTAGAAGTCGGTTGGATTGGTAGATATATAGTACCAAACTAATAACATAGTTGAGCCCCGAAACGTCTAAGTATTATAGTAAATATTTTTAATATAATACTGAAACTAAATCTAGTTTTTCATTTATTGGTATCCATTTCAGAAAAACCCAATGAGAACTATTCCTATGCTAGAAGATGGTGACTTTAATTTAGCCGACAGGTAAGACTATTATAATGTTAACAGAAAGACACTAAGGACGTCTTTACGTCAACATTAAGGATCAGGAGCTATTACTAACGATAAAATTTACCTATTATTGAATAATGAAATTTTACTACCTTAGGACTAGGTATGAATACTATTTGCAACGTTAACATTTTTTAAACTTTACCAGTTTTCCTGAAACTGCTAAACCAATTTAATAAGTATTTTTTAATCACGTTCTCAACAATGCTTATTTGAGATAAACACATCACACGCCCTAAAGTAGGTCAACCCGAATAGCCGATATGAAGGCAAATCCCATAAACCATTCGGCCTTGCAGTCGATACACGTATAAGAATTATGGTCGGTTTTTATTTATTATGCTTACGTCTATGGACAATACGGGTAAACGAACAAGCCTGTTCCCTCATGGCTGCCACCACTTAGCTTCCACGTAGGAGGTTAAGTTCAAATGTTGCGAGTCTTACGGAGAAATGGGAAAAAGAAGACGACGTGTAATTAACTCACTCACTAAATTCAGCATAACTTTGTTCTGCGCAAAAATTCCATAAACACCATCTTGATGCTCGGCATTCCACCACAGTGCGTTTTTCGCGGAATTCTCTGCCACGCACTTGCACTTTATGGAATGTGCTGCTGTCAGCGGTTTTTCCGGACCGATATTACTTAGGGACCTTCAAGAAACGAGCCTATACCTTTCTCAAAGGCCGGCAACGCATCTGCTATTACTCTGGTATTGCAGGTGTTCATGGGCGGCGGTAATTACACTTACCATCACGTGAGCCACCTGCTCGTTTGCCTTCCTATTCTATAAAAAAATGCTTAAAAATTCATGGAGAACCTCTGAAGAACTCACTAGGCAGTTTTTATTTACAGTCACGCCATAATCCTTTACCTCGTCGACAAATATGGTGGACCAGTGCATGAATATCTCTATCCATCCGACAAAAGGATACGCGCTACTATCAACCAGAGGCTTTTCTTCGACTGCGGTATTCTATTTCCCAGACTCCGATCTATAATGGTAAGCATTCGATCACGCAAGTACTGTTTGCTACTAATTTTTGTTTTAGAAGACTGGAAAATTTAAGATGACGTAAGAGATTTAAGAGCCTCAAAATATTAACCGCATTTACACAATGTATTTGCCAGACAGCAACATCCTACTGATGGTGGTCACCAAAATAATGTTCTATTTTTAAATAACGTTGTAATCAACGTCATTACTGCGAGATTGCCATTAATGCGGTCAACAACTTGACTAGCATGGCATACAATCTGTTTTTGTAATTGCCGTTAGAACCATATCCATCTAGAAACTTAAAAAGAATTAAAAATCAGAATTAATTTTCTTCATATTCACCCATATTCCCCATGCGAGGTAGACAGAGGTCCAAAAAATTAGTAATTTTGACTCACTTTCCCCGAAGAAACGATGTGACAGATGGATAGCCAATTATAGTTTTTTTTTCTGTATATTAAATAGGGATATAAAAGATACTAAAAAAAATATATCTTCAATTATCTTTGTTTTAAGCATTGATCGCTTTTCAGGCCCCAACCTACGGCGGAAAACTGACGGAGATGTCTCGCTCTATGATAAAAAATGTTGAGGACGCCTACAGAATGCTCGAAACATATTTATTGCGCAGCTCATATTTAGCTGCTGACTTCATTACTCTTGCAGACTTGAGCGTTATAACAACAATTTCTTCACTGCATGGACTGCACCCTATAGATGAGAAAAGGTAAGAGTGTGAATAAGTAAATAAATAAATAAATATAAATATCTTCACGCATTTCCCAATACAGGTGTAGACAGAGGTCTACACCTGTATTGGGAGTCTGTCAATTTCAGAGACAGAGGTCTACACCTGTATTGGGAGTCAGACAATTTCAGAGTCAGAGAGTCTAGACAATTTAGTCACTTCGACCCACCTTCCACCGAAGATATTTTCGGGACAACGTGACAGGTGAACCAGTCGCCGTCTTTATTTCCAAGCCAAGGAGTTTTTGAAAACCCATTAGTACGAGCCTGCCCCCAGGGGATCGAACTCCGGTCTCTTGACTCGAATTGTGGAAATCTTTGGGGGAGGCCCATGTTCAGCTGTGGACTTTTGATAAGCTGTAAAGAAGATAATGTTACTTAATGTTATGAAATTCACATACAATTTTCCTACTGAATTGCAATACGCACCCACACACACGGTTTTGAAAACTTAAGTGCAATGCAATATTGCCGTTTCGGCGTAAAAAATTTTCTTAAAACTTGTCATAAAAAAAAATTAAAAATTTTCGAATTTTAAATTTTTTTCACCAATGTTTGCTCCACTTTCGTCCTCTTCTTTTTCATTTAATAATTACAGTAAATAAATCGTTGTATTATATTTCTCACAATACTCACTATATTGGAAAATGGTATTAAACAAATATTGTACTTTTGAATTGAAAAAAAAAAAAATTACCGTTTTCGAGACGGTTACCAACTGGCAATTACAGATTTCTCCTTTAATTGCCTCATCCGACAACGACGGGAAGAACGAGGGCTGTAATTTATTACGCTAATACCACACGGCTTTTAAAACACAACATAATACAAAAGGCTGTAAGCATATAAACAAACTAATCATCACTATACAAGTAGCTGTAGTCTCAAAATCACAATTTAACAAAAAAAACATAATAGACTAGAATTCATCACTGTTGTAATTGTAATTAACTTTAACTTTACTACAGCTTACAACTATGTAAGCGTCATTTGATTGTAAAAGAAACTGACAGGGCTTGATTCATTCAATGTTGGTTGTTATAAACAATTTCTACTTCTGTTCCTAGTTTATATATTATTAAATGTAAAACACACCCGTGACTATGTATTATCACTTTATTTCAGGTATCCGAAATTGAAACAATGGTATAATAACATGTCCGAGCAAGATTTTTGCAAAAGAATAAACGAACCAGGATGTAAACAACATGTTGACGGACTAAAGCTACTAATGACCAATAACAAACATAATCAAAAATCTAAACTCTAAGCTGAACTGAGAACAATGCACACAACAATTAACCTCTTTATTTAGTGGAAAATGAAATTTGTATAAAACATGATATTTGTGTATTCGAAGTACAGTATATAAATAAATAGTAATACCTGGTTGATGTAACTATGAAATGTCTGTCAGTATAATTACCAACAACTGGCCATAATCACATTCTCATTTAAACAGGGTAAGATCACGATCATTGGGTAATTAAGCTTATTTAGATAAAATAGTGTTACACAAGCAACATTGGATAATACGAAAAAACGAAAAAAAGACCACCGATGCAAATCACAGGTTTTTTTCTTTTATTTTTAATAACTAAAAAAGAAATGTAAAGAATTTTCCGACTTTACACTTCAGTACGTCTAGGGGCTATCAATAACGTTTATTGAGAAAATTAATGATTACAAAAAACGTTACACATTAAACATTTCCTATAAGTCTTATAAAGTCTCTCATGAACGCCCTCCGCACTCAGAACAAGAACATTACAGCACTTACATATTGATTGAAGTACACATACAGAAACTCTTTGTTACATTACCATCCACATAATGTCTGCTCAGTCCTCCTCAACACTTTCCTCGAAAAACAAATAATGGAATTACATAAGGACTATCGACCACTCAAACTCAATCGAGTCACTTGTCAAAATTTAGATACATTGTCTGTCATATGGGCGTTACTAACTGTCGCACGTTAAACTTAATGTTACAGAAGCGGCGGCTGCTCGCCTTAGCCGTCCTCCTTGGGCGGCGTGAACCAACCTGAAACATTTAGAATTAAACATAGTTCAGCCTTTGTTGATAGTCATACATTTTCATTACTTCAACTATTTATTATTTAGTGGCTTTGACATAAAGACGGCGACGGGCACACCAACTGTCACGTTGTCCCGAAAATATCTTCTATGGAAGGTGGGTCAAAGAGACTTAATTGTCTAGACAAGACCTCTGTCTATCCCCGTATTGGGAATTGCATGCATATTTTTCAAAAAATTTTAATACTTTATTTGTTATAATGATGGAGAGCTCACATAGCCATCAATCTTCTGATACGCTTGCATGCTTGCATATTTATAATCAATCACAGGTTAAATAAGTAGTAATGTTGCCATACTAAGTCACGATAGCCGAGTGGTTGGGTGATCGGAATTAGAGTCAAGAGAATTCGATCCCAAATGCTTGCACTAATGGATTTTTCAAAAACTTATGTACAATTTATATTGTTGGCTTGGACATGTCTTGGGTGGAAGTTGGGTCAAAAGGACTTAATTATCTAGACCTCTGCCTACCCCTGTATTAGGAATGGGGAGAAGATATTTTATTTTCATATAGTACCTTATTCTAATTCAAAGACATACCTAATCAAATATTGTGGTTCATTATCTAGAGCCTCTTTCTAAGTTGTATATCAAATTCCAAATATATAAATAAAGTAATGTGGTAAACAGAACAGTTATTTAAGTTTCTGTTTATTTGTCACGAAAATGATTACACTACTAGTTAACTATGTAACAGGTCATAATTGGCCTTATAACTTGATACTTGAGAAACAATGATATTGTTTCCATTTTTGTACATGTTATATGTAGCAATGTAAATAAGTAAAATACAGCTAACCATTCTTCTCATGTATCTGAACGAGGCACTTGAAGCTCTGCTGAGCGCGAGCGAGACTGTACTGCGACTGTGAGACTACTTTAGTAGCGCCAAACTGAATCCTCGCCTTTCCCTTTACGAGTGTGGCGGCTATCTGCATTATCACAGCTTCCACCGTGTACGCCGAAGACCAGCCCTGCTTTGTTAACAATTCCATGCAGATGGCACCACCAACTAGCACGTAACCACCTGAAAATTAAGAAATAACTTTTATTAACGAAAGTATTATTTTTTATTATATGAATTTGAATTCCATCCTCGGGTTGAAGGCTCAGGTATCAATGGATAAAATAAAAACCTTGATATATAGGGATATCATATAAACCTTGATAAATACAGACTGAATACATACCAATGACTAGTACCAGTTACAATTATTGTAGCAAATATCAAATATTTTAAATCGTAATTCATACCTGATATAATAGGATAAACGACGCGTACAAATGGCGGTTCAAAAGGGTATGTTTCCTTGAACATAATGTTGAGTAGTATGGAATCCTTGCCTTCCTTTTCCTTCAACAACATGAGATCATTGTGAAGGGGACTATCGGGATCTACTGAACGTAGTCTTATATTCCATTCATATAAGGAATCATTCACTAATTCTGTGGACAAAATATTCGC
Organism: Sericinus montela; assembly: GCA_029286605.1. Classification (NCBI taxonomy): domain Eukaryota; kingdom Metazoa; phylum Arthropoda; class Insecta; order Lepidoptera; family Papilionidae; genus Sericinus; species Sericinus montela. The sequence goes on along the minus strand of JAGSMR010000032.1, from coordinate 919,794 downwards.
ATTTTAAACACGGTTAAAATATTTCCATTGGAATGATTTAAAATTAATTTTATGTGTGAAAATTAATAAAGGCCTTGTAATTCTTTGAGAAACTTTTTCTTAAAGAGTGACCAGTGTTTTTGACATCAATTCTATATAAATCTAATATATAAAATTCTCATGTCACAGTGTTAGTAATTAAACACCTCCAAAATGGCTCAACCAATTCTCATGATAATTTGTGTGCATATCAAGTAGGTCTGAGAATCGGACGTCTATTTTTCATCCCCCTAAATGTTAAGGGTAGCCAACCCATACATTTTATTTTTAGATGTTTTTCATTGTTTTTATGATACTGAACATAATATTAAAAATACATACAAGTCTAAATTTTCAACCCTCTATGATCAACCCCTATTTTCTATATGGCAAAACAATGTTTACGAGGTCAGCTGGTATTTAATAAAATTCCGTGAGAAGTTATTTTCTTACAAATTCATACCACATATATCTTAACACAGGCTTTCATTATCAAATATAAATTATTCAGAAACATTTACACATTTTTAAAGCTGTATTTCTTATGCAGGTGTTTAAAACAAAAATATAGGCTAATAAAAACCACGGGATAGAAATAAGTATAATTTTTACATAATATGCAGAGCAAATTACACTGTATATTCATACTTTGCTTTAGGTAAAAATAGTACACTAAAAAATAATTGTGATGTTCTTTTAAACGCTTTTTAGCACAGGGCCCTTGGGGGATAAAAATGGGAAATTGTTATGTTAATACTAAATGCTTAATATTATTACAAATGCAAAAAAGCTCATTTATAGTCTTTACAACCTTAACAGTACTTGCCAGAATAAGGCTCTAAATCATACAAAAGACATTGAAATGCTAGGAATAAGTAGATTTGTAAATTGACCAAATATGTAATACATTGACATAATAACGTAGTTTCGATCCAAAAGTAGACCCATTTCTTGTCGGTTCTTCTCTGAGATCTTGTTTTTATATGCTTAAATGAAATAATACGTTTTGACACAAACTCTTAAGATGTGATAAAGATCTAATTAATCCAATATTATTATACTCTCACCTATAGAGTACATATTATTTTTAAAAGAGTGAGAGCGATATATGTCCCGTAGCTCCTTCATAAGTCTATCAGTGGCCTGTAAGCTGCCCGAGACACTGCCTGATAAATAGTCTTGCCGTTGGTTCTGTCGCAGCCGCTCTAACGTTGCTAGGTGCTCTGTTTCCATGTCGTCCTGAAAGAAAAAGAAATTTAAAATTCATAATATCACAATAACGTTTGTATTTTATTAACTTAGTATGAATAAGCTTTTCTAATATTTCATAGAATTTCCAAATTGTATGAGTTATGTATATGTTATGAGAATTCTTATTTTATTAATTAGACACGATAGCCGTGTTGTTGGGTGGTCGGAATTTCGAGTCGAGAGACCCGAGTTCGATCCCCAGGTGGCAGTACCAATGAGTTTTTGAAAAACTTACGTACGAATTTCATCGTTGGCTTGGACATAAAAGGCGGCGACGGGCTCACCACCTGTCACGTTGTCCTGAAAATATCTTCGGTGGAAGGTGGGTCAAAGGGACTTAATTGTCTAGACTTGACCTCTGTCTACCCCTGTATTGGGAATTGCGTGAAGATATTTTTTTTTTTTTTATGAGAATTCTGAAAACATATATAATGCAACTATAGTAATAATATAGTTATAATTAGAATCATTTATGTATATTTTTGTAAATTTTTAAGAATATAGTCATGATGAGCTTTCTTATAGAAAAAGAAATATAAAAAATCAAATAGTAGGGGTAAAAAATGAACCCAAGAGCCCCCGCCGTACCATAGCGACCGACTTATCATATCCTTCCAGACACTACCTATTCATCTTACATCAAATGTTTCTCATTATCTGCATCCATTATCATCACAGAACTTGGCATTGTACATGAGTAAATCAATTAACATTATGGCCCTACATTCCTAAAATGAAATGGATTGCCACAAACACAAAATTACTCTTTAAAACATTGTTTTCAAGCAAATTATACCATAAATTCAATACCTTGTTGCTACGGCCAGCATCATCGACCATTTCCAATGGCAAGTCATCTTCACCCTCAGATTCATCCTCTTCGGCCGCCATTTCCTCATCTTCCTCTGTACCTGATTCTGCACCATTTGACGTCACACTTGGTACTCTATAATAAGAAATAATGCCATGATTACTAAAAGAATAAATTTATTTAATTAAAATAAATAGAGCAATAAAACCTGAATTCTATCACATTATTATCAATAGTCACGATAGCTGAGTTATTGGGTGGTCGGAATTTCGAGACGAGAGACCCGAGTTCGATCCCCAGGTGGGAGTACCAATGAGTTTTTCAAAAACTTATGTACGAATTTCGTCATTGGCTTGGACATAAAGACGGCGACGGGCTCACCACCTGTCACATTGTCCCGAAAACACCTCTGTCTACCCCTGTTTTGGGAATTGCGTGAAGATTTTTTTTATATCAATTCACTTATATTATAATAGCTGAAATACTTAACTAACTCATCAAAAGGAGGGCAAAGAATTTAAAATCATATTAACATAGTCACTATCTGTTAACCCTGTAGCCATTGGCCTTAATGGAATTTTTAAATACGTAATTTTTAAATTTAATAATAAGTCACAATAGCGGAGTGGTTGGGTGGTCGGAATTTCAAGTCAAGAGACCCGAATTCGATCCCCAGGTAGCAGGCAACCACCATCGTACCAATGGGTTTTGTCCTCCAGTTACCTGCACTCACCAGACGAAACGCAGAAGTTTGTTAGATTTCTACTACACGCCGGTATTCTGTGAGCTCATGGTACTTCCCCAGTCGAGTCAGCCCATTCATGCAACAATAAAAGCTGAAGCGTAGCTCTACCACTGTCTACTTAATATTGTCCTGATATTTCTTAAAAACAGCTGTTCCACCATCTTTTGGTTGCTCTCAGTTAACAACCAAGTTTGTAAGAACAGGGTGCTATTTTGTTACACTATTACTACATAGTAAATACAATAATTTTAAAAATTAAAATAAAATACCTTTGTTGTGGTGCAGGATGGACGGGTAATGACAAAGAGTCCAAGTCTGGGGGTTCAGGCACACCATGTAATTTGCATAATTCTCTCAATAATATACCCACCTAAAAAATTAAACATTGGATTGAAATATGGTCACATAAGTCTTATCAAGAGAAGCAAGACAAAAACATAGTTTTGATCATTAAAATGTAAATTACTATTAGATAGACAATTTATTACAATCAAAAATTATAACAAAAAATTTATGTCTGCTGATAGCAGAAAAGCTTGGCAAACTTTTGAACTTGTCAACAGATAGCAATGGAGATAAAGAAAGCTATATTTATGAATATAAAAAAAATAATAATTATTGAATATTATGATTAAAAACAATAACCTAGTAAGTAGTTAAAAAGTTACGATAACCGCACCACTCTGGCTGGAATTTTGTGTTGAGAGACCCTGAGTTCGATCTCCAGGTGGCACTCGTACCAATGGGATTTTCAAAAAACTTATGTGCAAATTATATTGTTGGCTTGGACTTAAAGACGGCGACGGGCTCACCACCTGTCACGTGTCAAGGGACTTAATTGTCTAATTGTACTCATTGGGAATTGCATGAAGATATTTATTTATTTAGTAAGTAGTTATAAGCTAACCCAAATAGCAAACATTTATTTTATTAGTTACTTATTACATAATAATTACAAACACTTCATGTTACTTCATTTTTTATTAAACTTATAATTAATATATGATTATATTAAAGTTTGGAACGGCACTAAACCTCCAAAAATTCAATTTATTTTTATGGGTGGATAAAATTAATAGACGCACACCAAGGAATTTTGAAAAATAAATATAAAGGTGTTATACTATTATTACAATTTAGTTAAAGTTAATTAATTCTCCATCATTGAAGCCTCAAGGGTGACGTTTGACTAAAAAAGTTACAATATGATATATAAAATATTTTCAATATGACATATAATTGACTGCAACTTTTATTGTTTTTAAAGCATTTAACTTATGCTGAACTTTTTGTTATTAAATTAAAGAGAAGAAATGTGTAAGAAAAAATCTTGCCAATATATAATAGTGCCTCTTAACAATATTGTATTGTTAGAAAAGATTATTTACATTTCTACTATATTAAAAGAACCAGAATATGAAAGAGTGGTAGATTAAAATATTTACAATCAATAAACAAATATAGGTACATGTTTTGATCTATACAGACCTGATTTATAACATGATTATCTCTGCCTTGTGTATTGCTGAGAATCTGAACAGCATTAGTCACAATAGGATCCTCGCTGTCAGCAAACCACACAGGTGGTGTGTTGGGGTATGTCTCCTTTAAAAATAAATGCAAAGGATTATTTCTATAACTGACTTTACCTTTAAATATTTAATAATTTTATGTTACCTAATTTTTTTTATTATACTTTCATATAAAAAAATGTGTAGTTTTACACCAATAGAAGAAAATTGAGATACATCTTTTGTTCATAAAACAAACAATCAATATTTTTATCACTAGAAATAAAAAAAAACAACTTATAGAAAAACAGAGATCTGATGACTCAACATACAGTATATTTCTATTACAATAAATATAAACTTGTTATTACCGCCAAACAATTCATAACAAATTATTAATACTTTCTTATAAAGCTGTAAGTATAGGTAAATATAAAAGAGTATTAAATTTAGACTTATGAAAATCATGTGAATTCAAAAAATACCCTACTTTATGAAAAAAACATGTCTAAGAAAAACAATAACAAGAGTATGTTTATATATATTTCAATTATACACTAGTTAATTATAAGGATATAATAATAATATACTGGATTATGGACAGACAGATCAAATTCAAATACACTGAATGGATTTTATTCATTAAAGTTTACAAATTATGTTCCTTATTGTTAAGATGTTTGGATTAAGATGATAAATTTTTTTAATAATAACAACAATGACTAAAATTTAAATCTGCACTGTCTTTTATAATTACAATTACTAAATATTATATGTTGATTTGTAGAGGAAAATGCACTTAACATACAGTGTCAGTGATTACTACTATTGGTTTAGAAAAATAAACGTGATATCGACATGTAATATGTAAAGCAAAAACTAGGCAGATTGAATGACTAAAAGCCTTTGTCCCAAAATCGCGCATCAGTACCGTTATCCAAACAAAACTGATTGTACTCTCGTTAGAACATAGCTGTACTCATATAGAAAGGAGCACTGAAACTTGAATGATCGATAAAGAATGATTCGTCACGGACCCGCCGTACATGCACTGTGAATACAACACACTGCAATCAATAACATCGAATGTAACACATGCTTATGTATTCGTTTAAAAACAAACAATGCAAAGAATGTTTAGTAAATAATATCCTTCTACTATTCACTTATTCTAAAGAAAAATTTGTAATTTACTTCCGTAAACTTCTGTTGACAGCCCTGCCCTCATAAACAACGGCTCTTTGTCCAAACTAGAGGTAATCAATAAGCGCAAAGATTCAACCTCTTAGTATCATATAATATGCTAAATCAAGTCTCATAATAAAAAACAAACACTTACGGTAATATTTGCATGTATTTCATATTTCTTTCCATTTTTGCCAACGAATCTGCAGGTCAATTCGTCCACACTAGCTGACATTATCTGAAATCGCTCATGGTTTTTTGGAAACACTTGCTCTAAGGTCTTGATTTCTAACTTTAGAGTATTTAAGCAAGCCATTAGTGTATTGAAACACTAATTTTTATGAAAGTAACTAAATTCCACATTGGAATACATAGAAACAATATTTTACGTTCACTCCCAATCAAGCAAAATGGCGGAACATAATGGCGGATAGAACAGCCACTATTATTGACGTTAGAGGGCGCTTGGTTCGTAAAAGTTTTTTGCGTATCGATTGCAAACTTACATCGTTTAAAAATTATAAGGGTTTTGCAAAACATTTAAATAAACGAGGGGAAATATTAATGAGTGTATAATAAGCAATAATCTGAATTTTGAATAATAACCAAGGTAAGATATACAGACTGACTCGTCACAACTCCTTGAATGAATCATCCGAAGGGCTCTACTTTCCATAAATATTCACTCGGTTTCAGAGCCTTGTGGAATATTTAGGGAGGGTTCTAAGAGACCCGACGGCATGAAATTAGTCTCTTGGAAGAGAGGCAAAGCTCTTGTGTCAGGCTCATACCAATGGGTTTTTCAAAACGACTTACGAACTATATCATTAGCTTGGACATAAAGACGATAACGGACTCACCACCTCTCACTTTATCCCAAATATATGTCAGGTGGAAGAAGGGTCGAAACGATTTAATTGTCTACACCTCTGCCTACCTGTATTGGGAATGGCGCGAAGATATTTATTTATTTATGATTAGTTGAAAGAGAAGCTACGTAAGTAAATATTAATAATATGTTTCTAACTAATATAAATCTAATTAAATGAAAATTATCATTATGGGAAAAACCTGTTGGCTTCAAAGAACCACATTAATTCAAATTAGATACAAATAATCTTCATACTCACCTTCAAATAACAAAAGGAATTGTAAATTTATTAAGTGATACTATGAAAACAAGTTCCAAAAAGATATTTAATCGTCGGAAATCGTCGGCTGTCAGTCGGAACAGCAATTAAATAAACACTGCAATAACCTTACACTTTATGAAAACCACTTTTAATTCTTTTTTGGCAAAAGATAATAAAATCTAAAGTACTCCTTTTATTACGTATTTTATTTTTCAGCGTATATCCAGTTGAAATCTCGCATGATGCGCAATGGTTTCTCTAATTACATCCAGTTATATCGATATCGGTCATTAATTATTATATATTATGCAAAAAACTCGAAAAGTAACATTGTTGAATAAAAACTATAATCACTAATCGAATTATGACACTACTTTGTCATCATTCTGGTGGCATTTGACATTTGACAATGCGAATTCTTCTGAGCAGAGGAGAAAAATTCATATGTATTTATTTACATATGAGTTTGAGTTGATTAATATCCTAATTTTAGTTATTGTGAATAAAATACTTATATCAATCACAACTACGACAATGTTAAAATTACTTAAAGAATAATCACTAGGTTAAAGCTAATAAGAGCATGCTTTCATAAGGTATAGCTTGAACGGTACCACATATGTTTTTTAAAATAAAGAAAGACAATATATTGAATAATGAAACGTGCTGCAGATTATTTGCCACAAAAATTTTGCAAAAAGAGGCGACCCTCTGATGACAGGGAAAGTACAAGCCGGCACAAAACTTTAACCCCTGTTGAATTTTCCGATTCAGATTTTAATTTTCTAGATTATAAACACCAAATAAATAAGATATTTACTTATAGTAATGATACCAACACAGTTACAAACAATTTGGACGATTTTTGGATGTTTGTGAATAAATATCAAGCTACATTAAAGAAGGCAGGGAAACCAGTGCTTTGTTTTGAAAATGAAGATAAAGCTCAAAAAAATGAACTGGGAATTCCATTAAGATTTTCAAAATTCGAATGCATAAATTTTTGCTCAAATATTAAGTTTATGGATAATGTTACTGATAATAGAGGAAAAAAGAAACTTGACAAAAAGATATTTGATTCACTTTTGAATATTGTATCAATATACTTAGATTTTAAAAACAAAGAGAAGCTTGATAAACTGAAGAAGTTGAGACAAACTCAGAGAGATTTGCCAGTTGCAAAATATAGGTCTGTAAAAATAATTCTATTATAGTTTGTATAATATTAATATGACAATTTTACTCCTAAATGTCTATCAGATTGTATTAAAAAAGCCACAATTGCCCAGGGGTTGGGTGATCAGAATTCCCCGACCCTAGTTTGATTCCCAAGGCCCATACCAATGGGTTTTTTAAAAATCTTGTATGAATTATGATGTTTGCTTAGACATATAGATGATGACAGGCTCACAACCACTCCCAAAAATGTCTTTGGTGGAAGGTATGTTGAAGTGACTAAATTGTCTAGACTTTTCATTGTATTATCTTTGTTGTTTTTTTTTACAATTGCTTATTCAAACTACTTGGCAGTTTGAATATGCAAATTGTAAAAAAATTGCAAATTGTAAAAAAATTGTTGTCTCCTTGAGGACTGCAGATAGAGGGCACTTTTTCTATGATTTAAATAGTAATAAATAAAATTAGCTGCAAGAACCCAGTTTAAAATATAAGTACATCTTATAAATAAATCTATCTTATTCAAGCATTTTGTAGGTCACTACCAACTATATAATACCACTATGAAATATAAATAAAAAATATTTATTTATATTTTTTTAAGTGAATAAGTACTTGACACATTTAATTTTTTTCAATTTTTTTTAGAAATGAAATACAAGAGGCAGTGAAAAATGAAAAAGTTGTGATAGTTGCTGGTGATACTGGCTGTGGAAAGTCAACACAAGTACCCCAATACTTACATGATGCAGGCTTTCAAAATATTGGTAATTGTTGTAGATATTTAGAATGTATTGCAAGTATGGCAAGGTAGCAATAGCTTTGTGTTTTTTTTTAGTAAAAGAAAATTAATAATACAACAAATTATAGAACTCCCTTGCTTATTCATTATTAAACCTAATAATGATATTGATAAATTAAAAAGTAAACATCATTGCAGAAAAAGTAAACATGACTTGAAGAAACATCTTTAATTTTTTTGCAGCATGTACTCAACCGAGACGAATTGCATGCGTTTCACTATCTAAGCGAGTGGCTTATGAGACTCTTACACAGTTTGAGAGCAAAGTTGGCTACCAAATACGATTTGAGAAGAGCAAATCCGCAGATACTAAAATATGTTTTATAACCGAAGGACTTCTGTTGCGTCAGGTATTGATTGATATGCAAGTTTATTGTTATTTATATATTTTTTGAATAGCTTATTGAGTAGGCTTTAGCTTAGATGAGTGGAGTAACAGTAAAAATGTAGTGGTAGTAAAAATGGTGGTGGTACACAGACACTGTGATCTAATTATTTTATATTAAGGGACAATGATGGCATAAACTTAAAAAAGACATAGAAAAGTTAATTTTCTGATGTAGGTCAAAAATTATTACTTTTAAAATAGAACAATATGGAATAAAAGCTTTGCTCCAAAACTTATTCCAAGAAAGACTTATGTCCACAAGGCTCAAGACAAAATCCGTTTAAAAATACTTGTCATAGAGAATTTTGTTCATTTATTTTTATTAATAATAACAAGTTGTGGTTATTTACTAATTTTATTTTATGCGCCAAATAAAAACAACACTTGAGAGCCGGGTGATTGAAATTCAAGTCATGAGTTTGATTCTCGAGTGGCAGACTCGTATTAATAGGTTTATTAGTACGAGCTTACGTACCCTTTATATTACATTATGTTAGCTGTGGTTTAATGACTTGGCGACGGGCTTACCACCTGGCACCCAAAAAAAGTCTTCAGAGGAAGACAGGTCGAAGGAACTTAATTGTCTAGACCTCTACTTATATTGTGAATGAATATCTATGTTTTTGGAATGGCGTGAAGATACTATATTATTATTATCAAAAAAGAATATACATTTATATACTAAATTGGGTTTATCCCTTACCATGTAAATTCAGTTTTCTTTTTGTATAACTAAGAAATAGAAATGGACCAATAATCAGAAATTTAGAAGTCAGGATAGCCGAGTGGTTCGGTGGTCGGAATTTCGAGTCGAGAGACCCGAGGTCGATACCCAAGTGGCAGGCTCGTACCAATGAGTTTTTCAAAAACTTATCTACGAATTATATCGTTGGCTTGGACGTAAAGGCGGCGACGGAGTCACCACCTGTCACGTTGTCCCGAAAATATCTTCGGTGGAAGGTGGGTCAAAGGGACTTAATTGTCTAGACTAGACCTCTGTCTACCCCTGTATTGGGAATTGCGTGAAGATATTTATTTATTTATTTACCAATAATCAGGCTCTGTGGAACACCCATTGATATTTTTGATCCAGTCAACTCCTACAATTGATATTATTTTTTACAAATCTATTCCTTGTGCCATAGTGACGAGGAATTTGCGTTAAGGTAATACTCGATTGAGCCCAGCGCCATGTACATTATTTCATCTCTATCTCTGACAATGTTGCTCCGCTTACCGATGTCCTCGTAAATTAAATTTATATTTTAAAATTATAAAGATTTTTTAAGCATATAAGGTATGCTGAACTTTTGTTATTAAATCTCTGATTAAAATTTCAGATGTCTTCGGAAAACCTTCCAAACTACGATGTTATCATTTTAGATGAGATTCACGAAAGGCATCTTATGGGAGACTTTCTTCTAGGCGTGTTGAAATGCCTCATACACAGTCGTAATGATATAAAGTTAGTACTCATGTCTGCCACAATTAATATTAAACTCTTTGAAGATTACTTTTCTGCAGAGTCTGCTGTAGTTATCCAAGTAAGTTTTATTTTTATCTGGTATTAAATTCAGAATCTGTGTGCCAACCATGTTGTTTATAGCACCTTCTTATCCATGGGAAAGGAAGATGTCCACTCAATCAGTAAACTGTATAAAGACACAAGTTTGCGCGTTTACCGCTAAAAAGAAACACTTCGTCGTGTCACCTCATTTTGAGAGCACTCACCTAGTTGCCTCAGCCAGTATCGGAATCCTTGGCGTCGACATATCGAGCGACGTTCAGTTTCGCGGTCACTTGGAAGGGAAGGCCAAATTGGCCTCTAAGAAGCTTGGCGTACTTGCAACTTTATAAGGCGCAGGTTCGGCCGCAGTGTCAGCTCCTTCCATTTGACCGTATCCAACGAAGAGCGGCTCGAATCGTCGACGACCATGTTCTATCTGATGAGGCTAGATCACCTGGCATTGCGAAGAGACGTTGCATCTCTTTGCATTGTTTACAAGATTTACTATGTGGAGTGCTCCGAGGAATTGTTCGGATTAATCCCAGCCGCTGAATTTCACCATCGTACTTTACGGCATAGGCAAAAATTCTATCAACACCATCTTAATGCTTGGCATTTCACCACAGTGCGTTTTTCGCGGAATTTTCTGCCACGCACTTGCACTTTATTGAATTTGCTGCCGTCAGCGGTTTTTCCGGACCGATACGACTTAGGGACCTTCGAGAAAAGAGCCTATACCTTTCTCAAAGGCCGGCAACGCATCTGCTATGCCTCTCGTATTGCGGATGTTCATAGGCGGCGGTAATCACTTACTATCACGTGAGCCACCTGCTCGTTTGCCTCCCTTCCCTATAAATTAAGAATAGTTTATATGACATAGTCTATTTTGCCGTGTGGTAACGATGTACGAATATTGCCAATCCCTTTCTTCCCATGGGTGTCGTAAGAGGCAACTAAGGGAAACAGCCTAGAATATCCTAAAGGCAACAGATAAGTGGCAGGATAACCATCTCTAAAAATATCAGACCAAAAAATTGAGACCGAAGATGGGCAGCAGCGTCTGAGGAGCGAATGGTCTGCTACTGCGATCGCCAATCCGCCTGCCAAGCGTGGCGATTATGGCAAATGCTCCCCTTGGGAGAGGTCTATGTCCTGCAGTGGACTTTAACAGGCAGTTATTTATGTATGTATGTATGTATGACATCTCCCAGGTGGCAGGCTCATATAAATTCAATTTTTTTAAAAGTTTTGTACGATTTATATCGTTGGCATGGACATTAAGTTAGCGACTGGCTCATCACAAGATGATTCGAGAGTCACTTGTCTATGAATATCCGCAACGCTACGGAGAAAAGACGGAAGCGGCAGATGTGCTGTTGACCTTTAAGGAAGTTAATTGACTCAGGCGTTACTTTGCGGAAATTCATTGTAAAGTTGTTATTGAATTATTATATTGTTATGTTACTTTTTATTATATTTTATATTTGCATGCGGAATGGTGCGAAGTAATTATTCAATAACAACTTTAAAGAAGTAATAGAAAAGGGGAGAGGACAGGAATGTGAAAGGGATATTTAGCCTCTTGTTATCTCAGTCACAGGGCGAAACACAGAAGAACGCCAACATCTTCTTTAAATTTGTATTCTGCCCTAGGTAGGTATTAATATTAAGGTTGCCTATTAGTGCAGTGTCGAAAGTATTTGCCACCTCTACCATGTGGTATATTCAATCAACAGTGAACTGAATAGTTGAATTCATATGACCTGACCTAATATTGATATAATTCTACAGGTACCAGGAAGACTGTATCCAATAGATTTGCATTATAAACCTATTTTTATAGAAGAAAAACCGACCAGAGATGACAGACTTGATCCTCAACCATATGTGCAAATAATGCAACTGATTGATAGTAAATATCCTAGTAAGTGGAATTTTATTACTCAAAATTGCCTTTCAACCGCCAACATTTGTGCAAATTTTTGTACGTGCTACTGTATTTTAAGCCATTGCCAAAAAGTATAGGAAATTGATGTAATAACCATAACTGCAGCGTGAAAGAGTGTACTCAAATACTAAGTCACTTCGCGAATCTGGAAGAAGCGAAAGAGGTATGTAAGGATCGTGACACTTGGCGATCTGTTCTCTCTGACTAGTTAGAGACGAGTCATCGCCAAGCCACAGCCAAAGTTCAAGTCTTAACCAGGACAAACTTTGTCTATCGTAAGCTTTATTTTTTAGGAATAGGGTGAAAACGAGCTAAAAGAAAATCATAAAAAGAAGAAGGTTAAAAATGCGATTTCATCGCTAAGGATAATTATACAATTTTTTGGGACATCATCACATACATTGCTCTGATCCTAATGTAAGATGCTAAAACACTTGTGTTATGGAAATCGGAAACAACGAAGGCACCACAAACACCCAGACTCGAGAAAATGTAGAAAGTATTTTTTTCTACATTGACCCGTCCGGGAATCTAACCATGAAAACCGATGTTTACGCCACCCGTCCATGGTGATCGTCAAACAAAAATTTGCCACTAGCCCACTATGATTAAAGGAATGGAAGAGAAAAGAGGAAAGGAAGGAGTCTGCCACCATTAACGCAGACTACCTGGTCTGCGTTAATGGTCGAGTGACATTCACACCGGTTTGTAAGTTCGCCTTTTCTGAGGTCAAGGATTCGATTCCTGGATAGGTTAATGTAGAAAACTACTTTTTTTATATTGTCTCCTGTCTGGGTGTTTGTGATACTTTCGTTATTTCTGTTTTCATACCATAAATGCTTTAGCTACTTATTTTTTGGATTCAGCAATGTATGTGATATCTTTATCTTAAATAAATAAATATCTTCACGCAATTCCCAATACAGTGGTAGACAGAGGTCTAGTCTAGACACTTCAGTCCCTTCGACCCACCTTCCACCGAAGATATTTTCCGGAAAACGTGACAGGTGGTGAGCCCGTCGCCGTCTCAATATCTCTATCTATTTATAATTTATTTAAATTTGAATATGTTGTATGTATGTCTTTTGAGGCCATTACAGATAATTTCACAATTTCATAGAGGCTTATGGCATTTTTCAAATCATCGCATATGTTAACAGGTGACGAAAGAGGTGACATGTTAATATTCATGTCGGGAGTGCAGGAGATCACATCTATATGTGATGCTGCGCTACAATATGCCGAGAAAACTAAGAAATGGATTGTACTTCCTCTTCACAGTGGCCTGTCGCTAATCGAGCAAGATAAAGTAAGTTACGTGTTGATTATGTATTAAAGAATGTAGAATTTATAAGATCGATATATTAAAGTCACGATAGCCGAGTCGGGATTTCGAGTCGAGAGACCCTAGTTTGATCCCCAGGTGGCAGGCGCATACCAATAGGTTTTTCAAAAAAACTTATTTGCGAATTATATCGTTGGCTTGGACATAAAAGACGGCGACGGGCTCACCACCTGTTACGTTGTCCCGAAAATATCTTCGATAGAAAGATACAAATATACTTTTACATAAATACTTATAATAAATACATACACAATAAATAAATATGTCATACATTCGATATACTTAAGAAAATATTGTCAGTTCCTAAATATTTCTTTATTAATTTATCGATCTCATAAATTTTTATCTTCACGCCATTCCCAATAGAGGGTGGACAGAAGTCGAAATTCCGACCACCAACCAATCCGCTATCGTGACTTTTAATTGTTTATAATTTGTATAAAATGTAAAGGAGATAAAGTTAAAATAAAATATTTGTTTCTTCGCAGGTTTTTGATTATCCACCGGAGGGTGTCCGGAAATGCATAGTTTCTACTAACATAGCTGAAACATCCGTGACCATAGACGGAATACGATTCGTTGTGGATTCAGGCAAGGTACTTCAGAAATACCATTAAAATCACTTCACACCTTTCTCAATAATGGGGTAGACATGGTTCTAGACAATTTAGTCCTTTCGACCCACCTTCACAGACAATGTGACAGGTGGTGAGGCGGTCGACGTCTTTATATCCAAGCCAACGATATAAAACGTATATGAATTTTGAAAAAAACTCATTGACAAAAGAGCTTGTCATTTGGGGATCGAACTCGGGTCTCTCGACTCGGATCCCGATCATCCAACCTCTCGGCCATCGTGACTTTGAGAAATACAGTTTGATCTAAATATTTCCAACAGTAAAAGCAAGCCCAGTGGTTGGGTGATCGCAATTCGAGTCAAGAGACACGAGTTCGATCCGGTTGGTCGATCCGGTCGAACTTATAGGTTTTTTAAAAAACTTAGTACGATGTATATCGTTGGCTTGGACATAAAGGCGGCGACGGGTTCACCACTAGTCACGTTGTCCAAAAAATATCTGCGGTGAAAAGTGGGTGGAAACGACTTAATTGTGTAGACTTCTTTCTACCCCTGTATTGGGAACGGCGTGCATATATTTAAAGTGACGTATAACTTGTAATACAGTGTGGTAACTGCGTAAGAATATTGCCACTCCCTTTCTTCCCATGGGTGTCGTAAGAGGCGACTAAGGGAAACTGCCTTAAATAATGTTATGGCAACCGATAGATGGCGGGATAATCATCTCTAAAAATATCAGACCAAAATAATCAGACCAAGATGTAGAATAGAAGGGGGTCATTGTAGAAGCGTGCTCGTCGCGACCCCTGCCAGCCCTTTTCAGGGCTGCAATTCTATACAGCTGCGCACCCATGCCAACGAGGGTTAGGGCGTCCCCCCAACGCGACGCACACCAGTTCGTCCCCGTTGGTGTGGAATGCAGCGAGCAAAGCGGCGATGGGGACCGCCACCCGTCACGCACAGCCCGACACGGCGGAAGGTGGAGGACGGAGTGCAGAGTTGGCACGTGGAATGTTAGAGGAGGAATGAGAGATGAGACGAATGAGTTGATTGAAATAATGAAAGAAAGAGAATTAGATGTCGTGTGTTTGTCGGAGACCAAGCGGAAGGGCAGCGGTACTGAAGAGCTCCCTGGCGGGGCGTTAGCTCTATGGTCCGGAGTCCCGGAGAGCGAGAGCGCCTGCCAGGGAGTGGGGGTGCTGCTGTCGTCTCGGTTGGTCGATGTTATGACTGAATATAAGGTTGTGAACTCGAGACTTCTCTGGGTTCGCTTTAAATTAGGACTGACGAAGTTATTCCTTTTGGCTGTTTATGCGCCGGTAGCTTCGTCGTCCAGAGCTGAGCTGGAGGAGTTTTGGGAGAATGTAAGAGAAGTTCTTGACTTGGTTAGAGGAAACGAAAGAATTGTTGTATGTGGTGATTTGAATGGATGGGTTGTTACCGCTCGGCCAGGGTACGAGTCGGTGCTTGGAATGTTTGGTGATAAAAGGGTTAACGATGCTGGCAAGCTTATACTGTCTGTATGCAAATGGTCTTGTTGTGACAAACACTATGTTTAGTCACAAGAATATCCATATGTATACTAGAACAAGAGAGAATGAGAGAAGTATGATCGATTTATTCCTGGTGGATTCCTGCGAAAACAGGTGATGGATACGCGAGTGTTCCGGGATGCTGACCTGGGAACAGATCACTATTACTAGATTTAGGGGTCTGTTCGCGGGTTGGCGCCACCGGACGGCGATACCAGAACCACAGTCGGTCGGTAGCATCCGAAGCTGGAAGCTTCAGGAAGCGGACACTAGGGATAAATATCAAGCAAGGGTAGCCGAAAAGCTGGACAGCATCGATGTCAGGAAAGAATGTGTGGAAGAAATATGGCAGAGCCTTAGAGATGGAATGGTTAGTGCAGCGGAAGACGTGTGAGGAACTGTGAAAAGAGGTAGAAGTATTAAGGGTGATGCATGGTGGAATGACGAAGTGAAAGAAGCAGTAAATAAGAAGAAGAAAGGTTGGAAGGACCCGGAGTGGTGCGACAGCCTTAAGAATGAATAAAGTGCTTTTGGGAACCAATGACGTCCTCTCAGAAAAATCGGACGTCATGCAGCGATGGAGCGAATTTTATGGAGAGATGTATGCGTGTGATGATCTTAGTGGAGGATCCGGGGGTGACGCCGTGACTGGTACGCCAGACTCGGACCTCGATGACACTGAGGTCATCAGTATGAAAGAGATTGAATGTGCGATTAGAAGTTTGAAATGTGGTAAGGATGCGGGACTAGACAGAGTTACTGCTGAAATGGTCAAGTATGGTGGGCCACGCGTCTGGGACAGCTTTCATCTGCTGTGCAATTTGTGCTGGCGAACGGGGGCTGTTCCGGATGATTGGCGATCCGCGGTCATTGTGCCTTTATATAAAGGTAAAGGTTCACATTATGACTGCGGGTGCTATCGGGCGATCAGCTTGACCAGTTTAGCAAGTAAAGTTTACTCGAAGGTTTTGACACGGAGGATGCAAGAGAAATCGGAAAGATTTCTATGGGAGGCACAATGCGGATTTAGACCTGGAAGAGGATGCACGGATCAAATGTTTCCTCTCCGCATGGTCACAGAGAAGCTTCTGGCTGCTAACCAGAAGATTTTCTGTGCTTTTGAGGATCTTGAGAAAGCATTTGATAAGGTTGTAAGGAAGAAAATGTGGGAACTGTTGCCGGGGTATGGTGTGGATGGTCGATTGCTAAGGGCTGTGCAGTCACTTTACTGTGACTGTAAAGCCTGTGTGCGGGTAGGGCATGACCTGTCACCCATGTTTAGCGTCCAAACGGGTGTAAAACAGGGTTGTGTCATGTCTTCCTGGCTGTTCATACTGTATCTCGACAGTTGTTTACAGAAGCTGAGAGATAGCTGTTTGGGTGTGAAATTGGGTGACATAAAAGTAAATTGTCTGCTGTATGCTGATGATGCAGTGCTTATTGCACCATCAGAGGCAGAACTGCAGGCATTAGTCACGTGTATGAAAGAAGAATGTGAAATTAATGGTCTCCGTTTGAATGCTAATAAAACTAAGGTTCTGGTATTTGAAAGGGACGAAGAAAGAACGAAGTGCGAAATTTGGGTAAATCAGGAATGTCTAGAACAGGTGAATGAAATTGTATACTTGGGGAGTGCGTTTAGCCGGGATGGAAGATGTGATTTAGTTGTGGACAGGCGTGTCGCTGTCGGGAACAAAGACAATGGTGCCCTGACTGCGTTAATCAAAAGGCAAGGCGTTGTGAAAAGTGCACGCCTTGCAATACATAACGCAGTGTTGGTACCGACTTTGTTATATGGCAGCGAAACCTGGGTATGCCAGAAGAAGCATAAAAGCAGGTTGAATGCAGTGGAGATGCGATCTCTTCGTAAAATGTGCGGCCTTACCATGGCCGACCGAAAGCGAAACGAAGAGATTCGCAATATGGCAGGAAACATGACCTTGTCTCAAAAATGGATAAGGGCGTGCTTCGATGGTTTGGGCACGTTGAGCGAATGAGTGAAGACCGAATGGTGAAGAAATTATATAGCGCGAAAGTTAATATTAAAAGGTGTCGAGGTAGACCGAGACTAACTCGAAGACCATGTGAGCAAATTGCTCGAAGAGGGAGGGTCAAGAGTACTCGGATACCTAGACGTGCATGTATGAAGAAGAATGTGAAATTAATGGTCTCCGTTTGAATGCTAATAAAACTAAGGTTCTGGTATTTGAAAGGGACGAAGAAAGAACGAAGTGCGAAATTTGGGTAAATCAGGAATGTCTAGAACAGGTGAATGAAATTGTATACTTGGGGAGTGCGTTTAGCCGGGATGGAAGATGTGATTTAGTTGTGGACAGGCGTGTCGCTGTCGGGAACAAAGACAATGGTGCCCTGACTGCGTTAATCAAAAGGCAAGGCGTTGTGAAAAGTGCACGCCTTGCAATACATAACGCAGTGTTGGTACCGACTTTGTTATATGGCAGCGAAACCTGGGTATGCCAGAAGAAGCATAAAAGCAGGTTGAATGCAGTGGAGATGCGATCTCTTCGTAAAATGTGCGGCCTTACCATGGCCGACCGAAAGCGAAACGAAGAGATTCGCAATATGGCAGGAAACATGACCTTGTCTCAAAAATGGATAAGGGCGTGCTTCGATGGTTTGGGCACGTTGAGCGAATGAGTGAAGACCGAATGGTGAAGAAATTATATAGCGCGAAAGTTAATATTAAAAGGTGTCGAGGTAGACCGAGACTAACTTTCGAAGACCATGTGAGCAAATTGCTCGAAGAGGGAGGGTCAAGAGTACTCGGATACCTAGACGTGCATGTATGAAGAAGAATGTGAAATTAATGGTCTCCGTTTGAATGCTAATAAAACTAAGGTTCTGGTATTTGAAAGGGACGAAGAAAGAACGAAGTGCGAAATTTGGGTAAATCAGGAATGTCTAGAACAGGTGAATGAAATTGTATACTTGGGGAGTGCGTTTAGCCGGGATGGAAGATGTGATTTAGTTGTGGACAGGCGTGTCGCTGTCGGGAACAAAGACAATGGTGCCCTGACTGCGTTAATCAAAAGGCAAGGCGTTGTGAAAAGTGCACGCCTTGCAATACATAACGCAGTGTTGGTACCGACTTTGTTATATGGCAGCGAAACCTGGGTATGCCAGAAGAAGCATAAAAGCAGGTTGAATGCAGTGGAGATGCGATCTCTTCGTAAAATGTGCGGCCTTACCATGGCCGACCGAAAGCGAAACGAAGAGATTCGCAATATGGCAGGAAACATGACCTTGTCTCAAAAATGGATAAGGGCGTGCTTCGATGGTTTGGGCACGTTGAGCGAATGAGTGAAGACCGAATGGTGAAGAAATTATATAGCGCGAAAGTTAATATTAAAAGGTGTCGAGGTAGACCGAGACTAACTTTCGAAGACCATGTGAGCAAATTGCTCGAAGAGGGGAGGGTCAAGAGTACTCGGATACCTAGACGTGCATGTATGAAGAAGATGATGAATTTGAAAGAAGCGAAAGAAGTATGTAGGGATCGTGACACTTGGCGATCTGTTACTCTCTCTGGCTACTCCGTCAGGGATTGTGCGTGAAGATAAAAAAAAAAGATGGGCAGCAGCGTCTGAGGTGCGAGTTGTATGCTACTGCGATCGCCAAACCTCCTGCCTAGCGTAGCGATTATGGCAAATCTTCCCTATGGCAGAGGCCTATGTCCTGCAGTGGACTTTAACAGGCCGTTATGTATGTATGTATAACTAGTAATTTGTTAACCCTTGTTACTCATTTTAAATTATCCATAATTACTCTATAAAGTATCGTCTCAATCTCTTTTACATCACTAAGTAATGATATTAATTTATTAGTTTTTATAGGTCAAGGAGATGAGTTACGATTCGTCCACAAAAATGCAGAGATTGAAAGAGTTTTGGATTTCCAAAGCGAGCGCGGATCAAAGGAAAGGCAGAGCCGGGAGAACAGGTAAGAAAAACATAAAGGTCGCTTTTACATTTTTTTATAATAAAATATAAATATTTTATCGACGCATTTGAAATCGTTTTGGTCCAAATTATAACTAAATAGACAATCAATAAGAAAGAAAAAGAAAGAAGCTAGAGAAGTTATTATTATTTGTTAAAATCACCACTCAATTTTCCATATCGCGGTAGGCAGAGGTCTAGACAATGAAGTTCGAACGGAGTTTCGACAAGAAAGACTAACACTTTCAAAAGAGGAAAAACTGACTTCTGAAAAGTCTATTTATTGAAAAATCTATTCACATACTTTTTAAGCTCTTTTAGCACATGATTTATGAAAAAAAAACACAAATTTCTCGAATCCTGGTTACTTTATTATTCTGGAGCCACAATACTCTACTCTACTCTTCTCTACTAAGTAGTGGATAGTATTCTGGAAGTGAGCCAAGAACCCTTTATTCCACATTTGACATTATTCATTATCTCAAGCAGTTAACACACATCCTTTAAACAAATCAAAATCAAAATCATTTGTTCGTCGAAATAAGAAATATAAATGCCATATAACAATTTTATTTTTTTAATAATTATTAAAAAGTCACGATAGCCGAGTGGTTTGGTGGTCGGAATTTAGAGGGAGAGACCCGAGTTCGATCCCCAGGTGGCAGGCTCATGCCAATGGGTTTTTCTAAAAACTTATGTACGAATTATATCCTTGGCTTGGACATAAAGACGTCGACGGGCTCACCACCTGTCACGTTGTCCCGAAAGTATCTTCGGTGGAAGGTGGGTCGAAGGGACTTAATTGTCTAGACTAGACCTCTGTCTACCCCTGTATTGGGAATTGCGTGAAGATATTTATTTAGAAAAAAAAAAAAACTAACACACCAGGTCCCGGCGTGTGCTACCGTATCTATTCCGAGCAACAGTACACTGACATGGAGCCGTTCAGTACTCCGGAGGTGAGCAGAGTGCCACTGGCCTCGCTGTTGCTTCTGATGAGCTCACTGGGAGTGAACGACGTCCGAAGGTTTCCCTTCCTCGACACCCCGCCGGATGAAGCCATCGAAAACGCCATACTGGAGCTGAAACAGCATGTAAGTGTTTTTATTTTTATAATATATGTCGGCGTAGGGTAGGCAACTCGTTGTTAGATCCGTCTTGAGCCAAATCAGAAAACTGATCTAAATGGGTGGAAACGCAGTAAGTTAGACACAGGAAGACGACCATTCACACTGCCGTCCGTTTCCTAAGTGAAGCCCCGAGAATATTCTGAAGACACTTTATATCAGTCAAATGACATTCACAACACATTGTAGTCAAATCCGCTCTGTCTCTTCCTGTGTCGACCTTACTCAAGCGCACCACTTGACGTTTCCGAAGACTTTTAATAGATGGCGTTGTAACCAAAATTGATGCCTTATCTTGATTCTGCGACATATAAATAAATATCTTCACGCATTTCCCAATACTTATTATAGTCTAGACAATTAAGTCCCTTCGACCCACCTTCCACCGAAGATATTTTCGGGACAACGTGACAGATGGTGAGCCCGTCGCCGTTTTTATGTCCTAGCCAAGTATATAATTCGTACATAAGTTTTTGAAAAACCCATCGGTACGAGCCTGTCACCTGTGGATCGAACTCGGGCCGGCAATTTCCTATGAGGTTTAAATAACGACTTCTATTTAAACTCACTTTTCTTCGAAGCTTATTTGTGACAACATGACAGGTGGTGAGCCTGTCGCCGTCAAGCTAACAGTACAATATACTTATATATATATATATATTTAAAAAAAGTGCTTTTCCACCATTTTCAATACTGGGGTAGACACAGGTACAAGCCTTCGACGTAAACTGTACATAAATTTTTGAAAAATAAAACCCTATAGGTATGAGCCTACCACCTGCTCGATCTAACGGCTCGTCGATCTCGGGTATCTCGATTTGAATACCGATCACTGAACTACTATCGTGATTTAATTAGATAAAAAAAAATATTTCATTGACTAAGACATCTCACCGTACTCCAGGGGGCATTATCGTCAAATGAAAAGTTAACATCGCTCGGCAGAGCTTTGGCGAACTTGCCAGTTGAGGTGTCACTGGCTAAAGCCATTGTTATTGGCAGTGCGACCCTGCCCCCTCATAAACGGGACTCGACCCTGGCACTCGCCGCGGCCCTTGGCATCAGGTCTATTTTCACAACGAGGGCTCACAGGGATTTTGAATGCGAGGTGAGAACATGCTTTATGTATAAAATTAGCACAAATAATTTACTAACAGATGATATATATATATATATATATATATATATATATATATATATATATATATATATATATATATATATATATATATATATATATATATACTGTAGATTCGCATTTTATTGGTATTGTAGTTGTAAATTTAAGAGTTATGTGTAACAGATTAAAAATTCCTCAATAAATTCCTGTCATTAATGATTTAAATAATTAATAAATTATACATACATAGATAGGGACAACATCACATTGGTCTGATCCCAAAGTAGCTTAAGCACTTGTATTATTTAATCAGAAACAACGAAGCTACCACCACAAACACCCTGATCCGAGAAAACGAAGAAAAAGTGTTTTCTACATCGCTCCGAACGGTAATCGAACCCGGGACCTCAGACACCAGGAAAACCGGTGCACGCCACTCGTCTACAGAGGTCGTCAAGTACGAACGAACGAATGAATGAATGTTTGACCGAACACATGAATGAGTGAATGAATGTGGGAATGAATGAATGAATGGAATGTTTATATAACATCCGAGTTATTGGCTGCTCTCAACAGACCGCCAGGAAACCGGACGAGTCCGACCACGGGGATCCACTGACGCTGCTGTCGCTGTACTGCGCTTGGCTGAGCGTGAAGGCGGGGGGGAGGGGCGGCAGGGACTGGTGCCGGCGCAGGGGGATAGAGGAGCAGCGCTTCTACGAGCTGACCAAACTGGCCGCTCAGCTGCGTGGTTTGTTACAGGTGTGGTTCGCCTTGTATTCACGAGTTGGCTTGAAGAAAGAAATACGCAATTCCCAATACGGGGGGAGACAGAGGTCTAGTGTAGACGATTAAGTCCGTTTGATCCACCTTGCACCGAAGATATTTTCGGGATAACTTGACGGGTTGTGAGCCCGGCGCCGTCTTTATGTCCAAGCCAACTATATAATTCGTACATAAGTTTTTGAAAAACCCATCGGTACGAGCCTGTCACCTGTGGATCGAACTCGGGCCGGCAATTTCCTATGAGGTTTAAATAACGACTTCTATTTAAACTCACTTTTCATCGAAGCTTATTTGTGACAACATGACAGGTGGTGAGCCTGTCGCCGTCAAGCTAACAGTACAATATACTTATATATATTTAAAAAAAGTGCTTTTCCACCATTTTCAATACTGGGGTAGACACAGGTACAAGCCTTCGATGTAAACTGTACATAAATTTTTGAAAAATAAAACCCTATAGGTATGAGCCTACCACCTGCTCGATCTAACGGCTCGTCGATCTCGGGTATCTCGATTTGAATACCGATCACTCAACTACTATCGTGATTTAATTAGATAAAAAAAAATATTTCATTGACCAAGACATCTCAACGTACTCCAGGGGGCATTATCGTCAAATGAAAAGTTAACATCGCTCGGCAGAGCTTTGGCGAACTTGCCAGTTGAGGTGTCACTGGCTAAAGCCATTGTTATTGGCAGTGCGACCCTGCCCCCTCATAAACGGGACTCGACCCTGGCACTCGCCGCGGCCCTTGGCATCAGGTCTATTTTCACAACGAGGGCTCACAGGGATTTTGAATGCGAGGTGAGAACATGCTTTATGTATAAAATTAGCACAAATAATTTTTTATTGGTATTGTAGTTGTAAATTTAAGAGTTATGTGTAACAGATTAAAAAATTCCTCAATAAATTCCTGTCATTAATGATTTAAATAATTAATAAATTATACATACATAGATAGGGACAACATCACATTGGTCTGATCCCAAAGTAAGTAGCTTAAGCACTTGTATTAATTAATCAGAAACAACGAAGCTACCACCACAAACACCCTGATCCGAGAAAACTAAGAAAAAGTGTTTTCTACATCGCTCCGAACGGAAATCGAACCCGGGACCTCAGACACCAGGAAAACCGGTGCACGCCACTCGTCCACAGAGGTCGTCAAGTACGAACGAACGAATGAATGAATGTTTGACCGAACGCATGAATGAGTTAATGGATGTGGGAATGAATGAATGAATGGAATGTTTATATGACATCCGAGTTATTGGCTGCTCTCAACAGACCGCCAGGAAACCGGACGAGTCCGACCACGGGGATCCACTGACGCTGCTGTCGCTGTACTGCGCTTGGCTGAGCGTGAAGGCGGGGGGGAGGGGCGGCAGGGACTGGTGCCGGCGCAGGGGGATAGAGGAGCAGCGCTTCTACGAGCTGACCAAACTGGCCGCTCAGCTGCGTGGTTTGTTACAGGTGTGGTTCGCCTTGTATTCACGAGTTGGCTTGAAGAAAGAAATACGCAATTCCCAATACGGGGGGAGACAGAGGTCTAGTGTAGACGATTAAGTCCGTTTGACCCACCTTGCACCGAAGATATTTTCGGGATAACTTGACGGGTTGTGAGCCCGGCGCCGTCTTTATGTCCAAGCCAACTGTATAATTCGTACATTAGTTTTTGAAAAACCCATTGGTACGAGCCTGCCACCTGGGGTACGAACTCAGGTATCTCGACTCGAAATTCCGTCCAAAAAAAATACTGACATGACAAATTAAAAAAATACTGACATGTGTGGGATACGAATTGGTGACCTCCGCCGCGTTGTGAAGATGCACTTATCTCCGAACTACGGTGTCATACACGCAGCAGTTGTATTTTGAATCTTACAGCACCTTTCTGATTTTTGTTATTATGTTAATGAGATTTTTCTTTTTAATTTTTATTTAAAAAAATTCTGTATATGTATGACTCGGTAGAAATATTCCAGGGTCTTCAATTGATTTTTAATAAAAAAAAGTCACGATAGCCGAGTGGTTCGGTGGTCGGAATTTCGAGTCGAGGGACCCGAGTTCGATCCCCAAGTGGCAGGCTCGTACCAATGAGTTTTTCAAAAAACTTATGTACGTATTACATCGTTGGCTTGGACATAAAGGCGGCGACAGGCTCACCACCTGTCACGTTGTCCCGAAAATATCTGCGGTGGAAGGTGGGTCGAAGGGACTTAATTGTCTAGACTAGACCTCTGTCTATCCCTGTATTGGGAATTGCGTGAAGATATTTATTTATTAATTTAAAAAAAAACTCATAGATGTAAAAATCTAAAATAATAACGTTTTTTAGGATAATAATTTAATGGAAAGCCCTGAACCGGAAAATATGTCATCAGCGGAGCGCGCGCTCCGACACGGACAAATGAAACAGTTGAAGGACATGAGAAGGTGAGAATTGTAACCATTTCCTTGAAGCACACACACACACAAAAGTGTATGAACATCTGATCTTACACACACGCAGCTTGGACTGCACTGTGTGTGTGTGTGTGTGTGGCACACACATTTTATATTTAATGCTTATAAAAGACATGCAAACTTTTCTAATATTTTCCTATTTTAAAGTTATTATTTTGACATCACGATAGCCGCGTGGTTGGGTGAACGGAATTCGATTCAAAAGACCCGAGTTCGAGCCCCAGGTGGTAAACTCGTACTAATTGATTTATCCAAAACTGGTTTGTATGATTTAATCGTTAACTTGTACATAATGACGGCAGCGATAGGCTCACTATCCTTCACGTTGTTACAAAAAAATTTCCTTGACAGAGGTCTATGCAATTAAGTCCTTTCGACTAAGGACCTCTGTCTACCCTAATATTTGGAATGGCGTGAAGATTTTATTTAGACAATCCATTTGGTTACTAACCACTATCTTACTTATTATACTAACTTTTCACTTTTAAAACTCGCACGTAAATGTATTTTTTTTAAATAAATACGCATATAGACAATGTCACATACATTGCTCTGATTCCAACGTAAGTAGCTAAAGAACTTGTGTTATGGAATCTCAATAGAGATACCACAATCACCCAACCCAAGACAATTTAAAAAAAAGTGGGTTTCATTCATTCGTTCGGAAATCGAACCCGATACCTCGCAACGTCACTATGAAAACCTGTGCGCACGCCACTCATTCACCTAGGTCTTTTTTTATAGAAAAGGGAGGCAAACGAGCAGGTGGCTCACGTGATGGTAAGTGATTACCGCCGCCCATGAACACACGCAATACCAGAGGCATAGCAGATGCGTTGCCGGCCTTAGAGTGCCCCCCCCCCCCTCAGAATTGGGGGAGGGGGGTGTGTGGGCCTCCGGTTACCTGCACTCACGTGTCTCTACCACTGAAAAATGGTAATGGTATGTTTATGGTAACTTTATGGCTTTTAAAAAGTAAACAAGTTTTATTCTTTTTTTTCCAGACAGTACAAACACAAAGCTGCCGAGGAATCGAAACGCCGGAAGCGATTGAAAATCGATTCCTGGGAGATCGTGGACGATAAATCGGAGGAGGACAATGCGCTGGACATCCGAGACATCGAGTTTCGTATGACGAACGACGCGCAGAGAATAAGGGCCTTGATATCAGGTTCAAGTGCATCTAGCGGCCGGGACCTTATTATGTTGAAGGTAATGTGTAAGTTTTGTATGGACAAAGACATCGATAGCCGGGTGGTTGGGTTATCGGTATTCGAGTCGAGAGACCCGAGTTCAATCCTCATGGACACAAAAAAACATTGGTACGAGACCAATGTTTTTTTTTTCAAAAAAACTTATGTACTATTTAAATCTGGCTTGCACAAACTGATGGCGACGGGCTCACCACCTGTCCTAAAAATGTCTTCGATGGAAGGTGGGTCGAACGGACTTCTGCGGATCTCTGTCTACCTAAGCATTGGTAATGGCGTGAAGATATTATGTATTTTATTTTAAAATTCTGTCATAACTATTTCTATATTTATATCGTTGGCTTGGACATAAAGACGGCGACGGGCTCACCACCAGTCACGTTGTCCCGAAAATATCTTCGGTGGAAGGTGGGTCGAAGGGACTTAATTGTCTAGACTAGACCTCTGTCTGCCCCAGTATTGGGAATTGCGTGAAGATATTTATTATATATATATATATATATATATATATATATATATATATATATATATATATATATATATATATATATATATATATATATATATATATATATATATATATATATATATATATATATATATATATATATATATATATATATATATATATATATATATATATATATATATATATATATATATATATATATATATATATATATATATATATATATATATATATATATATATATATATATATATATATATATATATATATATATATATATATATATATATCTTCACGCAATTCCTAATACAGGGGTAGACAGAGGTCGATATTTATTAATTATTATTTTACTTATATAATACTGTCTCTGTGATTTTTCAGATCGTTCTATGCAGAGCACTGTACCCTCAGGTGGCCGTAGCGGATGAGTTCAACCACTGCAAGGTATGTAAAGTGCAATATTATCACGTTAGCTTAGTGCTTGGGTGATCGGAATTCGAGTTAAGAGACCCGAGTTCGATGCCCAATTGGTGAGCTGGTACTTGTAATGGTGGTAACATAAAGAGGGCGACTGGATCACCACCTGTCACGTTGTCTCGAAAAATATCCTCGGTGACAGGTGTGTCGAAAGGATTTAATTCTCTGAATCTCTGTCTACCCTCGTACTAGGAATAGAGTGAAAATATTTTTTTTATAATTTTCGATTTTTTACTAACATTACATTTTCAGTCTGTTTCAGAGCAACTGTACCACACTTGGAGCAAACCCTTCGTGTTTATCCATCCGACTTCGTACTTCGGTAGGAATCCCAAAACGGTGCAGTTGTGCGAGACGGACGTACAGACGGACGCGCCGCCCGGGTATAAGAGCAAGCTCCCGCTGTCCGCCAGGCATCAGTTGCTGTGCTATTTGTAATGTTATTTTATTGTATATATTAAATTATGTATATTGCCTTGGGTTTAGGTGTTTGTGGTGTCTTCGTTGTTTCGGTTTCCATAACACATGGGTTTAAACTAATTTGGGACACGAGAAATGTATGAGATGATATCCCTATCTATATATGAATGTAGATATTTATATTAAAACAATAAAAAAATTATTACACAAACACAATGTGGAAATATAATTAATATAAATAATATAATAACGCATTTGTTAAATAAAGTAAAAAAAATAATTTTACTAAAAAGACTACGCTAACTAGGCTATTGATGTTAAGTAGGAAAAGGAATATATCGAATACTGTAAGTAATTGAGGAAATACTGTATATTTTAGGGAAAAAATATATTTTGACTTATCACTCAGTCCCAATAGGTCGTGGTAAGTCACGATAGCCGAGTGGTTGGGCGGTCGGAATTTCGAGTCAAGAGACCCGAGTTCGATCCCCAGGTGGCGGGCTCGTACCAATGGGTTTTTCTAAAACCTATGTACGAATTATATCGTTGGCTTGGACATAAAGACGGCGACGGGTTTACCGCCTGTCACGTTGTCCCGAAAATATCTTCGGTGGAAGGTGGGTCGTAAGGGCTTAATTGTCTAGACTAGACCTCTGTCTACCCCTGTATTGGGAATTGCGTGAAGATATTTTTTTTACTCAGTCCCAAACAAAGATTCACAGGTATGTGGGGACTGGACCGATTGTAACAACGGAGAAAACTTAATTCATCACACAAATGTTTGCTCATCGCTGGATTAGAACCCTTACATTTAAAGGCACTAGCAACTGAGCTATCGGGCCTTAAAATTAGTTGTTTTTAATTTTTTTTTATTATTTGATTTGTGTTACAGATCGCTTCTGGAAACAACAAAGCCATACATAGTTAACTCTATGCGAATGCCGGCAGCTCAAACATTGTTGCTCCTGTCACATTCTATAGACACTAACATGGGATTTACAAGGTGAATTTTCTTTCTTAAATGATTATCATTTATACCTATTCATTATATTTAGTAAACAATTGTTATTAAATTAAACGAGAAACAAGTTAATATTTCAACTGACACGGGCGGGGCTTCGTAATAAAAATTAAAAGTTGGCGTTATCGTATTGATAATTCCTAACTGATAAGTCAGGATTATCAAATTGTCACTTGAAAAAGTGATGGCGCCTATGCTAGTAAACATGGCATAGGTAATATAAGAGAATACAGAGTTGGAATTTCAACTGATGCGTTTAAGACATTTGGCTATCGTAGCAGTATTTGAGAGAGGGGGACTTTTATTTTTATTTATTCTTTTAAAGAATACTAGGAATGCCAGATATTATTACAAGGCTAGCGGAAGACGTGATGCAGGAAAAGGGTAAAGGGAAAAGGTCGGGTGATCGTGACCTGGTGAGGACGTCTTCTCCACCAGTGTGCGCAATCGGTAATCGTATATATTCGTGCAACCGTAAGAACTTCGATAGCGCGATGTAGGATTTCGATGTGTTTCCTGAATCCGCCACTAGCGAGCTTCTTATGTGGGGACATAGATGTCGCCACACTAGTGTTTCTGTTAACCCCTTCAATTAAGCTGCAATGCTCGTTTGGACAGATGCACGACAGTGTTAGGTGACGGTTCCAAACCTGGGATAATTTTTCGCAGTCCGCACCCTAAACCATTAGGCTAGTGACGCTTATTTTTGCCAGCACTTGCCTTTCAAATCTGATACTTTACTATAAGAGGCTGATACCGATTGTACGTTTGTAGGTTGGTGTGCGACTCTTGGTTACTTTTGGAGTTTCCCTACCCGGAGACGGGATTAAATTTGTTGCTGAAGGCGATGAAGCTTCGCCAGCGATGGGATTCACTTATTAATAGGAGGCTTGCAGGTTATTAAATTGTTATTAATATTTGTATTTAGGTTGTGTTTCTATAATTCTTAAACAACACACAGCATCTACCACATATTATGGTATTGTATTTATATCTAAGGAGACATTTGTGACCCTTAATCTCTGTATTCTGTTCCGTATCGTCATTGACTTATATATCTGTACTGTATTTATTTATAAATAATATGTGTGTGATGTACGTATATGTTATGTATATGTGTGTATGTGTGTATCTATAATTATTATTTGTATGTATTATAAGTTATACATAACTTGAATTTTTTATTGTACCTTATACATGTTTTTATTTCCTTTTTATGGGTTGCCTGGAAGAAATCGCTTATCAGCGATAAGGCCACCCATTTTACATTTTTTGTGTCTCTCATAATATTTTTGTATATGAAGGTGTACAATAAAGTTATTATTATTATTATAAACAGTAAAGTATATATTTCATTCATTCATTCATTCATTCATTCGTTTCATTTCATTTAAGCATGCATTTCATTTATTAATTTTATTTTATGCATGTAAGGAAGTAAATCTTCTATTGCACAATCTTCTCGAGTGAACAAAATGTACATCTTTATGATCCGGCTCAAAGGACCAGTATTATGTATTTATGATATTGACTCTCATATACACACGTGAACTAAATTAAACGTTAATTTTAATTTTAATTTATGCTTTCATATGAAATCAAATCAAAAAGAGTTTTTATCGACTAACGGACATGAAATTCACTTATTAAACGTCAATATTTTTTTAAATCATTCACCTTTTTCTTTGAGTTCTTCATAAGGTTACTCGAACTGAAAAAAAAATAGGCGAAAGAAACTCCGTAGGTATCGTTGTATATAAAATTTTATAAAGGTAGCAGAGAAAAATCCCATAGACGTATTAGAATCCCATAGATAAAAGAGAAAAAGAAAAAAGTATATCATGTAATGCAGGCCTTACAACAGCGCCAGTTCACAAGCATAATGCTTGTCACAGCTATCGCCATCGCCCACCTCAAACATCTTAAAGGGAAGTGGTCGACCGGCTATACAACGCTGTTTCAAGCAGAGCCTAGCATGACATCTTCAAATTTTCCACTGTTCACTTTAATCTGCCGTTGCTCTTAAAATATAGCTAACAAATATCTTTCTCATATATGCTGGTAGTTTCAAACTAAATGAATTCTTAAACATAAACAACATAAAAAAATGCCATGACAGCGGAGTGGTTGACAGTCAGGTGGCAGGCTCGTACTAATGGGTTTTTGTCGAAATCTATGTACGGTATATATCGTTGGCTTGGACATAAAGACGGCGACGGGCTCACCACCTGTCACGTTGTCCCGAAGATATCTTCGGTGGAAGGTGGATCCAAACGACATAATTGCCTAGACCTCCATCTACCCCTGTATTGGGAATGGCGTAAACATAAACAAAAAATTATTCAGGTGATAATTGATGCTCAAAAACGACAGCCTAATCGTCCTTACCATCATTATTACAACGGCCAGCAAAAGTCCATAGCCTCTTCCGAAAGGTTGTGTTTGACATAATCGTAGTACCAGATACCTTGAACTTTAAACCCTGGACACTGAATGTAGTAAGTATGTTGAATTTCGGTCTGGTATTTTTTAAAATGCTTAACCCGTCATCTGTCGGCATATAACATATATATTTGCATAGCCTATTGCATTTTTAAGGTTTTTCATTCAGTCGCCTCTTATGAACACCCATTGGAAGTAATGCTGTGATATATTTTTAAGCTGTAACCACACCTATATATAATTATCGAATGAGTTGTATTGTAAAAGCGGTTGATAATTAACATAATGCTTTTTTCAGACGCGAATCCTAATAAATCGGTTGAATCGGAACTAGTGAAATCGAAACAAACGACGAATACGTCGTACGAAGAGCAACAGCACGACCTGTCCGTCGATATCAGCTCGTATATGTCTTGCGATGTATGTTATACGATAAAGAGATTGCTGCCGGGCGATTTGAAGGTGTTATACTACGGCGGTGACGAGGCGCAGGCGAATATCGACCCTAATCCATTCGAACACGGCTTCGAATGCCGCGCCAATGAGAAGAAAGGCGGTGTTTATCTGACGGATAATATTGTCTACAATTGGTTAGTTCTTTCACACTTATTAAGCGATCTGTAATAGTCCACGTAGGACGTTGGTCTCTCTCGTTGGAAAAAAAATATACATTCACGCCATTATTAATACAGAGGGTGGGGTAGACAGAGGTCTCGACAATTAAGTCCTTTCAACCCACCTTCCACCGAGGAAATATTTTGGGACAACGTGACAGGTGGTGTGACCGTCGCCGTCTTTATGTCCAATCCAACAATATAAATCGTGCATTAGTTAGGAAAAAACCCTATGCTACGAGTCTTGGGGATCGAACTCGGGTCTTTTGACTCGAATCCCGATCACTCAACCACTCGGCAACAGTATCTTTTCTTCGCCCTTTAGGAAAATTTGCGATATCATAGTTATCACCAAACTATACATTATTTAAAAGCCTATAAATAGGCGTAAAATATACTCTGTAGGTAATCCTAAATAAAGATATTTGGCATAATAACTACGCTCTGAAATCGGATTGGCGATAGCAATACAAAACTCAGTATTTTAGGTGTTACTGTCCATCCTCTACTTATGTTTGGTCGTGTACTTTTCTAGATGTTCATCTCGCTTTTGTTGGTAGCCTGTTGATTTCTAGTATTTTCCTTAGTCGCTACCTTTTGGGAAGTGTAGGGTAGGTTATCAATTAATAGTTTTTTTCATCTTTCAGCGTAGTTGACACAGATTGGAGCTATAGCAGTTATCAAGAAATATACGCTCAACCTTGGACTTGTCCTGACTGTGACTTATCCTTATGCTTATCACCTCTAGAACGGCTCCAACATAAGCAGTTCATGTGCTCTTCTAGAACAGAAGAGAAAAAGATAGAAACCACTAAAGCGCGACGAGAGAATAAACCCAACGCTAAGGAGTATAAGTGCGAAAATTGTAATGAAGTTTTATATATGACGCCCGTTGAAATACTTAAACATAAAAAGAATTGTAAAATTCCTAAATAAACGTTTCTGTTTAGTGTTTTATTAATAAAGTATTCCTATATCTTATAAAAAAACAACATGAATTATTTAAAGCAGTCTATTGCAAATAAAATTTTTTAATTTCTCTAATGACAGTTATTTGCTAAATGTTGATAATTCTAAAATTCCAAATGCAAAAAATAGACGTGTTTGAAAAAGAGAAGCGAATAAGCGCTGCTTCAGAAAAAAAAAACAAACTAAAATCAAATGAGAAATATCTTTATTTTACACTAATAAATACTTTAAAATAAAGTTATTTTGAACACAAATAGTTTTTAAAATAGAAACAATACTTATGACTTTCACAAAAGGTCACTCTGAATATCAGAGAATAAAATTATTGTAAATTTTGAATATAGATATAATGGCATCAAATAAAATTGATTCGAAAGCAATCTATTTCCTAACCAGCTATTACGAAGAAATCGAGCAGCGCTTCTGAACGAGCGGCCGAGTCACGAGTGTCCGTGCCATTCCGGTAATAAAATTAAAAAGAAAAGATAAAGCGCGCGAAAACACTGCCAAGATGGCGTGAACGATATGTAAGAGCAATGTTTTTAATGATCGTCTATCTTGCGCTACTTAGGAGTAATATATCTAACATAATATCATTATATTAATTTCAGACATAATTCAGGAAGATATTTTGGCGAGTCTGGGTTATACAGTTTAGTTTACAGTTTTTATTTTTGTAAATTTTTTTGTAATAGTTAAACAATTACCTTGGCCTTACAATTATGTGTTGTTGCTACAGTAACGTGTCCCAATTAATAGATTGAGATTTAAAAATAAATATGGAATAAATTTTTAGCACGACGCTATTTATTATTACGAGATTCCATAAGTACCAGCGTGCTAAAGAGTGTAGAGACGTCCGTGCGGAATGGCACCGGTCGGGACCGGCGATGTAATGTCAGGCTAGTGATGGGCGGAGCGAGGCGCATCTCTCACGATGACTGCCGGACTCGGCGCGGAGCGTCGTTTTACACTGCTTCATTCTTTGCATTATAATAATGAAATACGGTCGCTTGAAAAAAATTGAGAAATACATCTTAATCTTTATACGCCACGAAATTTTATAAAGCTTACATTGAGTGTTCTAAAGCTTACACGAAGACAACTAGTTATTGGTCTTATAGTGTAAAATATAGCTTTTAATATAGTGTAAAATGTAGTTAATATATTTGTTTATATACGGAATAAAATAAAAATTTCATAAATTTATGCCTAAATAAACGTATTTTCTTTGTGTTACTTCGGAAGGTTTAAGTACAGGGAGCAGACAAGAAACAAGTAAATTCGTTTAACGCTGTATTCGAACTCTGTCACCCCAAACAGTACCACAACGGACACAGCCGTAATAATCCAGTTGCCAACATACCCATATGCCATATATTATTGAAATATCTTATTGCTATCACTTTGTACGCGTTTTCATTCTCGATGTACTAAAATATGGTCGTAGAGAAAGGATTGAGCTTCACCCATCCATCCATAACTATGAACAGAGACGCGTGAGAGAGACAAAGTGATTGCATCGGTAGTAGTTGCCTTTTTATAAAATTTTTAATCAGTACCCGTCAGATTAGCAGAAAAGGATGTAGTTAAAATTGTCGTACAAATAACAAAAAGTTATTTGGGGACCTTCGTGGAGGACTGGCAGTTCATGGTGTCAATAGTTCTGAAGTCTCAGGTTCGATTCCGGGTCGGGTCAATGTAGAAAACATCATTTTCTAGATCCGGTCTGAGTGTTTGTGGTACCTTCGTTGTTTCTGATTCCATAACACAAGTGCTTAAGCAACTTATTTTGGGATCAGAGCAATGTATGTAATGTTCTCCCCATCTATCTATGTATGTAATTATTTGTAATAATTCGAGAAGGAACAATTGTTTTTTGACGACCTCCGTGGACGAGTGCCGTAAACACCGGTTTTCATTGTGTCGCCATTTCAAGGTCCCGGGTTCGATTCCCGGTCGAGTCAATGTAGAAAAAACCACTTTTTCTACATTTTCTCGGTTCTGGGTGTTTGTGGTGGTGGCCTTCATTGTTTCCGATTCCCATACCTCATTAGCATCTTACATTGGGCTCGGAGCAATGTATGTGATGTTGTTCCTATCTATATATGTATTTATTATTATTATTACATTAGATATAACTTATAAATAACCTGCCGTGTGGATTCGCAGTACGCACGGTGCGTTATTGTGCGAATTAAAAGGGGCATCGCAATCGGACGGTCATCAGCGCGCAGCCGGCGGGCGGGTCACGACACCGTGAGTGTGTGCGCACCCTAATCACACTCCTGCTTGTGTGTAAGACACACAAGCACAAGTTCAATGCAATTTTTTTTATACATTTAAAATTTTTGTCCATTATGAATAGAAATACAGAATAGTGCAATATACAGATACAATATTTGAAAAGCTTATTAAATCGAAAATGGTTACGATAGCAGATTGAAATTCAAGTGAAGAGACCTGAGTTCGATCTCTAGGAGTTCGGCTTATATCAATGAGTTTTTTATGTACGATTTACATCGTTACCTTAGACTAAGGCGACGTCAAGCTCACCACCTGCCAGGTTGTCATAAACTAAGAACCTAAGTTAAATGTGGGTGGAAAGTATTAAAATAGTCAGTATTGAGAAATATGTGAGGATTAATCTTATTTAAAAATATCTTCACGCCATTCCCAATCTGGTGCAAGGTCAGGACTATAGGGTAGAAACATTAACACCTCTCAGCTAAGCTCTCTTAATTTTTGCTAAGTGGCTAAAGATGTGTGAGATCTAGCGTTATCATGATGAAAAACCACACCCCTTCTGTTGATTCCGGCCGCTTTCTCTCAACTTCGTCCTGCCTAGTGGTAACAGCTCATAATGAATAATGCCCTTCCAATCCCACCACACACACAGCATCACCTTGTTGCGAGGCATATTGGGCGAACAGACCGACATGCATATTTGACATCAAAATTTCCGGATAGAAAACGCTTAAACCAAATTTGTGCTACTCTCACAGACACTGCACTAGGTCCATAAACATCGCAATTTTTTTTTGCGGCTCGCGTTGCATTTTACCTTTTCTGTATTAAAATTTTAAAATGTATCGGATTTCTTCAGTATATTCATTCACCTTGACAGTAAGAGAAACACACATTTTCCTAATTTGAATTTGGCATTATTTTCTTTAAAATTTAAACTTTAATGACACCAAAACCAGCAGTTACAAATAGTGTAGCCAAAGAGATTTTATTACAAGATCATACATACTATAATGCGAAAAGACTTTTCCCCCAACCTATTACAAGCAAAAATGTTTTTACTAT
The DNA here is from genome assembly GCA_029286605.1 of Sericinus montela. Classification (NCBI taxonomy): domain Eukaryota; kingdom Metazoa; phylum Arthropoda; class Insecta; order Lepidoptera; family Papilionidae; genus Sericinus; species Sericinus montela. The sequence continues at coordinate 883,471 of JAGSMR010000032.1, read as the reverse complement.
ATATTTCGACGTGGTCACGGTAAAGTCCAAAGACCCGAGTTCGATCTCAGAAGCTGGTACCAATGGGTTTTTTCAAAAACTTGGGTACAATTTATATCGTTGGCTTGAACGTAAAGATGGCGACGGGCTCACCACCTGTCACGTTGTCCCAATAAAGTCTGCGGTGGAAGGTGGGTCGAAAGGACTTAATTGTCTAGACTCTCTGTCTACCCCTTTATTGGTAATGGCGTGAAGATTTTTTTCTATTTAGATGAGAAAACAATGATAGTAAATTATCGCCTCGCGATAAGTTATTTGCGAATCTCATATGTCATATTTGTAGTCGACAATTTCGCCGGAATGATTATTGATGATAGTTGCGTCTGATGTTTCGCCACAAAATGAAACTCTGTGCGAGGTGTCCCTATCTCGGTGGGCCCTATCTCCTCTAACGATAGATACGGAAATAATTAATATAACGTTTAATAATAAAGGTTTAATAAATTAAAAAGGGAATACTTTAAGGAAAAATGCTTTGTTTTTACCGTGAGTTATGTTAAAAGTTACGAGATCACCATAGACGCGAGTGGTTAGGTGATCGGAATTGGGGCAAGAGACTCTAGTTTGATCCCCAGGTGATAGGCTCGTACAAATGGGTTTTTTCAAATCTTATTTATGAATTATATCGTTGGCTTGGACATTAAGAATGCGAGCGCATTCTCATCTCGCTCATCAACTCGCTCATCAACTGTCACGTTGTTCCAAAAAATGTCTTCGGTGGGTTGAATGGACTTAATTGTCTAGATCTCTGTCCACCCAAGTATTGGGAAAATCGTGAAGATATTTTTTAAGCATTTTTTAAAAATTATTAAAATTCTGTGTTGTGCCACAAATAGTGGCTATAAACCCCATCGCTGTATTGCACAAACCAAAAACATTTTTACCTCTGAACATTAAACTTATTTTTTTTTATTTATCTTCACGCACAATCCCTGACGGGGTAGCCAGAGAGAACAGATCGCCACGTGTCACGATCTCTACATACTTCTTTCGCTTCTTTCAGAGTCATCATCTTCTTCATACATGCACGTCTAGGTATCCGAGTGCTCTTGACCCTCCTCTCTTCGAGCAATTTGCTCACGTGGTCTTCGAAAGTTAGTCTCGGTCTACCTCGACACCTTTTAATATTAACTTTCGCGCTATATATTTTCTTCACCATTCGGTCTTCACTCATTCGCTCAACGTGCCCAAACCATCGAAGCACGCCCTTATCCATTTTTGAGACAAGGTCATCTTTCAAACCTGCCATATTGCGAATCTCTTCGTTTCGCTTTCGGTCGGCCATGGTAAGGCCGCACATTTTACGGAGAGATCGCATCTCCACTGCATTCAACCTGCTTTTATGCTTCTTCTGGCATACCCAGGTTTCGCTGCCATATAAAAAAGTCGGTACCAACATTGCGTTATGTATTGCAAGGCGTGCACTTTTCACAACGCCTTGCCTTTTGATTAACGCAGTCAGGGCACCATTGACTTTGTTCCCGGCAGCGACACGCCTGTCCACATCTAAATCACATCTTCCATCCCGGCTAAACGCACTCCCCAAGTATACAATTTCATTCACCTGTTCTAGACATTCCTGATTTACCCAAATTTCGCACTTCGTTCTTTCTTCGTCCCTTTCAAATACCAGAACCTTAGTTTTATTAGCATTCAAACGGAGACCATTAATTTCACATTCTTCTTTCATACACGTGACTAATGCCTGCAGTTCTGCCTCTGATGGTGCTATAACCACTGCATCATCAGCACAAAGTAGACAATTTACTTTTATGTCACCCAATTTCACACCTAAACAGCTATCTTTCAGCTTCTGTAAACAGCTGTCGAGATACAGTATGAATAGCCAGGAAGACATGACACAACCCTGTTTTACGCCCGTTTGGACGCTAAACATGGGTGACAGGTCATGCCCTACCCGCACACAGGCAAGTCAGTCAGTACAGTCACAGTGAAGTGACTGCACAGCCCTTAGCAATCGACCATCCACACCATACCCCGGCAACAGTTCTCACATTTTCTTCCTTACAACCTTATCAAATGCTTTCTCAAGATCCACAAAAGCACAGAAAATCTTCTGGTTAGCAGCCAGAAGCTTCTCCGTGATCATGCGGAGAGAAAACATTTGATCTGTGCATCCTCTTCCAGGTCTAAATCCGCATTGTGCCTCCCATAGAAATCTTTCCGATTTATCTTGCATCCTACGTGTCAAAACCTTCGAGTAAACTTTACTTGCTTAACTGGTCAAGCTGATCGCCCGATAGCACCCGCAGTCGTAATGTGAACCTTTACCTTTATATAAAGGCACAATGACCGCGGATCGCCAATCATCCGGAACAGCCCCCGTTCGCCAGCACAAATTGCACAGCAGATGAAAGCTGTCCCAGACGCGTGGCCCACCATACTTAACCATTTCAGCAGTAACTCTGTCTAGTCCCACAGCCTTACCACATTTCAAACTTCTAATCGCACATTCAATCTCTTTCATACTGATGACCTCAGTGTCATCGAGGTCCGAGTCTGGCGTACCAATCACGGCGTCACCCCCGGATCCCTCACTGAGATCATCACACGCATACATCTCTCTATAAAATTCGCTCCATCGCTGCATGACGTCCGATTTTTCTGAGAGGACGTCATTGGTTCCCGAAAGCACTTTATTCATTCTTAAGGCTGTCGCACCACTCCGGGTCCTTCCAATCTCTTTCCAGAAGAGTTTGGAGTTCTCTTTGAAGTTGTGCGACAACCTTTCGTCCGCTTCCCAGGTCAGCACCTCGGAACACTCGCGTATCCATCACCTGTTTTCGCAGTCGGTCATCAACCAGGAATAAATCGATCATACTTCTCTCATTCTCTCTTGTTCTAGTATACATATGGATTTTCTTGTGACTAAACATAGTGTTTTTCACAAGAAGACCCTTTTCCTTGCATACAGCCAGTATAAGCTTGCCAGCATCGTTAACCCTTTTATCGCCAAACATTCCAAGCACCGACTCGTACCCTGGCCGAGCGGTACCAACCCATCCATTCAAATCACCACATACAACAATTATTTCGTTTCCTCTAACCAAGTCTAGAACTTCTCTTACATTATCGCAAAACTCCTCCAGCTCAGCTCTGGACGACGAAGCCACCGGCGCATAAACAGCCAAAAGGAATAACTTTGTCAGTCCCAATTTAAAGCGAACCCAGAGAACCTCGAGTTCACAACCTTATATTCAGGCATAACATCGACCAACCGAGACGATAGCAGCACCCCCACTCCCTGGCAGGCGCTCTCGCTCTCCGGGACTCCGGACCATAGAGCTAACGCCCTGCCAGGGAGCTCTTCAGTACCGCTGCCCTTCCGCTTGGTCTCCGACAAACACACGACATCTAATTCTCTTTCTTTCATTATTTCAATCAACTCATTCGTCTTATCTCTCATGCCTCCTCTAACATTCCACGTGCCAACTCTGCACTCCGTCCTCCACTTTGTTAGAGATGACGGATTTACTTAACAACACTAACTAAATACGAGTTGCCAGTGATGCCACACGGATCCCAGACGTGGACTCTAACTACATGCCGTATAAGGATGCTCAAAGTTGCTCAACGTGCAATAGAAAGGGCTATGCTCGGTGTTTCTCGGCGTGGTAGAATCCGTAACGAAGACATTCGCCGCAAAACCAAAGTAACCGACATAGCCGTAAGGATCAGCACCTTGAAGTGGCAATGGGCCGGCCACATAGCTTGTAGAACTAACAACCGCTGGGGAAGAAAGGTTTTCGTGTGGCATCCTCGTACATGCAAATGTAGTGTAGAGTGACAAGATGGAGCGACGATCTGCACAATGTTGCAGGGAGTCGATGAATGCAGATGGCACAGGATCGTTCTCTGGGGTAATCTTGTCAAGGGCGTGTTCGATGGTTCGGTTACGTTGAGCGAATGAGTGAAGACCGAATGATGAAGGAAATATTGGGCATTAGAAAATATTTTTCATAAAAACAGGTGCTCACGTCACTTGTCCACGGAGTTTAACAACCGGTAAAATTTATATTTTACCGGTATAAAAATTTTTGTCCATCCCTATGGTTTCAGCTATCTTAACTCCTAATTACGCCAAAATTAGTTCTGACAAATAGGTGAAGACCGAATGATGAAGAAAATAATTAGCACTAAATTAAATAATAAGATGGGATAGGATAGGTAGAGATTAACTTTCGAAGACCATGAGAGCAGGTTCCTCAAAGAGGGTAGGCTAAAGAGTACTTGGATACCTAGACGTGCGTGTATTGTAGAATTTGAAAAGAGTGAAAGCGGTATATCTAGACACTTGTCGATCTATTCTCTTTCCCTACTCCGTCAGTGACTTTTCTCCGTGATTATTTCTTATTTGTATAATCTGTAAAGATTACAGATTAGATCGGAGGTAGAGACATGAAACAATAAAATAATTGTAGCTATATTTAAACGTAGATGGAGTAGCTTTAAGCGACAGGCGTACGTTTACAAGCGGAGCATGTGTAGCAACTCAACGCGGGGCTATAATTATTGCAATTATCCGCTATTAGATGTTTGCTGACCTCGCTGTGAGGCAACGCCGGCCGATTTGGACGTCGGGCGCCGGAACTCAGCGTCCTTGTTTAATGAATACACTACAGTGTTAAAAACGATATTTTTAAAGCCTACTTAGATATTATATTCACGCATTTCTAATTAAAGGGGTAGTCAGAGGCCAAGATTATTTAGTCCTTTCGACCCAGCCGAAGTAGTTTGATGATCGGGCTCCGAGTCAAGAGACCTGAATTCGATCCTCGGTGGGAGGCTTGTACCAATGAGTTTTTCAAAAATTATGTACGATTTGTATGCACCACCTGTCACGTTGTCTCAAAAACTGTCTTCGGTGAAATGTGGGTCAAAACTACTTAATTGTTTGGACTTGTGTCTACCCCAATATTGGAAATGGCGTGAAAATATTTTTTATGTCCCTGCTGAAGCTGAAATGAAATTTCACCGCAGTTTATTTTGGGACAATTTAAGCATTATACAGTAACCTCTATATTAGTGTTTTTTTAATCTATTAGTGGTTGCCCCCAGCTTAGGATGCACGGAAACACTTTTTTTTTGTAAATAAATAAATATATACATAGTCAGGGACACTCACCTACATTGCTGTGATTAAAATACTGATCCAATTTGAGAAGAATAAAATTAGGTAATGACAAAAAGATCTCATTTAAAAATAATCAAAATGGTTGGATATTGCTTCTCGTACTTTTTCCCGTCGCTGTATTTACGAATATGTCCAAACCAACGATATAAATCGTACATAAGGTTTTTTGAAAACCGAGTACGACCCTTGGGGATCGAACTCGGGTCTCTTGACTCGAATTCAAATCACCCAACCACTCGGCTATCGAGACTTACTACTATATATTTTTAATGAATAAATGCAATGATAAATAAGTAATAATCCAGTCGGGGTGGCAGTAGTTTGTGACTCTCAAATACTTAACCGTTTACTCGTAGATACTATAACGAACACGTGTCAGTTTTATAGAGGGACAGAAAGGATTTGATTTAAACGGTGAAAAGTCTAATACACGGTATCAAAATCAACAAAATCGTGCTTTAGTTGCTCAGTAGATTGCGGTTGACTTCTGACCCTTATTCCGATCTCGCAAAGATTATACGCATCTTCATTGATTCCTATTCCGTTGGGTTATGGTTTATTTTGTTGTAAACCGATTGTTTTTCGTGGACGTGAGTTGTCAACCCGTCATCGGAGGAAGCACGGCTAGATCATCTGTTATGCGGATTAATGAAATAATTTTATGGAAGCAAATTAGATTGTGATGGAAGTAATGCGAGCGTTGAATAAAGCAGTTCCTCAGGAGAGATTTTGCATAGAAATATGTAGGTAGCAGGTACCGTAATTAATTTAAGATTAAAGTAACTAGTAACTGTACTAAAATAAACAAATCATTCTTCTTTTAGTTCGTTTTAGTTATATTTATATTTAATTACAATATAAATAGTCAGGTCATAAGTATTGTCACACAGTAAAAACTTTTCTTTTAGAATGCTGGCCACAAAAAAGTTCATTGAATTCGAATTTCGAATTGTTCATGAAAATAAAACTAGATACTTTTTGGAATTTTACTCATTTTTAAATATGGAGTGGACGCTTAAAGAAGACCGTGTTGCAGTTATTGCGTTGCATCGTTGTGGTTACGCGCCAATTCAAGTTTTTGACATACTGACAAATTTGAATATAACCAAAAGATTCTTTTATCATCAAACGATACAATGAAGATTCTAGTGTAGATGACAGGTCAAGAAGTGGTCGCCCTCGGTCTGTTAGGACTCCAGCAGTGATAAAAGCTGTGAAGGCTCGAATTCTAAGAAATCCCAAACGTAAGCAGAAACTGTTAGCCCTTCAGATGGGGTTAAGCAGAACCACGGTGAAAAGGGTGTTAAATGAAGACTTAGGGCTTCGGGCATATCGAAAAAAAACAGGACATTGTTTTAATGCTCGTCTAATGCACCTGAGACAGAAGAGATGCCGCGCTTTGTTTAAGCGGTACGCGGGAAAAAATATCGGGAAATTCTTTTTTCGGATGAAAAATTTTTTACCGTAGAAGAGAGCTACAACTAACAAAACGATATGGTGTACGCACACAGTAGTGAAGAAGCGAGAAACCGTATTCCGCGTGTCCAACGAGGTCATTTTCCATCCTCGCTCATGGTATGGTTGGGAGTTTCTTACTGGGGCTTAACAGAGGTACATTTTTGCGAGAAAGGTGTAAAAACGAATGCAGTTGTGTATCAAAATACAGTCCTGACGAACCTTGTGGAACCTGTTTCTCATACCATGTTCAATAACAGGCACTGGGTATTCCAACAAGATTTGGCGCCAGCTCATAGAGCGAAGAGCATACAAGACTGGCTGGCGGCGCGTGAAATTGACTTCATCGGGCACCAGATTTAAATCCGCTAGATTACAAGATATGACAACACTTGGAGGAAAAGGCGTGCTCAAAGTCTCATCTCAATTTGGAGACACTCAAGACATCCTTGATTAAGGCAGCCTCCGATATTGACATGGACCTCTTTCGTGCTGCGACAGACGACTCGCCGCACAGATTGAAGGCCTGTATTCAAAATCACGGAGGTCATTTTGAATAAACTTTAGTGTCATAAGAATCTATGTTTTGTTAAGTTCATTTTGGTATATAAATAGTTACATAATGAATAAACTTGTTTTAATTATTTTAGGTTAAACATGTGACAGAATTTATGACCTGACTAGGTATAGCCACAATATAATTTTACAACATTTTCGACATCTTAACAGATAATCCATCCTTTCTAAATATAATCTGGAACCATAAAAAGTCTAAGTAGTATATTTTGAATCGATTCCTGACTAAATACTTAATCTTCATACTCCGCAAACAAATGGTAAACTAGATGAAAGAAATAAATAAAACGATGTGACAGAATATACGCTCATTTGTTTATTCATAAACAATAAAAAATACGATTAAAACATATACTTTAGATTGCCTTTATTGGATTATGGCAATTAAAACATATATTTTTTTAATTGTATACACTTATGGTAGACCTATTGAACGCCTGGTAATATATCCGTTGTATCAGCAGTTTCAATACAGGATCCACAATTTCATTGCGGATCTTTCTTCGATTAATGTTTCCGTTTATAAGATATTATAAAAATTATTAAGGCATGGGAGAAAGAGTGGCATAACAGTTTATAACGTGCGCATCAACTGCCTATGTTTTTTGTGGTCCGTAAAGCATGAAATTATATTTTTAACGATTTACTCTTTAATTTTAACGATACGACTTATTACGACTTATTAGCATAATGTCACGGCATTCACCGCTACGCTGATTTTCAACCAGTACCAGCCCGATTGCATTTACGACGTGATAATGATAGTATTGCCGTGTGTGACAAACACGTTTCACGTAATACTGAGTGACCTGAATTTCAATACGAGACTCCGGTTCGATTACCATGAGAGAGAAGTTGAGAGAGAATTACTTTTTTCCTAATTACATTTTTACGATTTATATTGTTGCCGTTGTCTTATAGTCGTAAAGCAGAGCTTTTCATAGCCATTTTTAAAGTAAAAAACTTTTACTACTACAAACTAGAAAATAAAGGTTTCAAACCCTAAAAAAACTGACAGGACCGTGTATCCCAGGTTAGAAAATATACTAGACCAAAATTAGACAGAATGGTGAATGAAATTATTGTCTAAGGAGCTTTTTTTTCTGCTACTGATTGTTAATTCGATAGTCAATAGTGGCGATAATGGCAAATCCTCCTTCTGAGATAAGCCTATCGACTTCTACAGCCCATTCCAAAGTTCCTATATATTTTAAACTGAGACATAGTGAGAAACAAAATAATTTTCCAACAGTAGGTCTGTCGAAAACAGCGCACACTGCACATTACCGTTCATTAATCTAAGGAGCTCAGATACAGCTTATCTATTCACTGTTCAGCCTTTTCCTAGCGATAGGATCTCTCTGGCTGAACGCCTGGCATCTCTGGCACGGCTGATAGCGCTCGACACTTACACGGTTTATAGGGCGGCGGCACGCGATGCTGTTTCCATTGCAATGGTATCTTGTCTGCTTGTTTGCAAGATCAATGAGGGTAACAATCTGAATTTCTGAATTGTTCATGAAAATAAACTACATACTTTTGGAATTTTACTCATTTTAAATATGGAGTGGACGCTTAAAGAAGACCGTGTTGCAGTTATTGCGTTGCATCGTTGTGGTTACGCGCCAATTCAAGTTTTTGACATACTGACAAATTTGAATATAACCAAAAGATTCTTTTATCATCAAACGATACAATGAAGACTCTAGTGTAGATGACAGGTCAAGAAGTGGTCGCCCTCGGTCTGTTAGGATTCCAGCAGTGATAAAAGCTGTGAAGGCTCGAATTTAAAGAAATCCCAAACGTAAGCAGAAACTGTTAGCCCTTCAGATGGGGTTAAGCAGAACCACGGTGAAAAGGGTGTTAAATGAAGACTTAGGGCTTCGGGCATATCGAAAAAAAAAACAGGACATTGTTTTAATGCTCGTCTAATGCACCTGAGACTGAAGAGATGCCGCGCTTTGTTTAAGCGGTACGCGGGAAAAAATATCGGGAAATTCTTTTCATAATATTATCATAATATTATCATAATATTATCATAATATTATCATAATATTATCATAATATTATCATAATATTATCATAATATTATCATAATATTATCATAATATTATCATAATATTATCATAATATTATCATAATATTATCATAATATTATCATAATATTATCATAATATTATCATAATATTATCATAATATTATCATAATATTATCATAATATTATCATAATATTATCATAATATTATCATAATATTATCATAATATTATCATAATATTATCATAATATTATCATAATATTATCATAATATTATCATAATATTATCATAATATTATCATAATATTATCATAATATTATCATAATATTATCATAATATTATCATAATATTATCATAATATTATCATAATATTATCATAAGTCACGATAGCCGAGTGGTTGGATGGTCGGAATTTCGAGTCAATAGACCTGAGTTCGATCCCCAGTTGGTAGGCTCGTACCAATGGGTTTTTCAAAACTTATGTACGAATTATATCGTTGGCTTGGACATAAAGACGGCGACGGGCTCACCACCTGTCACGTTGTCCCGAAAATATCTTCGGTGGAAGGTGGGTCGAAGGGACTTAATTGTCTAGACTAGACTTCTGTCTACTTGTATTGGGACTTGCGTGAAAATATTCTCATGTTTTTTGTGGTCCGTACAGCATGAAATTATATTTTTAACGATTTACTCTTTAATTTTAACGATACGACTTATTACGACTTATTAGCATAATGTCACGGCATTCACCGCTACGCTGATTTTCAACCAGTACCAGCCCGATTGCATTTACGACGTGATAATGATAGTATTGCCGTGTGTGACAAACACGTTTCACGTAATACTGAGTGACCTGAATTTCAATACGAGACTCCGGGTTCGATTACCATGAGAGAGAAGTTGAGAGAGAATTACTTTTTCCTAATTACATTTTACGATTTATATTGTTGCTGTTGTCTTATAGTCGTAAAGCAGAGCTTTTCATAGCCATTTTTAAAGTAAAAAACTTTTACTACTACAAACTAGAAAATAAAGGTTTCAAACCCTAAAAAAACTGACAGGACCGTGTATCCCAGGTTAGAAAATATACTAGACCAAAATTAGGCAGAATGGTGAATGAAATTATTGTCTAAGGAGCTTTTTTTTCTGCTACTGATTGTTAATTCGATAGTCAATAGTGGCGATAATGGCAAATCCTCCTTCTGAGATAAGCCTATCGACTTCTACAGCCCATTCCAAAGTTCCTATATATTTTAAACTGAGACATAGTGAGAATCAAAATAATTTTCCAACAGTAGGTCTGTCGAAAACAGCGCACACTGCACATTACCGTTCATTAATCTAAGGAGCTCAGATACAGCTTATCTATTCACTGTTCAGCCTTTTCCCTAGCGATAGGATCTCTCTGGCTGAACGCCTGGCATCTCTGGCACGGCTGATAGCGCTCGACACTTACACGGTTTATAGGGCGGCGGCACGCGATGCTGTTTCCCATTGCAATGGTATCTTGTCTGCTTGTTTGCAAGATCAATGAGGGGTAACAATCTAGATTTCTATTTTTTCATAGGTAACAAGTAAATGAACTTTGTCACCAAGCTCTGTGTAGCGTCGATAAAATTTGTTTAATTTGACTTTAATCACTCATTGGCAATACGGAATAAATGATGTAAATAAATAATAAATAAATATCTTCTTAAAATTTAAATATCTTAAATAAATAATAAATAAATAAATAAATATCTTCTTAAAATTTAAATATCTTAAATAAATAATAAATAAATAAATAAATAAATAAATATCTTCTTAAAATTTAAATATCTTAAATAAATAATAAATAAATAAATAAATATCTTCTTAAAATTTAAATATCTTAAATAAATAATAAATAAATAAATAAATATCTTCTTAAAATTTAAATATCTTAAATAAATAATAAATAAATAAATAAATATCTTCTTAAAATTTAAATATCTTAAATAAATAATAAATAAATAAATAAATATCTTCTTAAAATTTAAATATCTTAAATAAATAATAAATAAATAAATAAATAAATAAATATCTTCTTAAAATTTAAATATCTTAAATAAATAATAAATAAATAAATAAATAAATATCTTCTTAAAATTTAAATATCTTAAATAAATAATAAATAAATAAATAAATATCTTCTTAAAATTTAAATATCTTAAATAAATAATAAATAAATAAATAAATATCTTCTTAAAATTTAAATATCTTAAATAAATAATAAATAAATAAATAAATAAATATCTTCACGCAATTTTCAATACAGGATCCACAATTTCATTGCGGATCTTTCTTCGATTAATGTTTCCGTTTATAAGATATTATAAAAATTATTAAGGCATGGGAGAAAGAGTGGCATAACAGTTTATAACGTGCGCATCAACTGCCTATGTTTTTTGTGGTCCGTACAGCATGAAATTATATTTTTAACGATTTACTCTTTAATTTTAACGATACGACTTATTACGACTTATTAGCATAATGTCACGGCATTCACCGCTACGCTGATTTTCAACCAGTACCAGCCCGATTGCATTTACGACGTGATAATGATAGTATTCCCGTGTGTGACAAACACGTTTCATGTAATACTGAGTGACCTGAATTTCAATACGAGACTCCGGTTCGATTACCATGAGAGAGAAGTTGAGAGAGAATTACTTTTTTCCTAATTACATTTTTACGATTTATATTGTTGCCGTTGTCTTAAAGTCGTATAGCAGAGCTTTTCATAGCCATTTTTAAAGTAAAAAACTTTTACTACTACAAACTAGAAAATAAAGGTTTCAAACCCTAAAAAAACTGACAGGACCGTGTATCCCAGGTTAGAAAATATACTAGACCAAAATTAGGCAGAATGGTGAATGAAATTATTGTCTAAGGAGCTTTTTTTTCTGCTACTGATTGTTAATTCGATAGTCAATAGTGGCGATAATGGCAAATCCTCCTTCTGAGATAAGCCTATCGACTTCTACAGCCCATTCCAAAGTTCCTATATATTTTAAACTGAGACATAGTGAGAAACAAAAATAATTTTCCAACAGTAGGTCTGTCGAAAAACAGCGCACACTGCACATTACCGTTCATTAATCTAAGGAGCTCAGATACAGCTTATCTATTCACTGTTCAGCCTTTTCCCTAGCGATAGGATCTCTCTGGCTGAACGCCTGGCATCTCTGGCACGGCTGATAGCGCTCGACACTTACACGGTTTATAGGGCGGCGGCACGCGATGCTGTTTCCCATTGCAATGGTATCTTGTCTGCTTGTTTGCAAGATCAATGAGGGGTAACAATCTAGATTTCTATTTTTTCATAGGTAACAAGTAAATGAACTTTGTCACCAAGCTCTGTGTAGCGTCGATAAAATTTGTTTAATTTGCCTTTAATCACTCATTGGCAATACGGAATAAATGATGTAAATAAATAATAAATAAATATCTTCACGCAATTTTCAATACAGGATCCACAATTTCATTGCGGATCTTTCTTCGATTAATGTTTCCGTTTATAAGATATTATAAAAATTATTAAGGCATGGGAGAAAGAGTGGCATAACAGTTTATAACGTGCGCATCAACTGCCTATGTTTTTTGTGGTCCGTAAAGCATGAAATTATATTTTTAACGATTTACTCTTTAATTTTAACGATACGACTTATTACGACTTATTAGCATAATGTCACGGCATTCACCGCTACGCTGATTTTCAACCAGTACCAGCCCGATTGCATTTACGACGTGATAATGATAGTATTGCCGTGTGTGACAAACACGTTTCACGTAATACTGAGTGACCTGAATTTCAATACGAGACTCCGGTTCGATTACCATGAGAGAGAAGTTGAGAGAGAATTACTTTTTTCCTAATTACATTTTTACGATTTATATTGTTGCCGTTGTCTTATAGTCGTAAAGCAGAGCTTTTCATAGCCATTTTTAAAGTAAAAAACTTTTACTACTACAAACTAGAAAATAAAGGTTTCAAACCCTAAAAAAACTGACAGGACCGTGTATCCCAGGTTAGAAAATATACTAGACCAAAATTAGACAGAATGGTGAATGAAATTATTGTCTAAGGAGCTTTTTTTTCTGCTACTGATTGTTAATTCGATAGTCAATAGTGGCGATAATGGCAAATCCTCCTTCTGAGATAAGCCTATCGACTTCTACAGCCCATTCCAAAGTTCCTATATATTTTAAACTGAGACATAGTGAGAAACAAAAATAATTTTCCAACAGTAGGTCTGTCGAAAAACAGCGCACACTGCACATTACCGTTCATTAATCTAAGGAGCTCAGATACAGCTTATCTATTCACTGTTCAGCCTTTTCCCTAGCGATAGGATCTCTCTGGCTGAACGCCTGGCATCTCTGGCACGGCTGATAGCGCTCGACACTTACACGGTTTATAGGGCGGCGGCACGCGATGCTGTTTCCCATTGCAATGGTATCTTGTCTGCTTGTTTGCAAGATCAATGAGGGGTAACAATCTAGATTTCTATTTTTTCATAGGTAACAAGTAAATGAACTTTGTCACCAAGCTCTGTGTAGCGTCGATAAAATTTGTTTAATTTGCCTTTAATCACTCATTGGCAATACGGAATAAATGATGTAAATAAATAATAAATAAATAAAATAAATATCTTCTTAATATTTAAATATCTTAAATAAATAATAAATAAATATCTTCACGCAATTTTCAATACAGGGGTAGACAGAGGTCTAGTCTAGACAATTATGTCCCCCAGACCCACCTTCCACGGAAGATATTTAAATGACGTGGTTCTGAAATTTCTGTTATTAAGATACTACATTATCTTCGAATGTTACAAGGCTTCAAATAATATTATCATAATATTATCATAAGTCACGATAGCCGAGTGGTTGGATGGTCGGAATTTCGAGTCAATAGACCCGAGTTCGATCCCCAGTTGGTAGGCTCGTACCAATGGGTTTTCCAAAAACTTACGTACGAATTATATCGCTTGGCTTGGGCATAAAGACGGCGGCGGGCTCTCCACCTGTCACGTTGTCCCGATAATATCTTCGGTGGAAGGTGGGTCGAAGGGACTTAATTGTCTAGACTCGACCTCTGTCTACCCCTGTATTGGGAATTTAATCGTAAATATTATCGTCGCCTTTAATATTTATCGTCTGTTTTATTATTAAAGTCACGATAGCCAAGTGGTTGGGTGGTCAGAATTTCGAGTCAAGGGACCCGAGTTCGATCCACAGGTGGCAGGCTCGATTCAGGCACTAAAGGGTTTTTCAAAAACTTATGTACGAATTATATCGTTGGCTTGGACATAAAGACGGCGACGGGCTCACCACCTGTCACGTTGTCCCGGAAATATCTTCAGTGAAAAGTGGGTTTCAACCCACTTTTCCCTTCGGGACTTAATTGTCTAGACTAGACTTCTGTCTACTTGTATTGGGACTTGCGTGAAAATATTCTCATGTTTTTTTGTCTGTTTTATTAGAGAATTTTGAAATAAATATTTCTCAGTTATACTCTTTAAAAATATTTATAAAAGTCTCAAGGTTTGCGACTTGGTCGGCATCGCCAACAGCGACAATATATTTTGCAAAATCCCTGGCTAAAATACCATACATATTTGATTAAATCGCCTTTTTTACTTGAATAAGTTTTTATGAGAAGAATTTTCAGAATCACATAATTTGTTCCGGAATTACCTCCACTGAATTATCTAAACTATAAATATCCAAATACAAATCTTCCTATTTTTTTTTACATATTATTGTAAAAATAAACAAAAATTAACACAGTTGACACTAAAACGCATCATAAATTAGGCCTTAAGAAAAAATATTTTTCAATCAATTACAATTTCAGACTTGTGCAATTACCATTATTTTTATCATATGTTTAAATTTAGGATGTTAATAAAAAAATTAAAAGATTAAAATTAAACAAAAGTGTCAAAATAATTATTTATTTTGACACTTTTGTTTAATTTTATTAAGTTAAAAGTTATCGGTACTATTACCGATAACTTTTTCGAAAACAAATTGTTTGATGCTTATTTCTAAGAAAAAAAAAAACAAAACAAAAAAAGATCTAGTTCATGTTAAATTAAGTGCAGTTCCCGCGCAATTTCCAGCCGATTTTATTCGGATAAGTGTGTGGTAAAGCGTACTCATTCGCGATTTGTCGCTGGCCGATGCTATCTCATCCCGTAATTTGACCGCGACTGCCGTGCGTGTCGTAGTCGTCGTGGTCGCGGTAAGGTTCGTACTATACTAAGGATGTGGACTTGTAAATTTTTAATTGAATTTACAAGACATCTACTCTTAGTCGGCTCTTACAAAACCCAAGGGAAGAAAGGAAAGAGAGAAGAAAGACACGGCACGAACAAGTAGCAAATTTTGAATTCCATTTTCAAGACCTTTTTTTCATAGGCTCTTTTGACATCAACGGGAAGAAAGGAGACAAGAATGGAGAACGACGTCGTCGACGAACTACGACATCCTTGGGAAGAAAGGAGGATTCTTACGTCGTCTAACATGACATCGAGCAACTAACCCATAATGGAATAGTTGCTTGAAACCAAACGGCATTCAAAACATACATCTGTATTAAAGAAGCCATGCTGCAATCAAAAGATACACAAATAAACATACAAACCCGAAACATACGAGCAAAGTTTATTCCATAATAGTAAGTTAACAAGATTGAAAGCAATCATAGCTCCTGCGTATAAAGAATTAAGAAGAAAGAAGAAACCAATGGATTCAAAGATGTTAATTGTAAATTTTTTTCGTGAAATAAATTATAATTATTATTATTATAAAGACTTTTGGTTTAAATTGACGGCTTTTACAATTAAGCATGGGTCTACGCGTTGTTAAGCTTGCGTCCAGTGGTTATTACTGTAGTTACTACAATCTATTTAGTATATAATCTATATACTTTTTTGCGATACGATCGCAGTAGCAGTCCACACGTGCCTCAAACGCTGCTGCCCATCTTCGGTCTGATTATTTTGGTCTGAAATTTTTTCAGATGTTTATCCCGCCATTTATCGGTTGCCATAACGATATTCAAGGCTGTTTCCCTTTGTCGCCTCTTACGACATCCACGGGAATAAAGGAAGTGGCAATCTTACAACGTTACCAAACGCTCAGTAGGTTGAAATGTCAAGTCACTTCAGATCATTATATCCATACAGGGAAGTGGGAGCCTGTTGGCTTGTAACTCAGGTTTTGTAAAACTTACAACGGGCAACAGTCCCTCACATTTACAATAAATTTTTATAATTGTTAAAAGTAAATGTGGACATTTAAGTTATATGTGAGAAGGAAACAAATAAAGATTTTATTACTATTATTACAGGTAGGTATACTTATAATCACAGTGTACATTTAACTGCTATGAACATTACTTCTACATTACACTAGAATATATATGCTTTCTTCTTCTTTAATATAGCTTATATTGAAGTTACTTCGCACATACGAGTAACGTACACGAAGCAATCGTACAGACCTCACTCAATACTAATCAGTTAGGAGCGTAGTTGGCTGAGTGAATCTATTCCATGGTGAATATAGCAATGCATAAAAACGCGTCTCTATCATGAATATGAGCCTGTTTTAGATTAATGCAGCAAATTCTAAGCCTTTTCTAGCTTATACAAAAGTTGGCATATTACATGTACGCTTTGCCATTGAACAAATTGTGACGCGTTTTAATAGTATTGGATTGTATATTCGCGCTAGTTTAGTCTAGATAGTTTGAGGTATTTACTTAATGGTTAGTGGCCTATAAAACCTCTGCAGAACGTAGACCTCTCCGACATTCGTCACTAACGGCGTGGGGAAAAAAGGGGGTGGAACTGTTTTTAACGTCGAAATCTAATAGCCAGTTCTATATAATTATTCTGAAATTTGTGTTAATATTGTTACATATATTCGATTTATGAAGTTCTTCTATATTCTACTCTACTATCCTTACTTAATGAAAATCTCCTTATTCTAGAACTTTCTACTCAGTGCAAAAATACTAAGTTGTCATTCTAGGACACATTAAAACATTTCATATCAAAAGATAATCGATATTCGATACAGTAAATTCAGCATCGAGCGCGCTGAATTCGAGTGGTGAGTTTTAAAGTGATAAGAAGAAAAAAAGTCTCCAAATTATAGTGATTTTAAGAATTTTAATAAAGAGAACATTGAAATATCCGTTTACATCAGCCGTTAAGTATACAGTTATAGGCTGATGTTATACATGCGTCATACATATACATACGTATTATAGTCATTATGAACACATATACGAATGTTTACAATGACTTGTGCGTGCGCTAATAAATACAAGGAATAGAGTAGGCTCTAAGATGTCACCTTGTGCAATACCGTACGTTATATTATATACATTATATATAATAATTAACATTATAATATTTATATATATTATTTTTAGCAGCCAACTGAACGGGCACTAATTAGTTGTAAATTGAAAAGAAATATTCCTTTGTACATCACAGACCTGAAGCAAGTAAATGTAGGGAATAGATAGGCGCGGAGGCGCGTTCGTGAGCGATGCGACGCGAGATAGCGCCGCTTTGTTCCCTTGTAAAACTCGAAAATTAACATCATTTGCCAACGCCCGATTGTCCGCTGATATTTCGCTTACTCCACCACGGCTCTAACTATAAATTTTGCACGATGTAGACATATACAATGTAATTAAATGTAATGTTAAAATAAATATGTATTAAAATAGCATATACAGGCAGATATATAATTAATTAGGCGTTTGATTTTATCATGTCACTACGGATTTATTTTTATATGATAGGTGTAATATGAAAAGCTGTCTTCTTTTATTAATAGAACAATTATTACAAAATTGTTTCTGCCCAGATAGGCTCTTTATTGAGTAGCCTTCGTATGTAGCGATAATTGAAGTCACGATAGCCGAGAGGATGGGTGGACGGAATTCGAGTCAAGAAACCAGAGTTCGATCCCCAGGTAGCAGGCTCGTACTAATGGGTTTTTCAAAAAGTTACATAACAATTATATTGTTGGCTTGGACATTAAGACGGCGGCGGGCTCACTACCTGTCACGTTGTCCCAAAAATATCGTCGGTGGAAGGTGGGTCGAAACGACTTAATTGTCTTGACCTCTGTCTACCCCTGTATTGGGAATAGCGTGAAGATATTTATTTATTACTTATTTTATTCGTAAGTAGCAATAATAAATTACGGTTGGGAATGTATTAATGTAATCTTTTATTGTAGAGTCATCCTCAATAGATTGATTCCATCGGGGAACATCTTCTTTAATTTGGCGATACATACATACATACGTACATATACTCGTATATATTCAAACGGGTTGGAATCGAACGTCCAAGACATCTTGCAACTTAGTATCTTAATATTTCATGATACTCAGTAGAAAATTGTCAATTTAATTAGTATTTCAACCATCAGAGATGAACACCGCAACTGATTCTCAAGGGATAATATATAGTAACATAAATTAAAACTAAAAACTACTAGAAACTGATAAATAATAGTGACTTGGTTACAACTGCAACCGCCCGTGTGAATATTCAATACTGCTACTTAATATCGTAAACGCGAATGCTTGTGAGGATAGGTGCATAAATCTTAGTTACGTTGTTGCAAGTTTCTTTTTTTAAATGTCATATGTATATAACAATTTTTTTCAGAGACGCCTCATATTTACATGAACTTGAAATATAAACACAATATTATCTAATCTCAAAATATTTTTTTAAACACTCCAACGCATTTTTCGAAATATAAATGTTGTTACTTTAAAAATGAGCTCAAATGTATTATTTACATCAATTTTATACATTGGTGCATCAGAAACTACTCAAATTATTAATATACCATTTTGTGTTTATATAGTACACTCTCGGATAATTCGTTTACTTTAAGCATCTATGCTAATCTATGCTATCTATACGTTTTAAGTAATAAGAATATCAGAATATCATGAAGTCTAATTTTAATAAATTGAAGATTGAATATCCGTTAACATCAGCCGTTAAGTATACAGTTATAGGCTGATGTTATACATGCGTCATACATATACATACGTACATATACAAACGGGTTGAATCGAACGTCCAAGACATCTTGCAACTTAGTATCTTAATATTTCATGATACTCAGTAGAAAATTGTCAATTTAATTAGTAGTAGTATTTAATTTAATTAGTCACCACCTGTCACGTTGTCCCAAAAATATCATCGGTGGAAGGTGGGTCGAAACGACTTAATTGTCTTGACCTCTGTCTACCCCTGTATTGGGAATAGCGTGAAGATATTTATTTATTACTTATTTTATTCGTAAGTAGCAACAATAAATTACGGTTGGGAATGTATTAATGTAATCTTTTAATATAGTTTATATTGAAGTTACTTCGCACATACGAGTAACGTACACGAAGCAATCGTACAGACCTCACTCAATACTAATCAGTTAGGAGCGTAGTTGGCTGAGTGAATCTATTCCATGGTGAATATAGCAATGCATAAAAACGCGTCTCTATCATGAATATGAGCCTGTTTTAGATTAATGCAGCAAATTCTAAGCCTTTTCTAGCTTATACAAAAGTTGGCATATTACATGTACGCTTTGCCATAGAACAAATTGGTACGCGTTTTAATAGTATTGGATTGTATATTCGCGCTAGTTTAGTCTAGACAGTTTGAGGTATTTACTTAATGGTTAGTGGCCTATAAAACCTCTGCAGAACGTAGACCTCTCCGACATTCGTCACTAACGGTGTGGGAAAAAAGGGGGTGGAACTGTTTTTAACGTCGAAATCTAATAGCCAGTTCTATATAATTATTCTGAAATTTGTGTTAATATTGTTACATATATTCGATTTATGAAGTTCTTCTATATTCTACTCTACTATCCTTACTTAATGAAAATCTCCTTATTCTAGAACTTTCTACTCAGTGCAAAAATACTAAGTTGTCATTCTAGGACACATTAAAACTTTTCATATCAAAAGATAATCGATAGTAAATTCAGCATCGAGTGTGCTGAATTCGAGTGGTGAATTTTAAAGCGATAAGAAGAAAAAAAGTCTCCAAATTATAGTGATTTTAAGAATTTTAATAAATTGAAGATTGAAATATCCGTTAACATCAGCCGTTAAGTATACAGTTATAGGCTGATGTTATACATGCGTCATACATATACATACGTATTATAGTCATTATGAACACATATACGAATGTTTACAATGACTTGTACAAGGAATAGAGTAGGCTCTAAAATGTCACCTTGTGCAATACCGTACGTTATATTATATACATTATATATAATAATTAACATTATAATATTTATATATATTATTTTTAGCAGCCAACTGAACGGGCACTAATTAGTTGTAAATTAAAAAGAAATATTCCTTTGTACATCACAGACCTGAAGCAAGTAAATGTAGGGAATAGATAGGCGCGGAGGCGCGTTCGTGAGCGATGCGACGCGAGATAGCGCCGCTTTGTTCCCTTGTAAAACTCGAAAATTAACATCATTTGCCAACGCCCGATTGTCCGCTGATATTTCGCTTACTCCACCACGGCTCTAACTATAAATTTTGCACGATGTAGACATATACAATGTAATTAAATATAATGTTAAAATAAATATGTATTAAAATAGCATATACAGGCAGATATATAATTAATTAGGCGTTTGATTTTATCATGTCACTACGGATTTATTTTTATATGATAGGTGTAATATGAAAAGCTGTCTTCTTTTATTAATAGAACAATTATTACAAAATTGTTTCTGCCCAGATAGGCTCTTTATTGAGTAGCCTTCGTATGTAGCGATAATTGAAGTCACGATAGCCGAGAGGATGGGTGGACGGAATTCGAGTCAAGAAACCAGAGTTCGATCCCCAGGTAGCAGGCTCGTACTAATGGGTTTTTCAAAAAGTTACATAACAATTATATTGTTGGCTTGGACATTAAGACGGCGGCGGGCTCACTACCTGTCACGTTGTCCCAAAAATATCGTCGGTGGAAGGTGGGTCGAAACGACTTAATTGTCTTGACCTCTGTCTACCCCTGTATTGGGAATAGCGTGAAGATATTTATTTATTACTTATTTTATTCGTAAGTAGCAATAATAAATTACGGTTGGGAATGTATTAATGTAATCTTTTATTGTAGAGTCATCCTCAATAGATTGATTCCATCGGGGAACATCTTCTTTAATTTGGCGATACATACATACATACGTACATATACTCGTATATATTCAAACGGGTTGGAATCGAACGTCCAAGACATCTTGCAACTTTGTATCTTGATATTTCATGATACTCAGTAGAAAATTGTCAATTTAATTAGTAGTAGTATTTAATTTAATTAGTCACCACCTGTCACGTTGTCCCGAAAATATCTTCGGTGGAAGGTGGGTCGAAGGGACTTAATTGTCTAGACTTGACCTCTGTCTATCCCTGTATTGGGAATTGCGTGAAGATATTTTTTTTTTTTATTTTTAATTAGTATTTCAACCATCAGAGATGAACACCGCAACTGATTCTCAAGGGATAATATATAGTAACATAAATTAAAACTAAAAACTACTAGAAACTGATAAATAATAGTGACTTGGTTACAACTGCAACCGCCCGTGTGAATATTCAATACTGCTACTTAATATCGTAAACGCGAATGCTTGTGAGGATAGGTGCATAAATCTTAGTTACGTTGTTGCAAGTTTCTTTTTTTAAATGTCATATGTATATAACAATTTTTTTCAGAGACGCCTCATATTTACATGAACTTGAAATATAAACACAATATTATCTAATCTCAAAATATTTTTTTAAACACTCCAACGCATTTTTCGAAATATAAATGTTGTTACTTTAAAAATGAGCTCAAATGTATTATTTACATCAATTTTATACATTGGTGCATCAGAAACTACTCAAATTATTAATATACCATTTTGTGTTTATATAGTACACTCTCGGATAATTCGTTTACTTTAAGCATCTATGCTAAGCGAAGATTTATAATACAGTTACTTTTTGTTAGTGCTCGTTTTAAGTAATAAGAATATCAGAATATCATGAAGTCTATTTTTTAACAAAAAGTTCTCTATTCCTTGTTATTCAGTGAAGACGTCCATATTTATGTACTATACTGTGTAATTTTCTCTATAGGAGGGTGGCAAATGTGCAATTGCTTTACTTACTTACTTACTTAGCAGCCTGTGAACCACTGTAATACATAAACCTCGCCCTTAAGGAGGATCTGCCATAATCGTCAAAATAGCCTCACACGGCTAGCCGAATGACGTTCGCAGTATCAAGAACCTCGTACGGACGATGTTGCTGGCCGTTATCGGTCACTCTATTTTGGCTCTGGTATTTTTCGAAATGGTTTTCCTGCTATCTAACGGAAGCCATCGGTTGCCATTTACAAGATTTTTCCCTCGGTCTTACGACACCCACGAAGAGAGGGGGTGGTATTATTCTTAGACCGATAACATATGACAATCGGTTTCGCTGGTGATAAACGCCCATGGTTCCACAGATCCACAGACCCCCAAAAAGGCTACCACCTGCAGCTTCTCCTGACTTTAAAAATATAATTGGGAGGCAGATAAGATTAGAGGAAAAGGACATAGCAGAGAGCCTCCGGTTATCGCATTCAACGTACGAAACGCATATGCTCAATATGACTCTACTTCAAGCCAGTACTGTAGGCTGTGGTTCAACCCTGATCCCGCCGGCCCATCCATGGAGCAGCAAAAACTGTCGCTTATTTATATCAGGTTTGAAAAGTCAAACATAAGACTAAAAAATAAATAACACATGTAACATATGATAATAAAATTTGGTTACTAGAAATAGTAAAACCGGCATTCAACTATGAGAACTTGCTTTTTGTGTCTGAACGATGGTAGAGAGTGTGTCATAGTTTTTTTTAAATTAAGTACTCAACTAAGGATAGAATCCTTGTTTAGGTTGTTTTTATAGCATAATAGTAGCCAGTAGTCGCCTAAAGAATTATTTACATTCGAAGAACTTATTTGAACTTTAAATAAAGAACTGGATACTTAAAAAAATTCAAATTATTTTAATCTCTAGTCAAACACATTGTAATGAGAAAAAGGACTGAGAAACTTTAAACCCACTTTTGTTACAGAACTGTTTTCAATTGTAATACAATTATATTTATACTATTCAATGAGCAATTATGTCCTTTTTGCGAGCACAATACGAGATATGACAACGTTTGACGATCAGACCTCCGGGGTGGACAGTGTACCTTATTATGAAGGCTTACGAGATTTATACGATTTTAGACTTTAAAATATTGCACTACAGTTTAAAATGTCGATTAGTTCCTAATTTAATCACCTGTAAAACGCAATGAAGAATGCAGCTGGCGCTAAAGACGAATAATAAAGAAATTTCACGCAATTTTGAAGATTGTCCATTTGTGTTTTCTGTACGAAAGTTAATATAAGTGGTAGAGGAAATTACACTTTTGATATTTTCGAAAATAAAATGGGTAGTATAGATTATGTTATTATTTATACGGTAGTATAGTAATGATTTCTTGTATTTACGCGAATACTACACATTTAAAATAAAACGATTTACGGATTTTATCGCGTTTTTTATTAGTTTTCACAAACTATTTTTATTTAAATAAAAATAGTTTGTAAAAACTAATTAAAAACGCGGTAAAATCCGAAAATCGTTTTATTTTAAACGGTAGTATAGTTTTAAGTACATTTGTTAGATTTTTATTTAACTTTATTGTAAAAATAATAACATTTTTAAGTGAGATAGAGTGCTGTATCGAAGATGGAAGATTCTTTAAGGTCTAATGCTACGCGACAGATGATGGATAAACTATTAGATACTAAAAACCCTACGGGGCCAAGCGCAAGCGGAGATTCTTGCTACTCTATCTTGTCACGATTCAACTCCCGGCAAGGCGGAAAGTGATTTTCGTAAGTCTGTTAGCAACGCTGATCGTACTAAATGGAATTTTAATTTATCCTAGCTCAGCTCCAGCCTAGATGATAGTAGTAGTATTAGAACGTAATACGTACACACACAGCCTGTAACTGCAGTTCATAAAAAAATCACGGTTGGGTGGTCGGAATTTCGAGTCAAGAAACCCGAGTTCGATTCCCAGGTGGTCGGCTCGTATCGTAGGGTTTTTCAAAAACTTATGTACGAATTATATCGTTGGCTTGGACATAAAGAAGGCGAGGAGCTTACCATCTGTCACGTTGTCCCGAAAATATCTTCGGTGGAAGGTGGGCCGAAGGGACTTAATTGTTTAGACTAGGCCTCTGTCTACCCCTGGATTGGGAATTGCATGAAGATATTTATTTATTTATACTGCAGTTCATAGGCCATATGAACACTCTTGAACATCCCCCAAAGATTACTTGCCACGTATAATGGTTCAAACCCACCTGCACTCCCTGAAATAATGTGCAGGTTGGTACTTCATCCAAGACCTGTGTGAACGAGTGGCGTACAAACCGCTATTCAGGGCCAGCTCTGAGATCTCGGGTTTGCATCCCGGTCGGGTCACCGTAGAAGTCACTTTTTATACATATTCTCGGGTTTGAGTGTTTGTGGTAATTTCGTTGTTTCTGATTCCACAACACATGTGCTTAAGTTACATACTTTGGGATCAGGGAAATGTATGTGATGTTGTCCCTATCTATATATTTATTTATTATCTTTTTATCCCCAACGGTTATTGACATCCGCTAAATAAAGCTATGTCGATGAACCAGGTTTTGCTGAGAATGTCTTCTTTGCGGTTTCTATAGTGCAGAAATTATAATAAATTTAGGTTTTTTGATAATTAAATTTGTGCAAATACCGAGTTACTTAGTGGTCTATAGAGGGTTATCCGCCCATAGTCCGCACCTAGGTTTCATTCACATCCCTAGCTAAATATCCCTTTATATATTTTGTTTAAGAAAAATTTAGATTTTATTAAGTAAAAAGAAATATTAAAAATCATCTGGTCGTGTCGGTGATGTGTTCATATACCGCCCGTGTTAGTAGAATCTTTTTATTTCTTTCTTTTTATCAATGCGTGAACTAAAACTGTTAGTTTCCTGTATCCACCGAATCGTCTACCTTTTGCAAACGTAGAACCCTTCAGAAGAATTCTTTACAACGAACTTCAACTAAGTTAAGCGATTCAAAATAATAATACATAATTGACAATAAAGCCGTTCGTGCATCGTGCGCGTGAGGGAAGCGAAGCGTGTGATGTTATACTTTGTAGCGCAAGTATTTACGTATGATACCTATAGGTATTGAGTACGTTTCGTTACGTAAATCCATGACATAATTCGTTTTTTATATCATCTTTATGTATAACAGATGTATATATTGTATATAAAGATTAAATGTTTATTCACGAAAGTCGAGTGGTTGGTTTGAGTCATGGGACCCGAGTACGATCCCCAGATGGTAGGCTCATACCAATGGGGTTTTTTAAAACTTATGTACGATTTTATCGTTGGCTATTATACGATGTTGTCTACTTTAAGGCTCACCACCTATCACGTTGTACCAAAAAAATGTCTTCGGTGGAAGTTGGATCATATAGACTTAATTGGCTAAACCTCTATCTACCCCAGTATGGTGATAGCGTAAAGATTTTCAGCCAGTAGGCAGCGGCAGGCGTAAGTGTAGACATCCAACATTACATCAGAAAAACATTGAAGTGGCAATTCGTATTCGAATTTTACCACAAGGATTTGACCCAGTGCTACCCAGTCCTCTTTCTATGGGAGGAGGGAGAGGGCACTAAGGGAAAAGATGTTATTATAAAATTACCATAGAGTCTAATCGCTTGATGATGCCTTATTTAGAGGCGAAATTACGATGCGTAATTGTTATTCGTTGTAGATGTTACTTGGTGTCGAGTGTCGAGTGTCGAGTGTAGAGTGCTTTGGTGGTGGTGCATCCAGAAGAATAAGTGCACGCATACGTGAGAGGGGTGATAGAGCTCTTCTTCTCTTCAAACCGAGTAACATACATCAATCGTTTTTGTATACAACATCTTTATAATTATGTATTTCCACAAAGTTACGAGTGTATTAACTAATTAAAGAAAAAGTTGAAAAGGCAATGACTCCCTGTCTTTTTGGGTGGGATTACCATCACATCAAAATACCAGTTCAAAATTAAACAGACCGCTGACGTGCAGCAGGATCGAAGCTACCAGATGTCTATACGATTTATTGCATGTTATATTTGCATAGATGAAATAAAAAATTAGACGGCACCAGCTGTCACATTGTCCCAAACAGTTTTAGATGAAAGATGGGTTAAATGAGCTATTGACGATACCCTATTGGAATTATGCGTGAAGATTAAAAATTAAAAGCATTTGGTTTGAAAAAAGTATTTAAATTCTTGTTAAAACTGCAGCTAATTGTTAAATTGCGCATAATGCCGTACTGGGACATACCTTCCACTGAATCCATGATACAAATTTCCAAGTAAGATGAGTACAGGAAATTCGAATAGAATTTCCCCAATTAATCAAATTGCATTGATGCACTATAGAAGCATGTTCTGATATAATTAACTAGATTTTTAGCAATGGTAATAATAACTTTATTATTATTAAAAATAAAAGAAATTTTGAAATTCTTTGCTTTGTGAAAATTAAAAAGGATTTACTGTTTAAAAGGTGAAACTGAAGGTTGATGAAGAGAAAAAAACATGAAACACTGGCCTTAAACTTATATAAAAAAAATTTGGTCGTTCCAGGCTCATTACGTGCTCCGTAATGAGATCGAAGGCCTGTTAAATTGTCCGTACCCGCCGGTTAAAAGTCTGGTGCCGCTGAAATCGGCGGTAATATTCAATACGCAAATTGCCCGGCGGCTGTTTGCAAAGACCTCCCCCATTCCGACAGCAGCGCACAATTAGAGCCCCCAAATTGCGGGCGACCGCTCTCCGTTCCCATGATTCAAAGTTACGCGGTTCTCTTACTGTGATCGATACATTGAAGGCTTAATGGTCGACGTTTTGTTGGAGTGCATTGAGTTGACATACACATTGTAAGTTCGATGTTCAGGCGCGAGTATTTAAACTTTACTTTGGCGTAGGTTGTTAAGCGCAGGGTTAGCATTTGAGTGCTGTAATAAATAAATAAATATCTTCACGCAATTCCCAATACAGGGGTAGAGAGAGGTCTAGTCTAGACAATTAAGTCTCTTCGACCCACCTTCCACCTAAAATATTTCGGCACAAAGTGACAGGTGGTAAGCCTGTCGCCGTCTTTATGACCACGCCAACGATATAATTCGTATATAAGTTTTTGAACAATCCATTGCTACGAGCCTGCCACCAGGGGATCGAACTCGGGTCTCTTGACTCGAAATTGAGTGCTGTCATAGCTCAAAATCATACTATTCGTACCAGCCACACTTGTAGCCACTATTGTTTAGACTTTATCAAAACCGAGGATGTTTCATAGACAGGAAAAAGTACGTACGTAAAGCTTTGAAAATGAAATATCTAGTTTTTTTGTGTGGTTTATTCTAAGTGTGAAAATGACAATTTTTTAAACAATTTATTTATTTCTGTGATTAATGTATTCCTTAATAAGAGTCGATGGCAGGAAGTCTTTTAAGCAATTCTAAGCCTCTGGGAACACTGGGGTCTCTCGGTGCGGAAGCGAGAGCGGGCGCGGGCGGGTGTGCGTGTGTGGACGCGTGTGTGGATGCGGAAGCGGGTGCGGGAGTGGGTGCATGTGTGCGACCGAGTGCGTCAGCGTGTACGGATGCGGGTGCGGTAGCGGGTGCGAGTGCGGGTGCGGGTGCGTGAGTGTGTGCGGGAGCGGGTGTGTGTGTGGTAACGGGTGCGGGAGAGTGAGTGGGTGCGGGAGCATGAGCGTGAGCGGGTACGCTTGCGTGCAGATGTGTGTGCGTGAGCAGGATCTGGACCGGTTGCAGGTGCATGTGCGGGTTCAGGTGCGTGTGTGGGTGCGTGAGTGTGTGCGGGAGCGGGTGTGTGTGTGTGTGTGTGTGTGTGTGTGTGCGTGAGCAGGATCTGGACCGGTTGCAGGTGCATGTGCGGGTTCAGGTGCGTGTGTGGGTGCGTGAGTGTGTGCGGGAGCGGGTGTGTGTGTGTGTGTGTGTGTGTGTGTGGTAGCGGGTGTGAGTGCGGATGCGGGTGCGTGAGTGTGTGCGGGAGCGGGTGTGTGTGTGGTAGCGGGTGCGGGAGCGTGAGCGAGAGCGGGTACGCTTGCGGGTGCGGATGCGTATGCGTAAGCAGGATTGGGTGCGTGTGCGGGTGCATTTGCGGGTACTGGAGTGTGTGCGGTTGCGGAAGCATGAGGGGAAGCAGGGTGCGATTGTGGGAGCGTGTGCAGGAGCGTGCGTGGGTAAGAGAGCGTGAGCCTGGGCGGGTGCGGTACCTGTGTAGGTGCGGGAACGGATGCTAATGCATGTGCGGGTACGGGATCCGGTACGAGTATGGGAGCGTGAGATGAGCTCCCCTCTAGCAGAACAACGCAACCCTCTAGCAGAGGGTGTGCGGGGGCGTCAGTGGGTGCAAGTGCTGGTGCGTGTGCGAAAGCATCAGCATGTGTGGGAGGAGTGCAGGAGTGGGTGCGGGAGCAGGATGGGTAGCGGCAGTAGGGACGGGTGCGTGTGCGGGTGTGGGATCGTGTGCTGGTGCCGGAGCGTGAAGTGGTGCGGAAGCATCAGCGTGTGCAGGTGCGGATGCGAGTGTGGGACCGTGTACGGGTGCGGGAGAGTGAGTGGGTGCGGGAGCATGAGCGTGAGCGGGTACGCTTGCGTGCAGATGTGTGTGCGTGAGCAGGATCTGGACCGGTTGCAGGTGCATGTGCGGGTTCAGGTGCGTGTGTGGGTGCGTGAGCATGAGCGAAAGTGGGTACGGTTGTGGGTGTGGATGCGTGTGCGTGAGCAGGATTGGCAGCGGAAATGGGTGCGGCTGCGTGTGCGAGTGTGGGGGCGTTGATAGCCGAGTCGGTCGGTCAAAATAAGCTTTTGTGCAAATTGGGTCAAAAGGACTATATTGTTTAGCCTATCTCAGGATGGAAAATTGCGTGAAGATGTATAAAAATAATTTATATACAATCTGGAAACAAATAGTATTTATTTTGTTGGATTGTTCTTTATGGGTTACCCTGAAAAAAGAAAGATATAGTTCGTAAAGGTCCGCAGCTAGGTATTAGCTAACCTACGACTGTCAAAGGATATGAATCTCTTATATTTGAGAAGGTTTAGAATCCAAAATAGATCCGCTGTATGCTACTGTGTGGAATTTACGAAGTAAACATGTCTAGTTGTAGAAATAAACATGTGTATTTATTTATTATTGTTAACTAAAGACGTTCTTCAAGTATGGTTTTTTCATCAGTGTTTATCCCTTAATGACTTAGTATTCAAAACCAATAAAAAAATTAACAATATCTTCCAAGTAGATATGGAAGCATCGTTTGCATGTATCAAATTAATCGGCAATTTCCGTAGCTTTGAAATGGAGAACGTTTATGTTTAGTAATTTTCGTATTTATGTTCTAGCAATTCAGGCACGCGCTGGTATTTTTTTCTAGTTAGATAAAAAAGCGATCCCTTTTTTAGTAATGATTGGTTGTAATAATCTTTGGATCATTGGATCGTAAAGTAGCAGAGGCATATGCCACGCGAGGAAAATTGCAGGGACTGAAATATCCAATCTGGATGTAGGTAGACAATGATTTTTCTAACTAAAAGGAGGACACCGGTGCTGTGCAATTGTTGTATTTATGAATACACACTTAGTAACTCAATATATTGTGAATTAGCTTAATTTACCCCCTATTCCCAATACTTCTATAAGTCTTTCCTGAGTCTTTAATTCCTGACAATTAAGCCCTTTCGAACCACCTTTCTATGTGTCCGTGTGATAAAGGCGTAAGAATATTACTACTCCCTTTCTTCCCGAGGAGGTCGTGAAGCGACTAAGGTAAACAGCCTTGAATATCGTTATTGCAACCGATAGATGGCGCGATAACCATCTCTAAAAATAACAGTCAAAAATTATCAGAACGAAGATGGGCAGCAGCGTCTGAGGTGCAAGTGGTCTAGTACTGCGATCGCCAATCCCCATGCCAAGCGTGGCGATTATGGCAAATCCTCCCTACGGAAGAGGTCTATGTCCTGCAGAGGACTTTAACAGGCAGATACGTATTGTACGTATGTATGTAAGAACCACCTTTCACTGAAGACTTTTTTGTAGCAACGTGACAGGTGGTGAGCCTGTCACCATCTTTATATACTATACATTTTTGGAGATTTTATCACTATGTAGTTACAAGATATTATATTGTCACATGTAACAACTAATATGTGTCACGTGTCACACACTAAAAATTTTGTATGTGAAATCTCTTCAATATTGTCAACAATTAATATGAATATCTGACTTTTTAATTAGTCTGAAATTTGTCTTAGTAGCATCAAAGACGACTAAGGTTCTTACCGCCTTACCTTACCTTAATCTCCTCTGATATCCCTCAGAATGATAAGAGTTGTAAGTAATCTCGAAAATTACCAAACCAAAAATAATTAATTCGGTCTTATAAATTAAAAGGATAATTTAATAATTAAATAATAAATAAATAAATACATATATAAATACATATATAGATACATTGCTCCGATCCCAATGTAAGATGCTAAAGCACTTGAGATATGGGAATCCGAAACAACGAAGGCACCACAAACACCCAGACCCGACAGAATGTAGAAAAAGTGGTTTTTCTGTATTGACCGGGAATCGAACCCGGGACCTCGAGGTGGCGACACCTTGAAAACAGGTGCTATGCCACTCGTCTTCGAAGGTCGTCGTGTAAAATTAAATAATAATAAACTATAAATGTCTCAGGACAAATGTCTTGTCAGATGTGGTTTAAAAACGTTATGGTATTCCCACAGTTATCCTCCGGTACCAATGACGGGCACTGTTCTTAATCGCTCCACAATAATTGTCCCCCCCCCCCCACCCCCCACCCCTTGACCGACATAAATCATTCAACTAATTAGATATATCAAGGTCCCTTTGACGTTTAGATTCGTTCGTGTAATAACGATGGTTTTTCTAGCAAAACTAATTTTACGATGTTTTACTCTCGTCTTACGACAGAGATTAATTGCTGTGATTATGGAAAGGGCTATCATGTCTATGATATTTCGTCATTATCTTTACTCTATTATTAAAGAAATCATAATCGCTATTTCGCTTGTCGGAGTTCTAGATTTTTATGTAAATACTGAAAGAAATAAATGTATCGGTATTAACTAAGGTGTAATTTTGTTTAATTCAATATGGGTATTGTTACTCGGTAGCTGTTTGTATTGCTGTGTTGTTAAGGCGTAAGAATATCGTATAATCTTCCCATTATTACCGTGGGTGTCGTAAGACAAAGAGAAAGGCCTTGAAAATGCGATTGGCTACCGACGGATGGCGGGATAACCACCAAAAATAGTATACCAAATTTCAACAGACCTATGAAGGGTTGCAGCGTTTAAGGTGCGAGGTGTTTAGTATTGTAGTAGCCAATCCGCTTGTCAAGCATGGCTGTTATGGCAAACGAATCCGCGATTTAAACTTGGGATCTCAGAGCTGGCGACATTATAAAAAACGTTAGAAAGTTAAATAATGAATAAATGGAAACATCGTTTGGGCAGAGAGCTAATAAATTGTATAGCAATCAAAATTAAGATACGCCTATCTTCAACTTTTAAAGTTTAAATATCACCTAGACAGCCTGTACAATTCATATCGTAGGCTTGGACATAAAGACGGCGACGGGCTCACCACCTGTCACGTTGTCCCGAAATATCTTCGGTGGAAGGTGGGTGGAAGGGACTTAATTGTCTAGACTAGACCTCTGTCTACCCCTGTATTGGGAATGGCGTGAAGATATTTTCGGGACAACGTGACAGATGGAGAGCCCGTCGACGTCCAAGCCAACGATATAATTCGTACATAAGTTTTTGAAAACCCATTGGTACGAGCCTGCCACCAGGAGATCGAACTCGGGTCTCTCGACTCGAAATTCCGACCACCCAACCACTGGCTATCGTGACTACAATTTTAGATATTTTTTGTATAGTAATGCAAAGAAAAACTTGCACTTTATACTCTCGGATCTTTTATTTACAGAATTAACGGCATGTAAATATCAACGGAAGGACATAGCACACGCTCCGCCTGTTCCTGTTTCTGTCTGTTCAATTCAAAATCTGTTCATTCTGTCAATTCAATTAAGTTTATTATAAACTATTATTTTTTTATTTCGTTAAGAGAAAAAACGCATGTAACCTATGCAAAATATATACAAATTTTATAAATAAATAAATACATATATAGATACATTGCTCCGATCCCAATGTAAGATGCTAAAGCACTTGAGGTATGGGAATTGAAACAACGAAGGCACCACAAACACCCAGACCCGACAGAATGTAGAAAAAGTGGTTTTTCTGTATTGACCGGGAATCGAACCCGGGACCTCGAGGTGGCGACACCTTGAAAACAGGTGCTACGCCACTCGTCTTCGAAGGTCGTCGTAAAATTAAATAATAATAAACTATAAATGTCTCAGGACAAATGTCTTGTCAGATGTGGTTTAAAAACGTTATGGTATTCCCACAGTTATCCTCCGGTACCAATGACGGGCACTGTTCTTAATCGCTCCACAATAATTGTCCCCCACCCCTTGACCGACATAAATCATTCAACTAATTAGATATATCAAGGTCCCTTTGACGTTTAGATTCGTTCGTGTAATAACGATGGTTTTTCTAGCAAAACTAATTTTACGATGTTTTACTCTCGTCTTACGACAGAGATTAATTGCTGTGATTATGGAAAGGGCTATCATGTCTATGATATTTCGTCATTATCTTTACTCTATTATTAAAGAAATCATAATCGCTATGTCGCTTGTCGGAGTTCTAGATTTTTATGTAAATACTGAAAGAAATAAATGTATCGGTATTAACTAAGGTGTAATTTTGTTTAATTCAATATGGGTATTGTTACTCGGTAGCTGTTTGTATAGCTGTGTTGTTAAGGCGTAAGAATATCGTATAATCTTCCCATTATTACCGTGGGTGTCGTAAGACAAAGAGAAAGGCCTTGAAAATGCGATTGGCTACCGACGGATGGCGGGATAACCACCAAAAATAGTATACCAAATTTCAACAGACCTATGAAGGGTTGCAGCGTTTAAGGTGCGAGGTGTTTAGTATTGTAGTAGCCAATCCGCTTGTCAAGCATGGCTGTTATGGCAAACGAATCCGCGATTTAAACTTGGGATCTCAGAGCTGGCGACATTATAAAAAACGTTAGAAAGTTAAATAATGAATAAATGGAAACATCGTTTGGGCAGAGAGCTAATAAATTGTATAGCAATCAAAATTAAGATACGCCTATCTTCAACTTTTAAAGTTTAAATATCACCTGGACAGCCTGTACAATTCACAAAGGAATTCCGTTTCGTATTTCATAACATTTGCTTTATCAGCGCAAGCGCATCGGCACGTACTCGGCTATCGGCCAATCGCGGCCGGGGGCGGGAACACAGAGCGTTGTGCTTTGAAAAAAGAACGCTGATCCTTTCCCGCCATATATTTGTATTAGGTGTGGATATGTCATTATATTTACAGATAATATTCACACAATTTTATGCTGTGCTAAAATAAAAAAGATTATTAAAATTATATAGTAATGCCAAGATATAACGAGTAAGTCACGATAGCCGAGTGGAAGGGTGGTGGGAATTTCGAGTCGAGGGACCCGAGTTCGATCCCCAGGTGGCAGTACCAATGGGTTTTTTCAAAACCTATGTACAATTCATATCGTAGGCTTGGACATAAAGACGGCGACGGGCTCACCACCTGTCACGTTGTCCCGAAATATCTTCGGTGGAAGGCGGGTGGAAGGGACTTAATTGTCTAGACTAGACCTCTGTCTACCCCTGTATTGGGAATGGCGTGAAGATATTTTTTTGTATAGTAATGCAAAGAGAAAACTTGCACTTTATACTCTCGGATCTTTTATTTACAGAATTAACGGCATGTAAATATCAACGAAAGGACATAGCACACGCTCCGCCTGTTCCTGTTTCTGTCTGTTCAATTCAAAATCTGTTCATTCTGTCAATTCAATTAAGTTTATTATAAACTATTATTTTTTTTATTTCGTTAAGAGAATAAAAACGCATGTAACCTATGCAAATTGTATACAAATTTTATAAATAAATAAATATATATATCTTCACGCAATCCCCAACACAGGGGTAGACAGAGGTCTAGTCTAGACAATTAACCCCCACCTTCCACCGAAGATATTTTCGGGACAACGTGACAGATGGAGAGCCCGTCGACGTCCTAGCCAACGATATAATTCGTACATAAGTTTTTGAAAAACCCATTGGTACGACGCTGCCACCGGGGGATCGAATTCGGGTCTCTTGACTCGAATTTCCGACCACCCAACCACTCGGCTATCGTGACTACAATTTTAGATATTTTTTTTGTAGACAGAGGTCTAGTCTAGATAATTTCAGACAAATTCTAGAAAAGTCCCTCGACCCACCTTCCACCGAAATTATTTTCGGGACAACATGACAGGTGGGAAGCCCTTCGCAGTCTCAATGTCCAAGCCAACGACAAATTCATTCACAGGTTTTTGACCCATTGGTACGAGCCTGCCACCAGGAGATCGAACTCGGGTCTCTCGACTCGAAATTCCGACCACCTAACCACTCGGCTATCGTGACTGTTATTTTTTTTATCCTTACTACAATTCACTTCACTCATTACAAAGCAAATGTAATTCTGAACATGGATCTCTTCCTAGGAATGGCACAAAGCACGGTACCGAGTCACCTGCGTCCATCCCCTTCCTCAGCATTTTGCAGGTTTGTTGGTACAGTATTGTATTCAAATAAATGTTATCGCAGCGACATCAGTTAACTCAAAGCTACACAGACATAGGTGCCACATCTATGTCTCTACATTGGAATCTGGCTAGCGGCGGATTCAGGAAACACTTTGACATCCTAAATCACGCTATCAAACTTCGCACGATTACACGTAAATAAAAGATCACCGATAGCGCACACTCGAGTTGGAGACGTCTTCCCCAGGTCTCGGGCTCTCGACCTGGCGGATACCTACACTTTAGCGGCAGCACATCGTCCGCTACACTAGTCGTGACCCCGACTTAGTGTAGTGACTGAGTGTAGCAGACGATCGGATTTACGCAGACCGCGTATTTCTTGTGAGATCTTGCAAGTGGTATAGTAAGACTTAATTTTATTCGAATTCTTAATTTACGTTAAAATCCGTCAATAATTGTTTTCATGTATGTGTGTAGTATTCGCGTAAATACAAAAGACCTTAGGAAAATATAAGTAATATAAACATATGACGATGGACGAGTGGCGTACGTTCCGGTTTTGATGACGTCGCAAGCTTAGCGATCTCGGGTTTGATTCCCTCGCTCCATGTAGAAAATACTTTCTCATCGTGTTTTCGGGTCTCAGTGTTTGTGGTACCTTATTGTTTCTATATCCATAACACAAGTGCCTAAGCTGCTTATTTGGGATTAGAGCTATGTTTATGATAAAGTCCCAATCTATGCGCGTATTTATTTACAAATTGATGTGCAACTCTTTAAAAGATATCTTTTTGTCTACGACAATAATAAATCGTTGTTAATTATCTCAGGCTCGATGCTAACATTAGTTAAAGCATTGACACCGATGCTGCCCTTGGCATTAATCTTCAATACTTCCTCATGTTGTAATGTACTTATGAATACTTTGAACATCAATCATAGCCTCGCTGGAGAAACGTAATGACATAGTTTTGTGTGTGCGTGACACACAGTGTTGCCACTCAAATGCTCTGTAGCTTTTTTAAATCACAATTTAAATGATATATTTATAGTTTTGATTAGATTTAAAATATTATTAAAAATATCGTCACGACAACCCAACATTGGGGTTAGACAGAAGTTTAGACAAGTAAGTCTTTTCGACTCACCTTTAACCGAAGACATTTTTGAGACAACGTGACAGGTGGTGAGCCCGTCGCCGTCTTTATGTTCAAGCCAACGGTCGTACATCTTGAATAGTTCATAACTTTTTGAATAAACCCTTTGATAAACCCTGCCACACTTCGCTGTGAAAAACATTAAGCGGTGGACCACATTTAGGGGATGATAAAATAGATCTAATCAGTGGTAATATCTAATCAGAAAACATCGTTGACTTGGACATAAAGGCGGCGACGGGCTCACCACCTGTCACGTTGTCCCGAAAATATCTTCGGTGGAAGGTGGGTCGAAGAGACTTAACTGTCTAAATTAGAGCTCTGTCTACCTCTGTTTTGGGATTTGTGTGAAGATATTTATATTTATTATATTATAAAATGGATGATGTCCGTTTCGCAGACCTAACCGATATGCACACAAAATTTCACTAAAATCGGTCGAGCCATTTCGAAGTAGTATTATTATATATCGGAGTCACGATAGCCGAGTGGTTGGTTGGTGGGAATTTCGAGTCGAGAAACCCGAGTTCGATCCCCAGTTGGCAGGCTCGTACCAATGGGTTTTTCAAAAAACTTATAAATAATAAATAAATAAATAAATATCTTCACGCAATTCCCAATACAGGGGTAGACAGAGGGCAAGTCTTGACAATTAAGTCCCTTTGACCCACCTTCCACCGAAGATATTTTCGGGACAACGTGACAGGAGGTGAGCCCGTCGCCGCCTTTATGTCCAAGCCAACGATGAAATACGCACATAAGTTTTTGAAAAAGTCATTGGTACTGCCACCTGGGGATCGAACTCGGGTCTCTCGACTCGAAATTCCGACCATCCAACAACTCGGCTATCGTGACTTATAAACAAAAAACTTATGTACGAATTAAATCGTTAGCTTGGACATAAAGACGGCGACGGGCTCACCACCTGTCTCGTTGCCCCGAAAATATCTTCGGTGGAAGGTGGGTCGAAGGGACTTATGTCGAAAGAAATTATGAGATATTTTTGTTTTTTTGGTTTTTTTTTCACCGTTGAGCCTAGCTCACCACCTGTAACGGCGCCACACATATACTTTAATGAAAAGGGTAACTCTTTATCTCTACTTTTTAATTTCGATGGTGATGCTGTGAAGCAGCATAGGTCTCTATTAAATATTACTTCAGTTATTTTTGATATAAGTTCACCCGTAATTATGTGAGCGTTTTAATACTTTTAAAAGTCTAAAAAATGTATGAAGTCTAAAAAAATAATGATAATGGACGAAGCGAAAGAAGTATGTAAGGATCGTAGCAAGTGGAA
The DNA here is from genome assembly GCA_029286605.1 of Sericinus montela. Classification (NCBI taxonomy): domain Eukaryota; kingdom Metazoa; phylum Arthropoda; class Insecta; order Lepidoptera; family Papilionidae; genus Sericinus; species Sericinus montela. Next base: position 845,754 of record JAGSMR010000032.1, on the reverse strand, counting down.
GGAAGTAGTCTCTGCCTACCCCTACGGAAAAGAGGCGTGAATATATGTAAAAGTCTGGTGGACCGATTCAGAAATATATCGTTAGAACTCTTCCCGTGTGATAATGCTTAAATTAAAAAAAAAACAAGATGGCGGCGGGATGGTTCGATTTGCAAACGATAAAAAAATCATCTTTTTCTCACAGGCCAGTTGTTTTATATTTTTTTTAATTGGCAGTGGATGTAGTTTAACATAAAACTGTACATAACTATGGCATCTATTAAAATCCGTCAGTGTAATTCTATGCCGCAATAATCGAAAACGATTGGAAGCCCAATTCCAACAAACTTGTTTACGACATGGCGCCACTGTGTTGGCCGTTTTAAATTGAAGTTCTATTTACAACGACCCGGCTACGAGCAATGACATTGAATTTTTATGGCGTACACATTTAATTTTATGGTTAATTAATTCAGTTTATTGAGTTAATTAGCACGGCATTGTCGAGTAAACAATTTTTGAGTAATATTTTACCGGTAAAAGTATAAAGCTGTTCCGTAATTATTTATTACGGATACGTTATTTTTAATCCAACGATGGTCGAATGGTTTGATTTCATTTGATTTCGAATAAGGTGACTCGTTATAAATTTGTTTTATTTCATTAGGGGCCAAAATTAGCTACATTACGAAAATATAAAAGTTGAGATAACAATATTGCGGCCCATTTTATTATCCACATATAAAATATATAAAAATAATTTTATTTGAGATTATAGTGCTTCCGTGGAAGGTGGGTCGAAAGGACTTTATTGTACCCTACCCATCAACACTACGAGCAATTGCGTGATGATAAAAAACGGTCCAAAACCTGCATAATTATTTAAATGTAAATTTATTTAATGCTGAACAAATATGAGATATCTCTATTATACTGCTGAGCTATATCGTAGAAATTTTATTGCAGTTAATAACTTTATATTAATATTTTTAAAGTAAAAAAAAAAAACAAATAAGTTTTCGAAACTTATGAAACTAAGACGGGGATCAATCTTACTCCTATTATATTATTATTATTAGAATCTTTTTTACGTTGTGAGAGTTTATTTCATTTTGAGTATAATAAATAAAATATAAAATAAATATCTTCGTCTTTATGTCCTAGCCAACGATGAAATTCGTACATAAGTTTTTTGAAAAACTTATTGGTACTGCCACCTGGGGATCGAACTCGGGTATCTCGACTCGAAATTCCGACCACCCAACAACTCGGCTATCGTGACTTATTAGATTAGATTATAATTAGATCATAGATTTTCAATATTAGACTAGAGTCGAGGGTGCATAAGAAAGACTTAATTGTCTAGACTTCGACCCCTCTATTGGGAATGGCTTGAAAGTAACACAATATTTTGAATTCAATATCAATAAAAATGAGGTTTTTATTTTTAGTAACGAGTACGCGCGGATAGCACTTGCGAAGGCAATCGGCAATCACCATTCCATCGAGATGATGCTCCAGGAGTCCAAGAGATGGGTCAAGATCATTGACCTAATTACTATCGGGCGCCTTGATACGTTCATTTGATTTACATATGTATGAAGTATCTTACGCTTTTGCGGTTTCAACAAAATATCGTGGTTTGAATTTATTGTAATGTTTCTTATTAGAATCCGTAGAAGCTGTCTGATCAGGACGCTCGCTTAAGAAAGTGATTTACCAAGGTTCGATCCCCGGGCTGGCTAAGAGTGCCAATGAAACATTGCTGAATGTACAGCGAACTCGACGCAAGGTTTTCATAAAAGGATACTAAGGGAAAAGACTTAAATGGTGGTATACGTATTCTAAGGCCGATTCCACCTCGGCTTCAAATACATTTACTCTCACAATAAGACTAACGATGACTGGGATCATTGGAGATCCTAAGCACTAACCTACTTTTCAAATCAAATTAAATCATTTATTTATCGACATAAGTGATGTACAATAAAATAAATATCTTCACGCCATTACCAATACAGGCGTAGACAGAGGTCTAGGCAATTAAGTCCTTCCACCGAAGGTATTTTTCGGGACAACGAGACTGGCGGTGAGCCCGTCGCCGTCTTTACGTCCAACTCAAAGATATGAATCGCACATAAGTTTTTGAAAAAACCCATTGCTACGAGTCTGGACCCGAATTCCGATCACCCAACCACTCAGCTATCGTGACCGTATCTTACAATGAGGAGCATATAACATTCGCCGAGTGGCATGTTCGCCGGTTTTCATGGTTTCGGGTTTGGTTCTCGGACGGGTCAGTCTACAAAATCACTTTTGCTTCATTTTTTCGAGTCTGTGTTACCCTAGTTTTTTGTTTTGGATTCCATAACACAAGTACTTTAGGTAGTTACATTAGGATCAGAGCAATGTGTGTGATGTTGTCCACAAATAAGAAAGTAATTTTATTATACAAAAAAACTTATTTTAAGTACATTAATAAAATTAACTAAGTAAAATGTTTAAATAAATAATAAAATAGGAAAAATTTGAGCAATTTCTACATCAAAAATTTAAAAAGATTACTGTAATTAAAAAAAATGTAAAGAAAATGTAATTTGTGCTGATGATTTAGGATCAAATCCGTCGATTGAATTTCTTAAATTACCAGCATTTTGTTATAAGATACCTAGTAACGGAGAAGAAACAGCTGAAACAATCCTCTTCTTTTGTACATTTTTAACAAGGGAAGTACAAAATTGAACGCAGTATAATTGGAAATAGCAATAATCTATATTATAATAACTCTTTATGTTCTGTTTTTCATTTATAAATACCTTGAACCTGTCAACATCTGCAGTGCAATAAAATTTCACAACATGTTAATTATTACTCTATGGTTTATATGTACCAAATCCTCATTGTATTCCGAATTTCCACGCTTCATCTGTACCATGTTCTTGATAGGTACAACATACCTACTTCAACTATCTTCATCTATAATCAAATTTGGAACGCTCCCATGATTATTAGACGCGTGCCAAGATGGCGGACCGGTTGCCGTGTTAGCACATCGCATGGCATAATACGTACAGCAAATGTCGGCCGCTAAACTGATTGGCGGGCAATGAGTGCCATTAGCATGGAAATGCCAAATTCGGGCCGCACTGACTGACTCACAAAGCGACAGGAGTGATAACTTGCCATACTTGATCTCAACGCCCGATTGTAGTTTTTTGACAGCATCGCAGACGCGAGGGGTCATAATAAAACGGTTAGTTTAGTATTGCAAAGGCACAATTAAAAATCATTAGCGTCATTTTATTCACATGTCAATGGGTTTTGTTTCTTTTTTGGTCGTGGATAATATTGCAGTTTAAAATTCGAATTGAATCTCTGTTTTAACCTTTCTGTGTTACACAGATACTGTAATAGTCGGATTTCCAAGCTTCCTCTCAGTTAATGATTTCTTGTATTTACGCGAATACTACACATTTTAAATAAAACGATTTTCGATTAACAAAATGTCGGGAAGTAAAAATAGTTAAAACTAATTAAAAACGCGATAAAATCCGAAAATCGTTCCCCTCAGTTGCCTGTAGCAATAATTCATTATTTTGATGGTAACTAAATATGATGCTCTGGAGTACACGTCTCAGTATTATTCCCTAGATATCATTCATATATTGGCTTTTATCTGCGATTCTGTCCCGAAAATATCTTCGGTGGAAGGTGATTCGAAGAGACTTAATTGTCTAGATTAGACCTCTGTCCACTCCTGTATTGGGAATTGCGTGAAGATATTTATTTATTTTATTTTACCTGCGATTCTGTGTGTGTCATATAAATGACATTTGAAAATCCGTTTAGTAATTTATGAGTAATTCGCTTGCAAATAAAAAGTCCCAGTAGTTACTAGCAGGGTAGTATCAATCAATACATGTCTTTTCGACGACCCGATAGCCCAGTTGGTAGTGACCCTGCCTTTGAACCTAAGGGTTGCGGGTTCGAGTACTGATAGTAATAAACATTTGTGTGATGAATATGACAGTTTGTACTCTGGTTATGGACGTTAATATGTATATATTAATATTTATCTATTTTAAAGCCTTCGGTCAAAGTTGGGTCGAAGCGACTCAATTGTCTGTACCTCTGCTTACCTCAATTCTGTGAAAATTCATGAAGATTTTCAATTATATGTATGTAAGACAAGATAATTTTGTCTATACTATTAATATTTACTGTCTGGCTTCTTGTCTATCCCGCCATTGTCATGGCCTTTTAGAGTTTTGTGTACAACATGGCTTCCTGCCACACGTGTTAATTGGTAATAATTGATTTCCATCCGATGGCCACCCGCGTCGCGGTTATTTTTAAGCTACGGATAATTCTTAAGCTGAGTTTAGAGAAATTTATAACTCGGTAACGGGTAGCAGCTTTAAAGGTGAGATGCGTCTAGTAATACGATCGCCAATCCGTTTTACAAGCTTTGTGATTGTGGAAAATCCTTAAAGGAGAGCCTAACCTCCTGCAATGGAATTTTACAGGTCATTAAACAACTAAGTAAGGTAGCTAAGTAAGTTAGAGTTAGCGACAACCTATTAAGTGGTCTGGACATGTAGTCTATAATTAACGAGCCATATGCTATTTTTTTTTTTTAAAAAAAGCGTGCAAATGAGCATGCGGTGTGGTGTCAGACTGAGAAAGAACCATAACCTTTCTTCCCGCGGGTGTCGTAAAAGCGACTAAGGGAAAAGCTTTGAACACGGCAACGGCTACCAACAGTTGGTGGCCTAACCGTCTTTAAAAATACCAGAAATTTATTAACGACACCCACATGACGTCAGGCGATGGCGTATTCTTCCATTCCAATACGATATAATACCGATACGACTCAGGGACCTTCAAGCAAAGAGCCAATACCTTTCTCAAAGACCGTCAACACATCTGCTATGCCTGTGGTATTGCGGATGTTCATGGGCGGCAGTAATCACTTACCATCGCGTGAGCCACCTGCTTGTTTGCCTCCCTTGTCTATAAAAAAAAATACATCATCTGAGATTCGAGTGCAGCGGGTTGCGGGTTCGAAAATCGCTCGCGTTGATATTTTGCTTGCAAGTTTCTTAATTATTAATTAATTAAAATTAATCCAATTTGTCAGTCAAGGATTTCGAAGTAATTTTCCATTAAACACAATTAGCGACAGTTCGCAAATAACTCACGGATGACGGCGCGAGGTACGACACGTATTGCTGAACGCCGCCCCTCTCGTTAGCGTTCAACTTCGACTGTTCCAAGTTCAAATTTTAAATTCATCGCGAGTCATTTGCCGTTCACAATCGCGCTGCGCGGGACACATGACGTCATTAGTCAAAATACTAAAAACGGACATATATATCTTAGTACTTTAAAAAAAAAAAACGAAATAGTTTGAATAAATATTTTAAATCACAAAATAAAATTCGAAAATTTTTGTTTTCGTCATATGATCAGAGTTACTTTGTTATTTTCATTGGATAATAAGTTTTTGGATATTTACTTTTATATTTACTTTATTGTAATATATTACTGCCTGCTTGAGGCTTGTTAAAATCCACTACAGGATATAAGTCCCTTCCCATAATCGACGTATACTTGAAAGCTGAGTTAGAAGCTGCTTGTTGCTTACTGGTTTGCTTAATTTTAGTGAGTTATTTTTCGAGACGGTTATAATTAGTATTCTTTGGTAAAATAGAGCGCTTACTTAGTCAAATGTATACTCGAATTGAATGCAATTTTGACAACAATAAATTGTTGTCCTTAAAAGGATCGCACGTAATTTTAGACATCAGCTTATTTTAATATTATATGCATTGTCTGTAAAATAGTTTCTCTCTGAACTCCCTTCTGATCAGCGTTACTTTAAGTTCTTTTTATGCCATTATAATAGTAAGTTTTAAAACAAATTATCACTAGAACAATTTTATATGAAAAATACATTTGCTAAACGATCAAAACTACTCGAGTTGAGAGTAAGCAATTCTTTGTCGGCGGCAGAGTGTCGCGGGAGCGGCGGCGACATGACGAATGGCCGCGCGCGTTCCAAATTTAAAATCCGCCGCGTAACGCTCTTACTAATGGCATTGTTTATGGAAGCGTTGCTGCGAACCTGCCAGTGACTTACAGATTTTGCACGCATGAGCTAAACGACCATTTTCCTTAACTCCTGCTTCTGTTTAAATGGTGCTTAAAATTATGTTTAATTTTTTGCAATTTTTTATTTTGGAAATGGCAATGTTTTTCGAAAGATAGTGTGATTATCATGTTGAAATGTATCAATCATGTTGAGGGGTTAGGGATATGTCCTGCAGTGGACTATTGCTTTTTATGGTTGTGTATGTATTTATTTATCTAGAATTTCTAAATAACACAAGACGGAAAGATTCAATTACTTAGTGGGTGTACGAAGTACCGTAGCTTCATATCAGTTTGTACCGCATACCACGTACTTCTCAACGTCGGTTACAGTTGTGAGGTTGTTAAAATTTGCTCTCAGTGAGGCGCGTGTTAATATGAAGATGTTTTCACATTATAAGGTTAGATATATTCTGCGCGAGCTTATGTGTTTGTGGCTTTACTCTGAAATCTCACGTACAAAGCTTTACACTTAGGAAATATATTTTTTTTAGTAAGCATATAATTATCAAATTGTAAACTTTACGTTTTGTTAAAGTGACGTCATGAGACAAAAGATTTTTTAATCTGATATCTACCGCAATCTATAAGGTTAAGACTCATCAGTTTCAATTATATCCCATATATGATATGATAGTGAGGACTTCTGAATATAGTAATTAATAATAACAATAGAAAATTTATGGGTAATTTTTGCCTAAACGTGCGTTAACACTGATATTTTAAATTTCTGGATTTAATTTTAAATTTCCTAATTTTTTTATATATTTAATCGAATGCTGTGTACAATAGCCAGTATTAGTATCAGTATCAATACCAGTGTAATATAAATATGAAATAAAAACTTCATTAGCTAAAAATGTTTTGAAGAAATAAGATTAACGGTACTAACTCACAGTAATAATGATATTTATTTCGATTACTCATCCCTCTTGGTCTTATAAAAGAAATTAAAAAAAAAAATTCCAATTAATTTATTTTATTTATTATTAAAAGTCACGATAGCTGAGTGGTTGGGTGATCGGCATTTCGAGTCGAGAGACCCGAGTTCGATCTCCAGGTGGCAGGCTCGTATCAATGGGTTTTTCAGAAACTTATGTACGAATTACATCGTTGGCTTGGACATAAAGACGGCGACGGGTTCACCACCTGTCACGTTGTCCCGAAAATATCTTCGGTGGAAGGAGGGTTGAAGTGACTTAATTGTCTAGACTAGACCTCTGTCTACCCCTGTATTGGGAATTGCGTGAAGATATTTATTTATTATATTTATTTAATTTTATAATTTATTTTATCTATAATATACTTTCATTATGTTAGGCAGTATGACTATATCTTGCTGAAAATTTTAAAAATATTCCATTTATGAAGTGAAAAAAATATAAGCCGATAGGTGTAAATATTATCAGTATTATTTTACATATTTGTATTAGAAGATTCTAATTAGATTAAGGAACCTAGTCCCTCCCTACTAAATTGTAAACATAGTAGAAGCTTTTATATAAAACCCTGTAATTTAATGTATAAACTTCAGCTTACAAACAACCCGACGCAATATGCTGTTAATGTTAAGGCACTCCTAAAGTTATTAGCAGCGTGCAGACGGACAGACAAATTGAGATCTCAATCTCGAGTTAACTAGACAAAGGCATGTCTATAGATTATTACAATTTATTTATGAAGGACTCTAAATGTACTAATATATTGTACTAATAATACTAGGAACTCTAAATGAATTAATTTGCTTGAAAATAATCTCATGAATGAACATGTAAAATTATAATATGTAAAAATAATGCAATTTTATTGATTTTAAAGCATATTTATGCTGAACTTTTATGTCATTAAATTAAGGATAAAAGAGATTTTTTTCTCTTTAATTTAATAATATATAAAATAAGTTTAAGTATACATAAAACTATCGAAATAAGTTAAGTAATTAAAATATAAAAAAATATCATGTCAATAACATTAAGGCACGATAGCCGAGTGGTTGAGTGATCGGAATACAAGTCAAGAGCCTTAAGTTCCATCCCCATGTGGCAGGCTCGTACCAATAATGTTTTTCAAAACTTATGTACGATTTACATCGTTGACTTGGACATAAAGATGACGACGAGCTTGTCACGTTTTCCCAAAAAATGTCTCGGAAGTGGGTAGAAAAGTCTTAATTGTCTAGGCCTCTGTCTACCCCTGTATTGGGAATTGCGAGAAGATATTAAAAAATGAGGCTTTATTTTTTTTGGATCAATTAAATTCGTGGAACTTTATAAGAGACGTTTTGGATGTTTGTTTAAAATGGACTCATGTCATACTTCACGATAGCCGAGTTGTTGGGTGGTCGGAATTTCGAGTCTAGAGACCCGAGTTCGATCCCCAGGTGGCAGTACCAATGAGTTTTTCAAAAACTTATGTACGAATTTCATCGTTGGCTTGGACATAAAGATGGCGACAGGCTCACCACCTGTCACGTTGTCCCGAAAATATCTTCGGTGGAAGGTGGGTCAAAGGGACTTAATTGTCTAGACTAGACCTCTGTCTACCCCTGTATTGGGAATTGCGTGAAGATATTTTTTTTATGTCATACTTAAATGATATAAGTGGGTACTAATGAAGCTTATTAAAAAGTTTATTATTGTAATATGCGACGAGCCCGCCTTCAAAGCTTTGCGGGTCAGAATCATGGATGTTACATATGAATATTTATATAATACATATGTATGTAACTATAACATGTTAGTATATTATACCGATAGCCAAACATTGTCCAAACATTAAAACGGCGATGGGTTTTATACGTTTTCCCAAAAAGCTTCGTTGACAAGTGAGTCGAAAGGAATTTATCTTATTTGTTTTGCATTTCATTTTCTAGACCTCTGCCTCCCACAATATGGGAAATTGCTTGAAGATATGCCTATAACCAAATTTATATATACAATACAAAAATATAGTTGTAGCAAAGTATATTGTTCCACAAAAAAAAAAATATTCCCTCTTGTAATAGCGAACCGAGTTACCTACACCGTTACCAAATAAACTAACAAAATCGGACTTACGATACGTGCCCATCAAACCAAAAACCACTTGCAGGTGCCCATTATCCTCGGAGCTCATAAACCCAAAAAACAAACTGAGCAACCCTCGCAGGAGTTAAGCCCCGCGCTAATAAAAATAAAACGACAGTAAAAATGGCGTAAAAAGGGTCCAAATGAAATGGAATGCAAATGTAAGTGCCGGGGTAAGTAAATAAGACCGAGATCTAGGTTTATTTGTTGCGTGCGTGGGGTTGGGTGGCGAGCGGATTCGGGTTCGGTCAGGATTTGTTGGACATTCAAGTCGCAACCCTGAATAATATATAATAAACTTTATGACGGTTGTATGTAATATTATGTAATTTATAGATGATAAACATGCTGAGAGAGTGTATTCTGTGTATTTTCTCTATACTTTCGGCATTATGCTTTTTGATTTTATCTGGCGGTTTTTTTATTAGAGAATATCGAAACAGTTTATAATTTTGTACGTACTTGTATGTTGGTGCAACAAACGAAAGGCGTGCTGAAAGAAGTAATATAAAGCGCTGCTGCGTAACGGTCCACGGGTCCATTGCATGACATAGACTTCTACTACAGCACCATACACCTAGCACCCTGCCCGTCTTCGGTCGGCTGAATTTCGGTCTGAAATTTTTTGAAATGTTTATACCGCCATCTGTCGGTACTCATCGGCATTTCCAAGGTTTTTATCTTAGTCGCCTCTTATGACACCCACAGGGAGAAAAGGGGTAGTATTTTCTTTCGTTCATCACGCGGCTGCAACGCCATATGTATAATTAATACGTGCAAATATTTTTTTTTTATCAATTAGGATTGTGTTCCATACACCGAATTACATCTAAAGGCGAACACAGCATGCAATACGAGACAAAGATCTTAGAGAAAAAAATTCTGACAGGTACGTACTATTTTTGGTAGGTATTACTGGTGTATATTTTTTTCAAAGCTTACCAATTACCAAAACTTCACATGAATGCTATTATTATTAAATACGTTAGGACTTTCAAATGTTCTAACAAATGATAGTGCTGACCAGTCAATAAATTCTTTCGCGCTTACCGATTACGCAAATACCAACTATATAAACTTTTACGTAAAACCGTAACTCCTTAACTGTTATGCCAAACGGTTCACGATTTTTTATTCGTATCGATTTTGTTTTAATTTTATTGTATACAAAGTTTATAGACTGCCTGAGTTTGATTAAAATACTCTTCATCAATGTTGTACGCGTAAAAAATATGTTGTCGTGTTATAAGTTTTTATGATGAACTCGTACTTGCAACTTACAACCTGCCACAGAAACTACCAAAGGTGACTATATTATTAAGTAATCTACTTACGTTAATGAATTTTCTAATTGATCTCTTTTATAATTATTTTTGGCTTAAAATATTTTTATTTTCATTTCATGCTATTTCCCAGACTGTGGTAGGCAGAGGTTTTATAAAGTTAATAGATTAGCAGCTTTCGCTGATGCATATACATCATTGTACTTGCTTACGAAAATTGTCTAATCTATTTCTAGTCACGATAGCCGAGTGGTTAGGTGATCGAAATTCGATTCGAGAGAACCGAGTTCGATCCCCAGGTGGCAGGCTTTTACCAATGGGTTTTTCAAAAACCTACCTACGATTCATATCGTAGGCATTGACATAAAGATTATGATGGGCTCACCACCAGTCAAGTTGTCCCAAAATATCTTCGGTGCAAGGTGGGCCGAAAGTAATTAATTGTCTAGATCTCTGTCTACCCCAGTATTGAGAACTTTTATTCCATCATTATGTTTCGCTGATTTTTTACCTTTACCATTTCGCGTTTTCTTTCCCTTTTATTACTAATTAAGCACCGCTGGGCAAATACGTTCTCTCAGATATACTTTCTTATAGGTGTTTGAGATTTTTGAGTTTCTTGTTGGAGTGGGAAAGTTAGCTTCGCAGCTCCAGTGAATACTGGCCAACTTAACACATGTTTGAAACAAATATATTTATTTCATTATCAGTATATATGTTTATCAATATAAACCGTATTGATGGTCATGTTAGTATCGCATTAATATTTTTTAGTTTTTGTTTATTATTAATACTAATCCATTTTAATTGATAATTGATAGTTGTTACCACACACAGTTATGTACAAAGTTATATTTAACGTCTTTTATATTGTATTTTTGTGCTGCTTTTGCTTTAATTTAATTTTTGTGTTATAATTATACAGAAGATTTAGGCTTTTTCTTTTTATCGAAGTCCATGTCAATATTTAATTAAATATTGGGAATAAAAAATTTTAATTGGGATGAGGCTTTGAGCACGCCTTTTCCTCCAAGTGTTGACATATCTTGTAATCTAGCGGATTCAAATCTGGATTGAAGGAGCCAGGAGGCCAGTCTTCGTGCCCGATAAAGTCGATTTCACGCGCCGTCAGCCAGTCTTGTGTGCTCTTCGCTCTATGAGCTAGCGCCGAATCTTGTTGGAATACCCAGTGCCTGTTATTGAACATGGTATGAGAAACAGGTTCCACAAGGTTCGTCAGGACTGTATTTTGATACACAACTGCATTCGTTTTTACACCTTTCTCACAAAACTGTACCTCTGTTAAGCCCCAATAAGAAACTCCCAACCATACCATGAGCGAGGATGGAAAACCTCGCTGGACCTCGCTGACCTCGTTGGACACGCGGAATACGGTCGCTCGCTTCTTCACTACTGTGTGCGTACACCTTATCATTTTGTTTGTTGTAGCTCTCTTCGACGCTAAAAAATTTTTCACCCGAAAAAAGAATTTCTCGATATTTTTTCCCGCGTACCGCTTCAACAAAGCGCGGCATCTCTTCAGTCTTAGGTCCATTAGACGAGCATTCAAATAATGTCCTGTTTTTCTTCGATATGCCCGAGGCCCTAAGTCTTCATTTAACACCCTCTTCTCCGTGGTTCTGCTTAACCCCATCTGAAGGACCAACAGTTTCTGCTTACGTTTGGGATTTCATTGAATTCGCGCCTTCACAGCTTTTATCACTGCTGGAGTCCTAACAGACAGAGGGCGACCACTTCTTGACCTGTCATCTACACTAGAGTCTTCATTGTATTGTTTGATGGTACGATAAACGAATCTTTTGGTTATATTCAAATTTTTCAGTATGTCAAAAACTTGAATTGGCGCGTAACCGCAACGATGCAACGCAATAACTGCAACACGGTCTTCTTTAAGCGTCCACTCCATATTTAAAAATGTGTAAAATTTCATTTTCATGAAAAATTCGAAATTCGAATTCAATAAACTTTTTTGTGGCCTGCATTGTAAAAGAAAAGTTTTTACTGTGTGACAACACTTATGACCTGACTGTGTATATTCATATTATACCAATTACAATACTAAAAAGAGAATAACAGAAACAGGAGGGCTCTACTTTTCAAGTCCACTGCAGGCTATAATCGCCAAGTTTGGCAGGCGGATTAGCGATTGCAGGAGCAGACCACTCGCACCTCAGACGCTGCTACCCACCTTGGTCTGATTATTCTGGTCTGATATTTTTAGAGATGGTTGCCATAACGATTTCCAAGGCTCTTTACCTTAGTCGCCTCTTACGACACCCAGGGGAGGAAAGGGAATGGCAATATTCTCTCACTTATGTATTATATTTAATAATTAATAAATATAATATTTCATACTCACACTTATATATTATATTTTATTATTTAAAGTTATGATAAACCGGAATGTTATTGTGTCTTGTTTTTGTTATTTTAAGAGGTCTTAAAGTTTTACAATAATACTCACGAATTGCTAAATGTGTACCAAAAGTAACGGAAAGTCTAATATCTCCTTAGTCTGTAGCACTAAGCTTAGTGAGTAGTTGTCTTAATGGCTTGGTGCATAAACTTTAATTTAAATAAATGTATGCGTAGTAGGTAAGGCTTTTATTTGATAATTAGTTAAAATCTTGTGGTCATGTCCGATGTCGAAATAAATAGAATAGATTTATACTCTATACACAGAATATAGGCTTCTCTGTATACGATTCACCATAATCGCCACGTTTGGTAAGCGATTGGTGATTGCAATAACAGAACAGAACGATTGCAATAACGATTGCAATTTTCACAAACATATAAAGATATATATGTATATTAACATAATATTACGTTGACACCGGTGTGAGTTATGCATTTGTGTATCTAAATTAATTTACACAAAAAATAAATAAATCAAAAATAAATATCTTCACGCAATTCCCAGTACAGGGGTAGACAGGGGTCTTAGTCTAGACAATTAAGTCCCTTTGACTCACCTTCCACCGAAGATATTTTCGGGACATCGTGACAGATGGTGAGCCCGTCACCGTCTTTATGTCCAAGCCAACGATATAATTCGTACATAAGTTTTTGAAAAAGCCATTGTTGCGAGCCTGCCAACTGGGTCTCTAGATTCGAAATTCCGATCACCCAACCACTCGCCTATCGTGACTTTTATAGTTATATAATAATTCATATAAATGTATCTAAGAATTTGTCAATCCATTACAACCATTCATATTGATAAGTAATAGCTCGAACAATCAACCACCGTTGGTGATGAAAGATTCTAGAGTAGCAAATTTGTTCTACTGCAGTGTAGGACGATCCTCACAAAACAGTGTGAAGACCGTCACAATGCTGCGGGGACGTGGATGCAATTGGCATAGGATCTTTGTGCGAATCTTTGGAGAAGGTCTCTGATTGTAGTGGACTTTCGATATATCGTAAAGAAAAAGAAATAGGTGATAAGTAAGGTACTAAGAAATACTCGCATAATATTCAAAAAATCTAAGAAATTATCTCAAAATAGTTGCACTGGTGTTATAGAATCGTACGTAATAAACACGCGGACCCGTCTGGGAATTAAACCCGGGACCACAGAGGCGACGACACCATGAAAATCGATGTATACGGGACTCTTCAGGGCACGGATTGTACGAAAACGTATTCTTACGCAAAATATTTTTAGTCTAGCTTAGATTAGTCACGACAAATGGTAGGGTGATGGGAATTCGAGTCAAAAGGCCCGAGTTCGATCTGCAAGGCTCGTACCAATGGGTTTTTTCAAAAACATATCTACGATTCATATCGTTGGCTTGCACACAAAGACGGCGATGTGCACACCACCTGACATGTTGCCCCAAAAATGTCTACAGTGGAAGTTGGGTCAAAGCAATCGTTTTATTCAATCGATTAATTAATACTAACAACGTAGCAGTGCCAGCCGGTGTTTTTTTTTAATGTCACCGTCGCAGGACAAGTGCAGATGCTTCGGGCGTCGGCCGCGTCTCAATCAATAGTTCCGCGCACGCCCGCGCGGCTCAGTCGACCTAACGCGATTAACTCCTTCGACTTCGGAGCGTGAAAAAAAAAAACAAAGCGCTCTCACACATACGTACGTACACGTTGTGAATTTTCTGATGCCCTAATTATAAAAGTTACATCTTCAAGATGTTTAGTAGTGGTAAAATAACTCCGCAACTATTTGCCACCTACTGACCTAATTAGTTACTGATTATTTTTTTCTCGAAATGTAACTAGGTAAATAAAAAAGAAGGAAGAAAAATAGCACTCACGACCGACGACAAGCAAGGTATTTCTAAGCTGTCTAGACTCCATTCTGAAAGACTAAACTGTCCAATAGATTTATTCTACCAACCCGTCTTACGCCATTTCAGGTAAAAGTATATTAGTAGGGGATTAGAGAAAAACTTATTGCAATGACGAGCTTTCTGTACAGGGTACGATCAATATAAGCTCCTCAAACAACTGTTTCATTCAGCATCAATAATTTTGATCAGCCAATGTCCAACTGTGGTCATATGGGTAGATATGAGACCGAATGGTGAAGAAATTATACAGCGAGAAAGTTAACAATAGAAGGGGTCGAGGTATGCCGTGACCAACTTGCGAAGACCATGTGAGCAACTTGGGAGGGTCATGAGCACTCGGATGTCTTGATGTATCTGGATGTGAATAAAGAAAAATGATGAAGAGAAAGACATATTTTAGACAGAATTAAGAGGTAACACCTTACCTGATAGGTAGGGGTCTACTGTAACCCGTGGATATAATCGATGCAACTTGTAACGCCGCGCGATTACAGATACGGTATTCGAAATGCTGCATTCCACTGCTCGTTATTACACTGACTCTCTAGACCTTTCAAATCGGTACTTAATAACTTTAAAACAGCAGGTATTTTAGTAGACTACTATTAATAATACTTTTACTAATATACTGCTATTGGCTGTAGTAAAATCACTAAACTTAAATATGTAGAATAAATATTTTACCAGCTAGCCACTTAAAGAATTTAAAATTAGCGTTATACAATAAAGATCTTCACGTATATTCCCGAAACTGGGAAGGATAGAGTACGAATTCACATTCATCATACAAATATTTGCCTCTCGGGGGACTCGAACTCGCAACCCTTAGCTTCTAAGGCTCTCACTGCAAACTAAGCTGTCGGGTCGTCTACCATCTAAATATGAGGCATAAATATTTTAATAACTACTTAAGGAGCTTAATTTTGGCATCAATTTATACTTTTAATAACCTGAATATAAGGCAATCAAAGCATAATGTGACTGATTGAGGTTATATCGTAGATCTCTATCTATTTCTATCTAGTTACTAACTATCTACGAGATTAAAACTTGTCCATTTAAAATTGGGATCACGTAGATGGGCGTCGCCGTTGCCGCCGTTAAACAGGAGTGCGACATTGTGACATTTCCCGCCAATAGCGTTTGCGTCGCGTTGGTACCGGTGACATTTTTAACCAACCCGCTGGAAGCCCGCCCATGCATATTCTAATTTTAAAATATTTTAAATAGACGTTTGGCTTTTTTTATCTACCAGCCAGTTCTGAATTCAAAGATTTATCAGCAATAGTTTCAAAACTTAGAAAACAAAAATTACAGTTTGTGTAAAAGCATATTGAAGATTTTTTTTTTATTTTATCAGATATTTCTTTTTTTATAGCTTACACGTCAAATGTTTGTAATTTTTATAAATAAATAAATAAATAATAATAAATATCTTCACGCAATTCCCAATACAGGGGTAGACAGAGGTCAAGTCTAGACAATTAAGTCCCTTTGACCTACCTTCCACCGAAGATATTTTCGGGACAACGTGACAGGTGGTGAGCCCGTCGCCGCCTTTATGTCCAAGCCAACGATGAAATTCGTACATAAGTTTTTGAAAAACTCATTGGTACTGCCACCTGGGGATCGAACTCGGGTCCGACCACCCAACAACTCGGCTATCGTGAATTTTTATAATATATTTGTTTATTGACGAATGTATTATGTTCATTTAATTTTGTAATATGTGAAGTCACGCTAGCCGTGTGGTTGGATGATCGAAATTCGAGTTAAGAGACCCGATTTCGATCCCCTGAAGGTAAGGTTTTAAAAAAGTTTTGTATCATTTAAATCGTTGACTTGGACATAAAGACAGAGATAGGCTCACTACCTGTAACGTTGACCCAAAATAAGCTGCAGTAAAATGTGGGTCGAAAGGATTTAACTATCTAGGCCTCTACCAGTCTCAATGTTTATTATTTATTATTATATTTATTATTTATTATTATAACTTTATTAAAAGTCTAGACATTTACAGACCTCTGGCTACCCATGTATTGATAAGTGCGTGTAAATATCTATAAAACTAATAGACAACTTGCATAACTTTTCCGCTTTTATACAAATACAATTGTACGTGGAGTGCTAATCATTAAATAAATAAATAGAAATAGCACTAGTAATAAAAAATAAATTGTAATAAAAAAGTAAAATGAAAACTTTTAATTTAAAATAAATTTGACTAAAGTATTGGCTTATCCCTTAACTCACTGCTAATCGCAATAATATGTCAATAAAAGATAAGGCTGTATGGCGAAGAGGCCTTAGCCTATCTTAATTTTAAAAAAAAGTTAATACAAGTTATAAATTTTGTGTAATTTATAAGGCAGTGTGATGTTACTGGCCACTTATATCTATAGAAGCTATGAAGGATCTGTGTATTGAACAAATAGTAGTGTTTTGTAACTTTACATTTAATCCTTGTTTGAACATAAAATGTGTATAATTTTTTTGTTATCTGTGCATACTTGGTGACACTTATATTAACCAATAGACGCGCGCTCTGTTTTCATTGGCGAAGCTTTAGTGTCGCCTAGATGTCACTGATTGTCGCGTGTCGCATGAGTAGGAGATAGAAATATACATCTCGAAACGAGAGTAAGCGAGATAAATAGTGTTTTTCTATGACCTTCCTTTTTTTACGTAACTTCGGAGTTTGAATATGAAATGTTTTTTGTGCGGAGACCGAGTTTCTTGTGTTGTTAGACTCGGTGGGATAAGAGATAGAAAATTTACCTACAGTTTAACCATTTTCGTTAATACTACATCGGCTATGTTGAGTACATAATTAAAGATGAATGTACTTTTTATTAAGTAGCTTAAAATTTAATAACAAATAAATATTGTAATTGTACAATTTCAACACATTATTCCTTCTATGTATGTTACTATTGATTTGATTCTTTTTCATTTCATACCAATATACTATAAATTTTAATACCTTTTTTAACTTTATTTTAGTTTCCTCCCAATTTTAAAAAATAGTTCTAAGCTAACATTTAATGTAATATTAATCTGTAACAAAATAAATTAATATATAAATAATAATAAATATAACGCATTTCCCAATACAAGGGTAGACAGAGGTTTAGACACAACAAGAGTTATTTTAACCAACCGAAGATATTTTTGGGACAACCTGACAGGTGAGCTATCGATATAAATCGTACATAAGTGTGGAAAATGATCCAGTACGAACCTTCCAACTGGGGATCGAACTTGCGTCTCTTGACTCGAATTCCGATCATCCAACCAATCGGCTATTTTGACTCTCAGATTGTAACTAAATAAATTAGTCTGTTTTTATTTATTATAAGGCGACTGTCGGAAATTTCTATGAATATCGTTATGGCAACCGATACATGGCGGGATAACCATCTCTAAATAATCAGACCGAAGATGGACAGCAGCGTCAGAGGTGCGAGTGGTCTGCTACTGCGATCGCCAATCCGCTTGCCAAGCGTGGCGATTGTGGCAAATCCTCTCTATGGGAGAGGCCATCTGGTATCCTGCAGTGGACTTTAAATAGGCCGTTATGTGTGTATGTATGTATTGAAGTAAACTGAACTAAATATTGAAAAGGCATATAGATAAGCCTATGTACTTACCTACCGTCTCAAATTAAAATTGGTAAAATATATCGAAAAATTGTTTAATGTGTTTCATCGTAGTAATGTACTACGTGTTTTGATATTATGATGATTATTATTAACACAACTCGATAGCGCAGTTGATAATAACACTGCCTTCGAAGAAGGGGGTCGTCGTTTCGAATCCTCTACAGACATCCACTTGGTGGCAATAAAATAAATCTATGTATCCGTGTTAAAATATAATGGCATGAAATTAAAAGGTTTAGGGTCACGATAGCCGAGTGGTTGGGTGGTCGGAATTTTGAGACAAGTGACCCGAGTTCAATCCCCAGATGACAGGTTCGTACCAATGTTTTTATCAAAAAACTTATGTACGAATTACAGCGGTGGATTGGACATAAAGACGGCGACGGGCTAACCAACTGTCACGTTCTCCCGAAAATATCTTCGGTGGAAGGTGGGGTCAAAGGGACAGGGATACAGGGGAAGGGAATACAGGGTGTGAAGATATTTAGTTTATTATTTTTAAATTAAAAATAAAATAAAATATCTATTTAATGCATTATATTCCCAATATACTATTATTTTTATTTTATGAAATTATTAAAATCTTACATATTATAAAATTGTAAAGTGATGTTTGAGTCAATCTGAGTGGAATAGGTTCCTAGGATGTGTCTGAGACCAAATCAACGATTTTTAAAATTTGTATTCCAGATAAGCTACATTGAAAAGTGGGCCGCAACGACGTCATTGTAGACAATGGGCAGGTAGAGGAAACTTTTACCTGCTCTTGTTTGCGAAATTGCGGTAAAGGAAAAAAATGACTTTCCTTTCTATTACGTGGTAAAATAATAGAAAGGAAAGTTATAGTAAATAACCTAACGTATTAAGAGCTAAAGGAAATAAAAATACATTTGTAAAAGAATTTAAAACCTGTTATTAGAAAAATGTTACTATAATTTGAAGGAATACTTTAATAACAATTTAAGTAACATAAAAATATGAAACTATCATAAGATCTGCTACGAGCTCATTTCAATCGAATTTTAATTTTTATTTGTTTTCTTTTTTTAAAAATATCGTTTAAATAAATATAAATAAATATCTTCAAGGCCATTCCTCATACCGGGGTAGACAGAGGTCTAGTCTAGACGATTAAGTCCCTTCGACCCACCTTCCACCGAAGATATTTCGGGACAACGTGACAGGTGGTGAGCCCGTCGCCGTCTTTATGTCCAAGCCAACGATATGAATCGTACATAGATTTTGAAAAAAAAAAACATTGGTACGAGCCTGTCACCTGGGTATCGAACTCAGGCCTCTCGACTTGAAATTCCGACCACCCTTCCACTAGGCTATCGTGTAAATGAGTATTTATTCATATTTTATTTAAATTTTAAATAATTTCACTTATGTATATTGCTATGCACAAGTGGGTATCATGATATTGTACTAAACACTTTTAGACTTACTCTTAGACTTAATCATTTACTGTTATGTTTACTCATGAATGCAATAAAAACTTTGACTTTAAATTGTACGTATAAAATACTTCCTACTCCTGATAAGGTTAGGAATTTCGAATGAGTTAATGTTTACGTCTTATGTGCACGTGAACTTTTTCTAACCAATCGACGGGAATGACGAAGTAATCGAATCAAATTTGGCATATTCGAACGCCGATAACAATTCGAACCGAGACGAACAACATTTAATATTTTGCGTGTATAGAAGCGTGCCGTAAGAAATTATCCGATCGTGATGATTCCGCAGCCGGGAGTACGCTTCTGTCGATTTAAAATTTAAATCTAAAATTAAGATCGAATTTGGTTTTAGCTTCCGTGATGGAATTTCAGGCAGCCAATTCTACTTCGATTATGTTTTGATATTCTTTTAATGTTTTTGATATATTTTAACAAATATTCACTATAAGATCCACAGGCAGCAATACAGCTTTGTTGGAAGGTAGGAAAACTGGTGATGTTGTTTGACATCGATAGAATTTAAAAAAAAATAATAACTTGTAATCTTTATATCTGTATATCCCGTCTCTAGTGAAATGAGGGGTTCGCGCCAGCGCCAAGCCTTTTAGGTTTCGCAGTCTTGTAACATAAGGCTACTTCCGCTTTGTATTGAACTTTGGTATTCATGAGATGTATTAGCACATCGTATACTTTACATGCTTCCTAGTTTTTACCATTCTGTTCGTAAATTTTTATCGAAGATAGGCTTCTAAAATGTGAAGGATTAGTCGTATTTGTCATGTTTTATCCACAATGGGTAGGGGATCAGATTCACGCCATTCCCAATACTTGGGTAGACAGAGGTAAGACAATTAAGTTCCTTCGACCCACCTTCCACTGATGACATTTTTTGGACAACGTAACAGGCGGTGACCCGTCGCCGCCTTTATGTCCAAGACAACGATATGAATCGTACATAAGTTTTTGACTAAACCTATTGGTACGAGCTCTGGGCATGAAACTCGGGTCTCTTTACTCAATCGACCGATCGCCTGCCATGTCCATGCCAGTTGGTATAGTATTCTGTAGTATATAGTAGTACAAAGTTGGTGTAGTATTCAGTAGATTATAGTATTCTGATTTCTCTGAGATTGGAATATTTCTAAGATAATGCTTTTAAAAGTAATTTTAGCCTTCGAGGATAGGTTGTTTTGTTTTCTATATTGGGAATGGCGTGAAGATATATTATTACAACTCAATTAAAAGTAGAGAGAAATTAAGATTATGAGGCCAACATAACCCATTGTTAAATTTTTTAATTCTTTCAATACGGTATTGTGTTAAAGGAATATGGGTCGATACAGCCTTTTGTCGAAGCTGATGTTTTCCTTATTGAAATAACTGTTGATTTTTTTTCCCGATAATAACTTAAATTTTAGCTGCAAACAAATACGTTAATAATACTTATTACTTTAATGTCGTGTACATTTCACTCCCGCAGGCATTTCAGCACAGGCGACGGAGCGCTTGCTTAATGAATAATACAATGTTGTTTCATAAAAGGGAGAGCATAATCACAGAGAGATTCGCACGTTTCACAAAATGTATCATTTTATTTTACGTTTGTTTTATAATTTTCAGATGATATCCTCTAACATATTTGCAATAACAAATCCACAGATGGGCTCTCTATAAAGACATAAATGTGGGCCTGCCATATATAATTTCGTACGAAAACAAAACTTTAACTTAATAAAGTAACAAAATTACTTAAATGTCGTGTTTATCAACTTAAGTATGTTAAGTAAAATAAAAAAAATATCTTCACATTATTCCCAATATAGGGGTAGGCAGAGGTCTAGTCTAGACAATTGAACCTCTCCGACCTTCCACCGAAGATATTTTCGGGACAACGTGACAGGTGGTGAGCAGGTTGCCGTCTTTATGTCCAAGCCTACGATATGAATCGTACATAGGTTTTGAAAAAACCCATAGATACGAGCCTGCCACCTGGGATCGAACTCAGGTCTCTCGATTTGAATTCCGATTACTCAACCACCCGTCACCCGAATCGTGACTTCTTGTAAGTAAAATTCCACACATCTTCCCATCTTTTGCCTACCCTATTATGAAACTCTCTGCACACAGTGGTGCTCTTAAGGAGTAAAAGAGTAATAGTTCTAGCTCATCTTAATTTTGGATTTACTTATTTAACTGTCTTTATAGTACACTGTGTTCTTTGTGGCGAATTCTGAGGGTGGCCTACGTTCAGCAGTGGACTCTTGACAGGCTGTAAAGAAGAAGAAGAAGATAGTTTATTGCAAGCTGCAGGATTGTAGTGTGGTATCGGCATAAGAATAATACCAATCCTCTTCTTGGCGCTTGGAGTACAGCCTTGCGAATGTATACCGTCCGTGGCGGCGACGTCTATGATGCGAAGTGACTCCTACTATGCTCGCAAGTTCTTCCGTCAAGTAGGCAAATAAAGAATAAATACATACATAGATATGGACAACATTACATACATTACTCTAATCTCAAAGTAAGCAGCTTAAGCGTTTGTGCTATGGAATCAGAAGTAACGAAGGTACCACAAACACCCAGACCAGAGAATATGTAGAGAAAGTGTTTTTTGACCTGAGCGGAAATCGAACATGGGACCATAGAGCAGGCGAGACGAAAATTACTGTGTGCGCCACTGCTCCACGAAGTAAGTCGTGGCAAATGTCACAAATCCTTCTCATGTGAGAGACCTTTGTTCTGGTGTGGAATTTTATAGGCTTGCAGTAAGTAAATCAGACTACAGCATATGGTGTTCGCCAGTACCAATGAGTATAGTTTCAGCTTCATATATTACAGCGTTCTGAATAACAAATAGTACCTATAAGTAATGTTTTTCATGTGAAATGAATTTAAGTAAAATAAAATAATAAATATCTTTACGCAATTGCCAATACAGGGGTAGACAGAGGTCTAGTCTAGACAATTAAGTCAAAGAAGATATTTTCGGGACAACGTGACAGGTGGTGAGCCCGTCGCCCGTATTTATATCCAAACCAACGATATAATTCGTATATAAGTTTTTTGAAAAATTCATTAGTACGAGCCTGCCACCTGGGGATCGAACTCGGGTCTCTCGACTCGAAATTCCGACCACCCAACCACTCGGCTATCGTGATTGGTAGTGAAATGAATTTAAAGTAGTATAATATAACCTGTATTAAATTATTAATTCATAACAGTTTTGTGGTACATTGTTTAAGTTCTCTCTTAACTCTTTATAAATATTGTAAAATCCATCCTATTATATACGATCCAGCTTTTCGTCAGCCAAACAATACGCACTGCCCGAGTCGCACACAAAGCGATAGTCCGTTCTCATTTACATAATCAACTCTCATCAGCCAGCATTTGCATCCGAAACGCACAACGAATTAAATTCTAAATACTGCTACTATCGCCAATTTCACGTTTAAAAACATCCTCTACTACCTTCAAATAAAGTACGTTATAGTGTAAAATTTGGAATAAAGGTTAAGGTAATAAGTTGCGGTTGCCGTATTCAAAATAAGTATTGGAACGTCTCGCTTGTCAGCAATTTGTTTTGAACTGAGAACACTTCTAATTCGCAAAAAGAACGAGCGTTCTATGTTTAAAAAGTATCGTCACGCGAACCTATTAGGACACGTTCACATTGCGTTAAGCATAGCCAAGAGATATATTAAAATGATAGAAATATAATTTTAAATTTATAAAAATAAACAGTATTTACAATATAATTATCCACGATAATTAATAACTTTAATAACAGTTAATTAAATAGTCACATCATATCTGTTAGAGAGAGTGGTGTTGTTACGGCAAGCTCGTTATGAATCCTAAGATTATCTAATTGTCAAGTTCACGTTGTTACACGTAAAGAATTCTTTATAATAGACTTCAGTAGTTTGTTGTGTGGAAAATGTTAGTCTTAAATATCTTTAGTTATTATTATATTATTATTTATTTATCTTCACGCACAATCCCTGACGGGGTAGCCAGAGAGAACAGATCGCCAAGTGTCGCGATCCCTACATACTTCTTTCGCTTCTTTCAGAGTCATCATCTTCTTCATACATGCACGTCTAGGTATCCGAGTACTCTTGACCCTCCCCTCTTCGAGCAATTTGCTCACATGGTCTTCGAAAGTTAGTCTCGGTCTACCTCGACACCTTTTAATATTAACTTTCGCGCTATATATTTTCTTCACCATTCGGTCTTCACTCATTCGTTCAACGTGCCCAAATCATCGAAGCACGTCCTTATCCATTTTTGAGACAAGGTCATCTTTCAAACCTGCCATATTGCGAATCTCTTCTTTTCGTTTTCGGTCGGCCATGGTAAGGCCGCACATTTGACGAAGAGATCGCATCTCCACTGCATTCAACCTGCTTTTATGCTTCTTCTGGCATACCCAGGTTTCGCTGCCATATAACAAAGTCGGTACCAACACTGCGTTATGTATTGCAAGGCGTGCACTTTTCACAACGCCTTGCCTTTTGATTAACGCAGTCAAGGCACCATTGACTTTGTACCCGACAGCGACACGTCACATCTTCCATCCCGGCTAAACGCACTCCCAAAGTATACAATTTCATTCACCTGTTCCAGACATTCCTGATTTAAATATCTTTAGTGGTAACATTAAATAATAATTTATGATAATTAAATACTTTTTGCTTGCAGTCGCTTAAAGTTATTCTTAATAATCCACAGAAAACTCAAACACATTATCAAAAAACAGAACAGAAAAATAATCCATGTGAACACGTCTTTGCCTATCCGAATTTGAATTTGAAAAGTTCGAAATGGGGCTTTCTAGAACGCTTTTTTTTGCAACTGCCATAAATAATAAGAGTGTGGCTTCTTAAGCAGCTATAGCCGTTATTATGAACAGACAGTCAGAATATTTAGTGCCGCCCTAATGTTCCTAACTTAGGGATCTAACAGTAATAATGTACAATGAATTTCCTCTTGTGATTCCATATTTAAATTTTGAGCGTTACCGACTTGACTTCGGCGTGATGTTAGCTGCCTAAGTTCTTATTATTTTCGAGTTTATTCCTTAAGAATAGATATTCATATATAGGCCGATATTCATATGAAAATATATGGAGTCTAAAATCAAATTTTGTCTGCTATGTTATGCGTTATGTTTTTGAGTTTTTTTTTTTGTACTTTTTGTTTGTACTCTTGGCACCACAATAACACTTCTTTATATTTACTAATAATGCTTTTTATCTACATACAATTTTTTTTTTTAGTCTCGAGTTCACAACCTTATATTCAGTCATAAAATCGACCAACCGAGACGACAGCAGCACCCCCACTCCCTGGCAGGCGCTCTCGCTCTCCGGGACTCCGGACCATAGAGCTAACGCCCCGCCAGGGAGCTCTTCAGTACCGCTGCCCTTCCGCTTGGTCTCCGACAAACACACGACATCTAATTCTCTTTCTTTCATTATTTCAATCAACTCATTCGTCTCATCTCTCATTCCTCCTCTAACATTCCACGTGCCAACTCTGCACTCCGTCCTCCACCTTCCGCCGTGTCGGGCTGTGCGTGACGGGTGGCGGTCCCCATCGCCGCTTTGCGCGCTGCATTTCACACCAACGGGGACGAACTGGTGTGCGTCGCCGTGGGGGGACGTTCTAACCCTCGTTGGCATGGGTGCGCAGCTGTGTAGAATTGCAGCCCTGAAAAGGGCTGGCAGGGGTCGCGACGAGCACGCTTCTACAATGACCCCCATGTATGAAGAAGATGATGAATCTGAAAGAAGCGAAAGAAGTATGTAGGGATCGTGACACTTGGCGATCTGTTCTCTCTAGCTACCCCGTCAGGGATTGTGCGTGAAGATAAATAAAATATATAATAATACAATTTTCCATACTAGGGTAGGCTGAGGTTTAAAAAATGAAGTCCTTTCGATCCACTTATCACCAAACCTTTTTTTAGAGAGAAAGTGGCAGATGGTGAGCCCCTCGTCATAATATAAATTAATATAACTATAGATATCAGTTAATTGTAATTCCAATTCTAACAGCAGTACCTGATAAGTGTACCGTGAGGTGTAAATACTGTTTACTTGTTTGTCATAGCAATACTATAACGACGTGTAGAATTCTACAGCAGGGTATCCCAGTACCAGAGACTTCTCGCCTTAGTCTTCGTGTAATTTGACGGATATACCGCCGCCTGATCACTTTTACCCGGTTTTTTCTTTAATCGCCTCTTACGACACATGAAGTAGGGGGCTGATATATTCTTACGCCGTTAGCGCAGGGCTTCATATAATATTTTTTTTTTTTTTTAATAATTAGCTTTAAGAAAATCCACTTCTAAATATATCATTACGTATAGTAATTTATTTATAGAAATCTTGATACATATTAGAATATTGATATAATAAAACATAATATATATAAAGGCACATAGATATTAACATACAGATCTCAAATGTTTAAAATGGCAGTTTGACATACGATAAGCATAAAACAGCTATAATATTCTCTATATACTATTCCAATGTATTTATACCTAGCTGCATCCCGCGGCTTTGTCCGTAGTTTAACATAACGCGGAACCCTATTTATGTATCTAAAATAAAAGTAGCTTATATTACTCCTTATAACATTAGCTATCTGTCAGTGAAAGTCCTGTGAAAATCGGTCCTGCAATTTCAGAGATTAGCCGGAACAAAGTGACAGACAGACAGACATAAATTGTAAAAAATGCTATATGGTTACTAGAATAAAAACAATATAAGACAGTGTTTCAATACATTCTCTAATTTAATTATATGTATATATATAACTAATATATAATATTCTCTATGATTACAATAATTGACGGCCTGATAACTCGCAAATCTTGCCAGAGGACATTTGTTTAATGTACATAAGTGTTTGTATTCGTCATGGATGCTCATATGTACATGTTATTTTTTTATATCTTTACGCACACGATACACGATTTATCTCGTTGGTTTGGACAAAAAGACGGCGATAGGCTCACCACCTGTCACATTTTCCCAAAAATGTCATCGGTGAGGGGTGGTTCGAAAGATTTTATAGTCGAGACCTATGTCTACCCGTGTATTGGGAATGGCGGGAATATATTTTTTTTATTACATTATAATACCTGTGAAAATAAAATAAACCATAATGCACACTATAGTTTGAGTTATTTTTTAAGGACTAACGTATTATTTTGGCAGAAGTCGTTCACGCAAGGCCCTGCCTCAAGGACTATAAGAATAAACAACACATTCGAATTTCGAATTTGGAAGCATAGCCGTTGGCGTCTTCGCTGCCATATTGCACGCAAGGCAAAGCAGCGCAACTATTAACCATATTTTTCTCAGAATCGTCTTCAACTGTATTGTTATTTTAACTTCAGTAACACAGAAAAACAGCTTGATCATTTATATAATACTATCTGCCCCCCACGGCTTTGCCTGCAGTTTAACTCTTAACGCAGAGCCCTAATTATATTTGTAAAATAAAAGTTGTATATTTCTAAAAAAAAGCCTATGTTACTCCTTATAACATTAGCTATCTGTGAGTGAAAGTTCTGTAAAAATCGGTACAACCTTTTCAGAGATTTGCCGGAACAAACAGACAGACAAATAAAAATTTAAATATTATGTTGGTGTAAGTACCGTATATATGTTGTAAAAAAAGGTTATTTCTATATTACAAACAAACACTCCAATTTTATTTATATGTATAAATGTAATTATGTAATCCTTGTTGTACGATGTAATCCTTGTTGGTGAACCTAAATAAATAAATAAATAAATGTATATGTCATGTAACATTTATTCATTCAATTCCATATTATAAAAACGGATTTAGATCAAATTCGGTATGAACGTAGCTTAAATTATGCGTAAAGATATAAGGTCATTTTTATTCCGGAAAAAATAATTTTTATTTCACATTTTTAATTTATATAAAATATATTACAGTTTTTAGATGTTACAAATTTATTGATATGACCACATATTTCGCCTTCACTGGCATGTCGCATTAATTAATATACAGCCAGTCATTAAAGCATATTTATGTCGTAATAATATGTCACAAATAATTTTGTAACCGTTTTATATAATAATCAATGTGAATAATATATTGTAATTAAATCAATTTTATATGTCATATACAATTAATATAGATGACTAATATTTTCATTTTATAACTTACATTCATAATTTTTTCAAATAATACTGGCAAAGTTAGGTAAAATTACTAGTAATGTTAACCAATCCAACTAAGCTGCAATGCTGTATGTGTCTTGGAAATGGTGTCTGGAGTAGCAATATGGCATACCTAGTAGTATCCTAGTGGTATAAGAAGAATAATAACCAGGTAGATTAGTAATGTTGGTGTTATGTTACCTGAACCTACAAAATAAAGAGGTACACCAATCCTCTTTAAATCAGCTCTCTACGAGGTAGCTCTGCCCCGGCCAAACCGTTCAATTTGTGCAGTAGCAAGACCTGCCACTTGGCTCTATCGAATACGTAAATTTGACTCAAGAATGCAAGCATTTAAAAAAATAAAATTCACAAGGCCGTTGGCAACATTTATGTTGTCTTATCAACTTCTCGTATATGACACGTGCAGCTATTTAAAGCGCGTACGATTCGGAATATTCTAATTCTTTAAATATTCCAAATTTTTAGCTCCGGGCTGTGACATACTGTGAGAACTTTCTTTCGTGACGCCATATTCAAATGTTATACATTCCCTCGTTTTTCTAAATGTGCGATATTGAGATTTTAAAAATTATTTAAATTTTTGCACGACTTAAAATGCCTTTACCATGAGAAACTCAAATAACGCAAGACATAAATGACGTAAGTAGCGTGGCGCTAATACCGGTATTCATGGTATCTTCAGGTCTGGTGGAAAAAAGAAATATCTATTTTTTTCTCTATATTATCGGGTCTGGTTGTTTGAGGTACATACTTTAGAATCAGAGCAATGAATGTGATGTTATCTCTGTCTATGTATGTATATAATATGTTAAATATGAATAAATAATTTAAAAAAAAAATTGTTTGTGTACAAACTTTATTTGCTTAAATGTTTAACATTGATACTTAGGAAAGTATGAAAAAACTTTATGACTGTTTTTTTGGTTACCTACTGTTTGCTCCTGTAACAAAATTTTTCACATACACGTTTATCGAGTATCTTATTATACCACTTTCCATCCCCACCATAGGTACAATTTTAAAATTATATTTTTTATGAAAATTTAATAATAAATTATTAAGAAATAATTCATGATAGCCGAGTGGTTGGGTAGTCGGAATTTCGAAACAAGAGACCCGAGTTCGATCCCCAGGTGGCAGGCTCGTACCAACGGGTTTTTCAAAAAATTATGTGTACGAATATCGTTGGCTTGGACGTAAAGACGGCGACGGGCTCACCTCCTGTCACTTTGTCCCAAAAAAAAGTTTTTGCAAAAACCCTGTACGAGCCTGCCACCTGGGGATCGAACTCGGGTCTCTCGACTCGAAATTCCCACAACCCAATCACTCGGCCATTGTGACTGTATTGCAAGCTATGTTATAATAACATTATTAATTAGAAGCATGGAATCAATTTGTAGGATCTCTCTCTGATAGATTGTCGCTCGATAATAGAATAGTTTAAAAATTAACAAGAGCAGGAGCACGCGATGTCACGCTACGTGACAGTGACGTGTCGCGTGACGTTGCGCGTGCACGTACGTGACACGAATGTCACGCGGCTCTCTTAATTGCGCACGTTCGTTAGAAAGGTTAACTAAATTGTTTATGAGCACTTCTTATTACTGAAACTAACGGTTATGTTTGACACAAGATTTTTATTGTTATTAAGATATGGAAAAAAAGACAAGGAGAGAGGTAATACGAAAAATACATAGCGTAGCTCGATAGAACGAAGGCGTCCTTTCGCGATTTTTTGTGTGGACCTGCCAAATCTGGCCAAACTACCGTTGAAGAAGAAAAATTCTCGCCTGTCAAGATATAGTGACTATCTGTACGGCCTGTGAGAGATGAAATGCCATCTTTCAGATCAGCATCTTAACGACCTTCCTATACTCAGGAAAGGTCTGCAGTGACTGACTGTCTAATATCCTGCTGTGAAATTTTACAGGTCCTCATGTATGTGGTATTAAGAATCAACACTAATACAATATTATAAATATAGAAATAAGAGAATCAATAATGGAATTCTTGAAGTATTCGGAATTGCAAGCAATATAAGCGTTCCTGTATATTTAAGGGAGCCTAATACTTTTAAATTCGGGAATGCGTATTACTTCAACTTGTTGATGGTTTCAACTTGCGATAATTTTACGCAAAAACAGCATCAATATCCAAATATTCGTCACTACAAACAAAATCGTTATTAATAAAATTATAAAATATCACAACAATGATCATTTTATTTATTTAATGACAGATTTACTTAATGACAGAAGCATTATATTTTAATAGCTATGATTTTTAATCTTGTGTTTTATTTTACACTAGATGTCCCCGGCGGCTTTGCCCGCAGTTTAACTCTTAACGCGGACCCCTAATAATTTTTCTAAAATAAAAGTGCCCTATGTTACTCCTTATAACATTACTTATCTGTCAGTGAAAGTCCTGTTAAAATCAGTCCATCCGTTTAAGAGATTAGCCGCAACAAAGAGATAGACGGACAAAATATGTAAAAAATAATATTGTGGAGCATGTACATGTAAAACACGAATTTAATATTACAAACAGACACTCCAATTTTATTTCTATGTATTGATGGGGAATAGTTTTGTACAGAATAATACTATAATACGTACCCGTTTTACGTTTTATTTTAGATTTCAGAAAATGTAGAAAAAGTGGTTTTTCTACATCCACCCGGGAATCGAACCCGGGACCTCGAAAGGGCGCCACCTAGAAAACCGGTGTAACCGCCACACGTCCACGTAGTTCATCAAATTAAATTATTATTATGAAATAACAATCTAGTAAAGCTATATAGCTGTTATTATTAGTATAAATAATAAAGTTATATAATCGTCATATTTTTTGTGCAGTATAAAATTTATGAATTTATATTTTGTGTATCATAAAATCTGTTAAAATGTCTAAAATAAACCCAGTATATTTAAAGCCCTCATTACAGTCTTTATGACTGTGACAGTGGTCGAGTAAAATACAAGGTGCCGCCAGCTTTGAGATCCATGGTTCCATTCCCGGAAGGTACAATAAAGAAAACCACTATTACTCTATTGTCTCGTGCCTGGATGTTTGTGGTACCTTCGTTGTTTTTGATTTTATAACGAAATTACTTAAGCTACTCAATCTACGGGATTAGGCATGTTTGTGATGTTTTCCACATTTATTTCATTGTGTCCGAACTTGAGAAGATTTTGAATAATTTAAATTTACAAATATTTTTTTTTATGGATGTTAGATACGGTAACCGGCACTCCATTACGAATTGTATTTTTTATTTAATTAATTAAAATAATGGAGGTCAAGACCATGTCGTTGGTATATCCCGGGATTTACCTACTAACTTACTTATTATTTATTTATTTATCTTCACCCACAATCCCTGACGGGGTAGCCAGAAAGAACAGATCGCCAAGTGTCACGATCCCTACATACTTCTTTCGTTTCTTTCAGATTCATCATCTTCTTCATACATGCACGTCTAGGTATCCGAGTACTCTTGACCCTCCCCTCTTCGAGCAATTTGCTCACATGGTCTTCGAAAGTTAGTCTCGGTCTACCTCGACACCTTTTAATATTAACTTTCGCGCTATATATTTTCTTCACCATTCGGTCTTCACTCATTCGTTCAACGTGCCCAAACCATCGAAGCACGCCCTTATCCATTTTTGAGACAACTTTCAAACCTGCCATATTGCGAATCTCTTCGTTTCGCTTTCGGTCGGCCATGGTAAGGCCGCACATTTTACGAAGAGATCGCATCTCCACTGCATTCAACCTGCTTTTATGCTTCTTCTGGCATACCCAGGTTTCGCTGCCATATAACAAAGTCGGTACCAACACTGCGTTATGTATTGCAAGGCGTGCACTTTTCACTACGCCTTGCCTTTTGACTAACGCAGTCAGGGCACCATTGACTTTGTTCCCGGCAGCGACACGCCTGTCCACATCTTAATCACATCTTCCATCCCGGCTAAACGCACTCCCCAAGTATACAATTTCATTCACCTGTTCTAGACATTCCTGATTTACCCAAATTTCGCACTTCGTTCTTTCTTTGTCCCTTTCAAATACTTACTTACTTTTTACCTATAACTTGGTATATTTTTTTTAAACTACTAAATTTGCTATAAGGAATAATCAATATAAATAATAATGTCTGCACGCTATGCCCAATACAGGGTGTTTAGGATAGAACAAGGTATAAGAATATTCTTCTTTTAGTATTAAATTTTATTCCTTTATTAAAATATTACTTAATTACTATAACTTGAATTTGCATGCGCGTCCGTTGGTAGCTGAATCGTGTCTATTCTTTGAATAATGATCGTTGAACCAATCAAATTGTACCAACGAAAAGTAAACCATTAAACGATTGAGTGTTACCACATAAATACCTGATATGATAAATAACCCATGTTTGTCTATTAATATTATTGTCTGTAGCGCAGACACAGGGGTTGACTAAGGTCTTAGCCTAGACAATTAAGGCCCTTCGACCCACCTTCCACCGAAGATATTTTGGGACAACATGACAGGTGGTGAGCCCGTCGCCGTCTTTATGTCCAAGCGGACGGTATAAATCGTACATAGGTTTGGAAAAAAACCATTGGTTCAAGCCTGCCACCTGGGGGTAGAACTCGGGTCTTTCGACTCGAATTCCGATCACCCAACCACTCGGCTATCGTGCTGTAAGGTATATTAGTAGATACTTACGAATAAATACTTTTAACGACGGTTTATCAGTATTACTTTTTTATTTATAGTCAGTATGAGCTGAAAATAAAAGGAAATATTTATGCAGTCTACCCTTAAATAAAACACAATTAATAATTCATAGCGTTGTTATGCTTCTCCTTGAATTCACAATCAACCCCTTGAATTTTGTAGACTTAAATATTAAATTTAAAAAAGTATTAATCGATTTTATGCAAATAGTACTAATTTCAATCAAAACGAAAACGAATTAGATAGTTTTACATACATACGTACACATCGTCCTGTTAAAACCCACTGCAGGACGTAGGCCTCACTCTTATGGAGGATTTGCTATAATCGCCAATAGTCACACGTCACCATAATAAAAAATAAATAATAGTTTTTAAAAAACTACAAAACACGCTTTTTATAGAAAACCGAACTAAAAATAGAAATTTATTACAATTTATTTTTATTAATTTTTTATAATTTATTTTCTATTTTTTAGTTCGGTTTTCTATAAAAAGCGTGTTTTTTTAGTTTTATTAAACTATTATTTATTTTTTACTTTTTAGTTTTTTTATCAAATTAGTGTATTGTCATCGGTCCTTGATAAATCTACAACCAAGTTTGAACTTGAAATCTGGCCGTTTAAAGTGGGTCAAAATCGCGCTCAAAGAAGTCGGTTACAAACATGCAAACATACAGGTGAAGCTAATAAAAGCGTGTCAAAAATGATACGATGGGTCCGAAGTAAGAGCACATAGTACAGCGGAGTTCGCGGAATCGAAACCCGTCCCTGAGATTTGATTTCTTTTAATTTTATCATTTAACTTTATTTCAGTAAAGTCCGATAGCCAAGTGGAATGGTGATCGAAATTCAAGTCAGGAGAACTGAGTTCGGTCCTCATTAGACAGGAACGTACCTTTCTAATGACTTTTTCGAAATTTATTTACGATTTGTTTTGGCAGCTTTAACTAAGATAGCTTCGGGCTCAGCATCTTCATCTCGTTGTCTCGAAGAAATTCATGTGAAATGTGGGTCCAATGATTGAAAATTATTTAAGCCTCTGCCAAAATAATATTATAACACCTTTGAAGATGATTTTTACATGCGCTCCTCAAAACTTATTTCTGTGACAGAAGTGTAGAGGTCTTTGATGAGTGAAACTTATTGCCCTGAGCTCGGTTATGGAGGAAAGTTTTTATCTTGCTCCTATACTTAAGCAATTCGAGTGTTCGTTTGTTTGTGTAACAGATATTGATTTGGTTCAATACTATATATATACTGTATTCTATTCTGTTATGTTCCCGTGTGGTAACTGCGTGAGGATACTGCCACTTCCTTTTTTCTGGTGGATGTCATAAGAGGCGACTAAGGGAAACAGCCTTGATATGGTTTTGGCAACCGAAAGATGGCGGGATAACCTCTAAAAATATCAGATCATAATAATCAGACCAAAGACGAGCAGCAGCGTTTGAGGTGCGAGTGGACTGGTGCTGCGATCGCCGATCCGCTTGCCGAGCGTAGCGATTATAGTAAATTCTCCCTATGGGAGAGGCCTATGTCCTGCAGTGGACTTAACGACCATTTAGCTGAGACGGTGATGAGCCTGTCTTTGAATCTAAAGTGGGTTCCAATCTCGCCAAGGCACATATGTGTGATGAATATATGCAAGTTTTATGCCACGGATGTTTATATATTTATTTTATTTATTTATGTGATACACCTTTTATACTGGGAGTATCAGTATTTTATATGGGTCTTCTTTCTTTGTTAACTAAGAAAGATATAAAAAAAAATATCTTCACGCAATTCCCAATACAGGGGTAGACAGAGGTCAAGTCTAGACAATTAAGTCCCTTTGACCCACCTTCCACCGACGATATTTTCGGGACAACGTGACAGGTGGTGAGCCCGTCGCCGCCTTTATGTCCAAGCCGACGATGAAATTCGTACATAAGTTTTTGAAAAACTCATTGGTACTGCCACCTGGGAATCGAACTCGGGTCTCTCGACTCGAAATTCCGACCACCCAACAACTCGGCTATCGTGGTTTAAGAAAGATATGATGATGTAAAGTAAAACGATTTTCTGAAATTATCGCTTTTTGTAATTATTTTTTTAAAAACTATCTTAAATTCCCGACGTTATAGATGTGCTTCTTGTTAAAACGTCGGGAAGTAAAAATAGTCTTTAAAAAAAAAACTAAATTACAAAAAGCAATAAAATATGAAAATAGTTTTATTTTATAAGTGTTGTGTTCTCATAAATACAAGAAATCATTAAGGTATGATGAAATAGCTGTACCAGGGAGTTAAGTGATAAGCTGTTATATATTTTTAATCTTTTATTTTATATTTTGTATTTGTTTGGCAAAAGGAAGGATAACATGCTTCATCATTATCGAACAATCTTACACATCTATTGCCTACGTACATTTAATACTTTTTGGTTCTTACGTATTACTTAATTTATCTTGTAACAAAAATCACACAGATTATAAACTAAACATTTACATTACAATTCTAGAGACAGGAATATCGACAAATTACTTGAAATATTTTCTTGTAGTTTAGCACCAAAAATCAAGAGATATGATCTTATTTTAGGATATAATCGTTTGATAAATACTATGATTACTAATTTTTTTTAATAATTTGAACGGCAAGGACCTTATACAGCTTTAATTTATCTACTAAGTTCATATTTACTTCAGTTATTAATGTGATGCTTTGTACATTATTTTCTATTTATTTACATTTATTGCACAATTATTACTATGGAATGTTTTAATTTTTATACAATAAGAATATGTTGTTTGTAAGAACAATTCATTATTATCTACTTGTATGTACACAGCCTTAAGATAGCAAGGAAGAGTGACAACATTACAGTTTTAAGCGATATTAATAAAATTTATTTGTAATTAAGTAGAATTTCAAGTCTCCAATGTAAACATTATTGAGAATTAAAGGTACTGGCATTTACAGACACTCGTACATTTTAACTACCATGTCAATACTTTTTTGGTTAATCTAAAATATTATATTAATAAGCATTCCTAATCAGGTCACGTGGAATTCAGAAGATGGACACTTCTTCCGTTCTGACGTCGTGAATTAATGTGAGCTTCAGCGTGAATGTTTCTCTTAGTTCTCGAAAAGAATGCAGCGTTACAGCCATTCACTGAACACCTGTGTAGAGACTGGAAATGGACGTTTTCACAGTGAAGTTTTAAGCCCATCAAGTCCTTGAAGAACTCTCTGCAACCACGGCATGGGTAAAGCCCGTCTTTATTTGGTCGCGGTGCTTCATCTTCTACGCAGTAGTTTAAGTTTCGCAACATAGATGGTGAGTAAGTTTGATTTTGACAGCCAAAAGCTGTAAGGTTTGGAGGGAGGAATCCAAATGGTATTGTTGGAAAGTTAGGCAGCATGCCGAAGGGTGTAAAAAGAAATGGTTGTTGACTGAACATATCACGCCCGTTTAAATATGCTTCCGACAACTGTAAAGGTGGATAAGGCGCGAAAGGCATTTGTTGATTTAAGTGATTCTTGGACTGCTCGGACTCTTTTGCTTGGAAGTATTTATGGGACTCAATGTAAGGTACAGCACGCTCATCTTCATTAAATTTCGCCAAAATTTCCATTTGCTCACGAGTTTTCTCTAATGTTTTAATTGGAGATTCACCAGATACCCTCCCGCAAATCGAAAATATTTTTCTGTGAAGATTAATGTTGCAACTGTGTCGGTCTCTACTTTGTTTTGTAGTAAAAGAAGCTCTACAACCTTCGCTACTGCATTTATACATAACTTTCAAATGCGAGTTTTGGTAATGGGTCTTCAAAACATAAATATTTTGGAAAAGCCTATCACAAACTGTACATTTTAATGGATTCTCATGATCAGTAGGAAAATCAGTAGTGATTATAAAAAGACCATTGTCAAAGTGACCATGAATTTGACCACTAGGATCATCAGTAACACAATCGTAACTGGACACCGAGGAGGAAGGAGATCTATCAGAAAATTCGACAGTGTCATGCATTGATAAATTGTAGGGAACCAGAGGAGTATGTGCATCAATTTTCTTTGATATATTTGGGAAGTCTCCTTTAGATAAACTTTCCAATCTTTTCAGAGCAATTTCTGAAGAAAAATGATCTGTATTTGGTTGTGAGTTTTCTGTAGCTCTAAAACTGTCTTCTCTTTCATGTATTTCTTTTTTAATAGATCGTAGATCTTGAGGAATGTACTCAGTTTCCGTAGGATCCACTTTAACAGGCGAAATCTCTTGCTTCACTTTTATTTCTTCATCGTCTTCGGTCGTAATTGTGCAATTGTCAGTTTTTTCTTCCTCTTCACACTTTACTCTTTTTAGATCTATTGACTTGTCATTCAAAATATCACTTTGACCGTTAGTGATGTCAGGATTTGTGTCATGATTGTCAACACCTGAATTATTTTGTAAACGAATGGGATTCAAATTTTTGCGCTTTCTCTTCATTACTTCCGGACTTGTTGTGCCATCTTTTGGTGCATCTCTATTATCAGTATTTTCACTTACACTTCTATGTTCTAAATCATTCTCTGGATCCTCTAAAGATCCTAGAGATTTGTTTAAATTGGAATAGTAGTCACTGGTTTCCATTTGTTCATTGTCGTCATCGTCTTCGTCTCCCGCAACAACTACAATACCGTCGTCTTCGTCTGATTCGCCCTGAACATCTGGATCTTTATTATGGTCCGAATTAGATTCTTGTCGCATTAAATGTGTCTGATCATAGCTTGGAGGAAAGTTAATATTATTTTTGTAATCTAAAAGTCCATTGGAAGGAAAATGTCTTAGGTTCTGTGCTGGACTAATCATTGGGTATGATCCAAATGCATGTATTGGATTCATTACAGGTGGTATACTTATACCCGCCCCATGCTGTGAAATGAGAACGGAATGTGCTTGTGCACTTCTACCATCATGAGGTGAAATTTTTCGACGCATGTGTGGCGAATGTAATTTTGGGTTTGGGTTCGCACTATGCCTGTTTCTTGATCTTCTTGAGCTGAACATCATACTACATCCTTCAACAGTACATTTGTGCATTTCCCTTAAATGTACAGCTGAAAAATGTATTTTTAGAGCACCCTTATCACAGAAAGTTTTGAGGCACACGTTACATTGTACTCTTTTCTTTCCGGTGGCTGGGTTAATAAAATGCGTTCCTAAATTTAAGGGCATTTGAGATGCACCCCAATGTCTTTTCGGTGGGCTTAAACATTTACCCATCATTACATCCCTAGTTTTGTGAGGCGCTTCTACATAAGCATCTTTACTAAGATTTAAAACATTTTCTTCCTCACTTCGTTCATTAACTTTTCCATTTCCCATGCCATTACTTAGTTTGGTTTCTGCTGATTCAACGATTTTTGATGACATTTGAGGTAAAAGCGCTTGTAACGATGCTAAACCCATAGGATTTTGACTTAGTGCTGCGACCATTGCTGCAGGATGGGAGAAAGAAGATGGCACAGTCATCGGAGGAATTGGTAAATTCGGAGGCAATTGAAAATTAAATAGCTGGCTCCTCATTAATTCGATGGCAGCTTTCTCTGCGCCATTAACATTATAGCTATTTTTCAATGGTTCTTCTTTAATACTGTTCTCGGTCAATTTATGCTTGCGAAAATCAAAAGGTTGCATATTTTGTAGATGACTTAACGGCGATGAATTAATTGGACTAGTGGTGGAGCGAGGACTGGATGAGGTAGATAATCGAACACTGTGATTAGGTGAAACCTCTGCAGATGGAGTTCTAGGAGGCGACTGTTTCGGTATCGGCGAAAATTTATTATCACAGTGAATAGTGGTGTCTCTTCTTACTTCCGAATTGTCTTCCTCTGAGTAAGTACTTTTCGAATCCCTTTCGCGAATGCTTTTTAAATATTCGAAATGTTGTCTTGCTTCCATCAAGTGCTGGAAGTATTTTAAAGATTCGTCGTTACGAGTATCATTGCTTGATTTTTCCATTAGTCTTCTAAATTCATCTTCAAGTTTTAATTGCTCTAATACTTGCTGTTCTGAATATTTATCTTGTTTTTTATTCTGTTGTTCGTGGTCCTCGGTAATAGCCGGTGGAGAAGGTAGACCATTCTTTTTGTATATTGGAAGAAGAGACGTTTTATGGAGTGCTCTCGCTTCTTGAAGGTTAATAATGTGTTGTAATGCCATATTTTGTTCGGGACCACGCCCGCCCCATCTTTCATTGCTGGTTGATTGCGATTCCTGTAACAAAGACACCAAAATTATTTTAAAATATATTGAACTTTACTTAAAGTTGCTGTCTTTTTCATATCTAGGTTAGCGTTTAATAAAGATATTAATAATTAACTCATTCAAGCGTTATAAGCTATTTGAATGAGTAAATTAATACATACTTTTATCATTCTAGCCAAAAGTCTCGATAGCCGAGTGGTTGAGTGGTCGGAATTTCGAGTCAAGTTCTTTCCCCAGGTGGCAGGCTCGTTCCTATGGGTTTTTCAAAAACTTCGAATTTTATCGTTAGCTTGGACATAAAGACGGCAACGAGTTCACCACCTGTCACTTTGACACGAAAATAACTACGGTAGAAGGTGGGTCGACGGTACTTAATTATCTAAACTAGACCTCTGTCTTATGTCATATAACTATAACATCAATATTATCCTGTATTGGAAATCCAATCCCGGTATTGGAAATTGCGTAATAAATAAGTTATTTTTATTTATTCTATTCTAACCCATAAAAATCTAAAGAGTAAAATGAATAATATCAGTAAAATATTTTTTATTAAAATAAAAAATCTAACAATAAAAATAAAATAAATAAATAAATATCTTCACGCAATTCCCAATACAGGGGTAGACAGGAGTCAAGTCTAGACAATTAAGTCCGTTTGACCCACCTTCCACCGAAGATATTTTCGGGACAACGTGACAGGTGGTGAGCCCGTCGCCGCCTTTATGTCCAAGACAACGATGAAATTCGTACATAAGTTTTTGAAAAACTCATTGGTACTGCCACCTGGGGATCGAACTCGGGTCTCTCGACTCGAAATTCCGACCACCCAACAACTCGGCTATCGTGACTTTCAAACGAAAAATCTAACGAAGTATAAATAATGTTAATTGCACAACAATACTTTTTTCGTGTTATTATATTTTTATATTTGCATTATCTGCGATCAAAAACAATGCTGAGAACACATCTAAGCCTAGACGAAGCCTAGATAAGCTAAAATAGGAGAGCAAAACCTAATGTCTCCATTGATCAAGGGCGTTCACTGTAATTTATGAACAGTAACCAGTTTGTCTAGATAAATTATCTAATGATATCCATTCAGAATAAAATACTTATTGAATGATGGGTTAGCTTTATTAAATTGCTAATGCTACCTAATCGTACCTTAGACAATTGAGTCTAGAGCAAGCTTAAACACTGCTTCACTAAAATGAGTCTTCATAATTCATAATAACAATCGGTCCAATATTAAACTACACCTTGCGTTCTGGAAGGCTAATATCAAATTAATTCCAAGAACGGAGAGCAATTGGGTAGAATTGTGTAAAATGATGGTTTGAGTCGACTCCGAAATAGAAAAGTGGCTTGTGTCGCGTGTTTGAAACGATTTAATCGGAAAACGAAATTACTATTCATTTGGGAAGTATTTGGGGCCAGCTCACGTTGTCAAAGTTAAATCAACTTAATTTTTGGATTACTTGTAATAACATATCCTGAGTTACGTAAAAATAATCCTTACACTGACACGATCGTGTGGTTAGCTGGTCAGAATTTCGAGTCAAGAGACCCGAGTTTGATTCCCAAGTAGCTGGCTCGTACTAATGGGTTTTTCAAAAACTTATGTACGAATTATATGGCTTGGAGATGAAGGCGGCGATGGGCTCACCAATGTCAATGTCATGTTGTCCCGAAAATATCTTCGGTGAAAGGTGTGTCAAAGGGACTTAATTGTCTAGACTAGACCTCTGTCTACCCCTGTGTAGGGAATTCCGCTAAGATATTTATTTATTTTATATTATACACTCTCTCTAACAAGATAAAACAGCGTTACCACGTACTACATTATATCATACATTACAAAGTACCCGGATTACCAACTTTCGCTTTTGGCAGTACACGCCGCTAAAATAACTTTTAATGGATAATGATAAACAATTTTGCTCTCGGTTGTCAACGAATCAAAGAGGTTATATCTATCTAGATAAACTTGATAACTTGATAAGTACAGAATATTATCCCAGTCGGTGAAGTCGTTTCCAAGGTACAAAGGCGATAGCAATATTGTTAAAGCAACTTTAAATACATACAAACAAATCACAATATTTTATACAACTTAATCATTATTTATATTTATATATATTTAAATAAAACGATTAACATAATGTTGTTAAATTGGGTAAAACCATGTAGTTATGGCTTAATGTTGTTTATAGTTGTTCACTTAATAAAGTTTTAAAATAAATGTCGATGAGAGTTAGAAATGGAGAGCCTTATAGGCTATCAATATATGTAATAATAGTTAACTAACACACCTAAGCATAAAATTATTTATTTTATTTAGTCTGAACTTTAGACGGATATGAATAATTGGTATGAACACCTTTCTAGATTTTTAGTTTCTAAACATGTGATTTATTGATTTTCCTATTTAATAACTAACAATTTTAATGTATTCCGAGTCAAAAATATATTAATGCTGGAACTGAACATATATTAAAGTATTTACTTACAAACTTGGTATTTACCAAGTTTGTATAAATAAACCAAAGTTTTAGATGATGGTTTCAACGAACCCTTTCTTTTTGTTAACGTTCCGACCAACAACAGACTTGATTGTCGCCTTTTCAAATCGTTTGTCACTCGATTACGGCGTGTAACTTGAATAAACGCCGGGGTTGCCATATCATTATCCATTTCTGGGGAATATTAAATTGTCGTTTGCCCTCGTCGACGCGTCGGGAGCAATTTTTACGGAACCTTACAATTAGAATGAAAAAGATTCTTTCTCTAA
Source organism: Sericinus montela (assembly GCA_029286605.1). Taxonomy (NCBI): domain Eukaryota; kingdom Metazoa; phylum Arthropoda; class Insecta; order Lepidoptera; family Papilionidae; genus Sericinus; species Sericinus montela. The sequence goes on along the minus strand of JAGSMR010000032.1, from coordinate 803,811 downwards.
TTCTTCAAAATGGATAAACACAGGATAATAAAGTGTCGTTTAAGTTAATAATATAGAAAGGATTGAATGACGAAATTATAGTTCTTCTTGCAGTAATTTTAGATTTTAAAACGTAGAAAATTAAACTATAAATCGTTTTTAATTTAAATAAGACTTTACAAAAAGGCTATGTCTTAAACGATGCCAATCAAATTGTTTTTGTAAGAATTATTATTGAACAATTTTGAACGAACAAATTTTATTTTTTTTACTTTATGTCATTATGGAGGCGACTAAATTTGACATGAGAAGTTTGAGAGTGAAGCAAATTAATGAAAAATAAATACAATTCAATGATAAATGAAATAAAAAACTACAAAAAAGTCACGATAGCCGCGTGGTTGGGTGGTCGGAATTTCGAGTCGAGAGACCCGAGTTCGATCCTCAGATGGCAGTACCAATGGGTTTTTCATAATCTTAAGTACGAAATACATCGTTAGCTTGGACATAAAGGCGGCGACGGGCTCACCACCTGTCACGTTGTCCCGAAAATATCTTCGGTGAAAGGTGGGTCGAATGGACTTAATTGTCTAGACTAGACCTCTGTCTACCCCTGTATTGGGAATTGCGTGAAGATATTTATTTATTTACTAATGAAATATTTATCATTAAATAATTATAGGTTAGATTTAGGGCTTAAAATTCAATTAAAAAAATTATTTGAAATTTTGAGGCGCGCTTTAGCGTCACAAAAACATGATTGTTATTACGCTTCAAGTATTTTTAAAATATCAAATAGGAATTAACACATCACAGAGTCATCGCCTTGAAGCCCGCCATTTATCGCCAAAGAACTTTAATTTTGCATGGTTTGAATAAATAGATTAAAATCGTCATACGTAGGAATGTCCTTTTAACAATTGAAAGTCTCTTTGTCCTCTCGAAAGTCTCCTAATATTGCATAGGGAATATTTTTTAAACCGCAGGCTATCAAAAACTGGGTGTTTTTCATACAAAGTGGTTTAAACGCTTACGTTAAAATATTTATTGAATTAATTTGTTTTTTTTTTTTTTGAAAAAAAAGTCACGATAGCCGAGTTGTTGGGTGGTCGGAATTTCGAGTCAAGAGACCCGAGTTCGATCCCCAGGTGGCAGTACCAATGAGTTTTTCAAAAACTTATATACGAATTTCATCGTTGGCTTGGACATAAAGGCGGCGACGGGCTCACCACCTGTCACGTTGTCCCGAAAATATCTTCGGTGGAAGGTGGGTCAAAGGGACTTAATTGTTTAGACTTGACCTCTGTCTACCCCTGTATTGGGAATTGCGTGAAGATATTTATATTTATATATATATTTTTTTTAAATATTTCTTCTTATATTTATTCACTTTAAGATTGCTTTTCTTTGTAAATACCAAAAATAAAAAATAAAAAATCGGCAAGTTACAAAATTATTTGTACAACTTAACAAAGTAGTTTTTGAATTATTAAAACATTTAAAAAGAATGACGCAAATTCAATACGAAAATTATTTGCAGTTATAACAAAATTTGCTATTTGATATAGCCTTAAGAACCTAACTCTCCTCTTTATTTCGTGGATATTGTAGATTGAGATGATCGAGGGAAAAGCTTTGTCAAATGGCAATGAATGCTTCCAGATGACAGGGTAAACATCCAGAAAAATCCAGATCAGATGTTAGTTTAGAACATTATATATTAGTAAAGTTAAAAAAAAGGAGTAAGTCACGATAACCGAGTGGTAGGGTGGTCGAAATTTCGAGTCAAGAGGCTCGAGTTCGATCCCCAGGTGGCAGGCACGTACTAACGGGTTTTTTAAAAAACTTACGTACGAATATCGTTGGCTTGGACATAAAGACGGCGACGGGCTACCTACCTGTCACGTTGTCCCGAAAATATCTTCGGTGGAAGGTGGGTCGAAGGGACCTAATTGTCTAGACTAGACCTCTGTCTACCCCTGTATTGGGAATTGCGTAAAGATATTTATTTATTTAAAAAAATAGAGCAGAAATATGTCTAAAACGTGTCTGTAACGGAGGTCGACGACCGGCGAGACATGAAATGTTTACAACGTGGAACTTATCACCAATATTCACAGACGAATTTTCAATAAACCATGCGAAAGAAATTTGCCGAAAATAACTGACCCACGCCTACTGGTGGAATGGACAACCAGACATATTTCACAGGTTTTAAAAAAGAAATAACGGCAGCTTAAAATTACTTTGCTCCGTGGCATTAAGGTTAAGTTTCCTTTGCACTTTTCTAAATGTAATATAAAAATGTACAGTCGGGCTGCTTGTTTTTGGTGCGCTGTCGTGACAAGCCATATTGTTCAGTGCATGATACTTGAAGTAAACAGGTTCGCACACGGTGAGGGGTAAAAACGCATAGCCATTCTGCGTAATGAATGCTTTAAAGTCGCGACTGAGAAAGGCACCGGGCGTCTTATGGGAAACATTTGCCAACACCGGCCAGTAACCAAAAAGATACTCTTTAAAAATAATATAGAGTTAATTAGGTACTTTTCCATGTTAAAAAAAGTGTAAAGCAACGTAGCATTGAATGTCGAAGTCTTAGCTTCCTCAAATCAATAAATTATTTCGGCAAAAGCCCTGACGCATTTATACCAGCATGTGTGATACAAAACGAGCAGCCTGTTTTAATTATATTAGAACTGGAGATAAAGAGAAAAATAGATTGAGAAAGAGAAAAATTTACGTAAGGAAGAAATAGCTTTTGAGTATTACTAAAGTATCATTAAGCGACAGGAATCACTTTGAATCTTCATTCATTGATGATAAATTGCTTAATGATAAATTTGTGCATCAATAATTTTCATTTAAACAATCAAGAAAATCGGAGGGATATAACAGGTGAACGGAGTCGTATAAGATTTTACAAAAAGAATTTGTAATATACATATATATTGAAATATGTTATATTAAATTTAGATAAATTTAAATATTAATAATAAATAATCTATAGCTTCATCATACAAAAAATAATTATTTATTAATGTTAAAACATTTCTATTATTCAATATGTGCAGAATTATTTATATCTGTTATAGGTATTATTACTACAATTGTTATTAATTGCTATTAAATTTAAATTGAATAATAAACTAACTTTGAATTTACTGCTGATGAAATATTTTAAACTTTAAAATTCGAATGACGATAGCCGAGTGGTTGGAAGTGAGTGGTCGGAATTTCGAGTCAAGAGACCCGAGTTCGATCCCCAGGTGGCAGGCTCGTACCAATAGATTTAAAAAAAAAACTTATGTAGGTATCATATCGGCTTGGACATAAAAACGGCGACGGGCTCACCACGTGTCACGTTGTCCCGAAAATATCTTCGGTGGAAGGTGGGTCAAAGGGACTTAATTGTCTAGACTAGACCTCTGTCTACCCCTGTATTGGGAATTGCGTAAAGATATTTATTTATTTAAAAAAGAGAGCAGAAATATGTCTAAAACGTGTCTGTAACGGAGGTCGACGACCGGCGAGACATGAAATGTTTACAACGTGGAACTTATCACCAATATTCACAGACGAATTTTCAATAAACCATGCGAAAGAAATTTGCCGAAAATAACTGACCCACGCCTACTGGTGGAATGGACAACCAGACATATTTCACAGGTTTTAAAAAAGAAATAACGGCAGCTTAAAATTACTTTGCTCCGTGGCATTAAGGTTAAGTTTCCTTTGCACTTTTCTAAATGTAATATAAAAATGTACAGTCGGGCTGCTTGTTTTTGGTGCGCTGTCGTGACAAGCCATATTGTTCAGTGCATGATACTTGAAGTAAACAGGTTCGCACACGGTGAGGGTTAAAAACGCATAGCCATTCTGCGTAATGAATGCTTTAAAGTCGCGACTGAGAAAGGCACCGGGCGTCTTATGGGAAACATTTGCCAACACCGGCCAGTAACCAAAAAGATACTCTTTAAAAATAATATAGAGTTAATTAGGTACTTTTCCATGTTAAAAAAAGTGTAAAGCAACGTAGCATTGAATGTCGAAGTCTTAGCTTCCTCAAATCAATAAATTATTTCGGCAAAAGCCCTGACGCATTTATACCAGCATGTGTGATACAAAACGAGCAGCCTGTTTTAATTATATTAGAACTGGAGATAAAGAGAAAATAGATTGAGAAAGAGAAAAATTTACGTATGGAAGAAATAACTTTGAGTATTACTAAAGTATCATTAAGCGACAGGAATCACTTTGAATCTTCATTCATTGATGATAAATTGCTTAATGATAAATTTGTGCATCAATAATTTTCATTTAAACAATCAAGAAAATCGGAGGATATAACAGGTGAACGGAGTCGTATAAGATTTTACAAAAAGAATTTGTAATATACATATATATTGAAATATGTTATATTAAATTTAGATAAATTTAAATATTAATAATAAATAATCTATAGCTTCATCATACAAAAATAATTATTTATTAATGTTAAAAAATTTCTATTATTCAATATGTGCAGAATTATTTATATCTGTTATAGGTATTATTACTACAATTGTTATTAATTGCTATTAAATTTAAATTGAATAATAAACTAACTTTGAATTTACTGCTGATGAAATATTTTAAACTTTAAAATTCGAATGACGATAGCCGAGTGGTTGGAAGTGAGTGGTCGGAATTTCGAGTCAAGAGACCCGAGTTCGATCCCCAGGTGGCAGGCTCGTACCAATAGATTTAAAAAAAAAAAAAAACTTATGTAGGTATCATATCGGCTTGGACATAAAAACGGCGACGGGCTCACCACGTGTCACGTTGTCCCGAAAATATTTTCAGTGGAAGGTGGGTTGAAGGTACCTAATTAGACTAGACCTCTGTCTACCCCTATATTAGGAAATGCGTGAAGATTTATTTATTTTATAACATTCGAATAAAAATTTAAAAGTATTTTAAAAATAGACGACGAAAAAGCAAAAGACTCTTTCATTATTCCCGGCAATAAAACCTACTTATGGACATCGTGCACGTGATGACACGGGGATATCAATATTTGTATTTGGTAATACCAGAACAATGGCGGATCATAGCAGTGTGGGTGGCCAGTGTTTAATGTTTGTCTATTAATTGAATTAACAGTACGATATTAAGATGATCAATCAGAGTTACGCTAAATTTATAGATTGCTCTAAGCTATTAATAAATTATTTATGAGAATTATTGTCATTATGATATGAGAAAGGTTTAATTAAAGAGTACAATGAAATACTTTTTTTTTAAAGTTTATTTAACTAGACCGGTATGGAGAAAGAATGTGTTTTAAACAAACGGAAATTATTCCACAGATTATTAAAGAAATTTTTTACATGCAGTTCGGTGTTGTTAATGCTTTATTTATGAATGCAAAATAAATTTATGAAGAACCATTTTGTGATTTTTGAAATGTAATAAAATATTTTTGGCAAAAATGAAGTTAATTTTTTTGGTATTTTTTTTTATTATGATACACAAAACGGACTAAGTTGAAAAGACTTTAACAATATAATAAAGCTACATTATCCCTGTGTTTATTACTTAAGGTTTGCTTATTCTATTTCAGATTAGGTAAAATGAAGCGAGTCTTAAGGCCCACTAAAAACGTAACGTCAGCCACATGAACCATAAAACATAATTATGCGTTCTAAATAAATTAAAATACAGCTTTACTTGTTCCACAATTAACAGCTTAGCGTTATTTTTAATAAATAATTAAGTTTGAATTTATTTTTCATTCAATTTGGTCAGCCAATCAAAACACAGCTCCGTTATTACAAAGACACCATAATCTGTCCACAGTTCCCATTATCAGTTTTGATACAATTTAGATGCCACATGAAATTATCCAGTCTGAGCGACCGCTTAACTTTAATAGACGTAATGATATAGTGTGGACACAGTACGGCTCTCGCGCGCCTTATCTTAATCTCGGCTTAAGGCACCTTGTGGTATCATCGTGGGTATTATTAATAATTGGATAACTGGACGAGGTCAAGCATTGATGTTATTTGATACGCCACGCTTCTTTACGCATCGATAAGGGATTTTATGGATGTAAACATGTATATGTTGTTTTAACATAATCATTGATTCTTTATAAAAGTCATGATAGCCGAGTGGTTGAGTGATAAGAGACCCGAGTTCTATCTCCTAAACTCGTACCTTTCGTAGATTTATAACGTTGGCTTGGACATAAAGACGGGAAAGGCCAGTGATGTTGTCCCAAATATGTCTTCGGTGGAAGGTGGGTCGCAACGACTTAATTACCTCTGTCAGGAATGGCGTGAAGATATACATTTTATTTCGTTAGGACACTTAATAAACGAGAGTTTCTTCTTTTTAGTGAAGTATTTGCTACAGTACTAAAAATTTCACGACAATTCCTTTAGTCGACGAATGTTTTTTTCGAGTATAAACAGATACTTATCGCTTTAACACTGGATAAATTAATTGAAAGTAAAGTCAAGACTAGGGTGTAACATAAAACATTTATGAAATTCTTCATACTATATATACTTGTTACAGAACTTTCTGTGTGTATTAAGCCGTGCGATAGAAGTATTATAATAATAATATAATAATATAGAAGTATTATTATAATAATATAGAAGTATTATTATTTTTTTGTTGAACACGTTACCCGTTTTCTTTTAGTAAATACAGCTTTGCCGTACATTATAATAGTCAGAATATAAAAATAAAGTATGGAAAAGCTACTTTTAAAAAGCACGAAAACCACTAGCCAGACGTGCTAGTCAAGAATCTCGAGTCTTACTAAAATAGACGAACTTAGTGTTAGAATTTAATATCGCCCGGGAAAACTATTCCATCTTTACTTTCCCACCATGAAAAAATGTTACTGCAAAGATGGCGGAATGAGAATTCTATTTATGTATTTGAGTGGTAGAATATCGTATCTAATTATTACTCTTATTTATATAAAAAAAAAACTTTTAATTCCATATTATAAATGTTGATGCCATTGTTAAATTAAAGAGAAATTTAAAAAGTCAATTGATATAGGCGGGATTCGAACCAGTAACCGTGGCATAGAATATTTTATATTATACTTTTATACCAAAAAGTTCAGCATAACATATACTTTTAATATTCAATAAAAATTGCAAAATATAATACAATTTTTGTACGTATCCGAACTGCGGTAGCCGGAGTTCAATTCTTATTCGCAATTTTAAATTCTAAGTTTAGTACAAACTTAGTGTTTAAGGAAAACAACCTGTGGAAACCTTGTTTTGAGGATGCCTATGAAAAGTTATTTTACAGAAAGCATATTTCTTAACTAACCTGTTTGTAACCGTCTTCCCACCAGCGCTTCACGAACCTTGTGAGCTTCGACAGACTACCTTCGTCCTCATCCGTCATGTTTACAACTGAACACTAGTTACTAAACTAAAGTAACTAACTTCATACAAATGAATACAAAAATTTTAAAAGTTTACTTCAAAACTAACATTCAAACTTGAAGAAGAGTATATTTAACTTATAACTTTAGAAACTCACTAAATTGGTTAATACTTTCCACGCCGTGGCTTACCGAACTAATCCGTAGTAGGTTTAAATGACAACTGTTGTGACAGTAATCCGCGAGCGTAAGGTGTCCGATTAGGGGTGGCAGTGGGAGGTGCTTAAACTGGGTTTACTGACCCTTGACTTCTTTATCCGTAGTGTGAACAATAGAAAAACTACCTGCTTTAGAAGTTACAAGATGGCGACTGGGTATTGTTTAGTCATTTGCAAAAATTGTTTGTCGTTATTACGTTTTGAAATTTCTGTTTTCGTACTAACCAATAACAGGCTGTTTTAACTTCGATAGCCGAATGGTTCGGTGACCGGAATTCGAGTCAATAGTTCTTTAAAAAAATATATTAGCTAAAACAATAAACTACATAAAGACAATATTTTAATAATATTAATACTATTTAATACTATTACCCTATATTTAAACATATTTGTATAATTTTTATATTGTTTAAATGATGTATATTGTAAGTTGGTGGTATGTTACGTTATTAGGTACATAATATTAAGTTTGCATCTATGTTTCCATCTAGTAACCATTTCCAATAAGTAAATGTTTTAATTGTTAAGTAAATTTTGTGTATGTTAATTCGTTTTTTAGTATTTCGGTTAAATTATTATAAAGTCTTATGGACACCTCTAGTGGGCCGGATGAAGAGTTTCAGACGGAAAGGTAGTGCTACTAGTTGGTTTCTACGGCTAGGTCTAAGGAATATTTTGTGGTCACATCTTTGCGTTTCGTATGTATTTCAGGTTTCTTATAAATTTACAGATATTACCTACACCTCTCATATAGTGGGTGTTATACTAATCAAGGAGACTAAGCCTTGTAAATCGCAATGTCTTTCGATGTATGGCGGGATAACTATAACGAAAAACACACAAGCAAAATTGATTAGTATACACTTGGTACATGGATTACAATCAAACACTAATCGTATTATGCAATAGCGTGAGCCAATTATTGTTTTTATTCCATGTGACCTTGGTATGTCGTGGACTTTATACATAATGCTAGTTATATAAAAATCATATCAAAATCATAAACAAAAGTCTTAATTTGTCGATATAGCAGTGGCGGTTTTACTGATAGGCTCAGTGGGCTTGATCCTTGAGCGGCAAATTTTCAGTGGCATATTTAACATATGAATCGTTCAAGACGAATCGTTATTGTTTTATTAAAAAAAAAATAATTCTCAGATAAAAGTGGTGTTTGCTAGTAGTGCTTGGAAACAACTTGAAATATTATGAATTCAAATTAACTTTTATCCATCAGAAAATAAATATGGCTATCTTTCAACAAGCAAAGCTAAAAAATCGAAATTTTTTTTCAAAATTTTTAACCGACTTCAAATAGGACGAGGTTATATTTTTTATTTATGTACATTGCATTATTACATTGAGATCTGTGATCCGATTTACATGATTCTTCTTTAGTTTTTTGGAATAGTTGACATTTAGTTTTATGAAAATTTGACATAGTTTGGGCCAGTATTTTTCATTTTATGAACATTTTTTTATTTTTGTGGTCGTACACGTGGTTAACGTGGACCATCTAATTTTGGTTTGTATACGGCTTTTTAGGAGTTTTCATTTAGGTTGATTATATATTATTGCTAACTGGTATCCCGATAAGTGGTTTTTTGGCTTATTATCATAGAAGCAGAGCGAGCGTGTGGCGAAGAGAAAGTGAGAAATATTATATCCAATACTGTTACATTAAATCTCGTCCTGAGCAACCTCTTTGGCTAATCAATCATAAACAAGACCGATTCTATGAGCTCTCTGCTCAGCAGACTCGATGGCAAGATGGTCAAAAATAAGGCCTGACTTATGCGCTTGCTGTTCAGGCGTCTCTTGAATCTTAACGAGTCTCGACTCATACTGCGCAAGTGTCTCTTAACGTGAGGGTAATTTCATGTAATATACTCTCCACGATCCTTAACTGTCTCACAAGAACGTGAAATAGAGTATCGAACAGCATTTATTTGGAGTCGATTCGTTTTTCTAATTCCCGTTTCTTGCGATCTATATTGTTTAAGACGGCACCTTCCCTAGCCATAGCTACTTTATTTCTATTTAATATATGACAATAAAAAGTAAAGAAATGATATAGTTTACAGAATATATTACATACACTAAAAATAAAATAAAAATTGATATAAAAACTACGTTTACAAAACCAACTTCAAAAACTAACTTAATAGAGATTTAATTTAATGCTCCTCTTATGCAAATCTAATACCTTTAATATTATTTAATAAAATACTATTATTTGTATGTGCTACCTATACTGACTAGTACCTGATAGACTTGAAGTCGGTGCCAAACCAAATGTTATTTATTAATAATTTTACATTAAGCCTATTACTAAGTTATTTTATAATTTTTGTTTTAGAAGTCGCTTTTTAACCGTAGTTTAATTTTTGTAACTGAAGACGCTGGAAGACTCTGAACTACTGAAGAAGCTCTTTTGTTCATCCATGAGTGCACAAAATATTTCTAATCTCAGAATTATACATATATTTTTAATTTGCGAGTTATTTTTTTGTATCTTTTTAATATAACTTTTTGTCGGCCGAGAGTGAAAATTGTCTTGCGGCTACAGGGACGAAAAGCGCTACTTTAGGGATAAAAATTATAATGTCGAAAAATTTATAAAATATGTTCTTAAAATACAGTTTTTTGATGTCAGATTTAAAAAGAAGACACTCGAAAACAGATATATACTCGTATAGATCTTGATTTTTATTTGATTTGTTTTAATAATCTGAACGATAAATATCTTTCAAACGAATTTTCTCTCTACGAATTTGTCAGATGATAGTCTGATGGCAAGGGAAATGTATTTTATTACTATTCCTAAACGAAATTATAGAAAAAAACTTTGTACATCATATTACGAGGTTTATATTAATTTTAATGAAGACCGCAATTTAAAGTTAATATTTATAATTATTATAATTTCCGAATTTAAAGGTAAGAGCGGCAAAAATTTGCTTGCCTAATATATTTTCGGCCTATAATTTGCTATTCTATGTTTCCTACTATCTTTTTAATATTAATAATTTCTATAGAAATTGTAGTTTACCTATATCCCCTGTCCAGGAATCTAGATCGGGTCTTCTAAACTGGTAAAGCCGTTTGTACGCCATCTGTTAAAAGCGGCAGTCGATATTGAAGATGGAATAGCAAATATTTCTGACAGGAATTGGGCATAATTCTGCAAACTATTGTTTTCAATAGATATTGTACAAATGAAAAAAAATTAAAAAACGCACAGCAATGAACCAATCAATGGTATTACGATTTTTCGGAAAAAGGGTCAAGCACTTCAAACGAGCGAAGCCGTGACGTTATCCGATACAGATGTTCAACAGATAATAGATTATTGTTTGTTATTAGCTAGTATCCCTTTCAAATGACTTTCGTTTTATTTGCAAGCGCGCTCATAAAGGGTGCAATGGGCTTTAACCAAGTATTTACCTGCGAATAAATGGACTTCCGAGAAAAGCCGCCTTTGATGTTATGCGTATGTGAGGCGTTGATATAATCTGTTACTGCTCGTTTTTTGCATCACAATGGATTACTATTATTGCACTGATAAAAGACAATAGTGTTTTGTTTTACGAATATCCATTTTGCTCGTAGTGGCCAGTGACAGAAATGTTTTTAAAATAAACCTTTTGCTTTTTGCGCCTTCACTTTTTATTACCTTATACAGAGATTTAAAGGTTGTCTTTGTGTATTCAGTATTACTTGCAGTAAAATGAGATTAACGAAAACAATATACATTGTTACTTTTCCCTTTGACGACCTCTGTAGATGAGTGACAGTAGATTTCAGGGCTCTGAGATTTTGCGATTGATGGACGGATTTGTGTAGAAAACATTTTTTTCTTTCTTTAGGTTTTGGTTGCTTGGTAACTTAGCTATTTTTGATTCAATAGCACAGGTGCTTTAACTACTTCCTTTGGGATCAGAGCAATGTATGTGATGTACCTATATATATATATATATATATATATATATATATATATATATATATATATATATATATATATATATATGTATATATATATATATATATATATATATATATATATATATATATATATATATATATATATATATATATATATATATATATATTATTTGGAAACAGGTCAATCGATACTGGAACAAGATTAACTAATAATCTTATGTATTAAGTATAAGATTTGTTCTCAACAACTTCCAATGACGACCTGATAGTCTAAGTTAGCAGTCGCCTTACTTTCAAAGCTAATTTCTAATTCGAATCCCAATTTGTAACTTTATTTGTATAATAAATATGAATTTCTGTATTCGAGCTATTGATATAAATAATGATATAAATAACCTCTATTTAGCAATGAAGGTATGTATGTCTTATCATCATTTCATTGGCCAAAATAGTAGGAGACAGGGGCTGGATGACATATGTGACAGAACCTCGATAAGTGAGAAACCTCTAATATTTATTGGCCAACATTTTGTAATTAAATAGTGTTTTACATTACAAGTTTCGCCGAGATAATTGTTTTCATGAAATAAATCAACCATTTTATTGAAAATGCCATGTTTTTCTAACCAAGCGGAGTTAAGTCATCCATACACTTATAGTTATAATAAAGGCAGTTTTATGTATTTTGTAGTATTATGTAGAATGTAGTTATGCAGAATGCCTAACCCATTCAAAAAATTGCAATTTAAATTCTATTACTCACGTTTATTAAGTATCCTAATCAATAAAAAATATATCTTCATGTCAAATACAGTGGTAGACAGAGGTCTAGACAATTAAGTCCTTTCGATCCAACGAAGAAATTTTTTGGGACATCCTGACAGGTTAGCCCGTCGCTGTCTTAATGTCTAAACCAACGTCATCATTCGTCAAGTTCTTGAAAAAACCCAATTGGTACGAGCCAGCCATCTGGGAATCGAACCCCGGTATCATCACTCCGAATCCTGATCACCCAGCCACTCGCCTATCGTCAATTATCGTGAATAAAATACGTATGTATTTTTTTCAATATCAACTCAGTACATTCGTCACGAAAAGTCAGTACAAGAGCAACAGTAAACGGATTTCTATCATTCGAGTCATCTCATCACTTAACCTGTCAAGTCGGCGCTTTCGCATCAGATAGTGCGCGCGAGTGTACCTACGTACGCCCGCGGCTCGCAATAATATAACTTTGCACCTAATAATTTTACGAGGCAATTATAATTTTGCTTGGCGATGATAATTTTATAATTCTGTACGGCGTTTACGATTTCGCGTGGCGTTTATAATTCACTCCTGTCGCGATTGTATCTACGGGCGCGGCGGTCGTGAGAGACATTGTGGTGCTGAACTTCGTGTAGATTGATTAACATATTGATTGATGTTGGGTTAAGGTCTTGTTTTGGCAAGTTTGGGAGTTTATCTGATTTTTGTCATTATCTATTGTCTATAATAAATCTTTATTTTAAGAGTTAGTAGGTAGTCTGGTTAGGAATCGTCCGAGTCAGTGCTGTACTTATTTCTGTGATAAAACATCGTGTGAAAAATGTTAAGTACCGCTTTGAAAGCTACGGAATCCTCCATTTCTGTTTTCCACCCCTACACTAAAATTTTTCCTACATTTCTCTTTTTCAATTCATTTCCTACGCCGAGTATGTACTTGCATACAATCTGGTACTGCGGCTGTAGATTAGTAGTTAAAAATAAATAAATAAATATAAAATATCTTCACGCATTTCCCCGATACAGGGGTAGACAGAGGTCTAGTCTGGACAATTAAGTCCCTTCGACCCACCTTCCACCGAAGATATTTCGGGACAACGTGAGAAGTGGTGAGCCCGTCGCCGTCTTGAAAAAACCCATTGGTACTGCCACCTGGCGATCGAACTCGGGTCTATCGACTCGAAATTTCGACCACCGAACCACTCGGCTATCGTGACTCATAACGAATTAGAATAAATAAAAAAAAAGTCTTTTATTTACATAAGAACAACAGATGTATTACATCTCTTACGCCGTGGAAGTATGATTAATACATAGGGAAAAGAGTCAACCAACTCAGTCACTAACTTCTCGCGGGCGGAGTAGCGTGGAGTCTCCACCGATTATTATCAAGATTCTTTGTGTCATTACGCCTTCAATCATCTGCTATTAAAGTGTATAATTATTACCATTTTTTAATATATTTGCGGATAGTAATTACGGCTAAAACGCCATGTTGCCACGCCCTACATGACCGCAGTCATGTAAAATTCTTTTCTAAGTAATAAAGAAAGTTGGATAAGTATTCATTACGTGGTGTTTAACTTATTTTTGAATGTTGAAATATAAACCCATGATCTTTATATAAGAAGTCACGATAGCCGAGTGCTTGGGTAGTCGGAATTTCGAGTCACGAGACCCGAGTTCGATCCCCAGGTGGCAGGCTCGTACCAATGGGTTTTTTAAAAAACTTATGTACGAATTATATCGTTGGCTTGGACATAAAGACGGCGACGGGCTCACCACCTGTTACGTTGTCCCGAAAATATTTTCGGTGGAAGGTGGGTCAAAGGGACTTAATTGTAATATTTATTTTTATATTTATTTACTTTATATGTAGAACGACCAACTTCGTGTCACGATATACTCCTAAACGCTTTAAAAACTATTGTAATGAAGGATTACACATAGGACAAGTCCAGGGTAGAACTAAATGGGATATTTGCCCTAAAATTTAAATATTTGGCGCATACAGTTGTTGCATTTACTACAATACACCAAGTTCTCCTTGTCTTGTAAAGACGTTAAAAATTGACGGTTGATAAAAATTAATTAAAAAATTAGAATTAAAAAAATCACGCTATTCCCAATACTAACAGACAGTGCCCCTGACAATTAAGTCCTTTCGACCCACGTTTCACCGAAGACATTTTGTTGGGACAACGTGATAGGGGGAGAGATTGATGCCATCTGTATTTTTATTATTATTTTTTATTTTACAATTTTGGGAAAACTTTCTTAGTGTTTTAAAAAGTTTAGTTTTCGATAAAACTAACTGGTACGAACCTACCTTCTAGGGATCCAACTCGGGTCTTTTGAATCGTTTCCGATCATCCAACCATTCGGATAACGTGCCTTTTTATCAAATGCTACAAGTTTTTGTCAGTGCTTAATGGAAAGTCAAAGATCATATATGATGATATATGTAAACATATGAACAGAAGTTAGAACTATGGTTCAACTCGAAACTCAACACTAAACATAACCCAGACAAAACCGAATACAAAAGCAACTCATAAAATAAATAAAAGCAAGTAGACCGTAGTCCCAATGCTGGTGCTTCCGCCACTTTTCGTAACTATTAAAATTTGAAACACTTTACCCTTAGAAGCTTTTACGATCAGGGCTTACATGAAAGATATATAATTAATTTATGTTTCACACTGAAAATACAACTACTTCAGTGAAAATATATAGAAGTACGAATAGTTAAGCGATTTCGCATTAATATTTAATTACATAAACATAACGTCCAGTTAAAGTCTACTGCAGGACATAGACCTCTTTTGCTTAGGGGAAGGATTTACCATACTCGCCACGCTTGGCAAGCGGATTGGCGATCGCAGTAACAGACCACTCGCACCTCAGACGCTGCTGCCCGTCTGCGGTCTGGTCATTTTAGTCTGATATTATTAAAGATAGTTATCCTGCCATCTATCCACACAACAAGCACGATTTCAACATACGATATACAAGGCAGTTTCCCTTAATCGTCTCATACGACACCCACCTGAAGAAGGGGTGGCAATATTCTTATACCGGTACCACACACAATATATATATATATATATATATATATATATATATATATATATATATATATATATATATATATATATATATATATATATAAATATATATATATTGTGTGTATATATATATATATATATATATATATATATATATATATATATATATATATATATATATATTGTGTGTGGTACCTGTATAAGAATATTGCCACTCCGTTTAAGAATATTTACAATACATAAACAAAACAGTTCACCGAAGTGTTCAACAGATGGCGCTGCACGTGTCCTCTATAAATCTAGAATATCCCTGCGTGGGATATGCGATTATGGTTACCTCTTTAATATCGAAGATGTATTAAAAATATTAATATGGTTGTTAAATTTGCAACAGATAAATTATTTCGGATAAGAAAAGATTTTAAAGGAACACTAGTTATTGTGGCGTGTACTCTACAGACAGTTACTTTTATATTATAATAATAAATACAATAGGAAGAACATCGCATAGTAGTCCATGTGTAATCTCTGATCGCTAAATAAGTGGCTAAAGAACTTGTGTAACGGAATGGATACCGATGGTACCACGAGCACCCAGACCCGAAAAAACCCGTCCAGGAATTAATTGCATTATTATGGTTTGTATTATTATGTGAATTTAAATTTGTTGTATTAATAATAATTGTTTTAAAGGATTAGGGTGACAAACGAACTAGCTGTGCACCTGATAATTGTGCTATCACAGCTAAGAACCAAAAGAAAGATGGAACGAAGAATTAAAAATTTCAGAGAAAGTTCAGCGTCTCTCTCATAATATAAATTCGCCATAATCGCCACGTTTGGCAATTGAATTAAATTAAAACATTACTATCTGATCGCGATGCGATTTTCAAAGATTTTCCCTTAGTCACCTCTTACGATACCCAAGAGAAGTATGCGGGTTGTAAATTCTCATGTCTTTACCACATTCAAATCTGTATTCTCATTTCCAACCGTCTCATTTCTAGACAAAGAACGAATCTGTCGTTGAAATTTCATGGAGCTTAATAATAATAATTGCTGTTTACTACTTACTACTTAACTAAACTTTTATTATATATTTATAGTAAATTATTTATACTGTAGACTTTTGTATAGATAGTATTATAGAATATAGAATAGCATAGAATAATAATAAAATAAATAAATATCTTCACGCAATTCCCAATACAGGGGCAGACAGAGGTCTAGTCTAGTCAATTAAGTCCCTTTGACCCACCTTCCACCGAAGATATTTTCGGGACAACGTGACAGGTGGTGAGCCCGTCGCCGTCTTTATGTCCAAGCCAACGATATAATTCGTACATAAGTTTTTAGAAAAACCCATTGGTACGGCCACTTGAGGATCGAACTCGGGTCCCTTGACTCAAAATTCTGACCACCCAACCACTCGGCTATATATTTATTTGGTATTATGTATCGTACATTCATATGGTCACACATATAAAAATATCGATCGAAATATCGATATAAGTTGTCGATTTTATTATTTTCTATTTATCATTTTTTAATCTATAGTGTTTATAGAAGTAATAGTACAGTAATATTGCAAATTTTACACAAATCAAAAAAATAAGATAAGAATCAGTTCAAAGAAACAAGGGATGGCGACCGGCGATCGATTAATTGAATAGTCGTTTTTTATTTGCGAAAACGAACGATTTTAATCGATATCAAGTACATAAAATAAATAAATATATTAATTTGTGTGTTGTACTTGTTACTAAAAAATAGCAAGTCATTTTTTTTAGTGTGTTCGGAATTTAATTAAGTATAATGGTGCTTACCTTATTTTCCACGAGTGGATTTTATATCTAAACGTAAAAGAGGTTTCGAAAAAAATCGATTCTTGGGAATTATCGATAACCCGACTTCGATTTTTTTGAATGGTTTTCATTCCGGTTGTAAGTGGAATCGATATTTTTCAAAAATAATTGTCATCCCTAATAGAAACATTATTAATTTTGATGACGGATGTGAATCTGTTTCCCGTAGCTTTAAACGTTGACACCTTTAAAAATATTTCGTTAATTTCAGAACATTGGGAAATTCGAAGTATGAATTTACTAATGTTTACGAGTTCAATATACGGAAAGTCAATCAAGGTCACGGTCGAAACAACAGTTAATTAAATTTAACTTGTTTCCGAATGTATTTAACGTTGTTATGAATTAAAAAAAATAAGCAATTACAAGACGTTAATTATGTTCTAGTATGATTTGAATGTGTCAGAAAAACATTATATTCAACCAGTGTCATAATCGTACGTACCTAATTGGCTGATTACTGAAGATTAAAAAAATAACGAAACCTTAATTATTGTAATATTTCGTGTATGCAATATTACACTTGCATACCTATGCTGTTTTGATAGATATGATTTTGTCTTTAAAAAAAACTACCTCCGTAGTATCTATTGCTTTTGACGCATATACTTGTTTGTATATATATATATATATGTTTACAATTTTTCGAAAAATGTTTATGTCGGGCGAGTCAGTGTCCATTTACTTGACATTGCAAGTTTTACTTGAGATAGACATTCAGCCAGATTTTTAGGGATGGAATTTTTCCTTTTCTTGATTCTCTATTATGATTGATCTAGGTTAGATTTGGCTAATGTTAAATTTTTATCGGGCCAGTTTTTACTTGATTGGGTAATCAATAACACAAATGTAATCAGTAAAATAAATATCTTCACGCAATTCCCAGTACAGGGGTAGACAGAGGTCTAGTCTAGATAGTTAAGTCCCTTTGACCCACCTCCCACTGAAGATATTTTCGGGACAACGTGACAGGCGGTGAGCCCATCGCCGTCTTTATGTCCAAGCTAACGATATAATTCGTACATAAGTTTTTGAAAAACCCATTGGTCTGCCACTTTGGGATCGAACTCGGGTCTCTTGAAATTCCGACCACCCAACCACTCCGCTATCGTGACTAGGTTGATTTAATGAATTCTGGTTCTAGGTTACTCGCAATTTAATGGTTTGAAATAATAAATACCATTCGGTTTGGCGAACATAATATACGTGCCTTACACGTTGCTGCCAAACTTACGGTTTATTACACTTCAGACGACCTTCGTGTACGAGTAGCGTATAACACTGTTTCATGTGCGCCAGCTCTGACGCCCTGGTTTCGATTCCCGGACGAGTCATTAAAGGAAACCACTTTTTTCTATATTGTCTAGAGTCAACAATTACAACAATACTATTGCTTTAGTTAATTTGGGATCAGAGAAATAAATGTGATGTTGTACTTATCTGCGTATATATTTATTTAATACTAGCTGCCACCCGCGGATTCGCCCGCCATTTAACTCTCGGAACCCTTATTATGTTTTAAAATAAAATTAGCCTATGCTACTCCTTATAAGATTAGCTATCTGTCAGTGAAAGTCCTGTTAAAATCGGTCCAGCCGTTTTAGAGATTAGCCGGAACCAACAGACAGACAGTCAGTCTGACAAAAATTGGAAAATAATGTTATTTTGGTGTATGTACCATATATATTCTCATACATATATGTAATAAAAAACGGTTGTTTCAATATTGCAAACAGACACTCCAATTTTATTTATATGTATTGATAATTAGAATTTAATTTGCTTTAGCAATTAGCGTTAAAGCTTATCCTAGGATAACTTTTATGACCTATATGTAGGCATTAAAATTTCAGGAAGATAATCAAACAGTATATCGTCATTCCATTATCAATAAGGTAAATAGTTTTATCTCAGTAAAAGCTATGTAATGTTATGTATTTATGAAAACTAATTTGCGTAATGGAGCGTCAGCGAATGCGTTTTGATGATGACGACCGATTTGTTTCAATAAGCTATGTAGTCTTAATACAACGACTAGTTTAATCTGAGCGTACATTAAGTTTTTATAGGAAATCTCTTTTTATCCGCCTTTTTTGTACTTAATGCTTTATGAAAGACGGTTTATTGAAATTGTTCTACATATTACATTTATATTATCCACCTTCCACCGAAGATATTTTCGGGATAACGTGACAGGAGCTGAGCCTGTCGCCGTCTTTAGTTTCAAGCCAACGATATGAATCGTACATAGGTTTTGAATAAACCCATGTGTAAGAGCCTGCCACCAGGGGATCGAACTTGGGTCTTACGACTCGAATTCCGATCACCCAACCACTCGGCTATCGTGACTTATGCAATTCATTATTTGTATCATAAATCTATTTATAACGTCAAAAGCACTTAAATCGTTTTATATTGATGATCATTTAACTTAAATTAATTAAGCAAAATTTTTATAATTCGGTGGCTAATTTCGAATTAATTACATTCAAAGTCTATCACTAAAACAACGGTAGTCCAATTAGCGGAAACTTGTTAATTAGATTACTAAACATAATAATGAAAGCAATAAAAATAAGAGGTTATCTTTGTAAAGAGTAAAATGTTTATATTTTATTAAGAAGTAACAAATTTTATATTACAAATAAAAATGTTAATAGGTAATAATTGTATGGAGATATATCTTCACGCATTGTGACACGCATTTTGAGACAAGGTGGAGAGCCTGTCGCCGTCTTTGTGTCCACGCCAACGATACAAATCGTATATAAAATTAAAAAAAAAAAAAAAACTAATTGCTACGAGCCTACACATTGGTGATCGAACTCGGTTCTTTGGCCTCGGATTACGATCACCCAATCACTCGATTATCGTGACGTTTTATGTATGAATGTATGTAAATATGATTATAATATTTAAAGTATTGACCCAATTTCTAAAGGTAGTCTTTGTATTGGAGTCGTCTGAGTCAGTACCACTCTCATACCTATTTTAGCCGCCATTATGAATAATTTTGTCCTGTTAAATGTAAAACACATTCTTTACCTAAAGCCATTTTATGAAAAAAGACACGAAGCTTATTTAAATGTAAATAAAAACAACTTAGCTTATTTAAAAATATATGCTCTTGGCTGGTAGTCGCGGCTAAGAATTAGCCTTCATGTACTTAAAATACTTAAGACATTACTCCAAAAATAGAAATATTTTGTAATATTCTATATATATTCTAATGATTGCTGTAACAAATTGCAAGTTTTACTTTTTATAGTTGAAAACAGCTAATATTGAACTTAAAAAATAATTCATTAGTACTATCTCGCAAACTCTAACGAATAGACCAATATTTTTGTATTTTACCAATTAACTCAAAAAATATGTAATATTTATTTAGTCTAACTGTTTACATAATCTCTGTAATATAATCGTAATTCGTTTATAAATAGTGCCATCTGAGTCTCACCAATCGAAGCCATCTCACTACCCATTTCTTTGCTATCTCAATAGTAAACTGAAGAAAATTGAGAGCAATAAATATTACCACCGAAATTTATATAACAAAAGAACAAAAAAATTATTCATATTTCAAAGTTTTTTTATTAATACATATTGTAATAGAATCAATATAACTCCTTACGATGATTTGGTCATCTGCTTTTAGTATAGAATATGATGTAACAATTTCCCTGGATTCTTATTTTGGAACGTCTCCATAATTCAAGATAGCCGAGTGGTTGGGTGATCGGAATTCGAGTCAACAGACACGAATTCGATTTGCACCAAAGCATTTTTTTTAAACCTTTGCACGAATTATTGCTTGGACATAAAAACGGCGACGGGCTCACCACCTGTCACGTTGTCCCAAAAATATCTTCGGTGGAAGTTCGGTCTAAAGGATTTAATTGTCTAGAACTCTGTTTACCCCTGTATTAGGAACGATCTGAAGGTATTTATATATTCTCTATAATTCAGAAAGCTCTGCACGTTATTAGTTCCGGTATCGATAACTAGATTGCGGTAGTCGTGCAGTTATATTAAAGGCGCCTCAAGTGACTTGAAACTCGAACACTGACTTTGAGGACTATATATTTGTAACCCACTGGTTTTACATCCATTAAAATAAAAATAAAAGAAACGGTACGTCGGAGCTGACAGAACTCCGATGCACGACTGCAGTTGTATCTTTCGAACAATTATGAAATCAGTCGATTGACGACCTCCATGGATGAGTGGCGTCCTTGGAGGTCCTGGGTTCGATTCCCGGACAGGTTTTAGGGTATAATCGTAGCTTCCGATTCTATAACACAAGTGCTTTAGCTACTTACTTTGGGATCAGAGTAATGTATGTGATGTTGTATGTGGCTATGTATATATTTATTGATTATTGATTAGTAAATGAAGGCAAATGAACGGATTTTTATATTACAGGAATCATAAAAGTTAATGTTTTTAATATAAATGACATAATTTATATATTAAATAGTTATGGAAACTGCTACTACTTTGTAGGCTGCGCAGGATAAGTTGCATGAACATAACGCATAATGTAATGGAGAAAGTTTGATTTAAGTCGATAAATTTTCATATCCCTGGCTTACATATGGACATAGATTGTTGAGGAGTAAACTCTAAAAGCAAATGTTATTATTTTTCTTAAAGCGCATAAAACAATGTAATTAGTTTTGACAATTTGTTAGCTTTTTTACTTTAAGGAGATTTATATCATTTAAATACATTTTTTAATTCAGACATTCGTAGATTCTGACGATTTATATGTAGAGATGGAGCATCCACTTGGTTGAAATATTACAAAGAAAGAAATAATGTTATTGACTCTCTGAATACTGATATCTCATAATACAAGTAATAGATTCCTGACATATCATCAATATTTAAGATATTACATATATAAATAATAAAATACAAGTATAAAATATCTAAAGAGAAAATTTTAAAACTTTTTTACAGAACCGCAAAACTAACTGGAGTTAGTAACAGCCGAGATACTACATTTATTAGATTTGTATTAAGTATTTGCTGAGTCAAATATTCAAGCCGAAGCTTACCTTGTAGCTTCGACGTTAGAATATTCTCTATTTCTTACCGCGGTTGTTATAAGAGGCAACTATGAGACAAGTTTTGAAAAAGCTATTGATTGGCCGACCGACCGACAGTATCAGGCCGGTAAAGGGCAGTAGTGTCTAAAGGATTCTCGATCTCTAACCCGCATGAAAACTCCCTCTTTCGAAATAGGCTTCCTATGTCATGTCATACTTTTACAAGCCATAATTATTATGTACTAATTTAAGCGTTAAAAGTGATAGAACAACATTGTATTATATCTAGACTTGTAGTGACTATATCTTCTTGTGTACCATGTACGAAGGAATAATTATATTCAAAATAATTATAGCGATCACTTTGATATCTTTGTTAATAAGACCTGAGCTTATTTCTTATTAAATAATACAGAATTGTCACAAGAGCTTTCCTATTACAGAAATATCAACTGGATTTTATTTAATATATACTGGCTTAAATATAATATAAATTTAATTAAAACGCTGGCGATGCTTCGGCCAACAGCTAGTATAGGTGTCTGAGACGTAGCTACAAAGTACGTAGCTGTAAAGCACGAGATATTGGAAATTTATGTATTATAAAAAAAAAATCCTTGAAGCTGAGCGTCTCAAAAATAAAAGCGGCCAGTTACATTGCTTTTTTCCATAATATTGCAAAAAAACAATGATCTGTTTTGGCATTTCGTTCTTATTGATTTCATTACCATGTTATTTTTTTGTCAAATCTAAAGTTTTTTAATCCGGTTTGTGCTTCCATAGTAAGGTCGAATGTGTTTTCAATTACTGAAATGCGTTGTGAATCAACAGAACGCGCGGAACGATATTTCTGGATGATAATAACAATTACTTTTTCAACGTCTTTAACTGTTTGTATGTAGGAGTGCTAAGTAATATACGACGAACGTGAAACTACAGGAGACGAGGGAAATTCGACTTATACCTACTCATTATAAAATCGATAATTCTTTGGTGGTAGTTTTTCTTTTTGTATAAAAACTTATTGTAAACAATTTCGTAGTTTATTACAATGATCTATGCGTTACTTTAGTTATGGATAACTCGTTCAATACGAATTTAAACCGCATGTTATTCAATCGTTTATTTTCCATACCGCTGTGACTAACCGGCAGCTGGTATTTCGTGTTTTTCAAAAGAGTACTAACCAAATAACATTACCGTTGTTCCTGTTAACCATTTAAACTAACCTGCTAATCTGTATGGAGTGGTTTACGACAATAGGTCCGAACCTGAGACGCTATGTTTCGCAGTCCACACACTAAGGCAATTGAGCTTAGCTTAGTGTTAGATGCTAGATTAGGGTAAATTGATTGATTCTAACTATTTTTAAACATTTATTTATTCACTCAACTATCATAACGGTCAGTAAAAGTCCACTGCGGGACATGGGGCCATGCCTTAAGGAGAATTTTCTATCATAGTCATGCTTGGCGAGCGGATATGCCATTGCTGTACAAGATGCCTCGTACCATAGATGCTGTGGCTTGTCACCAGTTTCTTGAACGTTTTCCAGGTATATTTAAGACAGCTATTCTGCCTTTTGTAGGTAAGCTTTGCCACTCATAAGCCTCAATTGCTTGTTACGGCAACCATGGGAAGAGAGGAGGTGGTATAATACTCACACAGATAAGTACTATACGACTGTTTATTTATTTCAATATAAAACTGTAAACTAAGGCGACTTAAAGGGAAGTTATATCATTACGTTTAATAATGGATAATAATGCATACAGTACATACGCAAATTAAATAGAATACTCGCTAAATTACTTTAATTAGAAACTAATCGTAAACAAATAGTTATTCCTACAATTTTTTTTATCTTTACATTTTCCCCATTACGGGCGTAGTCAGAGGTCTAAACAATTTAGTCCTTTTAGACACTATAACAGCTGATGTAATCTGAGGACTATTATGCGACATTAAAAAAATTGAATTTAAAAACTTAGGATTTAAAAGAAATTGATCTAACAACATGCATGAAAGTTACAACTTAAACCTGTATTATTAAAAATAATAAAGTATTAACTGTAAAATTGTACGAATGTATGTTTATTAAGTCATGAATAAATTATGCTGCCGTTGCTGTAGCTTTCTGTTATAAACTAATGACAAATTAAAGACAATCAACTGACGGATGGTAGATAGCACGGGCGGGACTCGAACCCGCAACCTCCACTTTACCGTTGCGTCGCTTTTACCTTCAAATGAAATAAGTAAATTAACCAAAATATTTCCCTGGTCGTAAATTTAATCATTTACTTTAAGAAGAAATTATGCCTATAACATATAAGATATAAAGATCATAGCTAAGAAGTTAAGCATACCCATTATAGCACAAGTAGTTGTTCTATGTATTCCAGAGGGTTTAATTTTAAAACACACCTTTCTTAATTTTGCTTTAAATTATGGCTTTCCTTCTGTCACTTGATAGCTTAGCACGACTTGAATATATCGCAGCTTCGAGAATTAAATACATCTACCCTATGTAAAGGGAAAGTCACGATAGCCGAGTGGTTGGGTGGTCGGAATTTCGAGTCAAGAGACCCGAGTTCGATCTCCAGGTGGCAGGCAGGGTTTTTCTAAAAACCTATGTACAAATTATATCGTTGGCTTGAACATAAAGATGGCGAGGGGCTCGCCACCGGTCACGTTGTTCCGAAAATATCTTCGGTGGAAGGTGGGTCGAAGGGACTTAAATATCTAGACTAGACCTCTGTCTACCCCAGTGTTAGGAATTGCGTGAAGATATATATATTTTTTTCTATGTAAAGGGAAGAAGGGGTGTGTGAAGTGGTAAAATGCCCATCAGATTAACGGATATATTCTCGGAAGCGATTGCCTGTAACACCTAAGCTGCTGTAGACCGGGCCACAGAGAATTCTGGACAACCCTGGAGAATGCTTTTGCTGACAATATTCATTAAATAAAGAAAGACGATGAAGAATATCTAAATATAACACCTCTTCATAAGTACGCGAAACTAGAGCGATTTGTTTACAATACAATCAATCTTATCTATAACTCTGAATCTGCTTTATTTCAATAGTGAAATCTTTCGTTGTATATTCTATCCTCATTTTTTAACCGAAAAACATGTATTATCATGTATTATCTGTTTCTTGTTTCGTTAAAAAAGAAAAAAAACAGACATTACTATAAACTTTAAATAAATGGGAAAGACGCAGATTCCTAAAACTTATTTTTAACTTTCTCAAGAATCCGAAGGTATTTGTAATATACTATGTCACAAATAAATATATTAAGACTTAGTTGCTTTCATATAAGGAATATTACCAAAACATTACTAAACTTAAAAGTTTAGTAATGATTTGGGACCTTAAGGTCATTGCTTCTCGCCTACGGATCTCGGCGTTATGAATATAAAACGCTTAATTTTCTAATTAAACTGGCTAGACAAAATAATCTTTTTTATTTTTTTTTATTCTAATATTAGTACAACAACGCATAACACTTTAGAGTCAATTGAAGTTTATTAATATTTATCTTTACAACGTATTATGATGGGAAAGGTTGGCGGAAGGAGAGCTGTTGGTTGCTGAAAAAGGTCTTGGCTGTGCAACATCCGAGAATGGACCGAAATCGCAAGTGTTTTCCAAGCTTTTTCCACCCGCAAAAGAGAAAAACGAGTATTCAAAGTTGACTGCTAACCTCTGCTAGTCGGGGAGGCACACGAAGAAGAAGAGGAATAATTACAACGACTCTCTCTCCAACTCCAGAGTCGTAAAAATATCCATGGTTATAAAAAAGTCTTAATTTTATGCGCAAAAGTAGAGTCTCGGAGTTGTGGTGTAACGCTTATGCAACAAGATCAGATGATGGGATTGTTGCATTAGAGACATGGAGCTGAGAAAAAGTAAGCAGGCTCGGACTTTTTATTAAATTAGATATTGCTCGCTATATACGCGTATCTACTTATAACCCTATCTGGACTAATTAATAAATAAATAAATAAATATCTTCACGCAATTCCCAATACAGGGGTAGACAGAGGTCAAGTCTAGACAATTAAGTCCCTTTGACCCACCTTCCACCGAAGATATTTTCGGGACAACGTGACAGGTGGTGAGCCCGTCGCCGCCTTTATGTCCAAGCCAACGACGAAATTCGTACATAAGTTTTTGAAAAACTCATTGGTACTGCCACATGGGGATCGAACTCGGGTCTCTCGACTCGAAATTCCGACCACCCAACAACTCGGCTATCGTGACTTATTATAAATCTAAATGCAGCATACATTAGAACAAAGTCATGCTATCCGAACCGTGCGTAGAGACATTCACATTCACATTTTTTATATTAATAGGATAATTGACGACCGCATAGTCTCGTTAGTAGTGACGCTACCATCGAAGTGAAGGGTTGCGGGTTCGAATCCCACTTGGGGCAAATATTTTCGTGATGAATATCAATATTTATACTACAGTCATGGCTATTTAGATGTTAGTATCGTTGGCTTTGGCACTAAAAGGGCGATAAGCTCACGATACGTAAGTTATAGATGAATCGATGTTTATACAAATAATTCTTTTGTTAATTTTTTATGTATGTGTTATCGTTGGCTTGGACACTAAGACGGCGAGGTAGTTCCAAATACTCTTCCGTGAAAAATGACTCAAAGAAAGACTAAATTATGTTCACTTCTGTCTACTTAACTGTTGAGAAATGCGTGAAGATAAAAAAATCATTATAAATGAAATACTTAACAACTGATAGTATGTGGCTACTGTACTTTAGGAACAACTGTAAAAAGTTTAAACAATGAAGGTTATGGGCGCACAACTTCTCGTGGACAAGGATAAATCCTCTTCTAAGGTATATACACTCTCGTAGATATACTCTCGTATATAGAGCGGATATAAGTCTTTAATTTTAATGACTATTTATACCTTACAAACCGAAATACAACGATTTTTACTCTAGTTTTCACTTTAACGACAAGAATAGTTAGAAGTGTGAAACAACTGAGTTACACTTA
The DNA here is from genome assembly GCA_029286605.1 of Sericinus montela. NCBI lineage: Eukaryota > Metazoa > Arthropoda > Insecta > Lepidoptera > Papilionidae > Sericinus > Sericinus montela. The sequence goes on along the minus strand of JAGSMR010000032.1, from coordinate 776,474 downwards.
GAGGATATTAATAATTAGTTTAGTTTTTAAAAGAATATTGACATATATCTCTACAGTTCGGTACGTACCAGTAAAAAGATTCATATAGTATAAACCTAGAGGTAAGGATATACAAGTATATTCCCAGCGTTGATATACTCATCTCAAGTTATAATGAAAGTGTGAGCAAAGAAATATACACACTTTATTTCACTTACTTGATAAATTTTAATTAAAAAAGTTAAGTTATCAAAAGATATAAATTAGTAATATATAATTATTACTGTATTTTATTCAAGATGTAGAGTTCATCATTGCGTACTTCAACGCGTGGCCGGTCACGCTTCATGCCATCTGATAATGAGGAGCCTCTAGTCTCTACCATGTAGAAACGTGTAAAGTAAACTAGTATTTATAATTTTAATTTAATTTTTTTAATAAAATTTAATTATTTTTATACCTTACAAGACGTTCCATAATTTTCTAAGAACAGTATTTTATTGTTTCACAGAATTTAATATATTTTACGACCTTTGTGGATGAGTGGTGTACGCACCATTTTTCACGGTGTCACCAGCTTTGTGATCCGGCTTCGATTTCCGGACAGTTCAATGTAGACATCCACTTTTTTTACATTGTTTCTGGTCTTTATAGTACTTGCGTTGTTTCTGATCCAAAAACACAAATGCTTTTGCTACTTAATTTGGGATCGGAGCAATTATCCTAAATAACGTATGTATTCCGTATTGTTTATAGATAGTTATAAACAGCAAACTGTTTCTTAGCATTGTATTAGTTGTACAGTTCGTTCAAAATGTTCAGTTAGTGAGCAAGGCTGGCCAGAATATACATATAATATCCGATAGAAATTAGTATTGTTCATTATGACGAAGTGATTTGCGTTTTAATGGATTATTTTCTGTACTTGATAGATTCTGGAATGATGACATTCAAACTGAATTAGGTTAACAGCGAAGGTTTTATTTGCAAACTGAAGTGAAAACATGTAAATCTTATAGTTCTTAGAAATAACCACAGAAAGAATGTTTCTATAATATAATATTTTTTGATTATTCTCGAGTGGCAACCTTATGTAGATGCAAGCTGTCATTCACAAAAAAGAGTGACAACCTAGAATAGCATTCTAGGTAGCAGCTTGTGACCAGCAAGATCCTTATGGACCAGAGAACAGCGGAGGATAATAGCGAAGATCCGATGTTCAAAGTCGTTTCTCAAGATAAACAAAATAGCCTCGTAGATTAATAGATTTTTTATTAAATTACTTTCTTTACATTCTGTTGGTTAAAATAAACTTTGACAAGTACATAATGGATTAAATATCAATTTGATATCTGAATTATTATAAAAAACATATTACGAATGTATAAAACAACTCTGTCATGTATTATTTGAAGGGAAAGTGCAATTATTTATTCAATAAAGGCACCAGCATAATAACTTTGCCTTGCAAAAAATAGTTACTGAAGGGTATAACAATTGTATACCTAAAGGTATGTAAAATATAAATAAAGTATAAATATATAACATTATAATGTATTATACAAAGTAACAGTAACGGATTATTATAAATCCACTAAAGAAACTTTAAAAATAGTTGTACTTTCGCTTTAAATAATTTTCTAAGCTTTATGAATGTTTTTAAAGGTAATATATTAATAACGGCTCTTGGCTGTCCGTTACTATACCTACGCAAAAGACATTATAATTTGTTGATAACACTCCCGATAAGAAAACTATGATTTGTCTAGTCTTATCTAATTTAGTACTCATAAGTGTGGCAGAGAATTATTATTTCTTTTTTAATTCGCAGAGGATAACTTACCTGTTTTTATTTGACCATTAATATTTTATTACATACTTATTTATTACATCATACATTTAGAATTTCGATTTCCTTTTTGTTACGGACTAAGTTTGTATAAACCATAAGTTTATCTAAAATACATTAAATGTAGAGATGTGAAAGCGCTTTAATTTCGTACTAACCTTAATCATGAATGCTTCTGAGCTTTTTCTTCCACACAAACAATCATTAAATGGCACTTAGCGTCACTTCACAGTACATTTCACATCTAATCCCCTATACATGTACGTACGTACGGAACATGGGTATAATCGTGTTATGTTTGCACGAGAGCTACGTTACACAACCGCCTTACAGTCTGCGCGATCGGACACTGGGCTTCAGGCGCCTATGAGCGGGATGAAAGATACGCGGGGGTATATGCGATCTGAAGGATGCCAAAGGAGCTGGCCAGACGCGACAGGACTCCGGAGAAAAGAGACGACTACACTGCGTGACATTTAAAAACTGTGTCTTTACAGCATCGTTTATACGTTACACAGCATTTTCACCTCTAAATGTAACAGATTAAAGTTTATTTATAGCTCGCATTGTGCACAGTTAGGACATTTGTATATACGTAGCGAATGTCCTCTAATGTGTCGCTTAATTTAGAGCAACCGCTTTAAAACTTAGTGCGATAGAGGCGAGTATGGCACGCGAGGGTAGAGTCGCTTGTGCCGTGTTCGTTTGTTACGTTAGTGTCGCATTGTGTCGTTATTCGAAGAGTGGCGCGGATGTGCGAGCGGGATGGGAGTATGTGGTCTTTGTGGGAGGGAGAGGGGAAGGGAGGTGTCACCATGAGAGCTTTTTAGGGATTCGGATGAGCATAGGCAGAGCGATGCGGTGGCGTGGATTCCGCGTCACTACACCGCGTTGATGTGTAGAGTCGCTCTTCGCTTGATGCTTCGCCTTGTTTTCATAATTATTCTTTTGCACAGAATTTATTACTATAATTGAGCTCCTCAATGCTCTTCAGCATTGAGTAGCTCCATTATTTAAATTTTATTTATGTGTTACTATTTCTACGGAATATTATATTTACCTAAAGACGGCGACGGGCTCACCACCTGTCACGTTGTCCCGAAAATATCTTCGGTGGAAGGTGGGTCAAAGGGACTTAATTGTCTAGACTTGACCTCCGTCTACCCCTGTATTGGGAATTGCGTGAAGATATTTTATTTATTTTTATCCTAAAGAATAACAACTTATAAACAGCACTATATTGTATTGTGTTGAAATAATTTAAATATCTATTTCTCAAACGAGAGCTCTTTGTTTTTGTTATCATTCTCTAGGTCTCTTTTGCCTTATATTTTTCTTTCGATTTTTGTTAGTAATACGCTTTTTTAAAAGAATGTTTTTTTAAAGAACGTTTGTCGCAGAACACTTTGTTATTATTTTTGTATAAGATCTTTTTGCGATGTTGTAATCAAGGTATAAAGAACTTTAACACCCTCAACAACTAGTCTAATATTTTATGTTTTATAAAAATGAAGTTTTCATATTAAATTTATTTTTATGGTCGAATTGCAAAGAATAACGCGCACTTTACAAGAGAATTATTCTATGACATTTTTGATTAAAAATACATTTACATTTGGATTTTTCATGTTTATACTTATCTTCACGCACAGTCCTTGACGGGATAGCCAGAGAGAACAGATTGCCAAGTGTCACAATCCTTGCCTACCTTTTTCGCTTTTTTCAAATTCATAATTTTTTTCATACATGCATATCTTATCCCTCCCTTTAGGTATCTTTTCCCTCCCTTCTTCGAACAATTTACTCACATATTCTTCGAAAATTAGTCTCGGTCTACCTCGACACCTTGTAATATTAATTTTCTCGTTATATATTTTCTTCACCATTCGGTCTTCGCTCATTCGTTCAACGTGCCCAAACTAAGCACGCCCTTACAAATTTTTGTGATAAGGTCATTTTTGATACATTCAAACCTGGCAGGTTTTTTCATAAGTTTTAGAAGTATGTATGTAAGTAATAAAATATATAAACAAAAAAATATCTATGCTGGTTACCTTAATTACAAATTTGTAAAAATTAAAAATCTGTTATTTATAAAAAAATAATAAGAGAGAAATTTATAAAAATAGCGATTTTTCTAATTTTTTTATAGCTAAGTTACCCACAATGTTTACATTTTAAACCTGTCAAACTGTAACACAGTTCGTCTGCAGACGTTCATGACGTTGCTGTTTGAGCCGCGTTATGACGATCGGAGAATCGGAGATAATGTAAACTACATTATCTCCCACTCCGATTCTCCGATCCTCAATAATAAAAGAACTTGCATAATTGGATAACTGCTACCAGCGCTATACAAACTACTATTTTTACATTGACGACCTCCGCGGACGAGGGACGTAAACACGAGTTATCGAGGTGCCATCTTTGAGGTCCCGGGTTAGATTCCTGGACACGTCAATATAAAAAAACCACTTTTTCTACGTTTTTTTTGGGTCTGGGTGTTTGTGGTGCTTCCGTTGTTTCCGATTCCCATACCACAAGTGCTTTACCTTCTTACATTGGGATCGGAGCAATATATGTGACGTTGTCCCTATCTATACCTAGTCAGGTCATAAATTCTGACACATGTTTAACCTAAAATAATTAAAACAAGTTTATTCATTATGTAACTATTTATATACCAAAATGAACTTAACAAAACATAGATTCTTATGACACTAAAGTATATTCAAAATGACCTCCGTGATTTTGAATACAGGCCTTCAATCTGCGCGGCCAGTCGTCTATCGCAGCACGAACGAGTTACATGTCAATATCGGCGGCTGCCTTAATCAAGGATGTCTTGAGTGACTCCAAATTGGGATGAGGCTTTGAGCCCGCCTTTTCCTCCAAGTTTTGCCATATATTGTAATCTAACGGATTCAAATCTGGACTGGAGGCGGGCCAGTCTTCGTGCCCGATGAAGTCGATTTCACGCGCCGCCAGCCAGTCTTGTGTGCTCTTCGCTCTATGAGCTGGCGCCGAATCTTGTTGGAATACCCAGTGCCTGTTATTGAATATGGTATGAGAAACAGGTTCCACAAGGTTCGCCTGGACTGTATTTTGATACACAACGGCATTCGTTTTTACACCTTTCTCGCAAAAATGTACCTCAGTTAAGCCCCAATAAGAAACTCCCAACCTTATCATGAGCGAGGATGGAAAATGACCTCGTTGGACACGCGGAATACGGTTACTCGCTTCTTCACTACTGTGTGTATACCTTATCATTTTGTTTGTTGTAGCTCTCTTCTACGGTAAAAAATTTTTCATCCGAAAAAAGAATTTCCCGATATTTTTTTCCCGCGTACCGCTTAAACAAAGCGCGGCATCTCTTCAGTCTCAGGTGCATTAGACGAGCATTCCTGCATTCCAATGTCCTGTTTTTCTTCGATATGCCCGAAGCCCTAAGTCTTCATTTAACACCCTTTTCACCGTGGTTCTGCTTAACCCCATTTGAAGGGCCAACAGTTTCAGCTTACGTTTGGGATTTCATTGAATTCGCGCCTTCACAGCTTATATCACTGCTGGAGTCCTAACAGACCGAGGGCGACCACATCTTGACCTGTCATCTACACTAGAGTCTTCATTGTATCGATTGACGGTACGATAAACGAATCTGTTGGTTATATTAAAATTTTTCAGTATGTCAAAAACTTGGATTGGCGCGTAACCGCAACAATGTAACGCAATAACTGCAACACGGTCTTCTTTAAGCGTCCATTCCATATTTAAAAATGAGTAAAATTCTAAAAAGTCTGTAGTTTTATTTTCATGAACAGTTCGAAATTCGAATTCAATAAACTTTTTTGTGGCCAGCATTCTAAAAGAAAAGTTTTTACTGTGTGACAATACTTATGACCTGACTGTGTATATGTATTCATTTATTTATGTATCATCTATTTACTTTAACAAATATACGTACGTAACGCCTGTTAAAGTCCACTGCAGGAAGGACTTCTCATAATCGCCACGCTTCGCAGGCGTTGTTCATCGTAGTACCTACTGAATTTGTATCTGGTACTTTTAGAGACTCTTATCTCGCCATCTGCTCGTACACGTGGCATTTTTAAGGCTTTGCCCTTATTCGCATCTTACGACTCAACTCTTACTCACGGGTAGAAACGGGATGGGATATTCTGACGACGTAACGCCGTAAATGTAACATTATTTTAACCTTGGTGTAACATTAATAATTAATTCTACAATAGCATTATGAAAATTTAAAGTTATTGCTTCTGCTTCATAACCACTATTTATTAAGTTTACTAGTGTATGTTCTATATTAAGCCTGTTTGGGTGATCTCAAAAGAAATAATAAATAGTTTCAAGTTCCTTTTGTCGTCAAATTGACGTTCAGTAGACCGAAAAAATTTGAAATGGGTGCAAAATGACTTTTACTTAACAAGTAGTGAAGGGACTCAAAACGATAGCGCCACCGGACAATTTTTCATAATGGAATGACAAAAGTTTATGTCACCATACCTTTTGTACTGATTGCCTTTGCTCGCAAGGGACTTTGCTTTTTGTCCGTTCGTACTTAGAGCGGAAAATCTTTTTATTTCCATTGTGCCTTTTATTTTTTTTGTGGCCACCAACGTTGACGGGAGCGTGAATCTGTCTAGCGACGTATTGGATTATCTGTCGGCTCCTTTTCCCGCTACTTTGTGTAATTATAATCTGTATCGGTTTAATATAATCCTCTTCTTGCTTTCGTCCAGTTTTATTTTTTTGTGGTTTTGAGTTTAGTTTTATAGATTGTTATATTATTTCATATTTTTACTCCTTGACGGTTATTTGGACCTTTTGGAACTCCATGTTTTCACTTATTATTCCGTTAAGACTCGATTCATTAATGCCTGCATTGCACTTTATTTTTCTTAACCTTAAGATTGGGGATTCTCGTAACAGAATGGTAAATTCTTTCTGCTACCTTACAGGTATTTTATATTTTGCTGTTTATCATCGATCTATTTATACTGTTCTGGTATTTTGGTGAGGGTGATCCCGCCTTTTTTGTAGCAATAAATGTTAACAGGGATTTATTTTAGTCACGTCTAGTGACATTCTCGGCGATGGCACACTTGGCAAATTAAAGCATAACATAGGGAAGCCATTATATTATAATGATAAAAATATTTTATAAAAATTGTTTTTTAGCAAAATGTTTTTAGCTGAAAACAACCAGAAGTTCCTTAGATTTCGTCATCGCGGGTATTATATATAGATGATCATAATGCAAGCGATCTGAACGTTACCCTACCACTAATCAACAACGGTTCCTCCTTAACTCCACTACGGCTCCACCACGGCTCTATCACGGCTTTACCCGACACACATGAGATAGTATTTATTTTATTATTAGTTTTCGGCTTACAATAATTAGCAATAAGCTTTTTGTTCTCCCTAATGTAATTTTAATAGACGTTTTCGTGTCGATAATACTTTATATAAGTAATATTTTAAGCACTTCACTAACAATGCTGCGAAAACTATTGTTTTAAATTTTTTCAGAGTATATATGACTGAGTAATGCCTATATAATCAAATTCAGCTACAGAAATTAAAACAAGAGTTGTTTTACCTTGCGATGTCTTAACCTTTAAACTCGTATTTAATAAATTGAATAAAGCTATTCAGAATGTTCTACATTCTCAAAATTTTACTTTTTCTAAGTTACATCTTTCAGACTTGAAGGATAGTATAGTAAACATCAAAAGTTAACGGTATATGAACCAGAGTGGTTATCGTTTCATTAATAAATTTCAACTTCTCTAATCTCAACTTTTATTTCATTTTTAAAGAATTTTATTTCATTGATATAAAATAGTAGCACATTAGTGGAATATAACAATTATAAATCTAAATATTTTTTTAATTTGACGACCTCCGTGGATGAGAGACGTATATACCGTTTTTCATGGTGTCGCCAGCTCTAAGGTCCCGGGTTCGATTCCTAGTAGGGTCAACGTAGAAAACACTTCTTCTTCTTTTTCTCGTGCGTTTCTGGTACCTTCGTTGCTACAAGTGCTTAAGGTGCTTACTTTGGGAACAGAGCAATATACGTGATGTTGTCCCTATCTGTGTATGTATTTTATTATTATCATATTATTATTATTATAGGTATTGACAGAATCATATAAATTGCACTGATCCCTAAGTAAGCACCATCAAGCCATATAATCCTTTTCTTCCCGTGGGTTTCCTAAGAGGTGACTATGAAAAAAAGAGCTTCAAACAACATTATGGCGACATACAGATGGCGGGATAACCATCCTGAAATATTTCAGATCAAAATAAAACAGACTGTAGACGGGCAGCATTATCTAAGGTCCGAGGTATATGGGACTCCGATTGCCGATCTGCTTGGAAGATGTGGTGATGTGTGACCTTATATAGGCTTATATTGGACCTTTTGGGGCGTTATGTTTGTATGTAATCCAAGGGAATCATCATGAGAGAGTCAAGGAAAGTCGTATTTTCACCACGATTTAAATTCACCACAATGTCTGCCATACCGTGATACCCACTGAGTCACCATCCTCACATGCGTTAGTTGAAATTGAAAATTTCTCTTTTCTGTTACAGGTTCTAATCCCACACATGTCAGTTGACTTTTTAAAACTTCTCATTAATTTATTAACAAAAAGTCCTGGATGGCTTATACGCTTTAAAATTAGTAAAATACATCATAAAAGTTATTTTCTATATCAAAAAAGTTGATTTCTAAGACAATTATTTGTTCTATAAACTGTCGACTCTATGAGTTAATAGAATACTCAAGGAAGAGTTACCTGCAGTTGAAGAGATGCACCTAGAGATGATGTATTCTCCCCCGAGAAAAGTAACCTACGTTATCCGGCTCAGGTGGCGACGGGAAAGTGTTCCCGTGGCCCTGCCATCTTGCGACAATGGTTATTTCCGCACGATAAAAAATGTCTCTTGTCGTACCTATATAGTTTCACCTAGCCTATAGGCCATATACTGTAGGTACTTATAGGCTAATTCTTATTTTTCAGTTTTAATTTCAGCTTGGCACTTTAGAGTATTTGTTTAATAGGTGATAAATATTTTCATACGAATAACTAATTTAATTATTGAAGTCTTAGCAAAAATTATTATTTATTAATTTTTATTATTTACAGAATATCATTCTGTAAATCATCAAAAGTTAACTAAAACAAGTACTAAAATTTATTAAATAAATGATACCGGTAGTACAGTTGGTGACTCTGCATTCGAAACCAGGGGTTCGAATTCCGCCAGGGATGTGTGATGAATATGAAAGTTTGTACTCGAGTTGTATGTTTTTATGTTTAAATGAATATATATGTACGAAAATATGTAACTACGTAAGTATTGTACCGTTGCCTTGGCCACTAAGACAGCGATAAATTCACCACCTGTCACGGTGTCCCTTATAGGCTTCGCTAAAAGGCAAAACGAGCTCTGTCTACTATTTGTCTATTACTACAATCTAGTAATATATCTACTAATTGTCTAGATCTTTGTCGACTCCAGCAACGACAATAATACTATTGTAAATATTCTTAGAAACTCTACTAACAAAGACATCGCGGCATCTGGATGAAAATTTAAAATGTAACCAAGTAAATTAGCTGGGCCGTCATTCGGAGATCGCACGATACGACGGACACGCAATAAACTATATAACAGAACTATCCTACCCATCCATTGAATTAATAAAAAAAAAAAAATAAAAAAAACATCGTCACCTGTCGTGTCATTTGGTCCCAATAAACGAGCCGCCAAAGAAAACACGAAATTAGAAAAAAAAAAGTTTGGAATCGCCGAAAAGTGACCGAAGTCTAACGACAGTTCGCCTATAAGATCCAACATCAATAACAATTCGTGTATTTTTAAAGGAATCTCAGTTGTATCTGTTTACGTTATGGTTTATTTTAGAAAGCACAATAATTTTGAAATGCTGTTAATGAGATTTCAACTTTTTTCAGTTTACTTTAGGTCTATAATGGTTTGATAAAAGTTTCATTGTTTTAATTTTCTAAAAAGACACTTTTTTCGGTATAATCGTTTTGACTGAGGAGAATTTACGACGTGATACTTTACTATAGACGATATAAAACGTTGGTCCGACTTCATTAGTCGTGTTTTTGCTGCGATAGTTTCGCATTGTGAAATAATAATGGGGGGTTTGTCCTCCCCCGACTGTGATGAGACCTTCCGAATTTATGGAAAAAATTTGTTTAGTGGTTTCGTTGTTAGTGTAGCAACGGGCAATTAGTTAAATGTGAACGTTTGTCGAGTAAATTATTTGAGTCATGATTATAGTGCTGAGACTGCTCTCTTTATTTTGGTACTGTATATAAATATAAATAGAAAGGGACAACATCACAAACGATCTCAAAGTAAGTAGCATTATAGGGTTGTGGAACCGGAAACAACGAAGATATCACAAACACCAAGACCCGAGATCATTTAAAAAAAAGTGGTTTTTTAGTTTGACCCCGGGACCTTAGAGCTGGCGACAACTCGAAAACTGGTGTGTGCGCCACTCGACCAAAAGTAAAATTAAATTTAAGTACAAACTGCAGTAGCCTGTGAAAAAAAAAATATTAATAGCAAATTATGTTTTAGGGTAAAAATACCTATCAAAGCACTTTTAACAAATTATTAAAAAGAAATACATCCATATATATATATATATATATATATATATATATATATATATATATATATATATATATATATATATATATATATATATATATATATATATATATATATATATATATATATATATATATATATATATATATATATATATATATATATATATATATATATATATATATATAGGATATGGACAACATTACATGTATTTCTCTGATCTCAAAGCAAATCGATAAGCACAGCACTGTATTATGAAATCAGAAACATCGAAGGTACGGAATTATTATATATACTTTTTTTTTTATAGGAAAAGGGAGGCAAACGAGCAGGTGGCTCACGTGATGGTATGTTACCGCCGCCCAAGAACACCCGCAATACCAGAGGCTTAGCAGATGCGTTGCCTCCCTTAGAATGCCCCCTCCCCCATAATTGGGGGAGGAGGGTGTGTGGGCCTCCGGTTACCTGCACTCACCAGACGAAACGCAGAAGTTTGTTAGACTTCTACTTCACGCCGGTATTCTGTGAGGTCGTGGTACTTCCCCGATCGAGCCGGCCCATTCATGCAACAACAAAAGTTGATGCGTGGCTCTACCACAAAACTTACTAAATAATACTTGCGCATTCCTTTTTTATATCTTCACACAATTTCCGTGCTGAGATAGACAGAAGTTTAATCAATAAAGTCCTTTCAACTCAATTACTCTAGTGAATCAATATTAACCGAAGCGTGTTTGGGATAACGTGACTGGTAGTGATATTACTAACAAATTTTTTGTAATATTATTTCATATAAATTTTCTAAGTATTTCCAGCCGCTGCAAAATAAAAGCGAGGCACGACAAGGTACTATGCTAGGTCCTATACATCTCCTTATCCACAAACTCGGACTTCCTTATATTAATGTTCCTTTGTCACGACAACTTCCAATTGGTCGTAGAGATAATTTACTGTAACGTGACGACATTAATGCCATGCTAAGGGTACAATGATAAAGGGCCTTTTAATAATAAACTTGAGAGCGTGCTGCGACATTATTCGTAAGGTCATTGAGTTTTATTGTACGGTTTTAGTTCAGTGAATTTTTGTTTGTTTCTGTTAATTATTTTGTAGAAATTTGATTTTTATATGTTCTTAAAATTGTTATTTTTGTTACTGTTCACACGTTTTTTCTTTTAAAAATATTTAAGGAAATATATTAATGATACTTTCAAAATATTACCTTCTCATACAAGGATTTATATATTTATATTATTATATTGATATATATAAATATATATATAAATATATATATATATATATATATATATATATATATATATATATATATATATATATATATATATATATATATATATATATATATATATATATATATATATATATATATATATATATATATATATATATATATATATATATATATATATATATATATATATATATATATATATATATATATATATTTATATACATGAAGATGATCACAGGGGTAAAAGTTGCACTTGAAAAGGTCAAATTATAACCTCAAATTTTAACCAAACTTATATTTAAACTAAAATTTAGTTGAAACGGCGACGGGCTCGCCAACTGTCACGTTCTTCCGAAAATATCTTCGGTGGAAGGTGAGTAATAAGGACTTAATTGTCTAGACTAGACCTCTGTCTACCCCTGTATTGGGAATTACGTGAAGATATTTATTGATATTTATTTATTTATTACTATCATTATTAAAATTTTGCTTTACAAAGTGTTACATTACATTTATGTAAAATAATTGCACTTAAAACAAAGTCTACAGACAAAAGTGACACACATGCCACATCAACCCAAGTTTTCAATAGTCGGGTTGATGTGGCATGTTTTCACTTAACTGACAATTGAGTCGTCAACCTTGTAGCCCATTCTGATAATACAAAGGAACCAGCAATTGATACCTAAGATAAAAACTAACAATTGAATAGTATCAATGCGGTCCCACCAATTAAATAACACTTTTGTTAATAAACCCGTTAATTGTTTTAAAGAACTTTAAATGGAATCAAAAGACGAGAATTTAATATCTACAGAGTAACTTTGAATATCTACAGAGTAAAGTGTGTTTAGAATCTGCCATGGGGCGTGGTTTTCTCACAACAGAAAGATATCCCGTTTTCACTTGTATATCTAACTTAGCTCTTGTGATTTCTGCATCATCTGAATCTTGCCAATGCCAAATTAAAGTGAAAAAATAAAGTAATAACCATCAAAAAATGGCAACTGTAAAGCATCGGCCTTCTCCAAAATATTTGAGAGGGACTAGAGCTAAGAAACGACGGCTACGCTGCTCCAGCACATGTAAACATACGACTGAACTGTATTCCACACATATAACATTAGATGTTTTTATTCCCAGCTATACAGTATCGCAAATCAGAACTAGACAATAAAGGATTTTATCTCAATATTGCTGAAAATTCATCGTCAGTTATAATGTTTCTGTAATATCAATATATATGTCTGTAATTATATTTTATCGATAGCTTAAATACTAAGATTGCAATATTTTGTGTAATATAAATTGCCCGTGTTGTGGCCGTGTAAGAATATTGCCTCTTCCTTTCTTCTCGTGAATATCGTAAGAGGCGACTAAGGGAAACAGCCGTGAATAATGTTATGACAACCGATAGGTGGCGAGGTAATCATTTCTTAAAATATCAGACCAAAATAATCACACCAAGATGGGCAGCAGCGTCTGAGGTGCGAGTGGTCTGTTACTGCGATCGTCAATCCGCCTGCTAAACAATTCGCAAGCAAAAATATTATATTATTGTAAGAAGATTATGGCAAGTCCTCCATATGGGAGAGGCCTGTGTCCTGCAGTGGACTTTAACAGGCCGATATGTATGTATGTCTGTAAATATATTGCATCACATAGTGTCAAACAAACAATAAATGAATGTCTTCTCGCTATTCCCAATACAGGGGTAGTCAAAGGTCTAGATAGTTAGACTTAATTATCGAGACGTTTGATTACCTACCTACGACTTTCGAACCGTCTTCACCATAGACATTTTTTGGAACAACGTGACGGGCCACCTAGGGATCGAACGCGAGTCTCTTGACTCGAATTCTAAACATCCAACCACGTAGCTGTCATTGTGACGAAATTATTTTTTTTTCATAAATTGAAATTTATCAAAGTTATTAATAAAATTATTAATATGTCAAAGTTATTAATATGTTATATATAACTGCGATGTCTAACTTAAATTCACTATATTGTATTTTGCCATCGATACACATATTACAAAAATTTATTTGCCACAATGGTTGTCATCACGACCAATATGTCTGCGGGTGGTAAATGAAATAACAGCGAATTGAATGTTTTCCGCATGGTCTCATGAGGGAGGTTTTGATAGTCTTTTTACCATCATATGTAATATGTTACCTTAAGGACAAATGTTTGTACAAAATGTCTGTACAAAAACAAATTTATCGATCCGTATGGTTGAAAGGTATGGGTTAATTGTTAATTTTACTTCAACATAAGCAACTATTTGTATTACCTGGATTATAGATAAAATAAATGAAAGTCTACGTACTTTTGTGGTGACGTGTTGTACAAGCGTAAGAATAACCGGACGAGAGTAAGATGAAGATATAAGAATACATGGGCCTCTCTTCTTGTGGGTGTTGAAGGGGCAGAGGTTAATGTTTTGTGTCATTTTAGTATATCGATAGATTGCGGAATAAATATATCGAATAGTAGCTGACCAAGATAAGAACCTCGATAGTAGTCAACGTCTAAGGTGTGAGGTTCCTTGTATAGCGATTGCTAATCGTCTAGAAAAACACAGCTACTATGGCATAGCACTAAATCCTCTTTAGAAATAGGCTAATTTTCTGCTGTGAACTTTAAATGGGCTCTATGTACATATGCGTGTAAGTTACAACAGGCAATAATTGAAGCAAGATGTTAAAGAGTTTTAAGATATCAACCTTCGCCTCTTTAACGTTATATTAACAATAATAACAAAATAACAGACGGATACCCAATGTCGACACGTCCCATGTTGGTTTATTCTACACGGAGTTGATGCGCCTCGCCCTGCGGGATACCCGCCGCTCCTTTTAAAACCTTTTTTCTTCCCTTCTTTTTTTAAATCTCCCGACATGCCACAAAGGACGGCGACTTTTGTTCCGTTGTCTCGGCCGTTAATGATTTTTACGAATTATTAATTGTGGCCTGATAAAAACCGATTGAAAAATGGTGATTGTTATACGATTTGTAAACTTTGGTTACGGAATCGATTTTGGATAGATATGACACATGGTTTACGAATAATAAGCTCATATTTTTGAAATGTCCACAATTTCTAGATGATGGCCATTTAAAACCATGTTACTTAAGTAACATAACTGACTATTATCTAGAAATTAGCTATTAACATCATGTAAAAGTCCACTGCAAAAAACAGACATCTCTAATAATATCATATTAATAACCACGGTAATAATTATGATTTTAAAGTCAATATAAACCTAAAAAAGTACAAAGTAAAATATAAAGAACATTTTTTTTCGATTCATATTTCACTGACACCTAATTGGGACAACGTGGCAGATGGTGAGGTTATACGTGGCAGAGGTGGCTGTAGTGTTAATAGTATAATAAATATTTTATATAAGTATTAGATACTAATATAAAACATTTAGAACACCAATAATATAAATTTTATATTAATATATAAATTATACATTAATACATATTTTATAATAATAAATAAAAATAATAATATCTTCTCGCAATGCCCAATACAGGGATAGACAGAGGTCTAGTCTAGACAATTAAGTCTCTTCGACCCACATTCCTCCGAAGATATTTTCGGGACAACGTGACAGGTGGTGAGCCCGTCGCCATCTTTATGTCCAAGCCAACGATATAATTCGTACATAAGTTTTTTTTATGAAAAAACCTATTGGTACGAGCCTATATAAAATATTTAGTATTCCATAAATGTAAATTTTATATTAAAATATAAATTATATATTAATACATATTTTAATAATAATGTATATGTTATAATTAGTTTACACGCGTTTAATACGCTAACATTCAGGTTAAAATTGCGATATCGCGAACCCTAAGCGGTGCTAAGGTTTACTCAAAATTATTGAGTACGTAGACAGGCTATAAGTCTAAGATTTAGACTGAAAGGATTCTTTTTTAATTATTTACTTTTGTTCCTGTATTTTGTGATAGTTTATTTTATTGTTAAAAAGTTTTGTCGTTTTTCTGTTCCTTTGTTTTCTCTTCTTTTCTTTGTTTTCAAATTAGGACTTCTCACGGCAGCCTTCCGTCTCCATCAGTCTTTATTCTCCATTATCAAATCAACATCAGGTTTTTGTCTTGTCATAGTGTCATTACAATTACATAAACATGTAATAAGAGAATCGGTTCCCAGACGAATCTTAAGTGGCTGAAAAATCTATGATTGCTATTTTCCTAGCTCTAAGGATGAAACTTTCTTAAAGTTTGTTGTACCAACATTGATACATTACCTTATCCATTTAAATAATTATTACTAAAATCGAACTGCTCCATAAAAGGTTATGGTTGGTCACACATAAAAAATATACGGAGTGATTTGAAAATCATTACTGATTTCTTCGTTGAAAGAAAATGTCTATGCATTTTTGGCAGACTTCTCACATTCTTGATATAAGATTTATTACAATTCTTACTTCCCCATAATTGCTATTAACAATTTCTAGTCATCCTGTGCTGGGCATCGAATATGGGACATTATCTACATATCATATCTACTGCCCACTACCTAGTGGCTAGTAGATATGATATGCAGAAGTAGAGGTATATTAACCTTAATATACCTCTAAAATTATTAATATTTTATTAAAATGTCAATGTTAAGCCTTTAATTTAGAGAAAAATAGTTTGGAAGGTCTGAAGGGAAGAAGATTATATAATTATCACATATATGGAAGGTACTTATATACTACTATTTTCCCACGATTTTGTCCTATGACCAGAAGCACTAGTTATTAAAACAGTGTCAGCTACATTAAAGCACAGTATATACATAATTCGTCACTCATGGTCTATCGCACTCGGAGATAATGTTACTTCATTTTAGTTAAATAAATACTTCTGTGGAAGGTGGGTCGAAACGACTTAATTGTCTAGACCTCTGTCTATCCTTCTATTGGGAACGGCGTGAAGATCTTAAATAGTAACCCTATAAAATTTTAAAATCTGTACCTCTTTATGATGTAATCGCTTTAGAACTTTTCCCTTTGTCACCTGTAGTATCTAAAAAAAGTATTAGCTGAAAAATTTAACTATTTTCAACTTTTTTGTGTTATTAAGGTTAATTGAATGACAGTGCTTGATTATTTCGCTGATACATACAGCTACTATCTAGCTAATAACTGTTATAGGTAGTTTTTTCCAGTATAATCATTTCGATACAGGTGAAATAAAATAAAAATAAACGATCACGCTATTCTCAAAACTAGGGTAGACAGCGGTCCAGGCAATATAGTTCTTTCGACTTTCACTGAAGACATTTTTTGGGATAACGTGACAGGTGGGTAAGCCTGTCGCCGTCTATATGTCCAAACCAATGATATAAATGTATTTTTGAAAAAAACTCATTGGTTGGCCTAACACCTGGGGTCGACGACGGATCTCTTCATTCGAATTCCGATGACTCAACCACTCGGCTGCCATGACTTTAACAAAATTTCGATTTATAAACAACCAATAAAAATTTTTCGGGATGGTCATTAGTATTATTTTCACCGTTTTCGAACGTAAAGTCGTATTTGGAGGGAACAATCAAGGCGACCTCAAGGTTTAACCTTTGCTTTTGTTTAAACGCGTAATAAGTGCCGTGGTAATCTTCTCCGCATGATATACGACTAGCAAACGACCCGTCTCCGTCTGAACAGGGTTGGCGGGCGTTCGGAAATCATTAATTATTTTGTTGTGGCTTTTAGTAATTTAAAATGTTTTCATGTCCGGGTTTCTGAATGAATTTAGATTCATCATTTTGTTAGTTCTTAAAATATAAATAAATAAAATATCTAAATATCTTCACACAATTCCCAATACAGTGGAAGACAGAGGTCTAGGCTAGACTATTAAGTTAAGTTTTTGAAAAAACCATTAGTACGAGATTGCCACTTGGGAATCGAATTCGAGTCTCTTGACTCGCAATTCCTACCACCCAACCACCACTCGGCTATCGTGACTTTTTGATAATCGTTAACTATCGAGTAATTTATTGGCGACTTTATTTCTTTAAGCAATAGAAAGCAAGATCACGTAAAGACGTGATGGAGTGACGACTTGCAAAATGTTGCGGGTATTCGATGAATACAGGCTGAGGACCTCTCTTTGTGAAAAACTTTAGGAAAAGTTTAGCAGTAATCTTGTCAGTAATCTTCCTATGTTCAGCAGTAATCTTGGCAGGCTGTAAAGAAGAAGAACCTAATGACTCGTTTTTCTCATTTTTTTTATTTATACGCTCGTTATTAGGCTTTCTGATAATTTAGGAGTAATTCAGATGTTATCGGGATTAAGTTCTTTTAAAGTTGCTTTATTGATTTTTGTATAGCTCTCGGCAACCCTAGCGTGCCGTTCTCTGCAGTACCTAATGGCGGGGCGTGGTACCAACCGATATTTCGGTACGTCCCATAACATATTGGACGTTGAAATAAATTAAATAAACTCGTGTCTAATAATTAAGTTCGGCGACGTGGAGTTTTGATTAATCGACTTACGGAGTCGCTTTCGGGACCCGTACCGTGATTAGGTTTTCTCAGAAGTTGACAAAGTCACTCGTTTTAGAATCAATGTCGTGAAGAGGACTGTTATGTTCTTTTTTTTAATGAAATAAATAAATACAGATAGGGAGAAAATCTCATACATTCCAGAGTGAGTTGCTTAAGTACGTTTGGGATCGTTACGTAAAGTTATTATAGGATCGGGAATCACAAAGCTACCACAAACCCTCTCTTGGGTGTTTACCCACACCCAAGAGAATGTAGGAAAGTGGAACAAAATCTGGAAACTCAGAGGTGGAGAACATTAGAACCATAAGAAACGGTATGTACTATGGTTTATGCTGAAACTGGTGAAGGGGCGTTAAATATACCTATACAACATTGATTATCAGTCATGAAACAAACTATAACTGATCCTTTTTTTATTTTGCGCGAATTTGTCGGAATCATAGAATTTGGCAGGAACTATCTATATGTAATCTACAACTAATTTCTATATCCAAAAATATGGCCAAGATAACTCTCTCGTACACTTTTTTATCGTCACCATCTCTCTTAATATTTGCAAAAGTGAAAAATTTGCTATCATGGGTAAAGGACGCCAATCGATCAGAATTGGATCATGCGAAATATATACCAGTTTCACTGCCTATACCAAAGAATAATAGATCTGCGAGCTGTTAAGGTATGGCAACCAAAAATTCACTGAAATTTTCAATTAAGTTTTTAAAAACTTTAAGTTTTCTTCTCCTTCTAAGTTGATACTTCTCATTTAATCTTACCTCGGATAATATGGTGGACCATATTATCTTGACCAAGCAGACTGAACACACACATTCATGCATAACTGCCTATAAAAGTCCACTGCACGACATAGGCCTCTCCCATAGGGAGGATTTGCCATAATCCAAATGCCAAGCGTGGCGGCAGGCCAATTGGCGATTGCAGTATCAGACACTTCGCACCATAGACGCGAAACCATCTTCGGTCTAATTATTTTGGTCTGAATTTTTTTTAGATGTTTCCCTTAGTCGCCTCTTACGACACCCACGGGAAAGGGGATGGCAATATTCTTACACCGTTACCACTCGTTTACTAAATACTTAGGCTATAGAAAAAGGTCACTGGATTAAAATACTCAAAATATTTCTGTATTATTATTCAATTTATTATAGTTCGATTACATTAAATGAACAATAGTAACAAAACAATACATACTTTATTTCATCGGACCATAAGCAGATGGCGCCAAAGGTAACATAACGCACAAGGTGAGAGCGCCGCGGCCGGTTCGGCTTATCCATACAACTTATCTATAACACAAACATAGAGTAATGAGAGTGATAGAGCAAAATGATGAACGAATAAATATAATGAAGGAACTGTTTCTTTCGTATAATAGTTACATTGTACATGGCATATAGTCACGAGTGTAATACCCACATTCGTGACTATATGCATAAATAAATAAATATCTAAACTGAATGAGTTCTGGGTTTTTTCTCACTCAATGCATATCTGAAATACTAAATGAGTTTTAGATTTTTTCTCACTCAATGAATCGACACTATCCTTCATTTGACATTACTCGATGGCGATTAATGGACTTATGTGCGGTAGTCACCACTTGAATTCAGCTGTAGACTAGATAGCTCATTTTTCAAATAAAATAAATTATTGTAAACCTAAAGAATTTTAGCTTATCGCAACAACTTAATTAAAAAGCAAAAAATAATTTGTTTGATTTAGTGGGCAGTGGTGATGTATAATCGAGACAGTTACTGCACAACCCAAATTAGACAGATTTTATTTTTTTTTAAATCCAAATACTGATATAAAATAAAAATACTGTAAAATACTTTAATAGTCTTAACCTATTTAAAAAAATAACAAAAAAGCTAACATATTAAAATTATAATAACATAATATACAGTATAATATAACTGATATAAAAAGTCACGATAGCCGAGTGGTTCGGTGGTCGGAATTTCGAGTCGAGAGACCTGAGATCGGTCCACAAGTGGCCGTGCCAATGGGTTTTTCTAAAACTTATGTAAGAATTATATCGTTGGCTTGGATATAAAGACGGCGACGGGCTCACCACCTGTCACGTTGTCTCGAAAATATCTTCGGTGGAAGGTGGGTCAAAGGGACTTAATTGTCTAGACTAGACCTCGGTCTACCCCTGTATTGGGAATTGCGTGAAGATATTTTAAGATTTATTTGATATTCAAAATAATGTTTATAATGTCTAAAACATTTCATTATTCTATGGTAAGGGCGAGAGAGGACGGTTGCATCGGGCAGGGCGAAACATCAACCATTTTAATTATGTTCGGGACACCATTAACAATAAATCTGTTGTCCGTGCAAGTACACACACATGCGCGTACCGTGTTCATACGCTAACACAGGAACCGAATCGATACTCGTAATCGCGCGGGTATCGAGACGATCGATCGACGGTCGCCACGGTCCGATTTATGGTTAATTATAATTTTGTTTTAGCGATGCTCAGTCGTAGTCGTAAACTTAACTGTGTCCAATTAGCTAATTATGTTATTGCGGTAAGGGAATATTATACGATTGACATTTTTAGTGTCTCATTCTAAGAAATTGCACCCTCACAGAGTCAATTTTGTTCTTTGATTTTTTGTTTTTGGGAGTAGGGTGAAGAACGACCTAAAAAATCCAACTGACAGTATGTGGCTACTAAAGTCTATAACAACTGCACACCATACAAAAGAAGGAGGTTACAGATTTCACTACCAAGGGCTAAGTTGAAATGTTTGGTAATAACCTTCAAACCAGTACAAAACTGTTGTTAATGTACTCGACATTAAGTGAGAAAGATAAGAGTTGTATATGTATATGTATGTATATCTTCAGGCATTTCCCAATACAAGGTAGATAGAGGTCTAGTCTAGATAATTAAGTCCCTTCGACCCACCTTCCATCGACAACGTGACAGGTGGTGAGCCCGTCGCCGTCTTTATGTCCAAGCCAACGATATAATTCGTACATAAGTTTTTGAAAATCCCATTGGTACGAGCTTGCCACCTGGGGACCGAACTCGGGTCTCTCGACTCGAAATTCCGACCACCCAACCACTCGGCTATCGTGAGTTAATCCAGGTGATTCCTAGGCGGAGAAGGAGTCTATAGTTTTCACATTTTGCTCGTGAATAACGAGGCATCAACTTGTGAAGACCCAAACTTTATAGATTGACGTATTTTCTAGGCAATCGTATTGAAATGCAGAAAAATAGTTTTTCTATAAGAACTCTGTACTTACTCAAGATACGATAGCCGAGTGGCGAGAGCCGGTTTAGATTTCCAGGTCTACCGAGTCTACTGAGGCACGTATCAATGTGTTATTTCAAAATTATTGTACGATTATATCGTTTTTGGACATAAAGGCCGCGATAGGCTCACCAGCTGTCAGGTTTTCTAAAAATGTTTTCAGTGAATGGCGGAAAGGCAGTAATTCGGTTTACCCTATTGATGAGAATAGCGCGAAGATATTTATTTTTCATGCTGTACTGGTATATGTAAAGAAATATACGGTGCTATTTTCCTTTGATTATCGTACGAATTAAGAATTTTATGAACTTTTTTAAACAAAAACACGGAAAACAAAAATAAAAGACATAGATTTTATTAGATATATATGTTATAGAACCAAATATATGCCAATACGCATCAAGCGTTACCAATAAATTTGCAGTTCCAACATCAGGAGACTATCTAATTTTAACATGACAGTTACTGGCGATAACCCCTGGACAGCGGTCTGGTTACGTTGGCCCACAAACACAGAGACACCGACTTGTCATATTATGATTGTATTCCGGACGCTTTATCTTAGAACTGTAACTAGTGACGCGTTTTCTTGACTAGCTTTAGTGCGAACTAATTTATTGCGACAGTTTAATGTGTTAGTAAAGTTCTTTGTTTTATGACATGATGATGAAGTACAAGTATTTTGTTGACCTTCTTTGCTAACACGATGGGATAGTGTAGTTGGTAGTGACTATTCCTTCGAAGCTAAGGGATGCAAGTTCGAATTCTGTTCATCATGTAAATGTCTATTTCTGGGTAGAGCACTTTGTCAAATATTCTTTGAGAGTGATTAAAGCTATTTTGTTCAAAGCCGAGCACGAGGTAAATACAGTACTTAAAATTACTTGGAATAATTATAGTAGCATCGACCAGGGGATCGAACCTGGGTCACACAGTGTCATCATCATAACAGTCTATCAAAAGCCTATTGCTGTATATCGGCTTCCGAAGATTCTGCCAGTTATCAGTCTAATGATCACAGAATTTCCTGCACAGCTGTCGCCTGGTCGTCACAATACAGTTTATCTCATTTGGAACCGTATGGGCTCATTCAGGATAATTTTCTGGGGAGTCTCTTCTGGAAAAAGATCATCATATACTGTCCCTGTTTTTTCATGAAGTCGGCCAGTTGCAGGCTCCTTGACAATGTATAGTGCTTTAGTGCAGCTTGCTCACCTCTTCTTTCAGCTTCTAGATCTACTCGTCGGTTCTCAGCGTGCGTGCGTTATATTTTGCAAGGTCCAATTTTTGGGGTTGGTAGCACGATCTCAGCCGCAGATTTTTCGCACCCCTGCCCGCCGCTACCATTGCCGCCACCTCCGCTAGGACTACCGCCACCGGAGACTGGTGTAATATCTCAGAAGCATTTTAATCATTTATCACACTGGGTATTTACAATGTTTATGTTAATGCTGGAACTGGTGGTAGAGCCAAAAGGCAGTTTCAGGGCTCGACCCGGACAGGACCACGATCTTACAGAATATCGGTCTGAAGCAGACCCGTCTATTGCCTTTTATATAATGAGATGTACTTTTTCCTTCTACACTTTTCCGTAAACTTTTTTGACGTCGAAAACTTCAGGGGCTATGCGTGAAGATATGATTAAAAAAAATATAACAATCTTTTCGAAATTCTATTTTGAACTATTTATCAAAATATTTTATTTATAGACTACTGATTTTTTTGATAAGGGCTTAGTAACGTTAAGGTAAATAAATAAAAAACGTGTACGGTTTACAAAAGGCTACAAAAGCGGAATCTCTTAGCCGTGTCATTACGATGGGCATGTAAGGGACAAAGGACAAAACATCAATAGATATCCCTTGTACATAATCATATAGTGGAGGAAAACATGGTGGCTCTATAGAAACATAATCCACATCCGAAATTTGACAAAGAACAAGTAATTGGATTACAGAGCACTTAATATCTCCTTTCTGGTGCTATAGATAAAATTTTAGACCTTCTACGTTGCCAGTAAGTATATTAAATTACACTTTAAAGCTTTGTCATTAGAGTGTATTTCCAAATGATGATAAATATAGTTATGACATGACTACAGGAGTTGCGATGGGCGACAAAAAAATATCACCGCTCGAAAAGATGTCATATTAAAGAATATGTCAATCATATTTTTATGACGGCATTGAATAGGCCTGTTGTTCACTTGCGCAGTGCATTTTTTTCTCTTCCATATTTCACGCTCCGTTCGCGCAGCCAAAGTTTTTTTGTTGGACTTTTTTCTTTCGAGGGTTGTTCGGGAAAATTGACGGTTTTTGTCGAGTACAATTATATCCTACAACCGTGTATCGATACTTGAGTCGAATGCTTGCACAAACATTTAAGAGATTTCATATCCTGCTTGTTTGCTTAATTACGAATAGATTTCCACTTGGCGTAAAGCAGTAATTATGTTTTGCGATTGTTACCGTCGTATTAGATGTTATAATTATATTTTCTATAAATTTATGAATGTTGAATAGAATGATTTTCGTAACATGTTGTTAATCTTTTTTTTTTCATCCTTTCCACATACTGGTGTAGATAATGTAGTCCGTTAGCCCCACCTCTCATCGGGACTTATTTGGGAAAAGAAATACTAGGGTAGTCAGAAAACAACACAATTCACTTCTTTCGACCCACCACCGCAATAGGATCCTTAAATACAAACATAGGTAGGAACAACATCACATACATTGCTCTGATCCCAAAGTAAGCAGCTTAAGCACTTGTATTGTGGAATCGGAAACAACGAAAGTATCACAAATACCCAGACTCGAGAAAACGTAGAAGAAATGTTTTTCTACATTGAACCGACCGGAAATCGAACCCGGGACCCGGCACCACTCGACACGGAGGTCGTCTATTATCTTCAAGGGTCATCATGAAAACCAGAATATTATGTACTTGGGCGATCATATTTCGCTTGGTGTATATAATATTTTTTATTTAATAGTGATTTTTAAATATAACCGAATGATGAAAAACATATATTAGAAAACATGTATTGAAAAACATATTATAGTCACGATAGCCGAGTGGTTGGGTGGTCGAAATTTCGAGTGAGGAGACCCGAGTTCGATCCCCAAGTGGCAGGCTCGTACCAAAGGGTTTTTCAAAAACTTATGTACGAATTATATCGTTGGCTTGGGCAAAAAGATGGCGACTGGCTCAACACCTGTCACGTTGTCTCGAAAATATCTTCGGTGGAAGGTGGGTCGAAAGGACTTTATTGTCTAGACTAGACCTCTGTCTACCCTGTATTGGGGTAATTGCGTGAAGATATTTATTTATTACTTAGTATATGAAAAACATAGATTCTATACCTATTGAGATAACTTCCATCTATAGTCGAAATCATTGCAGTCTTTAACAGTTTATACACGTAATTATTTATCTCCTCGTTTAAAGTATCAAGATATGATTTGTAATAACAAACAACGGCAAACAACCCGCCGATTGTCGATGATACAAAGATGGCGTTACACATCCGACGCAAACGTGAAGTGTGAACAAACTCGTACCACTTCTCTAATCGGTATGACTCCTCTGACCTCGTTGTGTCCCTTCACAGCACCACGCCAAACGTTCATGACTCGAATCGCATTGTCTTGCAATTACCGGAGGTTTCACAAAATTTTGGCACCGCGCTACGACCAGCTAACTTAGAACCGACGTTGCGCAGGAATACCACTTTAAATTTGTCTAGATTCACAATTAAACAGAGGTCTTTTGTGCTGGTAGTTTTAATTAGAAGTCGGTGCCTGCCGGAATTGCATCGCGAAGTGCCGCTAATACATTGTGTTTTTTTTTGTTCTTAGCTCTGGTATAATGAACAAAGGGCTCGTTGTTGAGGTGAAATTCGATCGCACGCGACATAGCTGCTCCCGATGAGGAGGGAGGGGTTCATTGGCACAGGATAAATGAAAAATATTATTTAATTCAATTTATGAATTCCTGTAATTTAAGGAAACTGCTCTAAAGTATACTTTGTGTATCGATGAAATAGTATTACTACGGTTAGACTATTTCGTTAAATAAAATATATAAATATCTTCACGCAATTCCCAATACAGGGTTAGACAGAGGTCATGTCTAGACAGTTAAGTCCCTTTAACCCACCTTCCACCGAAGAGATTTTCGGGACAACGTGACAGTTAGTGAGCCCGTCGCCATCTTTATGTCTAAACCAACGATATATTTCGTACATAAGTTTTTTTTTAAAATCCATTGGTTGTCGGTTATTGTTGTCGGTTGTTTTTTTTAAAACCCCTGGGCATCGAATTGGCATCTAACTGGGGTCTCTCGACTCTAAATTCCGACCACCCAACCAATCGGCTATCGTGACTTACAGACTATTTCGTGTGCTCTTTATTTCTGTTGGGTGTTCTGTTAGAGACTATACTACTTACTACGTATACTACTATAGGCCATGACCGCCATCTTGATAAGCACCTAATCAAAATGCGAAGACAAAGCAAAGACCAAAGTCATGGCAGGCAGCAGCGATTTAGATTCGGGATGTCACGAACTGCTATCGCCAATCCGTTTCCATACATCAACTGGTAGTTTCATAGTATTAAAAGAAAAGACTTGGGTGACTTTTAGGTAAATATTTATAACATACTGCCTTTCCACAAACTGGTGTAGTCGTATAAATAGTGTCTAAGCTAACCATAAAATATTATTATATACATTATAGGACGACGACGGGCGCACAAACATTCATATTCATCGCACAAATGTTTGCCCTCAGCGTGATGCAAACTCGTAACAGTTAGTTTCGAATGCAGGGTCACTACCCACTCGGTTGGCGGGACTATCAATTACTAAACGATAAAAACTTCCTTTAATAATTACTTAATGAGTGCTATGAAGTGCTATTATAGGCATGAACTGTTATAGCATAAAATATACTTCAATACTCCAGACTCTACAAAAAAAAAACAACATTTTTAACTTGCATTCTATGTTGCATTTTAGCCTCACCTCCTCAAATGCAACACAAGGGTCCCTTGTAAGCGACAAGGCGGCACTGTACGCCGCTAATCACTTTCACGTGCCAGTGTCCCTTAGTAATGTGCGCCATGCACCCTGCACTTCCTCACACCATCTGATGGTAGCTTATGACTGTCAGTGTTCATCGTCACTGTTCACTGGAGTTTTTAAGCACACTGGCTTAAAATGAAAAAAAAAAATGTGCAATAAGTTTTCGAGATCGAAGTCCTCTTTTTAAAATTTAATTTTATATTTAACTAACTGTCCCTCCGCGGCGCGCATTTTAACATTTAACACAAAACCCAAATTAGTTTTCTAAAGTAAAAGTAGCTTAAGTTAAGTACAGTATAACATTTGTTATATGCCTGCGAAAGTCCAGTTAAAATCGGTTCAGCCCTTTCAGAGACTAGCCGGAACAAACAGATAGAGGCAGATAGAGATAAATGTAAGAAATTATTTTTATGTTAATACCGTATATTTTTAAATACATTTAGTGAACTAAAAACTGCTTTACTGTTCACTTGGAATTAAAATAGACACTTCAATTTTATATATACATGCATAGATCTTCTTTTAACAATAAATACATAAAAAATAGAACCATTAGAACTTTTGTTAACCCAAAATTGAGCAGACCGGTGATGGTAGTAGCATCTAAAATGGTGCATGCAATCTACACACTGCAGTGAAATTTCACAGGCCGTCATGTACTAAGCTAGTATATGTATATACTTTGTAACTTTTTTAAATCATTATTCAGTCTCCCAGAGGCTTCATATTTCTTTTTTTTTCAGAACAGCGTTTAACATTCCCGAACTAAACGCAGACGTAGTAGAGTACGTAATAAGGTAATAGTGACTCCTTGGTTAATAATTTCGTGACATGTACAGGCTTTACTAGCGGCGTGTCGGAACGCACCCGTTCCCATGGCATTCCGCGCCGTAGACCAGAGACAAGAGCTTATTATTGTCAAAGAGTAAGTGGTTGACAGTAGTAGTATTATAATGGACTTTGCCTAATGATTCCCTTTCTCTTTTAAGTATATCGACACAAAGAGTTTTTTTTTTAAATTGTAGTGCTACATAATACATGTTATTTGTATTTTTTCTGGAAGCCTATCACGTCCTTTTGTGAAAATCGTTGCCACAAATATACGGTTCCTAGCAGCCTTCGCTACCAAGTAATGTTGGTATATTACTTGATGCTGGAGGCTTACACATAGGTTTCATGACGGTAAAAAATGTAGACAGTAACTAGATTCTTTTGTCGAAATACTAGCCTCGAGACTTGCAACGGGGCCTTTTACTCCCCCCTTAGTATGAACGACCAGTGTGGTACTGAAATACAACAGGTGCAGTCTTTATTAATACACAAATACTTTTTTTTAAAATAAATAAAGTACCACAACATTGTCGGATGATGCTTCTATAATTTTTTTTGCTACACCTGGTCGATGTGCAAATGTTGCTAAGGAAATATTTAATGGTGATCTTTGGGATAGGAAATACATAGGAGGAAAATAAAAAATAAAGGAGGAGTGATTCTTATACAAAGCAGTTGGTTTTAATTGTTTTATTTAGATATATTTATCGTCATGCACAGTCCCTGACGCAGTAGCCACAGGTCATCACCATCATCAGTCACACCATGTTTAGGTCGAACTGAGAGACTGAGAGTTCTCTCAGTTCGACCTAAAGATGTTTTTTTCATAAACTTACGTACGATTTATATCATTGGCTCGGGCATAAAGATGGCAACGGGCTCACTACCTGTCACGTTTTCCCAAAAATATGTCTTCGGTGGAAGGGTTGAATGGACTTAATTGTCTAGACTAGACCTCTGTCTATCACAGTATTGGAAATAAATCAGATACAACTTATCTGCACGTCTGTGACTAACTCATCATAGGTCATTATGCGAGTCCCATGCTCGCGAATGTGAAGTCGGGACTTAAATAAGAGTAGACAAAGAGAGCAATACACGCAAAACGAACAAGGGGAAGGTAAAAAGTAGCTGTCAGGGTAGTCACGAGCGGGCTGTGCACTATGAAGGAAAAATGTGGTGTACTGTACACAGATTTTACTACGATAAATTAAACTTTGAGATTATGACATAAGGACTACAATCTTTTGTTTGTCGGCCGTCTAGATTCAGATGGGTGTCATTACGTGCTCGTGGGAGATTGCTTTGTGATCTGTGGACATTATGGTTTTTATAGACGCGACTATATTTATGCAATGTACAGTATCTCTGTGTTTCGTGTACAGAATAGTCTGGAGTAAGATGCTTTAGCAAAGTATAGCTATTTGTATAACGAGAGTTTAATTTTGTTACAATATTTCTTGTCCTGACTGGCTTTTAAATTTCTTATGAAACTTAATAATAATAATAAGTTTACTTACAGGAGTCTTGCAGTTTGACTCCATGGTTGGTTGGTAAAGCGTTTGATTTCAGAGCTGCGGTTCCTGGGCTCGATTTTCGCTTGAAAAATCAACTATTATGAATTTCAAATAAACATTCAAGTTTACTGTCATGGACTCATATATTACTACATACGAAGGTAAACTGCTTACATGGTACAAAATAAATCAAAACAAAATGTTTTTTTTTTTATAAAGAAGAATCTATAATAGACATTCATAATTTTATTTTATTCTATCACTTTTCAAATAGTCTATGTTTTGTTAACTTTTTTCTGTCTTGAACTATTTCCATCTAAATCAAGTAACATTACATTATGGATATTTAAATAAAGAAGGGCCTAATAATATAGTTGGATCACACGGATATAAATGGCCCATAATATAGTTGGATCACACGGAAGCACTCACACATACGTACAGTGAGGACACACACTGAGGTCACGGTGGATCAGTAATTAGGATGGTCGCTTCACTTGCACGCCCGGTAACATAATATTGCAACCAATTTCCAGTCTCCAATAGGAAACGGGGTGCTTGAAACAGTCTCAGATGTTGAAACTCGTATTTTGTACGATACATTGAGGTTACATTAAATACAGCTGGACGTCAGGTGCCGGGGACGGGCCGGTCACGATTCTTTGACCGATGTCTAGCTGAAATGCTAACACCATTCCTACATACAATGCTGACGATTTTTATCTTTATTACCTACGACTAAGTTTCAATTTAAGTTAACGGAATCAATGAGAAATCTTAAGGCACGCTATTGAAATTTCGACTTAAAGACGAGTGGATTGAGTTTATTTTCTATCATTGTTGTATATTGTCACGATTGGACGACTGCGTTAGTTAATGCTGTGCCTATGATCGTAATAAGTAGATGGTGTGTTGAAAAATTATCGGCGCGATCGGAGGCGCAATGAACGTCGTTTTTTTTTGTATCTATTTATATTTAGTTCGATGTTTCGGAAATAGAGAAGAACTAGAAATGACTTATGAAAGTGATATAAATTTGTAAACAAATACACGGGTGTGTAGTATGCGTTATGTTTAAAGAAAGTTGAAAGTTTTTAATGTAACAATTACTTCGCTTTAATCGCTTATACCATTGGTTTGGTTGGACGGATTTATGGTTTAAAAACGGTTTTGCTTACCTCCATTCTATAAATATCAATTAAAGATTGACCTTATAACAAAATACATTTTTAACTTTATAATTATTGATAACGTTCATAGACTTTTTATATAATAACTATGTAAATATTATAAACTACTAAAATGCAATACGATGGTATCGGTGAGCTTTATTGTGTTAACAGACGAAGTAGGTCTTGATAATTCTAATCGAAAATAGTAACAAAAGCAATATATCTATTTATTTGGACCTGTAACATGAAGCCAATCAATTTGAGTAAGTGAGTACAAGCGAAGCAAGTGCTCTAACATCATGGTTTTTTATGGAGGACTGTGTATACAAATGGTTATTTTAATTAAATTTTTCCACCACAAAGCTACCACTGCACCGTGAAAAACTTGGTGGTCTGGGCACTATATTCGCAAAGTAAGCGATCCAGGTTCGTTTAATTTTACCGGAATCACTATAATTATTAAGTGCTGAATTTGCCCCAGCTCCGTGATAAAGGTAAACTTGCAAGTCAAAAATAAAAAAAAAAATATTTTGTGGAATGTGAACGTCCAGCAACCCGAACAGGAGCTTTGTTAAATTAAAATTCGTGGTGCAAGCTAGCAGTGGGAATTCACAGTCAGATATTAAAATAAACATGAAAAACAAGATTGATTGTATGATTGCTACGAACTGTCCCACTAGATAACTGATTTGAAATATATCCAGCAAAGTTTTAGTACATTAAAGTTTATTAGGATGATAAAATAGTTATAATAGTCACGATAGCATAGTGGTTCGGTGGTCTGAATTTCGTATCAAGAGACCCGAGTGCGATCCCCAGGTGGCAGGCTCGCACAAATAGTTATTTTAAACGAATAATATCGTTGGATTATACATAAACACAGCGACGGGCTCACCACCTGTCACGTTGTCCCGAAAATATCTTCGATGGAAGGTGGGTCAAAGGGACTTAACTGTCTAGACTAGAACTCTGTCTACCTATTGTCTACTACTATTTTATTTTATATACTATTTTATTTTAATCACCTAATAACAATAAGACTTTTGAATGAATTATTATATTTATTTTTTAAGTCTCATCTAGTATTTGTTTACATCTTTGTCTAGAACAAGTTCGTATTACCCGCTGCGATGTAATAAGTGTAAAGCAAATGCGCGGTCCGCATCAAAATGTCATCAATGTTTTCGGTAAATAAGTGACGGGCGACACGGGGCCAGCCACGGGGATACCAAATATTGGTATTTGACCTTACTTTTATTTATGGCTGGCAACTCTAATAATTTCTCGTTGCGTGATTTCTAACGTAGAAAAGTACCTTCCTATCGCGTGTATATATTATGTTTTAAGCGAAGCATCGGATTTTCTTCAAATTTATTTATTTACCTTCACGCACAATCCCTGACGTTGTAGTCAGAGAGAACAGATCGCAATGTGTCACGATTATTACATACCTTTATCGATCCTTTCAAATTCATCATCTTCTTCATACATGTACGTCTAGGTATCCGAATACACTTGACACTTCTCCCTTCGAGCAATTTGCTCACATGGTCAGTTTTAAAAATAAGACATAAGTCTTCATAGCTTTATAAGTTCACAATTTTAGACTGATTCAGATTCTGAATATGTTTAAAATATTCGCTTATTATTTTAAGCGACCATGTCATGCATAAATTTGTACATTAGTATGTCGGTTACTACTTTAACGATTTGGACTATATTTTCTATTTGTAATGGTATTATGTTAAAAAAAATACACGATAGACGAGTATTCGGGTGATCGGAATTCGAGTCGAGAGATCCGAGTTTGAATCTTCAGGTGCAAGAATCCTCCAATGTACCAATGAGTTTTTTTTTTCAAAAATTATTTACGATTTATATAGGTTTATTATCTAGGCTTGGACATAAAGGAGACGTCAGGCTGCCACCTGTCACGTTGTCCCAAAAAAGGACTTAGGTTCACCTGATTACCGTAGGTCAAGTACCTACAAGAAAGGACGCGGGAAAGGGACTGGAGGACAAGAACCTTTTTCTAGGGCCCATATTCCTATTCATACGAAACACAGTTCGTGCAAATGCCTCATATTTCCGTCGATCAGCAAGACCGTAGTACTATCACAGTAGAGTCCATTTATGCAAGTTAAAAAATTTAAAATTTTTATAAATTCCAAAACAATGTTCTTCGCGAACCGACTGCCTGGTTGGTAGTGCCATGATACCTTGCCTTCAACTTCTCTCTTTAGAGGTTTACAGAGCCCTTTTTGTACTTTTATCCCCTTAGATGGCAACGAGATTTCATTCCTAAAAATAAATCACTGCTAAATAATGAAGGGATGCCAAGATCAACATCCTCGAAATGCGAATTGACAATAGTACATAATATACCACCTAAAAGAATATGAAACTGATACATCTTGTCGATAAGCCGATTGTAAGTCACGATAACAGAGTAGTTGGGTGATCGGTCAATGGGATTTTCAAAAAAATTATGTTCAAATTGTGACGTTGGTTTGGACATAGAGATGGCGTCGGCGTCATTACCTGTCACGTTGTCCCGAAAATATCTTCGGTGGAAAGTGGGTGGAAGGGACTTAATTGTCTAGACTAGACCTCTATTGTTAGACCTTCTCTCTCTCTACCCTTCCCTGTCTTGGGAATAGCGTGAAGAATTATATCGTTGGCTTGGACATAAAGACTGCGACGGGCTCACCTTCTGTCACGTCTCGACAATTGCCTTCGGTGGAAAGTCTAGTCCTCCGTCTTCTGTATTAGGAATGGCGTGACGACATTTTTTATTTTTAATTATTTATCTCGTCGATGAACGTCACATTAAACGAAAAAAAATATATAAAACGAACGGTTGTGAATTCTGTCTGTGTATAACATAAGAGCGTCGTGTTAGAGCAAATAGATCTCGCAACGAATACCTGTAGTGAGACAGGCAACTGGATCTATTACGAATAATTTTAGAAATCTCAGACCGATGGAACTACGTCGACGTATCTAGTGCGAACTTCGTGACTGATGGATAAGCACTTGGTAAAGTGTTGGTGGATGAAGGCGGCTGTAATGGAGAGTGGGCGTTCGATAGTTGAAAGTATATAGGCACGAGTATACTACGTTTTCTTGCCACCGAATTAAACAAAGTAACACTTGATGATTTCCGTTTATATCGAAAGTTTCATTACATTGTAGTAATAGAATACTTTAAAAAAGCTAATACACACTAATGTTACGTATGTGACTGTATCTCTCTTTGAAATAAAAAAAATATTCATTGTAATTTTATTTTGCACTGAGTAATGACTGTACTGTACTGTACTCTTCTGTATACTGAGTCAAATTCAAAAATTTATAATACGAAATATGAAAATTATAGATACTAATTATAGAACATAATAAACAATCCTAGTGATTGTTGCTTGGGAGAGAAGTGTGTTCTTAGAAGCAGAAATAAATAAAATAAAATATGTTCACGCAATTCCCAATACAAATACACTAGTTTAGACAATTAAGTCCCTTTGACCCACCTTCCACCGAAGATATTTTTGGTACATTTTATAATAATAATTTACTTTACACATATTACTTTTTTTTTATAAATCCAAATTTTTTTGAATTAATTCAAGCAGAAAACTATTCTTTTAGTATTTTTTTTGCTTTTTAGTGCATCATAAGCGCGATTATAGACACGGAGAAATCTTTAATCCCAAATATGTTTAATTATCAAATTATTGTATGGTCATCGGTCTAAGATAAATGTGCGAAGTTTGAATTCTATCTGACAATTTAAAATTTGGTAAAAATCACGTTTTCGTTATACATACCAAGCAAATTACATACAAAGCAACGATTTCATTATACATACCAAGCAAATAAAAATCTATTAAAAATAAATAACTACTTGGCTTTCTTTGACTTACTGTGACTTTGACTTTAAAAATATATATATTTTAGCGCCACGTATTGATCGTCCCTTCGGAAGATTTGATCATGAAGGTAACTGGTTTATGCCTGCAGTTGTAATATGTGCTAAGCTATAATATGTTTAGAGCTATCACACGTTAATAATATAAACGGGAAATTTAATTTATTGTTTGTTATTTTACTGGACAGTACATACTTAAATATGTCTGCCATAATCAGTGGATTATACTCCACTGGCAGACTATGGCAGACTTAAATATGTCTGCCATAATCACTGGATTGTACTCGACATAAGACTTTCCAGTACGAGAGTGGCCAAGGGAAAAGGAGAAGGCTTATTTCCTATGGCCATTAATTCCATGACAATATATATATTTTTTTGTATTAAACGCTTTCAAGCGTGGCGATTACGTCAAGCCGGGACAAAACGGGAGAAGCCTTCAGGGTATAGGCACTGTAGGGTGTAGCGGATTTTTAAAGGCCTTATGTATGTATGTTATATAATCGGTTTTGCTTATTCAAAACAAAGACAAGTTGAAGCTCTACATAAAAGCTTAAGCAATTTCGAAAGCCAAATAAAAAAATAAGTAAAAATACATATCTGTCTGCTAAAGTCAGCCACACATAGTTCTCATGTCAAACCTGTCAAAAATAGTGAAATTTCGTCTCAGCACGATATATTCAAATTTCTACTCATATGTCATTCGATACCGAGACGTCTGACATCTTCATGACTTCAAAGTGTACATTAAAACATAACAAGTACAGAATTGATAAGTATTCAATAATGTATCTAAATGCGCAGGTAAAACGATTGAATTTAGTATTTAATATTATACGCTATGATAGTACAAAGGAATTCGTCAAGTGACTATCCGTCACACGTTTTGTGAAAGACCGCTAACCTACCAAATATTATTTGCGTTCGAAGTGGACTTTAATCGTATAAGATAAGAGACATTTTCTAATGTGTCTGTCAATTTTAACCCCTGCGATACGTGAGGTGGTCTTAAAGGCACTTCCCCGAACTGACAGCGTCAAAATGTTTCAAAGCGGTCAAGTGTGATGACTCCTTGTTAGCAAGTGTATTTTGTGCATCGCCGGTGACAAGATAATGTTGGCATGACGCACACTCGTTCTTTGTTCAACAGATAACATATGAAGTCTAAACTACTGACAAGCTAGTAACCGTGTAAAATATATTTGAACATATTAATTAACTAACAGATAAGATTAGTGAATATGTAAAAAGTATTCTCTGCTGAGATTGAGTTTTACATATGTGTTATATGTATTGCAGTTGATTTGAAAATATAAACATCGAGAAGGTTCTTACTTGCTACGGTGTTCCAAATTCCATATAATGAAGTGTTTGTATCCAAAATATCTAAGCCTTTGACCACCTTATTTAAACTATAAATAATCCTTACGTTCACAGTAATATTTATAACAAGGATTCCGCCTTCGGCTTCACCCGCTTGGATACAATTTTGGCTGTTTTCTTAAGTAAATGTTAATAAAGATTATCTTAAACGTAGTAAATTTTCTTACTTCTATTCTTTACCCATTTACCAATATAGAGGCCTAGATAATTTAGTCCTTTCAACCCACATTACACCGGAGTTTTATTTTTGGGACAACGTGAAAGGTGGTGAGCATGTAGCCGTCTTTTTGACTAACAAACCGATATTTATATAATTGTGTTTCTGTAAATAAATTATATGAGAAAAAAAAACGAATTTAATCGTACATAAGTTTTTGAATAAACCCTACGAGCCTACCACCTGGGGATTGAACTCGGGTCTGTTGACTCGAATTCCGATCATACAACCACTCGGATATCGTTATTTGTAACGTGAATCCACCTCACGAAAAGAGCGCACGCTATATCAAGAGTTGTTGACTACAAATTACAAATAATTATTTTGCTGAATTGCTGCATAAAATGAACGGAAACATAAATAATCTGAGCTACAAAATTCACATTTTTGAACAATCTTCATACATTACTTAGATAATAGGACTGAAAAGACTCAACAGAGGTGTGGACTCTTTTTAGTGTTTTTGTCACACATTTCGCCGAATCTTAACCAAAGTGACGTCGAAGCATCGATATAATTCATAGTTAAGTTTCGAAAAAACGCAATGGTTTGAACGCAAGGTTTCCTCATACGTATCGAACTCTACACGAGTCCAAACGTTCAACTATCGTGTCTAATTTTTAAAAATAAAAAGAAGTCACTACCAATCGAATGTAAACATGGGCGTTCTACAAACCCCTATGGTCGTTTCTTAACATTTGACATTCCGCTTGGCTCCAAATTGCCGGTTCGATCGTTTTTCTCACACGACTCGAGTGCAAATAACCGGGTGTTGATGATATGGCTATATAGTTTCGCGGGTAACGATTGGGGCGAGGATTGTGCTGCGGAGGCTGCAATCAGCTGTAGATAATGCCGCTTCCATTTCGCACCCGCATTGTTTGCGGATAGAATAAAACATTTGATAGTCGCTCGTTACGACAATCGCATTAGAGTTTGAGTCGTGATAATATTTGACAGGGTATCATTGGATTATGGTTTATGTCAATGCCAGACGCATTCTCTACCAGTCAACTTTTAGGTGGTTCAGAGATGAAAGGAATGAAAAAAAAAATGAAAGATGAAGGAAGTAGGTGTAATAAATGTGGGGAAAGAAAAAAAATACAATATACATACATACACATACATATATACATATACATTAATTATAAATATATTAAATTATTACTGAGGTGATTCTGCCATTCCTTTTAAATTATACTATTTAACCTTCATTTTAAACGAGTAACGACTTTTAGACGTCCTGATTTTGTGAGGAAGTGCATTACAAAGGAGGACGGATTGAATAGGGAAGGAAAAACGGGAATTTATGTATGTGAGCTTATAAAGGGAAAACCTTAAAATGTAATAGTCTACTGACAGATGGTACCTTCATCTCCAAAACATCAAAATATTCCAGAGCAAAATTCAACAAACCGGCGATGGGCAGTAGCGTTTAAGGTACGAAATGTCAGGTATTGCGATCGAAATAAACTGTTACAGGAGAGGCCCGTGTCCAGCAGTGGACTTTTATAAGCTTTATTATAATGATGATGAAAGGGTACGTTTTGTTTTAATACTTCTTAATAAATCTATCTAGTAATCTTCTATACATCTTAGTAGTGAATAAAATGACGCCGGAAAATGTATCGAATTTATAATAATTGGCACCAACAGCATCTTTCACAACAAAGGTTACATACATACATACATACATACATACATACATAACGACCTGTTGAAGTTCACTGCAGGACATAGGCCTCTCCCATGGGGCGGATTTTCCATAATCGCCACGCTTGGCAGGCTGATTGATTGGGTTGGCCATCGCAGTACCAGACCACTCGCACGGTTTGATTATTTTGGTCTGATATTTTTAAAGATGGTTATTCCGCCATCTATCGGTTGCCATTACGATATTCAAGGATGTTTCCCGTATTCGCCTCTTACGACACCCACGGGAAGAAAGGGATAAGGGATAACTTGGTGATGAATGTATCGTATATCAATATACCACACCCTTTCTTACCGTGGGTGTAGGAGATAAAAAAGGAAACCTTTAGAATAGAAATGGCTACCATCGTGAAAAAAATAAAACCAGAATTACGCAGACTGGTGCCGTGTACCAGCGTCTAAGGTTCGAGTTGAACTGAAATTGCTAATCCGTTTCCCAAGCATGTAATAGGAATAATTAAATAATGGTAAATTAGATATAAGACAAGGTATTTGTTATTAGCTAATCAAATGTTAAAATAAATCAAAGCCTAAATTATTATATAACAGGCATGATATATTATATTATAGTCACGATAGCCGAGTGGTTGGGTGGTCGGAATTCCGAGTTAAGAGACCCGAGTTCGAGCCCCAGGTGGGAGGCTCGTACCAATGGATTTTTCAAAAACTTATGTACGAATTTGATCGTTGCCTTGGACATAAAGACGACGACGGGCTCACCGTCTGTCACGTTGTCCTGAAAATATCTTCGGTGGACGGTGGGTCGAAGGGACTAAGTTGTCTAGACTAGACCTCTGTCTAGCCCTGTATTGGGAATGGCGTGAAGATATTTATTTATTTACGAATTATTATATACATGAACGGTGCATTTGCTCCTCATACAATCGCACAGTATTGCCTGCCTTAGTGTATTGATCACCCAATCACGGCAACCATTTTCACTTATCATATTGGTAGCATGTAAGCACTCAGAACGTGATTTCAAAATTGATTTCCATCTGTCCTGGTGTACGGATAATCGAAAGTCCTCGTAACACGGCATCCATCTCTTTCTATCCACTGACGTTGGAGTAGGACACATTCGGTAGACGTGTGAATTGTATCGTGTGATTGGTCTGTAAATGTTCGCCAGAGTCGTGACTCTTAGAAAATGAGCCCGTGTGTGTCAATTTTCCCGCACCAGCGGTTGAGGGTTATTGTTGGATTCTTTATGAAGCGGCTTTGTGCAATTCTTGGAAGATTACTGTTTGTAATCTACGTTATTCCATAACTTTTCGATTGTAAATATGTTCACGCCTTTCCCAATACAAGGGTAGACAGAGGTCTAGACGATTATGTCCTTAAGACCCACCTTTCACCATATTTTTGGACAATGTGACAGATGGTGAGCACATCGTCGTCTGTAGGTGCAAGCAAATGATATAAATCGTACATAAGTTTTCGAAAAAACCCTTTGATATGAGCCTGCCCCAGGTGGATCGTACCCTGGTCATTTGACTCGAAATTCCGACCATCATTGGTCACGCTACTGCCAATCACCTGTCTGCTGAATTTTGCTCTGGAATACTTTGAAGCTGGCTATAACGACCAAGATTTGTATGTTTAAAGAATATTGGCCGTGCGGTTACTGCGAATGCGCATAAGAATATACCATTTCCTCACATGGGTGTCGTAAGAGTAAGTGAAAAGCCTTAAAATACAATTGGCTACCGATTGATGACGGGATAACCATCACAAAAATACCATATAAAAATTCAGCTGATATGTGATAGGCAGCATCTAAAGTACAAGATTTCTGGGACTGCGATCGCCAACCCGCTTGCCAAGCGTGGAGACTTTATGAAATCTTATGCGGGAGAGGTCTATAGCCTGCAGTGGTCTGTAGCAGGCAATTATGTATGTATGATGAACATTTAATTAACCTGGATTTGCAGTAGCTACAGTGTACGTCATAGATACATCCATTATATGCTGCAAATCATACGCAATATAAAACAGTTTCTAAACTTTCGGAATAAAGTACATCACGTGAAAAAGTAATGTTGTATTAATTATAACCAATTGGATTGATATTATTAAAATATCTGAAATTTCAAAACTGTCCTGTAAATCTATATTCATCGGGTCCTCTGAAGTATTTTAGCTTTTCAATTATAATAACCTAAGAATTTCTGCTGCTTTCGAAAGCTTAGCTGACTCCAAGAAGAGCAACGTAGGCAAGTTAATCGAAGAAGGGAAGGCAAGAGTAAAGAGATAGAGGTAAGGTTGTATAAGAAGTATATTATTAGGTTGATTATAAAGTGACCGACACGCCTCACTTTTTTCTCTCTAGCTAATTGTAATTTTATTTAAGATAATATTTAAAAAAAAATTGGATATCATAAAGTATTTCCTGATATTGATCGCAAAAAAATACAACTATATTATAGTAATTGACTTTATTACACAAATTAAAGTAACATAATAAAAAATATTTTAAAAGAAGTAAAAAAAGCTTTATTCATTGTTAAATGTCAAACAGATGACTAACAATGATCATCGCAAATCATCCTTTCTGGATAACGCACTATGCTACAGGAGATGCAATGGAAAACGTGAATACAGTCAAGTACACATTTCTTTACTATAAAATATTCTCTTCTTATTTTTTAATAAATAATAAATATCTTCACGTAATTCCCAATACACGTCAGAGGTCTAGTTTAGACAATTAATCCCTTCGACCCACCTTCCACTGAAGATATTTTTGTGACAACGTGACAGGTGGTGAGCCCGTTTCTTATTTTTCTTGTTTCTGCTTATTTTTCATCGGCTAAAGATGTTTCTCTTACATTTTGAGCAGAAGATCGATGTACCGCAGATTAAAATTTAATATTCACAACACCAAATTGTTTTATTTTACGTTATTGTGTCAACGTTGCTCCTGTTTGCGATTGATATACGATTACAATGTGCATTGAAAAAATAAGCGAAACTTGTAAAAGAAGTTATAAGTTAAAACAACGATGAGAATCATACGATAAGGCTGTATATAAGATATAGTTGTATAATCGAGGCTGATAGGACAGGCACTAACTTTTCCCGTCTTAAACAAAAAATATAAAACGAAGGGTCCACCATTTGATAATTTTTGTAAGTGACAGAGTCAAGCGGCCGCTTCTTATGCTGAAATTGGTAAGAACATTGCAAAAATTGTAAGTATAGTTGCGTATATCCTCATGTTTTTTATGATATTGGTATAACATAATATCATACAAGTACGTAAATTTTTGAAAATGTTAGTTTTTTAAAAAAAAGAGACAAATTGGTTAGAGACCAGGCTCTTAAGAGAGAAAAATTAAATGATACGTGTGAGCCACGCATAGATATGGTGAATGAAGTTGCCTTTCCCAATACAGGGGTAGACAAAGGTCTAGATAATAAAGTCCTTTCGACCCGAAAATATCTTCGGTGGAAGGTGGGTCGAAGAGACTGCATTGTCTAGACTAGACCTCTGTCTACCCCTGTATCGGGAATTGCGTAAAGGTCTACCTTCCACCGAAGATATTTTTTGGTACAACGTGTCACGTGGTGAGCCCGTCGCCACCTTCATATCCAAGCCAATGGTATAAATCGTACGTAAGTTTTTGAATAAACCTTACGAGTCCACCACCTGCGGATCGAACTCGGGTCTGTCGACTCGAATTCCGATCACCCAACCACTCGGCTAAAGTGATTATCATAATGAAGTTGCAATTAACCATATTAGAATAACCTTAACGAGTGGTGCAGTGATAATAATAAAATTATTTGTGTAAGGTATTGCCAATAGTTTGTGTTTGTTTTTAAATTACGATGTAACAATGCAAACATCATTTTATAGTTGTTTGACGTTTTATCCACTGTCAACGTAGACTTCGGAATGGTTTAAATAGTCAATAACATACATTACTGTTTAACTTGATAGTTATTGATAATAAGGAAATACAATATACAATGGATAATGTAAATACTATAAATATACACATTTTAAAAACTTTATTTGAATTATAATGAAAAAAAAGTAATGAAGTCAACGATATCATAATTTTTTTTTCATTAATACTCTTATAAGTTTAGCATAATGTAGCGACAAAACTACAGATGTATTCCGCTCACTAAGACAAGTTATAGGTGAGACGAGAATCAATGTTACTAAGAATGACTCCCTGCTAAATGGAAAATACAAAAAATAGTAACGACTTGTACCAATGGGTTCATTCAAAACCTATGTACGATGCATGTCGTTGCTTGAATATAATGACGGCGACTGGCTCACCACCAGTCACGTTATCCCCAAAATATCTTCGGTTGAAGGTGGGCCGAAGGGAATTAATTGCCCAGACTAGACCTCTGTCTACCTCTGTATTAGGAATGGAGACATTTATTTGTATTTATTTACTTACTTGTCACTTATAGTAGATGCAAAAAAATTATTAATTTTAAAATGACATTCGATTATTATCGTATATTAATAAAACGTGTGCACCCAACAGTACTTACTTCATATGGAATACATGCACAGTAATGACATGGCACGTGTGCCAATCACTGCGGAGACGTAACGCACGGGCGGACGTGCACAAACACAAGATGCCTGCGCGCCACCGCAACCACTGTACGCGACTGTACTTTTACACTTTGTGGGTAGTAATTGTCCATATCTACTTTTGAATTGAAATGCTGATAAATGTAAAACAAAAAATAAAAATGCTGCAACTGTGTAAAAGTATGTATTGAATAAAAATTTATACAGTCGAAGAATTTTTACAAATTACATTTAAATAAATAAATATATAAATATCTTCACGCAATTCCCAATACAGGGGTAGGCAGAGGTCAAGTCTAGACAATTAAGTCCCTTTGCCCCTCCTTCCACCGAAGATATTTTCGGGACAACGTGACAGGTGGTAAGCCCGGCGCCGCCTGTATGTCGAAGCCAACGATGAAATTCGTACATAAGTTTTTGAAAAACTCATTGGTACAGCCACCAGGGGATCGAACTCAGGTCTCTCGACTAGAAATTCCGTCCACCCAACAACTCGGCTATCGTAAATTACATTTAAATTTATGATAAAGTGAATTTCATATTACAGTGATACGACGGATTTGAATGTATTTTTGTACAGCGTCCAAGAGAAGAACTACATAATTTATAGGTATTTAGATTGCAATTAACCCCTGTTCCTAGACTACTATAGACCTGCTAAATAGTGTCTTATTCTTACACCT
This sequence comes from Sericinus montela, assembly GCA_029286605.1. NCBI lineage: Eukaryota > Metazoa > Arthropoda > Insecta > Lepidoptera > Papilionidae > Sericinus > Sericinus montela. Next base: position 733,757 of record JAGSMR010000032.1, on the reverse strand, counting down.
CTAAGCAGGTCTATTAATAATCTCTTCTACTATTAGTTACAATGACTTAATGCACTATGGCACATAATACATCTATCAGGCAGTTGAAGAATTTTGTGACATTTTGTGATACTAGCTGTGAGTTTTAAATTCTGTCAACCCCAATAAATATCCTCCAAAAAAATTTAATTTACATTTGATTTTATTTTAATAGAAAGAGATCGAATAATAAAAAAATAACAGATCATCCGTTTCGGACTTTGCTGTCAGGTCATCCGTGCACTGCATTAGCAGAGTAATGACAAATTACTTCAGTACGTGCGTCAATTTACTGCGACATGGACAAATATGACCAGCACTAATAATGCTGGCTCGGTTTCACTCAACGTCAATGTATTTATGGAACTCTGAAAGCTAGTTCGAAATTCAATATTAATTTTCTTGCGATTTCAAATAAGCCATGATTCTATTGAAAGTCGACAAATGTTAAATATCATAATATACCGAAGTCACGATACCGAGTGGTTAGGTGATCGGAATCAGAGTCAGGAGATACCAAGTTAGATCCTCGTAGGCTCTAGGCTCGTACCAATGTGTTTTTTCAAAAACTAATGTAAGATTTATATCGTTGGCTTGGACATAAAGACGGTGACGGCCTCACCACCTGTCACGTCGTCCCAAAAAATGTCTTCGCTGAAAGGTGGAGCGAAAGGACTTAATTGTCAAGACCTCTTTCTACCCCTGTAATGGGAATGGCGTGAAGATAATTTTATAAAATACACCGAAAACACTTTCAAATACCAACTGAAATTGAAATCAAGCGCCTCGATAATAGTCTGTAAAGTAGGTGGTAGTAAAATTATGGTGCCTTACATATAAATTGACAACCTCCATGGACGAGTGGCGTAAACACCGGTTTTCAAGGTGTCGCCATCTAGAGATACCGGGTTCTCTAGATGGCGGGGTCTGGGTGTTTGTGGTGCCTTCGTTGTTTCCGATTCCTATACCTCAAGTGCTTTAGCATATTTCATTGAGATCGGAGCAATGTATGTGATGTTGTCCCTATCTATATATGTATTTTTTTATTTATTATTTATTTATTAAGACGGCAACAACAACACAACAACAAGCTCACCACCTCTCACGTTGTCCCAAACATTGTTTTCAGTGAAAGGTGGGTCGAAAGAACTTATTTATCTCTCTCTACTTACTCTACTCTTTACCTCTGTCTACTTCTGTATTGGGAATGGCATGAAATTTTTTTTAATCTATGAGAGCGAGCAATGAAATTAGCAAAAACCTACATAGGAATTACAATCTGCATATTATCGTACAATTGACTGGCTCTCAATGGAATTTAGATTTGAAGGAGCGTCCCGGCATGTGACATTCCGTGCGCAGTCATCCGACGCCGATTCTCTAGCCACTGAGGCGTGCAGTAACCCTCTAATACAATTGCACAAACCTCCTCAATATGCAGCGGCCGGGGCCAAATATTTGCTAACTGATTAAAAGTCAAAGCTGTCGTGCCCCGAGCCACCGCACGGAAACAATTGCGAGCACAGATCTGAATAATATTAGCCTAGCGGATCATACGCGTGAGCGATCACAGGGAGTTCCACTCTTAGTCTTAAGGTTGGTGCTGGGTCGCGAGCGGAGCGGGAAACATGCAAACAAGTTGATAATAAAGTTTACTATAGCAAGAACTTAGTATGGTGTATTGTAATGAATATGGATTTGTTAAAATAAAAACATAAATAAATAAATATCTTCACGCAATTCCCAATACAGGGGTAGACAGAGGTCTGGTCTAGGAAATTAAGTCCCTTTGACCCACCTTCCACCGAAGATATTTTCGGGACAACGTGACAGTTGGTGAGCCCGTCGCCGTGTTTATGTCCAAGCCAACGATGTAATTCGTACATAAGTTTTTGAAAAACCCATGTGGGACGTGCCTGCCACCTGCAACAAGACTTCTTTTTCCTCTACTACTAACAAAATGACGTCAATAAGTCTTTTTGAGTCAAAAAATTTAGTCTTTTGGATCAACACTTCACTAGAGCTTACTTAGGGCAACTTAAAATGTTGACAGCTTGAATCCTAAATAAAAAAAAAAAACAAATTTTGCTTTTGGTGATTGTATTTTTTTATTAGAATTTTGTCAAAAAACAACTTATTAGGATCACCTTGTGTTGGTACATGTTTTGTGAGCATGGATATTGCGTATATTAAAAATAAATAAACTATGTCCTCGCAACTCTCGCCACTAAAGCCGTTAGTAATAATTGTAAAATGTTTCGGTATTGGCATTATAGACAGCGTTGCACAATACGTATCAGATTCACTAGTTTACGTTGATAGTGTTAAAATAGGACATAGTTAATTGGAAGTCATAGTTAGCTAAATAATTGGTAGCCGTGTGGTGTCGAAATGGTCACCTTTTTCGTGTTTCGTAACTGAAGTAGAATTCGAATAAGGAAAAAGCCTAAGCCTAAGCATATAATAAGTCATGCTAATAGGATAGACATATGTAAAGCAGCGCATTGTAATTGTACAGTACGTAACAGTACAGTAAAGAAGAAAATAATTAATAACTGGCATTATTATGAAAAATGCACAATCGCAAAGGAAATTGGTTCATTTTATGGTGTTGAGGATATACCTAGAAAATAATTAAAGGTAATGAAATGTATGTACTCAATGTAATTGGCAATCGTGACTTATAGATTAGGACTGATCTAAATTATCAGCAAGAAGGACATCAGAAAGAAGTCAGAAACCTGAGTTAAGAATCTTATTTTATGATCTTTATGCGGCGGTTGAATTGGTTAAACGTTTGGTATATGCGTAAGCATAAATCATCCTCGATTGCTGTAATTAATTTAAGACTTTTTTTTTACGCAATTTTATTGATTTTTAAGCATATTTGTTATGCTGAACTTTTATGTGATTAAATTAAAGAGAAAAATGTTTTTTTTAATTTTAACTGACACGGGCGGGATTCGAACCCGTGATCTCTGCTGATCCAAGGCAACAACAGTTGAAGTTTCTCTTTGTGAAATTTCTTCAATGTTTTTTTCAACATCAGATGAAATCTGTATTCTCTTTCTTTACTTATGCCTTGTTTTGGCATCAGCGCTATCTATTATCCCTTTTGACAATTTGACATTCCTGACTTTTCAGTTAGGAATCATCAATAAGATAACGCCAACAAATTTTTCATTAAGCAATTTTATTGATTTTTTTCAAGCATATTTGTTATGCTGAACTTTTATGTGATTAAATTAAATAGAGTGTATTTTGGGTAAACTATCTATTACTATCTATCTATACCTACAGAAAAAATTATGTTAATATTAACAATACTTATTAACTAAAAACTATTATAATCGTAGAGCCCTACTCCTCGTGGCATGGTACCAAGAACGCTGGCTGCATTTCCACGTTGAATGGCTAGACTTAACCGTTGAGCGAGAAAAGAACCAGCCCTCTTGTCACCAGCGGCAACGATAAGTCGCGGATACAATTCCTTTAGAAACTGCATCGCGCGGGGACCCCACGGACCGATTGTCTCTACGGCAAATGGAACAAATATATAGTCTCCTTTCAAAGACTCATATTTACGCCATTTACCCGATTCAGCTGCCTCTGATGCCGCCCCGGCCCTTATCGAAGTACCCTTGATATGAGAGGCCGCTAATGTATCGACGCAAGTTGCGTCCCACACAAGAGCTTTGCCTCTCTCCCAAGGGACTAAAGTCAAGCCGTCGGGTCTCTTACCATCCTCCCTAAATATTCCACAAGGCTCTAAAACCGATGGAATATTTATGGAAACAAGAGCCCTTCGGATGGCCTCATTCAAGGAACCGTGACGAGACAGTCTGCCGGCACTTTTTTGGCATGAAAGTCCGTGGAGGCCTAACTCGTCGACGTCGCTGCCACAAGGACATCGATGTGGTTGACAAATCGATGCTCCCAATCGTATTCCTACAGCTATACGTAAACTTTCGTTATCTAGTAATGTACCAAGGTTACTTGATGGTAAAGCATGTAGCCAGTAACTTGATTCCTTTGTCGAAACACCTAGAAAGCGGGCGCGGTCTCTGTCACAGTGAAAATTGTTCAGTAAGCATTTCTGCACATTCTGAACCAACGGGATATCCCACTGTTTTTGTGAGTTAGATTCCAGTGGAATATCCTCGCCGGGACAGAGACGTAACCATGCTTCTCTTGCCTCGTTAGCAAAGGTCAAGTCCAAGTCATTCTTAAGAATTTTACGTGACAAATCATGAACACTATGTACGGAGGCAAGGAAAGCCGGCAGCGCAATATTTGAAACCTCTCTTATACCGATACCTCCAAATCTAACAGGTAAAGTAGCTTGAGTCCAGCTAGATGAGACTAAAGATAAATTTAGAATTTTTCCAAAGCTATTTTGAGATTAAGGTCAATTTGTTTTAAAAATCAGAACATTTCCATGCTGGACTCGAGCGGAGTAAATAAGTAAATTTAGGAACAAGAACGCAATATTTTAAAATAGTAAGCGCTATATGAGAATTTAGAATATACAGTTTATTAACATGTTCTAAAAATTGATCAAATTTTACTTTCAAAAGAGGTTTCATACTCTCTATAAATAACGGCGCTCCAAGGAGGTAAAGAGAATCCGCCTCAGTTACTTTAATGCCAGGAGATATATTGTTAAAATTTTGAAACAAACTGTGTCTATGAGAAGACAAACGGTCAGGAATGAAAAGTTCACATTTAGTATTATTTAATTCAAGGCCAATGTTTTTAAAATTTTGAATAATTTTTTGAAGGTCATTTTGCACGTCATCTGGCTTTCCTCCTAGGGTTCCGTCATCTAGGTACCAAACATTGAGTTTGGATTTCAACTTTGAAATAATCGGTTGAATTCCCAAACTAAACAATGCTGGGCCCAGTGGATCACCCTGCTGAACTCCGACGGCTGAGTCAATTAAATGATTTTCGTAAAATAAATTAGAGTTTTGACTGTAACATTGCCAAACGTAATGGTAAATTTCCGGGGTATGTTTCGCAACCTCCTTCAGCAGGGTTGATCTGTCGATGGAGTTAAAGGCATTCCTAAGGTCAATTAAATTAGTGTCAGTTGAAATAAAAAAAATCATTTTTTCTTTTTAATTTAATTTAAGACTTGTTGACATCCACGAAACCTTTAATAGTAAATTAATTAATTTAATGTCTACTAACAAATAGATAAAAAGCATCTTGAAAAATATCAGACCAAAATAAAACAAACTGGTGACGGGAAGCAGCAAGTGCGAGTTTTGCAATCGGCTTCTCTTCTTCCTTACCTTTTTAACACGCTTTTATTAGCTTCACCTGTATGTTTGTATGTTTGTAACCGACTTCTTTATGTGCGATTTTGAATAACTTTAAACGGCCAGATTTCGTTCAAACCTTGTAGATTTATCGAGGACCGATGACAATACACTATTTTGATAAAAAAAGTAAAAAATAAATAATAGTTTAATTAAACTAAAAAACACGCTTTTTATAGAAAACCGAACTATAAAATAGAAAATAAATTTTAATAAATTTAAATTAAGAATAGCGTTAAACACAAATATAAATTAATAATAATGTGAATAAAAAAATATTTTATTTTGAAAAATGCGTGGGGTGCATGGTGTCAATGGTTAGAAATATTTTATTGACAGATATGAGTAGAGTGATTATCGTTTTGATAAAACCTTAAAAAACATCCCAATTTTTTAAGATTTGTTTTCTATTTTTTAGTTCGGTTTTCTATAAAAAGCGTGTTTTGTAGTTTTTTTAAACTATTATTTTTCTTTTGCGATCATCTCGCGATCACAAATCCGCTTGCCAAGTTTGACTATTATGGAAAATACTCTTTATAGTAGAGGTCATTGGCCTGAAGTGAATTTAGAAGTTTGTAAGCTTAGTAAACTTTGTTAAGGCAGTGCCTCGAGAGCTATCACCATCACTCAACTTTATAACTTATAGGTGGTGCACACATGTTTGTTGCAATAAATATTAAATAAATAAATAAAAAAAACTCAATTACACCTAGCTAAAGTCCTTGAAAATTCTGGTGTGAAATAAAAAAACTAAATCATACTATGATAAAGAAACAAATATAAAAGAGACAATCAGTTCTTTTTTAAGTAAAACAAAGAAGCAATTAATGCTTTCTAGTGTTTTCCTGCACCCGAGTAACAGGGGAAGGGAAATAAAAATGCGCAATCTCCCCCGGGAGTGAACGTTAAAAGATTTCGTCGAGGGGAGTGAGTAATACGTGTGATACTTTTTTTTTTCTTTTAAACACTTTCCCGGGGACGATAAACGTCCGTGTCGTTACCTATTGTAGTCTTATAAGTATGTGTCGAAATTAGTAACGAAACACAGAATGTAAATTATGAAAATTAACCCGTTAACAATATATTATTTACAGATTTATTTTTTCTTCTACGTGAAGATATTTAGATAACCCAATGTAGGTATAGCCAGAGGTCTAGACTAGACAATAGTTCTTTCGACCCTCATTTCACCGGTGCTTATTTTGAGACAACGCGACAGGGGTAAGCCTGTCGCCATCGTTATGTCCAAGCCAATAATATAAATTGTACATAAATTGAAAGAAAACATTCCAAAGAAAAAGAAGAAACACAAGTTTACCACCTGGGAATGGATCTCGGGACTCTTGAATCGAATTCCGATCACTCAACCACTCAGCACACGCACTTAGATTTATTTTATACACGCGTAATAGACTGTGCATATCCCCATCCATAATCGTGTAAATATAGGGAACCAGATTAATAATTGCTGTACCAGATATCTTGAACCTTTGGCGCTGCAGTCCGTCATCAAGTGCGGCAAGAAAGAGACGTAAAGAGAATTTGAGTTAGCATGACGTCTCCTAGTGAGTTTTCTTTGTTCGACCAGATTTCATGAACTAAACATTTTCAGGTAATTAAATATATTAAAAATAAATTACATGAAAATCATTAATTAATGATTTTTAATTTATTGTAATTAATGTTTATTTATTATAAAATGAAATTGAAGCTTTTCCTACGTAAATTGTTATTTTTTTACGGTTAAGCTATGCGCTAGTTATCGAAATAGAAAGAACATTCATTGAAGAATACTAAATAAATATTTTTATATTATTTTTAAATAAATAAAAAAGTAATTTAAAACAATGAACTTATATTTAAAATATATGACGATTTGTGTTCTTTCTATTTCGATAACTAGCGCATAGCTTAACGATAAAAAAGTCACGATAGCACAGTGGTAGGGTGAACGGTTTATTTATTTACTTTATTTAAAAAAAGAAATAACCTTATGGATATAAAATACCTACAATAAAAATTATATTTTACCGATTTTATTGCGTTTTATTAAAGTAAAGTTAAATTTATTAAAGGCGCTAGAATAATGGTGTATAACCTTTATTCTAGCGCCTTTTTAATAAATTAAAATTAAATACGTGTTTTAAAAAAATTGTGTCTAAATATACAATATTTTCTTTCCTTTCACTGACCATATAAAGATCTAAGGAATTAAACTTGATATTTGTATTTAACTAAAGAAATATAACTTTACATTAGTTAAGATAATCGTTATATATTACATCAAAAACAAATAAAACTTTTTATTAGAAATAAACAGTAAAAAAAAGGAAATTTCATAAGAATTGCTCTTTTTATCGTTTTGATATCCACTTAACCAAACAATTGATAAATTAACAAGATCACCCACCCGCCTGTCCCCTTGTAGCAGACGCAATAAGTCGCGGGGTTTTTTTCCCCGGAAAAAATAAAAACAGGGGAGACGGGATTATGCCCCGGGCGTATCTAGATGTGACAGATTAGCGAGTAATTTCCTCTAAATTGATATCTCAAGAGGAGCGCTTTTTCTCCGGTTTTTTTTCTATTATCCGGCAGTTTGAAATATTGTTAGTCATCGCCGTTTATAGGATAAGGAGCTTGTGAAAATCTTTGACATAAATTGGATGATACGGGGCTATCTTTTTTTTTGTTTAACTTTTTTAGCAACTTCTAAGGATTTAACTCATTTTCTGGTATAAATCAGAATATTTTATATCTCCGTACTCGTACTCTATATATATATATATATATATATATATATATATATATATATATATATATATATATATATATATATATATATATATATATATATATATATATATATATACAGGATGACGTGACAGGTGGTAATCTCGGCGTCGTCGTCGTCTTTATGTTCAAGCCAACGATATATAAATAGTACATAAGAAAAAACCCATTGGTGGGGTCCTAACGGGTTTTTTTCAAAAGACTCTTCCCGTGGGTGTCCTTAGAGGTGACTTAGGGAAAAGCCTTGTAAATCAATAGCTTCCGACAGATAGTGGGATAACCATCTTGAAAAAAACCGGTCTAAAACTAAGCACATCTGTGACGAGCAGCAGTGTCTATGGTGCGAGGTGTCTACTACAATCTGTATATTAAGCTGTATAAATCATGTTTGTTTAGTTAGGCGGTACATTTTATACATAAATTTTATACAATAAATATTACAGCGCCATCTATTGACACCAAGCTTAGGTTGGTTAGGCCACGTACAAGGTATGGAACATAGTAAAACATGTTCCTAATTGAAATCATTGAGACGTCACGATAACCAGGCGTCTAATAAAACATCGTACGTTCACGTTGCCCATCCTTACGCTAAATTACGACCGCAAGTAGTACTATTATATATTTCAATGTTGCTTTACATCATCTCGTATCATCCAATTCGACATTAACAACCACTAGATACATTAATCACAGGGAACATCGCTGCGCAATTTGAACCGAGACCGTTATCTTCTGCATGTCTTGAAGCAATTTGTAGTCTGTTTAAGCCGGCGGGTAGTGTATATGCTTATACAACAGTTTACGCAACAGTGACCAGTGTAAGATGGTCTGCCGTCATCAACGCGTCTGTTACAATCACAAAATTCAATCAAAACATGTTTATTTTATTTTGTTATGAATACTAGCAATGCCAAATATCATTATTAGTATTCCAGTTATACACTCTAACTAAGCCTCCATTTGGAGTTGGTTCACGACAAAACTCGATTGGCGAGCCCGAACCTGCGACGTCAAGATTTACAGTCCGCACCCTAAACCATTGTTATTGTTGCGTACTATAGGAGATTTAGGTGCCTTACCTACTGTAAAAAACTGCCTACAATGAAAAACGAATAGTGGAAAGAATGGAGTCTCTAGTAAGTAGGTATCCTAATACGCTGCATCCATCTGAGAGTAATTTGCTTATACGGTTTTCAAAATTATGGCTCTACATACATACATAAAGGATTGTAAAAGCTTACTGCAAGACATATGCTTCTCCAATAATGGAGGGCATATTCGCCACCTCTTGAGGTCGGAATGGCGATTGCAGGCATCACGCACCGCCCGCTAGGACGCTGCCGCCCGGTCTTGGTCTTCAAGTTATTTTCTGATATTTTTCGAGATGCTTTTCTTTTTGTCGCCTATTGCGATACCAACAGGAAAAAAGAGGCCTCCCCCTTTCTTCCGATGGGCATGATAAATAAGTAACTAGAGTCAATTTACTGTTAACTTACGCGATATACATTTTTCACCATTCGTTCTTCACTCATTCGTTATAAAGAGACCGAGTCATCATGGCACGCCCATTTTATTACTAACATCTTTCAGACCTGCCGTATTGTGAAATATTTTGTACAGCATGTACGAAATACAATAGCATAAAATTGAAAGTCGAAGTAAAAACAATCTCAACATCCACTAGTGATAAGTGAGGGATCAAGTTTAACTGGCGTCTGCTTCTTAACAATTGACTATCAAGCAATTGACTTACACTGCTCTGTTTGTTATATAGATCGCGAAATCCTTTGCATTGGCAGTTTATGTTTTGTAATGCGAGATAATTTAAGTATTTTTGCCGACGATTACCGTCATTTATGTCGCGTGAAGGGATTTACGGTCTTAATTTTGGTTAGGTGTTGTTAACGATTTTTAGATACATTGCAGTCATAATTATAAAAACTCATGATAGCCGAGAGGTTGGGTTGTCGGAGTTTCGAGGCAAGAGACCCGAGTTCGATCCCCAGGTGGCAGGTGGCATTGGTACGACCAATGGGTTTTCAAAAACTTACGCACGAATTACATCGTTGGCTTAGACATAAAGACGGCGACAGGCTCACCACCTGTCACGTCATCCCGAAAATATCTTCGATGGTAGGTGGGTCGAAGGGACTTAATTGTCTAGACTAGACCTCTCTCTACCCCTGTATTGGGAATCGCGTGAAGATAACATTTTCTTGCGCTCAAATATAATTCGCATTGATATCTAATCAAACTACCAAATGGTGGGCCAATATGGATACCCATCGCCACACAGTCGCCTACGCGCTGGATTTATAGCGACCAGTCGCAATTTATTGCGACGGTAGCATCGCTGCGCGCAATTAGCGAGCAGCCGCGCTACTTGTTTAAAGTTGTATATCACTAATAATTGGGAGCCGTGGGTTTGAATTGCACGTTCTCAAAACCTGGTGTTAGGAAGTCAGGAATCTTTACCAATCCAATAAACCTACTCTTTTTGAATGTTTTGATCTTCCTACATAAGTAGATACATAGATAAATAAATATATACGTAGATAGGGAAAACGTCACATATGTCTCTCTGATCCCAAAGTAAATAGCACTTGAGTTGTTTTATTGTAATACAATGAAGGTACCACAAACAGCTAGACTCGGGACAATGCAGAAAAAGTGGTTTGCCATACAACGGGTTTGTATGGCAAACCACTTTTTCCGAGAATCGAACAGTAAAACATAAATGCTGCAATTATTTTTCAGAAAATTAAAGAAGAAATAAAGAAAAGCGAATGTCTTTCGAATAAGGGAATACTGGAGGGGGAAGGAATAATGAGTTAATAGAAGATTTTCGGTACTCTACCTATTGCCGTTTTAAACAGAAGTATACGCAAGTGCTTGTTAAACCGATCGCGTGCAAAAAGCTACCTAAATGAAGTTCTACTTATGAACTTTGGAACATAAACCTTTGCGGTAAGGTGAAGGAAAACATTTGTCTTAATCGCCATCCTCAACAAGCAGTTTGACAATCGCAGTACCTAACGACTCGCAACATAGTCTGCCTTTAACAGCCCCATTAATATTTTGGGTTTATATTTTTGAGATGTTCATCCCGTCATCCGTCGGTAGTAACTGTCAAATTCAAGACGCCTCATTTACAATTTTTATTGTAGTATTATACATTTAAATTGTATTCGTCTTCGTTTTGTATCTATCTTAACATTAAATTGGACACTAGGACGGCGATAGGCTCGCCACCATTCACTTTATACCAAATGGGCTTGGATGAAAAGTGAGTAGAAAGGATTTAATAATCCCACTTCTACGAAAATGCGTGAAGATAAAAGAAATCTTCCTTTATTAACATTCATATTTTCAATGTCAAGCACTTCAAGAACATAATCGTATGTTGTCAACCAGTTTCTCATAGAGACTGCCGCCGGATAAATTTAAAGAATTGCCAACAAATAATTGTCTAGTTACTAAATGACTTAATAAACAATGAATTATTAGGGATTTGAAGAGTTCTATGTAGATAATAAAATTAATTTCAAACAAAATGTCTTAAAACTTAAATTTCAACCACTGAGCCAATATTCTATATTTCTGAACTAACTCCATGAAAAAAGATAACAAATGTTATATGCTGACACAACCATAAAAGCTCGCTGAAATGATGCAGCAAATTTTAACCTGTCAGTCATACCCAACTGACAGAAGTTCTCTCTATCGATGGCATATCTTAGCAGCGTCGTCGGCATTTCATTTCTGTATTATATCCGGTGTCACTTTATATTATTTCCTTTATCTTCACATATTCCTTAACTGTCAAGAGACCTGTCATCCATGTTATACGAATCTTCAGTAGCACAAATATTATTCGTGGATATAGTTACATGCGGTGGCAACCTCCGTGGTGTATGGTGCACACACCATTTTTCATAGCGGCGGCTGCTCTGGGGTTCCGCGTTCGATTCCCGGTTGGGTCAACATAGAAAACACTTTTTCTACATTTCCTATGCTGCATCCATTCCTGCATTAAGACTTTGGTATCAGAGTTATGTATTTGATGTTGCCCCTATTTAAGTATTAGTTATTTATTACATTTCTTTGTAGATTATGATCTTTGTAGAGTTACACTTTTTTAGTGAGTGTTATAAGAAATAAGTGAAAGCCTTGAAAATATCAAAGGCTACCAAAGGATGTCAGAACATTCTGTAAAATTACCAGTGCAAGCAAATTACCAACGGAGAGCAGCGTCTAAGATGCGACATACCGCACTACGATCGCGAGGTATCGGCCTGATACAGTAAGTATCTTAACACTAAACCCTAAGGACTTTGCCTTGATTCTCTGCGAGTAGGAGGAACTAACCAGACGAGACTATACTTATGTCACTGTCTATTTCTTATAATTGTGACAGATGGACCCCAGCTTAATTGCCATAACTGCATTACATATTAGTTTTTATTTAAATTAACTTCGATTGTGTGGATTGTTATGTTTTGTTAATTAACGCTACAGAGAGACATTGTTTTCGCTTTTATTGGTCAACTTTATTTTACTAAAAGATAAGAAGTTGTCATTTATCTGTTATGTAATTCTTATCGCTTAATCCGTTGGTTAATTTTGAAACAATTCAGTTGTTATTAATAACAATTTCATAAAGCTCTACCAAAATTACAGTAACTTCTATACTCGTACAAAGGTTTAACTCATTCCAGTTAACGCTTAGGAAACAAACACACTTTCATTATTCTTTACATGTTAGTTAGTAGTTGTATGCCGTGGTTTCACCAGAAAAGCAGTTGATTTTGTATGAATAACAAACAAGCTACGGTGAAAGAAATGGAAAGACTTTAGTGTTTGGAACTCTGTCTACTCCAGTTCTGGGAAATGCGTGTAAATAAAAAAAATATGAATAATTTTCATTACTATTGTTTTTTTTTATAGAAAAGGGAAATAAACGAGCAGGTGGCTTACATGATGGTAAGTGATTACCGACGCCCATGAACGTCATAAATATAAAAAAAATATCTTCACGCAATTCCCAATACAGGGGTAGACAGAGGTCTAGTCTAGATAATCAAGTCCCTTCGACCCACCTTCCACCGCAGATATTTTCGGGACAACGTGACAACGGGTGGTGAGCCCGTCGTCGCCTTTTATGTCCAAGCCAACGATATTAATTCGTACATAAGTTTTTAGAAAAACCCATTGGTACGGCCACTTGAGGATCGAACTCGGGTCTCTTGACTCGAAATTCCAACCACTCGGCTATCGTGACTTGTCATAAATATAATCATTTATAAATGGATTGATTAAAAGGTGCGATAGCCGAGTGGTTAAGTGATCGGAATTCGAGATAAGAGACACGAATTCGATCCCCAAGGATCTACGTTGGGGATCGAACTGGGATCTCTTCCCTCCAAGGATCTAAGCAATAGGTTTATTCAAAACTTATGTACGATTTATATGTATAATTTTTAGATATTTTATATTGAACTAGCTGCCCCCGGCTGCTGCTGTTTAAATTTTAATCAAAACCATACATATTTTTCTAAAATAAAAGTAGCCTAAGTTACTCGGTATAACATCAGCTATTAGCCGGTGAAAGTCCACTTACGACCTAAATTGATCCAGCCAATTCAGAGATTAGAACAATAGACAGACAGACTGACAAAAATAAAAAAAATATTTTGATGTGTAAAATGATTACTTCATATACATGAACTAAAAAACAGTTATTTCAATATGACAAACAGTCACTCCGATTTTATTTATATGTTTACGTTATATTTTTATATCATAAAACTATTTTCATTTTATTAAAAATATTATATCAACATTTATTGGTGAGAACCTAGAGAACTTTGGTCATTACTGTAGATTATTGAAGATACTGGCTGTGTTGCGAACTTTTTTACACTAAACCTCTAAACAAAAATAAATTTTGAGTTAAAATTTTGCATTACATCTAAAACAATGCTTATGAACGACGCGGTACATAATTAATCCTTTCCTAAAACACCCCGGGTGCTTTCCGCTCTCTGCAGGCGTGCTTTTGACGTCAGCTATCAAACGTGGGACTCGGCGGCGGCGCCCCGTCGCCTGCGGCTACGGCTTGTGTGTCACTGCGCACGTTTTGCGCTTCCACCTGAAAAGGGTTTTAAAGCTATATAATTTTAATGTGGGCTTTTATGCTTATTTTATGGCAGATAAAAATGTTTATTCTTTAAAATAATAATAACAAAAATATTGCAAGCGACGAAAGAAAATCTGTCAGACAAAAGCTAAAGATATAAGAAAATGGTTAAAAATAGAGGAGGTATTTGTCCTATTTCTCAATTAAAGATGGGTTCTCAATTAAATAATTTTCATTTATGTTATTACAGTAAATTTAAATTATATTAATTAATAAACGATAATAACTATATAATTAATATATAATTAAAAATAATGAATATAATTTACTTATTTATTGACTATCGACATCGACAGATGACGGGATTACCATCTCGAAATATATCAGACCAAGTTACTATTTGGTATGATATATTTCGAGATGGTAATCCCGTCTTAATTAACCGATCTGACGTCGATCGCCAATCCCAAAATAAGCATGGCGATTATGGGAAACCCTTACGGAAGAGGCCTATGTCTATGAGAGGACTTCTAGAGGTTCTTGTTAAAGATTATAAATTGAAATTAAATTACAATGTATTTTAAACGTTTTTATAATATTACTAGCGAAACCGAGTCTGCTAGTGTGGCTCAATCCGATTTAAACTATCCGCAAAGTTTATGTTATAGTCGCCTTTTTGGAAACCGAGTTATTCAAGAGACAATAAGTTGTCTATTCTGGTGTCATATGATTCGTAATGACACTCGAAAATAGAAACAGGAACGGGATAGTTATCCCCGTACTCCACGCTTTCGGCGTAGCACATCTATGGATGACAGAATTAAAATGCTTATGAAGGTCTACAAGTTTTAACCCGCTTTAAGAAACTCACCCACCATACCATCCCTATCTAGTGTTTTGTCGAATTTTAAGCTTACTAGAGCCACGATAAACTGACTCAGACTGATGTTCAGGATATGATCGGAAAAATGTTGGATGAGCTTGGCTCTTGGGTCGCCACTCACATTCCTGTGTGGTTTTAGCGACGATGAGTACCGGTGACCGTAAAATCTCTCCCTCTCACTCAAAAACTCAGCTCCTGCGGAAATAAATGCGTTAAGGTCTTAGTTAGTTGGCTCTTTCCGATAGATAGATCTTTGAACTCTTTGAAATACCGTATTAAACATGTGTGTCTTGGATTTCGTGGATTTCGGGATTTATCAATTCGATTGCCGATACTGTGATGCCTCAGTTGCAACCTTCAGCCTTACTTCACGCATAGCTTCCACGACTTTAAGAGTTTTTTGAGATTCTGTAAAATTTAGCGCCTACTGTATGAACTATTTCC
This sequence comes from Sericinus montela, assembly GCA_029286605.1. Lineage (NCBI taxonomy): Eukaryota > Metazoa > Arthropoda > Insecta > Lepidoptera > Papilionidae > Sericinus > Sericinus montela. The sequence continues at coordinate 718,156 of JAGSMR010000032.1, read as the reverse complement.
ACTAACTACTTAGTATTGTTCACTATCCAAATCGAATCACTGTCCACAGTTTAAACATCATAGTGGAGTGTTATAAACGTGTGTTATTACAGCCATCTTATATTAATGCAACCTGCTAAGAATGAATTACAATGCGCAATTCAGAGACCCGACAAAACAAAGAGCGCTTATGCAACGTTCGTCACATGTGAGCCTACTGGCGACGTGAGACGTGTGCGCGGAAAGCGAAACTATCTGCATTATGCCACTACAGCAGACGAATGTACACTCTATTCCTAAGAATATAGAGAATATAAACATTAATTGAGATATCTCAGTTTATAAATACCAATTCGATCTCCATAGATAAAGCTTCGCAAATCAAATAACACTTTCTGCAATATACGTAAGGTTGAAACTCATAACCATTGCGAAAAATCGCTCATGAAAACAAATTTACTAATGAATTTCAGTTATTCGAATGTTAACCTTATGTTAGAGATATAAGAATTCGATGGCATGCAGCAGTAAATTGATAAGCGAATAAAGAATGATGCGCCTACGCGTGTCAACATATCCGTAACGCGATCGCAACGGCGCCGAGGTTTCTTTACAGTGCCGACAGTGCGCGTACTGTAGACTGAAGATGTGTTCAATATAAGTTAAGGCTCTGCTTCTTCTAATGTCTGCTATAAAGTACATCTTGTAAGGTGCAGACATTGTTACAATGGTCGAGGAATTAAAAACATTTCTATATTTATTAATTAAACACTTTTTATATTAGATATGATAATGGTAAAATTGATTGATATAATGTTCTTCTATACATACATAACGGCCTATTAAAGTCCACTGCAGGACATAGACCTCTCCCTTAGGGATTTGCCATAATCGCGACGTTTGGCAAGCGGATTGGCGATCGCAGTATATGTCACCTCGCAACTTAGACGCTGCTGCCCATCTTCGGTCTGATTATTTTGTTCTGATATTTTAGAGATGGTTGCCATAACGATGTCCAAGGCTGTTTCCCTTAGTAGCCTTTTATACGACACCCACGGGAAGAAACAGAGTGGCAATATTCTTACACCGTTACCACACGTCTACGGATGTTTTTCTATGCGGTGTGGTATTGACTTAAGAGTATATCATGCCATTATTCCGCTACGTAAGAGGTTACCAAAGAATGCTAAAAAGTTTCGCTATCTCTGAAAATACTAGATCGAAATAAAGAGGCTCATGATGGGCCGTAAGGTCTAATCCAATTTTGGAGTACTGATATAACTAATCTGCTTTTCTTGCATATCTTTAGCTCTGTAAGCCTTATTGGGAGAAAATTTTCTCAACTCGCACTTGAACACATCTTAAAGTCTGTCAACCCTTTCCGTGTTCCTAAAAAAAAGACGTTGACTTGGACATTGACACGGCGACGGGCTCACCACCTGTCACGTAGTCCCGAAAATATCTTCGGTGGAAGGTGGTTCGAAGGGACTTAATTGTCTAGACTAGACCTTTGTCTATTGCGTGGAGATATTTATCATTTATCTTTTTATAAAAAAGATAAAAGATAAATATAAAGATAAAAAACTGTAAGCCTTTTCTTACATTTATAAATAAATTGAATATACAAATGAATAAAAAAAAATTATGAGATTACAAACATAAAAGCATACAACCCCGTTAAGATCCTCCTTCTCCTTCAAATTTGTGGTAAGCTAGTGTTAAAAAATTTACTAACTCGTTCGTGATTCGAATGCGATCCTACCACCAATCGTTATCCTTATTGTCAACTGAACTGAAAATCGTGTAAAGTTGATAAAGTTACCAAGGTTAGTTATACAAAACACAACTGCTTGTCCTTCGACTGTATGAAAGAAATATAGACATTACACCGACGTCTGCAATCAGTTCAGATTTCCATAGTTAGACGTCGTAAAGCAACTTATTGGATCTCGTTATGGCACTGTCCACGGGTTTTACAATCCTTAATGACACCGCCCGGTCCCCAACCAATGCTGCATTTCTTAGAAGTTGACAGAAATCGAGTCTGTCACAATAAAACCGTAAACTTTGCTTAATTGTCACCATAAACCGACAGCAAACTTGTATACTACACGCGCAAGCACTTATAGTACTTATACATCGAGATTAAAGCTTATATTTCAATGAAATAAAAATTATCAATTGTATAGTTAAGTTTGTATGGTATTAAGACGGCTCGTTAGTCGATGGTATCCCGATGAAGTTTAGGGTGTATGGAGATTAGAGGCTTTCCGATCTCTTAATAGGTTCCTAGTGTTATAGATTGCTGTTGTCGAAATGCTTGCTACCGAAGTTTTATTGAAAACTTACAACCAGTTTTTGCTTCCATCGTTATAATTATTATGATCCTTATAACTAAAAATAAATATTTTTTTTGCCAGTTTTTAATACCTAAATAACAGCTTTTAACTAAGTATATACAGGTAATTAAATTTTTGATTAGAATATTTATCTTCACGCACAATCACTGACGGGGTAGCCATAGAGAACAGATCGCCAAGTGTCACGATCCCTACATACTTCTTTCGCTTCTTTTAGATTCATCATCTTCTTCATACATGCACATCTAGGTATCCGAGTACTCCTGACCCTCCCCTCTTCGAGTAATTTGTTCACACGGTAGCTCGACCTCGAGGTAGACCGAGACTAACTTTTGAAGACCTTTAGACACCTTTTAATATTAACTTTCGCGCTATATATTTTCTTCACCAATCGGTCTTCACTCATTCGCTCAGGAGGACAGAGTGCAGATTATAATATAGTAATTAAAACGAAAAGGTCACGATAGCCGAGTGGTTGGGTGGTCGGAATTCCGAGTCATGAGACCCGAGTTCGATCCCCAGGTGGCAGTACCAATGAGTTTTTCAAAAACTTATGTACGAATTACATCGTTGGCTTGGACATAAATACGGGGACGGGCTCACCACCTGTCACGTTGTCCCAAAAATATCTTCGGTGGAAGGTGGGCCAAAGGGACTTAATTGTCTAGACTAGACCTCTGTTTACCCCTTTTTGGATTTTTTTAAACGAAAAGGAATTTTTAAAATTTTTTGTCTCTATATATGTATAGCTAAATGTATATATATATAGCTGTATATACAAAACAGCTATATGTAACAGACTGTCTGTTTGTTCCAGCTTGTCTCCGAAACAGCTTGATGGAGTTTTTCGTAATACTACACTAAACATTCACTATCAGATAACTAAAGCTATAAAGGGTGTGAATTTAGCCGACATGTTTGGTGATCGGAATTCGAGTCCAGAGACACGAGTTCGATGCCGAGGTGGTAGGCTCGTACCAATGTTTTTTCAAAACTTATATACAGCGAGAGGCTTACCACCTCTCACATTGTCCCAAAAAATTTTTCGGTGAAAAGTGTACAGCCCTTAATTGTCTAGACTTCTGTCTACCCCGGTAATGGGAATGGCGTGAAGATACATAACACAATCTTGTATAAATATACATTTATACTATGTATCTTGAATAATACCTATAATTATTTAAAAATACTATTATTAATTAATTTTCTTATCTTCATACATACATACATATCGGCCTGTTAAAGTCCACTGCAGGACACAGGCCTCTCCCATCGGGAGGATTTGCCATAATCGCCACGCTTGGCAAGCTGATTGGCGATCACAGTACCAGTCTACTCGCACCTCAGACGCTGCTGCCCATCTTCGGTTTAATAATTTAGGTCTGATATTTTCAGAGATGGCTATCCCGCTATCTATCGGTTGCCATAACGATATTCAAGACTGTTTCCTTATTCGCCTCTTACGACATCCTCAGGAAGAAAAGGAAAGGTAATATTCTTACGCCGTTACCACACGGTTATCTTTATATAACTTATTATTTAACTTCTGTAAATTAATCAATAGGAGATATGCCTCTATGCTTTAGGTTGAGTTAATCACCACTTTGGACTGGCGAATTGATGATCACAATATCTACCTTGATCTTGAACGTTGATGCTTGTCACCAGTTTATTTCATTAAGATTTGCCCACCAATTGTAGTTAGTCATTGAAATTTTCAAGACCCTTAGTTACTTTTTACGACATCCACGAGAATAAAGCGGAGATTAAAATTATGACGACTTACCACATGGCAAATTTCTTTTCAGTGGTTTTTAACTTAACATAAATGCCACGATAGCCGAGTGGTTGGGTGGTCGGAATTTCGTGTCAAGAGAACTGATATCGATGCCCAGGTGGCAGGTTCGTATCAATGGGTTTTTCAAAACTTATGTACGAATTACATCGTTGGCTTGGACATAAAGACGGCGACGGCTTCACCACCCGTCACGTTGTCACAAAATATCATCGGTTGAAGGTGGGTCAAAGGGACTTAACTGTCTAGAATAGACCTTTGTCTACGCCTGTATTGGGAATTGCGTGAAGATAACTTAATTAGGTAACTTAACTAGATAACATCCATGATTGATTCCTTATAACATATTCGAACCTGGAACCCATAAAACATCTATAAATCGAAAATCCTATCCTGTTTACGCACAAAGTGTGGTTGAACTTTGATACACGATCGTCAAAACACAAAACACAAACAGTCGACTCATATCCAACTATTTCAGTATTGCACCTCATATTTGTTCACATGAACTTTAAGGGACCACCCACACCGTACCAATAAACGTGGCGTTTTATGGCGTTGATAATAAACGCGTGTTTACAGTGGCGGTCGCGGAGCATCTCTGGTTTTGTCAACCCTACACACCGAGGGTGGCTATTTTCAGTTTGTTTGGACAATGGTATATGGGAGGGTATGAGAAATTGTTTTTTAATACTCAACAATTTTTGTTACAGTACATATAACATTTTGATCTACGATAGCCACGATAGCCGAGTGGTTGGGTGGTCGGAATTTCGTGTCAAGAGAACTGATATCGATGCCCAGGTGGCAGGTTCGTATCAATGGGTTTTTCAAAACTTATGTACGAATTACATCGTTGGCTTGGACATAAATACGGGGACGGGCTCACCACCTGTCACGTTGTCCCAAAAATATCTTCGGTGGAAGGTGGGCCAAAGGGACTTAATTTTCTAGACTAGACCTCTGTTTACCCCTTTTTGGATTTTTTTAAACGAAAAGGAATTTTTAAAATTTTTTGTCTCTATATATGTATAGCTAAATGTATATATATATAGCTGTATATACAAAACAGCTATATGTAACAGACTGTCTGTTTGTTCCAGCTTGTCTCCGAAACAGCTTGATGGAGTTTTTCGTAATACTACACTAAACATTCACTATCAGATAACTAAAGCTATAAAGGGTGTGAATTTAGCCGACATGTTTGGTGATCGGAATTCGAGTCCAGAGACACGAGTTCGATGCCGAGGTGGTAGGCTCGTACCAATGTTTTTTCAAAACTTATATACAGCGAGAGGCTTACCACCTCTCACATTGTCCCAAAAAATTTTTCGGTGAAAAGTGTACAGCCCTTAATTGTCTAGACTTCTGTCTACCCCGGTAATGGGAATGGCGTGAAGATACATAACACAATCTTGTATAAATATACATTTATACTATGTATCTTGAATAATACCTATAATTATTTAAAAATACTATTATTAATTAATTTTCTTATCTTCATACATACATACATATCGGCCTGTTAAAGTCCACTGCAGGACACAGGCCTCTCCCATCGGGAGGATTTGCCATAATCGCCACGCTTGGCAAGCTGATTGGCGATCACAGTACCAGTCTACTCGCACCTCAGACGCTGCTGCCCATCTTCGGTTTAATAATTTAGGTCTGATATTTTCAGAGATGGCTATCCCGCTATCTATCGGTTGCCATAACGATATTCAAGACTGTTTCCTTATTCGCCTCTTACGACATCCTCAGGAAGAAAAGGAAAGGTAATATTCTTACGCCGTTACCACACGGTTATCTTTATATAACTTATTATTTAACTTCTGTAAATTAATCAATAGGAGATATGCCTCTATGCTTTAGGTTGAGTTAATCACCACTTTGGACTGGCGAATTGATGATCACAATATCTACCTTGATCTTGAACGTTGATGCTTGTCACCAGTTTATTTCATTAAGATTTGCCCACCAATTGTAGTTAGTCATTGAAATTTTCAAGACCCTTAGTTACTTTTTACGACATCCACGAGAATAAAGCGGAGATTAAAATTATGACGACTTACCACATGGCAAATTTCTTTTCAGTGGTTTTTAACTTAACATAAATTTCACGATAGCTGAGTGGCTGGGTGATAGGAATTTGAGTAGAGAGACTCGAATTCGATTCCTAGGTGGCAGGGTCGTACCAATGGTTTTTTTTTTTTAAATTTATGTACGATTCATATCGTTGGCTTGGACATAAAGACGGCGACGGCTTCACCACCCGTCACGTTGTCACAAAATATCATCGGTTGAAGGTGGGTCAAAGGGACTTAACTGTCTAGAATAGACCTTTGTCTACGCCTGTATTGGGAATTGCGTGAAGATAACTTAATTAGGTAACTTAACTAGATAACATCCATGATTGATTCCTTATAACATATTCGAACCTGGAACCCATAAAACATCTATAAATCGAAAATCCTATCCTGTTTACGCACAAAGTGTGGTTGAACTTTGATACACGATCGTCAAAACACAAAACACAAACAGTCGACTCATATCCAACTATTTCAGTATTGCACCTCATATTTGTTCACATGAACTTTAAGGGACCACCCACACCGTACCAATAAACGTGGCGTTTTATGGCGTTGATAATAAACGCGTGTTTACAGTGGCGGTCGCGGAGCATCTCTGGTTTTGTCAACCCTACACACCGAGGGTGGCTATTTTCAGTTTGTTTGGACAATGGTATATGGGAGGGTATGAGAAATTGTTTTTTAATACTCAACAATTTTTGTTACAGTACATATAACATTTTGATCTACGATAGCCACGATAGCCGAGTGGTTGGGTGGTCGGAATTTCGTGTCAAGAGAACCGATATCGATGCCCAGGTGGCAGGTTCGTATCAATGGGTTTTTCAAAAACTTACGAATTATATCGTTGGATTGGATACAAAGACGGCGACGGGCTCACCACCTGTCAGGTTGTCCCGAAATATCTTCGGTGGAAGGTGGGTCAAAGGGACTTAATTGTTTAGACTAGACCTCTGTCTACCCCTGTATTGGGAACTGCGTGAAGATACATAACACAATCTTGTATAAATATACATTTATACTATGTATCTTGAATAATACCTATAATTATTTAAAATACTATTATTAATTAATTTTCTTATCTTCATACATACATACATATCGGCCTGTTAAAGTCCACTGCAGGACACAGGCCTCCCATCGGGAGGATTTGCCATAATCGCCACGCTTGGCAAGCTGATTGGCGATCACAGTACCAGTCTACTCGCACCTCAGACGCTGCTGCCCATCTTCGGTTTAATAATTTAGGTCTGATATTTTCAGAGATGGCTATCCCGCTATCTATCGGTTGCCATAACGATATTCAAGACTGTTTCCCTTATTCGCCTCTTACGACATCCTCAGGAAGAAAAGGAAAGGTAATATTCTTACGCCGTTACCACACGGTTATCTTTATATAACTTATTATTTAACTTCTGTAAATTAATCAATAGGAGATATGCCTCTATGCTTTAGGTTGAGTTAATCACCACTTTGGACTGGCGAATTGATGATCACAATATCTACCTTGATCTTGAACGTTGATGCTTGTCACCAGTTTATTTCATTAAGATTTGCCCACCAATTGTAGTTAGTCATTGAAATTTTCAAGACCCTTAGTTACTTTTACGACATCCACGAGAATAAAGCGGAGATTAAAATTATGACGACTTACCACATGGCAAATTTCTTTTCAGTGGTTTTAACTTAACATAAATGTCACGATAGCTGAGTGGTTGGGTGGTCGGAATTTCGTGTCAAGAGAACTGATATCGATGCCCAGGTGGCAGGTTCGTATCAATGGGTTTTTCAAAACTTACGAATTATATCGTTGGATTGGATACAAAGACGGCGACGGGCTCACCACCTGTCAGGTTGTCCTGAAATATCTTCGGTGGAAGGTGGGTCAAAGGGACTTAATTGTCTAGACTTGACCTCTGTCTACCGCTGTATTGGGAATTGCATGAAGATATTTTTATTATATTTTATACATAAATATATATATATGTATCATACATAAATATATGTATCATACTGTGTTATGAGAATAAATAATTTTGTCTTTCTTCCTTTCTTCTTTAATTTTACGAGCATTCATATTCGCATAGCTTTCTCGCCTATTTCTGCTGTTCTGTCCACTTTTTACGGCTATACTCTTAGTCGTCTCTTACGACAACCACTACAACAAAGGGGATGATATTATTCTAACGACTATACCACACAGCATCCTTAACCTCACGGCTTCCGATACCATGGCGGCACAGGAGTTACCACATTATTTTTTTATATTAACACCCGAAACCCCGGATCACCTTACCTATAGAAATACTTCCATAAAGAGAAAAAAGTTAAAATTTTAACTGACACGGGCGGGATTCGAACCTGCGACCTTCGCCGACCCGAGGCGACGCTCTTACATCCGAGCCACCGTGTCTTACACGCATCCGTTGAAATTTTAACTCTGTATTCTGTTTATATTACTTATGCCTTGTTTATTGACATAGACGCCATCTGTTATCCCTTTTGCAAGTGACAATTTGACAATCCTGACTATTCAGTTAGGAATTATCAATACGATAACGCCAACTTTAATTTTTATTATGCAATTTTATTGATTTTTAAAGCATATTTATTCTGAACTGTTATGTTATTGAGTTAAAGAGAAAAAAGTTAAAATTTCATCGGACACGGGCGGGATTCGAACCCGCGACTTTCGCCGATCCGTGGCTACGCTATTACCTCCGACCCACCGTGTCTTTCACTTTCTCTTTAATTCAATTCAATAACATAAAAGTTCAGCAAAAATATGCTTTAAAAATCAATGAAATTGCATAATACTTCCATAAACTTATGCGTGTGAACAGGAGTGGCAAAGGTATCTGCATGTAGCCTTTTTTTGTTTAGAGTTTTGCGTCAGTGGAAGTGCGCAGTCGGAAGACGAGGGGTCTTCCGACTGCGCACTTCCACAGTCGCACTGGCTCAGTCGGAAGACTCGTTCCTCCAGCTGCAGAGCCACTTAATATGAGGTAGATGGTTAGCTCGTTCTCCTTCATAAACCCATAAAACAATATTAAAGTCTGTCAGCATTGTATTAGTTAAATTACTCTAAAACAGCATCAGCACCTTTCTCAGATCTTGATATATTAATGTTAAATTGGACAATATTTCTATGCTAAGCATCTGGCGGAGTAGGTTATAGCACGTTTTTCAGTATCCGTTTAAAAATTTTTTGCAGTTAACATGTATTAATTGTATGTTCTTCTGAAGAGGCAGTTAGTAATTTATTTTCTGAACCATGAATACATTTTAGCACTATTTGACATATCTTTTCAAAAATCCTTTCGTTGTGGTAACTTTATTCACGTTTAAATTCGACGGACAGTCTGTACTTAATCGTCAGGAAGAGGAATGAATATTCATTTTTAATACAAAAGCGTATAGATATAATAAATATCTTCACGTTATTCCCAATACTAGGGTAGACAGAGGTCTAGACAATAAAGTCTTTTCGATCCTCCTTTCACCAAAGGTAACGTATAAATCGTAAATAAGTTATGCAATTTTATTGACTGTTAAAGAATATTTATGCTAAACTTTTATGTGATTAAATGATACATACATACATACATATAATCACGCCTCTTTCCCGTAGGGGTAGGCAGAGACCACTTCTTTCCACTTGCTACGATCCTTACATACTTGTTTCGCTTCGTCCACTTTCATTATTCCCTTCATACATTCTCTTCGATTAAATTATACAGAAAAAAAGTTGAAAATTCGAAATGATCCCGCCCGTGTCAGGTGAAATTTTACTTTTTTCTCTTTAATTTAATCGTAAATAAGTTTTTAGAAAAAAAACTATAAAAAAAATCTATGGTACGAGCCACCTGGGGACCGAACTTGGGTCTCTGGACTTCGAGTCTAGAGATCCGACCCAACCATATTGATATTCATTTCGACTCTTCAAGTAAGGAAGCTTCAGTCACGATAGCTGAGTAGTTGGGTGGTCGGAATTTCGAGTCAAGAGAACCGAGTTCGATGCCCAGGTGGTAGGCTCGTACCCTCTGGTACAAAAAAAATTGTGTACGAATTATATCGTTGACTTGGACATGAAGACGACCATGGGCTCACCACCTGTCACGGTGTCCCGAAAATATCTTTAGTGGAGGGTGGGTCGAAGGGACTTAATTGTTTACTTGACCACTGTCTACCCCTGTATTGGGAATTGCGTGAAGATATTACTTTATTTTGTATTCAAGTAAGGAAGGAAAAGTGCTTCAAAACTCTGAATTAGTTTTCTCGTTACGGCATAATAATATATAGTTCGCTAATTTTGACATCATTAATTTTTGTCTCTTTTTAGTATGTCTGTTTCGCTTCATCGAGTTTCAAATCGTAAAGGTACGACTGTATTTTCAAAATTTCAAATACATTCCGTACACAACTTGTGTATTTCTCTACGTTTAATTATACACAGTACTGTAATATTATAAAAATATTTTAATGAAATCGAAGTTTGCGTTACCGGTGAGCTCAAACAGAACCTGCGTTACGTCAAGTTACATCCTATCCATAATTACACACCAATTAATGTCAAAACAAGCGATTAAAGACAGACGAACAAAGAAGTTGGTCCATTAATCACGTTATTAGATTGGAGTTTTGACCTCGTCCACATTTTTTGTCGATATTACATGCCCAGTAGCGTGCTGATAATGTTTTCGACGTATCTGGCTTAAGGCCTGCTGGTTGATTTGGGTTGATAGGTCTTCAGAATGCGGATCAATAAAATACGAGAGATTCAGGAAGTAATTGATCTTTTATGAACATGTCATACGTGAAAATGAAATAACTTCAATGAATGGCTGTTGGATACGTAATTCATAAATAATAAATAAATATCTTCACGTCATTCTCAATACAGGAGTAGATAGAGGTCTAGACAATTATATCCTATCGAACCACTTTCCACCGATGACAGTTTTTTGAGAAAACGTGACTGGTGGTGAGCAGGGTTATCCTAATGTCCAAGTCCGTACGTAAGTTTTTAATTGATACGAGCCTTGGGGATCGAATCCCGGTCTCTTGATTCCTAATCTCGATTACCCAGCCACATGGCTATCGTGTCTGGATTTGTCGTGATTGGATATTTATCGTGTTTGGATACATAATAAAAATTTAAGTTATTTTAAAAATTCATCTGCAAAATGTTGCAGGGAGTGGATGGATTCAGGTGGCTGACCGTTCTTTACGCACAATTTTAAGGGATGGGCTTCGATAGCAGTCGGCTAGCGATTGGCTTTTAAGAGGAAGAAATAGTCATTCTCGTTAACTGATCGAATAATGATGACTACAGTTATTTTATTATATATCCACCATCTCTGACGGGGTAGCTAGAGACAATAGATCCCTAATTACTTTACTCTTACTGTTACGTTATCCGAGTCTTGATTTTGCTCCCTTAAAAAGTTTGCTCACATGAGAAGGTTTAGTAAACAGGCCATTTCTAAATATGCTATGACTTATTTTCATTCAGAGAAACATTTAAAAGTGATAATTTTAAACAATTTTGTTATTAAGACAAGTAAGACAATCCTGATGCTAAAATTTTCTTTTTTAAATGTTTTCTGGCTGAATGTGTCATGTTATAATGAAATTGCCACGTCCTGTCAGAGTAAGAATTTAATACCCCCTTTCATCCTGTGGGTAGCGTAATAGGGGACTGAGAGCGACACCTTGAAAATGGCAATCGATGTTGGTAGAAGGCGGTAGAGTAATTAAAAGAATACAAGACCCTAAATAAAAAAGACCATCGGCGTGCAGAAGTGTCTACGGTAAGGTATGGAGTAAGGGTGAGGTACTGCGATCGCCAATCCGCTTGCAGTTCTGCCGAGCCTGTACGGGAGAGGTTTATGTCTTGCAGAGGACTTTTAAAGCGTCGTAAGTAAGTGCCTAAGTATAACTTAACCTTTTTTGTTTTCAAAATTCACGATAACCCAGATGATTGGTCAGAACTTCGAGTCAAAAGACCCGAGTTTGATCCCCAGGTGGCAGGCTCGTACTAATGGGTTTTTCAAAAACTTATATACGAATTATATCGTTGGCTTAGACATAAAGACAGCGACGGGCTCACCACCTGTCACGTTATCCCGAAAATATCTTCGGTGGAAGGTTGGGTCGAAGATACTTAATTGTCTAGACTAGACCTCTGTCTACTCCTGTATTTCCTTACTCATTTTAAGACTATCATCGTGCGGATGGTACGCCCTCATTGAGATGAGACCACGTTACTACGTAAGGCACCCCTAAATTACCAATAGCAGTCCCACACAAACGTGTAAGACTCAAAGTTAGTTAGGTAACATATCGGTTTGTAATTGTTGTACTATTGTTGTAGTATACATTGTACAAACATCTGTGGCGATTGTAAAAATAGTGAACACCCACGCGGGGTTTGTCAGACGAAAGTGAGGCTGAGTCACACGCGGTGTCGCAACGTGGTCGCCGCGGGCCGCTGCGTCGGCGCGCCGTGGGTGGCCGCTCGTGTGATAAGCATCTAATTAAGGCCTACTTTTGTCATAGACTTAAGGCTGGATTCACATCCCTTGAGGGGATTTGCAAAAAATATCCTTTGATTTGTACCGTGCTGGTATTGGTGCCGTGGTGATATGTGCCTAAGATTATTCCACTTCTATTCTTCTCATGGGTATCCTAAGAGGAGACTAAGAGAAAAGCATATAATATGTATTCCCTAACAACATAGGATTATAAACATGTGAAGTAACATGCGAAGTTTAAAGATAATGCAGAAGTTAGTGCGAAATCGAAATTCATTATTTCTGCTTAACACTTGGAGAATGAAGGGTGACCAGAGTGGACAGGATGGAAGGCAATCGACGTTTAAGTACACAGACTTATAACAGATAGGGAAGACTATAGTAATGTAGTAGAAGAATAGGGTAATGTTTATAGGCATTCAAAATTCCATACACTAGTTATATTTATTGACGAACCTATATAAGCTATCGATAGTTGGGAGAGATTCTGCTCTCAAGGTAAGGGTAACGGGCGTAAATCCTGTTAATGGTAAACATTTGTATTATGATTACGAACGTCTGTATACGAGTTTTGGATCTTTATGTGTATATACATAAATATTTATTTTTGTAAATATATATAGGTAATTACCAAAAAATACAGACTTACATAATGTGTAAATGCTCAAATGAATATAATATAATTTATTTATTTTAAAGAGATGAAATTTGTCCATTTCCATTTCATTTTCCAAATTCCAAAATTGGCAGTTTAACTTCAAAAACAGTTTAAAAAAAACACAATCGTAATATCCGAGAACGGTGATTATTTTTTCTCTCTAATATATACATACATACATACATACATACATAACAGTCTGTTAAAGTTCACTGCAGGACATAAGCCTCTCTCAAGGGGAAGATTTGCCATTTTCGCCACGCTTTCGCCATTGCTTAGGATAATATAATAATTTTTGCTTGCGAATTGTAATCTTATACCGCTATATTACTTTTACATGCTCTAAGAGCTCTTGACGTTCACTAACGGAAATCGTTGGTTTGTTTAAGGCCTTACAGTGACAACGACATTATCCTATTCTCGATCGACAATTGTTTATATTATAAACATGGCTGTCACAACAGACAGAAATACACTTGAAATATGCATAAATGATTATGATTCTTTCCAATCGGTCATAAGGTGTAAAATCGTTTGCGTTTTTGTTTTGGCAACGACTGAATTGTTTTCATATATCGACTTGAGGACATCAGTGTTATGAATAGAGGTCAATGACACTGGTGTCGAGTGTGGTATAGTATTGTGAGAAAACTGCTCGTCTAAAACACCGGTAATGCTTGTAAGTGATAAGTCCGATAAAAAAGTATTTTTTTGATAAAAGCAATAAAAGATGATATGGCTATAACTGGCTACTTCATAGATTGTCGTTTAACTAGCCTGGTAGCACCAGATACTATGAAAAAAAAATTTATGAAAAACCTTTCAAAAAACTTAAGAAAAATTTATTAGCTCTTATTTTGGGATCAGAGCAATGTACTGGATATTTTTTTTGCAAAATGCAGACGTGGAAGTAACATAGATAGATGAAATAAATGTCTTAAAATTGTTGTTTCGTCGACCGTTTTTATTGTGTGTCTTTGAGTTGGCCGTGGGATTGGTGTAAGAATTTACTACACCTTTCCCCTTGGATATCGTTAGAGGAACTAACCATAGTTACCTAAAAACCTTACTTATAAAATCATTCAATTTATATGGAAAACTAACAGCTAATAAGGTAATGTTTTTATTTTTTTTTTTTAAATGTAGTTGAATAGAACAATTTTTACATACAGATATATCTTCACGTCATTTCTAATACAGGGGGACAGAGAGGTCTAGAAAATTAAGTCCTTTCGACCCACCACCGAAGATATTTTTTACGAAAACTGGGCAGAGACGGAATCCCTTCATTGCAGTGGATCTTATGGTGTTATAGTCTAAAATCTGCGACGTTCTCTGTTCTGCCGCCCTATGACCTGACTTGCGAGAGCAGACCCTTATGAAAGATTTATTATTGTCAATTTATACATGTTTCATTGTTGCACTGAAGGTATTACGGATGAATGATGTTATTGGCTTCTAACTACAAAGACGTATAGATTAGGTTAGATAATATCACATTATAAATCCTAATAGTTTCTCAATGGAAAACTATGAAACAGATATGTAACTAAGAAAACCGGATAATAACGGGCAGTAGCTTCTAAGAGTTATTGGTTTACTAACCGTGGCGATTACGGAGATCATAATAATTGAAAGGGTTTTATCACCAAGTGGTTTATAGTAAACTTTGAGAAGAATATTTATATATTTGATAGCGAGAAACCGTTTTATGTCTTTCCATTATGTTTCAACGCTACGTAGACTAGGAATCTTAGTAAACTGAACCAAAACTTTAAAAGAACACATTCATTCTTTTGAGCGAATCTTTTTATCTTGATGGCACTAAACAAGACCTATTCCGGTATTATTTCGGTGCAATTTTCAAGCTTGAAGATAGCTATCGGGTTTATTCACACGACACTGTTGGGTAATTTTAAGGCGAGCCATTTAGTTGGGCGGCGCGATCGCTATCGCTCTGTCGCTTCGATTCGAGGCGAAGCGATCGCGTGTCGCTAAGTGCCATGAACTGGAGGGTGGGGTTGTGAAATATTTTCATTGTAATATGTTAGATTAAGTAGTCATTAACATATTTTTAAGGTAAATCAACCAACGTCTTGGTTTGCTGAAATAGACATATGACATAAAATTGCATGAAATAGACATATGAAACAGTGAAGCCTAGATGGTTGCAGACAGTCTCAAGGGCTGAGAGTTTGTAAAAAAGGAAAGTTAGGATTTCCTTAATTGTTATATTCATTACAGTTTGTAGAAAGTCCATTGCTGATCTCACTCCCAAAGATTTTCACATGGAACGGTCTTCTGCCATCTTCCCTTAATCGTCAATCATAAACAGTTCAGATTTTTAAAAAAAAGATACCAATTTTGACCCTCATTCGACTACTTGGAGGTTGAAGTAATGTCCACCATGACGGACTTATTCTTACACTAAGTGAAGACGATTTTGGCGAAATCTAAAACATAATTTTGAAGGCTGTTTGAAAGGAAAATTTAATTTAAATGTATTTGGAAGTATAAGACCCGTAACAGCAATCATCGTTTTACTCTCAGTTTAATTAAACTTCTTTTAAAGTTAAACTATCGATTAACACTTCTCTGATGATGTCAATGCCAAAACAATGCTCGAGTTTTTTTCTTCATTTACAGAACCAAAATTATGATAATGTTTGAATTGTTCAGTAAGCATTTCTGCATACTCTGAATCCACGGGATATCCCTCCGTTTTTGTGAGTTAGGTTCCCGTGGAATATCTTCGCCGAGACAGAGACGTCCATGCTTCTCTTGCCTCGATGGCAAAGGTCGAGTCCAAATCATTCTTAAGAATTTTACTAGACATATCGTGAACACTGTGTACGGTGGCAAGGAAACCCGGCAGCGCAATATTCGAAACCTCTCTCTTATACAGATAAATTAAACTTAGGATTGACTAAAGATTGACTTTAAAGTGCAGCAATACTGAGTATTTAATTCATTTATTTCGATGCTTGGTTCAATAATTTTATGTGGAACTTTTATACTTAGTAACGGATTGATGTTTTATAACTGGTTTTGACATTTATTCACAAAATGTAAACTATAGTATATGTAATAATAATACGATAAAATATTAATATCAGAATTTCCAAAAAAATATCTTCACGCAATTCCCAATACAGGGGTAGACAGAGGTCAAGTCTAGACAATTAAGTCCCTTTGACCCACCTTCCACCGAAGATATTTTCGGGACAACGTGACAGGTGGTGAGCCCGTCGCCGCCTTTATGTCCAAGCCAACGATGAAATTCGTACATAAGTTTTTGAAAAACTCATTGGTACTGCCACCAGGGGATCGAACTCGGGTATCTCGACTCGAAATTTCCATGTTCTGTTATTTTCATTTAATAGCCTATTTGTTTAATATTAACATCAAAATTGTCATAATAAGTGCAAATAAAAAAAATTAAATCTCTTGTTCCTAATCGTATGAAGTCTGAGACAATACTTTTAAAGACGATAAAATTTTAGAATGCAAAATAACCGATGCAGTCAATAATAAAATCAAAGGAGAGACATGGGAAACACTAAAACAGGAATTCAAAAGAATGTCTGCATTAACATTTAGAGCTAACAAAACATTACGGGCTAAATATGAAAACATCAAAAAGAATCTCAAAGAAATAGTCTCAAATTCTCTGCACAAAAGACCAAAACACACCTGTTTTAGCGGCCATCTTCATTTAAAACAATAGCTATAGCAGTTTATCTGCTCTTGTGCGACCGTTTAAACTCCTATTTACAGATTAACCATTATTGAGATTACAAGATTATCATGATGACAGAGATATCATAGAATTTTAGATTGAACTGCGATTGGTATTATGGGCCTAATTCAAAGTTCTATGACAAAAGTTAATCGAAAATTTCAATGATAAACTTACAAAATCAAATTTTGTGTCGCTATAAATAGTATACTGGTGAATTTTCCGTCATGCCGACCCCTCCATGGAACGAGTTGCGATACTATCCGTTGCCGGCACGCGAAGGCTCGCACTTTGTATACAACTTCCGGTGGCGTGCCACTTCCGGTCCAGTCAACTCGACCGGAAGCAGACCGTTCAGGCTCTATGTCACCTTAAGTATGTGTTGTGATTAGCTTAGATTTATGGTTAACTCGAGTGAAATTAGTGTAATTACAATTTCATGGTTTGACATGTATAAATTACTTGTAATTTTTCATTAATTTGATTTATTATTCTTCGTATTCTAATAATGTTTTCCTTGCGTTCTTTTTTTAGGCATCCCTAATATTACTATATTACTTAAAAGTCATTTGTTAATAAATAAACGTACTTACTCCCTTTATAGATGACATTATCTTCATCATTATCTATTTAGAAAACTCAATTAATAAAACTCATAATTATTTACTAATGTACTTGAAATTCTTTAAAAATCATTACTGTTTTTTCATAGATAATAAATATATTTTATTTTAAAACAATGAATAAGTACTAATGAAGACCCGATAGCTCAGTTGTTTGAGTCTCGACTTACGAAATGTGAGTATTTGTACCGGAGTATGAGTAGAAGTTTTTATGTCAATATAAATATTTATCTCTGTAAGTATATATATATATATATATGAAATTATACTGTATTGATGGCTTCGACACTGAGAAAGCGAGCGACAGGTTCACCCCCTGCCACGTTTTCCAAAAAATATACTCCCGTGAAACTGGGGTCGAAAGGACTAAATAGTTAGACTTAATAATACAGACCTATGACTTACTTACTTAACGGCATGTAATAATCTACTGCAAGACAAAGTCCTTTTCCGTGACTTACCCACTCTTGTTCAAGAGTTCGTTCGCAAGTGACACCTAGAAGCACTTGTCATCCGCAAAAGCCTGTATTTTTTAAATCATTATCCTACCATACGTTGGTAATTTTTGCCATTATGCCTTAGACTTCGTTTACTATACCCCGGGGGAAAAAGGGGGTGGTAAATTCTTACGTTCATTCGACACGCTTTTAAATGTCACCTTGCTATATATCATATACATATACAACGGCCTATTAAAGTCAATAGAGAGGATTTGCCATAATCGCCACGCTTGGCTAGCGGATTGGCGATCGCAGTAACACACCACTCGCACCTGAGACGCCGCTGTACGTCTTCAGTCTGATTATTTTGGTCTGTTATTTTTAGAGATGGTTATTGCGCCATCTATCGGTTGCCATAACGATATGTCTGGGCTGTTTCCCTTTGTCGCCTCTTACGACACCTACGGAAAGAAAGGGAGGGGCAAGATTCTTACACTGTTACCACATGCTATATATCGTTACGCATCATTTAACAAGTCACCCCACGCCACGTCGGTTTATTGGTTGGCCTGAACATGATAAACCCAAAAATACTAAACGAGTTTTTAATATTTTAATGGTTTTCTCTGATAGATTTTTTTGGCACATGTTCATAAAGAATGTTTAGACATAATATAAATTTATAAAGGCTTACTGTAAGTTGGTGGGAATATGACGATGTACTTCAAGTATGATACACATTAGTTGGATTTGAATGTAACCCATATGCTCGACAGAAAATCGAATCGAAGAAAATCGAATTGTTAGTCAAATAATTAAAAACGGCACACTCACGTACAAACACTTGTCACAAAAAAAATTTGAACGAAAAACAGTTTTTTCTCTGTTAGAGGAATCTCTTTACAAAACGGTGGTAGATTTAGAACTTAAGTTTTGACTATCGATAAACTAATTTATGTACTTATTTTGATGAAATTATTTGATTTCATTCTAGCAGAGCGGTGACTTTGCGACATGGAGAATTTTTTTTCTTTTAAACGCGGTTGAGTACAAGATAACAATACAAGTATTTATGTCTTCAAGAACAAGCCAACGCACGTTGTATATATGTGTTTTATACATTACCGCAGGTAAATAAAAATTGTTACCAATCATAAATTTACATGTATTTTGTACATTTAAATTGTCTTCAACTACTACACGCATTAAAATAGTATTGAAAACGACAACTTAGTTACAGTCACCATGCAGTAGGAATGTCGGCGGATAATTTTACAAAACCTAAAACATAACGTTTAAGTGTCTGTGAGTGTAAAGATCAAAGCATTGAAGTGGCATTGGGCTGGTCAGATAGTTTGACAAACTGATAACCGTTGGCGCAAAAAATAAACACTCGAGTGGCAACCTTGTTAAGGCAAACGCAGTGAACGATGACCCCGCACAAGATTGAGTGACGATAAAAATGTTGCAGAGAGTCGAAACGTGAAGATTACTGACCATAATTTTTTAATAATTAATTGTGGATAACTTTAGGGGAGGCCTATGTTCAGCAAAGGATTCTTGGTATACTGTGATGAAGTACAACTTCTTCTTTAAAGCCTACCAAGAATCCTCTGTCTCTACCACAATATCCGAGATGTCGTTGATCTAAATAAGAATCAGTGGACTCGACTCCAACCAAATCAGGCACAGACAGACAACCGTAATAGATGGACGAAATTTTTAAAAAATTTACATGTATGAGCGACTTGTTACGTTATCTTAAACACTATGGTGTCGACTAGCTTGCCTTCTGACACTTGGTCAAAGATAAGCCCTGATGAAGTTTACAGTTGATAAGAGATAAAAGCGAAATAATCAAATAACGTCAGTTTTTTAGTTACAGCTTGACAGGTACTTATTTTTATGAATCTAGAAGTTACCTAAGTTGGAAGCTATATTACCTAAGTTAGAAGTTACCAACAGTCGATACTAATTTCTTCTGCCATGCGCATATGATGGAGATAATTGTGTTTTGACATACATAATGTGACACCATCGAATAGGTAGAAATTGTGCCCGGGAATGACTTTTACGTGGTCGCACTATTCACATAGCACGGCATGTGGCCGACGAGCGTCGATGTGAATACAACTTTATTTACAAACCAAACAAATGGTTTCCACATGTCGCGACAGGCAGTGACAAGGCCTTAACCGGCCATTATCTTTTGAACTGCCTAATATAACATACCCTCCGTTTTCATATACTGACTCTGTATAGTTGAGAAGGGCAGGGAAGTGTCATTTTATCCTGGCTGATGCAGAATAAGCTTGTGACACAATAAACAGTGGATTGTTTATTTATTTGCGCTAATTATACATAGGCGGCAGATGTGTTAAACGTCGCTTTGGGCCACAGGACTGTATTCAGGCGTTCGACTGATATTCCGTTAAAAGGTGGCTTTGCATTTTTCGTCAGGAACATTATAAAGTTATGTATCACTGACAACTTTATGTACTTTAAACCCTGTATTGTTACATTGTCTGTTCTCTATATGTTCAAACAATAAAATACATTTATTACAAAGTATCAACTCTATTTGTTTTATTATTGTAATTTAAATTTTATTAATATTAAATTCAAGAATTGTTATAATCTGTAAAATTGTATAATTTTTATTAAGGAATAAACAAGGCTTTATGACGTATGAGGTTTAGTGAAAGATGTATATCACATAGTTGTGGAATTTGTAAAACACGAGGGAGAGAGAGAATAATTGGTGCAAAGACAATATAAATATAGTGGACATTGGAGGAGTTCATCAGGCGATATTAGCTGAACCAAACTCTGAAGCAGCGAAAGTCATATCTGCCATGGTCATGCAGCATCAATGATTTACTCAGGGCTGGCATATTCAAATAGAATAAAAGCCCCTAAATAAATAAATAAAGAAAAAAAAAACAAGGCTTTATTATTATTATTTATCGAGTTTATATGTAACACGCGGATCTGTGACGTTCGCCTTTTCTAATGATGAAAAGAAACAGAAAGACCATTATAACCATTTCATGTGAACTAAGAAGGTATTGATAAGATATATTGATCAATAATTAAAAATATAAATAGATCATATTTGGTCTTTATTTACTTGAAATCAAATGCAGTCCATAAATCTATTTAAACCACAAAGAAATTGAACTTAAGTAAGGTATGAGCTAAGTGAAATATTTTGAAACACTTATAAGTTTATGAATTTCGCAGAACTTTCCAAAAAAAAAAAACGAAACTCGTGTGCGCAGTCTAAATTGAATCTAACTCTATGTTAAGATTTGATACAAATACCGCTAAACATGACCAAACACGTATTTCCGTGGGACAGTCAGACTGTACCGAGTACCGGTATTGTTTGTACAAACAATGATCAGTGTTAGAACTCATGATGTCCGATCATTAGCGCCGTTCGAGATGAACGCGGCCAGTTTAATTATAACCTCGTGATGGACGAATTTGGTGCGTTTGTTCAGCGCCGGTGTCAGTCGTGTGGGACATTTGGTAAGTTTGATTTTGGAGCGGCAGTCTTGAAACCTGTACTGAATGATTCTAACTAAAGTTGTTAAATAGTTGCTTGATTCGATGGACCACACTATAGTTGACTATTTTTTATATCTTCACGCAATTTCCCGTATTGCGTAGGCAGTGGTCTGCATAACTTCACGCAATTCCCGGGTCTAGTCTAGACCATTAAGTCCCTTCGACACACCTTCCACCGAAGATATTTTCGGGACAACGTGACAGGTGGTGAGCCCGTCGGCGTCTTAATGTCCAAGCCATCGATAAATTCATACATAAGTTTTTGAAAAAACCCATTGGTACGAGCCTGCCATCCGGCTATCGAACTAGGGTCTCTTGACTCGAAATTCCGACCACCCAACCACTCGACTATCGTGACTGTTTATTTTTTTTGTGGTCTGAAAAATGTAGTATTTTCGACTCACTTTTTTAGCTGATTTTGGACAACGTGGTATATTGTGAGCTATCTATTTGCCTACTTATATTGTACTTCCCCGTGTCCCGTCCCGAAAATATCTTCGGTGGAAGGTGGGTCGAAGAGACTTAATTGTCTAGACTAGACCTCTGTCTATCCCTGTATTGGGAATGGCGTGAAGATATTTTGTTTATTTTTATTAATTTGTATTGTAATACGACTAACTTCTTGCTAAGGCAATTAACTTATAGAAACTTTTGATTCGTCCTTTAAAAACCTCGAATTAATCGCTAAAAGAAATGTTCACTACAAAAATTCAGATAAAAATACCGATAAATATCGAGGCAATATTTTTACAAAACTAACAGCTACAGAAGTACAATAACCTTTTATTACAACTACTTACGATATTTACAAAAATATTATTTACAAACCTCTTATCAAACGCCATCGGGTACCGGCAACGGCAATCAAGGTAATTTGCGTGTCAACACGGTGTAATAAAAAACCGTATAACAAATGACAGGGAGTTATCGAAATCGGATCTTTATGAGCCATTACGAGTTTACAAGCAGAGAAGGGCCTTTACCTTAAACCCTATTTTTGGCTTATACCCTATTTTATTGAATGAGTTCACTTGAGGAGTGATAATATATTTACCGCTGTAAAAAATAAATAAATAAATATCTTCACGCAATTCCCAATACAGGGGTAGACAGAGGTCAAGTCTAGACAATTAAGTCCCTTTGACCCACCTTCCACCGAAGATATTTTTCGGGACAACGTGACAGGTGGTGAGCCCGTCGACGCCTTTATGTCCAAGCCAACGATGAAATTCGTACATAAGTTTTTGAAAAACTCATTGGTACTGCCACTTGGGGATTGAACTCGGGTCTCTCGACTCGAAATTCCGACCACCCAACAACTCGGCTATCGTGACTTTATTTTTACCGCTGTGATGGTAATATTCTATAGTGTGATATCGCCTTAAGATAAACCACTCTCTTTCTTCTTCTGGATGTCGTAAGAGGCGATTATGGGACCTTCAAAATATCGTTCTTCACCAACAAATGGGATATCCATCTCAAATAATACCAGACTAAAATTGGGCAGGCCAGGCTTCGGAAGCAGAGACGGAGGTGCAAATACTGCGTTCATCGACACACTTGTAATGCATTTTTCCTTATCCTCACGCACAGTCCCTGACGGCCATCCGTACATACCTCTTTCGCTTCTTTCAGATTCATCATTTTCTTCATACGTGCACGTCTAGGTATCCGAGTACTCTTGAGCCTCCCCTTCGAAAGTTAGTGTCGGCCTACCTCGACACTTTTTAATATCAACTTATATGCATAACATGCATTATAGCAAACCGTTGTATAGAGAAAAGGCCTATATCCTGTAGTGGATTTATACGAGTCATTATGAATCTATGATATGTGTGCTGGTGATGAGGGTAAAACTTATTACGTTCGTAATTATTTGATGACATCAACACCTAAAGTTACGGGAAAGTTAAATGGTTATTTTAAGGGTTAAATTTAATTTTAAGAGAAGAATTATCATTTATTAAATTGTGTGTTTCTATTAATAGAAAGCCTAGTTCAAAAAAATCTTCGCGCCATACTAATACTGGGGTGGATGAAGGTACAGATAATTAAGTCCATTCAATAGCCCTTCATCATTCATCAAAGATATATTTTGCAACAATAAGAAAGCCTTGATGATATAATGAATTAATGATTTGAAAGCCAAAATAACGTATTGTCATGCAGTATCGCCATTACTTCTGTTAAAGGGGTTTATGTTGTTCCCAGGTATCGTGTGGTATCAGCGGCAAAAACTACCGCCAATGGTCATCAAGAGAATTACCAAATATAAGATGGAAAAGCATACGACGAGAGATATTATGTACTTCGGCTACAAAAATCATTTTATGAGAGACTCTTAAATCGTAATTCGGTGTTTTTCAGGTGATAATTGGCACACTTCTCAAGGACAGTTCCTCAATTTGTATAATATCAATTTAATAACTGATGCAATCAACGTTTTTATTCCTTTAATACATATATAACATAATTTACGCCATTCTATTTCAAACCATTCGAAACATGATCTACTTTTTATTTCTATATGTAACTAATAACATGATTGTTAATTGAAAATATTTCTGAACATTCACTTTACATGACATTTCCATCATGATATAAGTAAACCGATAATATCTAACACACAAAATAGATAGGGCTGTCAAAATATAATCTTTAATGATGTAAAATATATAGATAGAACTATATAAATATTAGATGACTAGGTTACCTAGTTGCAGTGAACCTATCGTCAAAATTATTGATTCGAATGACCTAGAGGCACTTGTGTGATGAATATGTTTTTACTGAAGTAATGGTACTGGTAAGCCTCAGTAAGCCATGCCATGTAGCTACGGACTAAGAATATTTTAAAGGGCTCAAAAATATTATTGGCTGCGGACAGATAGCGGGATAATCAGCTCAAAAATACCAGATTAAAATTCAGAAAAGCGATGAAAGTGATCGGAATCTCATGGGATCGGAAAACAGGTGACGTGCAATAGCGTCTAAGGTATTTGATACTGTAATCGACAATCCGCTTGCCAAGCATTTTTAATAAAAACCTTAAAATTTAAAACCTGCAATGGTTAGTCAACTTAGCAACAATAATTTCAAATAACTATTGCTAGTAAATCCACATATTGGTTGTACAGAATTCAATGGGCATGAACTTTTTTTTTCCCGTGTGGTATCGGTGTAAGAATCTCACCTCCATTCTTCCCGTGGATGTCGTAAGAGGCGACTATCGGAGCGACACACAGACGGCGGGATAACCATCTCGATTAATATCCAGAACCAATTTCAGCAGACTGGTGATGGGTAGTAGCGTCGAAAGTGGTGCTGGCCATTCTTGGCGATTATGGCGATATTATATAAACCCTTCCTAGGGAATGGTACATATCCTGCAGACTTTACAGGCCATTATGATGATGATGAATTTCTTTCGCGCTTCAGGTACTGATTTTTATACAACAGAAATCATCTCCATGGTGAGTTTTTTAAAGGAAAAAGGTTAAAATATTCTTCTTCAGCCTATCTAAAATCCACTACTGAAATATCCTCCCCCAAAGATTTCCACAATGAACGGTCCTGAGCCACCTGAATCCATCGACCGCATTGCCTTAAACATCGTTATGGCAACCGATAGGTGGCGGGATAACCATATCTAAAAATATCATACCAAAATAATTAGACCAAGGACGGGCAGCAGCGTCTATGGTTCGAGGTGTCTGATACTGTGATCGCCAATCCGCTTGCCAAGCGTGGCGTTTATGGGAAATCCTCTCTATGGGAGAGGCCTATATCCTGCAGTGGAGTTTAATAGGTCATTATGTGTATATGTAATATTCTTACAACACTTTAACTGTTTAATGCTGTTTAAGTAGTGCCAACCCTACAACTAATTAGCACGGAGGCCCACTAAGGCGACCAAATTAAGTGCGAGGCGGTATCTTAACGACCATCGGCATAACGTCCACTTTACGAGCTGCGTTATGGCGTGTAACAGCTGATAACAGACGTTTTATTTTGAGTAATCAAGTCTAATGTCACGCGACACAAATTTTATTACAGTGTTCATTAATTTGCTTTTCTAGTAGAAATGTTAGATAGGTCTAATAAATTACACTGACAACAGTTTATCAAAAAAAAAAAACCTAAATGAATGTCATTATATTTACACATGAATATTTTCTGGTATTATAAATTATATGCCATTATATTTTTGCACAGTGTATAACAAAAGTATTGGTAATTTCAATAGGTTGTTACACTAATGCATACCGTACATACCGATATTAAAAAGCCGTAAAATTAACAGTTTGCGGTGAAAGGTGGGTCGGAAGGACTTATCTGTGTAGACTTCTATCTGTCCCATATTAGGAAAATGTGTGAAGATATAAAAAAATAAAGCATAATGCGTTGATAAAAGAATATAAAAGATAAATTTATTGTATTAAAAAGAAAATAATTTAACCGCTTTTGAAGTTTTTCTTTATGTCAATTACATCAAAGGATAAAAATGACATTCACGGTTATTAAGCTTTATGTGAAAGCTCCGCGTTACGTCTCGCTCCTGATTGGCTGCTCGCGAAGCTTTGTCACCCATTTGTCACCAAGCGTCGGCCAATCAGAGAGCTCTCTTTAGAAATGGAACACTGAACTGTCACCGAATGTCGCTTTATGTACGCAACGTCTTTTGTGATGAGCTTAAAATCATGTATTGTGGTTGTAACATTCTATTTAATATGGCCGTCTTACTTTTATTACTATAAGTATCAAAGTTAATATAGTAAAGTAGCTCACTGGATTCTGTTTGTGTATAAATAAATAAGTTATAAAAGGAAATTTCTTAACCAATGTGAACGCAATGGAAAAAAAAAATTAATGCTAAACTCTTTTTACTGGAAAGAAGAGGCCTTCAAGATTATGCAGAATATAAATGACCGTAACATTTAATTGAAATAGCGGTAGTTGAATTAGAAAAAACTTAGCATACACAACCATTCACAAACTTTCAAATTTTGTTAGTATGACATAACTAAGGTGTGAAATAAAATCTATGATGGCATAAAACAGTATCTTCACGCAATTCACAATACAAGGGTAGACAGAGGTCTATTCTATAGAATTAAGTCCCTTCGACCCACCTTCCACCGAAGATATTTTCGAGACAACGTGACAGGTGGGGAGCCCGTCGCCGTCTTTATGTCCAAGCAAACGATATAATTGGTACATAAGTTTATCAAAAAAACCCATTGGTACGTGCCTACCACATGGGGAACGGACTCGGGTCTCTTGACTCGAAATTCCGACCACCCAACCATTCGGCTATCGTGACGATGTAATAATAAACAGTAGCAATTAAATGCAATAATTGCATTATTAAATATCCCATTCTAAAGTCCACGAGAATAAAATGGCGCGCGTTAGTTGTGCAAGATAAAATTTAATACCCGACAACAATACATGAAATTTATACACCCATCAGACAAAATGAAACAACAAAAAGGACACAATTTCGCCCCAAATCAAGCGTGACTTTTAACAAAGGGCGCAGTACATACGCCGCGCATTCGGTTTTAATGCTGCCAAATCGAGAGGAGTTCGATTTTAGAACGGTAACGTTTAAATAAAGTAGCATTAGTATTCGTTCGGGTAATCCAATGCATCGATGGCCCCAGGTTGATGGAAGTAATATGGCCGTATCATTGTTGTACGCGGCAGCTGTTCTCTTCCCTGAGGGTAAAAAGATGTATTGTGTGTGTGTGTGTTTTTTTTTCGAAACGTTGCGCGTAGCTCTTTTGGCGGTCACCGGGACAACGCACACCTATTTATGTATTTGATACATTGTATCCGTTTTATTTTATGATGTCTTTTTGAATTGAATCTTTTAAATTGGTATTATATATCATTATTAGCGGTTACCGTGAGTTCGTTTTCTAGGAAATGTAGATTATATTCCTAATTAAAAAAAATGGAGTTTATTCCGAAAAAATGTCTGCTTTATCTGCTTTGTCTCTTCTGTCTTAGGCGATAATTTACAATAAATAAGCAAATCAAAGCACAACTAAAGTAAGTGCTTGTTGCCAGCAATTATCTATGGAACGGTGTCATGGTCCTTCACTGCAGGCCGAATGAGGATGCTCAAAGTTTCTCTGCTGGCTATGGAAAGGGCTATGTTCAATGTTCCCCTGATAGACTCTGCAGTAGAACCAGGGTAACCTACATCGACATAAGGGCTAGCACACTGAACTGGTATTGCGCCGGTCAAATAGCTCGTAGAACTGACAATCGATGGTGAGGAAAGGTTCTCGTGGGGCAAACACGTACAAATACAGCACAAGAGTTTCCCATAAAACAAGAGAAGTCGATGGACGCAGATAGCTCAGGTACGTCCTCTGTGAATAATTTTGGGGAGGCCTATAGTATGTCTACATATAAACTGACGAACGTGTAAATGGTTCAGTACTATTTTTTAAAAGAAGGTTCTCAATTCGATTGGTAAATTTTTTATACATATTTTTAGAATAATATGATTTTTAAAATATAATATTTATCAATTCTTACTATTGAACACTTTCTTTTGACAAGTTAAGTATTAAATTCTCTGCCTAAATTGAGTAAGGTGACCAGGCAATATTTTACTGGCACGTGTTTATATACACGTACTTGTTGAGCTTACCCATTACTTAAAATAGACAGCAATGTTTTTATAAACAAAAATAATTCTTAAAGTAACATAGGTCGTTTGATTTATAAAACCTGTCTGAAATTATTAAAAAAATAAATTTATTTAAAAACATGGCTTCCATTGCTGAGACATGCTCATTGAGTCGTCGCCTACGGTAACCCTTTGTGAGCACCCAAGCCGCCATCTTGCATTTTATTATTCGCCATATCTTTTATTAAGGAGGTAAGTGCGTTATTAATCCGTCGTAAGGATTGCGGCAAGCGGCAGATGCATGCTCTACACCCCAGGGTAAAGTGTTCTCAAGTGTTTACCATAAACAGTAGAGCTCCTGTCTGTTTTTGGGCTCTATGAAAACTCTGACGGTATTAAGGTAAGTTATGAAACATTTTTTTTACTGTTTATTTCACTGTTTCTTTATTAAATTACGTCTTGATATGTTTGAATCATGTCCATATCTGTGTTTGTTTGTGTAATTGCCCATATAACACTTCAAATTCTTAGTTGGTCTTCATGTGCAACAAGAAAGTTCAGATTTCTTTTTAATTTTATTAATACAATCCAGAATTTTAAATTTGTTTAGCTAAAATGAAAAAAAAATAGTTTTATAAACTAAAAGCCGATTATACTTTGTATTTCGCTATTTCTACTTTAATTTTGTCAATAAAACATTCCATAAAAGGAATAATAAAATATATTAAAATATTCCATAAAAGAAGATCATAAATAATAAATTTTGCGAACAACTCATTACAATTTTTATTGCGGCTATTTTGTTTTCCCTTAAAAAATATATTTTAAAATCAGATTCACAAGTCATAAATTGGACATTTGAATTATTTTAAAAAAGTGGAGAGAGTAACGTACTTAAAAAATTAAATATTTTAAGTGAAACTCGTTGAACACACTGAAATCAGTCGGAACCCTTCCTTAAATGGGTCAGCCTCCCTAATAGGGCAGTGGGGCGCGTATACGTCAGACAGGACTCACACAGATGTAAAATAATCTAGCACGGACTGAACGTCCCGCGTGGTATAGTCGTGAACATAGTCGTAGTTTGTTATAATTACATTATAAAACATTTCATTTAGTTTTTACTGTGATGATAGCTGACAAGATATGGTAAAAACATATATTATAATAAGATATGGTAAAATACAAAAAAATGTCTTCACGAAATTCCTAATACAGTGGTAGACAGAGGTCTAGTCTAGACACTTAAGTCACTTTGACCCAACGAAGATTTTTTCGGTACGGTAAAATATGGTGATTTTGTCTTGTTTCGTATATATTTTTTTTCTATGTAACATGTGTTCAAACCGATATTGCGTAACTAGTATGCCAATGGTTAAAACAAATTTTAATACTTTTTTTATTATTTAAGTATGCTTTTTTATAATAAATTATTCTATTATACATTTTATTTTATTATACATTTTCTATAAGTGGTTGATAATCGTATTAGAATAGCTATATAATTAAATAATTGTTCATCAATAAATGACGCCTCGTTACGACGAGTATGTATTTGGCGAAGACATATTCTGAGTCAGGTCGAGCTTGCCCGTCGTGCAGCAGCAAAACATGCATGACTGTACCACGTATTCGTTTCCAATTTTAAGCTCATCAAAGCTAGCTTCAAACGTATTTTGTTTACAAATAAATATAAGCACTTTACCGTTCGCATGTACACTGTTGTCACAACCGCCCTCGCGCTGATTTATGTCCGGTGAGGGCAGCTGAAAGTTTGATGTGGGTGCGTCGACGCCGCCTGCGTCCCGAACTCTCACCATACTCACCATATACGTACATAATTTTTAACACGAATATACATTGATACTGGTATATAAGTACATATGGTTACAGAAAAAAGCAAGGCTATGGAGTTCTTAAACAAGTTTTATTCAGAAAAATGTTTACGTCCTATAGTATAAGTAAATTTCACATTAAACAAGCTTATCTTGTATAAATTTTGTCATTGTCGTATTGAACGAGTGGCATTGATTTCCATCGCTTTGCCAGATCTGAGTTACCAGATTAGATTTCCGCAAGGATAAATGTAGAAAACTGCTTTGTCTGCATAGTCTTAGGTCTTGGTGTTTGTGGTAGTACCTTCGCTGTCTTAGATTCCATGATACAAGAACTTCGAACGTTAGTAACTTTGGGGTTAGAGCAATTTATATGATGTTGTCCCTATCTATGTATGTATCTAAATTAATACATCATGAATATCTTAAAATTACTCCAAGGAATTATAAATATTTTGTATTTTGATAGTGTTTTACGTTCCAAGTATATATTATAAAATTGGCTTGAACATAAAGACAGCGACAGGCTCATCTATCAAGTTGTCCAAAAAAAATCTTCGGTGGTTGGTGGATCTAAAGAACTTAAATTGTCTAGATCTGTCTACCGCAATATTGGGTATAGCATGAAGATCTTGAAAATATATGCATATGTATAAATAAATTCCATTTCTCGACTTGCAAAGCTTGGTCATCCAGGTAGGTTAGTTTTTAATCTAGCAACATTAACAAATACGATTCGACAAAGCGCACGCTCTTATGAACTGCTATCTATAAATCACAACATAAATTAACCATCAAAAACTGTGAAGTAATCGCGGGCAATCATTCATCCCAAATCCGCTCAGCTTACTTCACATCTAATTACGGAATTAAGAAATCGCGGTCGATATCCTCGGTTAAAGACAATAAACCTATCATTAATCATCAAGCATTAGTCTCGCAATCATTAATGATAATAAAAGGTGTTTTCTCAGTTCGTGACATGCGGGCTGAAGTTACATTGGAAATAGAATAAGTTTCTATAAATACATACATAGATAGGAACAACATCACATATTGCTCTGATTCCAAAGTAAGCAGCATAGCACTTGTATTATGGAACCAGAAACAACGAAGGGACCACAAATACACAGACTAGAGAAAATGTAGAAAAAGTGTTTTGTATATTAACCCGACTGGTAATCGAGCCCGGGACCTCAAAGCCTTGCTAACCTTGTAAGACGCTCGTTCATAGAGGTTGTCGTATAGGTATTCTATAAGGTTCTTTCAAGAATCCGATTAGGAGCGTTGACTTGGGAAGAAAGAAAGAAAGAAACGATTTAGATTTGCCATTAACATTGATAATAAATATTGATAACAATGATTATAATAACATTTTATGCCAAAGAAGTACCTACGAAATGTCTAGACACAGTCTAAAATGATGCCATCCGAAGGGTTCTTGTCTTTATAAATAGTTCGTCCTTTACCGAGGGGTAAAGCTACATGGGACTGGGAATTGCTATGAGGGACGCTACTCGAGTCGATACATTATGTTAATGTGTCTTAATAAGAGACAGGCCTTCTTAGAGAAGAGGTATCTGAATGAAGTAAACAGCGCAAATATGAACAATTGATGGAAGACTAAATATCAGCTCCAATCGCCAAATACGAAAGGTCTGTCGGGTCCTTGCGATGCAGTTTCTACAGGGCTTGTATCTGCGTGAAGATAATTATTATTATTATGATATATCCATAAAAAATATTGGAATCATTGACTAATATAATGAAAACCGTACCTACCAACAGTCTTCTAACACTTCACAATAAATTACTCAATTAACTCATACATATAATTAACTACATACAAAATTTTTAATAATCAATCTCCGAGATGAAAGTACTGTTAAATGCATAGACAAGTGGGCAAAGATGAAACATAAAAAGTAATGAGCACATTAAAACAAGCGTGGCGGGACCTGAGCGAGTGACGCAAGTTTGATCGGGGCTAGGAAAAATGCGATTTGTGGTCTATACATTACTGACATTTTTATACTCATCGATATTGAGGTTATATAATATTTTTGTAGCTATGTAATAAAAAAATTTGATTTCTAGTTTTTAGCCTCATTGAGGACGATATGAATTGTAACGGGTTCATTTAAATGTTACACAGAGCCAGAATAGAATTTTTCTTTTTTCTACTATATGTAATAGACACAGGCAAACAACTTCAATTATAGAATGCCTATGATCATAATTCAGCACTCTATCTCGCTGATAAATGTAATTTATCTATTGAACAGGTTATTCTTATTAATATTGCAATAGTATTAAACAAATTTTAAAATTACCAGTTCAGACAGCGGTTTTTAAATATGATTACATAAATTTTCGTGATATAACATTATACTCAGCGCTTTTTATTAACGTTAAGAACTTATATAGTTCAAAGAAAATTTTTTTATCTAAATTAACTTATTAAATATTTTACAGAGTCACAGTAGATGAGTAGTTGTAGTTGAGTGATCGGAATTCTAGTTATGAGACCCGAGTTAGATCCCCATATGGCCGGTTCGTGTCAATGGCTTTAAAAAAAAAAAACTTACGCAAGATTTATATCCTTGACTTGGTCATGAAGACGGCGACGGGCTCACCACTAGTCAAAAATATCTTCGGTGGAATGTAGGTAGGAACGTCTTAATTGTCTAGATCTCTGTCTACCCCTGTATTGAGAATTGCTTGAAGATTATTTTAAATTTTTATGTACATTATAATTTTCTGTTTTTCGTATATTTCATGGCTTGATTCATAAAAGTTACGCAGAATGAAGATCGTGACAGATGCTTAGGTTTGATCGTGTGAATTCGATAGTGAAATATTACTTATTACTGGTGCTGCGTTTGTCTGGTACCGTCGGAAAAAAAATTGTTAATAAGTATAATAAAACATTACTTTCATAAGAATTGTAACAGCTGATTCTGTTGCACTGAAGTTGTCTATGGTTCATCACAGTTATAAACTTCAGCTATAGTGAAATATAACATGGTTGAAGAAGGAACGATAACCTACATGATAATACATAGAACAATTTTACGAAAAAAAATTTTTTTTTTTTTATTTTAATAGTGTAATTTTAATATTGGATTAAGTAGTGACTTTAATACGTTAAAAATATACTTTTAATTAAATTTAGCGATGTGTTTAATACACCCACCCTTGTACTTACCATTGTTATCGAAAGAGGAGATAGAGTAAGGCCTTGAACATACCATTGCCTACTGATAGACGGCGGGTAAAGAATCTCGAAAAATTACAGACCAAAATTTAGCAGACTGATGACAAGCAGCTGCGTAGGTTACTAGAACAGGGAGAAGAATTCTTCTCTGAGACCTGTCGTGTCGTGTCTTGCCAAAATAGCTAAATCTGCGAAAATATCTTCACGCTAATCCGAATACTGGGGTAGACAGAGGTCCAGACAATTAAGTTCTTTCTATTCACCTTTCACCGAAGGCGGTTTTTAAGGACAACTTGACAGATGGTGTGCCTGTTGCCGTCTGCACAAGTGTAAATATATCCTGAGTTAGTTTATGGGCCACTATATTAGGCGACTACTTGGACTAAGGACTTAGAACTTGGCTGATTTGTGGACCTGGAGCCTGGAGAATTTGTGGCATTGTTGGATCTCGATTAAACATTGACGGGCTAAAATCTAAAGGCTTGAAATGTAACTTAGAAATCACACTAGTCGTTGTGGACTTGAATTTTGAGGAACTTCGGGCACTTCAGCCGGGCATCATGATGCACAGTAAGCTATAGCTACGCACATGTTGTAGAGAAGAATTAATCTATTTCTTACTCTACCAACTTAACTACAAAACTGCGTAAAAACGGACTTTATACTTAAACTATACGACAATTAAAACTATCTATATCTATCTTCACGCAATTCCCAATACAGGGGTAGACAGAGGTCTAGTCTAGATAATTAAGTCCCTTTGACCCACCTTCCACACAAGATATTTTCGGCACAACGTGACAGGTGGTGAGCCCGTCGCCTTCTTTATATCCAAGCCAACGATGTAATTCGTGCATAAGTTTTTGAAAAACTCATTGGTACTGCCACCTGGGGATCGAACTCGGTCTCTTGACTCGAAATGCCTACCACCCAACCACTCAGCTATCGTGACTTCTTAATGAAAACTATACAATTGATATTCACATTTTTTGCAATATATTATCAATCCTTATTCCAATTAGTGTGTAGACTAATATAGATAAAGAAAATGGTTTTCCTTTCTATAATATTAGTGTAGATACTAAATTATTAATTTATAATGGATTAAGCAATTTAGTAATGGATAAACTTGTTAAATTGAAAATACAAAGTGTTAAAGCAATCTTAAAGCTGAAAAATAATTTTTTTGACAAGCGCAAACATTTACACATAAAAAAATAATCTAGAGTTACTTGATTAGTCTGCGAATTGAGATTGAATCGAGATACGTGTAGCTAAGAATTTTTAAAATAGCCATTTACGTATAGAATTAACTTTATTAAAGTAACTAAAATCATTATATTTGTTACAAAATCACTACAGGCAGATAGGTTTTAAAAAACAAGGTGGTTACCAATTCATTAATATTTTAAATAAATAAAAAAAGTATCTTCGCGCAATTCCTAATACAGGCGTAGACAGAGGTCTAGTTTAGACAATTAAGTCCCTATGACCCACCTTCCACCGAAGATATTTTCGGGACAACGTGACAGTTGGTGAGAGCCCGAAGCCGTCTTTATGTCTAAGCCAACGATATAATTCGTACATAAGTTTTTGAAAAACCCATTGCTTAACTGCCACCTGGGATCGAACTCGGGCCTCTTGACTCGACTTTTATATTTATATTAATATTTTGGTTAACTGAATCCTCGCTGATTCAGCAGATTGGTGTCTCCAGGTTCATATTATCTTTAATATAAACAAATATTCCTGTCCTACAATAGGAATATTATATAGATAGCGATTAGTAAGCAAAGCTGAAAGAATAAATAAATATTTCTTTAGAAACATATTATAATTCTTCTATCCATACACATTTCTTTTCTATCCATACACACATATGCTGCCGGAATACCGAAGATGTTCGCGGTCAAGCGCGATCTAATCCACGGTTAGCTGTCGTACGTGACTATAGGGGTCAAAGTCGTGTGGAGATGGTTTTTTAATTATAGCAATACTTACTGTTTCGTGCACTTTCTATTCTTGGGCTACTACCCATATCTGTTCGTAATGGGATGTTGATGCTAATGTAAGTGAACAATTTAAATATGTTTCACTATATTGTTATACCGTCATAACGGATATGACAGGTATAACATAATCATTCTAAAATATATGCATAACGATTATTACAAGTATTATATTTTTTTCTGAAATAAAAACCTAAGTTAGTGCTATAAGCCTGCAAGTGAAAGACGTCCGTCAAACCGGAGTGGTCCTTCTTTGGCAGACATCTAATGATATGAGCAGTAAGTGTCAGTGAAAGATCAGCCTCCAAATTGATGCAACCGTTTCTGGAATTAACCGGAACAGATAGACCAAAAAACAAAAATTTAGAGGGGCGCTTTAAAATCTTCTTCTTTATAACGAAGCAGAATCTTCTTCTTTATAACCTATTTCGGGCCTCTACGGATCATGCATTTAATTAGCTGTTAATTTGGAATTACAGTCATATACAACCAACATCTTTGTAGCTATCACAATTTACAAAGTGTCGCCTCTTATAACACCCGCTTGAAGAAAGGGGTTGGATATATTACGCAGAAACCACACGGCACCACATTTTTTTTTTCAGTATTAGTTCGGAATTTACTGCCTTGTGGAAACTGGCCAGTAAAAAAGCGAGCAGTTCGTTTAAGTTGATATCGTTTGATACTACAAGTAATCGTTTGCCGATGATTGCACCATGCAGCTGCTGGCTGTTTGGGGGTATAACACAGTCTTCATAGTTTATCTTCACACAATTCCCAATTAGGGGTAGACCGAGGTCTAGTCTAAACAATAAAGTCCCTATGACCCACCTTCCACCGAAGATATTTTCGGGGCAACGTGATAGGTGGTGAGCCCGTCGCCGTCTTTATGTCCATGCCTACGATATAATTCGTACATAAGTTTTTGAAAAACTTGTATGAGCCTGCAACGAGACTGAGACCCGAGCTCGATCCTCACTGCCTGGGGATCTTGACTCGAAATTCTGACCAGCCAATCACTCGGCTATGGTGACCATCTTTATAATTTGTATTAACTATTCGTAATAACTATAAATATATGTACAAAATGTTTACATATATTTATAGTAAATATATTGTTAGTTAATTTTCAAAGTATGTAAGAAGTATGTATATAATAGATAGGTAGGCATAGGGTAAGAAGATTACTATTTAGGCAAAAAAAAGGAATGAATATAGTTACATTACAATAGAATTACTGTGATAGTTTTCTTGTTTTATATTTTCTTTTGTTTGTTTATTCAGCGACCTTTACCTGTTTTAAAAACAGTAATGTTTTTGTGATACACTTTTCGAAATACATTATACGTAAATAGGATTTAAATATGTTGAACGTCTACTCCGGCTTAATTACAGAGATGGCTACGAAATATTAATGAAGTATCTGATACAGACATGTTCAAAGGTCGCACGACTTTCGGGATTTCGACGTCGTCATGTTTGTAGACAGGGGATTTAACTTATTCAGTTATGTGAACATGAGTAAGGGTTACGCCGAGAGAAGGGGACCGAGTATTAATTAATTTACAATATTCTCATTAAAAAATTCTGTGCAATCCTCAGGTTTTAATATGCGATAAGCGAATGCCTATCTTGACTAATCAGTTGTCCGTGACGTGATGTGACTACTTGGCTACCCAACTACTCAGTAATCGCAATTTGAATCAGAGGACTTGAGTTCGATCCTCAGGAGGAACGCTCCTTCTAATGAATTTTTACGAAACTTACCTATAAAGGAATTGGAATCGTGGACTTAAAGATAGCACAAGCCCTGGTGAAATGTTGGCGGAAAGGAGTAAATTGAGACAATTGAGAGTGTCTCTATATTCCGAATGGTTGACCCCCGCTCCTCCCCCTTTGTGTATAAGCAAGCAATTTTTATTTGTTTTCAAGGGTCCATAGCGTCCTAAGTTGTCAACAGGCAAATTAAAGCAATAAACACTTGATTTAAGCATCAACATATTCATTTTATTATAAGACACTACTTTTGTAGATTAATTATTAATGAGCCACGACAGCTTAGTAGTTGGATGAACGAAATTCTAATCACGAGACTTGATTTCGAGGTCAGGCTCGTACCAATAACTACTAGTGTTTTCTCTAATTTTTGAGAAATCTGAATCTCGATATTTTTTGAATTTATCTATCCCTATCCAAATTATACCAAATGTATAAAGTGGCCCATCTACATATCCCACTTTTATTCTACGCATCTAACCCTTAAACGAGACGTTACATTTTAATAAAATTCTTCAGCAAACATTAATGAAGCCGAGGCACTAAACAAGCTCCGCCATTGTGGTACTTGCGTCCCATCCCACCATTATGATTTTACCCGAGATAATGCACGGGAAATGACGGCAAAAGAAATTTAATTCGCGTAACGATGAAAGGGTTATATGGGGTCGGCTTTGATAAATAAAGCCGGGAGGGACCCGGAGGATATTACGTGCCCTTTTTTGCTCAACATATTGATATTAATGCTTGTGAAATTTTGTCAAAATTGCGCGTGGCCCCGTGATTTTTGAGGCGTAGACGGCTCGCTTATGTTCGTTTAAAACACAACAAATGTAAGCTTTATTTACTAAAAAAATATTTAACAAATTCCTACTTATTATTATAAACGTGAATGTTTCTATTTTTACATGTTTTTACATTTATAAATAATATAAAATAAAATATCTCTAGTTGAATGATCGACATGATACTTATAAAACGGTAGTTATCTTGACTCGACCCCCGTTGCCGGCATTGTATATAATTTTCACTTGCAACCTTAACCTAGAGGACTCTTAATCCTATCGTCTAGATCAGTTAAATAATAAATAAATAAATACCTTAATGCAATTCCCAATATCTAGACTCGACCTCTGTCTACCCCTGGTAGACAGAGGTCAAGTCTAGACAATTAAGTCCCTTCAATCCACCTTCCACAGAAGATATTTTCGGGACAACGTGACAGGTGGAGAGCCCGTCGCCGTCTTGATGTCCAAGCCAACGATATTCGTACATAAGTTTTTGAAAAACCCATTGGTACGAGCCTACCAACTGGGGATTGAACTCGGGTCTATTGACTCGAAATTCCGACCACCCAACCACTCGGCTATCGTGACTTTTTTTTATATTTAGTTGCTTGGATGTTAGTTACTTATTTCCGCTAAAACGGCCAAATAAAATTGTAGCAAGTTTTTACGCATAGATAATTTATAAGTTGGATTAACAGATGTATAACGTTAATCTGTACGTATGATGCATAACGTTAATCTGTACGTATTATGCATAGCGTAAACCTTATAAGTATAGGGGAGATACGGGTTAAAAGGACAGGCTCTTTCGAACTTAGAACAGTATTGGGTCGTAAAAGCTTATTTGTATTTAATCTCATAAAATGTCAGTATCATGGATTCTATACGTAGAAACAAATATGTTTATTAACAAAATAAAATACGAATTCGATAGTACCTTCTACTATCACATATACAAACATAGCGCCAAGTAAAAGTCCATTACAGGAAATACTCATAGGCCTTCTAAGTGAGGATAGGAGGAGACAGGAAATCTCTATATAATAGTAATTAAATAATTATAAATAAATAAATATCTTCACGCCATTCCCAATATAGGGATAGACAGAAGTCTAGTCTAAGCAATTAAGTCATTTTGACCCACCTTCCACCGAAAATATTTTTGGGACAATGTGATAGGTGGTGAGCCCGTCGCCGGCTTTATGGCCAAGCCAACGATTAATTCGTACATATGTTTTTGAAAAACCCATTTGATACGAGCCTTCCACCTGGGTATTAAACTCGGGTCTCTCGATTCCAAATTCCGACCACCTAACCACTCGGCTATCGTGACTATTCGTGGTATATAATAGTAGTCAATAGTATCCAACCCCTTTCGATTTTTGTGGTCCCAATTATTCAGATATATATTTTTATAACCTTAGATGATAAAGCAGGCCGGAAAATATTCGTTGTTCCTTATTTATTGCTGAAAAAAAAATACAACAACGAAGATCCACACCGCCTGCTAAATAATTTATGTCTCAGGCACTTAAGCAACAAACTTCGCCTAAGCTCGGCCAACTGACGACTTTCATTATAATAATGACTTCGCCAACAACACGCGGTTTTTGTTTAAAAGTCACGTTATGGTAGTGACTACATAAAAATGCAAGCAAAAGAAACTGTCTGATTTATATAAAATTTAATAGCGTTTAGAAATTTCGCCTTATCTTCGAAGTGAAGATGGAAAACCATGGAGGAAACTTACCGCGGATATTTTTCTAAGTGAGCATAGAACGAAAGGTGGAAAGGAAAATATATGTTTAATGAACACTTAAGTATTCGTGGTCCCTCCGTGAGTACGAATCCTGTAAATTATCCGAAAATTCGGGAAGCAAAACCAGTTTGTTAAAAACTTAATAATAACGTCGTCAAGTAATGAAAATCGTCTTATTTCAGATAAGTTCATGAATCGTGGATGTCTTCGGTGTAAAATGGATCGAAAGTCCTTAATAGTCGAGACCTCCGTCTATCCCAGTATTGGTAATGGTGTGAAGATACAGTATATAAAATATTGTATCTAGTACTATTCCTAGGAATAGGTAATTCATCGGAAGTATGAAGCGTGATAACAGTTTCTGTTACACCAATTAAAAATAATATTTCATATAAAACTCCAACAGCCTAATGTTTACGCTACTGAAAAAGAAAGTACATTGCAGGCATGGCCATACAAATTTTGTGTCTAAAAGTCTAAATGGACGACCTCCGGGGACGAGTGCGTCGCCAGCTCTGAGGTAGCGGGTTTGATTCACAGTCGGGTCAATGTAGAAAACACTGTTATACCATTATGTGGGGTTTGGGTGTAGGTGGCACCTTCTTTTCTGATTCCGTAATACAAGCGCTTAAGCTGCTCACTTTGGGATCAGAGCAATGAATGAAATCGAAACCGGGATCATAGAGCTGGCGACATTGGGTGTATGCCACTCGCTCACGAAGGTCGTCATAGGAGGAGTATTGGTGATTAAATTGGTAGTCCTGCTAACTATACATCTGCGTAACTAGGGGAGCCTCACCATAGATGGTTATGAAACTGTTTTATAAGCGAAGAGTTGCGAGTTGAATCGGACCAGAAATATTTTTTTTAATCTTCGTGCATGCGTAATACTGGGTAAGAGGTTAAGACAATTTTTACTTAACCCACTTTTCCCCGGATCTTATTTTAGACATAAGGTAGTAACGTAAGCAAACCCATGAATAATGAATACAGATGTCCATACCTGAGTCATAAAATTATAACCTGGAAAATGATTTGTACTAGAATGTACAAATCATTTACCAGGTTATAATTTTTTATTTTACTATTTTATTGGTATTAATTTTGCTATTTTATAATAATAATAAATACATATTTAGATAGGGACAAAATCACATACAATGCTCCGATCACAATGTAAGATGCTAAAGCACTTGTTGTATGGGAATCGGAAACAACGAAGGCACCACAAATACCCAGACACCAGAAAATGTAGAAAAAGTGGTTTTTCTACATTGACCCGATCGGGAATCGAAGCCGAGACCTCGAGATGGCATCACCTTGAAAACCGGTGAATACGCCACTCATCCACGGAGGTCGTCAATGTTATAAAAATAATCTTGATATATCTATGAAACTTTATGATCAACTTAAGTTACCAAATTTCTTACGAACAGAATTTGCTACAGTTTTCAAATGAAGCCCTTCAAACAATTACCGGAGATAACAACCAGAAGATTCATTAATGTAAATACTTCAAATGATTCGTCCGGCTGTACAATGTAAATATCAAAAAATACCAACCCCCTCGTCATCTACCCTCCCAATCGTTAGGCAACGTCTAGGGTATTTGCATAACTCATTACGCTGCATCCATATTTAATTAGGATATTTTCTTCTTTTCTCCCCTTTCTTACCGTTAATGTTAACAGATTCGATATCTAAAATGTTATTATTTATTTTTAATAGAATAGCAGAATTTAAGTGGAGGTTTGAATCCCGCTAGGGGTATTTTTGTGGTGAATGTAAATCTTTGTACTTGAGTCCTGTATGTTTATGTGTATATGAATATTTTTCTATTTTACTAAGTATCCTTGTAAGGTGTATTGTACTCGTCTCTTCCAATATAGTGATTATCTTGGTAACTACGACAAAGGACTTAATTGCCTAGACCTCTGTCTACAAAATATATCTTCATGCCATTCCCAATACAGGGGTACACTCTGGTCTCGACAATTAAGTCCTTTGGACGCACCTTCCACCGAAGACATTTTTTGGTACGACGTGACAGTCACAGCCCGTCGCCGTCTTCATATCCTAGCCAACGATATATATCGTACATAAGTTTTTGCAAATACTCATGGGTACGTGCGTTAGGGATCGAACTCAGGTCTTGTGACTCGAATTCCGATCACGCTACCACTCGGCAATCGTGGCTTATCAACCATAATATTGAGGAAATGCGTGAAGATAAAATAATATTTTTTGCGATCTTTGAAGTTGTATTTGGTGTGTTTATTATTGTTTTATTCGCTGAACTTTTATTTTTTATTTTAAATTAACGAAAATTAGGTTAAATGCGGCACCAGCAATAGGAGCGAAGGAAAAGTTTCTCAATAGGGACTGATGCTTGAAATCGATTGCCATTTAATTCGGCAGCAACTCAGCCTCCGCTTCGGTCGCGAGAGGGCCAAACACTGCTAATGGCTGTGCAAATATTAAACGTCTACTTTCGATATTTCATTTGAGTTCTCAATTTTCATTCGATATGAAAACTGTAAAATATTCTTATTAAAATACAGTGGTAGACAGAGGTCTTGACAATTAAGTCCTTTAGATGCACTTTCTACTGAAGACATCGTCTTTATGTCCAAGCTAATGATATGTAAATTGTACAAAAGTTTTTTTTAAAAAACCTTTTTTATGAGCCTTAGCCAACTCAGGCTTCTTGATCACTCAATCACTCGGCTACCGTGACATTGTAAAATATTTTAAAATATTGGCAGTAAAGTTACTTCTTAAAATATTCGCAGTTGTATATTTCTGTATTCTTTACAGTTATGATCTTGATACGATATAGGAGTGATGAATAAGTCATGGCCTATAATATATTCTATTCATACATTCATCAATTAATAATATCAATTGTATGTAAACTCTTCATAACATTTCTTACTTTTTCAGTGTGGTATGAATGCGATCGGCGCATGAAAAAATCACTTCTTTCTTACCGTGGGTATCGTAAAAGAGAAAAACAGAGAGAGAGAGAGAGAAAGAGAGAGGGATAGGGAGAGACAGAGTGAGAGGGAGGGGTAGGGAATTGAAAATGCTAGTAGCTATCCAATAGATATGGTAGAAAAGTTATTAGACTAAAAATTCAGGAGACTGGCGACGGGCAGCAGCGCAAGAGGCGCAACAACAATTAGCAGTAATTGGTGTTATGATCGACATACCGCTCGCCAAGTGTGAAAACGTAAGCAACGTGAAAAGCCTATGTCCTGTAGTGAACTTTTAGAGGCCGTTATGTATTTAATTCTTAACATTTTGATTATTTCTCCGCGGATTTCAAAAACCTTATGATCTTAAACATAGCACGCTTAGGTACGTTATATCCTAGACGAATACAGCCATAAAAAGCAACTGAATATTGTTTTTTTTTTATTTTGATCTTTATGCATTTCCTAATGGTGAGGCAATGAGGGATTCTTCTTCTTCTTTCATTTTTACAGCCTATCAAAGGTCCACTTCTGAACATAGGCCTCCCCAAAGATTTCCACAAAGAACGTCCCGAGCCACCTGCATCCATCGACTGCCTCCAATGTTGTGAAGGTCGTTACCATAGCTGCTACCTTGGTCAGGACCAGCGAGGCCGCGACTGGCGAGCGGGATAGCAAGAGGCTAATACAATTTAATTCCTTTCAGTTCATATTTCATCTGTGCTTATTTGGAACAATGGTGTTGAGGGTCTTATTTATCGTTCTTACTGACTTGAGGGTCTTACTTACTTATTTACTCGTATATAGGATCTAAGATTCGAGTACAAACATAATTATTTATCACACAAATATTTGCGCTATTGAGCTATACATATGATTTTATTAATTAAAAAAAAATATCTTCACGCCATTCCCAATACAGGGATAGATAGAGGTCTAGTCTAGACAGTTAAGTCCCTTTGACCCACCTTCCACCAAAAATATTTTCGGTACAACGTGACAGGTGGTGAGCCCGTCGCCGTCGTATTTTTTTTTAATTTTTAAAAAAGAATTCAAACAAATTTAATTTTAAATCCAACATTTATAATTTCAACGTGCGATCATAGACGGGCGTCATCCGAGTTACATAGATCAAAGCTGTTATATAGTTTCCGGTTGAAGCCACCGCTCAAAATACTCACCGGAATGCTTTCAAATGCTTAATATCAGTTTAGATCCCCTCTAGCACCGATAGGAGTTAGGTTAGTGTCGGTTTTGTGATGTCTGTTTTGATTTCCGCGTACCGATGCACTGATGTTATACGGTTTATCTAAACGCAATGCCAAAGTGAAAGACAAATTGTTGTACTAAATTATTTTAGAAACCACGATAGATAGGGTTATTGGAATTCAAATCAAAATATAAGAATTCGATTCCTTGAGGAAAGACTCGTACCAATGGACATTTTGTAAGCTTATGTACGAATTGAATCGTTGGTCACAGACGGTGACAGACATGCCACCGGTCACGTTGTCCTAAATGTACTTCGGTAAAGTGAAGGTCGATAGAACTAAAGATTGTCCTCCATGTTGGAATTACGCGTGAAGATAAAAAATCTATGTACAGTAGACCATTGTCATAG
The DNA here is from genome assembly GCA_029286605.1 of Sericinus montela. NCBI lineage: Eukaryota > Metazoa > Arthropoda > Insecta > Lepidoptera > Papilionidae > Sericinus > Sericinus montela. Next base: position 673,737 of record JAGSMR010000032.1, on the reverse strand, counting down.
TTCCGAATGAGGAAGAATCATGTTTAACAGTATCGTTCAATAACAATCCTGTTTCAGATTTGTCCTATAAGAAATTTCTAAAACGGGATAAACAATTAGAATATTGTATATTTTTAGAATTTTTTTTGTCTTGTCAGCTATTAACTTATAATTTTTATACATTCTACTTTTTCAGCACTTGTTGTACATACCTGTACATACTAAAACTATATAATATGTACATACCCACCAGTATAAGTGATACACATTGTACAAGCCCTTGTAAAATATTGGATCCCATGTGACGGATAAACATGAGCAAGAGAGGTTTCCCGGTTTCGATTCCCGGACGAGTAGAAAAAGTGATTTCCTATATAGGAAATCACTTTTTCTACGTTTTGCCGGGAGTTTCTGAGTGTTTGTAGTGGCGTGAAGATATTTATTTTTTTTAATTAATAAAATCATATGTATAGCTCAATAGCGCAAATATTTGTGTGATAAATAATTATGTTTATACTCGAATCTTAGATCTTATATACGAGTAAATAAGTAAGTAAGACCCTCAAGTCAGTAAGAACGATAAATAAGACCCTCAACACCATTGTTCCAAATAAGCACAGATGAAATATGAACTGAAAGGAATTAAATTGTATTAACCTCTTGCTATCCCGCTCGCCAGTCACGGCCTCGCTGGTCCTGACCAAGGTAGCAGCTATGGTAACGACCTTCACAACATTGGAGGCAGTCGATGGATGCAGGTGGCTATGGACGTTCTTTGTGGAAATCTTTGGGGAGGCCTATGTACAGAAGTGGACCTTTGATAGGCTGTAAAAATGAAAGAAGAAGAAGAATCCCTGATTGCCTCACCATTAGGAAATGCATAAAGATCAAAATAAAAAAGAAAACAATATTCAGTTGCTTTTTATGGCTGTATTCGTCTAGGATATAACGTACCTAAGCGTGCTATGTTTAAGATCATAAGATTTTTGAAATCCGCGGAGGAATAATCAAAATGTTAAGAATTACATACATAACGGCCTCTAAAAGTTCACTACAGGACATAGGCTTTTCACGTTGCTTACGTTTTCACACTTGGCGTGCGGTATGTCGATCATAACACCAATTACTGCTAATTGTTGTTGCGCCTCTTGCGCTGCTGCCCGTCGCCAGTCTCCTGAATTTTTAGTCTAATAACTTTTCTACCATATCTTGCTATCTATTGATAGCTAATAGCATTTTCAATTCCCTACCCCTCCCTCTCGCTCTGTCTATCCCTATCCCTCGCTCTTTCTCTCTCTCTCTCTCTCTCTCTGTTTTTCTCTTTTACGATACCCACGATAAGAAAGGAGTGATTTTTTCATGCGCCGATCGCATTCATACCACACTGAAAAAGTAAGAAATGCTACGAAGAGTTTACATACAATTGATATTATTAATTATAGTCACGATAGCCGAGTGGTTGGGTGGTCGGAATTGCGAGTCAATAGACCCGAGTTCGATCCCTAGTTGGTAGGCTCGTACCAATGGGTTTTTCAAAAACTTATGTACGAATATCGTTGGCTTGGACATAAAGGCGGCGACGGGCTCACCACCTGTCACGTTGTCCCGAAAATATCTTCGGTGAAAGTGGGTCGAAGGGACTTAATTGTCTAGACTCGACCTCTGTCTACCCCTGTATTGGGAATTGCGTGAAGATATTATTAATTGATGAATGTAAGTCGATATCAAACAGGACAGAATGTTCTTATCTCATAGTATCTTGTTACATTTACGTGTCTGTTGTCCAATGAAATTAAAATACCTAATACTTTTCAATGTGTCCATGTCTGCACCCTAATATCGTTCCATTATATTGACAAAGTGCACTTTGGTGCTAGGATTACAAAATGGCAGCTAACTCATCTCATGTCTATATGACGAACAAACTATTAAATACAAATTTTATTTTTCACTTCATATTTAATGTTACAAACTCTTTGAACCTTCCACAATTGTAATAGGGTGCAAAGTAGTATTTATTATACATTTAGAACTACCGAATTAAGATTATTTGAATAGATTGAAAGTATATGAATATGCTGGAGAGTACACGTCCGGGAGCGAGTATTTACAAGTGCCCTTGTGAGCGGATTACTGAATGTGAGTGTTCTGTGCGCCATGACACGATGGTGCTATGCAAAAGTGAAGTAAAGTGAAGTAATACAATTAGTATGACTACTTGTTCCTTAAATAAGCTTTTTTATGTATAAATAAAAAATAAATAAATATCTCCACGTAATTCCCAATACAGGGGTAGTCAGAGATCTAATCTAGACAATCAAGTCCCTTCGTCTCACCTTCCACCGAAGATATTTTCGGGACAACGTGACAGGTGGTGAGCCCGTCGCCGTCTTTATGTTTAAGCTAACGATGTAATTCGTACATAAGTTTCTGAAAAACCCATTGGTACGAGCCTGCCACCTGGGGATCGAACTCGAGTCTCTTGACTCGAAATTCTTACCACCCAAGCACGACGACAGATTCATAATCACGAGTTTTCAACAGTTGTAACTTCTATTCTATCTAACTAAATATTTATATTCACTGCAGGTCACTGGCCTCTTTTAGTTTCCGTGTCCTGGATTAGTCATTAATTCATTGTTTAGACATTTTCAGATAAAATGAAATAAAAATAGTCTCCGTTCTTCTTTACCTATGTATTTTCAACCAATTATTGGAAAATTAAATAGTTTAACAATTATTACTTAGAAGTAACTTTAATTTTTTAATATTTTTTTAGTTTTTTAATTATTTTTTTTAACTTTAAAAAAATATTTTTTGGCGACATTCGGAAGAAAATCATCCTCAGTGATGACACGGTGGTGCAGAATTTAATTTCGCGCGGGGTGTCTGCCATGGGAACGGCAGATCCCCTAAAACTATTTTGTAATCTGTCCCTCTATATATACTGAACGAGGAATATGAGTGCCTTTGTATGGAACGAAATATCAATACATTCATTCACATTTAAGTTCCTTGCTTTTATCCTTTTTATATGAACAGAATACATTACTTTTTTGGTATTGAAAATGCACAGACAAATGGTAAAATTTTGATTTATGTGTGGCAGATTATCAGTCACGATAGCTGAGTGGTAAATTATCGGAATTCAAGTCAAGAGACCCGAGTTTGATGCCCAAGACTTTTACCAATGGGTTTTTTGAAAACTTATGTATGATTTATATCGTTGGCTTGAACATTAAGACGGCGACGGAATCGAAATTACTTAATTGTCGAGACCTCTGTCTATCCTTGTAGTAGGAATGGCGTGAAGATATATTTTGTTACGTATTGTAGATTATTAGTTTATCAAGATTTTTTTATAAGTGACGGATACCCGGTAATAAGCAACTCGAAACCCACGAGTACTAATTTAAATACTTTTTAGAAAGAAATTTGGTAAACGAAACAAAAGAGGGCAAACGTGACGTAAAAGAAAACAGTAACCAGTACACGTGATGCTGTATTTAAAAAGAATTTCATCTTTTGAAAATATTTTTTTTAAATTATTAGGCAAATATAATGAAATTTATTTTACAAATGGCCAGTGCCATAGAACGGTAATTTCATAGGATAATAAATACATTTGATTGATGTTATATATGAATGTTAGGAAACAGTGTCATAATATGTTACAATTGAATTATATGTTACAAAGATGATTATTGATATGTTACAAAGGTTATATAAAGATAGACGTCGATAATAATTTGTTACGAATATAAAGACGTCTGACGTGTCAATAGGGATATGTTTTAGGTCAATTTTGATGTAGATTTATAGGAAAATGATCATTATTACAGATGACAGAGAGGTTATTCTTCAAGGAGGTTAAACACAGACGTCTTGACAGTAATCCTGGATCACTCGAGACTCGATCGTAGTTTTGAGATTTAGGTGTGTCTTTGAAGAGGTATCTGCAAAGAGCTTAGCTTAAGAGTATTCTCAGATTTTTCTTTTTTTAATATAACTAGCAATGTTTGTGAATAGTTTTTTTTTTTTAATTTTGGCATACTTTTATAACTGGCCATTTTGTAAATAGTTTTTAATAATTTTGCTAATCATTGGACTGGAATATATTATTCCTGTTTTGTAATAGATTAACGCTTGCAAAGCATGGTAATTACGGAAATCATTTTACATTCTATTGTTTCATATTGTTCTACATCATCAATTTATGTAATTTCACTGTTAAAGAAATACCCTATATATTTCTATGACGATTTGAATGAACCCTATTGTTTTGCGAAAAATTGATGAAAACAGAACCCTTTTACTCTAGATATGTATTATAATTTTTATCATGTGTCAATATATGACACTTCAAATAATATTAAATATATACATGTACAATTGATAATCTGCTTTTATCAGCTCTATGAATTTATCGTAACGAATTCAGTTACGTACTCCAGGCAATGAGATTAGCGGGTGACGTTCGCCGAAGTAATGCGACTTAACGGTGAGGTAAATTTAAAGACTGCGCCGCCGGAATGTTTCAGGTTCCTTACTTATCTAATTCTTAATTTAAAACGTATGAGTGCTTATAACAATTTAAATTGTGGGTGCAACACCCATTCATGTATTAGTGCAGTGGTAGGTACAACGGCTGATTACAGTTTTGTCCTAATTTAACCTTCTTAAGCACACAATGTATTTTAAGTACATAGACGAATCAATTGCCTAACGATTTAGGATGTAGACTACGTAAATTTACGTCGCAGGTTCGAGTCCACTATTCGACTACTGTCGTAAATAACTTGATGCTGTCCTTGAAATGAACCTCATTACAAAACGGTAGATTAAAAAAATAACAATCGATGGATTTAATGAATTTTCTGTCGATGTATCAATTATTTGATTTGATTGCAGGTAACAGGAATACGAAGATTATATTCTTTAAAAGATTAGATTGCTATTTTTAATAAAACTAAATAATAAAATATTGTAAATTACTTAATTGTACTGGACAAGTCAAGGCTTTACTTGTAAGGAGTATTTGCCATAACTGCCATGCCTGGCAAGCCTATTGGCGATCTCAGTACCATCCATCTTGCATTATAGACCTTGCTGCCTGACACCAGAATGCTTACTTTTGGTTCTGGTGATGTTTTGAATACGTACCCCAGCTTCGGCCTGTAGTTCTTCTCATTTTTGTGGCTTTTCTCTAAGTTGTATTTCTACTTTATTATTTCAATATTTTGTATTTCAACTGTAGTTAGATCACTAGAGATTAAATTATATAGAGATAGCCTAATAGATAATGACACATCTTAAATGAAACGACGTGGTCACGGGGAGACTGTCCACCACGGACCACGGATTCTGTACACCATCCGAAACGTCGGGAAGTAAAAATAGTTTGTTAAAAACTAATTAAATACCCGACACAATCCGTAAATCGTTTTATTTAAGTTCTTTATAGATTTTATTTTCATCCAAGGCCAAAATTGGGTATTGAATTCGTACGTTGAAACTACATGACACGGTATTTAAATACGTTTTATATTTTTTAATTAATATTTTATAATTTAAATTGTAATTATAAATTAATCATAATTGTTATCAACTGACTGTTTTCGAGTGACCTACGCATCTGAACTATTCGCAATGGTAGGTTTGAAATAAAATATTATCACTTACATGGAAAGGGAAGTGCTTCCATAGTTAGAGGAAACACAGGTGAATGAAATGGTGAAGAACGAAAAAAAAAGTAAACAGAAAAAATGTCGGAGTAGGAAGGAGCTCTCTTTTGAACTCTAAGTTAGAAAATTGCCACATAAAGGAAAAGTCCCAAGGATACCCCGAGGAGGTGTATGTATTATGTATGTAATGATGACAGAAACAACACTTGGTTGCCAGTATTTATTAATTAACGGATTTAATAGGTACCTCCTTATGTAATAATGGCTCCTATTGCAACGAACCATATGAAATAATTATTTTTTGTCCTTTTACTCGGGCTTGTCTGGTTTGCTATTTTTAGAAAAAAATATGAAATACATAAAGACAAAAAAAATAACAAAAAAATAATAATCTTCCAAAATCACGTTTGTCTTATTTTCTTCAACACCTATGCGACCTTCGTTTCTACGATTGCGTTTTGAATGTTAACAATTTTTTTTAATAAAATCGATTTGGTGATCGATTAATAAGAAAAACAAATTGAATTTCAACTGATGCCTCTAAGACACGGTGGCTCAGACGTTGCCACGGTTCCAGTAGTTGCGAATTCGAATCCCACCCGTGTCAGTTGAAATTTTAAACATTTTTCTCCTTAATTTAATAAAACCAATCGGCTTATCAAGTTACCGATGAAACCAATCGCATGCGTTGCCAAACGTCGCGTCCCCTTATTTGCCAATTATATGTTTTTTGTTTGCTCCGCACTCGCTCGGGTCAGCGTTTTAATTCGCAGAGGATCAGTTGTTAGCGAGGGATGGATTCAGCAATTCTTGCTTTATTTAAATTTACGTTTGAAATATATATTTCATGTTTAAAGTTTGTATCTTCACGCCATTCACAATACAGGGGTAGATAGAGGTGTAGTAGACAATAAAGTCGTTTCGACCAAATCCCACCGAATACATTTTTTGGGACAACGTGACGGTTAGTGAGCCCGTAGCCGTCTTTATGGATATTAATCGTTCGTTATCGTATCTTCAACAAATTTAATCGATACGGCAAAGGCCGCGGGTTCGAAGCCCGCCCTTGTCATTTGAAATTTTAAACATTTTTCTCCTTAATTTAATAACAAAAGATCAGCATATGTATGTTTACTTTACTTGCGTCGAGCCAACCTATTCGTCTAACTCCACGTTCTTTCAATTGACATTTCGTATAAGTAGGAATATATAACTTGTATGTATGAATATCGATTTGAATATTTTTAGAGTAAGAGCTACTTTAGGCGTGGTGGTATTTTTGGATGGGTAAAAAACTCAACAACAAAATTGCCAAAGCAAGTCCGTGATGCGAATCACGGACTTGCTTGGCAATTTTAATATTATATGCTATTGCTACTATTATAGCATATTATATATTATTATATAGTAGCCACGATAGCGGAGTGATTGCGTGATCGGAATTCGAGTTCGAGACCCGAGTTCGAACCCTTGTACCAATGGGTTTTTCAAAACTTATGTACGATTTATATCGTTGGCTTGAACATTAAGACGGCGACGGAATCGAAATTACTTAATTGTCGAGACCTCTGTCTATCCTTGTAGTAGGAATGGCGTGAAGATATATTTTGTTACGTATTGTAGATTATTAGTTTATCAAGATTTTTTTATAAGTGACGGATACCCGGTAATAAGCAACTCGAAACCCACGAGTACTAATTTAAATACTTTTTAGAAAGAAATTTGGTAAACGAAACAAAAGAGGGCAAACGTGACGTAAAAGAAAACAGTAACCAGTACACGTGATGCTGTATTTAAAAAAAGAATTTCATCTTTTGAAAATATTTTTTTTAAATTATTAGGCAAATATAATGAAATTTATTTTACAAATGGCCAGTGCCATAGAACGGTAATTTCATAGGATAATAAATACATTTGATTGATGTTATATATGAATGTTAGGAAACAGTGTCATAATATGTTACAATTGAATTATATGTTACAAAGATGATTATTGATATGTTACAAAGGTTATATAAAGATAGACGTCGATAATAATTTGTTACGACTATAAAGACGTCTGACGTGTCAATAGGGATATGTTTTAGGTCAATTTTGATGTAGATTTATAGGAAAATGATCATTATTGCAGATGACAGAGAGGTTATTCTTCAAGGAGGTTAAACACAGACGTCTTGACAGTAATCCTGGATCACTCGAGACTCGATCGTAGTTTTGAGATTTAGGTGTGTCTTTGAAGAGGTATCTGCAAAGAGCTTAGCTTAAGAGTATTCTCAGATTTTTCTTTTTTTTAATATAACTAGCAATGTTTGTGAATAGTTTTTTTTTAATTCTTGGCATACTTTTTTACAAAACTGGCCATTTTTGTAAATAGTTTTTAATAATTTTTGCTAATCATTGGACTGGAATATATTATTCCTGTTTTGTAATAGATTAACGCTTGCAAAGCATGGTAATTACGGAAATCATTTTACATTCTATTGTTTCATATTGTTCTACATCATCAATTTATGTAATTTCACTGTTAAAGAAATACCCTATATATTTCTACGACGATTTGAATGAACCCTATTGTTTTGCGAAAAATTGATGAAAACAGAACCCTTTTACTCTAGATATGTATTATAATTTTTATCATGTGTCAATATATGACACTTCAAATAATATTAAATATATACATGTACAATTGATAATCTGCTGTTATCAGCTCTATGAATTTATCGTAACGAATTCAGTTACGTACTCCAGGCAATGAGATTAGCGGGTGACGTTCGCCGAAGTAATGCGACTTAACGGTGAGGTAAATTTAAAGACTGCGCCGCCGGAATGTTTCAGGTTCCGTACTTATCTAATTCTTAATTTAAAACGTATGAGTGCTTATAATAATTTAAATTGTGGGTGCAACACCCATTCATGTATTAGTGCAGTGGTAGGTACAACGGCTGATTACAGTTTTGTCCTAATTTAACCTTCTTAAGCACACAATGTATTTTAAGTACATAGACGAATCAATTGCCTAACGATTTAGGATGTAGACTACGTAAATTTACGTCGCAGGTTCGAGTCCACTATTCGACTACTGTCGTAAATAACTTGATGCTGTCCTTGAAATGAACCTCATTACAAAACGGTAGATTAAAAAAATAACAATCGATGGATTTAATGAATTTTCTGTCGATGTATCAATTATTTGATTTGATTGCAGGTAACAGGAATACGAAGATTATATTCTTTAAAAAGATTAGATTGCTATTTTTTAATAAAACTAAATAATAAAATATTGTAAATTACTTAATTGTACTGGACAAGTCAAGGCTTTACTTGTAAGGAGTATTTGCCATAACTGCCATGCCTGGCAAGCCTATTGGCGATCTCAGTACCATCCATCTTGCATTATAGACCTTGCTGCCTGACACCAGAATGCTTACTTTTGGTTCTGGTGATGTTTTGGAATACGTACCCCAGCTTCGGCCTGTAGTTCTTCTCATTTTTGTGGCTTTTCTCTAAGTTGTATTTCTACTTTATTATTTCAATATTTTGTATTTCAACTGTAGTTAGATCACTAGAGATTAAATTATATAGAGATAGCCTAATAGATAATGACACATCTTAAATGAAACGACGTGGTCACGGGAGACTGTCCACCACGGACCACGGATTCTGTACACCATCCGAAACGTCGGGAAGTAAAAATAGTTTGTTAAAACTAATTAAATACCCGACACAATCCGTAAATCGTTTTATTTAAGTTCTTTATAGATTTTATTTTCATCCAAGGCCAAAATTGGGTATTGAATTCGTACGTTGAAACTACATGACACGGTATTTAAATACGTTTTATATTTTTTAATTAATATTTTATAATTTAAATTGTAATTATAAATTAATCATAATTGTTATCAACTGACTGTTTTCGAGTGACCTACGCATCTGAACTATTCGCAATGGTAGGTTTGAAATAAAATATTATCACTTACATGGAAAGGGAAGTGCTTCCATAGTTAGAGGAAACACAGGTGAATGAAATGGTGAAGAACGAAAAAAAAAGTAAACAGAAAAAATGTCGGAGTAGGAAGGAGCTCTTTGAACTCTAAGTTAGAAAATTGCCACATAAAGGAAAAGTCCCAAGGATACCCCGAGGAGGTGTATGTATTATGTATGTAATGATGACAGAAACAACACTTGGTTGCCAGTATTTATTAATTAACGGATTTAATAGGTACCTCCTTATGTATCAAATAATGGCTCCTATTGCAACGAACCATATGAAATAATTATTTTTGTCCTTTTACTGGGCTTGTTTGCTATTTTTAGACAAAAATTTGAAATACATAAAGACAAAAAAAATAACAAAAAAATAATAATCTTCCAAAATCACGTTTGTCTTATTTTCTTCAACACCTATGCGACCTTCGTTTCTACGATTGCGTTTTGAATGTTAACAATTTTTTTTAATAAAATCGATTTGGTGATCGATTAATAAGAAAAACAAATTGAATTTCAACTGATGCCTCTAAGACACGGTGGCTCAGACGTTGCCACGGTTCCAGTAGTTGCGAATTCGAATCCCACCCGTGTCAGTTGAAATTTTAAAAACATTTTTCTCTTTAATTTAATAAAAACCAATCGGCTTATCAAGTTACCGATGAAACCAATCGCATGCGTTGCCAAACGTCGCGTCCCCTTATTTGCCAATTATATGTTTTTTGTTTGCTCCGCACTCGCTCGGGTCAGCGTTTTAATTCGCAGAGGATCAGTTGTTAGCGAGGGATGGATTCAGCAATTCTTGCTTTATTTAAATTTACGTTTGAAATATATATTTCATGTTTAAAGTTTGTATCTTCACGCCATTCACAATACAGGGGTAGATAGAGGTGTAGTAGACAATAAAGTCGTTTCGACCAAATCCCACCGAATACATTTTTTGGGACAACGTGACGGTTAGTGAGCCCGTAGCCGTCTTTATGGATATTAATCGTTCGTTATCGTATCTTCAACAAATTTAATCGATACGGCAAAGGCCGCGGGTTCGAAGCCCGCCCTTGTCATTTGAAATTTTAAACATTTTTTCTCCTTAATTTAATAACAAAAAGATCAGCATATGTATGTTTACTTTACTTGCGTCGAGCCAACCTATTCGTCTAACTCCACGTTCTTTCAATTGACATTTCGTATAAGTAGGAATATATAACTTGTATGTATGAATATCGATTTGAATATTTTTTAGAGTAAGAGCTACTTTAGGCGTGGTGGTATTTTTGGATGGGTAAAAACTCAACATCGCATCACGGACTTGCTTGGCAATTTTAATATTATATGCTATTGCTACTATTATAGCATATTATATATTATTATATAGTAGCCACGATAGCGGAGTGATTGCGTGATCGGAATTCGAGTTCGAGACCCGAGTTCGAACCCTTGTACCAATGGGTTTTTTCAAAACTTATGTACGATTTATATCGTTGGCTTGAACATTAAGACGGCGACGGAATCGAAATTACTTAATTGTCGAGACCTCTGTCTATCCTTGTAGTAGGAATGGCGTGAAGATATATTTTGTTACGTATTGTAGATTATTAGTTTATCAAGATTTTTTTATAAGTGACGGATACCCGGTAATAAGCAACTCGAAACCCACGAGTACTAATTTAAATACTTTTTAGAAAGAAATTTGGTAAACGAAACAAAAGAGGGCAAACGTGACGTAAAAGAAAACAGTAACCAGTACACGTGATGCTGTATTTAAAAAAAGAATTTCATCTTTTGAAAATATTTTTTTTAAATTATTAGGCAAATATAATGAAATTTATTTTACAAATGGCCAGTGCCATAGAACGGTAATTTCATAGGATAATAAATACATTTGATTGATGTTATATATGAATGTTAGGAAACAGTGTCATAATATGTTACAATTGAATTATATGTTACAAAGATGATTATTGATATGTTACAAAGGTTATATAAAGATAGACGTCGATAATAATTTGTTACGAATATAAAGACGTCTGACGTGTCAATAGGGATATGTTTTAGGTCAATTTTGATGTAGATTTATAGGAAAATGATCATTATTACAGATGACAGAGAGGTTATTCTTCAAGGAGGTTAAACACAGACGTCTTGACAGTAATCCTGGATCACTCGAGACTCGATCGTAGTTTTGAGATTTAGGTGTGTCTTTGAAGAGGTATCTGCAAAGAGCTTAGCTTAAGAGTATTCTCAGATTTTTTCTTTTTTTTAATATAACTAGCAATGTTTGTGAATAGTTTTTTTTTAATTCTTGGCATACTTTTTTACAAAACTGGCCATTTTTGTAAATAGTTTTTAATAATTTTTGCTAATCATTGGACTGGAATATATTATTCCTGTTTTGTAATAGATTAACGCTTGCAAAGCATGGTAATTACGGAAATCATTTTACATTCTATTGTTTCATATTGTTCTACATCATCAATTTATGTAATTTCACTGTTAAAGAAATACCCTATATATTTCTACGACGATTTGAATGAACCCTATTGTTTTGCGAAAAATTGATGAAACAGAACCCTTTTACTCTAGATATGTATTATAATTTTTATCATGTGTCAATATATGACACTTCAAATAATATTAAATATATACATGTACAATTGATAATCTGCTGTTATCAGCTCTATGAATTTATCGTAACGAATTCAGTTACGTACTCCAGGCAATGAGATTAGCGGGTGACGTTCGCCGAAGTAATGCGACTTAACGGTGAGGTAAATTTAAAGACTGCGCCGCCGGAATGTTTCAGGTTCCTTACTTATCTAATTCTTAATTTAAAACGTATGAGTGCTTATAACAATTTAAATTGTGGGTGCAACACCCATTCATGTATTAGTGCAGTGGTAGGTACAACGGCTGATTACAGTTTTGTCCTAATTTAACCTTCTTAAGCACACAATGTATTTTAAGTACATAGACGAATCAATTGCCTAACGATTTAGGATGTAGACTACGTAAATTTACGTCGCAGGTTCGAGTCCACTATTCGACTACTGTCGTAAATAACTTGATGCTGTCCTTGAAATGAACCTCATTACAAAACGGTAGATTAAAAAAATAACAATCGATGGATTTAATGAATTTTCTGTCGATGTATCAATTATTTGATTTGATTGCAGGTAACAGGAATACGAAGATTATATTCTTTAAAAAGATTAGATTGCTATTTTTAATAAAACTAAATAATAAAATATTGTAAATTACTTAATTGTACTGGACAAGTCAAGGCTTTACTTGTAAGGAGTATTTGCCATAACTGCCATGCCTGGCAAGCCTATTGGCGATCTCAGTACCATCCATCTTGCATTATAGACCTTGCTGCCTGACACCAGAATGCTTACTTTTGGTTCTGGTGATGTTTTGGAATACGTACCCCAGCTTCGGCCTGTAGTTCTTCTCATTTTTGTGGCTTTTCTCTAAGTTGTATTTCTACTTTATTATTTCAATATTTTGTATTTCAACTGTAGTTAGATCACTAGAGATTAAATTATATAGAGATAGCCTAATAGATAATGACACATCTTAAATGAAACGACGTGGTCACGGGGAGACTGTCCACCACGGACCACGGATTCTGTACACCATCCGAAACGTCGGGAAGTAAAAATAGTTTGTTAAAAACTAATTAAATACCCGACACAATCCGTAAATCGTTTTATTTAAGTTCTTTATAGATTTTATTTTCATCCAAGGCCAAAATTGGGTATTGAATTCGTACGTTGAAACTACATGACACGGTATTTAAATACGTTTTATATTTTTTAATTAATATTTTATAATTTAAATTGTAATTATAAATTAATCATAATTGTTATCAACTGACTGTTTTCGAGTGACCTACGCATCTGAACTATTCGCAATGGTAGGTTTGAAATAAAATATTATCACTTACATGGAAAGGGAAGTGCTTCCATAGTTAGAGGAAACATAGGTGAATGAAATGGTGAAGAACGAAAAAAAGTAAACAGAAAAATGTCGGAGTAGGAAGGAGCTCTCTTTTGAACTCTAAGTTAGAAAATTGCCACATAAAGGAAAAGTCCCAAGGATACCCTGAGGAGGTGTATGTATTATGTATGTAATGATGACAGAAACAACACTTGGTTGCCAGTATTTATTAATTAACGGATTTAATAGGTACCTCCTTATGTATCTAATAATGGCTCCTATTGCAACGAACCATATGAAATAATTATTTTTGTCCTTTTACTGGGCTTGTTTGCTATTTTTAGAAAAAATATGAAATACATAAAGACAAAAAATAACAAAAAAATAATAATCTTCCAAAATCACGTTTGTCTTATTTTCTTCAACACCTATGCGACCTTCGTTTCTACGATTGCGTTTTGAATGTTAACAATTTTTTTTAATAAAATCGATTTGGTGATCGATTAATAAGAAAAACAAATTGAATTTCAACTGATGCCTCTAAGACACGGTGGCTCAGACGTTGCCACGGTAGTCCAGTAGTTGCGAATTCGAATCCCACCCGTGTCAGTTGAAATTTTAAAACATTTTTCTTTAATTTAATAAAACCAATCGGCTTATCAAGTTACCGATGAAACCAATCGCATGCGTTGCCAAACGTCGCGTCCCCTTATTTGCCAATTATATGTTTTTTGTTTGCTCCGCACTCGCTCGGGTCAGCGTTTTAATTCGCAGAGGATCAGTTGTTAGCGAGGGATGGATTCAGCAATTCTTGCTTTATTTAAATTTACGTTTGAAATATATATTTCATGTTTAAAGTTTGTATCTTCACGCCATTCACAATACAGGGTAGATAGAGGTGTAGTAGACAATAAAGTCGTTTCGACCAAGTCCCACCGAAGACATTTTTGGGACAACGTGACGGTTAGTGAGCCCGTAGCCGTCTTTATGGATATTAATCGTTCGTTATCGTATCTTCAACAAATTTAATCGATACGGCAAAGGCCGCGGGTTCGAAGCCCGCCCTTGTCATTTGAAATTTTAAACATTTTTTTCTCCTTAATTTAATAACAAAAAGATCAGCATATGTATGTTTACTTTACTTGCGTCGAGCCAACCTATTCGTCTAACTCCACGTTCTTTCAATTGACATTTCGTATAAGTAGGAATATATAACTTGTATGTATGAATATCGATTTGAATATTTTTTAGAGTAAGAGCTACTTTAGGCGTGGTGGTATTTTTGGATGGGTAAAAACTCAACATCGCATCACGGACTTGCTTGGCAATTTTAATATTATATGCTATTGCTACTATTATAGCATATTATATATTATTATATAGTAGCCACGATAGCGGAGTGATTGCGTGATCGGAATTCGAGTTCGAGACCCGAGTTCGAACCCTTGTACCAATGGGTTTTTTCAAAACTTATGTACGATTTATACCGTTGGCTTGGACATACAGACGGCGATGGGCTCACCTGTCACATTGTTCCAAATAATGTCTTCGGTGGAAGGTGGGTCGAAATGACTTGATTGTCTAGACCTCTATCTACCCCTATATATTGGGAATGGCGTGAAGATATTTTTATTGCTATTATATTAATATAAAAAAAGTATTCCTGTTAACCACTCCAACTAAGCTGCAATGTTTGTGTCTGGAGAGGTTCACGATAATAGTTCAACGGCGGGTTTGAAACTGTGACGTTATCATTCGCAGACCGTACCCTAAACCATTAGGCTAATGTGGTTCATTAATATTATAATTTAATATTATTATAAGTACAACGTGTTGCGCATACGACGGTGTTGTCCACAGGTATTGTTGTACGGAGTATCGTATTTACAAATTATATATTTTTTTGATACTAGTTATAAATTTTTCGGAAAAACTGTAAATTAGTTGTAAAATTTATTATGTTATAGCTTTAACTTTTCAATTCAGTCGACAGTCTCTATTTGCTACCAAATTTTTTACTTCGTGTGTTTGTCATTTAAAAACAAAAATGAAAATAATTTATTATTAGTAAATATGTGGGGGAGTTCGCAGACGTAATTATTTTACACCAGCGATTGCGACCCCAAAAATGTCAACAGTGCATTAAAAGCCTGGTCCCTGGGTCCTTAAACGTCCAATGGCAGCCCCCGTTTCGAATAAGGGTTGATATTATTTTTAATCCCTTAATGGCGTCCCAGATTTGATTACGGGGGTTGCACTGATTAAAAGGGTGGGACGGGTGATTTTTTTGTCGATTTAGAGTTTAATATTTATTCGGGGTGATATGGTGTTACTTGCAAATATACAAGAAGTATTGATTAGGATACATTTTAGTAAAAATGAAACTCCTAATAATACTTTACATATTTAAAAATTTATTACATAAAGGTCGTGGTTGGTGTTTCTATGCGTCAGTAGAACCAGGTCAACTGATAAAGCCATAAGCGTCAGCACGCTGAAGTGGCAATGAGCCAGCCGAAAATACTTCGTAGAAATGACTACCGTTGAGGAAGAAAGGTTCTCGAGTGAAGCTCAGTGCATCACAACCTCACACAAGATGGAACGACGTCGTGCACAATATTGCGAGGAGTTGATGGATGCAGACAGCACAGGACCGTTCTATGTGGCAATCTTTGTGAGAGATCTTCATTTAGTAGACTTTTGATAGGCTGTTATGATGATGGTGATGATAAAAAGGCAGTCAGCTTGATGTATCGAAGATAAACTAGAAAATTTACTCTATTGTACCCGCATTTTATTAGTATCAGAAATATTGTCGTTAGTTTATTTATCTAATTAAATAAACTAATGTCTTTATTACAAAATTAATCAATACATTCATACATAACAACCTTTAAAAATATACAGCAGGATAAACTCTAGAGCGAGGATTAGCCATAACTGCACATTTAGCAGTCAGACTGGCGATCGCCGGACCAGCCACCTTTTACTTCTAAAACTGCTGACCATCATCAGTATGTCACCTATTTTTATCAAGTCTCATCCATCAGTTACTTCTTACGACTTCTTCTTGATATATTCCTCTACCGATACCACACGGTAAATTATTCATTACTACATATACATTACCTTAATTATAATCCGACTTACAATTCATTTTTAACAAATAGTAGTGAGCGATAATCAAGCATTCAAAAATGTCACATAACAGGTTAAAATTGCCACCGATAAAGCTGATTTTAAGTCTCAATACGCAACTACAAAGGTATTGCATTAAAGTCATCTGTACATTATTATAACAAACACAGTACTTGAACGACTCGATAGCGCCACGCTGTGGAGGTCCCTAGGAACTACTAATTGTTATAACATACAGGCCACCTTTGCCGCGCCGCTAGCGTGTACAATGCTTTAAAACTTCGTTATTTCGAAACTAGATGAGCGTATGTTGTCTACACGAATAAGGACATAATTCCTTTCAGTTCTGTTGTAGCCATCTCAGGCTAATGCAATGTTTAGCTACAGTAGTGGTCTCTTCGCCAGACCACCGACGGATGTTTACCCCTTTAGCGTATGCGGCGTATCGCCACTTTTATAATAGCAACGAACTCGTAATGTGTGAACGTAAAAACGCTTATGTTGGTAATTCGCTTTTGAGCTTTCAGACATGAATTTCAAATATGAATTGAAATTTTCACTGCTTTTGATTTTAAAATTATGAAAAAAAAAAACAATTCGTTTATTCGTGAACGAAGAACGCATTTTTTTTTTATTTATTTTCGTGCTAATAAATTAAAAAAAAAACAAGAAAAAATAAAGGAAATTTAATTAATGTAGTTAATATGACAAACCTATCACATCATTATTATCATATTAAAAATATTCTGCGCAATAACGGCCTGTTAAAGCCCACTGAAGAAAGACCTCTCCCGTAGTCTCTCATGTTTAGGCGTTCGGCGCAATCGCCAAGCTTGGTAAGCGAATTAGCAACTGCAATACCAGGCACCTTAAACCAAAGACGCTGCTGCCCGTCACCATTCTGCCAATTTTTTTCGAGATACTTCTCCAGCCATCTGTCGGTATTCAATCGCATTTTCTAGGCTTAATCCCTAATGTAATATGTTTACGACATAACCACAAAGCTGAGGCGTCTGGGTCGTTATTCCAACCTAACGTACTGTAACATATTTTAATATACTTAAATTTGGCAGCAATAAAGACAAAACCAAATGTACACAGAAAAGCACCCGTACATATGTTCAAAGGAAAACTGTAATAACAATTTTAAAGCTACACAAAAAAAAGTCTACGGAAGTAGTATTTATTGAAGTCAAGCGAAGCTTATTTAAATTTAGCCACTTTGTTATACATATATTTAAATACAGCTTTTCATCGTTAAAAGTTACAATAGCCAAGTGGTTGGGTGATCGGAATTAAGTCGAAAGGTGGGTCGAAAGGACTTGATTGTCTAGACCTCTGTCTACCCTCGGATTGGGAATGGCGTGAAGATATTTTTAGTTTTTAATCGTAAAAAGGTAAACAATATAGATATTTAAATTCTTAGTTTGAAGATAAATGCAATATTAAATTGATATTTTGTTAATTTTACCAGGCTCGATGAATTCTTTTCATTTATTTAAATCATCACGATATATCATCAGTCCGCTCGTTTACAAGTTCCACAGCCCGTCGTCAACAGGCACTGAACAAACATTGACTCGGCGTACCCCGGTAGCTTTTAAACAGTTTGCTTAAACCGTGCTAATAGATGTCCAGGCCCTGCCGACGCGACCGTCAACCGTGGTTGTTTTTTGTCTGGGAATTCTTTTTAAAGTAGTAAAAATTACAGTGTAAATAACCATTCGAGTCCGCGTGAGGGAAATGTTTAATCATCCGTATATATAGATATAGTAATTACTCTGTTGTGACGTCTAGGTCTCTGCAATAGAAGCTCGCTAGTGTCGGACAATTCAGGAAACACAGCAACGTACATCGCGCTATAGAGGTTCTTAAGATTCACGTTCGATTCGTATTCAAGTTCTTTCGATATCACTAACACCCGACCTGGCGAGTAGCTACACACTACACTAATGTCCTTTAACATTCGACATAAGACTCTTCAGTTAGGAGGATTAGTCATAGACGCTTGACAAACGTATTTATCCGGCCCCATGTCGGTAGCCTTTGCCTGTTAGTCGCCTCAACAAAGAAAAACATGGTAAAAAAATCTCAAGTTGTAGTTCTGACTACGAGAAAACATTTTTATTTCATATGTACGTAATACAGGTATATTATACAAAATATATATGCATATTTTTTATTTATGTTAACTTCATTATCATTAATGTGTGAGACATTCCCGACCAGTCTACCTTAATGGCGATGCAGAAATAAAAAAAGTAGCTGCAGATATGATACACGATTCCATATACAGATATATTTGCGATTCTTTTCCATATTCAAATACATCGGATTACATGAAATGTGAAATTTCAGGTACTTATGCCTTTAACAATTATAAATTACCGTATGGTATCACTGCAACACCCCATTCCTTCCCGTCGGTGTCGTGAAAAGCTACAAAGCGAAAAGCCTTGATAAATCGACATCTACCATATCGTATACTTCCAAAGCCAAGTATGGCGATTATTGCAAATCCTTTTTACAACCGACACACCTAAGTCAGCTAAATACAAAATTTATAATCCTTATATTTTGCTAACAAACGTTTTATTGCAGTTTTTGTCATCGAGGATCGCTTGAAATAAACAACTGATATTTTACTCGTAATAATTCATACTATTGTTACTTACTTAATTCATACTGTTGTTAAATTATAAAATAAACCTTAGATCTTGGCTATAAAGGTGGCACAGACTTGTGTAAAATATTTGGTGTAAAAATTCCAAATGATTCACTTTGACGCATAAAAGTTACGAATTAAAAAGGACAACAGTGGACAAAGAAGCCATTTTGCATTGTACTGTGACAGTGTTCCTTGAGATGCCGCTTTATTGTCTTATTGATCTATTAGACGTACCATTTCGTATAGAAATGAAGTTTTTACAATTGTCTTACTTTTTTTTTATTTATAAAATTATATTAGTCCCACTTCATTGTGTATTTGGAGACATCTGGAAGAATTTTTTGGTTAACGGATTTTGATTTGTTTTAGATTGATGAAAATTTTGTAATATTGTATATTCTCAGAGAAGCCTATTGGTTGATTTTACTTAGGGAATAATGTGAAAGAATCCATGTTAAGTTAAATTTTGCAAGTAAGTGATTCTTTCAAATCCGTTCCGACATTTTATTTAAACTTTTAAACCGTATAGAGCATACATAGATCCAAACCGAACATATGTTCCTTGTATGCAGTAACCGTGTCGCATCTAAAACGGTTATTATTGAAGTTCATAAAAACTATTTTTTTTTCTTTTTTATTTATATGTACTTGTATGTAGACTTATTATATTTACTTATTTATATGTACTTGTATGTACACATTATTCGTTATATAGAAAAATGAAACAGAGGAATTTGGAGTTTGCACAAGGGTACCTACCCTTGTGCACACCTTCATATATATACATATACGTACATGTAATATATTAATAAATACATATAATATAAAACATATATATAGATAATGCCAAGTAGTATTCCTTGACGCTTTTTAAAAGGACAGAAGAGTTCCAGAGTCTCTTACGTTAGGTGGCTGTGAATTCTACAATCTGACTTCATGCACAACAAAGGAATATGTAATTCTTTAATTTTTAATAGAAGTTATTGACAGGATAGTGAAGGAGAGTTCTAATATGGGATCTGCATGGTGAATCTGGTAAATAAACGATGGAAGAAGGTATCATAGGTAGAAAGGAGAGGAGAAATTGTTTAGAAATTTATATAGGAGACATAATAATCGAATGTTCCTTCTAAAACGAATTGAGAGCTATTTGAGACTTTTTAAAACGGATACGGACGACAGATTTTGCAAACGCTCAATCTAATCTTATAGTAGCTCCTCTGTAGCATCTAGATAACAGGTAACAGGTTCTAATTCCGCTGCAGGAGTAAAATTATTATTGTCATATCTATTACATTGTATGGTCTTCCTAAAATGCATCAATACTTCTTTGTGCATTGGGAGTGTAAATTCGGGCTCTCAGTGTCGCCGCGGTCATTTTAACACTGCATCGCTAATTGGACACTTAAGGTCCGTCTTAAAGGGTTACTTAAAACGGCTTTATCCCATGGCCGCGGTAGCGGGCACGAAGCGGCGACAGGCTTGTCACTGATGTTGCCGGCCCCAATGAAATCAGTCGTATCGGGTCCCTTAACGTATGATGCAATTTATTACTAAGTTTATAACCGGATTAAGCAATAAGAAGATTAATTTTATGAGGGAAATGCCCTGGTGTGATATAGCTTGGACGAATTTAAATCAATAGAGTTATTACTTTTAAGGCACCGAACCCTATCGAAAACTGTGTGTACCACAAATCTTACGTCATCGTATCTTTGGAACAAGGCAGAAGTTAGATAGCCCGTCGTAGTGTTATATTAAAAGCTTGTAATATATATTATTATCTATAGCCATTCACTTTCACCAGACTACTATCTCTTTGTGACTACATTACTTTACCCTTACCAAACTTACCTACTGGTATACCTTTTTTGTCCTATACATATCAGTGGAGGAGTGGCTTACACGCCGATTTTAATGATGTCGCCAGCTCTAAGTTGTCGGGTGTGATTCCTGATCGATCAATATAGAAAAACACTTTTTCTACATTTTGCCGGGTCTGCGTGTTTGTGGCACCTTCGTTGTTTATGATTCCATAACCCTAGCGCTGATGCTACTTATTTTGTCCCTATCAATATATTTATTTATTGTTCCCAATTTATTTCTTCGAACAACTTATTGTTCTATGTGCTGATAAATCCAGATAGAAATCTTATGGAATAAATTGCCGCAATGTATATAAATCTGTAATGTTCTAGGAATTAGGGACTTTTACATTAAAGTTGTAATAATATAATATTTACACATATATTCTTTGATTAAGCTGTATTTAACATTTTTCAGTTGCAAGAATAGATGGAAATTCTTCCAGTTTCTTAGATTTAGTTGTAATTGGTCTGTAAAAGGCTATCAATTCAGGTTCAAAACTCGAAAGGAAAAAAAAAGTAATTCGAAAGTTCGTACAAGATGGTAGTAAAAATATGTGCTATCTTACTCTACATTGTAAAAAAATATGAATTATGATTAATTTATGAAAAAATTGTACTTTACAAGCAATAAAAAAGCTGCTTTAACTAAGTGTGATAAAAATTGTAAATAAAGCATGTGTGTACAAACTTTGAAGAAAAAAGAGTTACTTAATTGTATAGAATCGAATAGTTTTTTTTTTATCTTTTGGGTTTGTCTGACGTTGTTTACTATTTCATTTATGTTTGTAACAAATTGGACTTTTCACTGAAACATTCTATCCTAACGTAATGTCCAGTGTCCAGTGTGAGATTCCATCAAAATAACAGAGAAGATTATTTCTTATGTACTATACTAATAGAGAAGATTATTTTCCTTTATACAATTTAGATGTAAATATAAGATTTCTTGACAAATAAAATAATACGCTATGGACGAAATAGAGAACATAAAGTAAAAAAATGCCTGAATTTGAAAGCAGACAGACATACCAAATTATATCTAAGACCACCATAGACACCTTAATTCATATATCGCGTGACGAGACGCTATTGGACAACCTTACCTTCAATTTTTCAAAGCCGTCCACAGAATTCATAAAGAACTCTGATGCGTATGAAATAATTAATAATTAAGGGGTCAAATAAAATGGCTGTGTGAATAGCATTACAACAAAGGTAAGGCGTTCCGAACGTTTATTGCTTGTCCTGTACTCAAGCCATTAACGTATTCGAGATTGCTTCACGTTATTTTAGGGATTTGTATTTAGGGATTTGTACCTTGAGTAGTTACAAAAAATCACTCTTAAACGAATATTATTATTCAGTGATAAAATAATGCTAAACACATCAACACGCACGCACACAAGCACATTAATAAAATAACCATCCTTTTTTAACCAACTAGAACTGTTCTGGAAAGTTTTAAATATTTTCTTTTTCATTTATTTCTGATTGCTTCAAAGTTGAAACAAAATAAAAAAATGTGTTGGCGTTAAAAATCTGGTTGAACTAGAGGTGGCGAATTTTATATGAGAGTAATTTTTATATATTTTTGTTAAATACATACATACATAATGACTTGTTAAAGACCACTGCAGGATAATCGCTACGATTGGCAAGCGGATTGGCAATCGCAGTACCAGACCACTTGCACCTCAGACGCTGCTGCCCATCTTCGGTCTAATTATTTCGGTTTGATATTTTTATATATGGTTACGCCGCCACC
The DNA here is from genome assembly GCA_029286605.1 of Sericinus montela. NCBI lineage: Eukaryota > Metazoa > Arthropoda > Insecta > Lepidoptera > Papilionidae > Sericinus > Sericinus montela. Next base: position 650,712 of record JAGSMR010000032.1, on the reverse strand, counting down.
AGTCGGTTGACATAACGATATTGAAGGCTGTTTGCCTTAGTCGCCTCTTACGACACCCACGAAAGGGAGTGGTAATATTATTATACCGTAACCACACGGCTTTTGGTTAATACCGCTATTTAAATATATGTTTTTAATTAAAATTGGGTACATGTTAATAATTTGACATTTTATTGCAATGAAGCATCATTAGTTAAGGGTGCGGACTGCGAAATATAACTTCGCAAGTTTCAATAATTTGCTAATTGATATTATCAACAACCGAACCAAACACGAGCATTGTAGCTTAGGTAGAGTTGTAAACAGGTAAAGTAGTTATGGCAAGCATTTACTGAAAAAAAAGTCACGATAGCAGAGTGGTTGGTTGGTCGGAATTTCGAGTCAAGAGACCAAAGACGGCGTCGGGCTCACCACCTGTCACGTTGTCCCGAAAATATCTTCGGTGGTAGGTGGGTCGAAGGGACGTAATAGTAGACTAGACCTCTGTCTACCCCTGTATTGGGAATTGCGTGAAGACATTTAATTTTTTTTACTAATTTATTAAACGATCGCATTGACGCCTATTAAAGGCTTGGTAGAATAACTTCTGTAGGGTCAAGTAGTTATAAATACAACGGAAGTAGCAGAAAGCTACATTTTTTAAACAGCGGTCTTCATTCAAGTGGGTAGGTAAAAAATTGTTTACGTTGTCCCCAATTCTGGGGTAGATAGAGGTTCAGACATTTAAGTTAAGGACATTTTGGGACAACGTGACAGGTGCTATTTATTTATTTGCTGAAAAAAATGCCACATCGACATTTAACTGCGGCGAGAAGTTACGAGGAGTTGGATGCTAAGTTCTGCTGACTGGTGCTTTTCCACGTGACATCACTGCGGCAAAAAGCACAAGGTAAAATGTGGTTACGAGGCTGTGATCATGCTATTCGTACATATGTTTTTGATAAACCCATTGGTACGAGTCTGCTCCCTGGGGATCTAACTCGGGTCTCCTGACTCGAAATTCCGACCACAGAGCCTCGGCCACTCGGCTATCGTGACTGAAGAAAATCCCATGATTTTACATAATAATCTGAAATATAAAAAGTCAATGATATTTATATATTAAAAATTGTTGATCATTAATCGAAGATAGCGAAATAAATTATATCAAAGAGATAATGTTAAAAATTGTAGAAAAGGGGCTATCTACTGAATTTCTTTCGCCTGTATTTTATCCGTCACCGTAACCTTATAATAAAACGGTTATTACAATCAATTGATCTTATTTATGTCACTTATGTTATAAATGGTTTGATTTAAGTCATCTTCATAAACTTTGTATTATATTAATATAAAAGGGATACTTGCAATTAATAACTTCAATGTACAAGCTATAATATTCTTAAATATTGAATTCGATTTTGCTCGGCATTTTCAAATTCAGATTCAAATACCGGACTAATTTATTTTAGAAATAAAACTTAAAATTTAAATAAATGAACATTACTGAACGTAACGTTCATTTATTTAAATTTTAAGCTGCAGGCTTAAAGTAGTAGCTTTATTTCAAAATATGTAACTAGGTATACCTCCTCAGGTAGTCCTCCCTTGTTGTAGCGACGTCACCCCCAATTTGCAAAACAAATTAACGCTCCTTCGCGACGGTAACTTTACTCGATTTACCCTTTATGCCGGTTATGTAAAGAATACGAAATTAAATAAAAACACAAAAGTAACATAAATTTACATACTTTTACGAATAAGTGGAAAATTCAAATATTCATAATTAAAATGGCCATATTTATTATTAAACCAGTTTTATCAGAAACAGGCCTATTAGAGATTATTACTTTTTTTTCCTACTGGCTATTAGCCAGCTGAAGTATATTTATTTTAAGAAAAAGAAGAAAGTGGATTCTTTTTTTTAAAATTTGTCTGTTAAAAATATAGCTTAAATTATTTATCTTCACTGATTGCGATGGATGCCAAAGAAAAGTATTTTCTCTGAGTCAGTGTACCCTGTATGTATGTTTAGGAAGTAATGTCAAACTGATCAAGTGAGTATGTGAGTCATCCAGTTACCCAATGTTTTGGATACTCTTGTAAACGAGATGATATCAAGTGCGGTGTTTTAGTATTGCACTATTATTATTTTAAATTTTTAGTTACTAATTACTTACGCCAACGGTAGGCTCACCGCCGGTCACGTTAGCGCAAACAAGACTCGGTGGAAAGTCAAAAGGACACCACTGTCAAGACCTTTGCCTACCCCAGTATGTGATATTGTGCAAGACATAAAAATAAAAAAAATACATATTTTATTACTCCGCACCAAGAATCCATATGTACTCGTTTAAATAGCTACTTGATATTACACCCAATATAAATATCAATTTGGATGATATTTTCCAAATAAACTGCTTACATATTAAAGTACATTATATAAAAAACATAAATGACTTTGTGTTATATATCTCGATACAACATGCGTTTCCCAAATCACATCCATTATTACAGTAAACGGGCACACGTCGAAATGAGCATCGGGTTACCTGTTAGTGGTTGTAATAATAAAAGCTAACTAATTACGAACCATGGTCTAGTGTCCATTAACATGAAAATTGAGATTGTGAATGTGGATACAGTTTAACCGTATTACTATGGGAGTAAAAGTACTTATTTATACTTTTCGTGCTTTGACTGCAGTCTAAACATAATTGTAATAAAGAAGTGATTCACATTAAGTTAAAATATCTTGACTGAAAAATGTGAAGCTTCAATAATTGTTACAGTTAAATAATTGTTACTTGACGACCTCCGTGGACGAGTGGCGTACACACCGGTTTTCAAGGTGTCGCCATTTTGAGGACCGGGATTCAAATCCTGGTCGGGTCAATGTAGAAAAGACTGTTTCTACATTTTCTCGAGTCTTGGTGTTTGTGGTACTTTCGTTGTTTCTGATTCTATATTACAAGTGCTTTAGATGCTTACACGTTCTTTTGAGATCAGAGCAATGTTTATGATGTAGTCTCTATCTATGTATGTATATATTATTATTATTTCTTTTTTCTTTTCAAAACTCGATTTTTACAGGTGTGGATCTAAAAGCATGATGGCTAGCGTCCAATATGTAATGAATACGAAATTAAATAAAAACACAAAAGTAACATAAATTTACATACTTTTACGAATAAGTGGAAAATTCAAATATTCATAATTAAAATGGCCATATTTATTATTAAACCAGTTTTATCAGAAACAGGCCTATTAGAGATTATTACTTTTTTTTCCTACTGGCTATTAGCCAGCTGAAGTATATTTATTTTAAGAAAAAGAAGAAAGTGGATTCTTTTTTTTAAAATTTGTCTGTTAAAAATATAGCTTAAATTATTTATCTTCACTGATTGCGATGGATGCCAAAGAAAAGTATTTTCTCTGAGTCAGTGTACCCTGTATGTATGTTTAGGAAGTAATGTCAAACTGATCAAGTGAGTATGTGAGTCATCCAGTTACCCAATGTTTTGGATACTCTTGTAAACGAGATGATATCAAGTGCGGTGTTTTAGTATTGCACTATTATTATTTTAAATTTTTAGTTACTAATTACTTACGCCAACGGTAGGCTCACCGCCGGTCACGTTAGCGCAAACAAGACTCGGTGGAAAGTCAAAAGGACACCACTGTCAAGACCTTTGCCTACCCCAGTATGTGATATTGTGCAAGACATAAAAATAAAAAAAATACATATTTTATTACTCCGCACCAAGAATCCATATGTACTCGTTTAAATAGCTACTTGATATTACACCCAATATAAATATCAATTTGGATGATATTTTCCAAATAAACTGCTTACATATTAAAGTACATTATATAAAAAACATAAATGACTTTGTGTTATATATCTCGATACAACATGCGTTTCCCAAATCACATCCATTATTACAGTAAACGGGCACACGTCGAAATGAGCATCGGGTTACCTGTTAGTGGTTGTAATAATAAAAGCTAACTAATTACGAACCATGGTCTAGTGTCCATTAACATGAAAATTGAGATTGTGAATGTGGATACAGTTTAACCGTATTACTATGGGAGTAAAAGTACTTATTTATACTTTTCGTGCTTTGACTGCAGTCTAAACATAATTGTAATAAAGAAGTGATTCACATTAAGTTAAAATATCTTGACTGAAAAATGTGAAGCTTCAATAATTGTTACAGTTAAATAATTGTTACTTGACGACCTCCGTGGACGAGTGGCGTACACACCGGTTTTCAAGGTGTCGCCAATTTTGAGGACCGGGATTCAAATCCCGGTCGGGTCAATGTAGAAAAGACTGTTTCTACATTTTCTCGAGTCTTGGTGTTTGTGGTACTTTCGTTGTTTCTGATTCTATATTACAAGTGCTTTAGATGCTTACACGTTCTTTGAGATCAGAGCAATGTTTATGATGTAGTCTCTATCTATGTATGTATATATTATTATTATTTCTTTTTTCTTTTCAAAACTCGATTTTTACAGGTGTGGATCTAAAAGCATGATGGCTAGCGTCCAATATGTAAAGAATATGGATATGTCTTATCTGTCTGGAGAACTTGTGTAGTACCGCACGTAATTAAAATTACAGCTTTCTGCATAATGTAAAATGTACATTATTTGAAATCTAAAAGTTTTAAAGCGCGGTGTATGTCTTTGGGTGTAATTCCTGTGTTAAGCACGACCAGCGGCACAACATGTCTGTTTGATAAGTTTCAAATAGTTTTGTGTATGTACCTAATTTTTCTGGTATAGTTTTAGTTCACGATAGCCGAGCGGTTGGGTGGTCGGAATTTCGAGTCAAGAGACCTTAGTTCGATTCCCAGGTGGCAGGCCACCTGTCACGTTGTCCCGAAAATATCTTTGGTGAAAGGTGTGTCGAAGGGACTTAATTGTCTAGACTAGACCTCTATCTACCCTTTTATTGGGAATTGCGTGTAGATATTTATTTATTTTATTTATTACGATTTTCAATATTAAATCTCAACTCTATGCATTGAATATAAATCAAATACACAAAGAATAGATAAGTATGGAAATGTGATCCTTACTTATAACCCCATATCGTCTTGCTATTAGTGTGTGGCACGAATCGTGTTTTCAGTGGAGGACTCCGTGAGAAGCGACATCTGTTACGCTTGATAAAGAAAACTTGCCACACGGTAACACGTCTAAGGTTAGAAATGTTCTGTGCCTCATAATGTCTCTGAAATAAAAAATTAAACATTATTAATATGACGAGTCGAAACACCGAAAAGTCACGATGGCCGAGTGGTTGGGAGGTCGGAATTCGAGTCGAGAGTCCCGAGTTCGATCCCCAGGAGACAGACTCGAACCAATGAGTTTTTCAAAAACTTATGTATGAATTAAATCGTTGGCTTGGACATAAAGTCGGTGACGGGCTCATCACATGTCACTTTGTCCCGAAAATATCTTCGGTGGAAGATAGGTCGAACGAACTTTATTGTTCGGACTCTAGAGGTCTACCTCTGTCTACCCCTGTATTGGGAATCACGAGATATTTTTTTTATTAAGACGATGAAGACTTTGTGTGCAATGATGCTGAATGTAAAAGTAAGTTGTCAAGGTATGTTTTTTGTCATTGAAAAAAAGGAGATAATACTTTAATACCCATTATGTCTATCATATCTTCACACACAATACATGTAGCCAGAGAGAACGGATCGCCAATCGTCATGATTCTCACATACCCCTATCGCTTTACTAAATTACAGGCACATCTAGTATCTGAATTGACGACCTTGACATTTCCCTCTTCAGGCAATTCGCTCACATAGTCGTTCGCTCGTAATTTAGTGTTCCTTCCTCGACCCCTTTTATTGTTAACTTTCGCGACATATTTCCTTCCGCATTCGACATTTACGTTTTCGTCCAACGTGCCCTAACAATCTAGCCCAATCCATATTTAGTGATAAGATCATCTTTCAAACGTGTTATATGTACGCGAATTTCGACGTTTCTATTTCAGTTGGAAAACTTAACACCCCACAATTTACGTTAAGTTATCGCGTTTCTACTGCATTCAGCATGCTTTTAAGCATCTTCTGGCTAAAAATATAAATAAATGATAATATATAAATGATAATATATATTCATGTAATTCCTATGACATATATTGCTCTGATCCTTAAGTAAGCAGCTAAAGCACTTATATTAGGGAATCGGAAACAACGGACGGTACCATCCACCCAGACCCTTGATAAAGTAGACAATGGAGTAGTCTAGATTGATCCGTTCGTGAATCGAACTCGGAACCTCAGAGCTAGCGACATAAAATCCGCTGAGTATCCTACTCGTTCAAATTTATTGTTTTATTATGATACAAAAAATTAAACATTTAAAAATTACAACGTCTCTTTATAGTTTAAAGGAAAGCTTAGACGAAAATCTTTTGTGTTTGAACAACAATTACACGGAACCCAGTTTACTTAGTAATCAACTATTTTTTTTTTATTTATATTAAATTCGTAATGGAAACTACCTACCTAATATTTGACTAACATTTCATGTGAATGCGTTACTAACTGTCTTTATTATTTTACTTAGGCATTATTTTGATGATTCCGCGTCACAGAGCCTAATGTTTGCCAAGAGAAAAGCCTGATTAATAATCACCCTCCTGAATTAATAACAGTGGTAATTGAGATGTTTGCGAAGCTCTCGGGGTCGCGTACCCCTTGTTATTTGAGCAAGGATTCATATTTAGTCATCCGAAATTATGCTGAGACGCGTCCGCCATTTTATTCGGCGCTTTGCCTGTGTGCGTGAACGGATTGTTCGGAGAGTTATGTATGGGTTCCGTTTGTTCATTGTTCAAATGATTGGGGTATGGTATTTGGTTTCCTCCTTATGAAATTATACAATGTTCCACATTTAAATATCATATTTAATCTATGTCAAAGTTGAAGATTTTTTATTCAATTTATGATTCTCTACGGTTATCAACGTCAAAAATTACTATTTTTATTAAAGAAAATAAAATATAATATCTTCACGCAATTCCCAATACATGGGTAGACAGAGGTCAAGTCTAGACAATTAAGTCCCTTTAACCTACCTTCCACCGAAGATATTTTCGGGACAACGTGACAGGTGGTGAGCCCGTCGCCGCCTTTATGTCCAAGCCAACGATGAAATTCTTACATAAGTTTTTGAAAAACTCATTGGTACTGCCACCTGGGGATCGAACTCGGGTCTCTCGACTCGAAATTCCGACCACCCAACAACTCGGCTATCGTGACTTATTTTTATTAAACATGTGTATAAATGGACACCAGAAAGAAAGAAAGAAAACCATTTATTCACGGTCTAGTCACTAATAGATACAAAAACAAAGCAAAAAAATGAAATTACACAGAAAATAAAATAATATTACCCTAAATTAACAAAAATTTTAAAATAATATAAAATTAGTCACAGTATTCGTACTATCTACAGTTACAGCTAATCGAAAAGAAAAGATAGAAGGAACGAAAGGAATTCGTTAAGTCTCAGTGCCACCTATGGTACTGTTATTACCAACTAGTCTAAAGTTATGCTAAGTTTAGAGATATGATTAAATATTTACAATAAAATCGGTAACTTAGAGGATTACTTAAGGGGCGTTGGCGACAACTATCAGGATATTTTTTTAAATTCATTTTTCTTTAAAAACAAAGCTGCATGCCGGCATTATATTATAAAGATATTGGTACGTGATTTCGTATAGGCGTTTTCATTGCTGTAACGTTACTAATATTTAATTGCATATATATGATTACTGATACATGTCGCCAACGCCTACAAAATAGATTTAAAATATTCAATTGATGGATGATGGATGGTGGCTAAGATAATGGTGGAGGTCGCGGATTCAATTTCTAGAATGTTAGTTGATTTTTTTAAATTTCTCTTTTACTTTAAGAAAAAAAAACTCAAAGGCATGTCTTATAGGATTAAAGAATATTTTCACGTTTTTCCCAATATTGGTGTATTGGAAAAAATATATGCTTAAAATTAACAATTTTATTTATTTATTTATTTATTCAACTTTATTGCACCTTATAAAAATATATAGGAACAAAAGGCGGACATAATGCTAAAAGCACTCTCTGCCTGTCAACATTTAGGAGTGGAAAAACATCGAAAGCGGTTACCATAAAAAGGACAAAAATAACAGAAAAGCATAAATATTAAATATAATTAATACGATAATAATAGTAATATATAAATACACGCACATACATACTCACATAAATATACACGTATACATATAAATACACATACATAAATACATACTTGGATTAAATAAATGTGAATAGTGAAGATAGAATATTAGGACAAGATAACTATAATAATGATGACAACTCCTTAATTACTTAACAAGGTTTAAAAAATGAGCTTTAACATTATTTTCAAATGTAAGTTTACTGCAGGGTTGTCTCAAAGATTCAGGCAGTGCATTCCAAAGTCGTGCGGCTTGTACAGTAAACGAAGAAGAAGTGAAACCAGAACGGTGAAGTGGAATGGAGAGAGTAAGAGTCACCGAAGAACGAATAGGTCTATCGTGTGTATCACACAGAAATTGAAACTTTCGTTCCAAATAATCTGGTAGACGGTCGTCGAATAATATAGAAAAAAGTGTAAAGAGTGTCCTGGTGTGTCTTCGTTGTCGAATGGGAAGCCAATTTAGCTGAGATCGGAAAGAAGAAACATGATCAAAATTACGAAGGCAGTAGATGAATCGGACACAGTTATTTACGAGACAATCCAGCTTGTCTAGATGGTTTTCATTAAGTTTACCTAGTTATTATGTTCAGAAGTCTGTAAAAAGTGGAATTGGTAGCATCTAAAAGCGACTATAGCGTGCCACATCACAAAAAAGAACTGCACCATTGAAAGTGAGCGAATCTATCGCAACAAACAAAACACGAATCAAACAAAACGTCCTTCACATTGTAAAGTCAAATCACAATTCATGTACATACCATTTCACGAAACAAAACTACATAGCACTCGACGTCAAGTTAAAAAAGATGCTTATAGGGCTGTCATTTTAAAAAAAGTAGAACCGCATTATTATCCACTCACCACCCCTACTTACCACGTACTATTCTATACGAAAGAGGCGGTAAAAAATTTAATACACCCACTTTTAATTCAGTATTTCTGAACGACAGTTGACACAATGGATGGATTATTAAAGGGGTAACAAAGGGCTGCGACAGGCGAAGGGTTAATTGGTATGGGTGCGCAAGGGTGTATAGTATACGTGTACACGCTATGTTGTATAGTACTGCGAGACAGATATATTAATAATGGAGCAATTTCTTTTTAAGTTGTTTTAAAGAAATTTTTATGGGATTAGGGCTAATTATGAGGTTAACAGTATAACTCATAGTGAATAGCTACTGCATTCCAAACCACAACAAAAATAGCCCATTAATAACTCATAAACTAGCTTTTATACATCTAAAACTGTAATAAAACAGTTGTTACACTGCTATTTTACGATAAAAATGCATAATACATTCATAAATACATACATAGATGTGGACAACATCACATTCATTGCTCCGATCTTAAAGTAAGCAGCTAAAACATTTGTTACGGAATAGAAAACAACGAAGGCACAACAAACACCTAAACCCGAAAAAAAAATCTTTTTTCAACATTGAGCCGATCAAGAATCGAACTCGAGACTTAAGAAACAGCTGAATACGCCACTCGTACACGAAGGTGGTCAATAATAGTGTGAAACAAACCTAGACGGCTTCTGGGTAGAGAAGGAATCTCTCATCTTGAACTTAAAATATATATCGAATGCTATTTTGTTACATTTTGGTGGTATTGGTGGCAAGTTTTTCCATTAAAGATAAAGTTGAAAAGAGCTTGCCCTCTTGCACTCTACAATAAAGAGAGACGAAAAAGGTATAAATTAATTACGATCAATGAAGCATTCAAGCCTAGTCCTGAGGGGTGTCAACGAATCCATAACCCTATATGAATAAATAATAATAAATAAATAAAAATAAATATCTTTACGCAATTCCCTATACAGGGGTAGACAGAGGTCTAGTCTAGACAATTAAGTCCCTTCGACCCAGCTTCCACCGAAGATATTTTCGGGACAACGTGACAGGTGGTGAGCCCGTCGCCGTCTTTATGTCTAAGCCCACGATATAATTCGTACATAAGTTTTTGAAAACAAAAATAATATAATATAATAAATATTATAATAAATAATAATGATACATACATACATACATAGACTGGAAAAACATCAAAAGTCTTGCTCTGATCCCCAAGGTAACTAGTTAAAGCAGTTGTGTTATGGTATCAGAAACAACGGAGATACCAAAAACATCCAGCCACGAGATAACGGAGAAGAAGTAGCATTCTATATTAACCTGTCCGGGAATCGAATCGAAGACCTCAGAGCGACATAGTCACCGCACGTGTACAGAGGTCGTCAAGGAGTAAATTTATTTTCCATCGGCAGCAATTGCCACTTATTAGTAGAAAAGAGACTGCATGCTGGTTTTATTCCTGCTGATGAATTATATATTCAAATTATAAACAATACCAATATAACATCAAATTATAATAATATAACTCCAATTTTTATACATATTCCTTTGTTGTCCATGCAGTCAGATTGTGGGATTAACTGCCACCTAACCTAAGAGATTCTGGAAGTCTTCTGTCCTTTAAGGAACGCGTCAAGAATACTAATTGGCACTATTTTAAATAAAATAAATATCTTCACGCAATTCCCAATACAGGGGTAGACAGAGATCTAGTTTAGACAATTAAGTCCCTTCGACCCAGCTTCCACCGAAGATATTTTCAGGACAACGTGACAGGTGGTGAGCCCGTCTCCATCATTATCTCCAAGCCAACGATATAATTTATTCATAAGTTTTTGAAAACAAAAATAATATAATATAATAAATATTATAATAAATAATATATTATAATAAATAATAATAAATAAATAAATAAATATCTTCACGCAATTCCCAATACAGGGGTAGACAGAGATCTAGTTTAGACAATTAAGTCCCTTCGACCCAGCTTCCACCGAAGATATTTTCAGGACAACGTGACAGGTGGTGAGCCCGTCGCCGTCTTTATGTCTAAGCCAACGATATAATTTATTCATAAGTTTTTGAAAACAAAAATAATATAATATAATAAATATTATAATAAATAATATATTATAATAAATAATAATAAATAAATAAATAAATATCTTCACGCAATTCCCAATACAGGGGTAGACAGAGATCTAGTTTAGACAATTAAGTCCCTTCGACCCAGCTTCCACCGAAGATATTTTCGGGACAACGTGACAGGTGGTGAGCCCGTCGCCGTCTTTATGTCTAAGCCAACGATATAATTCGTACATAAGTTTTTGAAAACAAAAATAATATAATATAATAAATAATAATAAATAAATAAATAAATATCTACACGCAGTTCCCATTACAGGAGTAGACAGAGATCTAGTTTAGACAATTAAGTCCCTTCGACCCACCTTCCACCGAAGATATTTTCAGGACAACGTGACAGGTGGTGAGCCCGTCTCCATCATTATCTCCAAGCCAACGATATAATTTATTCATAAGTTTTTGAAAACAAAAATAATATAATATAATAAATAATATATTATAATAAATAATATATTATAATAAATAATAATAAATAAAATAAAATAAAATAAATATCTACACGCAGTTCCCATTACAGGAGTAGACAGAGATCTAGTTTAGACAATTAAGTCCCTTCGACCCACCTTCCACCGAAGATATTTTCGGGACAACGTGACAGGTGGTGAGCCCGTCTCCATCATTATCTCCAAGCCAACGATATAATTCGTACATAAGTTTTTGAAAACAAAAATAATATAATATAATAAATATTATAATAAATAATAATGATACATACATACATACATAGACTGGAAAAACATCAAAAGTCTTGCTCTGATCCCCAAGGTAACTAGTTAAAGCAGTTGTGTTATGGTATCAGAAACAACGGAGATACCAAAAACATCCAGCCACGAGATAACGGAGAAGAAGTAGCATTCTATATTAACCTGTCCGGGAATCGAATCGAAGACCTCAGAGCGACATAGTCACCGCACGTGTACAGAGGTCGTCAAGGAGTAAATTTATTTTCCATCGGCAGCAATTGCCACTTATTAGTAGAAAAGAGACTGCATGCTGGTTTTATTCCTGCTGATGAATTATATATTCAAATTATAAACAATACCAATATAACATCAAATTATAATAATATAACTCCAATTTTTATACATATTCCTTTGTTGTCCATGCAGTCAGATTGTGGGATTAACTGCCACCTAACCTAAGAGATTCTGGAAGTCTTCTGTCCTTTAAGGAACGCGTCAAAGAATACTAATTGGCACTATTTTAAATAAAATAAAATAAATATCTACACGCAATTCCCATTACAAGAGTAGACAGAGATCTAGTTTAGACAATTAAGTCCCTTTGACCGACCTTCCACCGAAGATATTTTCGGGACAACGTGACAGGTGGTGAGCCCGTCTCCATCATTATCTCCAAGCCAACTATATAATTTATTCATAAGTTTTTGAAAAACCATTGGTACGAGCCTGCCACCTAGGGATCGAACTCGGTTCTCTTGACTCGATATTACGACCACCCAACCAAATTATAATAACTGTAACTTATATTAAGATAAATTTAACTTCAAAACATGTGTTTCGTTGACCATCCATGGCGCATGCTTATGCGTGACTCTAATTCTCTCTCTTTACTGGATAATGAATAAAATGTAACAAATTATAACGTTCACGCACATTGCGGTTTGCGATTTGCAATTTGTGGTTTGAATTCGGTGATCGTTGCGACATTTGGTGCGTGGTGTTGTCGTTTGTCGGCGCCATGTTGCCGCCATGCGACAAATGCCAAAAATCATAAAAAATGCATGCATTTAGACATTGTGTACATAATATAACAATTTCAAGACCTCATAGATTTTTGAAAAGTATTGTTAGTTTTCGTGTAATATTCGTTTATTCACATGACTTGGTCAATTCGTCTATTTCACTTGGAAAGAGCTGTTTAGGGTTTATAGCTTCATGGATCACTTCGAATCAATTGCAATACAGTAATAGAGTACGTTCAAAAATAACGTTTGCTAGGTTGCATATATTTGTGCTTGTTTTGTATAGTAGTAGCGAGCCATGTCGCTAATAGCGCAGCTTGTAATTCTAGTCTAGGTATTGATATCGGGCGTAATAAGCTAAATCTGTGTAAATAATAACAAGTGTAAAATAAATATCTTCACGCAATTCCCAATACAGGGGTAGACAGAAGTTTAGTCTAGACAATTAAGTCCTTTCGACCCACCTTACACCGAAGATATTTTCGGGACAACGTGACAGGTGATGAGCCCGTCGCCGTCTTAATGTCCGAACTAACGATAAAATTCGTACATAAGTTTTTGAAAAGCCATTGGTACGAGCCTGCCACCTGAGGATCAAATTGGGGTCTCGTGACTCGAAATTCCGACCACCCAACCACTGGGCTATCGTGACTTTTGCAAAATATGTGCATTTATTTATCTACAATACACATAACCAATTATAATAATTAATTTTAGTTGTCTTTTACTTTTATTTTTGATTGTAATGTATTAAATTGACGTACCTTAATCGAAATTTTGTATATCATGTTAAGGATTGTTTACTATAAGGCCCGTGTATTAGGTCGAGTACAGACTATATGCAACCATAAATAACGAGAAAATTAAAAGGTGCGCATCGCTTACATTAAACAATTACTCATAGGGTTGAAACATATGGAAAACATCGTCAATAAAACGATTTCCGGATTTTATCGCGGATTTTAATTAGTAATTAGGAGAATACTTCTCTCGTGACCACGGAGGCTGTAAAGCATCCGAAACATCGGAAAGTAAAAATACTTTGTTAAAAACTAATTAAAAAACGCGATAAAATGTGTAGCATTTGTGTCAATACAAGAAATCATTATATCCAAAACTTGTTAACATATGACGTCATCATGATAGAGTGGCCGACATGTTTGTTCAAAGTAATTACTATTGGTTAAATTTATTTCTTAATTTTTTTTATAATAAATAAAAAAAATATATAAAAAATATCTTCACGCAAGTCCCAATACAGGGGTAGACAGAGGTCAAGTCAAGACAATTAAGTCCCTTCGACCCACCTTCCACCGAAGATATTTTCGCGACAACGTGACAGGTGGTGAACCCGTCGCCGCCTTTATGTCCAAGCCAACGATGTAATTCGTACATAGGTTTTAGAAAAACCCATTGGTACGAGCCCGCCACCTGGGGATCGAACTCGTGTCTACTGACTCGAAATTCCGACCACCCAACCACTTGGCTATCGTAATTTTTTTTTTAATTCTCTTTTTATGCTTCTCAATGTAACAAACTTGAAAATTAAAAAAAGGATTGGCAAACTAAACGTTAAGTTTATAAGTAGGTTAATCTTAAATACATAAATTACCACTAGTAAAATTCCAATGCGGAACAGGCTCTCTCCCATAAGGGAAGGTTTATCATAATCCCCAAATTCAGGTCATCGGATAGGGGCAGCAGCGTTTGTGGTGCGATAGCCCATTCACGCGCCACGCATGATGATTATGGAGAATATTCATCAAGGAAGAAGTCTTACTCTTGACATGAACTTTAATTGACATTTATTTTTATATGTATGTTGTATAAGGTGTCTTCGATTTCATCAGTTTATTTACAGAAAAAAAACATTAAAATTCCCAATATTTATAATTTAAAAGTAAAATAATCATGAAACGATCCACTCTTTGCAGCATGAACTCTACCTAAGAATCTTTTCGGTAACCTTTGACTAAGAATAGCATATAAATCAGCAACTACGACCAGTCACGGGGAGAACTTTATTTATATAAATTATTTTCACGGTTGCAGTTACTGCCATCCCTGTACAGAGACGAACAATTTTCCCATGAAATTTGCATAATTACAGCCACAACAGGTGACAGCCTCAGGCGTCGCCCTCTGTGGCGCAATAGCAACAATTACCCACACTTTTTTCATACAGTTTACTTGTTCAATTAATGGAACGATTAATGTTCTCGCCTTCGCCACACGCGTAGATCACGCTTATGTTTTGCAAACTTTATTTTCTTATTTAACAACAAATAAGCAAATAATTACTTTCTTGGAAAAATATTTTACTTTGTAATGTAAGTGAAATATTTAAATAAAAACGAATTACTGATGTGGTTGAAGGCGTTGGACAGACTTTCGTAATTGAATATAATTGTATCGTCATATGTTATTCTTGCTGTTTATACTCTTTGGAGGCGGTTCAATAAAAAAAATAGTTTTTTTTTCAGAAAACCATTGGGCGCGTCACAACGACACTTAATTGAACATCACTAACATAAGAGCCCGTCCACACTCGCGGCTGGCACGAGCGGTGCGACAACGGCGCAGGTAATTAATCAAACTGTCGCGCGTCAACCCTGTCGCTTTGTCGTCTAAATTGCTTTATCGCAGCTCAAATTGTTGTCAGGGGCATTTTCCGGTGCGTTAAAAGTTTCCGGAAACGTGTAAAGAATTATTACTAATTTTATTAAGGAGGTGAATTGGAACACCACAGTATGTAGTAATGACAAAGTCCTCTATGTTGAATTGAAAAACTGAATTGGCGATAGCTTTATTTCTAGACTGAAAACACCACCAACTAGATACTTCAACAGGCCGTTCAGTGTGTTATTTAAAATATAATGTCTCAATTCTGTCACAGGAGCTATGCGGAGTTTGCCGGTTTGCAGAAGCTACAATCTTCCTCTAGTTTTCCATGTAAACCTGTTGGAAGCTTTTGTATGATATTACTTTGGCCTGTCTTTAATTTATCGTATTATTTATTTTTAAACACTTTTATGCAAATAGTAATATAAATTAAATGAAAACTGTAAAACTAGGTAGTTAATGAAAATCAAGTGTACCTGCTCATAGACCCTATGATTTGAGATTGTGATTGTAAGTGGGTGTAGTACCTGAATACCAGCACACAATCCTAAAGGCGGAAACTCTATCTCGACAGATGCGTTGGTACTCTTAAAGATCAAGCTCTTTGATCTCTTATCTTACAAAACGGAACATAAATGTCGTCATTCTGCTATTTAATACCAAAGTACAGAAATATTCTACCGTAAGAATAAACCCAGTTTATATAAAAAGTTTCTAAGATTGGAAGTAATTTTGAATTTCATTATTGACCATAATTAAAAATTAGCTAAAGGTATAGGGATCTCTGAACTAAACAACCCGGGCATTATCACCCCTAACGACGAAGGTGAAATGTCTCATCGCTTGCTATATTTTTCTAGATAATTAATAGTCACAATAGCCGAGTTGTTGGGTGGTCGGAATTTCGAATCGAGAGACCCGAGTTCGATCCCCAGGTGGCAGGCTCGTGCCAATGGGTTTTTCAAAAAACTTACGTACGAATTATGGCGACAAGCACATCACATGTCACGTTGTCCCGAAAATATCTTCGGTGGAAGGTGGGTCGAAGGGACTTAATTGTCTAGACTTGACCTCTGTCTACCCCTGCATTGGCAATTGCGTGAAGACATTTATATTTTTTTTATTTTAATAATAATATAGTGGTAAAGCCACGCATCAGCTTTTGTTGTTGCATGAATGGGCCAGCTCGACCGGGGAAGTACCACGACCTCACAGAATACCGGCTTGAAGTAGAAGTCTAACAAACTTCTGCGTTTTGTCGGGTGAGTGCAGGTAACCGGAGGCCCACACACCTCCTCCCCCAATTCTGGGGGGGGGGGGAACTCTAAGGGAGGCAACACATCTGCTATGCCTCTGGTATTGCGGGTGTTCATGGGCGGCGGTAATCACTTATCATCACGTGAGCCGCCTGCTCGTTAGCCTCCCATTTCTATAAAAAAAAAATTATAGAAGAAAATTATTCAGCGGCCGTGTGAAGCCCGCGAAACCTGTACTGGTGTACGTGTACGTGCACCGCCACGCTATTCCAGTACAGGTTTCTCTTCTCTAATCTCTCACATATATTATTTCAGAGAACCTTAAAGCCTTTGTCCAAAAGTGGTATAGGCTGATTTTACTTTACAACTACATTTGGCATCATTAATAAATTGTTTACTGTTCAACTATCATCACGTGAGCCTCCTGCTCGTTTGCCTCCCTTTTCTTTGAAAAAATACTTTATTGTACACCAATGAAGGAACAATACAAAAAGAAAAAGAAAAAAATATATAAATCAAATATTGGATAACAAAAGGCGACCTTATTGCTACATAGCAGAGATATCTGAACACTATCTGTTGCTGCTATCTGCTGTATACCTTTCAAATGAAAACGTAGCTAAATATAAATATACTGCAAATCGGTGGCAGCAATAGATTCTATCTACTTAGGCTTATCTTTAAAAGAAAATGATTTTGGCGTATTTCATATAAAATAAAAAATAAATTTCATACGTGCCTGCCACCTGGGGATCGAACTCGAGTCTCTTGACTCAAAACTCCGACCACCCAACCACTCGGTTATCGTGACTCTTATTATCATATTACATCGTGACTCTTATTTCATACAGTTAGAAAATTTCCTCAAATTCCCTGTATTAGTCCGCCATTTTGATATCTTCCGCTTGAAAGCTTCAGCAATTTAATAGTTCCCCTTTCGAGAACTCGATTGAAGCAAATGAAAAGGGAAAAAGAAGTGAGCGCAAAACTACTGGCTTCATTAGCGGGGTCGATGTGAATTATTAGAATACAGATGAACTGGATAGGACAAGGTAACTTAATTAAAGAATACACTTGTAGGTAATATACTCGTTAGTAAAGACTATAAATTTCGACTATGTTTACAAATAGAAGTCACGTTAGCCGAGTGGTTGGGAGGTCTTAATTTCGAGTCAAGAGACCCGAGTCGACCCCCAGATGGCAGGCTCTTACCAATAGGTTTTTCAAAAACTTGTGTACAAAACATATCGTTGGCTTGTACATAAAGACAGCGACTGGCTCACCACCTGTCACGTTGTCTAAGGTGGGTTGAAGGGACTTGATACATTTATACATACATAAATTCATTCACACTTCGTCCTTCTGGTTATAAACCTCTCCCAGAAGGAGGTTCTAGCGGATTGGCGATTGCAGTATCACCAGACACCTCCCACTTTAAATGCTGCCTTCACCAGTTTCAGTCTTGGTCTGGTACTTTTCAAGATGGTTATATCGCTATTGGCATTTTGAAAAGTTCTTTTGTCTCTCGATTGCTAGGGGCTAAACTCAGCTACGTAGATCCCACTGGAAGTCCTAAGAAAATAAAAAACGGCTCAATGTAGAAAGCTACGAATAATGTATCTTTACATTCAATGGAAACTCTTAAAGGTTTTTTTTATTTGGCATTTCCAAACGTCTTTTTATATAATTTAGTATTGTGACGTCAAATAAATATCTTTACTTTCTTTTCTTTTTCTCTACTCATTGCATTTTTAGGGCTCATAAAGCGAATACTTTGAAGTTTAGTATCGGTTTTTAGGAATAAATGATTCATTCAAATCAAATTTTCAATTTTTCATTTCGCGGAGTGCCTTAAGACGATGTCGAAGGAAGATCCAGCTTCGAAATATGCTGTCGAAAGTTTTCCTTGACAACAGGCAAACATCAGTTATTACCAGTCCGCAGTCTTTCTGCAGCCGAACTGTCCTTCCATCTTCCAGTACAACTAAGGAAAATTTACCTTTCCGATTAAAGAAAGAGGCAGTTTTTTCCTTAAAAATAAATAAATAAATATCTTCACGCAATTCCCAATACAGGGGTAGACAGAGGTCTAGTCTAGACAATTAAGTCCCTTTGACCCACCTTCCACCGAAGATATTTTCGGGACAACGCGACAGGTGATGAGCCCGTCGCCGTCTTAATGTCCAAGCCAACGATATAATTCGTACATAAGTTTTTGAAAAACTCATTGGTACGAACCTGCCACCTGGGGATCGAACTCGGGTCTCTTGACTCGAAATTCCGACCACCGAACCATTCGGCTATCGTGACTTTCGTTTTTTTTCCTTGACTTCTACTTTCTTTTTATTTGGCCGCCTTTCTAAAGGCAACACCCATTGTACAGACGGTGTTTTGGTTTATTGAAGAATGTAATATCCACTAATTAATATTAGGATATCAAAGGGTTCTCTTATTCAAATTAAAAAGTTTGGCGTCGTTTCTAACTGGCCAGTTTTAAAAACTTTTAATATCATCTAGGCTTTTTTAGCGACTTTACATCCTTGTTTTGAGACCACATTGATTTTTCGGGCTCTAGCGCTATAGAGGATTACTAACCTCGTTAAAATTTATTTCGTAAAATTTTTAATTTTTCTCTAAACGGAGAAGCTTAATAGTCTTATATTTAAAAACAGAAGTGCTAGGATATAAGAAGATATATGTGTGTTGACTCGCTAGTGACTTGACAGAATATTCTTTATTCTTTACAGCCTGATACCGCTCTTACGAATTTCCGCGTATGCCACTACAGAATATGATATACCTATCTTTTAAGGAAATTTTCCCACAATCGCCACGCTGGTTAGCTGATTGGTAATCATCACCGAATTCCATAATTTCTTTTTCTTCAGTCTGGTCATTTTTGCAAATGGGTTACCTATACCCCTATATGTAGCCATACTATTTTTAAAGTATTAGTTAACACACTAGCGTGAAAAAATCTTATGCCGATACTATGCGGCATATTACTTTTTCGCTATTCTGTAAATGTCCACAGGTGGGCATTTTTTTTGTTTTGCTACTTAACGTTTGTATTGAAATTTGTGAAAATAACTACTCTCTTTTCCCATGTGTTTTGGACAGGCGACTTTGAAAAAACCTTTGAGAATCTTGGAATAAGCCGCGAGATTGTCAATTTTATTGACAAGACTTGCGTTTATTACATCGTCCTTAAGAGAGAGGCCTGAGAGTGGTTGACCTTACACACTTACACTCTTATACTATAATATGCCAAATAAGAAAATAAATGTAAGGGTAGACAGAGGTTAAACACTGCTAATGGCTGTGCAAATTTTAAACGTATACTTTCGAAATTTCCTTTGAATTCTCAATTTTCATTCGATATGAAAAGTGTAAAATATGGGTAATCAAAACAGGGGTAGACAGAAGACGTGACAATTAAGTCCTTCCGACCCACCACGTAACAGGTGGTAAAACCGTTGCCGTCTTTATGTCCAATTCAACAATATTACCCATTGGTACGATCCTTGGGGATCGAATTCGGGGTCTAATACTACATACCTTATTATACGCAGTTGTTGTACTATATTAATAAATAATACATATATAGTTAGTGACAACATCACATACATTGCTCTGATACCAAAGTAAGTAGCTAAAGCACGCGTGTTACTGAATCGGAAATTACGAAGGTATCACAAACCAGCCAGACCCAGTATAAGCAGAAGAAGTGGTTTTCTACTTTGACCCGTCCGGAAATCGAACCGGGAATCTCAGAGCTGGCAACTCGTCGAAAACCGGTGTGCACGCCATTCGTCGGAGTAGAAAGGAAGGAATCCCAGTCAACTTATAAAATTAATGACTTAAATTCCTCTTGTTTAAAAATAAATTTCTTTAAGGATTATGTTTCTCTCTTAAAAAATAAAAATAAGATACACAAATACATGTATAGCAGCCTCTAAAAGTCCACTACAAGACATATGCCTCTCCGTAGGTAAGGGAAGGTTTGCCATAATCACCTTGCTTGACAAGCGGATTGGCGATCGCAGTACCAGGCACCTCACACAATAGATGCAGTCGCCCGTCACCTATCTGTTAAATCCTTTTTGTTTTTCGCGATGGTTTTACCGCCATCTCTAAAAACTATAAATATCATCATTCTTGATGATATTAAACGTTTTTAGAAATGATATTTTCAACGCTTTTTTTGAGTATAGTATATAGTTAACAAAAATCAGAATTGGATATTGCTGTACCAAATAATACATAAATCTGTATGTAAAATATACAAGAAAAAATAATCTACAGTAAAGATACCATGTAAGTTATAAAAAAAGGTCCACACCACCGGACCGTTGCATTTAGGCGTGTTTCGAGATTCGCGATAACCGATTGAATCGCTCAGATGAAATCGATAAACAAGTTGATTCGATTCCGATTCTTGGAATTCGTCGGCTTCCACGTTGCACCGTGCTACAGTTATCGGGCATCGTGTTGACAGTTACGAGAAATATTCCATGCAATAAGCATAACATTGAGATGGGAAATGCCTTTAAATTGACTTTTTAATTGATTTTACTTCTCCGGCCGGTGTTATCGATATTGAGTGAAATCCTCTCGACTCACATTTGACTGACGCTTATTTGCGGATAAGGTTGACAGGTCGCCGTCTTAGTGTCCAAGCCAACGGTACAATTTACTTTCATATATATATATATATATATATATATATATATATATATATATATATATATATATATATATATATATATATATATATATATATATATATTTATATATATATATATATATATATATATATATATAATTACATAAATATATATTCATATGCTTAACTCCAGTGGGCAAGCATTCATATTCATCACACAAATGTTGGATCACTACCAAATCAGCCATTGGGTCGTCAATCAATTATTATCTCAGAATTATATCTTTTGCGCGATACTGAGGTTCCACTTGGCCGAAGTTACGGGAAGTCATGCGTCGAGAGGAGCCATTCTCTCCCGAGACGGGACAGCGGCCAGTGCGGTTGGAGTCGTGACTGTGTGCGAGAGTGTTCCCGTGGCCCTGGCAATATGCGGCGAAGGCGATAAACCGTGAGGTTTTAGTCGGTGCAAAAATAAAAAAGTTCGACCCCACGGATAACAAATAGTTGAACAGTAAACAATTTATTAATGATGCCAAATGTAGTTGTAAAGTAAAATCAGCCTATACCACTTTTGGACAAAGGCTTTAAGGTTCTCTGAAATAATATATGTGAGAGATTAGAGAAGAGAAACCTGTACTGGAATAGCGTGGCGGTGTACGTACACGTACACCAGTACAGGTTTCGCGGGCTTCACACGGCCGCTGAATAATTTTCTTCTATAATTTTTTTTTTATAGAAATGGGAGGCTAACGAGCAGGCGGCTCACGTGATGATAAGTGATTACCGCCGCCCATGAACACCCGCAACACCAGAGGTATACAGATGCATTGCCGGCCTTAGAGTGCCCCCCCCCCCCTAGAATTGGGGGAGAGGGGCGTTTGGGCCTCCGGTTACCTGCACTCACCAGACGAAACGCAGAAGTTTGTTAGACTTCTACTTCACGCCGGTATTCTGTGAGGTCGTGGTACTTCCCCGGCTGAGGCAGCCCATTCATGCAACAACAAAAGCTGTTGCGTGGCTCTACCACTGTGAACTCTATCTGAGACTGTCACGATAGCCGAGTGGTTGGGTGATCGGTATTCGAGTCATGAGACCCAACTTCGAGCCCTAGATGGAAGGGTCGAACCAAACAGTTTTTTCAAACCTATTTTATATTACTTCTCTACCGTGGATCTCGCTGGTTCGAGTCCCGGCCATGATCATTGACTTTAAAATTAATAAATTTATCAGTAAAAAATTAAAGTATAACTAATATATCCCATGACATCAATCAAACATAAATGGAGGACATTGTAAAAACTCCTTTCAATGATTTCAAATGTTATTAATCCCACCGCTTAAATACTTATTATACGTCCCTATCACGACGCACATGGCAACATTACATACATCTGTCAGGCGCGCCCGCCGCGATTTAAAAAAAGAACTTGCAGCTTACAATACGTTCCGTTGATACACATTTGAAACATTGTCCAGTATACCTTGGACCTATGCTTAAAGGATTTTTGTGGAACCTTGGGGTTTTATTACTATGGTCTCTCGGCTGGCGCGTCGGCAGCGCCGCGGGCGGCAGATGACCGCAACATGATTTATGTTGAGTTACACTCGATGTAGGGTTGTGATTGAAAAGTCATTAGGGAGAGATGCAGTTGATGATATTTATTCGTTTTTTTTATTTAGGCTTCTATATCTGCATACTTAGTTACAAAATTATGTAATTTCCCGAGAGTCCCGACAAGGTACCAGGAAGAAACTAGGAATCTGATAGGCTTTTTAACTTTAGCAGGTCTATGATTTTTATGATATTTTTGTTAACCGTTTTTTTACCATATAGAGACGCGGGATATACATTTGAAGTTACTATTATTTTGTTACGAAAAAGTTTTTGTAGTGTTCATAACTTTCGTTTTAAGAAACCCATAAGGGAGGAGTGTCAAATTTTCGCGAAGTTTTTTCAATATTAAGGTTGACAATAATGGTTTCACAGAAAATTATTTCGGACAACGTGGCAGGTGGAGAGCTTATCGAAGTCTTAGTGTACAACCTAACGACACAATATACTTACTATATTCAGGATTAAGCGCAAGAGGTACCTATGTAAGGATCGTGACACTTTTGGGATCTGTTCTCAATGTCTGTCCCGCCAGGAACTGTATGTGAAAATAAATAAATATTACTTAGATAAATATTCATATAACCATCTATAACTCAAGTACAAACATTCATATTCATCACAAAAATATTTTTCCATAGCGTTATTCGATCTCGCAACCCTTAGCTTCGAAATCAGGGTCCCTACCAACTAAGCTAGACAAATCACTGCAATTAATTTGAACTTAAGACTATTTCATAGCATTGTTATACTCTCACATAACAATTGACAACCCTAAAGCAAGCGCATTTACATTCATAAATGTGATCCGTGTAATTATGCGCCTTGTTTCGGCCACGGGCGGTTTTGTGTCCCTTGCTGGCTTTACCGAGTCCACCTTAGACTTCTGTGTTACGGAAAAAATGCAACTTAATATAATTATACATTTTGTTTTTAATTTTCATACATGTTCCAACAGTAGGAATTGCCCGGGTTACGATTTAAAAGAAAATATTTTATTACGATTTGCAAATTATATGAAAATGTATAAGTTCAATAACAGCGCCATCTATTGCGATTTAATGGATTTAATACAAAATTATCTTCTATTCTGGAATACTTCGTAATTTCTTGAATGTGCGTTATTTCATCGCATCTTATTCTATATTAATTAAAAAAAAATAAAAAAAAATATCTTCACGCCATTACCAATACAGGGTTAAACAAAGGTCTAGTCTATACAATTACCACCGAAGATATTTTCTGGACAAGGTGACATTGGTGAGCCCGTCGCCTTCTTTGTGGCCAAGCCACTTAAGTCCTACTTAAGTTTTTAAAAAAACCCTTTGGTAACAGTCTACCACCTGGGACCGAACTCAGGTTTCTTGACTCGAATTCCGATCACCCAACGGCACGGCTATCGTGATTTATGGACTTTAAAATCTAAAAAAATAATTTCCATTTCTAACTAGACAATGGCGCTTATGTAATCGTTAATAAAATCACATGACTTATTTTAGCATTTAATTACGTTTTATAAATAAAAAGCTAATTATATGTTCTGTGATGTTTTATAATTTTTTAAAAGTAATTTTGTGTTACTAACTTACAACTTATGAATAATTATATCAAATAGGTAATGCAGGTTCTAAGCTTCATTCTTAAGTGTCATCACACCATCTTGGAGCGAGTCGATTTATCTAAGGCTAAAATCTCATAAATCTTACGGATATAAACAACAAGACATCGATTTCGAGACGCAATCAATAATTTATCGGCCACCATAAAAGGTGCATCAATAAGGGAACCAATTTCATCCCATATTGTTTGACAAAAATTCGATTATTATATTGATGACAAAACGAAACAAAAAAGAATACAATGTGAAACATAATGCGTTGATAGGAGCGCATCCCTTGATTAAATGAGGATATAACGGAACGTTTCCAAACATGTTCCAAACTTAAATAAACTTTTTTCTGGCGCTCCGTTTGAAAAAAGAATCATTCTCGTTTATTTTCCTGCACGCCGCGATGAACGAGGCGTGACATTCGAAATACAGTGTTGTCAGCGTGTAAAAAATGGAACAAAATAGGGAATAGTGTTGTTGTCGCTATATTAATGCATCTAACGGACCCTTTGTCGTTGGGGCACAAGTTGTTCACATCATCGTTACACTATTGAAATGAATAGATTAATGACATTGCATTAAACATCATTGTCATTGAATATCGGTGACTTTTATTCGTTTTTAATGATATCGCTACTTTATATGTGCTAAATGTTTTACTGCATATCATTACGACTGCATTTTCATAATACAATTTTTAATTTGTGAAATATACATTTTATCTTGCTACCCCTTTCTCTTTATTCTTCTGGTTAAATATGTGCGTCTGAGAAAATAAAACAAACGTAAGGCCATTTGAAGTCTACCAAACTACCATGCATCAGTACGGTTGAACTTCTTCAGCCCAGCCGTGGCATTAAGCGTTAGGGTATCATTAATTTATACATAGTTAATCAGTTTTCCTTTTTCTATTTCCTAGGTACCACATTACTTTTGCTTCACTACTCAATACCCGTTATTATATGGCCTAGTTATTATATACAAAGGGACGGTCTTGTGGACAGACAATACACTTAATAAAAATAATAAATAAATCTCTTCACACAAGTCCCAATACAGGGGTAGACAGAGGTCAAGTCTAGACAATTATGTTCTTTTGACCCACCTTCCACCGAATATATTTTCGGCGCCAGGTGACAGGTAGTGAGCTAACGATATAATTCGTACACAAGTTTTTTGAAAAACCCTTTGGTGCCAGCCTGGGGTTCGAACTCGGGTCTCTTGACTCGAAATTCCGACCACCCAACTACTCGGCTATCGTGACTTATAATAAATACACTTAAGTTATCTTATTCTAGATTTGTTACTTATTCCACCCAATTTACTTCTAAAAATATCCTCATGGCATTCCCAATACGGGGGTGGACAGAGTTCTAGACAATAAGTCCTTTCGACACACCGACGTAATTTTTTAGGAAAAAGTGTCAGGGGGCGAGCCCGTCGCCAATTCATTTATAAATTATTATCGATTTACTTATAATTACTATTCAATAATTTTATGTTTGATAATACATAGTAAATCATTCACGCTTATTATCATAACATTTAAAATTTTAATGGTACAAAAACAATTTCCCTCCCGTCGTAAATTATGTATAGACCTGTATTTTAAGCAACAGTTGGTATTAGATATTGAATATTTCTCCTAGCTTTACCGTCCGACATATTAAGCTCGTTTACATCCCTTAAACTGGGGTTATACTTGACATTGCCTCATGAGGTCAAAATGATTTACTGCATCGTACCAACGTGTTCCGTTCAGGTGTCGAGCGCATCTGCTTATTTTTAACAACGCATTGTTCTCAGCGGCCGTCTTTTGTATATAATACATTAGTTATTACATATTTTACTATTGTTTAGTATTATTGAAGTATGAAGCACTTAGTATTATTTGTGAGTATTAAAAAATTTAATTGAAAATGATATTGCGATGGCAGTCGAGTTGGATTCCATGAAACTTATTAGTTTTTGAAAAGTTGTGTATTTAAATAAAGTTTGTTTAGGATAAATATTTAAGATAATTAGGATGACAAATATTAACGACCTCTGTGGATGAGTGGTGTAGTCACCAGTTTTACTTGATGACCGGTCGCGTCAATATAGAAAACACTTTCTTTATCTATAATTTCTAGGATCTGAATGTTTCTGGTACTTTCGTTGTTTCAGATTTTATAATACATGTGCTTAAGCTGCTTACTTTGGTATCAATGTACGTGATGTTGTCCCTATCTATAAATAAATATCTACACGCAATTCCCAATACACGGGTACACAGAGGTCTAGTCTAGACAATTAAGTCACTTCGACCCACCTTCCACGCAAGATATTTTCGGGACTACGCGACAGGTGGTGAGCCCGTCGCCGTCTTTATGTGCAATCCAACGATACAATTTGTAAATAAGTTTTTGAAAAACCCAGTGGTACGAGCCTGCCACCTGGGGATCGAATCACTCGGCTATTGTGACTCTCTCTCCTCTATGAATGTATTTTTTTTTATTTACCAATATTTATTTGTTTAAATTGTAGTCATTATTACAATCATCATCATTAAAGCTTATCTAAATACCGCTGCTGGACATAGGTTTTCCCAAAAGATTGCCACACAGAACGTTACAGTGACCTCTGAATCCATCCACGCAATCAAAAGGTCGTCGCTACCTAGTTTAGTTTTCCTACACTGCGATTGTTTATACTAGGCTGCCACTCGAGAAACTTTCTTCCCCAACGGTTGTTAGTTCTACGAGCTATCTGGCCGGCCCGTTGTCACTTCTCCGTGACCCTTAAGACTGTGTCGGTTATTTTCGTTCTGCTGTGGATGTCTTCGTTACGGAGTCAATCACGCAGAGAAACACCAAGCATGCTGTACTGTACTACTGTCGATTTAATAAATTGTTAACGATCACATGATAAGTTGCGTACAAATCGTTTTTCAAAGTGTTGCCAGCTCAGAAAAACGAGAAGAAAGAGGATATATTCTTATGTCATAACTACGCTACTAGCAACATTTTTTAATAACAACAGACAAATTATTAAAAATCAAAGCTACACTACCTACATAGACTTGAACCAATCAGCTTTATTGACCAGCATTTAGTCCTGAGTTATATAGTCTCGATTGTTTCGGTCTCTTTTTACACCGAAGCGCTAGTATTAATTACATTTTGTTATGATGTCTGGTGATAATTTCTGATTAATGAATGGATAGCCTAATTGAGAGTAAAGGGTTCGAAGCTAAAGTCAAATCCCCCTAGGAATAATTGATAGTAGTATTTATATATAAATTTTTATCTACGTACATTTTTATACATATAAGTATACTGTGCCGTTAAATTGAAAAATAAGATGGCGACAGACTCACCAACTGTCACGATATTCCTCATAAGCTTTAGTCGAAAGTAGGTCTAAAGGAAGGGAGGAAGAATAAAGATAAAATTTTCTAGACCTCTGTCTGCTCCAGTTTGGAAAATTGCCTGATGATATAAACAATGGCTGATATAAAGTTAAATTAAAATAATGTCCTCCAAAAGCCTTTTTATTTCCTGTATGAATTAATTTTGCCTATGAAGAATAAATAAAATAAAAGAAATAAATAAATATCTTCACGCAATTCCCAATACAGGGGTAGACAGAGGTTTAGTTTAGACAAAGTCCCTTCGACTTACCTTCCACCGAAGATATTTTCGGGATAACGGTTGTGAGCCCGTCGCCGTCTTATGTCAACGATATAATTCGTACATAAGTTTTTGAAAACCCCATTGGTCCGAGCCTGCCATCTGGGGATCGCACTCGGGTTTCTTGACTAGAAATTTCGACCACCCAACCACTCGGCTATCGTAACTTTAGGTGTAGACCTGTAAAGAATAGATAAGAAAAACACTAGCGCCGGCTTCTATTTATTTATTTTTATATAAGCACTTATAACAGACATACATAACGATGTGCAAAAGTTCACGGTAAGACCAAGCCCTGTCTTGACCGAACGGTTTTTCTGTAATCGCCACACTTAACAAATGGATGGGCTTGTAATTTACAGTATTATGAAGGCGTTTACCTTTTAAGATACTTGGCGGATGGTTCTATTTCGAAATTCCGTTAATAATTTTGATACTTTTACGTTAATAATTTTACGAGCAAACATTGTACATAAATAAATTTATTATATATTATATATTGTCAATCGGTAATCTACTCATATTGTAACAATATATGATGTTGTTTTAAATTTTCCAAGTTTTTCTACACTTTAGGTGTTATGATGGAGAAAATTTGTTCCCATAAATTCGTTTTTAAATATATTTAGTTAGATGGAATATAATAACAAAAATTAAAACCTCGGTTAAAGTAAATTTTCAATATATATTTTATGACACGATTTGGTGTGATACGCGGCCGCATTTGCGACCCAATCCTTTGTCTCCGACACTTATAAATCCATTAGAAAACTATGCCTTATGTCGGATCATCAAGGTTCAAATTTTAATTTTAAATTTCTTTAAAAGAAAAGTAATTAGTCTCGATCTCGGCGATATAAAGCCAAGTGATGGCGAATCTTTATGCCCTTCGATAATACAGTAGTTGTCGTTAAATACGGGAATGTCGATTGCTCGATACCTTTGTATCGAGATGTTGCAATGTTTCGTGGCTAATCGATTTTAAATTCATTAAGGAGTTGTACGATTCGAAGTGAAATTATTTTGATGTATTCCATCTATAATATTATTGTTTTGATCAGTCTTACCACCACCAGAAGATGAGAAGGAAGACATGGCTCCAAAACATAAAGACATCCTATTAATTGATATAATTGTCTGTTTCATGCTTAGGTATACATAGTCCTCTCCTTCAAGGAGCTTCCAAACAGAATTGGGATCGCACACTACCCCTACCTACGCTGTAGATGTTGCTCGTTACCCATCTGATATATTACAGCGTGAAACGTTACTGGCTGTCTAGAGGTATTTTTTTAAATACATACATACATAGGGATAATGTCACATATATTGCTCTGATACCAAACTTAAAGCTATGTGTTGAGAAATAGAAAACAACGAAGGTACAAAAACACAGTGACATGCACACCGATTTTCATGATGTTGCCTTTGAAGCCCTGTTGGCTTTGAGGTCTCGGGTTTGGTTCCCAGTCAATGCAGAAAGCCAGTTTTCTACAATGTCCTCTACTCTGGAGGTTGGTGGTATATTCGTCGTTTCCGATTCATAACACAAGTGCAACAGCTACTTACTCTCGGATCTAACCATGCTATCTATGTATTTATTTATTTACTAGCGGTCCCCCACGACTTTGCCCGCAGTTTAACACTTAATGCGGAATCCTAATCATATTTATAAAATAAAAGTAGCCTATGTTACTCCTTATAACATTACCTATCTATGAGTGAAAGTCCTCTTAAAATCGGTCCAGCCGTTTCAGAGATTATCCGGAACAAACAGACATAGAGACAGACAAAAATAAATAAAAATATTATTTTGGTGTATGTTCTTAGTATATTCAAATACATGTAGAAAAAAACGGTTATTTCAATATTACAAACAGACAATCCAATTTTATTTATCTTTATAGATAACTAAAATTCGTGACTTTCTGACTATTTATAATTAAAAAGTCACGATAGCCGTTGGGTGGTCAGAATTTCGAGAACGCATAAAGACGGCGACGGGCTCA
This sequence comes from Sericinus montela, assembly GCA_029286605.1. Taxonomy (NCBI): domain Eukaryota; kingdom Metazoa; phylum Arthropoda; class Insecta; order Lepidoptera; family Papilionidae; genus Sericinus; species Sericinus montela. The sequence continues at coordinate 620,310 of JAGSMR010000032.1, read as the reverse complement.
CCACCTGTCACGGTGTGCCAAAAATATCTTTGGTGGAAAGTGGGTCGAAGGGACTTAGATTAGATTAGATTAGACGGGCTGATCTCCGCAACTCCACGACCTAGCGCGTATTTTGCGTATCAATCGTCGAAGGGACTTATTGATATTTTTTTTATTTATTACTTTTCTACAATAGGAACATTGTGTATTCGTTATACATGACATTGGCCGGTGTACTGACCATGTCATAATCAGAATTTATTTTTAAAACCATTTAATATGATAGTTAATTGACTCAGGCGTTACTTTGCGGAAATTCATTGTAAAGTTGTTATTGAAAAAATTACTTCGCAACCCTCCGCATGCAAATATAAAAAGGTATATGTTACCTGGTCCGAGAAGAAGAAGAGCACCACCCTCCCTCCCACTGATGCATGCACTAATTCCACTGTTTTACAGTGTAGTAGTTTTTTCAATAACAACTTTACATTTAATATGACACGCTTTCTAGGTGTAGGGGATGGGGGTAAAGGGATGAAAGCGTGGCGATCAATAGCCGTGTATCCCTACATAGGACACCCCTCCAACTGGGGTGGATCAGTGTGAACGATTCCTTACTGCTACATAATAATTTAATCCGCAAATCTTTTCCTTCTTTCCAACCCACTTAAAAAGTCACGAGAGTGGTTGGGTGATCGGAATTCGAGTCGAGAGATCCCAGTTCGACACCAGGTGGTAGGCACGTACCAATGTGGATTTCCAAAACTTATGTACCACTTATTTCGTGGATGGTGACAACCACCGGTGCTACGTCGTCCCAAAAATGTCTTAAACCTATGCGTCTGAACCTCTGTCTACCCCTAAAGATATTTTTTTACCTATCCACTTGAATGAAGACCGGTGTTTAAAAAATTGTAGTTTTTCTACTACTTCCGTTGTATATTATAACTACGAAACCCTACAGAAGTTATTCTGCCAAGTCTTTAATAGGCTTCATTGCGTGAATGAAGCCTAATTGCGTTCGTTTAATAAATTAGCAAAAAATTTATAAAATATCTTCACGCCATTCTCAACACTGGGGTAGACAGAGGTCTAGTCTAGAGAATTAAGACACTTTGACCCACCTTCCACCGTTGAGATTTTTCGGAACAACGTGACAGGTGGTGAGCCCGTCGCCGTCTCAATATCCAAGCCAACGATATAATTCGTACATAAGTTGTTGCCAACGAGTCTGCCACCTGGGGATCGAACTAGGGTCCTCGACTCGGAATTCCGGGCATCCTACCACTCGGCTATCGTGACTTTCAATTGTTAGTCATTTACACAATAACGGGCAGCATAAAATAAACTCAATATCGTATATGTAAGTAATAAAAAAAACCACTGACGACAGTACTGAAATTAAAACTAAACTTATTCTATAACTTTTCAAGTTGGCGCCAAAATGTTTAGTTGTTTCATAAGTGTCAAATTGCAGTGACATAAGTTGGTCGCATTTTAAATTAGGAACACCCATTTCCCGCCCTCGGTGTGACAAAAGCGACCAATCAGTAATGTCGCGTAGCCGTCGCGACATCAGCAACCAATGGCAAACGTCGCCTGTGCCCAATGACATTGGGTTGACAGTCTCCAGCGTGAGGTCAACGCCCGCTTGTCACGTGGTAGGTGAGACTTTGGAAAATGCTTTCTTTTGCTTCTTTGTAAAATGTACTTGTAAATGTAAACAGTAAATTGTTTTACGTTTTACGGGTTAATTTAGAAAGCGCTCGAAATTACAATACAATATATATATGTAAGTATTAATTCAAGCTATAAGTCACGATAGCCGAGTGGTTGGGTGGTCGGAATTTCGAGTCAATAGACCCGAGTTCGATCCCCAGTTGGTAGGCTCGTACCAATGGGTTTTTCAAAAAACTTATGTACGAATATCGTTGGCTTGGACATAAAGGCGGCGACGGGCTCACCACCTGTCACGTTGTCCCGAAAATATCTTCGGTGAAAGGTGGGTCGAAGGGACTTAATTGTCTAGACTCGACCTCTGTATACCCCTGTATTGGGAATTGCGTGAAGATATTTTTTTTTTATTAATTCAAGCCTCTAGTCACGATAGCCGAATGTTTCGGTGATCGAAATTCGAATCGTGAGACACGAGTACGATCCCCAGGTGGCGGGCTGGTACCAGTGGGTTTTTCAAAAACTTATGTACGAATATCGTTGGCTTGGACACAAAGACGGCGACGGGTTCACCACCTGTCACGTTGTCAGAAAATATCCTCGGTGGAAGGTGGGTCCAAAAGTACTTAATTATCTAGATCCCTATCTATCTCTATCTATCATTGGGATAGATCAGAGAGCTGGGGGGATGGGCGTGAAGATATTTTTTTATTAGTTAGTATTAATTAAACTTGGAAATTACTGTTTACATGAAATGGTTCGGAACCCCGCAGCGAATAAAATTTGGGATGGCACAATTTTCTTAAATGTCTTACAAATGTCTTATCTTATTTCAGCGGATAGTATCTCACAGCTCGGCAAAGGTCTTTCTCAAGTATCTCAGCATTTCTCCGTGTCGTGCATCTTTTGGCCAGATATTCAAGATGGTGTCATGTCCGTCTTGCTATCGTCGTCTGAGGAGCCGCGCCCACGCCAGCTTCTAGGAGATATTAATTCTGGGGTGATTTTTGCCTATAATGAATCTGGAGTTCAACAAACATGACCCCATCCCACTCCCACTTTAATTATGCTGCATGGGCCACATCTATTATGTGGTTTTCAGAGTGCAGCAGGGTATTTCGAACTTTATTTCTTAGTCTAAATCCTAACATACTGCGTTCGTTGGTAAAATCAGAGTGTTGATCCCTAAGCTTCTGTCAAAGATCAAGTCTGAGCTCCAGATATACGTTTTAAGGGAATGCATTTTATTATTATTTACTATTGTCCCGAAACTATATTCGGTGAAAGGTGGGTCGAAGGGACTTAATTGTCTAGACTCGACCTCTGTATACCCCTGTATTGGGAATTGCGTGAAGATATTTTTTATTAGTTAGTATTAATTAAACGTGGAAATTACTGTTTACATGAAATGGTTCGAACCCCGCAGCGAATAAAATTTGGGATGGCACAATTTTCTTAAATGTCTTATCTTATTTCAGCGGATAGTATCTCACAGCTCGGCAAAGGTCTTTCTCAAGTATCTCAGCATTTCTCCGTGACGTGCATCTTTTGGCCAGATATTCAAGATGGTGTCATGTCCGTCTTGCTATCGTCGTCTGAGGAGCCGCGCCCACGCCAGCTTCTAGGAGATATTAATTCTGGGGTGATTTTGCCTATAATGAATCTGGAGTTCAACAAACATGACCCCATCCCACTCCCACTTTAATTATGCTGCATGGGCCACATCTATTATGTGGTTTTCAGAGTGCAGCAGGGTATTTCGAACTTATTTCTTAGTCTAAATCCCAACATACTGCGTTCGTTGGTAAAATCAGAGTGTGGATCCCTAAGCTTCTGTCAAAGATCAAGTCTGAGCTCCAGATATACGTTTTAAGGGAATGCATTTTATTATTATTTACTATTGTCCCGAAACTATATTCGGTGAAAGGTGGGTCGAAGGGACTTAATTGTCTAGACTCGACCTCTGTATACCCCTGTATTGGGAATTGCGTGAAGATATTTTTTTTATTAATTCAAGCCTCTAGTCACGATAGCCGAATGTTTCGGTGATCGAAATTGAATCGTGAGACACGAGTACGATCCCCAGGTGGCGGGCTGGTACCAGTGGGTTTTTCAAAAACTTATGTACGAATATCGTTGGCTTGGACACAAAGACGGCGACGGGTTCACCACCTGTCACGTTGTCCCGAAAATATTCGGTGAAAGGTGGGTCGAAGGGACTTAATTGTCTAGACTCGACCTCTGTATACCCCTGTATTGGGATTTGCGTGAAGATATTTTTTATTAGTTAGTATTAATTAAACGTGGAAATTACTGTTTACATGAAATGGTTCGAACCCCGCAGCGAATAAAATTTGGGATGGCACAATTTTCTTAAATGTCTTATCTTATTTCAGCGGATAGTATCTCACAGCTCGGCAAAGGTCTTTCTCAAGTATCTCAGCATTTCTCCGTGTCGTGCATCTTTTGGCCAGATATTCAAGATGGTGTCATGTCCGTCTTGCTATCGTCGTCTGAGGAGCCGCGCCCACGCCAGCTTCTAGGAGATATTAATTCTGGGGTGATTTTTGCCTATAATGAATCTGGAGTTCAACAAACATGACCCCATCCCACTCCCACTTTAATTATGCTGCATGGGCCACATCTATTATGTGGTTTTCAGAGTGCAGCAGGGTATTTCGAACTTTATTTCTTAGTCTAAATCCTAACATACTGCGTTCGTTGGTAAAATCAGAGTGTGGATCCCTAAGCTTCTGTCAAAGATCAAGTCTGAGCTCCAGATATACGTTTCAAGGGAATGCATTTTATTATTATTTACTATTGTCCCGAAACTATATTCGGTGAAAGGTGGGTCGAATGGACTTAATTGTCTAGACTAGACCTCTGTCTACCCCTGTATTGGGATTTGCGTGAAGATAATTATTTTTCACTATTGTACTGAATAGCCATGCGGTAATGGTGTAAGAATAATGCCGCTCCTTTTCTTCCCGTAGGTGTCGTACGAGGCGTTTAAGGGAAACAGCCTTGAACATCGTTATGGCAACCGATAGATGGCGGTATAACCATCTCTAAAATATTAGATTAAAATAATCAGGCCAAAGATGGACAGAAGCGTCAGAGGTGCGAGGTGTCTTATACTGCGATCTCCAATCCGCTCGCCAAGCGTGGCGATCATGGCAAATCGTCCCTATGGAAGAGGCCTATGCCCTGCAGTAGATTTTAACAGGCCGTTGTGTATGTACGTAAGTAAATATGTATGTACTAGATAAATTAACAATTAAAAGAAACATGTGCTGTAAAAATGAGCCTGTAATAAAAAAATGTTTTTGTTGCTACACACTTTTATTATGATTACGTTAAGTACAATTTTTTTTTTTGCTCTACGTGTCAAGACAAAATGGCGATAACTTGCCATGTTTTAGGGAGTTCTGAATTTAGTAGTTATTTGAAATTCAACAATGTCATAATACAAAGCATTAGAAGTTTAAACTGTGTGAAACGTAAAACAGCAATGTCATCATTCATGTGATTTTCGAAATTGAATGACGCTGTTTTTATTATTTTAACATCTGTTTATTGGTAACAAGTTGAAATAAAACTTTGTGTAGTTGTGGAATTTAAGACAACATTTTTATTCATGAATCTGCAATAAAAATAGATGTCTATATTTACGACCATAGTCTCAATACAGGGATGGACAGGAGATTTTAGCTCGTTCACTTACGACCTCATTATTTATATACTCAGGTCTCTCGACTCGAAATTCCGACTACCAACCACTCGGCTATCGTGACTTCCAATTGTTAGTCATTTACACAATAACGGGCAGCATAAAATAAACTCAATATCGTATATGTAAGTAATAAAAAACCACTGACGACAGTACTGAAATTAAAACTAAACTTATTCTATAACTTCTGTTGGCGCCAAAATGTTTAGTTGTTTCATAAGTGTCAAATTGCAGTGACATAAGTTGGTCGCATTTTAAATTAGGAACACCCATTTCCCGCCCTCGGTGTGACAAAAGCGACCAATCAGTAATGTCGCGTAGCCGTCGCGACATCAGCAACCAATGGCAACGTCGCCTGTGCCCAATGACATTGGGTTGACAGTCTCCAGCGTGAGGTCAACGCCCGCTTGTCACGTGGTAGGTGAGACTTTGGAAAATGCTTTTGCTTCTTTGTAAATGTACTTGTAAATGTAAACAGTAAATTGTTTTACGTTTTACGGGTTAATTTAGAAGGCGCTAAAGTAACGCCATTATTCATATAGTATATTTATTGTAATACAATATATATGTAAGTATTAATTCAAGCCTCTAGTCACGATAGCCGAGTGGTTGGGTGGTCGGAATTTCGAGTTAATAGACCCGAGTTCGATCCCCAGTTGGTAGGCTCGTACCAATGGGTTTTTTCAAAACTTATGTACGAATATCGTTGGCTTGGACACAAAGACGGCGACGGGTTCACCACCTGTCACGTTGTCCCGAAAATATCTTCGGTGAAAGGTGGGTCGAAGGGACTTAATTGTCTAGACTCGACCTCTGTATACCCCTGTATTGGGAATTGCGTGAAGATATTTTTTTTTTATTAATTCAAGCCTCTAGTCACGATAGCCGAATGTTTCGGTGATCGAAATTCGAATCGTGAGACACGAGTACGATCCCCAGGTGGCGGGCTGGTACCAGTGGGTTTTTTCAAAAACTTATGGACGACTCATATGGTTGGCTTGGACACAAAGACGGCGACGGGTTCACCACCTGTCACGTTGTCAGAAAATATCCTCGGTGGAAGGTGGGTCCAAAAGTACTTAATTATCTAGATCCCTATCTATCTCTATCTATCATTGGGATAGATCAGAGAGCTGGGGGGATGGGCGTGAAGATATTTTTTTATTAGTTAGTATTAATTAAACTTGGAAATTACTGTTTACATGAAATGGTTCGGAACCCCGCAGCGAATAAAATTTGGGATGGCACAATTTTCTTAAATGTCTTATCTTATTTCAGCGGATAGTATCTCACAGCTCGGCAAAGGTCTTTCTCAAGTATCTCAGCATTTCTCCGTGACGTGCATCTTTTGGCCAGATATTCAAGATGGTGTCATGTCCGTCTTGCTATCGTCGTCTGAGGAGCCGCGCCCACGCCAGCTTCTAGGAGATATTAATTTGGGGTGATTTTTGCCTATAATGAATCTGGAGTTCAACAAACATGACCCCATCCCACTCCCACTTTAATTATGCTGCATGGGCCACATCTATTATGTGGTTTTCAGAGTGCAGCAGGGTATTTCGAACTTTATTTCTTAGTCTAAATCCTAACATACTGCGTTCGTTGGTAAAATCAGAGTGTGGATCCCTAAGCTTCTGTCAAAGATCAAGTCTGAGCTCCAGATATACGTTTCAAGGGAATGCATTTTATTATTATTTACTATTGTCCCGAAACTATATTCGGTGAAAGGTGGGTCGAATGGACTTAATTGTCTAGACTAGACCTCTGTCTACCCCTGTATTGGGATTTGCGTGAAGATAATTATTTTCACTATTGTACTGAATAGCCATGCGGTAATGGTGTAAGAATAATGCCGCTCCTTTTCTTCCCGTGGGTGTCGTACGAGGCGTTTAAGGAAACAGCCTTGAACATCGTTATGGCAACCGATAGATGGCGGTATAACCATCTCTAAAATATCAGATTAAAATAATCAGGCCAAAGATGGACAGAAGCGTCAGAGGTGCGAGGTGTCTTATACTGCGATCTCCAATCCGCTCGCCAAGCGTGGCGATCATGGCAAATCGTCCCTATGGAAGAGGCCTATGCCCTGCAGTAGATTTTAACAGGCCGTTGTGTATGTACGTAAGTAAATATGTATGTACTAGATAAATTAACAATTAAAAGAAACATGTGCTGTAAAAATGAGCCTGTAATAAAAAAATGTTTTTGTTGCTACACACTTTTATTATGATTACGTTAAGTACAATTTTTTTTAATGATAAAATAATTATGTAATTGATAAATATGATTGTGGTAATTATGCTTAGGTACGAGAGAGGGCTATGAGTACCGAAGAGTGAACTTTACAGGCCGTTACATATTGTCATTGTTTATTGGGCATGTCATTGTTTATTTATTGTCATTTGGGCAACCAAGTTTCAATGTACTATCGAAAGATGTCGTTTAACGTCATACGTAAGTATAGTAATTAAAAATATAAACATATAAATATCATCATCATTTTCACGTAATCGTCACGCTGGGCAAGTGGATTGGCAATGGCAGTACCAGCCACCTCGCTCCTCTAACGCTACTGCCCATCAACGGTTGGTAACTGAAGACTTCGGTTACTAAAACTCTAACAACAACTATGGGGATAAAGAGGGGGGTGTTTCTTTTAACGCTCTATCTATACGGCAAAAAACACATTTCCATTTTTTTTAAATTGTTGTCATGAGATAATAAAATGTGTAATAAACACTATGAAATTATTACTCTATGGTCCACGGTTCTGTTTATCGTCGTCAAGGCGTAGATAATCCACGTATCAAAGATTTCACCCGGCGCCGACGCCATCTGGTGCCGAATTGCGGAAAGCTGACTCAGCGTTAACAAACAATGAGGTGTGACGTCACGTAATGTACACGTCGTGTTGCCAGACGCAGTTTTGTTATTTTATTGTTTCACTGTCGAGTTTCTCACACTTGTCTAACAAGTTTAATAAACATAGGCACTGGCTTAATTACTTTTTTTATATTGAAATAAGTTTTAAAAATGGTTTTACAGATTAGGTTTAAATTTTTGGTTGTGTTCGTAATTTACAAAAAAGTTTTATGAAAAAGAATTGTGAAGAAAAATGTTCAACTAATTTTTCGTAAATTTTAGAATCTCAAGTTAAATAAATATAAATAAATAAATAATAAATGCATAGGTAAAGACAACATCACATACATTACTCTGATCCGAAGGTAAGTAACTGCAGCATTTCTTATGGAACCGGAAACTACCAAGGGACCACCAATAACCAGACACAAGACAATGCAGAAAACGAGGTTTTCTACATTGACCCGCACGGAATCGAAACCGAGACCTCAGAATTGGTGACACTATGAATACCGGTGTATACACTAGTTGTCCACTAATGGTGACGACTTTTGTGGATTTTTTTATCAAATGTTGCCGCTAATTATTACTACTACAAAACTATTGCTCCTACTTAAATATTCCTTTTTTATGATAGTATCTAAAAATGATCATAGCGAAACTGGCCAATGAGACTTAAAGAGAAATAAAATATAATTATTTTTAATATGAAAAACATTGTTTAATAGTCACGATAGCCGAATTGTAAGGTGATCGGAATTCGAATCAAGAGACCCGAGTTCGATCCCCTAGGCCCAGCACGAATGGGATTTTTGCAAAACTTGTGTACGATTCTATCGTAGGCTTTGGCTTATGCCATTTGGATTATGACGGCGATGGGGTCACCACCTGTCACTTTGTCCCAAAAAGTATTTTAGGTGGAAGGAGGGTCGAAAAGACATAATTGTTAAAACTTTTGTCTACCACTATTCTATCTATTGGGAATTGGTCTATTGGTCTATTGGGAATGGCGTGAAGATATGTATAAAAAAACAAGACGTGTCTAATTATGTAGAGGACAATGAGTCGACAAATTGATGTACCTTTACCAGTTTCGAGTCTCATTTCATGCAAAATTAACACCGCAATCCATTTCTTTTAAGAAATCAGTCTGAGGACCGACCTTTTATTAATTTTTTTTTTTGCTCTACGTGTCAAGACAAAATGGCGATAACTTGCCATGTTTTAGGGAGTTCTGAATTTAGTAGTTATTTGAAATTCAACTTAATGCTCCTTAATACAAAGCATTAGAAGTTTAAACTGTGTGAAAAACGTTGTAAAAACGGCAATGTCATCATTTCGTAACAGTTTTCAGAAATTGAATGACGCTGTTTTTTGTATTTTAAGCATCTGTTTATTGGTAACAAGTTGAAATAAAACTTTGTGTAGTTGTGGAATTTTAAGACAACATTTTTATTCATGAATCTGCAATAAAAATAGATGTCTATATTTACGACCATAGTCTCAATACTGGGATGGACAGAAATTTTGAAAGCTCGTTCCTTACGACCTCATTATTTATATACTCGGGTCTCTCGACTCGAAATTCCGACCACCAAACCACTCGGCTATCGTGACTTATCATACATGAAAATAAATTATTATAATGCAAACTTCCAAGAAAATAATTGAGCATATTTCTATGAACACAGAAACAAACACGTAGGGAACAATCTCACAACTACTGAGAACTACTATTTAGAAATTCTCTAGAGAGCGTTTCCTATGGCACTGTCTGCGAAATATTACTCCGACAGGATCTGCTATAGCTTTGGAAGAGCAGCCTTTGAACCACGAAGCTCTGACTTAACTACTAAGGTTGGACAAAATACTTCGCAACCCTCCGCATGCATCCTTTGCATGCGGAGGGTTGCGAAGTAATTTTTTCAATAACAACTTTAAAATGAATTTCCGCAAAGTAACGCCTGAGTCAATTTATTACTAAGGTTGGTGTTTTCGAAGATCAACCGATATATTGGAAGCCTTTACCATTTTCAAAGCATTAGTTTATCTTAATCTTGGTCTAATCTTAGAACACCAAGGGACGAAGAGGGAGAAGGTAAAACCATATTTCGTTGCCAAACTGCTAATGAATGAACACATGATCTGTGTAGATTTTTGAGTGTTTCTGTTATTAAAAAGAGCATATGCCTCTGATAACCAAGTTAAAAAGTCTGTCACATTCAAATGATCAATACGAGAACACTTAAAAAAAATATTCACCCTATTTTATCTGTAAACATAAACTAAATTCAAGAAGCGATGATATTTTGAAAATACGTTTTTTTTATTTCCTTCGGTTGCATATTGACAAAGAGCATTCTACCTGTTGTATTGTTGGATTCCGTGCGAGAATAAAAGAGGTCCCGGCCGTCACTTAATCCATATCAAAGAGCAATCAATGTCATCTCACGGCGTACCTTTGACGCCGCCGTCCGTAAGGCGCAAGGCACTAATCAACATCATTACCGGCTCGGTGATAATTATTCGACAATGCGCAAGCGACAATGGTTCTCTGGTGTCATCGTGTCACAAAAAGTGTGATTTTTGTAAGATCATGCAGGTTGATGAGAGCTTGTGTCTGGCGGCGATCCTTTTGTGTCTACCGCATACACGGATTTCAAATGTTGCTCTGAGCTTCCTTGGGTTTTAGATCTAGTTTGTGTCTTTAATATTAGTAGATTTAACTGTCTGAATAAAGACTTCTGTTGAATTATTACAGGGTTCTCCTTATAATTTAGTTTGCGAACTGCGAGTAGATTTGAGCCATTCCGCCATTCTACTATTGTCGAGAACTACTGGAAATACTAGTTTAAGAGCTAACGGGAATTTTAGAAATGTTACTGTCAATGTTAGTATTCCTTTCCATTAATTATCATATTATGCATGGTACGAGTTGATTTTGTGAATCAACTCAATGTTGTCCAGGATTGGATTCCCAGTTCTGCATCGCAGGAAGGGTATAAGGTTGATGGTAGTTGTGATCACTTAGCTTATAATCTTGCGTGCCTGCTTGTTGCAAGGCCGTATGTGAATACGGGACATCGGCCTGTCGCAGAAGGAGTATTTATCATAAAAGCCGCGCTTTATAATCATATTGTCAATCGTAGACCTCTCCAGACCTCTCGTACAGATTTATTTATTAATTTTGGTAAAAAAAATTTACACTGAAGAATAGAAGAAGAAGCCTATAGCCGCTCACCGATGTTCATTGGTATGCTTAATAAACCAAACATGATGATTTTGGAAAATTTTCCATTCAGGAGATCATCTATGTTCTGAAATGAATTTTATACCGTTAAATAATTAAGTAATTAAATGTTAAGCCTCAGCCTAAAGCAGTACGGTAGTAATTTAAACCTAACATGTCTTCTACTTGCAGGTTCGTTAACCTGCACAAAACGAACACGTTAAGAGACAATCCGCCATTAACAGCCACCCACAGACCGTCTAAATTAACCGTTTCGATTCTGACGGACGCCCGTGTCAACTTGTCACTCTGTCACGCTGTCACGCCGTTTAAAAGCTCGCTCGCGACTTTCACCCGGTGTTGGATGACCGAACGTTTTATATGCGCTTTTTTTGGATTTTTTTTTAGTTTGGCAATCTGTTTATAATGTTTTAGGACTGCGCGGACTAAGATAAATATTTAACGGCAGGTGGTATTGATTGAGTAAAGTTGATAAAATAATAATAATCATATTTATTTACTTGTTTATTTAATCTTTATTGCCATTCCGTATAGGTCACAAAAAGGCGGACTTAATGCCTATAGGCATTCTCTTCGAGGCAACCTATAAATAAATACATACATAGAGAAAAATAACATCACATAAATTGCTCTGAAAGTGCAACGAAGGTAGGTACTACAAACACCCAGACCCGAGAAAAATGTAGAGAAAAAGTTTTCTACATTTACCTAACCGGGAACCGAACCCGGCACCTCAGAGTTGTCGATACCATGGATGTGTGTACGCCACTTGTCCACGTAATCGAATATCCACATAGTAGTAATGCGCATAGTAATTGAATGAACCAAACCAATTTCGTTTTTCTTTAATATTATTACGATTTTTACTACGAGGCTTGATGGACTAATCACCTATCGCGATGTTCTAAATAAGCTCTGGTCAAATGTATCTTACAACCACTAAATTGTCTAGATTCTGACCACCCAGGTTTTATAAGTAAGTGAAACATTTAAAAACAAAATTTAGTCCTAATAAATATTGTTTTTAAGTAACATTATATTACTTTGTTGTTTATTTCTAAAAAAAAATATCATTTTGTTTTATAGACATTTGAAAAAATACCAAGAAATAAATTTTTAGATACTCTTTTATCGATCAATTTGATTGACGGGCGTGGTGATTATGTCAAGTCCTCACATGCGGATCAAGCCTATGTCCTGCATTGGACTTTAATAGACCGTGATGATGATGGTGATGATAATGACTGTTTCATGCATAAAATCTCATATATAACGAAATGAATATTTAAAGTCATTGTCTAAACCAACGGTTTGCTATAAGCATTTACACTCTATGACTATATTCTATCTAGACTATAGCTTGGCATTTAGATGATTGAAGACTACTAAATCCACGAAACATATCATCCAGAAATTATTATCAACGGAAATATTAATTACAAATCCTGCAAAAGCTCTTGTTAATTAAAATTTCTAAAAAATTTTTCATCACGTCATTTGTCAAGCCACTGATGGGCATCAGACAGTTAAATAGGTGAACTGTACTAATTATTCCGTATCAAAATTCCAAACATAGTGTCCACTAAAATAAAGTGGCTGTACGGCTAGATGCCTTTGGCTGTGTGTAAAAAAGTAAAAACACAAAGGTTGCGCCGGCGCCCGCGCCCCGCTGGCGAACTGCTTTTTAAACGCCCTCCCCCGCTGGCAGAAAGCGCGGACATAAAGCTTTATACAGGACGTTCTAATTTTATTTTTCTATTTTATTTATTAAAATGCGATAGACTCATCGCCTGTCACGTTGTTCCAAAAATCAGCTTCGGTGAAATGTGGGTTACAAAGGAGGTATTGAGGAAAATGCGAAAGTTATTAATAAAATTTACTAATCATTAGATTTATAACTTACGACGAAAGGTGAGAACGAAAAGGCGTAGGTGGGATTTCATTATTATTCTTATTCATATTCTAATAAACTATGTATCGCGAATTATCTAAAAATTAAAGCATACATACATACATATAATCACGCCTCTTTCCCGTAGGGGTAGGCAGAGACCACTTCTTTCCACTTGCCACGACCCTTACATACTTGTTTCGCTTCGTCCACTTTCATTATTCCCTTCATACATTCTCTTCGATTCAGGGTACTCTTGACCTGGCCTTTTTTCAGGAAGTCCCTGATTTGGTCTCGAAACGTCCGCCTAGGTCTTCCCCTTCCTACACTTCCAGTCACACTCGCCATATATGCTTTTTTCGTCAATCGTTCTTCATTCATTCTCTCGACATGGCCAAACCATCTCAGCATACCTTTCTCAATTTTAGTCACTACATCTTCTTTCAGACCACAACGTTTCCTTATTTCACCATTCCTTATCCTGTCGCTCAGTTTAACTCCTAACGTACTTCTTAATGCTCTCATCTCAACTGCATTTACTCTGCTTTCATGTTTCTTCTGCCATACCCAACTTTCACTTCCGTACATGAGTGTCGGAACGAAAACTCCCCTATGCTAATTTTAAAAAAAATATGTAAACCTTAAAAATTAAAGGGGGATCCTTTTATCAAAACAAAATGTAGATTATGCCTTTCTCCGAACTTCCATGCGGCAAATACCGTGTTTTTATTTATATATTTAAGTACCACTTCATATCTATTTATTAAATACCGTTATAAACATTACTTTGATAAACATTGTTTTTCAGAATAAATATCTTCACATCCAAATAAACAAATTCCCTTATTTATAATATGATAGAAACAATCGTTTAATAAATAGAAAATTATTATCCATTATATTTAAATTTTGTAATACCACAGATAAAAACACTTTTAAATTTAAATAAATAATTTTATGAACCTATACGTACATTTTAATTAAAATAAATTAATACGCGATAAAAGTTGTACCAACAACCTGTACGTTCTACAGATTATGTATAACTTATAATCTATAATCTCATATTTTGCCCCAGCACATTTGCCGTTTTTGTCTTTGATGAAGAAATACCATTGTCCGTGAGCCACGGCGATTTGTTATGGGTGACATGGACCCCGGAGGTACCAGATAATCGATTCACATTATGTTCGATACACTCATAATCGATTAGGCTCTTTGTGTGTATGCCGGTGCTTTTGTTGAGTTTTTTAAGCTCATTATGTGATAACGAATGTGTATATATGTCGTAGTTTTGATAAAATAAATAAATATCATCACGCCATTCCCAATAGAGGGGTAGACACAGGTCTAGTCTAGATAATTAAGTCCCTTCAACCATCTTCTACCGAAGATACTAAGATATTTTTGGAACAACAGGTGGTGAGACCGTCGCTGTCTTTATGTCCACGCCATAGTACATAGGTTTTGATAAAACCCATTGGTACGTGCCTGCCACCTGGGGATCGAACTCGGGTCTCTCGACTCGAATTCCGATCATCCAACCACTCGGCTATCATGACTTTTAGTTTTGATAACGGTTTACATATTCTTTTAAAAGTAGCATTAAGAATAAAAACTATAAGGAGTCATCAGAGACAGGACATTCGTGTAAGTAGCGCAAATATAAGACTTTGAAGGAAGACTATGGGATCCTCGCGCAATACACTTCCTAAAGAAATTGTATCCGCGGTGGCTGGGGGCAAAAAGGGCTGGTTTTTTTCTCACTTAACGGTTAAGCCTTATTCCACGTGGAAATGCATCTAGCGTGTTTGGTACCATGCCACGAGGAGTAGGGCTCTATGATTATTGCAGTGTTTAGTTAATAAGTATTAAATAATATAAACATAATTTTGTTTCTGTAAATAAAACCTGTATCGGTTCGAGGACATTTCACTGTGGAAAGTTTTAGTGGAGGCCTATGTTCAGCAGTGGACTCTTGATAGGCTGTAAAAAAGAAGAAGAAGAAGAAGAAATAAAACATTTAAAAAAGGCATTATATTAAATTGTTATATTAACAGTATGAACTGACATGCTGGTAACTTGTTTTCCGGATGGTTTCGCCATCTTTGTTCAAAATTCTTCATAATATGTAGTGGTCTGTTGTCGGAACGAGTACCACCTTCACGCGGCCGATCTGGATTTTATAATGGCGACACATGTGGTAGTACGGATCCCGCCAGAATCGTGGGCAGCATCTCCACCTGGGCAATGGAGGCTAATGACGGTGGTGGACTAAGCAAATATATATCAGGTATCTCACCCCACTACCCACAATAAATTAAGCCGACCTTGAAGGTTCCTCTAGATTTAACGAGGACTTTCGGAATTCCTTCAGGAGAACAACAGTTCTCCTGCTCCACAACAGTGGGGTATAATGCTCAAGAACTGCAGTAAACAATTTTTTTTTCTGCCAGGTTGTTAAAAATGCCTTTATAAAATCCTGTGCTGTGCTGATGAGGTCTCGATGTACTGTGCAGTACATGTTATAGTGTCATATAATACATGTAAGCACAGAGGTAATCCTCTCATATCGTATGTAAGAAGTTTTAAGAAGATTGTGCAATTTTTATTGATTTTAAAGCATATAAGCTATACGGAACTTTTCATTGAAATTTTTGTTAATAGTTAAAAGAGACAGAATCTAAAACGCGGACCAATGGTATTTTTTTTTCAAGCCTTTTTTTTAGCCGTAGTTAGTTCAAAGTAATCACACTGTATCACGCGTCACAAATCAGCCAGGGTGCCCCGACAGATTGATAATTTTATTTTATCATGCTTTATTATATTAAGAAATTATTTTCCCGTCTGTTTTGGGATTTTAAATTTGTAATTTTTAATTATATATGTCTTTCATCGTATATAATTGAACGATGGTTCTGCATCACAGATAAACCCTAGAGGTTTGAGTGCTGTACTTAATCTATTTCTTTTTGTAATTTTGTACAATAAAAATAATTTAAATAAAAAAAAACATTTTTATAAATGTTAGTACTTTTCCCAATTAATATGAAGCCGATAAAAGAACACAACATAGGTAAATCATAGGGGGCGTACAAAAAAATCGTAATTATTTCGTAAAATGACGTCCGGAAATGACGTGAAAAACAATCCGTTTGTTGGTCCCGCCCTCTTTGAATTTTGGCTGCGTATGCGCACTGTTCCCACGTTTATGTAGGATCACCACATTCAAAGAAACAGAAGACCATAACCCTGGCGTCTGTGAATCTGTTTTGTATATTATAATAGAAAATGGTACTGGTAATCGAAAGAGTGTGATAACCATATAGAAAAATACCACACTAAAATTTAAGCAGACACTTAGTGGTTAGAACGGAAAGCATACGCACAGATACCTTTGTTGCTTCCATTTCATAGTAAGACCAAGTTTTTATACGGTAAAGTCGATCTATTTGAAAGCAGCATAAGGAACCGTTGGGGTCTACTGAGCTAAAATGACGAAGATAAAAGAATATAAATTAACGTAACTATACACATTTCTTCTTCAAGCGTTTTTCCTATACTCGGTCAGGCAGAGGTTTCAAAGCCTTTCGACCCACCTTTTATCGAAGCCTATCTGAGACAATGTGACAGGTGGTAAGACTATCGCAGTTTTAGTGATTATTTTTATCATGCTTTATTATATTAAGAAATTATTTTCCCGTCTGTTTTGGGATTTTAAATTTGTAATTTTTAATTATATATGTCTTTCATCGTATATAATTGAACGATGGTTCTGCATCACAGATAAACCCTAGAGGTTTGAGTGCTGTACTTAATCTATTTCTTTTGTAATTTTGTACAATAAAAATAATTTAAATAAAAAAAACATTTTTATAAATGTTAGTACTTTTCCCAATTAATATGAAGCCGATAAAAGAACACAACATAGGTAAATCATAGGGGGCGTACAAAAATCGTAATTATTTCGTAAAATGACGTCCGGAAATGACGTGAAAAACAATCCGTTTGTAGGTCCCGCCTCTTTGAATTTTGGCTGCGTATGCGCACTGTTCCCACGTTTATGTAGGATCACCACATTCAAAGAAACAGAAGACCATAACCCTGGCGTCTGTGAATCTGTTTTGTATATTATAATAGAAAATGGTACTGGTAATCGAAAGAGTGTGATAACCATATAGAAAAATACCACACTAAAATTTAAGCAGACACTTAGTGGTTAGAACGGAAAGCATACGCACAGATACCTTTGTTGCTTCCATTTCATAGTAAGACCAAGTTTTTATACGGTAAAGTCGATCTATTTGAAAGCAGCATAAGGAACCGTTGGGGTCTACTGAGCTAAAATGACGAAGATAAAAGAATATAAATTAACGTAACTATACACATTTCCTCTTCAAGCGTTTTTCCTATACTCGGTCAGGCAGAGGTTTTAAAGCCTTCGACCCACCTTTATCGAAGCCTATCTGAGACAATGTGACAGGTGGTAAGACTGTCGCAGTTTTAGTGATTATTTTTATCATGCTTTATTATATTAAGAAATTATTTTCCCGTCTGTTTTGGGATTTTAAATTTGTAATTTTTAATTATATATGTCTTTCATCGTATATAATTGAACGATGGTTCTGCATCACAGATAAACCCTAGAGGTTTGAGTGCTGTACTTAATCTATTTCTTTTTGTAATTTTGTACAATAAAAATAATTTAAATAAAAAAAAAACATTTTTATAAATGTTAGTACTTTTCCCAATTAATATGAAGCCGATAAAAGAACACAACATAGGTAAATCATAGGGGCGTACAAAAAAAATCGTAATTATTTCGTAAAATGACGTCCGGAAATGACGTGAAAAACAATCCGTTTGTAGGTCCCGCCTCTTTGAATTTTGGCTGCGTATGCGCACTGTTCCCACGTTTATGTAGGATCACCACATTCAAAGAAACAGAAGACCATAACCCTGGCGTCTGTGAATCTGTTTTGTATATTATAATAGAAAATGGTACTGGTAATCGAAAGAGTGTGATAACCATATAGAAAAATACCACACTAAAATTTAAGCAGACACTTAGTGGTTAGAACGGAAAGCATACGCACAGATACCTTTGTTGCTTCCATTTCATAGTAAGACCAAGTTTTTATACGGTAAAGTCGATCTATTTGAAAGCAGCATAAGGAACCGTTGGGGTCTACTGAGCTAAAATGACGAAGATAAAAGAATATAAATTAACGTAACTATACACATTTCCTCTTCAAGCGTTTTTCCTATACTCGGTCAGGCAGAGGTTTCAAAGCCTTTCGACCCACCTTTTATCGAAGCCTATCTGAGACAATGTGACAGGTGGTAAGACTATCGCAGTTTTAGTGATTATTTTTATCATACTAATATTTACCCCTGACAGGCGTCGCACCCTTTAGCTTCAAAAACGGGGTCATTACCATCCAGGCGATCGGATCGTTAACTTTAATTTTATAGATACGGGAGTTTCCTTAACACCTACTACCATGGTCACCATCGTCAGGGATCCGGTATGCATTATAACGCGATGGGCGTCGCTGGAGCCGCTTGCTTGATTACTGAGCGTCCCTTGCATCGCTCATTATAATTTAACAGTCTTTAAGGTTAGAGATCTGTCCTCCCGAAGCAGCGGATTGAAATAAATGGACAGAGGTCGTCCGTGGAGGAGTAGCGTACACACTGGTTTTCAAAATGTCATCATATGTGTAATAAGAGGTGACTAGACCAAAACGGTAATAACTGCCGAGAGATGAAAGGATAAAACTTCCTCCGCGTTAAAAAGTCACCCAAATAAGCCGAGCTATACAATCAGCAGCAGGGAGCCATACATTTCGTGTAGCTGAAGATAAAAGCAAACGTCAAATTCCGCCCTGTTCACACAACGACGTCCGTGGACTGGTATACACACTGGTTCTCTGTAGTAACACTATAAATGTGCCAGTTTGTATGTTTTAATGTTTGTTGACCAATGAAAACAGATTGATGAATAATTATATACCTTCAATTAAAATTTTACCCTTTTTTCCCAGAAAATCTAAGATCTTTGTGGGAAATATATGTAAGATGATTTTAAAAAATATCCTCACGATATTACAATATCCCCAATATTTTAATATCGTGAGGATATTATTTAAAATCATCTTTATCTCGACAGTGGTCTAGACAATAAGTCCTTTCAACTCCCCTTTCACCGAAAACTCTTTTGGGACAACGTGATAGTCGGTGAGCCTGTCGCCGACTTTATATCCAAGTCTATGATATAAATCGTACATAGGTTTTGACAAAACCCATTTGAAAGACCCGGGGATCGAACTCGGTGCTCTTGACTCGGTCAACCACTCGGCTATCGTGACGTATGACATGATTTTGCTTATTGAATTTTAAGTAGTTGTATCGAGAGCCCGATGGACAATGGCTAAATAACTCCTGGAAAATTTTATTTTCCAGGAGTTATTTAGCCATTTTCGCGAATCCTTTAGGATTCGCGAAAATATCGAAATAACACGCGGTGAAGGATGCACAGAAATTAGTTATTAATAAAACTGTATATATGTAACACAAGCCTAACTTATAAGTCAAATGTTCACAAATGTATATTTACATGTAATATACTTATAGGCTTGCAGTGACGGCCTGTGACATATTAAAATATGACAATACAATGTTAAATGAGGCATCATAGTATTTTTGAAATGTAAGTCACAAATATAATAGACCCGAGTTCGATCCCCGGGTGGCATACTCGTACCAATGGGTTTCTCAATAACATATACGAATTATATCGTTGTCTTGGACATAAAGACGGTGACGGGCTCACCACCTGTCGCGTTGTCCCAAAATATCTTCGGTGGAAAGTAGGGTCGAAGGGACTTAATTGTCTAGATTAGACCTCTGTATTATATAATATGTAATATTCATAATTGTAATTTTTTCATGGAGCATTCGTCTGCAAGAAGCGTCCGACCACGAATTGAATGAGTCAGATTCTAATTTCAAATCAATACGGGTCGCCATCGCGCTATCGACAACGACACCGGAAGCTCGTCATCGGTAATATCAGTCCATAAAATGTGTGCGTCGCGGTTCGGATTCGAATTTTAAATATGGAGCACTTACCGCCCGACGTAAAACATTTATGCGTCTAATACGTCGTTATCAAGTGCGTTTATATTTGGATGACTTGTCCTATGGTACAATTTTTCGTTTAACCGCTGGAAGAGACTGATGGTTATTAATATGGAGATAAGTATAAATAGTATAAAATAAATATCTTCACGCAATTCTCAATACAGGGGTAGGACAGAGGTCTAGTCTAGACAATTAAGTCCCTTTGACCCCCTTCCACCGTACCTTGAAAGACACCCTTTCCACCTTCCACCATATTTTCGACATGATAGGTGATGAGCTCGTCCTTATGCCCAAGCCAACGATATAATTTGTTTTGTAAAACCCATTGGTACGAGCGAGGAAATATAAAGTAAGAAGGTACCACAAATATACAGATACAAGAAATATAAGAAAAAGTGGTTTTCTACCGTGATCCGTCCGGGGCTCGAACCTGGGATCTTAGAGTTGGGGACACCATAAAAACCGTCACGAAGGCCGAAGCGATCGTCGATTTTATGTATCTATGAATGTGCTCGTATGTATGTATATAAAGTAAATTTTAAATCACTAGGAACATAGTACAATGCTAACATAAAATAAAGTTTAAAAAATTAGCTACAATAATGCGGCCAAAACTTAACAAACAAAACAAACTTTAGGTCGAGGAAAACTTTTCAGAACAGTGGGATATAATTATTCACAAGTATAGGCAGTTATTGATAAATTGAATCACGGAGGACAAAGACAATGGCGAACTTCACTTCAACCGGGGATAATTCCGCCACCGTGGTAAAGTGCAAGAAGAGCGATTCATGTAGAAAGCAGACAACCTACAGCGTGCAATCAAACGTTTCTCCTGGTTTAATATGGGTGTCCAAGCTACCTGTATCAACATGAACTTTGAATGTAGAAAACAATACAAGAACTGAGGTAACAGCAGTTTAGGTGTGAATCTCTGAGAATATTAAATAATTATTTTAAAGTGTATTAAAATGCCATCTATTGACCCGAGTAAATAATTTTTATTTAAACAAATTGGATGACTCAGAACTTTTTATTTTATTTTAAATAAATATATATAAATAAATATAAATATCTTTACGCAATTCCCAATACAGGGGTAGACAGAGGTCTAGTCTAGACAATTAAGTCCTTTCGACCCACCTTCCACCGAAGATATTTTCTTCGGGACAACGTGACAGGTGGTGAGCCCGTCGCCGCCTTTATGTTCAAGCCAACGATGTAATTCGTACATAAGGTTTTGAAAAACCCAATGGTAAGGGCCTGCCACCTGAGGATCCAATTCGGGTCTCTCGACTCGAAATTCCGACTACCCAACCACTCGGCTATCGTGACTTCCACCGTTCCACGTTTTATTTTATTTTATTATAAATCAAATTTTATTACAAAAGCAACTTTTTAAAATTTAACTTTTTTATATTATTATTTAATATCTTTGTATCTTTTTTATATAAGTCACGATAGCCGAGTGGTTGGGTGGTCGGTATTTCGAGTTAAGAGACCCCGAGTTAGAACCCCAGGTGGCAGGCTCATACCAATGGGTTTTTCAAAAAACTTGTGTACGAATTATATCGTTGGCTTAGACATAAAGACGGCGACGGGCTCACTACCTGTCACCTGGCGTCGTCGATATCTTTCTTGGAAGGTGGGTCAAAGGGACTTAATTGTTTAGACTAGACCTCTGTCTACCTCTGCATTGGGAATTGCGTGAAGATATTTCTTTATTTATTTACCTATTTATTCACTTATTTATCTATTTATTTAATTATTTATTTAACTATTTGTTTATTTCTTTTGCGTGAAGATATTTCTTTATTTATTTATTTTTACCGAAATAGACCAAACGGTCGTCGAGAGCGTCGATTTTATGTATCTATGAATGTGCTCGTATGTATGTATATAAAGTAAATTTTAAATCACTAGGAACATAGTACAATGCTAACATAAAATAAAGTTTAAAAATTAGCTACAATAATGCGGCCAAATCTTAACAAACAAAACAAACTTTAGGTCAAGGAAAATTTTTCAGAACAGTGGGACATATAATTATTCACAAGTATAGGCAGTTATTGATAGATTGAATCACGGAGGACAAAGACAATGGCGAACTTCACTTCAACTGGGGATGATTCCGCCTCCGTGGTAAAGTGCAAGAAGAGCGATTCATGTAGGAAGCAGACAACCTACAGCGTGCATTCAAACGTTTCTCCTGGTTTAATATGGGTGTCCAAGCTACCTGTATCAACATGAACTTTGAATGTAGAAAACAATACAAGAACTGAGATAATAGCAGTTTAGGTGTGAATCTCTGAGAATAGTAAATAATTATTTTAAAGTGTATTAAAATGCCATCTATTGACCCGAGTAAATAATTTTTATTTAAACAAATTGGATGACTCAGAACTTTTTATTTTATTTTATTATAAATTAAATTTTATTACAAAAGCAACTTTTTAAAATTTAACTTTTTTATATTATTATTTAATATCTTTGTATCTTTTTATATAAGTCACGATAGCCGAGTGGTTGGATGGTCGGTATTTCGAGTTAAGAGACCCTGAGTTAGAACCCCAGGTGGCAGGCTCATACCAATGGGTTTCTCAATAACATATACGAATTATATCGTTGGCTTAGACATAAAGACGGCGACGGGCTCACCACCTGACGCGTTGTCCCAAAATATCTTCGGAGGAAAGTAGGGTCGGAGGGACTTAATTGTCTAGATTAGACCTCTGTATTATATAATATGTAATATTCATAATTGTAATTTTTTCATGGAGCATTCGTCTGCAAGAAGCGTCCGACCACGAATTGAATGAGTCAGATTCTAATTTCAAATCAATACGGGTCGCCATCGCGCTATCGACAACGACACCGGAAGCTCGTCATCGGTAATATCAGTCCATAAAATGTGTGCGTCGCGGTTCGGATTCGAATTTTAAATATGGAGCACTTACCGCCCGACGTAAAACATTTATGCGTCTAATACGTCGTTATCAAGTGCGTTTATATTTGGATGACTTGTCCTATGGTACAATTTTTCGTTTAACCGCTGGAAGAGACTGATGGTTATTAATATGGAGATAAGTATAAATAGTATAAAATAAATATCTTCACGCAATTCTCAATACAGGGGTAGGACAGAGGTCTAGTCTAGACAATTAAGTCCCTTTGACCCCCTTCCACCGTACCTTGAAAGACACCCTTTCCACCTTCCACCATATTTTCGACATGATAGGTGATGAGCTCGTCCTTATGCCCAAGCCAACGATATAATTTGTTTTTGTAAAACCCATTGGTACGAGCGAGGAAATATAAAGTAAGAAGGTACCACAAATATACAGATACAAGAAATATAAGAAAAAGTGGTTTTCTACCGTGATCCGTCCGGGGCTCGAACCTGGGATCTTAGAGTTGGGGACACCATAAAAACCGTCACGAAGGCCGAAGCGATCGTCGATTTTATGTATCTATGAATGTGCTCGTATGTATGTATATAAAGTAAATTTTAAATCACTAGGAACATAGTACAATGCTAACATAAAATAAAGTTTAAAAATTAGCTACAATAATGCGGCCAAATCTTAACAAACAAAACAAACTTTAGGTCAAGGAAAATTTTTCAGAACAGTGGGACATATAATTATTCACAAGTATAGGCAGTTATTGATAGATTGAATCACGGAGGACAAAGACAATGGCGAACTTCACTTCAACCGGGGATGATTCCGCCTCCGTGGTAAAGTGCAAGAAGAGCGATTCATGTAGGAAGCAGACAACCTACAGCGTGCATTCAAACGTTTCTCCTGGTTTAATATGGGTGTCCAAGCTACCTGTATCAACATGAACTTTGAATGTAGAAAACAATACAAGAACTGAGATAATAGCAGTTTAGGTGTGAATCTCTGAGAATAGTAAATAATTATTTTAAAGTGTACTAAAATGCCATCTATTGACCCGAGTAAATAATTTTATTTAAACAAATTGGATGACTCAGAACTTTTTATTTTATTTTAAATAAATATACATAAATAAATATAAAATATCTTCACGCAATTATGAATACAGGGGTAGACAGAGGTCTAGTCTAGACAATTAAGTCCCTTTGACCCACCTTCCACCGAAGAAATTTTCGGGACAGCGTGACAGGTGGTGATTCCGTCGCCGTCTTTATGTCCAAGCCAACGATATTAATTCGTACATAAGGTTTTGAAAAACCCAATGGTAAGGGCCTGCCACCTGAGGATCCAATTCGGGTCTCTCGACTCGAAATTCCGACTACCCAACCACTCGGCTATCGTGACTTCCACCGTTCCACGTTTTATTTTATTTTATTATAAATCAAATTTTATTACAAAAGCAACTTTTTAAAATTTAACTTTTTTATATTATTATTTAATATCTTTGTATCTTTTTTATATAAGTCACGATAGCCGAGTGGTTGGGTGGTCGGTATTTCGAGTTAAGAGACCCCGAGTTAGAACCCCAGGTGGCAGGCTCATACCAATGGGTTTTTCAAAAAACTTGTGTACGAATTATATCGTTGGCTTAGACATAAAGACGGCGACGGGCTCACTACCTGTCACCTGGCGTCGTCGATATCTTTCTTGGAAGGTGGGTCAAAGGGACTTAATTGTTTAGACTAGACCTCTGTCTACCTCTGCATTGGGAATTGCGTGAAGATATTTCTTTATTTATTTACCTATTTATTCACTTATTTATCTATTTATTTAATTATTTATTTAACTATTTGTTTATTTCTTTTGCGTGAAGATATTTATTTATTTTGTTAACCTTTTTTTATTTAATTAAAGAGAAAAAAAGTTAAAATTTCAACTGACATGGGCGGAATTCGAATCCCGCCCGTTTCAGTTGAAATTTTAACTTTTTCTCTTTAATTTAATCTCATAAACGTTCAGCATAAATATGCTTTAAAAATCAATAAAATTGCATATTGCATTGCATGTTTTACATCGTATCTATAAATAAACCGAGCGTTCTGTACCTGCCACTTCTACAGAATCAACATCTTTGCACCGGGCCACAGTGAACGCATATATTTATTTATTTTTACCGAAATAGACCAAACGGTCGTCGAGAGCGTCGATTTTATAGAACGCTCTGAGCAATTCCACTGGAATCCGATGCGTGGTTTATGTCTTAATGTAACCGGTAACTGCGTATAATCGATGCTAAGTTTTGAGCGAGTTTTTCACAACAACAAAAATCTGTAAAATCTATTAAAATAGAGAGCTTAAGAAAAGTTTTTTAGCCAGCCGTAGCTATATATATATAACTAGCTACCACGAAAATTTACATATAATAGCATTTAAGCAGCCGTACTTTGCCCGACTTAATAGGCGTTAAAGATTAGGTTAGATCATAATTATTGAATATAAGCAATATATGCACAGGATGAGTACCATAATACCACGGCTCCGACATTTACAAATCGATTACCCACTGTTTATTTATATTGTATGATGAAAATCCTACCTTCGTACTGAAATTATTTACTCATCTCATCTCGCTCACAGCCACAATTACGAGTATATAGGTCGCGGTGCTTCCGCGCACTAAATAAAGCGAACTAAAAGCTCTGGCTTCGATGGATTTACAGCCATTTAATTCCGCTAGATATACGACCCATAGAGAGCTTTATGGGTTTTCCTATAATGCTTTAGCTTAGTGCGGTGACGGTGACGTGGTTTCTTTATGTCGGTTTACAGTTGATATAGAAAATAGGTCTAATTATCCCACTACACCACATGTAAACGGTGTATTTTTATATATGACTATGACGCGGACGAAATTCTAAAATCGTTACTATGTTAGTATTTACATTCCAAATACTTTCAGGTGTGATCTTTTTCTTTGATCGCTGTAATAAATATTCTTCTCAGGCGGCGATTGAGAAAAAACAAAAAGAAAACTGATATTAGTTGGAACTCGTTTTACGACGATGTTTCGTAACGCGTAGGCAACTTAAGAAAATTTTTTCGCCCTAAATATTTAACTTTTGTTTTTGTTATGACAAAAAAATTTGTTACATTACGCCAAACGAAAAAAAATCTGAAATCGGTGCATAATATATGAAGCTGGCGATAATACAAACATAAAATGAAAATATTTACTAAATAAACACGCTTATTGTCGAATTTTAAACTCCACAACACTAAAATCTGTCAAAGGAACCGAAAATTCGAGTGTTTTACTAGTAACACCAGCCGAATTTCATCATTCAATATCTTCATCGACATGGGAACATAAATTTAACTTGATAACATTCATTATCTTTTAAATCTGCCACTAGTTCATCTGACTAACCACCCTTTATCTTGTTTCTGATTCCTTAATACAAGGGCTTAAGCTACTCTAGAAAATTCTCCTTTTTGAAGTCGGTTAAAAACTGACTATAATAACTATCTTCGCATTTCGCAACGGCATTAATCATACCATCACTGTGGTGCAATTAATTTTGTAATTTGCATAACTCTGTCACTTTGTCACACGATTTTCCATTGTTTTCATTTGCATGCCGAGATATAATTCAACCTTTGCCTGATTTAAATACAAGGATTTTCCGACCAAAAATTACTTACGACTCTACGCCGTACGAGATAAGAACTAATTTTGTTTTGAAAAGCCTCTATCATTTGTCGTCAGTTTTCAATTACATCACCTTGGCCTTTTAGACATTTTCAAACAATTTCATAAACAGCATAGTGTAATAACGCCTTGGCATTGCGTTACCCGTATATACATAATTCAGCCTATGATTAAAAATTATATTTTTATTAAAATAAAATAAAAAATAGATATAAATATCTTCACGCAATTATGAATACAGGGGTAGACAGAGGTCTAGTTTGGACAATTAAGTCCCTTTGACCCACCTTCCACCGAAGAAATTTTCGGGACAGCGTGACAGGTGGTGATTCCGTCGCCGTCTTTATGTCCAAGCCATCGATGTAAATCGTACATAAGTTTTTCGAAAAACCCATTGGTACGAGCCTTACACCGGGGGTTCGAACTCGGGCCTCTTACCTCGAAATTCCGACCACCCAACCACTATCGTGACTAATAATTAATATTTTTTAAGTTCATATTTTTACTTGAATAACATAGTATTGATTCCTACGAGATACGGTTAATTTATAACGGATAATCTCTGTGACGAATGATGCACACATTGGTTTTCATGCTCAGCTCTGAGTTCCCAGACTTGATTCCCGGTCGGGACAATGTTGAAGCCACTTTTTCTACATTATGTCGAGTCTGGGTATATTTCGTACATTCATTATTTCTGTTTGTATCTTTATTAAATTCTTCACGCTATTCCCAATACAGAGGTAGACAGACAGTTAAAAGTTATAGTGTCTAGTCTAGACAATTAGGTCCCTTCGAACCACCTTCCACCGAAGACATTTTTCAGGACAATGTGACAGGTGGTGAGCCCTTCGCCGTCTTTATGTTCAAGTCAACGATATAACCGTACATAAGTTTTTGAAAAAAAAATGTATTGGTACGAGCCTACCGCCTGGGGATCGAACTCGAGTCTCGCGACTACCAATCTGATCACATAACCTCTAAGCTATCGTGACTTTTAATATTATATCTTTTGTAATGTATTTATTTTAAAAAAATAGCGTAAAGATGATTATTATGATTTATTTTGTACCTATTTATATTGTACGTATGTATTTATCATTTGTTTATTGTTCGATTATCTTTTGGGAATGTCAGAGTCCATTTCGTGTACTTACAATCCTTTTAGGTGCCTCGTGGGAAATAGAGGAACTGACTTATGTGTTCGCTGTATACAGGTTCCACCATTAGCAGAAACGTACAATAAGACATTTTTGCATTTCCATTCATACTAATATCATAGATGTTAATGGTCCTTTTCTGTATTTTACAGACAGTGTAATATTCACATCTTCCGTTCACAGAATTCTTCTTTGTCACGTAGTCAAAGGACTTCACGCAGGTGAAGCTGCTAGCATCACATAGATGTAAACCAGTTGTAGAGAGATGTAAAAAACAGATTTTTGGTAATGAAATAATTAGACCGAATGTTTGTTTAAACCCTTTGTCCATGCTATTTCTCAACGTAGTTCAAAAGGTAAACAAAAAGAGACAGTAGAAATTAAACTAGCAATTTATTTCGTTATTATAGCTTAGCTGCGTTTCAACGACCGCCCATTATAAAAAAGATGGGTAGATAAATGCGAAAATTTTTATTTTAGTGAAATTTATGCCGTAATATTTTTTCTTTTAATATGGTGTAGTCCCTATTGCCAAGAACATAATGTGCAATATTGTAGATGTTCAATGTAAGGTCTCTGTTCATAAGTTACCAGTTTTTATTCATCCCGCCCACACAAGGTCGAAAATGATAGTTTAATTAATACCTATGCTTAGGTGTCACGTTATTAGAAAGTAATTATTAATAATATCTCAGGGCTATGCACCAAAACATTGCACAAATTTATTATTGTAATAATTTCGACTTTTGTATGGGAGAACATAAGACATTATAATACATTAATATTCGTAAATGTACAGAAGTTTTATTTGTTTAACATTTCTTTACACTAGTAGTGGTACTTAGTATGATATATAAGCAATCACTATGTGTAGTAAGCATTAGTTATGAATAAGTATTAGGGATGTTTTCATGTAAGCAGTACTTGTAAGGTGTACTTATAACCTGAGCTGCACATAGAAGAAACAAATAGATATTTTAAAAAAGAGTATATTCTCCATAATTTGTAATTGGATACTATATAATAAAAATTGGATACAATATAATAAAATAGGCTTACGGTCTGTCACGTTGTCCCAAATCAGCTTTGATGAAAAGTGGGTCGAAGGGATTTAACCACTGTCCACTAAGTATAATAAATAAATAACCGCATATATATTTATATTCATACCGTTTTAAAAAATATGCTAATCTTTCTGTAAGGCATATCCAGCCTTACACTATAACTAGCGGGCCCGACAGACGAGGTCCTGCTATAAAATTTGAAAAAATACATAAAAATAACTATTACATAACAATAACTATTACGTTTCTAAACACGACAGCAATAATCACATTAAAAAGAACGTTAAAATCAATAAGACTGTTTCGGAATTCATCGTGAGCTTCGCCTTCGGAGTTATATGTAATACAAACGACTGAAAGGCACTTTTTAGGCGGAAACTTCGTTTGCCGAATCAAAATTGTATCTGACTGAAGAATATGTTGTTGATCTAATAAGATTTTAATTCGTCATTCTCCTCTTCTTTTTATATAAACACAATTTACCCGGAAAATATTTCAGTTTATGGTTAAAGTTTATGGAAAAATCTACTACACTTTCCCATATAGAGAATTTGTTATAAACATGACGCTTAGAAAGCGGATTCGAATCGCAATATCAAGCACCGTAGACTCTTCTTTCTATCACTAGTCTGATTGACCTTGGTCTATATATATCTGTGATTCATATTGTTGGCTGAGACTTTAAAACAGCGATTTGCTCACACCAGTCACATTGGCCCAAAAATATCTTCGGTGGAAAATGGGCCGTAAGAACTTAATTCTCTAGACCTCTTGTCTACCCCTGTATTGATAATTGCGTAAAGATGATTATTATGATTTATTAATTTATAAAAAGAACCATAAGTAATGCAAAGAAAGGCTTTTTTTACCTGCAGCACACCAGAGGGATAAATATATAAATAAATACAAAATAATAAAACATTGGTCGCCGTCAGATTATTAGTGCCAACGTCAGGATAGCCGTGAACGGTCGTCCTCAATTTAATTTTGCCCCCAGACGAAAATAAAAAAGCATGAGACCGAAAACTCATAAGCCCTGTCCCCGCCTATGTCGGGATCCGGTGAATATCTATTTTAAATTCGTCGGTCAATTATTAAACTTTTTTCCGTACACGGTCCCCATTTGAATAAACTTTGCCATTGGCTGCGTCCGTACGTAACGAGGTAAACTTTTTGTTTTGTCGCTGTTAGTCATTCGATCATTCGATTTGTATTATTCATTCGTTTTTTAAATGTAATTAATTTTAAATTGATACAAGCCCGCAATGCGATGAAGGCCTTGCGGATATCGTTACCATATCTCGTTCCGTGGGTGGAAATATGTCGACGATGACCTCCTGATGTTTGCGATAACAATCTCAAAAAAGATCTTTTATGCATATAAACCTTTTATGTGCCACTT
Source organism: Sericinus montela (assembly GCA_029286605.1). NCBI lineage: Eukaryota > Metazoa > Arthropoda > Insecta > Lepidoptera > Papilionidae > Sericinus > Sericinus montela. The sequence continues at coordinate 589,543 of JAGSMR010000032.1, read as the reverse complement.
TCGCTGAGTGGTATATTGATAGGAATTGAAGTTAGGAGACCTGAGTTCGATCTCCATATCGCTTGGACGCTAAGATCAATAAGCTCACTACCTGTCACGTTATCACGAATTAGCTGCTGTAAAATGAAGTCCGAAAGGACTAGGCTAGACCTCTGATTGCGCCATAACAACAATGCACGCTAAAAAACCCACAAACAGCAAAGTTGTAGGTGTCTTTTGTTGTTGTACTATTGTGTTATTTTATTTATGGGACAAACTAACACGCTACAAATCAGCAGCCCTGTACAGCAGCAGTTACCATTCACCAATTGATGATTGAATTGGTGAACTGTACAGCGTACAGTCCAGCGTGTGTACAATACATAAGTCAATTGCATAATGTTACGGATAGAATTTTTTAAAGTACTTAAATAATATTCCATAAGAGAGAAAAAGAAACTTTTAATCAATGTTTTGATATGAATTCGAGCCCACATAGAGTCCGTACAAAATCAAAACGAGTTACAAATTAACCAGGGACTTTTGTACATTGAAAAACAAATTTCTAAGTAAAACGGAATCGTCACCGGAAACTGCGTCACGTCGGCGCGAATGTTTTTGAAATTCGAACGTCTCACAATTGGTGTTTACAGTGGGCGGCACGCGCGTTGGCGCCAAAACTCTCATGTCGCCATTATGTGTCGGTATGACATTGTTGCCACACTTAAAATAGATATTGGGCTAACGGACGCTGTGCCTTGTTACCAATACTAAAATATATTTTCCATATTATTTACGAGTTGCTATTGTTTGAAAGAAAATAGTTTGACTTATTTAAACTTACCCACAGGTTACACATTGCATACTCTATTCGTTTCACAATTACTACATTGTGGCGAAGACGAAATTTAGTGTTTTTATTTTATTTTAAACGAATACCTACAAAAATTTTCATAAGTAAGCAGTATGTAACAAATGTCGACTCATCTATATCACTTATAAATTCAACACATGCGGTGGGTATTCAAGGCTTCAGAAGTGGTCTATTGCAGGCTTGATTAACATCCTCTGCTAAAATATGTACATATGTTCACGCAATTCCCAATACAGGGGTAGACAAAGATCTAGTCTAGACAATTAAGTCCCTTCGACACACCTTCCACCAAAGACATTTTCGAGACATCGTGACAGGTGGTGAGCCCGTCGCCATCTATATTCCCAAGCCAACGACATAACTCGTACAAAGATTTTTGAAAAACCCATGGGTACGAGTCTGCCACCTGGGGATCGAACTCGGGACTCTCGACTCGAAATTCCGACCACCCAACCACTCGGCTATAGTGATTCTTAGTCTTGTTTTGTGAAACCTAAATTCTTGATATATCGAATAACTCTACTGATACTTTAAACCCCATACAGTTTTTTTTAACATTTGGACTCGAAATTCCGACCACCCAACCACTCTATCTATGGCTATCGTGTAAAATATGTACATTAAATTACATAATTTCTAGTATCCCATAGCAATTATTAGCGCAGAACTGGTCAAGAGCTTAGGAATAAAAATTGTTTATGTATTGGAATTGTTCGCCAAACTTCTCGATTCTAATTTAATAATACACTTATATTAGACATGTTAATTTGTTACTATATGTTGAATGTTTTCGAGTATTTTTTTTATTTTTACGCGATTTCTAATATAGGCTTTAGGCAGAGATTAAAGCAATGAAACTCTGTTAACGTACCTTCCACCGAAGGTTTTTTGGGATAACTTGGCAGGTGTTGTGCCTTTCTCAGCAATATTAATAGCACCAAAACAAGAAAATATATTTATTTATTCGTTTCGTACAGTAAGTATCGCAACCTCATCAAATAAATATTTCAATACTTCGTACTTGTGTAGACCAAATGCCATGGCTCAAAAGACTAACACCGTCCAAAATTTCATCTGAATCTAAGGTTTTCTTAGAGTATATAACCGACCGATTACTCACAGCGACTTTGGATCTATGACTATTGCGAGCGTCGTTCGTGTGCTCGCAGGTGACTGACGTAACCGATTTTTGAGCTTATCGTGCGAGCACATTGAGTGCAAGTCCGTACCCCTCCGACATAGTTGTAGGTGATGATTTGTTGAAGTACACATACGCCAGACATAATATAATTTTACTCTTCAATGTTGTATAGTATCTGGAGATGAGTATGCATGGTCTAAGGGATTCTCCAAAAGTAACTAAATAAATAATAAAAAAATAGTAAAATAACGGGAATTTTTTTCTATTTTGGTTTTAATTGGTGTTGTCCTCTTAAAATAGTTCTTGATTTTTAAACATTCGATGTGTAACTTCCAACTGCAACTTTCCCCTATTTAAAAAGTAGTAAAATTAATGTGTTGTTTTGCTTTGTCCATTCTCTATGGCTTTGGTAACCAAAATTGAATCATGCCGGATTTATGAAAATTTCCAAATGTTAAAAAAACTGCCTGGAGTTTAAAGTATCAGTAGAGTTACTCGATACATCAAGAATTTAGGTTTTACAAAACAAGACTAAGAGTCACTATACCCGAGTAGTTGAGTGGTCGGAATTTCGAGTCGAGAGACCCGAGTTCGTTCCCCAGGTGGCAGGCTCAATGGGTTTTTCAAAACTTATGGACGAATTATATCGTTGGCTTGGACATAAAGACAGCGACGGGCTCACAACCTGTCACGTTGTTCCGAAAATATCTTCGGTGGAAGGTGGGTCGAAGGGACTTAATTGCGTGAAGATATTTAATTTAAAAAACAACACCATAGGCTATATTGGCGGTTGTCCCCTACTTTAAAGGCCACTATAGCAGAGAGTTTTAAGGTCACTTTAGTCGCTTTTTGAGAAAGGATTGACAAAAAGACAATCATTTAAAATAAAACAATTACAAACGATTCCATACCAGAGTTGGTAATGGCCCTACCTTTGAAACTGCTTGTCGCTCGAATCCTAGCTAGGGGAAAATATTTGTGTATAATATATACGGCGGCGGGATAACCATATCTAAAAATATTAGATCGTGCGCGCCTCTTAAGTGCGAGGTGTATGATACTGCGATCGCCAATCCGCTTGCCAAGCGTGTCTATTACGGTAAATCCTCCCTATGGGAGAGGCCTACGTCCTCCAGTGGGCTCAAATAGGCCTTTGTGTATCTATTGTACCGTTAATTAGACAGTGATATGCTCACTATCAAGTCCTAAATATCCTAAATATGCTTCGATGGTTGGGAGTGAGGAAAGTGAGTCGAAAAGACGTCATTTTCTGGACTGTTGCTTCTACTTACCTGAATACTTATTGAGAGTTGTTGTGTTGCTGCTGGGTTATAAAATAGAACTATAATTATCATGATTTTAATTAATAATTTGCATAAATAATGACTATAAGTGTCACTGCTGCGGTATAATTACCTCAATTGTTAATTCTGTGACACGAATTCACGAAGGACCTTTAAACTGCTTGTTTTTTTTTGTTGTGTTGATGGCCAGTTAATCTATTGTTGTTTTTTGTTTCACCCAGGCGATGACGTATCTTAGACAAAATTTTATAATTACTTAATTTTGTTGATAGATGATGATAAAGACAATGAATTGTAGAGTAGAGCTGATCCTCAGACTTGCTATCTTCATTTCTTTTCTTCTCTTTTGTCTTAAGCCATTCAGCGGAGTTACTTTCGCTTATTCTTTCTTTCTTAGATGAATCTTATTACGGAATAGCTTGATATTTAAAAATTATAACACATGACAAGTTAAATAACACATGACAAGTTTTCGACTTACAAAGATATAAATATATATAACTTATATATTATGCAATTTATTTTCCAGAATTTCAGAATCAAAACAATTATTTATCATTAATGCACCAACTTTGTAAATGTCGCTATTCCGATATCATGAGATTTTATTGGGTCCATTATTCCCAATGCATGTATACTACCTAGTCTGTTTTAAGTTCAACCAAACATAGACGTGATTTCCAACAGTCTTTTTATGATAATTGCAATTATTATATTTTATTGCACCTTGTATTTATATACGTAGTCCTTCAAAGCAGGCCGTATGAGCTTCCTCACCTTAAAGGAGTAATGGGTTGGCTATATAGCTCGATGAAATAATAACTGTTAAGGAAAAAAGTTCTCTAGTCTCTAATATAATATTATATCTCACTACATAACACTATTATTATTCAAATGATTTCATGTATAAAATGATAACCTTCTCCATTTTAATGTCATGATTGAGTGCTAAAGATATCAAAACAAAAAGTATGATAATTTCAAAGGCTGTTTTATTTTATAATGGCAATTAAAAAATATAAATGACAGCATAGACAAATGCGTCGTGTTAATCAACGCGGAAGAACGCGAGAAGTAAGCTTGCAATTAAATTACATAAAATAATAACACTTCAAAACTGGCAAGAAACAATGACAGCTCAATTCTCAGAACTGCCATTTGTGTACTTACAATTGAAAAAAAAATACATTTGAATGGCACTTTAGAACACGACACGGGTTACGTATGTGAATGACGAGATCGCTATCGGTACATAACAGAAGTGCGACAGTCCTCAAGCAATCCCCACGCTGTTCATCCCACAATTGTTACTAGTTTAACGTTCAAAGAGTTAGAAAATTAAATTTATACAATAAGGCACTTTGTATCACTTTGAAATGAGCAATTTACCATAATATCAAGCATAGCGGCCTGGAATTGTCCACAGCTGGACGTAGGCATCTTCAGAGGGAGGGTTTGTAAATTGAAGGTCGCAGTATCTGACAAGTTGCACCTCAGACGCAGCTGCCCGTCGCCGATCTGCTTATTTTGGCGAAATGATTATCCCATCATTCGATAACCATTAATATTGACAAGATTTTTCTCCACGATGCTATCACTCCGCAAGAAAAAAGGCGTTAAACGAGTTACTAAGTACAGGCGTTATCAAAAATCAAAGGGTTTACAGATTTTAAACTATCTAATAGTGTTGATTATTTTCTAAATTGGCTGAAATTTGATGATGAATTTAACTATGTTACTTTTTTTATGTAATCCGCATACTTCATTCATGAGGCTGATACGACACTAAGATCTAAGATACTAATCTGAGACACAAAAATTATAAAAGACAGAAGAATCTTTAATGCATGCATACATAGACAGGGACAACATCACATACATTGCTTTGATCCCAAAGTAAGCAGCTTAAGCACTTGTATTAAGGAATCAGAAACAACGAAGGTGTCACAAACACTCTGACCCGAAAAATGTGTTTGCTACATTGACCCGACCGGGTATCGAATCCGGGAACCTTTTTTCATAGAACAGGGAGGCAAACGAGCAGGTGGCTCACGTGATGGTAAGTGATTACCACCGCCCATGAACACCCGTAATACCAGAGGCATAGCAGATGCGTTGCCGGCCTTAGAGTGCCCCCCCCCAGAATTGGGGGAGGGGGTGTGTGGGCCTCCGGTTACCTGCACTCACCAGACGAAACACAGAAGTTTGTTAGACTTCTACTTCACACCGGTATTCTGTGAGGTCGTGGTACTTCCCCGGTCGAGCCGGCCCATTCATGCAACAGCATAAGCTGATGCGTGGCTCTACCACTATTAAACTCAGAACTAGTAACACCATGAAAACCGGTGCATACGTCACTCATACACTAATTTCATCCCACGATATGGCGATAATAAATGTAGCTCAAACTTTATCTAGATTATATCAATCATGTACTTACAATATATGTTATAGAATATATAAGATAAATAAATAATGCCACATCCAAAATTTAAAAGCAATTGTATATTTCTCAAAGAAATCGTCGAATCACCGAGACAAGTAACAGATTAGGAGATTTTGTTCCCGCGGTTCGCATACAAATTGCTATATGAGATCGTCTATTGTTTTGAGTATTATCGGATAAGGTATCTCGTCGATGGTGTTGAAGTTCCGTATTCATTCCACGAGGCTAAGTCCACCTTAAGTTGCTACCAACGCTAAAATTTGCTCATAATTATTTAATTCATTATGATTCGATCGGACTCGGGTCTTTTGACTCGAATTCCGATCATCCAGATCGGAATTCGTGTCGAGAGACCCGAGTTCGATCGGCAGTACGATTGGCAGGCTCGTACCAATGGGATTTTTAAAAAATTATTTCCCACAGTCCACACATCCTTCGCATAGTCCCTGATGGGATAGCCAGACAGCACAGATTCAAGTGCAGCAGTGCCAAGTGTCACGATCCTTTCATACTTTTTTCGCTTCTGTCAGATTCATCATTTTCTTTATACATGCACGTCTAGGTATCCGAGTACTCTTAATCCTCCTCTCTTCTAGCAATTTGGTCACAAAAGCTAGTCTCGGTCTACCTACATAAAGTCAGAGGTTTAAAAATCAGTAATTCAAACCCGCGACCTCTGCTGTAACGTGGCCATGCTCTTGTCTCACCGGCGTCAGTTGAAATTTAAAACCACATAACATAAGTCTGGTAGGGGCCGTTGGCAAAATATATCAGATTTTACTCCTGTCACGATAGCCGAGTGTATAAAGAGATCCGAGTTTGATCCCCAGGTGGTAGGTAGGCTTATATTGCTTCTATAGAGTTACGTACCAATAGGTTTTTTCAAAAACTTATGTTCGATTTGTATCGTTGGCTTGAACATAAAGACGGCGACCGGCTTATTACCTTTTACGTTGTCCTAAAAATGTCTTCGGTGAAAGGTGGGTCGAAAGGGCTTAATTGTCTAGACCTCTGTCTACCCCAGTATTGAGAATGGCGTAAGAATATTTTATATATTTTTAAATTATTTTTATATCACTATTATTCTTTTAGTTCTCTATTTTTATAACTTTACAGCTATAAAGACCACTTTATAACTTTGCAGCCATAATACTATTTAATGCTCTTCAATTTATGCAATTTAGCAATATGACAAGTATTACTTTCCCCATAAAGGAAGTTTAAAATCATTAACTTTCCTCTATAGAAGCAATATAATAAATAATAAGAGCTCATTTTAAAACTGCAACCACGAAATTGCTCTCTTGTTTCAGTGTCTATTCACAACCAAAGACAAAGGAGAATTTAAACTTCGAAAAGATTACCAAAACCCCGTATCTAATTAACTCTGAGGGCTCTTAATTAGTCCCCATTGTAACATGACAAGAGAACCGGCAATTTTGGTACAACATTCGAATAATATACACACTGTTTAAAAGTATGACGAACATTAGACCTACGAAACCAATAAAATTTACATACAAAACGGTCTATAATAGTTCACCTCTCAAGTGGGAAGGTTTGCCGCAATCGTCACGCTCGGCAAGCGGATTGGCGATCGCATTACTACAGACTTTGCACTTTACACGCTGCAGGTTACCATTAATTTGGTTATTTTGGTCTCGTATTCTTTGAGATTATTATATTCCACCATTTGTATGGATTACTCTTTGTCGCCTCTTACGAGAGAAACATTAGTATTACAGCATAAAATTTCGTTTCTACAGATTAAATAATTATAAAGATAACTTCATTAAACTAAATAATAAATAAATAAATATCTTCACGCCACAGTCACGACAGAGGTAAAGTGTAGATATTTAATCGTACATAGGTTTTGAAAAAACCCATTGATACGTGTTTACCACCTGGGGATCGAACTTGGGACTCTCGACTCGAAATTCCGACCACCCATCCACTCGGCTATCGTGACTTTTATTTTTTTCTTACATCTATTCATTAAACTGAGTCTCCTTATTAAAAAAAAAAAATACTCGCTACATTTGTCTTCGACGACCCCCGTGGAGGAGTGGCGTATACCGGATAGCGGTTTTCATAGTGTCACTCGATCGGAAGGCCCGGATTCAGTTCCGTTCGGGTCAATGCCGTAAACACTTTTTATACATTTTCTCGGGTCTGGTCTGGTTGTTTGTGGTGTCGTCGTTGTTCCTGATTCCATAATGCAAGTGCTTAAGCTGCTTACTTTGCGATCAGAGCAATGTATGTGATGTTGTCCCTATATATTTGTATATTTATTTATTATTTATTTGTTTGTTGGAACAAGATGTGTGTATCACCAAATGTTTGGTCAACAAATCACAGAGTCTTAAAAACGTTTAACTAAATCATCGTTTCTCTCCGAAAACGGACTCTTTAGATAATTATAGGCTTCCATACGTTTCGAGTCACTTTTCACGTGCATCCCGGGGTACTAATCAACGTATGAGAGACGGTTAGTATCTACCTCTCTTTTCCGCACACGGGAATTGCGTTTAAAATCTGCTATTAAATATGACATAGAATTAGTATGTCGCGCTAAGAAAAATTGACATGGTGATTGTACACCCGACACTTAATTATAACCGCGGGCGAAATCATTGGCATGTCACTGTGTGAGCAATAAAACATGAGTTTTAAATATCACAACACTATTATTAGAGAAGTGGATGATTAAATAAATGTTTTAAAATTCACGGTCAAGAATCCAAACATGGTATTCCTTCTCTACCTAGGAATCTAGCAACACAGTCTTAATTACTTTTGCCGTCATATATCAGTATAATAATAAAAATAATAAAATAATAACAATAAATAAATAAATAAAAAGATAGATAAGGACAACATAACATACATTGCTCTGTAAGCAGCTTAAGCACTTCTCCCCGTGGGTGACGTAAGAGGCGACTATGGGAAATAGCCTTGAATATCGTTAAGGTAACCGATAGATGGCATAACCAGATGGGATAACCATCTTTAAAAATATCAGACCGAAGATGGGCAGCAGCGTCTGAGGCGTGTGGTCTGCTACTGCGATTGCCAATCCGCTTCCCAAGCGTGGCGATTACAGCAAATCCTCCATATAGGAAAGGCCTATGTCCTGCAGTGGACTTTAATAGTGGCGTTATGTATGTATGTATGTAATATGTGGAAAAGAACGGTATAACTATTGTTGTTTTCGGTTTTCAAGTCAGTCCTGACACGTTGTCCAAAAATACGATCCGGTGGAAGGTTAAAGAACTAAAAATTATCTAGAAGTCTTACTACCCTAGTATTGTAAATACTTCATGAAAAAATTCCCTAAATTAGATTTAGGTATTACATATTAAAATAACATAAGTTTAGAATTGCGTCAAATCAGGGTGCATTGTATAAATACTATCACAATCTATAAAACAAAATAGTACGTCTAAAGCATAACTAAGAAAACACGTGTAAATGTCACTAAATAATTTATCTCGAAGTCACTTCATTAACATTCTGCTCGCCATCTAAAGCACTTAGCGTGAAGATACGGGTAGACGTGACGCGCTGTCGTGAATACATCTTGTCAAAGTAACTGATAACATTTATGTTTATTGTTTTTGCTTAGGAATATTGTTAGAAGTAAATAGCAGTTTTGTCGCAAGATTTTTAAGTACCAAAATTGTATAAGTCGAGTTCGATCCCGAAGGCTTGTACTAATGAGTTTTTTCAAAACTTATTTAAGTTGGCTAAAACATAAAGACGGCGACGGGCTCACCGCCAGTCACATTGTCCCAAAAATATATTCGGTGGAAGGTGAAAGTGTGGATCGAAAGGACTTAATTGTCTAGAACTCTGTCTACTCCTGTACTGGGAAAAGCGTCAAGACATTTTTTACTGTATAAAATATAGCTAAATTTCTAATGTCATTTGGTACTAAATATTAACGAGGTATAATATAACATTTATTACAATTTTTAACATCGATATTCATTTGAAATACAAATCATTTTCAAATAATGTATCTTTTCTGAGTACTCCAGGAGGAAATTACCTAACTGGTACAATACCAATGAGACATTTTCGAAATTTATGTACGAATTTCATGCGACGGGGACAGTGAGACAGCGACAGGCTCACTACCTGCCTGATAGTATCAAATGAACTCCGGTGAAAATCTGATTCAATAAATGGTAAGTTGTTCAGAGCTCTAACTACTTCAGTAACGGTAAATTCGTGAAGACATGAAAATAATAAATGAAAGAAATAACTTTATTTGTGCCTGGTCTTTTATAAGCTAAACATACATACGGTAAATTTCGATGTAATATGGTATAGCTATGTAAGTCTGTGGTATCGTAGCCCTCAAACAGATGTACCGATTTTGATTTTGTTTTATTATTATTTGAAAAGTAACTTGATCGAGAGTAATCTTAGCAATGGTAATCCGCATCATCATCGTCGTCCGCATCGTCATCAGTTTCTAGGTTTTTGAGAATTTTAATTTCAGAAATTTCCTACTTCTATACGTCTGGTTGATATAAAAATTTCGTGACCTTTTACATTCTTGTCTGAAGTCTTTGTTTGAAGTCTTATGTTACGGGGAAAATCAATCGAACACAAACGGCTGTATTAATTTTGTTTTTCTTTTTAACTTTTGTTTCTTTTTAGTAACATCGGATTAAGGGACTTAATTGTCGAAACTAAAACTCTGTTTTCACCCTGTATTGAGGATGGTGTGAAGATCAGATAACTCGATTTTTTTATTTCACAACTTTTTCCAAAAATAAAACAGAAAACCACAAGAACCTTTTCTTTGCGAGGGAATCAACGACTCAATAAACACGTACATCGTTTTCACACGATCATGGCACGTAAATATACGCGTACATTATTATAATCGGCGTAATAACGACGTAAGTGACAAGCGTGCGTCACCATATCAATTAAACCGACATTGACTTACTTCATGTGATATCAATTGACGGAGGCTTACAACTGACCATAAATACGATAAAGCCGACGGCTACCAACACGCGAACCGTCTGTAACACGATAAAGCGACGTGAAATATAACGACAACTGTCCAAGGATGTCCTTATTAGCGTATTTTTATGCAGCATCCGCGATGTCTCTTAGTTTCATTACTTATGTAAACGTAATTGACATTTTCGTATCGCGATATTAAAAAAGAACAAGTTCCGCAATCACTTGTCGTTTTATAATTATTACAGTTTTTTACAGTTTTTATTACAGTTTTTTTATATCATTTTTTTTTCTGATAATTGTATCGATATTAGTCAAATATCAAGACCGCTAAGCTTAGATTTCTATAAATAAATATAAATAAATATCTTCAAGCATCTTACATCTCTGGTCATTTAAAACATTTGTTGTATGATAGATTCGAGAGCAACTTCTTTCTATTGTACAAACCATAAATACATTTGTATATGATGCAGATGACCGTTTCATTAATTAACCTTAAAACCCCATACCCTGAAAATCATCGCATCAAATAATCGAGCATAAAGGAGGAAGTCGTTAAAAAAATCTAATAACAAACCACTATACGAGATCACTAACGATTTCATCGCATATCGAGGGGCATTTCACAGTTATAGAATATCACCTGCCTCTCTAGCATCTGCGCTCGCAACGAATCCTTTTTAAGAATAAAAAAAAGGGACTCGAGACTTATGGACTTAAATGACGTAAGCAATATAAGTGTGGCTAGAATAATATTATTATTACAAAAATCTCCGTTTAGCCGTGAGGTTAAGGCAGAATGTACCACCACCTTTCTTCCCTTGGGCGACGTAAGAGGTGACTAAGGGAAAAACTACCAACAGATGGCGGATTATCCATAATTACTAGATCACCTCAAAAAATATTATACCAAAATTCAGGAACCGAAGACGGGCAGCAGTGTCTAAGGTGCGAGGTGTTTAGTACTGCGAACGTCAATCCACTTGTCAAGTGGCGATCAAGGTCATTGTATATTTCCCGTGTGGAACAGGACCTTTCCTAAGTTCTGCATTCGAATCAGGAAACTTTAGTTTCATACCCAGGAGGGTGGCCTGTACAATTGGGTTTGGGTACCAATGGGTTTTTTTAAAACTTATGAACAATTTATATCGTTGGCTTAGACATAAAGACGGCGGTGGAAGGTGGGCCGAAAGAACTTGCCTTCACCTCTGTCTATTCCTGTATTGGGAATTCGTGAAGACATTTTCTCTAACTACACATAACCGAGATATTTTTTTAAAAACAAAATTGTGTTCTGTTTTATACAGACAGACTTCTTTTGTATTTTGGTTGCTTCATTAATTTAATTTATATTATCAATATTTCGAAATAAAAATATATGTTAATCACATTTAAATTAGAACGGATTACAACAACGATCACATAATCACGTTGCCTTTTAAACAATGAATGCAAAGGCAGCTCGAGCAGACAAGACAAAGCCGAAACGGAGCGTCGGGTCTGAACAAATGCCAGCCCATTTACAAGAGTGTAAGATATGACGTGATATAGATCACTCACTTGGTAATAAATAAATAAATAACATAAGAAAAATTACTCCGTAAAGCGAATGTTACCGGAGGCACTACGTTTTTGGTGCGATTAGGGTGGACGTGATCTCAAATAAAAAAAAAGCTGTGTAGATACGATCTAGTAATTCTTTTTTAGTCACATTTTCTTTTTTTTTTTCTTTTATATCTATGACTTCAATAAAATTAAAACTCTAAGTAATCGTCCTATGGCACACGTCAGCTAGTCACAAAATATATCAAAAAATAGGTGTCAAGCACTCATGTTCATCTTCCACATTACACATCATCTACATTCTCGTGTGTTTACGGCATAAGAATATACCTCCTCTTTCCTACTCGTAGATCTCAGAAGAGACGACTAAGGGCCAAGCCTTGAAAATCCAATCGCCTACAGGTACCGAGATATTCTGCTTAGCGGTATATTCTGCTTAGCGGTGTCGGCGGATTTTTACAGACCGTATATTATATGTATACACGTGTTTGCCTTTAGTGGGATTCACGCCGCCGACAGATTCGAAGTTAGGGTATTAAAAACTGGGCTGTCATGTTTGATGTTTCCTGTAAGGAAGTTTCATAATCACTACCCTTTGCAAGCATTGTCGATAGCAGGACCAGACGATTTGCAAACTTACACAGCTGCCCGTCACCGGTTTCCTAATTTTAGTCTGGAATTTCTAGATAGTTATCCTGCCATCTGTTTGTTTAGTTATGGTTTTATTTTTTAATTATTAATTAAGACTTTAATTATTTTAAAAAATTGTTTTCAATGTCTTTATTTATTTTTCTAGCTTTTTAAAATGAAAACACGCGGTATATTTTCTTTAAATTATGTATTGTTGTGTTAGGCTAAAGAAGTATAATTTATTACTGACGTGGGTAATATTTTTTATTAACGGTTATCATTGTTTAGGGAGATGATATTTTATAATATATTATAATTTGCTTATTATAAATTTTAAGTTAAACTTTGGTTTTATCGATTTATTATGGCTTTTGAAATTTTATAACTGATACCCTCTCATGATTTTGCTGAAGGAGACTCTCGTTGATGTGTAATTTTATTTACAGTGGAGTTGAAAATATAAGCCCTGTCCATGATTTTCTTACATAAAGACAACGGGCGCAAGGGAGCGACAGGGACGGATGATTTAGGAACCCCTCGGGAGGAGTGCGACGCGACCCGATATTAATATTGTGACTCTTTGTAGTACATCTCTAAAAATAAGACAAATCAAAGAAATAAAAGAAATAAAAGAAATACTATTGAAAATGTTGACTAGAGAAGAAAATACCTAAGGAGTCTCTTACCTGTTTTTTTTTTGTTACAGGAACCTAATAACGAAACTGTGGAAGATTAAAAAAAAATTTAAATAAACGAATGATGAATTTTTCGGTAAATGAATAATTTTATTTAATACATAATGAAAATATATCAGTGTATATTATAATCACTGTAATTCAATTGATATTCTGTACATTAAAATTATATACTGTACAACTTATGTACAATTTAATAAAGTAAATTTGTTTTAATAAGTATCCATCGCATGCAGTTGTATTAATGATTAGAAGTATTACCTAAGATTTTTACCTAAGATAAAAAACTCTTTTTGTTAATAATATTTTTCCTCCATCCACATTTCTCCTTTTGTTAACGATCTTTCCCTAGTTAAGTTTCATACCTAAGAAGTAAAAGATCGAGAATCGAGTAGTATTTAGATTCTTGACAGAACAACGTGACAGGTGGTGTGCCCGTCGCCATCTTTATATCCAAGTTAACGATATAAATCGAACAAAAGCTTTAAAAAAACCATTGGTACGTGTCTATCACCTGGGGATCGAACTCGATTCTCTTTGACTCGAATTCCGACCACCCAATCACTCAGCTATCGTGAGTAATTGTTATGATTTGTAGATGTCATGGAATGCAGTAGCTATTTACTACTTACATCGAGAATGTACTTATTATTTTTTATCGAATAATTTTCATATGAAGCATCTTCTTATTTAATATGTACAACACAATTTAGATCACTCCTTTCCCAGTGCCACGTTTCGGTATCTGTCGCCTGGCACCTCAAGGTAAATTGGTATCGAAATTTCAAATTCAAATTCGGTTCCCATGTGTGCCCCGCGGCGCGCCTCCTTTTAACCTTGTAATTGGTCCTTTGGTGATTTGGTATTCGTTAGATTATTGCAGGCCTTTGATGTGGCTTGATTGGTACCAGTACAGTTAATATCGCGCTTACAGTGATCACAACGTCTGTGTATGTCCAATGTTGGGCAAACTCTGATATATTGGGTAAGGTCAGGATGTCGAACGCCATACCTTTGCAGTTTCTTAATATTTTTCCTGGAAAAATTTGGTTAATTTGAACTTGTATTCTTATCAATAAAGTAATCGGACATTTATTTTAAGCCTAACTGAGTTCCTTAACAGACTCTATTTTCGTTGTTTCTACAATTTTATTTTATGTTTATTGAACCGGAAAACTTTGTGAGTTGTTTAGTTAGCGTCTTTACCGCGAAATGAGTAACTGTGGTAAATTTGATGTCGATTGTCAATTGGGTGTATAGTTTTTGAAATATCGTAATTACTGGATATTCGGATGTAAATATATAATGTATTCATTTTTTCTATCATTATTATAATTTTTCGTGGCAATGTTTGGACTTTGCAATAGAGAGGTTTATAAAGTCGAGAACCTTTCCCGAACATCATATTCTGTCTTACATATTGATTGAAAACAATTTTGTACAGTGTGATAATAAGGATATGTAACCCACAATTTTAAATAAATGAATTGTAGAATTGCCGCACAAGGCCCTTCCACAATTCCTCTGTATAAAAACAAGGTTTAAACACAGGCCGCTACGTGGCTAAATTTAAAAAAAAATATTATTTCATATTAACCAAACGATAACAAATATTAGCAATATTTAGGAAACAAAGAGTAATTGGAAACCGTAACGGGGGGTCCGATGGGTTATTCTCAGATACCTTCCTTAATTCATTTAAAAATACGCCTATTATTTCCCACGGGAGGGAAGAAGGTCGCGAATTTCATAATATAATATTTACCGGTCGCAGAATATTGGATAATTAGATAGCGACGTGATTTGGTACGGGAAGGCGGAATTAATATCAATGTTCCTCCGTTCTAAAAGTCTAGTGTTGTGCAAGGTTGCGTTTTGTCGATTTTTTAAATAGATTTTTTTTAATTTAACCAAAGAAATCACTTGAAATTAATAAAATTAAAAAAAGAATAATTAGATATTATTTTAATTAAAAAAGCTAGCCACGACAGCTATGTAATTAAGTGGTTAGTATTTGAAACAAGACATCCGAGTTTTATCTTAAAGAGAAAGGTTCATTGTTATGGGTTGTTTATTTATTATATAAATAAGTAAAAATAAGACATTTTTATCGTTAATCTGGACAATATTTTGGTAACAGCCTCATCATATGTCACGTTATCTCTAATGAACTCTTGTGAAATATGAATAGAAAGGATTAAATTTTCTAGACATCTGACTACACCATTAATGCTGAATACATATGCGTAAAAAGTTACAATTTATATGAAGCAGTTTCAGGTATATTTTTATTTACAAATCAACGAGACAAGATAACAAATTAATTGTTTTCTTAATTTATGATGTATTGAGAATTTCTAGTAATAATACTACCAAGAACCAAGATTAATAATTGATATATACCAAGGTTTGTTTCCTTTGCCAAAACCACTAAAGTTGTTATAAAGCTATTTGAGTGCTGAATTTAGCTTCAAGCTCGGCAACGAAAGAATACATCTTAAGAATATCTGAACATATGTGAGATACATAGACAGATAGGGGCAAAATCACATTTATTGCTCTGGTCTTAAAGTAAGTAGCTTAAGCGCTTGTGTTATGGAATAAGAAACAACGAAGATACCACTAACGCACAGACCCGAGAAAATGTAGAAAAAGTATTTTCTACATTAACTCAAGGAACTCGAGAGCTTAAAGCTAGTGACAACGGTGTCACTAGCTTTAGCTAGTGACAACGGTGTCACTAGCTTTAGCTAGTGACAACGGTGTCACTAGCTTTAAGAAAACCGGTGTGTACGTCACTCGTCCTTGGATGTCGTCAAAATAATAAATAAATAATAATAAATAAATATATTTACGCCATTCCCAATACTGGGGTAGATAGAAGTCTAGTCTAGACAATTAAGTCCCTTCGACCCTCCTTCCACCGAAGATATTTTCGGGACAACGTGACATGTGGTGAGCCCGTTGCCGTCTGGACATAATCCAAGCCAACAACATAATTCGTACATAAGTTTTGAAAAACCATTGGTACGAGCCTGTCATCTGGAGATCAAACTCAGATCTCTTGACTCGAAATTCAGACCACCCAACCACTCGGCTATCGCGACCATAAAAAAGTATACAAAAAAACATATCTATAATTATTTCAGTTTACAAACATATTCTTAATAGCACGGATTGAAATTTCGATATCGATTAATGGCTATATTGTCCCGTCCCTTAGACGCTAAGTAAGAAAATGAAGACAAATGCCAAAACGTCGTGCGTGGGGTTCCGGGGTTCGATCTCGGGTGCGGCGTGACAAACAATCTATGACATACATAATTTTCTGAGCTACCTTCGCAATCTAGTGGAAGGGGGACTTATACAATAACCGATCGGATCTCTACGTAAATATTTAACATGAAGAATATTTATTATTACTTACGCTCCAATATTTGTTGTAGTTTTATGTAATTGCTGTCTGTTATAGTAAACATTCCATTACTGCGCAAAGACTAATCAGTTACACCACTGTATTAAAATCTTTTAATTAAATTTGAAAAATCCTTGTGATCATTCGTACTTTCCAATACAGGGGCAGACAGACAATTAAGTTCTTTCAACCCTCATTTCACCGAAGACAATTTTGTGACAACGTGATAGGTGTGAGCCCGACGCCGTCTTTTGTTTTTGAAAAAAAACCTTTGGTATAAGCATGTCATTGGAAGATCGAACTCGGGTCTCTTGACTCAAATTTTGATCACCCAACCACTCGGCTATCGTTACTATTTAATTAAAAATATACTTTAAAAACGCCTAGTGTTATCGGCGTAATAGTTTTTGTATATTATTACGCCCAATAAATATGTAAGTTTGTAAACGTTAAGTTTCATTGACAGTTTGTTCTTCCTTATTCTATCGTTTAAAAGGTAATATACAACAATATAAAAACAATAGGTCAATTAATATAGCTATAGTACATCCATCCCCGTGTATAGTTTTTCCCTAAAAAACCTTTCAACCTCTTAATTTTTGCATTTTATCTAATGCCTAGGTATTAAGTTCAAATTCAATTGCTATTCGCTGTTAAAATTGAATAATTCGCCAAATTAGTAGCGCTGCCTTTGCCCTCGTTTTAATAAGTATATCCAGCAATAAAATGAAAACTCTCTGGTGTTAATTATATAGAAGAAGCACTCGCGCCGAGCCTGGCACCACACGACACCACGTATACTCAGTCACTAATCGCACGAAACAACTTTGCTAACTATTAATAGACCTATGCATTTTAGAAATGTCTGATTAAATAAAAGTCAAGATAGCGGAGTTGTTGGGTGGTCGGAATTCGAATCAAAAGACCCGAATTCGATCCCCGAGGCTCGTACTAATGGGTTTTTTTTTTTCAAAAATTTATGTACGATTCATGTACGGCTTGGACATAAAGACGGCGACGGGCTCACCACCTGTCACGTTGTCCCAAAAATGTCTTCGGAGGACTTCCTTCCGAGGTTAGACAATAAAGTCATTTCGACCCACCTCGAAAGGACTTAATTGTCTACACCCCTGTCAACCGCTATATTGAGAATGGCGTGAAAATGATTTATTTTTTTTCTTTTGCAAATATTACATGAAAAAGTTAGTTCATTACCAACATCTTGATTGAGTACTATTAGGCATTTAAACAAGTTTATAGTTTTAGTGGTCGGAGAGCAAACTTATTGTCATTTTTTTTTTCTATTTGATTTGTAATGTCAAGTGTAATATTATAACAGGTAAAATGAAACAGTTTAAACGAATATTACACCACAGCCACACACTAACAGTGGTGCACACTTTTGTACATATCTTATCATTCGACAATTACATCGAAAATATACTTCTGAGATGTTTTAGGTCTATGGTTTGGTTAAGAGTTGGTCGCTGTCCCTGTAACTTAGTTCAAATCAATTACAAAAGTTTGACGAGTTTCTCAGGCGTTGATTGCATCAATTCTAAATCTTTTGATATTGTTTCCATATGTAGTATGGAATATCAAAATAAGGAATTCAGTAATATAGATCAGAAAATGCAGCAAATTAAAAATCTATGATGAGAAAAATATTCATACCACAAACTAATCCATTTTGTTTTGTTTAAATTAATATGTTATTAATTTAAACAAAAGTTATAATAAATTAATATGAAGTCACGATAGCCGAGTGGTTAGGTGGTCGGATTTTTGAGTCGAGAGACCCGAATTCGATCCCCAGATGGCAGGCTCGTACCAATGGGTTTTTCAAAAACTTATGTACGAATTATAACGTTGTCTTGGACTTTTTACAGACGGCGACGAGCTCACTACGTATCACTTTGTCCCAAAAAATGTTTTCGGTGGAAGGTGTATTGGGTTATTGGGAATGGCGTGAAGATATTTTTTTTTCGTAAAATATATTCGCATATATTTCTAGTTCGATGCGCAGAGCTTGAAGCTCTGCGCATCGAACTCGGCTCTCTTGATTCGAATTCCGATCGCCCAACCACTCGGCTATGGCGACATATCTTTAACAAATTAAAATGTATATTCAAAAGTACAATCTCTTTTAAATTACTATAGTTTTGTTGGTGAGAAAAACACAGTGTATAAAACATTCGATGAGGTCAGTCAGTTACTTAACCAATTATTATTAAATATTTTTAAGCTTAGAGGTCTTTTGAAATAATACAGAATCCATCACCAAGTGAGTGCGCTGTCCCCGCACATCTGCGGCCTTGGTAAATGTCAAAGCAATTTCCGAAGTCAAATCATTATCTGTAATGACGCGGTTATTAATGGTAATTCCAACTGTAATATTCGTTAGGAAATAATTATTCGTCACGGTATTAATAATTATTTGGTATACAACAGTAATAAAATAGATAATTTTTAAATTAGATCAATAGTCTTAATTAGGTATCACGTGTATGTATCAGCGAAAGGAAACTATTTATTCTTAGACGTTACTTAAAAAAATTACATATCTTTACGCAATTCCCAATACAGGGGTACACAGGAGTCTAGGCAAGACAATTAAGTACCTTTGACCCACCTTCTACCGAAGATATTTTCGGGACAACGTGACAGGTGGTAAGCCCATCGCCGTCTTTATGTACATAAGCTTTTGAAAAACCCATTGGTACGAGCCTGCCACCTAGGGACCGAACTCGGGTCTTTTGACTCGAAATTCTGACCACCCAACCACTCGGCAATCTAGACGTTACTTAGAGATAGAATATTTTTCAAATTCTTTTGGACTAGATTCAATTTGACTGAAATTTTCCGAATTTCGAGAATTCTCTGGATAAATTATATAACGTATTTCAAATTAAAGCAAATCTTGAGCGTCTATTTCTAAATCTATTTATATTTTAAGTCGACGCTCAGCAATCCTACCGTCGCCTACCTTCATTACGATGCGTGGATGTCCTACAAGGAATGACATTCATTATTTTTTAAGAACCTCATAAAACAACATTACGGCGCGGGCACTATACTTACCCACTGTTCCCTCCCAATTATTGGCTATAACTGGCGGTTCGATTCCCGCCGATAATTATAAGTGTTCAGTCCAAACACACTGGGAAACATAAATAACTTTGACGGTCCGTCTTCTTCGGGCGCTGCTTTTAATTGGACTTATTGTCGTTGATACCAAATTAAGAATAACATGAGACCCGGCGTCGGATTTTATTGCTCAATAACTGCTGACATATTCATGATTTATTTTTATATCACTCATAATTAGTGGTTCGCTTTTTCGCGGGTATTTAATAGATAATAATGATTTTTTATTTAAATAAATAAAATAAATATCTTCACGCAATTCTCAATACAGGGGTAGACAGAGGTCGAGTCTAGACAATTAAGTCCCTTCGACCCACCTTCCTCCGAAGATATTTTCTGGACAACGTGACAGGTGGTGAGCCTGTTGCCGTCTTTATGTCCAAGCCAACGATAGAATTCGTACATAGGTTTTGGAAAAAACCCATTGGTACGAGCCTGCCACCTGGGGATTGAACTCGGGTCTCTCGACTCCAAATTCCGACTCTTTCTCGGCTATCGTGACTTTTTTTCGTTTTGTTTATCGTGATTTTTTTATTTAATTTTACATTTTTTGTTTGTTATTTAATGATTTATGGAAAATAATAATATGTCCTTGAAAATAATTTGAACATCATATGATGACATATATAGGAAAATAAAAAATAAGCAGTTAAAAACCTCATTGTCGACAAAAGAACTGCCTGTATCTATAGCTGGATCAGAGGCCTTCTTTCAAATATTTGAGAGAAATTAGAGTAGGAGAACGTCCACCACGATACTTCCTCTTTTGTTACATGGTATGTGGGCTTCACAGGCCCTAGAAATTTTATTTCTTCTTAAGAAAACGCCTAAATCACTAAGCTACCACGTTGTCGATTAGCTAAACTGTTAGTGAAAAGAAAACGCTGTAGGTATATACATATTATGTATTTTTCGCGATAAAGTGAGTAATAAAAGCGAAAAGCTCTATACACCTTCATGACCAATTATCTTATGCGATCGATTTAAAGCTTTGTTCAGTTTTTATTAAAATTGGTAGTAATTATTTCTTCTAGCCTTACATGTGGTGACAACGAACTCTAATCTTCTTGGTCTTAATTAATTGGCTAAGAATCCTAGGTTTGGGTCACCTGCCTTAAATATTGCATTATATCTTGGGGTACCATTAAGCAAATATTAACTCTTTAAAATTGCGTTTTATTACATAAATATAACACATATAGTTTTACATATATGTATGTTTAGAGCATGCCTTGAGTCCAAATTTACTGCACTGTAACATTCTTTATAGTATCTGTTAGTGGCGAAAAATTCTGATAAGTTCTGTAAAATTTTAGGTTAGTGGTAAAAATTGTACTTATACCAAATGAAGTGTCATGTCTCCATCAGTGTAACAGACAGTATCTCCTTATTAAAATAAAGTAGTTATGAGTCACGATAGCCTAGTGCTTGGGTGATTGGAATTCGATTCAAGAGACCCGAGTTCAATCCCCAAGGCTCGTACCAATGAGTTTAAAAAAAAAGTTTTTACTATTTATTATAACGATATATTTATAAGTCACGATAGCCGAGTTGTTGGGTGGTCGGAATTTCGAGTCGAGAGACCCGAGTTCGATCCCATGGTGGCAGTATCAATGAGTTTTTCAAAAAAACTTATGTACGAATTTCATCGTTGGCTTGGACATAAAGGCAGCGACGGGCTCACCACCTGTCACGTTGTCCCGAAAATATCTTTGGTGGAAGGTGGGTCAAAGAGACTTAATTGTCTAGACTTGACCTCTGGCTACCCCTGTATTGGGAATTGCGTGAAGATATTTATTTATTTATTATTTATATCGTTGACTTGGACATAAAAGACTATGACGGGCTCACCACCTGTCTCCTTGTCACGAAAAATGTCTTCGGTGGTAGGTGAGTTGAAAGGAATTAATTGTCTACCACTATATTGGGAATATTATATTTGCACATAATTGTATCGAAATCTTTTGTGGACATTGTTGTGGGTTATACGTTAAGATAATTATTAATATTCTGTTCTTAAGTACTGCACAATGTATAACTGTTTTATGTCCCTAATAAATAAATAAATAAATAGCGTGAATTTTTTAAAGAAAGAAAAATAAATGTAACACGCGCCGGCAATAAAATTTAAAAGTTGCCACAGATCAGTATTTTGTGGTGTAGTATTAGAAATTTAGATATTTAGAATAACACTAAAACCACTAGTCACGTTGTTCCGAAATATCTTCGGTGGAAGGTGGGTCAAAGGGACTTAATTATCTAGACTAGACCTCTGCCTACCCCTGTATTGGGAATTGCGTGAAGACTAAAATAATTTAATTTACAAAAAAATATCATAGAAATGCGTAAAACTTATAGTGTCAGTGTTTAAAACTCATTAAATTTAAATTTTACTGGGTTCGGTAGTACAATAATATGAGAAAACCACAAATTTCGAAAATAAACACGACTCGCGCCTAAGACTTATGATACTATGATGATATAGTGAATGTAGGGATGCGATGTCGTTATTATGAACAGTCGATAACAACATTAGGTAGGAGAAACTTTCACGTAGTTAGTTGTTGTTTTTAAAGGTTTTCCTCTGCCTAGAACTGGTCTGGACCTGTGTCACATTCTTACCTATTCCCTTTTTTTAAATTAATAAATACACTAATAGATAGGGATAACATCACGTACATATACATTGATCTTAAAGCAGCTTAAACAGCAGAAACAAAGAATTTAAACCCCGAGAAAATATTGAAGAGAATCGAACCCGGAAACTGTGAGCTGACAACACCATAACAACCGGTGTATACGCCACTCGTACACAGAGGTCGTCAATACAGTCTCGTTTAGAAATTTAGTCATTAACGCAGTAGACTACCTACTGGCGTTGGCTACGTTTACTTCCTTTGTGGTCGATGACGTCATCATGGTTTTTTTTCGCGGGTCATTTTGAAATTATGTGATTATCGATATGTTGCTGCTCAAATCGCCCCACCACGAGCGTCACCTGTGCTCATTGCACACGCACCCGTTCATTATGTCGCGGCGCGTGAATGTCATTTGGCCCCGCCCATCGCCAGCTTAGACAATTATTATAATTCGTATCATTACCGAGGCGAGCGCCAACGAGAACGGACGATGGAACGTGGAAATTATTTAGAAGGTCATGCTTCAGTTTTTTTCGATGTGTATAATAAGATTGAGCTCTTGTATGGCTGATTTGTGGTAATGAGATATTTGTCTCAGCTTGACGGACGGAAACAATTTACTGGAACACACATTTGATTCAAGTGAAATTTCGAAAACATGTCTTATGTTTTGAAAGATTTATTTTTATATCTTCACGCTATTTTCCATACTGGGGTAGACAGAGGTCTGGATAATAAAGTTCTTTTGACCCACTTTTCACTGAAGTATATTTCTGACAACGCGAGCCTTTCGCTGCCTTAATGTCCAAGCTAGCGGTACAAATTATTTATACACACATAGGTAAATCTTTATAAACAGACATGACTCAAGCTCAAACATTTATATTCGTTGCACAAATTTGTGCCCTTAGCGGAATTCAAACCTGCAACCCTTAGTTTCGAAGGCAGGATCACTACCAAGTTAGCTATTGGGTCGTCATAGGTTTGTAAGGTCGTCAGGTTAAGTTAAAGATTTTTGGAAACAACGCTGACAAGGCAGCTTACACGTCTGTCCACAATCTTCTATTCCGACTACAGCTGCTTCCCAAGTATACCATTTCATTCACCTCATCTAGATATTCTTGATTTACCCATGTTTCGCACATCATGCTCTCTTTCGCCTTTTCAAATATGAGAACCTTAATAATATGTTGTAAATATAAAAAATATCGTTACTCTATTTTCGATACTGAGGCACGCAAAGGAACAGACCACCTACCAACTTGGGATAAAACTCGGGTCTCTTAACTCGAATTCCGATCACCCAACTACTCGACTCTCGCGACTTACATGTTTACTTTGAGACATGAATTAGAATGGTATTTTTTTCATTTTCAATTTCTATTAAAACTTTATAAGGCTTATGCAATTTGCATTTAAGTCAACAAAGTTTAAAATTGTTTGTCAACGCAATGGTAGAGAAGAATGTCCCATTTGTCTCAATAATGGGCGTGGCAGTTCCTTATAAAATAGATCTTTACAAAGTTATACATTCTACGGCATTGTCTTTTGTGTTCATAGTATTAGATATCATTTTCGTGTTACTCGACTGCTTGTGATGTTGTAGCTAAAAGACAAGAGGGAGGTAAGTGGCCGAAGCAATTTGGTCGATCGCCATTAGACGAGTCCGAGAGAACGTACGTACATGTCATTATGTAGTTCACGAAGCGTGAATATAAAATTGTGGTTGTGCAATGTAATGGGGCCTTAGCTTTGTTCTTTTGTCTCGCTGGCTTTCGTGAGGTGTCATTGAGAGATGGGTCAGGGTGATGCTTTATGAGTAGTAAGTAGTCATTTATGTATCGAGATATTGAAACATGAGTTTGTTTATAACAAAAAGCTAGCTAAAGCTACTTTTGGGTTAAGGCCTTCTCTCAAATACTTTACAAAAATATGTGCGAAAATCTGTCTGCTATAGTGCTTCATGGAGGTCTGTGATTTCCGAGACCGTGTCTAGAAATTCGGGACATCGTGAACTCGGGACATCGTGACAGATAGTGCGCACGTCGCTGTCTGTGTCTATACAAATCGTACATAAGTTTCATAAAAACTTATTGATATAGCCTTCCTACTTACGAACTCAGATCTCCTGAATCGAATTCCGATTACCTTAAATTTCAACAGTGGTAGAGCCACGCATCAGCTTTTGTTGATGCATGAATGGGCCGGCTCGACCAGGGAAGTACCACTACCTCACAGAATACCGGCGTGAAGTAGAAGTCTAACAAACATCTGCGTTTCGTCTGGTGAGTGCAGGTAACCCATACACCCCCTTCCCCTAATTCTGGAGGAGTGGGCACTCTAAGGGAGGCAACGAATCTGCTAAGCCTCTGGTATTGCGGGTGTTAATGGGCGGCGGTAATCACTCCATCACGTGAGCCACCTGCTCGTTTGCCTCCCTGTTCTATTAAAAAAAAAACTTTACCTTTTAATGGGAGTAGTGTACACAGCTAGCTTAAGATGTACTTGTCGGTAAATGTTTACTACAGGTCTTGAACCCAGGCTGGATTTACGATCATAGATTCGCGGATAGCAAGAATACTTATTAATGCTTGATATCAAACAGCCTCGCTATCCCTATAACTTCCAAACACAACAGTTGTTACACTGCTATTGAAACTGATTCAGATTATTCCTAGGCATTAAAGGAGTCTATCACTCTTGAAAAAGCGATAACGTCTATAATTAGTATTCATACTTTTAATCACTAACCATCACGTGTGCCACCTGCTCGTTTGCCTCCCTCTTCTATAAAAAAAATACATGCTTACATAGATTGGGATACATCATATTCACTACTCCGATCCCCAAGTAGCGAAAGCACTAGTGTTTTTGTTATAGAGTCAGATACAACGAAGGCACAACAAACACTCGGACTTGAGAAAATGCATAAAAAGTGTTTCCTTCATTTATTCGACCGGAAATCGAATACGGGATCTCAAAGCTAGCGACACAACACTCGTCCACGGAAGTTCGACAATTTTGTAATGGTTTACCGTCATACTTAAAGCTATATCTAAAGTTTTATTGTAGGAACGTTTATTTCATTACAAACAAATACCTATCACTCAGTGAGACGTTAAGAATCATAAACGTGAATCAATAATACAAAGGCAAAATATTAGCGTGAAACCAATCGATTGGAAATTGCTTTGACATTTCCGATTCTGCAACCAACTACGCCCTGAATGTGTAACAACACGCTTCTGATAGTGTATTGTAAATTAAAGATTAATGTAATTCACAATACCATTACGAAATAATTTATGTCTCTTAGAAAGCGACTAGAAGAAATCATTCTATTGGATTGGGACGAAAACAACATAAAATGGAGAGACTGACGGGAATGGTGATTAGGAGCATTTAATGCATATCGTAATACAGTCCTCAATTATACCAGTTTTTTTTAATGTTTAAAATAGGAAAAAAAATATGTAATATACAGGGTATAGTCATTTCGACCCACTTTTCAACGAAGAAAGTTTTTGGGACGACGTGACAGGTAGTTGCCGTTGGTTGACATTAAAACGGAGTCCTAGTGACTTAAAAATGACTGAAGATTAGGAAGAGATCATTTATTTTGATATAATTTGACAATAGTAATAGGCATGATACTCAAACGACGTTGCAACTTAAAAAAGTAAGAACATTCTAATAAATCTCGTGACCTAGTCACGGTGACGGTATCATCATTTTAATATGGTGAGATTATATATATTATACTTTTTCTTCACCCACATTTGACTGGCAGAGAATGCCACGAGGCACTAAGTCCGTCTCTTATAAAGCATATTTTACAAAAAAGAATAAATAAATAAATAAGAAAATACATAAATTATCAATAAATTGCATGGACGAAACCTTCAATATTAGAACGATTTTCTTATTAAACTTTTTTATATATTTATTTCTTTATAACATTTACAAATTTAACACATAATATACCATAAAAGTAATTATAAAATGTTTAATTGGGGCACATATATAGCTTTTGAAGCTGAACTGAGGTTAACCTGGGTCTCAGCTTCAGTGTCGCCTGTTTGTTCTGGCTAATCTCTATTTTAATAGGACTTTCACTGACAGATAGCTAATGTTGCAAGGAGTAACATAGGCTTCTTTTATTTAAAATACATAATAAGGGTTCCGCGTTTGATATTAAACTGCGGGCAAAGCCGCGGGGGCAGCTAGTGATTCATACAATTTATACATGTTAATTGAAATTTTTAAATCAAACGATTTTCGGGGGGACATAAAACCAATGCGTGACCACGGATGCTGTAAAGCATCCGAAACGTCGGGAAATAAAAATAGTTTGTAAAAACTAATTAAAAACGCGACAAAATCTGAAAATCGTTTTATTTAAAAATGTTTTGTATTCGCGTAAATACAAGAAATTATTATGTTACTTCAAAATTCAATAATTTGAGGGGTATAAGTCGAGATAATATAATGACAAAAAGATTGTAAAATTCAATTTTTCACGTGTATATATACATACTCGTACATATCTACATCATTGTCTTATTTTGTAATTGCGTTTACTTAACATTTTTATTAATTATACAAATACATACATACATGTAACACAAATTAATAATACTAATAACACTAAATAATTACTATTGTCCCAAACAGGCTTCGTTGAAAGGTGGGCTTTAAAGGACTCAATTGGCTAGACCTCTGTTTACCCCAGTATTAGGGACATACGTGAAGAAATTTTTCTTTAAAAAAAAAAAAACTTAAATCTATTCACATCCGTTAAATTAGCTTTAGGCACTTTCTACAATTTCCGTGAAATCCGATATGTTTGCACAACGAGACCAAATCCAATCTTGTTCCGTTCTACTTCAATCATGTCTTGATTCATTCATCAAAATTAACGTCGACATCTCCATCAAATGTAAGAACAGCTTGTGATGAAGATGTCGCAAGTCTTTACATACTATTGTTATTTTAAAAATTACGATTCATTAAGCTGCCATGATTAATTGGCAATTTAAGATTGTGGTAGAAGTATTGAGGGATGTATATGAGGTTATGGTAAAGTTTAATTCTTTTCTATGAAAATTCTTTTTATGTCTTTATGACATTTCCCAACAACCCACCTTCCACCAAAGATATTTTTGGTACAACGTGCCTGGTGGTGATCCCGTCGCTGTATTTATGTCCAAACCAAAGACATAAATCGTAGATATTTAAAAAAAAAACTCATTGGTCAAGCCAACCGCCACGGCATCGAACTCGGGTCTCTCTAACTCGAATTTCAATTCCCCACTCTTTCAGCCACTCGGCTGTGGTGACGTCGTGGCTATAGTTATATTTATAGGTCGTTACAAAATAAATGTGGGTAGAATAAATCGACCTTAGCTTTCTACAACGACTAATAAGCATTTACTCGGAGCATCGCGCCCAAGGGCTCGCGCGCGCATCTGATTGATGCGTTTATAATTATGGCGCGCTTTTGCGCTTGTTGCGCGGGAAAATATCATTTGCACGGTACAACGCTTTAATGTCGGGAACGTGAGGTGATGTGCACTTAGCGACGCCCTTTTATAATATTGAGGATTTCTGTAAAGATATCGCTGAGGGAGTGGTAATTATGGTGCTATAAAGAAAGAAAACTATTGATCTGATTTAGCCGTGTTAAATCTATGGCTAAAGCGTCAATGCCTTAATAGATTAGTGGGCGGACTACGGAACATAATGTAGCAGGTTCAGGCCATTCAAATGTCGTCGTAAACCATTTCAGACATAAGCATATATACATACATACATATCGGACTGTTAAAGTCCACTGCAGGACATAGGCCTCTCCCGTTGGCTAGATATACGATAATCGCCACGCTTGGCAAGTAGATTGGCGATCGCAGTACCAGACAAACGCTGCTGCCCATCCATCCCGTGGTCGATTATTGTTGTCTGACATTTTTAGAGATGGTTATCACGCCATCTATCGGTTGCTACAACGATATACAAGGCGGTTTCCCTTAGTCGCCTCTTGCGACATCCTTGGGAAGAAAGGGAGTGGTAATATTCCTACACCGTTACCACACGGAAGGACGTAAATGCCGCTAATTGCTTCGTGAATATTTTCGACCTACATACCCAGGAGGGTCCTACATGCACTGTACTGAACTAAACTAATAAAGGTACAAGTAGATACTAGAAAAAATATACACTAATAATAACAAATGTGGACAGTGAACTCTGACCCCAAACGATTCACCCACTTATTAGAAGACAAAAGCCTTAAGGCTGTAGACAGAGTCCACTGAGTCTAGAAGCCCACACAAGTAATTATAATATAAGAACTAAGGAAATTATAAGTTTTCGTATTTACTTAAAGATTTTTTTTTAACTCGTTTCCATACTGAATTTAGAAAATACTTCTTGCTTTCTATACTTCTTTTCAAAAAAGTACGAAATTTAAATATAGACTGACCAAATATAAGCTTCATCGAAATAGCCATGTTTGTGATACCTTCGTTGTTTCCACTTCCATCTCGCAGGAGTTTTAGCCCCTTTAGGAACAGAGCCTGTATGACATGTATGTAATACTGTCCCTATTAACTACAACCACCCTGAAAAAATTATTAATGGCTGACAAGTAAATAAAAATATAGATCAAACTTGTAGTTAAATAAATAATAAATTGAAATACTTTCAAATTACACAACTCTAAAATTATGCATAATGATTGTAATATTCATATTAATTTTTAAGCTTTATATCAGACACACGCATGGTGAGTCAAACCTCAAGACTCCTCAATCTATATTTAACAGCAGCTATTGACACAAAACAAATTATAAAACAATCTTAAAATTTGTATGATGACACTGGATACTTAAATAGTTTGAAGAATGTAAGTTTAAGAGTATAAAAATAAAATTTATTTAATCTTTATGAACTGTGAAGGAGGTTAATAAAAATTTTATTACTGAAGCTTTCCATGTCTGTCAATATCTCGCACGTTAAGATTTATAGTTTTTACAAAATTTTACATGCAAGCATTACTTCTACGGGTATAACTGTTATGTTAATTTTATATGTTACTTGAATATTCTGTTAAGTATTTTTCCATGATATAACACTACGATAACCGAGTATTAGGTTGATCGGTTTTTGAATGAGGAGATTCGAGTTCAATCCTCAGAAAGAAGGTTCGTATTTCATGATTTTTTTTCGAAACTTATGTTTAAGTTGCATCCAATTAGGGACTAGACTTGACTAACGCAGTATTTGGAAATGCGTCAAGTAGTACTTCTGAAGTGTTTTGATTTAATCATTGAATAAAACAGTTAAAAATACTTGTTTTTCAACTTATGTAAGTATGATAATGTGAGTCACTCATAGAGGACTTACATAACTAGAGTTATCACGTCTAATGAGCTGTAAGTGGAGAGAGTGAGCTGTAAAATACGTAACTGTAGTAGACATCAAGTGAGCTTACAGCTGTTTACAAAAGCGATATCAGTAAAGAGCTGAAATCCATCTCCATCCCGAGAAATATTGGAAAGTACTAAAAGAAAACTAAAGTCTCATTGCCAGGCGCAAGTACTTTTTATAGGTGTATACGATAAAGAATAATTATAAAAATATTAATGCTTTTATTAACCCATAAAGTGAAAAAATTAAACGTCAACTTAAATATTAACTTCTAGTGAAATCCAAAATAAGAAAGTTCAATTTAATTTACAGGAAACTGGAATTTGACATTTAAATCTGAAAAAAAGTCTGAAAAAAGTCACGATAGCCGAGTTGTTGGGTGGTCGGAATTTCGAGTCGAGAGACCCGAGTTCGATCCCCAGGTGGCAGTACCAATGAGTTTTTCAAAAACTTATGTACGAATTTCATCGTTGGCTTGGACATAAAGGCGGCGACGGGCTCACCACCTGTCACGTTGTCCCGAAAATATGTTCGATGGAAGGATGGTCAAAGGGACTTAATTGTCTAGACTTGATCTCTGCCTACCCCTGTATTGGGAATAGCGTGAAGATATTTATATTTATATTTATTATTTATAAATCTGATAAAAAATTTTGTTTTTGGTTAGTGCAATTTTTATTGATTTTAAAGCATATTAGTTATGCTTAATTTCTTATTATATTAAATAGATTTTTTTAAATTTGAACTGACACAGGCAGGATATTGACCCATGGCTTTTGCCATACCGAGGTAAAGGTCGCGGGTTCAAATCATCAGTTCGATCAATCAGTTGAAAATTATAAAAAAATTCTGTTGAATTTAATCTTATTATGTTAGATATTCCATTTTTTTTTGCAGAACAAAAATGATCGCACATAACAGTATTTTTATTCGTCGCTTGAATTTTAGAATTGCGGACATCAATTGGTCTTGGTATGATTGGAAACTTCGTGTTTTGACATCGATACTACATCGGCACCGTTCCGCTTTATTATGATGTGACAACCGACATATGCCGGATGGCCGGTGAAATCAGACTTTCTATCTATAATCTGTATTGTAACAGGAAATTGATGGAAAAATTTAAATATAAACAACCGTTAACAACCATTGTTATAAAGTGCTGTCATTACTACGTTAGAGCCATGTTTATTAACTTAATAGCGTTGAATATAAGAAACAAATTCACTATTTTTATTACGCCCTCTTAATGAAACAAATATAATTTGTTTCTTTTCGTGTAATGTAACATGATGAGTTTTCTCATTATAGGGTAGTAGCGTTAGAGTCTAAAGTATTTCATGTATGAAAGCCATACATTAAAAGACTTAAGAAAGGGATCCACTATTAAACATAACTGTAATGTTATATGTATACATATATAAATATATTTATATATTAACATACTGTGCCGTTTGCATGAAAATTCAACGGCAATTGGCTCACCACCTGTCACTGAAATTGCGTGAAGATTAAATACAAGAAAACTTATCTTACAGTAAATCAATATATAACATAGGTAATGTACCTAAGTTATAGATTGAGTTAAATATATTCCTCATTCTTATAGCACTTCATGTTTTCAATAAACGTGTTGTATTGACAGGACTCACGGCTTGCATTATGTTTTTTTTGACCACGGACGCCGCTGCGGCTTTTGATCACGGTGATTTGACGATATACGGGCGCATGTTTGACACCGTGGACCGTATCAGAAAAATCTCCATTAACGACAGCCGAGAAAAAATTGACCACAAAGGCCAAGTCAATCGTTAATCGCGAGGGTGTCTGCTACTAATGGGAACTATGACTGGACAGCGGAGTGATTGGAGACGACTTAGATTTAAATATTAATTTTAAGTGAAAATTTAGGAAGTCATAGCCGAATTGTTGGATGGTCGGAATTTCGAGTCGAGAGACCCGAGTTCGAACACTAGGTGGCAGTACCGATGAGTTTTCAAAAAAAAACTTATGTACGAATTTCATCGTTGGCTCGTGGTGAGCCCGTCTCCGTTTTTATGTCCAATAAAGACGGAGACGGGCTTACCACCGGTCACGTTGTCCTGAAAATATCTTCGGTGGAAGGTGGGTCGAAGGGTCTTAATTGTCTAGACTAGACCCCTGTCTACCCCTGTATAGGGAATTGCTTGAAGATATTTATTATTTTATTATAAGATTTAAATGTTAAATGAAAATTTAAAATGTATCGTTTTAATTAAATTAACGTCAATTTTAATTCAAAAGTCACGATAGACGAGTGGGTGAGTAAGTGAATACGAGTCGAGTTCGATCCCCAAAGGTCTCCTACCAATAAGCTTAATTTCAAATTACAATAATTAATATACAGTTTTGACAATAAACAAAACATAATTTTTAAATCTCTACGAAAATCGTACTAGAACTTATAGGTAAATAATAAAGAACGATCAAGTATTCCAACATGCTTTAAAAACTTTAAAAATGCATCAGTAGGCAAGATTTTAGGCAAATCGTCAGTAGTAGGATTTATCTAATTGACAAGATTAATCTTACTCACAGTCTTAACATAACAAATTATTATAACATATGTCATAGCATCATTAGTTATGAACAACGAATAATATGATTTTTTTTTAATTTTTTTTACACCTCTTTCATACATTATATGTGTACAACTAATTAAACGTTAAGTTAACTTTATACTTGTGTTATATCTGTGTCTTGGTGTCATAATGTAGGTAAATAATAATATTTATATTATAGCATAATTGATATCTCGGGTATTTATTGCACGAGTCTGTCTCATAGAAAACAGTAAGGGGTAAATCCCTGATTCTATTGCGTGAATAAACGTGAAATCGGTAACCAGTGCATAATTTCGCAAGTTTAGTATTCATCATTAGAAGACAAATTTACATAGAGAACACAACTCGAAATGAAAAACAACACGGCAATTCGAAATGAAAAATTTGTGAAAAATCTCTTATGTAGTAAAAAAACTCGCACACTAACTTTATAAATGAATAAATATCTTCACACAATTAACAATACAGGGGTAGACAGAGGTCTAGTCTAGACAATTAAGTCCCTTCGAGCCATCTTCTAGCGAAGATATTTTTGGGACAACGTGACGTGTGGTGAGCCCGTCGCCGTCTTAATGTCGAAACCAACGATATAATTCGTATATAAGTTTTTTGAAAACCCAAAAGTAATAGGAACGAGCCTGCCACCTGGGGATCGAACTCGGGTCTCTTGACTCGAAATTCCGACCACCCAACCACTCGGCTATCGTGACTATTTTTACAATTTTTGTGGACATGAACAACCTTTGTGGACATAAAATAAATTTTTATATATAAGGTCATATCTAACATAGGTCATCTCATTATCTTAATTTTTTTTTCTTTAGGCACCACCGCTAAGATGTCGCAATATAAAAATATACACGAGTGTCACAACCCTTACCTCTTTAACTTTTGTGAGTACTCTACTATGAGATTCTATGATATACTCTTCTCGAGTATGAGATTTTTCATATACAAACTTTGAATTATCCATGCACTCTTAATTTTCTCTTCATATAGTATTTTGGTCAAAGTCCGTAAACGTGAGTCTTAGAAAACTTTGACGACATCTCTTATATTTTTATTTTAAACACATTAAAATTCACTTTTACTTATTCCGCATTTATTTTTATTAAAATAACTATTATAATTATAAAAAGAAACCTTTGATAAAGCAATAAAGGCGAAACGGATCAGATATTTTAATAGAAATAATTGTGGAATAAGTAAAAGTGAATTTTAATATGTTTAAAGATGAAGTTCCACAAGAGACAACAATCGTGAGTATTCAATATATTATATTTTATTAATTTATAACACTTAATTTAATATTTAAATAATACTTTTAGGTATAACACTACTCTGACAAGTCAGGCATTATCTATTCTATATAGGCACTATAGTCTAATGAACTTCCAAATGGAAGCTGTTCGTATCAATGCCAATCAGATCTTTATTTATCGGAATCATCAAACACGCTTAATGGTAGTAGCTCCGTACACCCGCTCAGGACTCTGATGATGTGCTTTCACAATGCGTGTGAAAAGTATAAGTGATCATCAAAGGTTTTCTCTTGATCCGTAATTTCAAGAAGACCTCAAAATGTACTTAGCAAGAATCGTGGGCAACTTTACTGAAGGCAATTAGACTCCTGCGGCAGTGTGAAAAATGTCCAGTATTGATATATTGTCGTATTTAATAAAAATGGCAATAAGATTCTGTGATTTTCGAGTTGCTGGACAAGTATTCAAATAAAAAAAAAAATTAGTTATGTAAGTTTACGGTTTCTAATCACAAAATTGAGGGTGGTTCTACGCCAAATCTAACAACTAATGGAAAGAAAGATAAAGTATACAGTAACAGTAATACATCATTTATGATTTATTGTTTATTATGAATAAAAGAACATCAGTAATTATTGTGTGGTTTAAGGCCTGGTTAAACTAGTACGGGAAACCTTATATCAAACCTGTGTTCCGGTTTGAAAGACAATGCAATCTAGTTTAACAACGGTGTATAAGGCATTACAATTTAGTCCTCAGGGATGACAATACATCTCTAGTTAATAGTCCTCAGGGATGACAATACATCTCATTCGTTTGAAATTGTTTGCAGATGTCTATGGACTGCTATGAATCAGGTGACCAGTAAGATAGTTTTTCACCCCACTCATATAAAAAAATAAAGGGATTGTAACACATCGTTGGAGATGTGTGACTACTACTTCCGTGGGTGAAATATGCTCGTCCTAGAACTAATATTTTTTTTAATTATTATTTTTCTGGCATTAAATTAATGTTTTACTTCATCATCGAGCTCGCTGTTTTTCAAATTAGTATTTCCGTTTCGTTGATCTAGCCTAGTTTGCGTTATATTCAACTTGCTCTTCAAGTGAACTCTTACCACTTTACAGCCACGACTCTGGAATATAGATTTAGATAGAATATAAAGTGTTGATCGAGCGTTGTGTGGTTTACGTTTATGAAAGAAAATAAGCCCAGAATTATGTGCATCCCCAGAATTATGTGCAGTAGAATATGTCCAATAGTGTTGAAAACTCTTTTCTACAAAGAAATCAGTTCTGTGTTTAATTTGGTATTTTAGATTCCAATCAAATGATTTCCAGAAATATTTTGTGTTTGAATAATCGTTAACTTATCAAATTTATTTAGAGTGAATATTACCTCCAATACTTTAAAAATAATTATTTAAAAATATTATAACACGTAATCCAGAAACTAATAGCATAAGATGTAATATAATATATAGCATTTTACAATATTCCCGTCAATCTGCTACGGACACATACGAAACGACGGTTGTTCTCGGCAAATCTCGGTGATACATATTTCATGACTGTCGTTTTCTTTCCCCCGCCGGCGATGATGTCGTAGTTTTTCGAGAATAAATCTGAGATAGTCGTTTTTAATTACACACGCGTCGTAATGACCGCGACGTTCGCTTCTAGCGATACTTATGTTAATTTCTATAAAAGCTACCGCTTTGATATTTTCTTTTGTCATTTGCTATTGACGAAGTATGGAAACGGCTTCAGTTGTTTTCCGACAATATTTTTAATGCTTTTGTCATATTTTTTGTGTTATAAAAGCGGTAACATATTAAAAACTAACTATATATACTGTATAAATATATAGTTAATTGCTGAATGGGCTGCCCTCATATCTCGTAGAACTTAAAATAGTTTGAGATTTTTCTCCTTTTCTCTTTTGTTTACAGATGGCAACCTCGTTCTGGCACACTCAGTGTAGGATAATCTCCCATAAGATGAAGTGACGAAATGCGTAATATTGAGGTGAGTTGATAGATGCTTTCGACACAGAACTGGTCAACTATCAATAATGCATTGCTGTTCGGCAATGCACTATTTATGTCATATAATTGTAAATGACCAATTACTAAGTTTCGGGTGAATATTTTCTCTTCCGTTCGATCTCCAAAAACAGAAAAGGACTAAAAAAAGCTGATTGTAAGTATTACCGTAAATACTTTTATACGTTAAGATTAATTTTATTTTATGAACGAGTGAAATAATGCATAATTGTAAAAGAGAACACAGTATTACCGTACATACTTTTATATGTTAAGATTAATTTTATTTTATGAACGAGTGAAATAATGCATTATTATAAAAGAGAACACAGTATATTTTTAAATGCACTATGCACTAAAAATTAATATTTAATAATTAATTTCTAAAAGTAATGTAGGGAGGAGAAGAGGTATGTAAGAATCATGTTTCACGACTTGGCGATCTGTTCTCTTTGGCCACTCCGTCAGGAATTGTGCGTGAAGATAAATAAGCATTCATAAAATTTTATCATTATACGTATTTTTATTACCATTAGAGTCAATTGCAAATAATAAAAGTGCTTTCTACACTAACCGAGCGGCGGCAGCTTGAAGCACGATGACTTGCACATAGTCGAAGGCTTGACGATGATGTATGTTCCGACTCCGTAATGAGAGCCGGGAACTGTCGGCGTGGCCGCAACTAAGGGCTACAACCACCCCGCGTCTTTCAAATTTTTCATCGGCGGTCCATTTAGTTTCTTTGTGTCATTCTTTACAGATGTCGAGTTCGTCATGGAATAGTGAATCCTGAAATGCTACGAAAATTACATGTTTAGAGCTGGTGTATATAGTAACCTACGTGAACGAGTGGCATACAGACCGAGTTTCATGATGTCGCTGTCTCTGAGGGTCCGCGTTCGATTCCCGGTCGGGTCAATATAGAAAACACTTGTTCTAAATTTTCTAGGGACTGGGTGTTTGTGGTAACTTCATTGTTTTGATTTCATAATACATGTGCTTAAGCTGCGTACTTTGGGTTCAGAGCAATGTATGTGATCTTGTTACAATATAGTAGAAAACACAAATTTTATTTAAAGTATATTTTTATTTATAATGTTCATTTGGAATAATGTGACAGGTCGTAAGACGGTCGCTATCTGTACGTACAAGCGATCGATACAAATTATACATTAGTTTTTGTTACGAGCCTATCAACTGGATATCGAAATCGAATATTATGTATTTAATTCGTTTTGATATCAAAGACATGTAGTAGGTTCGGAGAGTGAGAGCAGAGTGCAAGCGCATCGTAAATTTTCACACTCATATATTTCGAGTCAAGAGACCCGAGTTCGGCCCCGAGGCGGTAGACTCGTACTAATGTTTTTTTTTTTTAACTTTAGTACGAATTATATCGTTGGCGTGGACACCAACACGGCGACTGGCCCACCACACGTCACGTTGTCCCAAATATATCTTCCGTGGAAAGTGGGTCGAAACGACTTAATTGTCTAGACTTTTATCAACCCATGTATTGGGAATGGCGTGAAGATATTTTAGCAGACACCTCGCACAATGTTTATAAAATAAAAATAATTTATAAGCATTGTGCGAAGTGTCTGCTCTCTGAAGCGACTCTTTCATTGTTGGACAAATTGTTCGTCTAGACATAGCTAGCCGCCGTAAACTGCTGACCGGCAACGTATCTGCTATTCCTCTGGTATTGCAGGTGTTCAAGGGCGGCGGTAATCACTTACCACCACGTGAGCCACCTGCTCGTTTGCCTTCCTATTCTATATGCATAGAATAGTAATGGCATGTTAAGTAGTAATACTTAAATACACTAAGACAGTGATGGGCTCGCATTGTTCCAAATAGGCAGCAGCCTATTAAATGTGATATGGCGACCTCCGTGGACGAATGACGTGAAAACCGGTTCGAATCCCGTTCAGGTCAATGTAGTAAAACCAATTTTCTCGGGTGTGGGTGTTTGTGGTGCCTTCGTTGTTTCCGATATCCACACCACAAGTGCTTTAGCATCTTACATTGAGATCGGTATGTGATGTTGTAAAAAAAGAAGAGGAGAAAAAGAATTTTGTGTCGAATTGACATTTTGACCAAATGAAGCATATCTGGAAATATGCATAGCTTTCTAAGACTTTACTATTCTGCAAGGGATGTACTCAGTATAGGCACAAAAGGTAACAAAATTATCATATGTAATATTTGTTCGAAATCCGAAATAAGTACATCGTTATAACATCTCATATTAAATTAACATATTACATAATTACTTTTCTGTTACAATTTAATGTAAAGGAATGAGTAATGGATCCAGGTGACGCTCAATGGACCAACCACCCAAGATCCGCCTTCAGTCGAACCTATCCCGAACTAAACTCGCTTTAATAACTTCACCGTCACCCATCATTAGCCACACGTCTCTATCATTTGTCAAACATTCCATTACTGGCCGAGACTCGGCTAACCGCAAGCGTATCTTGGTAAAGTTGACAAATCATGGCTACTACTGTGTTATATTTATTTTAATTTGGAGTAGTAACTAGAATTAAATATATTAGACATCTGGGATGTTTTTACTAATACATAGACTATTTGTCAATATATAAATACACACACATTTGCTATAAATATATGAATACATATCTAGTTAGGGTCAACATCACATAAATTGCTCTAATCCCAAAGTAAGCAGCTAAAGCACTTGTATTATGGAATCGAAAACGAAGGCACTACAAACACCCAAATCCGAGAAAGTATAGATGTCCTTTTTCTGCATTGACTCATCAGGGAATCGAACCCAGGACATCAGAGATGGGGACATCTTGAAAACCGGTGTATAAGCAATTCGTCGATTCCACGGAGGTTTTCTATTTACTTATTTATGTCGTGTGGTATAGGCGTTAGAATAATATCACATCCGCTATTCTCGTGAGAATCGTTATAAACGACTGAGACGGTTTGTGATGGCAAAATCTATAATAGAGTGCGGGATAGACATCTAGATAAATTCCAGACCAAAATTCAGTTCACATATGACAGGCAGGGCAACAGCATCTAAGCAGCGAGGTTTCAAATTTATACCTACAATAGATCTTTCAAAAGTATGCATACATATAATGCCATTAACTGCCAGAAAAAGTCATAATAAATCCTAGACCAAAAAGTGCCTAAATTCGGAACCCATGAGGTACGTCGAGGTGTCAAATTTAAACATTCAATAATTCTTTCAAAAGTATTCATACATTTGTATACAACAATAGGCAACAACAGCCCTTGTCACTCCCATGACTGACTCGATATTGGCAGAATTCTGAAAAGAGTGGCCATAAATCTATGAAAGATGAAGAAGAATTTTAAAATTATTTAAACAGACAGTAAAAGTCACTAAAGGTCACTTCTCTCTTAACCATTAAGCAGTATTTGCCATAATCGCCACGGATTGGTGATCATAGTACCAGACCATGCACCTAAAAAGCTGCTGTCTGTCAGTACTCAATTGTAGTCTGATAATTTTATTGATGTTTATTCCGGCATCTGTCTGTTGCCGATTCGCCTCTTACGTCACCCAAAATGGGTAGGATAAGGGGATAAGAATAGGAATTTAACATGGATATTTCGGAGTGGTAATTTTTTAAAAAGAATACAAGCAATGACAAATAACATTACTAGTATTCCTGTTGACCATCACGAATGGCGGGCCTAAACCTGCGACGTTATGTTTCGCAGTCCGCATCCTAACCATTAGGCATTATGTAAAAACTTTTCATTTCGAGTTATGCTTCTTATGTATCAATCAAGTTCTAAAAATTCAAAAAATACTTCATAAAACTACTACTACTAAAATATTCACTGAAATACTTCTAGTTTCAAATATTCAATAATTG
Source organism: Sericinus montela (assembly GCA_029286605.1). NCBI lineage: Eukaryota > Metazoa > Arthropoda > Insecta > Lepidoptera > Papilionidae > Sericinus > Sericinus montela. The sequence goes on along the minus strand of JAGSMR010000032.1, from coordinate 549,491 downwards.
ATTGTATGCATTAGTGAATTTAAGTATGATATCTTTCAACAGTCATATGATTATTTGTAGACCCCTCTCGATATGGGATTCTGTTACGTCATCACTAAGTCCATGGCCGCGCCGCCGGTGAATAGTGAAAAAGACATTATTCCAAATTTGAACTGCAATTTATCAAGCTCTGATCCTTCTTTGACCCGCGATGTTATGACAAGATGAAATATATCCGTTGATGATATTCCAAATTCAAATCTAAGATACGTTTCTAATACTTTTTTAGGGTTCTGTGACAATAGTCGTCATCTTAATAGTGATGTGACATCCGGTGTACAATACGTCGATGAGTGATGGTTGAATATTCTATGTTGAAGTTTCGTTGACGTATTGTCATAGATGAAGTTAATGGTTGTTTTTATACGATCAGCTCCTGAATTTAAATACAAGGAGATAACTTTAAGTAATTTGATTATAACTGAGTTTTACAAACTTATATAATATTACAAATTGTGTACTTCGTCAATATATAACTATTTAACACACTATTCACTATTAAGGTGATAAAATCGTATGGTGCCAAGGGATACGAACATCCCAGAGTTAGACAGCATCCCAGATGCCATCTCCTCAAAGGAAATGGCCTTTGCTGCTGTAGACCACCTCACCTCTCATTTAAAGGCCGTCGTCGAAGCATCCTCTAGGCAGGTCAAGGTGGCGAACGATCGCCGCTATGAGCTGCCGGACGATATTAGACGGCTGCTGAGAGAAAATATTGCTGCTACGAGAGCATACGATCGACACAGGTCTGACGACAATCGAGTCAGGATGCGCCGCCTCCAGAGGGAGGTCAAGGAGCGCATGGCTGAACTCAGGAGTGATAGATGGGACAAACTGATGAAGGATATCTCGCCAACACACAGTGCCTATTGGCAACTGGCGAGGGCGCTGAAGTCAGAAACTGTCTCGTCGATGCCGCCCCTGATCAGCTCCGACGGTCTCACCGTAGCTTTTGAGGATAGGGAAAAGGCCGATTGCTTAGCTGATAGCCTAGAGCTTCAATGCTCTCCCAGCTCCCAGCCAACAGATCCGGTTCACCTTCAGAAGGTGGACGCTGAAGTAGCCCGTAGAGCCGCCCTGCCGCCAACGGGTGATCCGCTGCCACCTACCACGTTGGAGGAGGTTCGAGGTATAGTCCGGAACCTCAAGACCAAAAAAGCTCCAGGAGCTGATGGTATCTCCAACAAGCTCCTCAAGGCCCTCCCAAACGCCCTTCTCTTGCTCTTAGTAGCAATCTTCAACGCCCTCCTTTTCAGTAGCTCCTTCCCGGACGCCTGGAAGGAGGCTCATGTTATTGGCATCCACAAACCTGGAAAGCCTAAAAACCAGGCCTCGAGTTACCGGCCCATAAGCCTCCTCAGTTCCCTGGGGAAAGTCTATGAACGCGTCATCATCGCTAGACTGAATGACTGCGTCAATTCTCTCAACATAATTCCCGACGGGCAGTTTGGTTTTCGAGCCAAACACTCTTGTACTCAGCAAGTGCACCGCCTCACGGAGCATATACTCGAGAACCTCAACCGACCCAAAGCCATCTCAATGGTGGGGGCCCTATTCTTCGATGTCGCGAAGGCATTTGACAAAGTCTGGCACAATGGCTTAATTTATAAGCTGTATGCTCAAAAAGTGCCAGACAGACTTGTACACATCATACAAGACTACTTGTCAAATCACACCTTCCGCTTCAAAGTGGAGGGGGTCCTGTCCGACAGCAGACCCATAAGGGCTGATGTTCCGCAAGGTTCGGTTCTCTCCCCGACCCTATACTCGTTATACACCAGCGATATCCCAAAGACGGCTGGAGTGGAGTTGGCATTATTCGCCGACGACACCACGCTCTTCACCACCGATTCGAGTGGATGCAGGATCTACATCCGTCTCCGGAACGCGATCAGTGTGCTAAGCCACTGGTTTAGGACTTGGAGAATTGATATGAACCCTGAAAAAAGCCAGGCCGTACTCTTCTCTAGGAAGAGTTCTCCCCGGAAACCTTCGCGCGCAAAGCGCATAGTCCAATCGAAATTCCAAAACCAAATATCGATGTTCAATAAACCCATCCCATGGGTTAAGAAGGTGAAATACCTAGGGGTCGTTCTAGATCGTAGGTTATCCTTCGAATAGCATAATAAATATGTCAGAGACACAGCGGTCTTCGTTTCCGGTCGACTTTACAATCTCACAAGCCATCGTAGCACAATGTCGCTAAGACATAAATTGTTACTATATAAGACCTGTGTTCGGCCGATAATGTCCTACGCGTGTGTCGCGTTCGCGCACGCACCTAGGTCATATCTGAGAACACTCCAAGCCATCCAAAACAAGTTCATGAGGCGTGCTACAAACGCCCCCCAATACATGAGGAGCGCATATCTCCATAGAGATCTCGAGATCCCCACGGTGGCGGCCTTTTTTAAAGAAATATCGTCAAGATATTTCGAAAAAATTAAGGATCACCCAAATCCGTTAGTGGCGGGTCTAGGAAACTACACCCCATCCCCAATTATCACCCGTTTTGAAAGACGGCCAAAGCACGTCTTGATTGATGACGACGACGTCACCACAAAATCAAACAAAAGATTCGGGGCCGCGTCCCCGTAATCTCAACAACACACGAACGCAGTAGGTACACTACACACAGTTCGTAGTCAGAATCGCGGTCCCATGTTTCACGGTTCACACGAGATTGTCTCGGGTAACCGTCCGAAATACGACCCTCTCCCAACACGAGTGGCCCCCGGGGCCTCTCACCCTCCCCCTCTCCCGTATGTCGAAGGTCTTCGCTTCGTTACAGGGTTCGAGTGCGTCACGACGTTGTCTCTTTTCTTCTTTTTACCTGCGGGCCTTCGTTCTCGCAGGTCTCCTCAGATGACGCTGTAAAGGCCTCCGGGCCAACAGCATCCCGTGGATGGTTTTTAGTCGGTATGTTTCTCCTTCTGAGATCCGAGTCCGACACTGTTCGTTTCGGTGGCCTCCCGGTCAGGAAACGTTCGTGCTTAAAGCATTTTCCTCCACGGTTATAAAAAAAAAGGGATACAGCTTTAAACCAAAAGCGATTTATTTTTTTCAAAACCTCTGTAAAAAAAATATCTTAACGCAATTCCCAATACAGGGGTAGACAGAGGTCTAGTCTAGACAATTAAGTCCCTACGACCTACCTTCCACCGAAGATATTTTCGGGACAACGTGACAGGTGGTGAACCTGTCGCCGTCTTACTGTCCAAGCCAACGATGTAATTCGTACATAGGTTTTAGAAAAACCCATTGGTACTAGCCCGACACCTGGGGATCGAACTCGAGTCTCTTGACTCGAAATTCCGACCACCCAACCACTCGGCTATCGTGACTTAAAACCTCTGTAAATCGTGAATATTCTATTTAATTATTTAAACAATGTTAATCTGTCATGTAACTAAGGCTGATTTAAGTATCACAAAAATTTACAATTTTAATGCATTCTGGAATTTTTTATTATTAAAAGTCATTAATTAATTTGTAAATGTTATGATGATTTTTAATAAAATTATTTGCGATGCTTGATTTTGATGTGGTAACCTAATATTTGGAGGCTAAAGACAACAATTATCAAGGTTTTTTTAATTTCTTTCTAAGATAAGTTTTAAGGCACAAGGTGACAAAGAGGGGCTATGAGTGCATAGCTTACCCATAAGAAGCAATTTGAAAAGTGCAAAAATAGAGAAAGAGTGGTGATATGGGGGAGAAGGCCTACGGAACCCACTGGTGTTATTACATATGAAAAATCTAGATTATGAAGGATTCATTAGAAATAAGAAAAAAAAACGATGTCATTACAATAGTAAAAATAGTCACGATAGCTGAGTGGTTGGGTGGTCGGAATTTAGGGACAAGATACCCGAGTTCGATCCCCAGGTGGCAGGCTCGTACCAATGGGTTTTTCAAAAACTTATTTACGAATTATATCGTTGGCTTGGACATAAAGACGGTGACGGGCTCTCCATCTATCACGTTGTCCCGAAAATATCTTCGGTGGAAGTTGCGTCAAAGGGACTTAATTGTCTAGACTAGATCTCTGTCTACCCCTGTATTGGAAATTGCGTGAAGATATTTATTTATTTATTAAAATAGTAAAATCTTATCTGTTTACCAAGTTACGACAAAACACGGAATCTAACTCTTACTACAATATTTCGTATCTTTATTTCGTATTTCTAGATTATAGAAATAAGTGTCTAGGTTATAAAATCAAGATAACCGAGGTTTCATATATTGCATTTGATGCTTTGTTTTCATTAGTATTTCGGAATACGTTTTAATAAGACGTACTGCACTCATGGTTTCCCGGATTCTTTCTTTCCTTCCTTGTTACGCTAAAAAAAATCTTCACGCCTTTCCCAATATAGAGATATAGTAGACAGAGTTCAAGCCTAGACAATTAAGCCCCTTCGTGAGCCGTAGATAGTTTTGAGACAACGTGACAGGTGGTGAGCCCGTCGCTATCTTTATGTCCAAGCCAGCGATTTGATCCTTCCTACGCTGACTGATATATCTCTGTGATCAGTTCCACATATACAACATGCAGATAACAAAACTCCGATCGCTTATGTTTTGTACTACTTATTCAACGGCTAAATACAAAGGGAACCGCGGACGTTTGCGGCGCAGTCTTCATTGCTCAGGATGACATTCACAAAAACAATACATCGAACAGTATAAGGAAAAATATCAGAGTAAATGCTTTAAGTTGTAATTGGATGATGCTTTTTTATTGATTCATGCTGAACTTTGCCACTGACATGTGTAGCGGATTCAAATCCCGCACGTGTTAGATTTTTTTTGTGTTTGCAAATTCAAATACAATTGAGATTAACTATTTTATACCATTTTAATTTGATAAAAATATTTATTTATTTATTTATTTACACTTTATTGCAAACCTCACAAAGCAGGCACCGATCATGAGCATTGAATTTGAATTGAGCATTGAAACTAAAATTTATCCTTAAGATACGAAGGGTAAATAGTATCATTTATGATTGAGAAAAGAACAAGCAGAATTCTAGAGTTTCGCCTTTGTTGAATAGTAAGCCATTTAAGACGAGAACGATATTGTGAAATATGGTCATACTTACGAAGGTTGAAAATATATCTTATACAATTATTAACAAGGCGCTCTAGCTTGTTTAGAAGATCTTTGTTCAAATCACAGTAGCACACATCTGCATAATCAATGATTGGTAAAATGAGCGTCTGGACAAGCATAAGCTTAGTTTCCCATGGAAGAAGATTTTTGAGGCGATAGAGCACTCGTAGCGTGGCGGTTACGTAAATATCACAAGTTTTTAAAATATTATAAAGTCAAACTTAATAAAAATGCATATGGTTGGATCGACAGTTACAAAGACATTATAATCGTTTTATGAAAACATAGCTTCCTATATTTATAAAATAATCATCTACATCAAAACAACTTAAAAACTTTATTAGAGAAGCATATTCAATATAATCGGATACTACGTATCCTCGTGAAATAAAAATCGAAACCGTAATTTCCCGGCATCGCCTGATCGAGGGACAACAATTTGCGGTCACCGACTGATTACCAATACGATACCCCAACCAAAAACAATATCGCAAAGTGACACAACGAAAATGTGCTTAGTGCCGCATGCATAAATATCAAAATCAGAAAATACTTTCCGTTGGATTTGTGCCAGTTTAAGAACGATGCGTTCAGTCAAAATTCGTCACGTTCGCAGACATCTGTCGCCCGGTGTAATCGAATCGTGCAGGAATCGATTCAATCGACATCGAAACGGTTGCATAATTCGTCGCGATGACAATTCCGATCCATTTTTTTCACCTTTTGTGATTATTGATAATAGGGCCGATCGGCTAAATTGATTCCGAGCATAATTTTCTGATGACATACTGTGCGTAGTTTTTGACTCGTTATCGTAACAAACAACACGATGAAAGCTAAAATTTGTTGTGATAAAATAGTATTAAAAGAAACGATAGCCGAGTGGTTGGGCGGTCGGAATTTAGAGTCGAGAGAACCGAGTTCGATCCCCAGGTGGCAGGCACGTACCAATGGGTTTTTCAAAAACCTATCTACGAATTATATCGTTGGCTTGGACATAAAGACGGCGACGGGCTCACCACCTGTTACTTTGTCCCGAAAATATCTTCGGTGGAAGGTGGGTCGAATGGACTTAATTGTCTAAACTAGACCTCTGTCTACCCCTGTATTGGGAATTGCGTGAAGATATTTATTTTATTATTATCAAAATTTATTATATATTTATTTATTTATCTTCACGCACGTTATTATTATTTATTTATTTATTTATCTTCACCAAATAACGTGACTGTTAACCACTCCAACTAAGCTGCAATGCTGGTATCTGGAGTGGGTGGCAATAGTCGAATGGCGGGCCAGAACCTGCAACGTTTTGCTTCGTAGTCCGTACCCCACACCTAGGCTATGTTGATGCTTCGTTTTTCTTCCTTTTTCTTCTTCTAGATTTGTCAGAGACTTTATTATTTTTTTATACATATATAAGATGCTAAAGCACCTGTGGTATAGGAATCAAAAACAACGAAAGAACCACAAACACCCAGATCTGATAAAATGTAGAAAAAGTGGTTTTTCTACATTGACCCGACCGGGAATCGAACCCGGGACTTCGTGGTGGTGACACCTTGAAAACCGGTGTTTACGCCACTCGTCCACGGAGGTCGAGAGTTATAAAATTGTATCTATAATGTGAACCTTTAATTGTTTATGCGACAAACTAGTATATATTACAATTATATATTAGTAATTATTTATTATATACAACATAACATTGCATACTTTCAAAAAGTATTAAATTCCTGCTTAAATCACACCGCCGAATCGCCAATCACTGCTTACACTACTAAGTGCGTAAGTCAACATATTAAATTAATTCGTACAAGTATTCTCTACTGTACCACTAAATTAAATTAATGACTATTAGACCTACATAACAGAAATAACTGTCAGAAAGAAAGAGAAAAATGATTTATTGTTGTTTGTTTTATGACGCATACCCAACTAAAAACGCATTGTTTCTTTATTAAAATAACTCATCGGCATTCTTCTACCTCGAATAATTGCCGCCCTCACTGTTGATTAATAAGCCGCAAATTGAATGAGGCTCCTTTGACAGCATCAATTTTCTCGACGGTTACACAGAGACCCCAAAAATCCACTTACAACAGTCTATTTGAAATTTTGATCGACCCCGAACTTGACACCTCGCATCAATTTGCGATGTAAATTGTCAAAGCGAACCTTTGGAGGGTTTACATGTTGCCCGATTATATAAATAACTTTATTAACTAAATAATTTTATTACAATTTATGTAATAAAATTAATAATTAACTCGTAATTATATATTTTCCTTCAGTGCGATTTATTATTATTGTAATTACGACTTAATTTTTATAGTGATTTATAATTAATAATTATTTATTAATTGAAAGTGATTATTAAAATGAATTCTCCTGTAATTTTAAAGGTACCTACAAAATTCTAGATTTTTTGTATTAAATAACTAAAATAAATAAATACTCGTAATTCTAAGGAAATAAAACGCTAGTATTTACCAATTCTAATTTTCTTTTCAAAGAATATTTGTAATGCTAAATAACGGATTGAATGTTTTGCAAATCGCACCCTAAACCATTAGACCATTGACGCTTATTTATTATTACTAAAATTAATTTCCACTTCTCGTCACTGCTAACTAAAGATTTTTTAAGCATTATTCAATTGAAGCGTCACTAGCTTAATAGTTTGAAGCTTAGTGGCAGTGATTAACATAAATACTAGTAATGTTATTTAACATTGCTAGTATTGTATAAGTTATACTTGCGTTTGTTGTCACTTGGCGAAATTGCATTGCATTAAAATTCATTGCTAGTATTATTAAAAAAAATTAAAGCCCGAGCCATGACTACATTTTTATCACGCTCAAGCGATTCACCCCGAATTCGTACTTGCAGAGCTAACAAGCCGCCGTATTGTCAGGCAAATGCGTTGAGAAATATGAACATGTTAAGTTAAAATTTAACGTGAATTTAAACCACTTTAACCTTTCACTCAACTTTCTCTTCTATTATTGAAGAAACCGTATGAAAATCCGTTGAATATTTTTTAGTTAATCGCTTTCAGATACACACACACTGCGAAGGGACTCTGTAACAAGACATGTATATAATGTACGATATTAAGTAGCTTATATTTATTAAGTTGCTTATCAATTACAATAGGCCAACCTCAGCTTTAGTGCCAAGAAAGTAAAAAAGAAAATAATTAACCTAAGCATCATGTAAACATACCCGAAACAGTTCGCGCGTCACCCCGCCGTTTTGCATGAGCCGGATTGTCTCATATGTCATATTGTCACGGCTGACGGACGTTGATCGATGGAAGCACCTGCTGCCAGCATCAACAACCCCACTGACTTCATCGTTGCCTGCCAAGGCAAGGGTTCGTGGAAGCATGATTTATGTATTGCTGTTATTCTTTAAAAAAGATTTAAAAAGGAGGTTGTGAAAGGTTCAAACCTCTTTAGGCGATAACTTCGCTTTGGATAACACATGAAAATGAAATCATTATTAAGATAACTCATTAAAAATGTTTGTATTTTAAATATTTCTAAAAAAATATGGTAAACTAGTAGGGTGCTAACTTTGTATTGACCTTATTATAAATAAGGAAGTTGTAGCAATCAGTTGAAGCGACAAGTAAACTTGCAAAGTTTACTCTCAATAACTGTCTGTGATGAACCTACATTCCATATCACATCATAACTTATCATTATGCGAAGAATAAAGAATGTGTTAAGTGAGTTCAGAAATTTTTTGCATTTTTATGCAGTAACGGTCATATACATTAGTTTATTTTTAGTATTTACCACATACTTTATTTATAAATGGGAATGTAGAGGCAATGTATTAGAGAGAGAGATTCAGGCTTTTAGTCTATTTCTAATATTGACATGTGATATAGCAACAAATATATTACCAGACCCTTTGTTCCCGCGATAGTCGTAAGAGGCGACTAAGGGAAAGACATGAAAATGGCTACAGATGGCGGGAAACAACACAATAAATATCAACTAAGGAGTTTGATGACGACCAGAACAGTTTACGGTGCGAAGCGTCTAACAGTGTCATCATCAACCTACTCGCCTAGCGATTATGGCAAATCCTATTTACGGCAGAGGCATATGTTCTCCAGTTCTCTGTAGGTATGGATTATCCATTATAATAGCCTTTAAATCAAGGTGGACTGTAATCTCCTTTATAACTCTAATAATAAATAAATGTCTAGATAATAGATAATAAATAGTTTCGACCCACCTTCCATTGACGACATTTTTGGGACGACGTAACAGGTGATAAGTCCATCTCCGTTTTTACGTCGAAGCCAACAATATATATCGTACATAAGTTTTGGAAAAACCCATTGGTACGGTTTGGGGATCGAACACGGGTCTCTTGACTCGAATTCCGATCACCCAAATACTCCGCTATCGTGACTATAACTTTATTACTCTGAAGGCTTATAAAAATTAAACCAAATATTATACAAAAAAAAATTAACTTTCGACAGTTTTGACGATTTCCATGGACGAATGGCATGCGTATCGGTTTTCAAGGTGTCTCTGAGGTTCTGGGTACGACTCTCGGCCGTTTCAACGTAGAAAACACTTTTTCTACATTTTCAAGGGTTTGGGTGTTTGTGGTACATTCGTTGTTTCAGATTTCATAGTAAGTGCTAGAGCTGCTTACTATATAATCAGAGCAAAGAATGAGATGTTGTCCATAATTATGTATGTATGTAAAGTAGTTTTAGACAAGCCTTGTTCGAAATATTTGTAAAAATTAAAATGAAAAATGGAAAAAATATTTCTTTGCAAAGCAATAATTTTTTTGTTACAATTTAGTGTAGTTAATTTTATTTACAATCATTTTTCAGTACTCTTGATTTAATAAAAATATGGGATAAAGGTCTATTTGTAGATGTCACTACATAGGTATGGTTATTATTACCTTCTTCGTGAGGAATTTAGGTAAGAATTTTACTATTATTTAAACATATTTATACCGCAATTTTATTGATTTTTAAAGCATATTTGTTATGCTGAACTTTTATGTAATTAATTAAAGATAAAAAAGAGAACAAATGTTTTTTTAAAATTTATACTGATTACTAACTATAGAGTTATTAAGTGCCAACATTCATGCACATTTTATGGAAATCCCATAACATTGAATATCATGATATGACAGAATTTACTGTAACCGTTCTTTGGTATAATTGTGAGTAAACTCAATGTATTCAAGAAAAAATGTAAACCTTATGTCATTAAACATACTGCTTTTTTACTTTGTATTTGAAAGGAACTAAGACCACCCGTAGTTGGCTCTCAATCAGTTCGTTAGATTATTATTATAGCGTTTTGCATCTGGCGACAGGTGACTTGGAATGAATAAAAAGTTATTCAAAGAAGTTTTTAAGGTGAACAAAAACAGCTTGAAAGGAATTGAAGCGCGGACTGCTTCAGTCGATACTATATTGACAACCCTTGTGTTAATAGTAGAATATTATATTAATTTATTAAAAACGGACGACATCATATACATTTCACTGGTTCCATAGTAAGTAACTAAATCAATTGTGTTACGGAATCGGAAATAATGAGTGTACACTCAGACCCGAGACAATATAGATAACGTGATTTTCTATATTGACCTGTCCGGAAAATGAACCCGGGACCTTATGCTGGCGACACCTTGACTACCGGTGTGTGCGCCATTCGGCCACGGAGGTCATCAATCCGTACCCGAATGGCGCTATCGCTTTTTTTTCTGGCTACCTCGTGGGGAATTATGCATGAAGATGTAATAATATAATAATAAAAAACCTTTAAAAAAAGAAGATTTTTTTTTTAAATCTTAAATTATTTGTCACCAACACTGTAATGATAAATAAATATATGACTTTATCATATTAATCGATAACAATCAAATATATTCAGAAGAAACTAACATAAATTCTTGTTGTTAACAAGTATTTAGAATAAATTATAAGAGATTTGACTTTTTTCGCGTACACATACATACATAACGGTCTGTTAAAGTACGCTGCTGGACACAGGCCTCTTCGCACCTTTGAAGCTGTTGTCCGTCATGTTAATGTATTTTGGTTTGGTATTTTTCGATATGATTATCCCGCCAATGGTATTTTCAAGACTTTTTCTTATTTGCCTCTTACGATATGCTTGGTACATACAACCACCTTTCCTCCTAGTGCCGTATTCAACGGCACCTTTTCTTACGTATAATATCGTATTTTTATATTTCTTATTTCATACGTAGCATATTTTTTAAGATTCTATTGTGACAATTTGAGGAATTTAAGACTCTATACATTGAGATTATAAGCAGATGTATTAAACAAGAGTCAAAGTTGAACCTATATACTAAACATTGTAATTAAAAAAGAGAGTACTAGTAATAACATAGACTACTATGTTATTACTAGTACTTTATTACTTTTAACTCTAAGTAAGCTGCAGAACAAGACTCTAAGTTAGTGTCAGAAGTGGTTTACGCCAATAATCGAATGGCAGACTCGAACCTGTGACGTTATGTTTGTTTCGCAGTCTGCACCTTAAACTATTACGCTATTGACACTTATTAAAATCTAATCTATTATTGACTGGGTAATATAAAAACTTTGATCGTCGAATTATCTAAAAATATATTGGTACAGGGCAATTAAATAACTAGAAATTGGATATTCGTGAACGGATCAATAATATTACGTGTGACGTCAGCCGAAATGAAAGGGACAATAGTGAATCAACGTCAAATGTCAACTTGGCCCCTTGCCGTCCTCTATTATTAAACTAACCACCGTAACTAGATCCGCAGCGTGACGTGACTTTTGCATTTTACGAAAGGATTTATCTATCAAGTAAGAAAAGACAAAGCTCTCGTTAGCTGGTCGATATCATGACTAGCCGTTCCTCTGTCGCCTACCCACTTACGGTTAATGATAATATTAATGTTATCTCAGAAAGCAATCTTTTGAAAGGCTTCTTGTGACGAAAGATGGACGCTTTATATTTTGTTTTGCCAATTGCGGTGGGTTGGAATAGTTATCTAATGCTATCTAGTTCAAGAGTGTTGTAGCTTTTTATTGTTAATCAAAGTTTCCATGAGGAAAAAGTTGCAGTACGTCTTCTTGGTGATTAGCTCATTAAAGTTTTGAGTGGATTCTTTTCGATTATATCTGATGCGAGATATGTCAAGTGCTTGTAACCTCTCTTATGTCAAGTAACGAAAAGTGATAAAACGGTTCTTTCCATTCTCTAAAGTCTATAAAATAGTAATACATGTAAACAATAGCATTTCCGTAACTTTTCGAAATTTCGAATCGAATAAAGCTCAGTGGATTCTGTTGCTGCTGGAATGAGCCCACTTGACTGGTTATTTACTAGGATCGTGCTACGTACTAGCGTTGAATAATAGCATCACATGCGTCTGTATTCGGTGCTAACTCCTATCTCTCTCATCTCTATTGTCCTTCCTCCTTTCGAAATTACTTTCTCAAAGTAAAGAAGTACATAGGCGTCCGCATAGGCGTCAACTAACCATCACGTGAACCCATTGCCGGTTTGCTCCATTGATGACAAAATACACTTTTCCAGTTATTATTCATACACATTAATATAAACAATTACAATTATTTGTAGTTGTTTCACTGTTGGCAAAATCCTCTTCTGGCCTAAATATGTACAAAAGTTATAGGTATAGTCAGAATCCTTGTAATATAATTTGTATTATGCTACTTACCCATTTCTGCAAACTAAGAGCAGTGTCAACTACTTTTTATCTTCACGCAATTTCCTGTAATGAGATAGATAAATGTATAGACAATTAAGTCATTTAGACGCACATTACGCCGAAGATTATTTGGGATAACGTGACAGGTCGCGAGCTTTTCGCCATCTCAGTCTAAGCCGACCGAAGAATATACTTTCATAGACATTATATTTACATAGATAAATATTTGTTATAAATAAATAAATATCTTCACGCAATTCCCAATACAGGGGTAGACAGAGGTCAAGTCTAGACAATTAAGTCCCTTTGACCCACCTTCCACCGAGGATATTTTCGGGACAACGTGACAGGTGGTGAGCCTGTCACCGCCTTTATGTCCAAGCCAACGATGAAATTCGTACATAAGTTTTTGAAAAACTCATTGGTCAAACACCTGGGGATCGAACTCGGGTCTTTCGACTCGAAATTCCGACCACCCAACAACTCGGCTATCGTGACTTCTTGAAAATATTTGTTTATACCTATAAACACCCATGACTCGAGTATAAAAATTCATTTTCATTTTACACGTGTTTAACCCCTAGCGGGTTTCGAATCTTCAACTCTTAGTTTCGAAGGCATGGCCACTTCCAACTAGACTATCGAATGTTGAATGTAACAATAATTGGATATAAGTTATACTTATACGTTTGGAGGATGTCGAGACACTTCTCCAATATACATAATCAAGATACCGGGCTGAGTAGAGATATGACACACGCATAAGGGTATGGGTACTGGTAGGTAATGGGTACACGTATAAAGGTATCCTTTTTATGTATTTACACAAACATTGTTCCAATCCTAAAGGATTTGCATTATGGAACTAAAAACAACGAAGTTACCACAAACACCCCGATGCGAGAAAATGTAGAAAAAACGATTTTCTACATTGGCCCGTCCGGGAATCGAATCCCGGGACCTCAGAGTAGATGAAAAACCTGTGTGCGGGCCAATCGTCCACAGAGATCGTCAATAGAAAGTAATATAGACAACAGGCCCTGTTATAATAGATATAAACGTTAATATCCTGAAACAAAACGTATCAGTACAATTTCTTTCCAACTTCCCTAGAGAGGTTCATCTGAATTGAAGTAATGTAAGACACAAACCTATATTCTAACTTGGCGGTATATTGAGACATAAATTTTTCATTTCGCCTTCGGCCACTTGTGATAACCTGCTTGACCAGTGCCTCCCAAGGGATGCATAAAGGACTTCTCTTGTATAAGGAATCACATATTTCATAACGTTCCTCTTTTCCTAGGGACAGACTTTGTCATATCGATATCAAAGATACTATTTCCTATACTAACTCCACCCAATATTTCATATACTTTACATATCTTGGAAATGGAAGTAAGAAAAATAATGAAGAGTGTGAATGTGAAAAGGGTGTAGTTTTTTTGATTCAGATAGGGTTCGTAAGAGTTAATTAAGGGAAAATCCTTGAAAATGCAAGTAGTTACCGATAGATGGCGAGATAGCCTTTTCGAAAACAGCTGTGACGTTCAGCAGCGTCTAAGTGTGGCAGGCAGGTGTCTGGTACTGCAATCACTATACCGTTCGCCAAGTATGGCGATTCGGGCTAACCGCACGGGAGCTCCATATCCTACAGTGGACTTAACAGGCCGTTATCGTGATGATGAAAATATTAAAATTACAATATTGTTATTTTTAGCTCCACTCCCCGTACACACATAGCGAAGCGTTGTAGCTTTAACTGTAGTGATGATCAGAGGTATAGACTGTTCACTTTTTTTAATCCAAATCTTACCAGCTTTTATTTACACAAGCGTGTTATTTATTGGTGGTGATACTAATATCGTTTTCATTTTATAGAAAAGGGAGGCAAACGAGCAGGTGGCTCACGTGATGGTAAGTGATTACCGCCGCCCATGAACACCCGAAATACCAGAGGCATAGCAGATGCGTTGCAGTATTCGTTCTCGTATCCAAGCCAAATCATTTTAAGTTTAGAAAAAATTATTTGTACTAATAATCGAGTAATAATTTTATTTTTCGATAACGCACAACGCACAGCACTAAATTAACGTCCTGTTCACACCCCCGAATTTTTTGTATCGTCGCACAAAGGGCTAGAAGGGCTACCGAACGGACACAATAATAAATATTTTGACGATAACACATAAATATTCTCCTTTTATGAATAACAAAACGGCAATGTGCCACCGCTGAGGGCGGTAATTCCGTTCATTTTTATGGTCACTCCTTCCTCTTATAAATCGTGGACTATTTATTAGGGAAACGGTTGTGCGATTTTTCAAGGCTCTTAAGGAAATGTAAAGGGTATAATGGGAATATAGGGTGTCGTTAGAAAAGATATAAAAGCAAGTTTAGTAATATAGATAGGATGTAATAAAGGCGCATTAAATAATTTAAAGTAAGTGTAGCGGATATTGGCACGTTAACAAAAATACTTACTTATTAAGAATTTATACTTTTTCTTGTACATTTTTCTTTAGTGTGAATTTTTTTCCAATGCTGGGTACAGATTATATGAAATAAATAAATAAATAAATATCTTCACGCAATTCCCAAAACAGGGGTAGACAGACGTCTAGTCTAGACAATTAAGTCCCTTTGACCCACCTTCCACCGAAGATATTTCCGGGACAACGTGACAGGTGGTGAGCCCGTCAGCGTCTTTAATTACAAGCCAACGTTATAAATCGTACATACGTTTTTGAAAAACCCATTGGTACGAGCCCGCCACCTGGGGATCGAACTCGGGTCTCTTGACTCGAAATTCCGACCACCCAACCACTCGGCTATCGTGACTTTTTCGTGATTATATGAAGTCTGACAAAATTGTCACGATTAGATTATAATTTGGCGGTCGTCGTAACAAACATCTTAATTTACAGTCGGGTTGATCATTTTCGGTTAGATTTTTCACTTGCAGATTTAAAACAAAATCAACTCAGAAATTTCAATTCACAAATTAACTGAGCTGTAGGTGCAACTTCCTCAAGCAAGAGTGCATCGTGATTCGTTTTTTTTAATTTTATAATTATTTAGTCATAACCATAATAATTGAGAAAAAAGTTAAAATTTCAACTGACACTGGCGGGATTCGAACCCGCGACCTTCGCCGATCCAATCACGACGCCACGGATCGGCGAAGGTCGCGGGTTCGAATCTCGCCCGTGTCAGGTGAAATTTTAACTTTTTTCTCTTTAATTTAATAACATAAAAGTTCAGTATAAATATACTTTAAAAATCCATAAAATTGCATAATAATTGGCTTAAGAATTTACCACCCTCTTCTTTCCGTAGATGTAAAAGGAGACGAAATGAAAAGCGTATTAATATATCTTTAGTTACCAAATCATGCCAGGATAACCAGCTCGGAAAATAAAGACCAAAAATTAAGCAGCAAGGTGATAAGACAGCGCCTAAGGTGCAAGATGTCTGATACTACGATCGCCGATTCACTGTCAACCGTGGCGATTATGGCAAATCCTCTCCTACGGAAGAGGCATATGTCCCTCAGTGGAATTTAATAAGCTATTATTCATCTGTTATATGTATATTATCAAGCCATTTCCAATATAGGGTTAGACAGAAGTCTAGACAATTAAGTCTTTACTACGACCCACCTTCCACCGAAGATATTTTTGTGACAGTATGACAGGTGGTAAGCCTGTCGCCGTCTCAATGCCCAAGCCACAATAAATTCAAACGTAAGTTTTTGAAAAAAAAACCATTGGTACGTGCCTGCCATCTGGGGATCGAACTCAAAATTGCGACCACCCAACCACTCGGCTATCGTGATCAAATTCTCGTCAGAAAACACTGCACGGAAAATTGCATGGCTTTGATTTTCATTATCCTCACTTATTCTCTTAATGCCGGGGTAGACAGAAATCTACGTACGACACACTATATAATATATTTAATAAATAATAAGTATATAAGAATACTTATATAGATAAATATTCTTAAGTACATATGTACAAAAAGTACATCACATAAATGTTGGTTCATAGCAGGATTCGACCTTTAGCTTCAAAGGCAGTGTAATCACCAAATTAGCTATCGAATCGGTATTTATATAATAAAAAAGCTATTTCGATGTTTTGTTAAATCCGTTAAACTGCAAAGGGGCTTTAAAGCGGACAATTCACTGCTCAAAATATGACTAGACTTTTCCTCAGTGGTGGGTTCATTTATTGTTGTTTAATTTTATTGATGTTATGAAGTATAACAACAGTAAAATAAAATAATAAATAAGTAAATAAATATAAATAAATATCTTCACGCAATTCCCAATACAGGGGTAGACAGAGGTCTAGTCTAGACAATTAAGTCCCTTTGACCCACCTTCCACCGAAGATATTTTCGGGACAACGTGACAGGTGGTGAGCCTGTCGCCGCCTTTATGTCCAAGCCAACGATATGAATCGTACATAGGTTTTGAAAAAACCCATTGGTACGAGCCTGCCACTTGGGGATCGAACTCGGATCTCTCGACTCGAAGTTCCGACAATCCATCCACTCGGCTATCGTGACTTTAATACAACTTTATACAACTATACTTTAATAACAACAGTAAAGTTAAAATTGTAATTAAAAAAATCAACTGACTCATACGACCGTAGAGGCGTAAACACATTGCTTATTAACTGTAGTTATGGATATTAAGTCGGAAACCCATTCCAACAGATAGAGCCAACACAGAAGGCTTCTTTTTTGGCGTAAGAAAAAAAAAAGAGATTTAAAATTACATCTGATGCCTGTGTGACACGTTAGTAAGAGTGTTTGACAGTACGGCAGAGGTCGAGAGTTTAAAGCCTGCCCTTGTCAGTTGATTTTCTATATTTTCGTTACTTTAAGACAAATATTCCGTTGCTTACATACTCAGTATTGTTATTTAGCGATGAAATTTTACACTGTATGTATATGGATCGCAGTTGCGGTGTCGCGTGCTCAAGCACAAGCCGACACTGGCTGTCTGAATGTAATTTCCGGCTTTGTCGCTAACCCGCAGTCCGTAAACGTTGCACCACGTTCATTACACCGACTTGAGAAGTGGTTAACATGTAATTTAATACTTCCATTAAATTATTATTGATTCGCTTAAAGATTTGATCCCTGTAGTTTATTTAGATGAATTATGTATTCTCATCTCTACAAGTTTCACAAAAAACGTACTCTTATCCTTATCACATTATGTGATAAAAAAAAAACAAAAAAACATTTTCATAGCCGTATTCAATTACTAAGGTGGTCAGAAGTGCAAGCTGTTTCATGTATATAACCTATATTTTACCAGATTTGATTCAGATAAACGCTACAGTTGGCTATGTCAAAGATACAAAGAGTATATAAGTGTCTAAAACTACCCCCTTCTTCAACATTACATCCCTATACATTAAAAAAGATACTTTTTAGGAAACAAGTAGCTATTTTTTGTCAATAATTTGATAGTCAGGTTTAATACAATGCAAGTTAGGTATAAAAAAAGCAGCATCCACAACATACAATTTTTCACTTTTAGTCCTTATTCTCCTGAGAGACGACGATAGGCTCACTACTTTGTCACGTTATAAAATTGTTTAGACCTCTGGCTACCCCAGTATTGCAAAATGCATGAAGATTATTAATAATTATAATAATTATCTGTAACCTATATAAGAATCCTTTTTGCTGAGAGAAGACAAGAATTTGTGAGCAAATGTATGGTTATTTCTTTTACACGCACTGTGGTCTAAAATGGATTGATGCATCTTCCTTCCTAAATTTTATATGATGTTCACGCTATTCCAAATACTGGTGTAGACAGAGGTAGAGACAATAATGTCCTTTAGACCCATGTTTATTGGGACAACTGGATTGGTGGTGGTCCTGTCACCGTCTTTATGTCCAAGCCAACAATATAAGTCGTTCATATTTTTTTTAAAAATAATTGGTACGAGCTTTCTGCCTGGGTTCGAACTCGGGTCTCTTGACTCGAATTCACCCAACCACTCTGCAGTCGTGACTTGAGTTACATTGGCTGTAATATTTTAAATAAACATGCTTTTTCCATAACCGACAATGAAAAAAAGAATGGAGAAATTTGTGTGCTGCAAATAAATAAATCGACTGTGACAAATGCACACAAATACGAGAGATATGAGATCATAATGGATTTATTTGCCTATGAAGTAATAAATGCCTTCATACTTACACATGTAAGTATTCAAAGTGATCTCTCTGCTTATTAACATTTTCAAGACACGATCGTTAATAAATAAAATCGCTTGGAAAATCTTCAATCGTGAAGATCAAAGATACCAAAATTGATTAAAAAAAAACCATTCGGTCAATTGACCCTTTGCAAGGCGGCCCTTAAAAGAGCTACTCAGCATAATTGGCCCTTTCATATGATAGGACCTTTAACTTCCCGCCTTTTATTAGTGCATTAAGAAATGAAAATTCGATCGTAAATAAGGAAACATGTTAATACAAAACTAGCGATCTACCCCGACTTCTTTAACCTCTTCCGCTGCGTTCCAGTACTGCATATTGTATGTAGTTGCCTACGTCTAATGTACTGAACTATTTATTATAATTAGATTTATTGTAAGTAATGCATTATAGACGTGATCTTTCACCCGCGCGCTATGGAAAGGGCTATACTCAGTGTTTCTATGTGTGATAGAATCCGTAATGAAGACATCCGCAGTAGAAACAGGGTTACCGACATAGCCGTAAGGATCGGCACGTTGAAGTGGCATCACTTATCACGTTGTCCCAAAAAATAATTATGAAATATAAAAAAAATTATTAATATTAATAATTATTAATTAATTGTCTAGACCTCTGTCTACTCTTGTATTGGGAATGGCGTGAACATTTTTTTTAATTATATCTATCTTTAAATTTTTTGAGAATAAAATTGAGTTGATGGTTAACTTTTATATTTGTAAAAACACAACACAAAACAGCAACAAGCAGCAGATATTTTATTATAATAATAAATTGAACTTTTACATTCAATACATAGGTAAGTTCATTGCAGTTTTATGTGTATTTTTAGTAACTTTTTGTCGATAAATAGCATGTAAAATAGCAACAATATTAATTACCCCAACAATCAACAGAACATAATTGCCATTGAGCCTACAAAGAAGCCTTTTCATAGCGAGCTCATAAAGTTTTGAGGCTGATTAAAATTTTTTAACGAGACCGTCCAATTATGACGTAGCGTCCATTTCAAAATGAACTTCTGAGCCCCCTCAAATTCAAACATTGATAGGTAAAAGAACTTACGAGTGGAGGTCTAAAATTGATGGCGGTAGTTTTTTCAACAGCAGTTCAAAAGCGGGGCGTGGTTGAAGGTGCACAAAAAGCGTAAAGCATCAAAGTTTTCGTTCCCTCTCTTTTCTATATAAATCATTCTACAGGTCTATTTTTATAGAATGAATAAGATGGTATTTTATTTTTATGTTATTCAGTGTGTTGCAACTATATATATATATATATATATATATATATATATATATATATATATATATATATATATATATATATATATATATATATATATATATATATATATATATATATATATATATATATATATATATATATATATATATATATATATACATATATATATATATATATATATATATATATATATATATATATATATATTTGAAGAGGCCCAGATGTGAGAGTGTCTCTCAAAGTGATTAGAGATTTTATTCCTTACACATTACCACATTCATAGTCTCTTCGCAACTCAGACAATTTCTCTGTTTGTTTTTTGTTCACTAAATTTATTTTAGTCTACTTTTGTCTAAACGCTTAAAAATTGCGATCAATTTAAAAAAAAATCCTTGGATATTAAATGCCATTTGAACTTGGCGAGAAATCGATGTTTTTGGAGTGAAATATTAATTGGAGCTAGAACATCTTTGATCTTTGATTTATTATCTCTTTGATTTATTATCTTTTAATGAATTGTATGTATATGTATTTATATATTTATCGTTTTGTGTACATATAAGTATTGAAAAAATGCACCACCTACCTTTTTGTCTATGTCACATCTCTTTACGCCGTTGGTTGCCTGGAAGAGATCGCTATGTGGAGCGATAAGGCCGCCAAATTGTACAATGTTCTTACTTCAATGTTTTTTTTCTGTATTATTTTGTGGTGTACAATAAATGTATTCAGTTATTCATTCACTTATTCATAATGAGGCATTTAGAGTGTAAATAGTCAATGCTATTCTCCAATGCTCACCACAAGATTAGACTGGCGTGACATGCGAGCTGTTTCCAACATCAGCTATTTCCACAGACGGTGCAGGAGTTCAGTGAAGCCTCTGTTCAAGAACGGGACAGGTTACCGAAAGAAATGCTGGATAATATGATCATCAGCATGGCTAGGAGGATTAGCATATGCTCGTGCCAGACAAGGCGATATAGGCTTGAATTTCTATTTTATGAATCTGAATAACGATTTAAATTTTGTGTCTTTAATTGAATTTGAATAAATTTGTCCATCAGCAACAGTAGCTATGAATAAAAGCTAGAAAAAAAAGGCAAGAAACGAAAGGCCCTGCGTTTCTCTCTATTTCCCTAGTTTTCCTCATTTATTACTTCTGTAAAAGGAAAGATATAGATAATTAAGTAATTTCGATCCACCTTCTACCGAAGACATTTTTGTGTCAGGCGGTGAACCCGTCGTTCGTCGACGTCTTTATAACTAACGTTATAAATCGTACATAAGTTTTTTTGAAAAAACCCATTGGTACGAGCGTACCTGGGGATCGAACTCTTGACTCGAATTCCGAACTCCCAACCATTCGGCTATCGTGACTTGTTAAGAAAAGCTCAACAGTACATGCTCTTTTGTATCGTTCCCAAAATGCCATCACCTGAGTAACTTGCTCTTACTCCATTTCCTATATAAAAGGGAAGGGAACAGCTGATGCCGATGCTGTTCCTATATAGTTAGTACATCATGGTACCTTCAAAAATAGCTCAATAAATTTAGGGTACGGACTAAGAAACAGATCGCCGATTTAGGCCCGCCATTCGGCTTTTGTCATGGACCACTCCTGACAGCACACACGTTGCAGCTTAGTTGGAGTGGTTAACATAATACTAGTAATGTTGTTTAGTTTTGCTATTATTTAAAAAAAAAACTGTGGTAACAAATTCAAATCGTAAAGTGTCACCTTCGTTCAATAAAAGTCAGTCAGTAGGTAACTGATGTCTTGGAGGTGCGTGATCACATTTTCCGTTCTCTATAGCGACTGTACACGCGATATCCGATAATTATATGATTAATCGCTTCTTTTTTTTATTCTCGGACAATCGATATGCGTTACGAGGCACTTGAAAGTGAATTCGAAACATTTTCTACGAATTCATATAGGAAATTAAAGGTGGTGCAAGCGATTATGTAACGTGTGTAATATTTATTTATTTAAACTATTGTATGCCTTTTATTATATGATTTGGAGTAACTTTTTCTTCACCTTTCTTCCCGTGTATGTTGCAAGATGCGATAAGAGAAAAGTCTTGAAATTATTGAAGATTTTTTCAGTGGTAGAGTCACGCATCAGCTTTTGTTGTTGCATGAATGGGCCGGCTCGACCGGGGAAGTACCACGACCGCACAGAATACCGGCGTAAAGTAGAAGTCTTACAAACTTCTGCGTTTCGTATGGTGAGTGCAGGTAACCGGAGGCCCACACACCCCCTCCCCAAATTCTGGGGAAGGGGGCACTCTAAGGGAGGCAACGCATCTGCTATGCCTCTGGTATTGCGGGTGTTCATGGACGGTGGTAATCACTTACTATCACGTGAGCCACCTGCTCGTTTGCCCCCCTTTTCTATATAAAAAGACCGGTTAATAGGTAGCCGAGTCTAAGTTGCTAGGTCCTTTATTGTGATCGCCAATTCGTCTGGGATGGCGAATATTGGAAATCCTGGTCATGGAAAAAGTACATGTATTTCGAATAAAACAGCAACAAAGGGCACAATTATCTGGTGTGGATTGTATGGAATATATTGCTTTTAGAGATGGGACCGCTTATTGTATTGCCATCGAATTATGTATCTAATTTTATTTTTTGATATATGTCTTTCTATTTGTATGCAATATAAAATATTCTACCTATCACTCTATTGAATATCTGCCAGCCTATGCGGGAGTTAATATATTGCCGTAGGTGAAAAGTTAAATATGATTTTTCTACCCAAACCTGGGGTGGGCAGAGGTCTTAGAAAAATAAGTCCTTGCGTACCACCTTTTACCGGAGGCTGTTTTGGGTCAACTTGATAGTTAGTGAAACTTCGCCGTCGTTATGTTGGACATAACGAACGTTCAACGATACGACAAAGTTACATATACATATTTTATTAAATAAATTACATAAACATTCATACCTACATTAGTAGGTATGTATTAACATATAAACATGTATTATTCAAGTACCAATATTGATATTCATCACAGAAATTTTAGAACCCCCGACACTTAGCTGTGAAGGCAGGTTTACTACCAATTAGGCTATCGGGTCGTTAAAAATTAGACGAAATTAAAATTATTTATTTAAATGAATCTTCTAACTTTTAATAAAATATAATAGACCACTTTAATATACTATTATTATATGAATGTCATATTAATATTGCCTTTGTACAGAAGAAAGGATTTGGTCTTTTTCGAACTTGTACGGTAGTATGGAGATTTAGAAGTAACAGAAAAAAAATATGTCTTCACGCAATTCCCAATACAGAGGTAGACAGAGGTCAAGTCTAGACAATTAAGTCCCTTTGACCCACCTTCCACCGCAGATATTTTCGGGACAACGTGACAGGTGGTGAGCCCGTCGCCGTCTTTATGTCCAAGCCAACGATGAAATTCGTACATAAGTTTTTTTTGAAAAACTCATTGGTACTGCCACCTGGGGATAGAACTCGGGTCTCTCGACTCGAAATTCCGACCTAACAACAACTCGGCTATCGTGACTACTAGAAGTAAGAGCTTTATCTAAATAGTTTTGCTGTATGGCGGAGGTTACAAGATTGAATCTTGGTCTTGTCAAAGAAATAAATAAATATCTAAATTGTCTTGTCAGTTGTCTAATTGTTATATTCGACGCATTATCCTTGACGCGATGGCCAGACCTTTAAAATTACTATGGTATCTTTAGGAGTAAGCCCGGAGGCGGGGATTTCCAGTCGTTATACTCTATCTAATACAGGCGAATAGTAAGTTTCAGAAACAGTATTCTCTGGGTGTTTTAGCTCCGTCATACGGCATTATATGGCATAGAGGATGACCGATAATAATTTTAGATGCAGATTCTTTGCGGCTGTAACAATATGATATAAAGTCATTATTTAAGTATTATACTCTTAAAGAACTTTCACCTGTAACAGTTTATTCTAATATAATGAGCTCATTATGGCTTACATATTTAAAAATTCACAATCAAAGAATTAGAACTAAACTATGGGAGAACATAATGAATGAGTCTCTCAAAGGTAATGTCTATCAATGCTCATTTTAAGGAGAAAAGCTGCAGGTGCAGTGCCTCCGTTTAAGAAATAAATTTGGAAAGAGGAAGGCGAAAAGGAAAGGGAGATGCATATAAGATGGACACCTTTTCGCTCTCCTGCTAGTGCTAGTAATCATCTGTTTTAAACTTTCAACTATTAGTTAAAACTTAAGAAATTCTAGAAATTAAACAAATTTCCTTTTCCTTTGATCATACATATATTTAAGTCATGATAGCCGAGTGGTTGGGTAGTCGGAATTTCGAGTCGAGAGAGCCGAGTTCGATCCCCAGGTGGCTGGCTCGTACCAATGGGTTTTTCCAAAATCACAAATATATCTTCAGTGGAAGGTGGGTCGAAGGTACTTGTCTAGACTAGAGACCAGTGTACCCCTGTATTGGGAATTGCGTGAAGATATTTATTTATTTATACAAATATTTAAAAGAAACATCATAGTCACAGTCATAGTAGAGTGGTGGGGATCGAAATTCGAGTCAAGAGACCCGAGTTAGATACTCAGGTGATAGGCTCGTACCAAGGGATTTTCAAAAAATTTATGTACAATTGTATTATTAACTTGGCCATAAAGACGGCGTCGGGCTCACCGCCTGTTACGTTGTCGCAAAAAATGTCTTCGGTGGAAGGTGGTTCGAAAGGACTTAATAGTCTAGATCACTGTCTACCTCTGTATTGAGAGTTGCGTGAAATACGAAAATTACGAGATCTATAAAACTTAGCAGCGATGTAGGCACTCCATAAGAACAGATTCTATCTATTCACGCGGGCGAAGCCGTAGACGGATAGGTAAATATAAAACCAATAAATAACAATAACAAAATAATACGGCGTGCAGAATTCTTTCACTGGAGCCTTAAATAGTCTGTGGATTTTGTAATAAAAGCAAAAAATTGTTTTTAAAGTGTCATTTAATTAAAAAAAAAAAATTCACTGCCGCGTGACGACCCGCTGAATCGTCACAAATGTTCGTTACATTATTCATAAAATCAGTCGTCCGAGACGGTCGCACATCGCGCCTGCGAGCAAAACAGGTAATAAATAAGCACTTCGTGCTTCGCAGTACAAAGTTTAATGACTGGATATGTAATGATTGTTATTAGTATCATTATTAAGTCGTGCCCAAATCTGGCACAAAATCTTATTACTTACATAATATTATTATTATTATATCTTCACGCACAGTCCCTGACGGGGAAGCCAGAGCGAACAGATCGCCAAGTGTCACCATCCTTATATACCTCTTTCGCTTTTTTCAGATTCATCATTTTCTTCATACATGCACGTCGAGGTATCCGAGTACTCTTGGCCCTCCCCTCTTCGAGCAATTTACTCACATGGTCTTCGAAAGTTAGTCTCAGCTTACCTCGACCCCTTTTAATATTAACTTTCGCGCTATATATTTTCTTCGCCATTCGTTCCTCGCTCATTCGCTCAACGTGCCTAATCCATCGAAGCAAGTCCTTATCAATTTATTTTTAATATTTTTTTTCAGCCACGGTATTGGCCGAAAAATAAATATTAAATATTTTTACGAAGAGATCGCACAAGGAAATTTACGAAGAGATCGCATCTCTGCATTCAACTTGCTTTTATGCTTCTTCTGGCTAACCCAGGTTTCGCTGCCATAATAACAAGTAAACTTTACTTTCTCTAGTCTAAATAAAGCAGACAACACCCAACTCAGACACTGCTGCTGTTCTGCTTAACTTTGGTTTCGCATATTTTCAATATTTATTTATTATTGCGCCATCTATTGGTAGCCATTTACATTTTTAAGGCTTTTTAGTGGTCGTTTCATACTTGTAGCTACTCTAGACGCAGGCGTGTAGACTTTACTTTATCATCAGGTCAAGAAAGCCAAATGAGTTGCATTTCGAATGGTTAAGTAATTGGAATTCGAGTCAAAAGTCCAATTCCCAGGTGGTAGGCTTGTACCAAAGGGTTTTTTAAAACTTATGTACGATTTATATCGCTGGCTTGGACATGACGGCAACAGGCTCTCCTTAACTGTCACGTTGCCCAAATAATATCTTCGGTAGAAGGGGGATCTAAACCTCTGTCGACTCCGGGATTGGGAACAGTTTCAAGATATTTATTCATTATATTTTATCTACTGCTGCTTGTTATTTACATAGAAAAAATTTTAAGTCCGAACTAATAAGATTTTTTTTATACTTTTCTGTTTCCTAAGACCGTAATATCTTACACATATTGCAACTAGGTAACAGGAAAAAGGTAAAGCTCTAATGATTGGTAAATGTAGCAAAAGAATCTCAAGCCGATGTTTGTGATCAAGCTGAGGAAAACTGAAAAGAGGTAATTAGATAAATTCGTGTTAAACTTTTCTTGTCATATATTTAACAAGTCTACAGCAAAAATCCTACCTATCACACGCAGAAAAATAAAAAAAGCACGACGCATTCACAAAGATATTTCGCCAAAGCACTCGTGTTAAGCG
Organism: Sericinus montela; assembly: GCA_029286605.1. Lineage (NCBI taxonomy): Eukaryota > Metazoa > Arthropoda > Insecta > Lepidoptera > Papilionidae > Sericinus > Sericinus montela. Next base: position 522,533 of record JAGSMR010000032.1, on the reverse strand, counting down.
CCCATAAACATTGTTACAAAAGGCGAAGGCAATGCCAACGCACAGCGAAATACGCGTGTTATTGTGGGCCCACTGACATCTGTCATATTGACATTAAATGTACAAGATTATACCTTAGCCCTATGTGAACTCACAAAAAGTTTATAGCATTTTTGCTCGGGCAAGCATTACTTTCTATATATGCCAAACGTCCACTTTGTGAGGGCGCTATGTCATGATGACTTTAGGGTTAGAGATCCGCAATTAGAGGTCAGCTGAGGTACTTGTTCTGTGTTTAAATCCCATTTTGAATATCGAACAACGATATTGAATATTAAACAGAATATAACAGATTTTTTTTGTGTAACGTCAAGAGTTTTAAGATCATAGATCTTAAAACTCTTGACATTTGTTAAATTAAAGAGAAAAAATGTTTTTAAAATTTCAACGGACACGGGCGGGATTCGTACCCGCGACCTCTGACATTTGTTTTGTAAAGCTAAAGTTAACGAATTTAAATGTGGGTTTAGCTTTATGCTTCTTTTTTTAAATTATAAGGCTGCAGTTATAATGAGGCACAGTATAGTTAATTAATGAAACAATTTTCCATAGACTCATTTTAATTCGTCATTATCATAATAGCGGTGATGACCACTTAATCTTTAATTAATACACAGAATATATTCTGCTAATTGGTTTTTTTTGGAAAAGGAAGGCGCAATTGACTTGGACCTGTAAATTCTCAAAACCAGATGGACTGCAGTTGCGTTCTGACTTTACGAAAGAAATTTGGATAGGAAGGAGAATAGAGAAATGAGAAGATAGGGTTGTTAACAAACAAACTCACAGGGGCCTTAAACTTTGAAAATCTTTTCCAGCCAACATTTTTACGTATATCATTATTGTTCATTGTTTAAATAATATCATACTTGAATGTATTTTTCAAAACAGCCTAACACTGTCGGCCATTTCAAAGTTATTACAATACGCCGAACTCTGTCCACCCGACGCGAAAGATTTTACAATTCGAAAAAAAAAAAACGCCAAAAAGCATTTTATAACTCAGTAAATTTGGTCCTGGTGATATAAACTTCAACATACTTTTTTAGTTTCTTACATATATGCCCAAAACTCTTATTACAAGTGTCGCAAGATTGTTAATCGCACACACGCTGCTTTTCAGACCGTATTAATAAAGATGTTAGTTCATAAAAGCATTTGACAGTTCGCGGTAAGGTCCGCAAAACGGTAGGTTGGACAATTTCGATGTCCGAGAGATATTATGAGTCGTTTTTGTCAAATGTCAACTTCTGTGGTCGCCTCCGTTGATTTTTATTAATTTTTTTTTTGAGTTCTTCGTGCTATAGAAAATTCTGTTAATCTTTATTTTTAGCATTGATTCTATAATTTATTGTGGCTAACAAAAGATCGCTTATTAGTTTCATGAAAAATTATATGTTTGTACCTTGAAGCTTTGACGAAATAACTTATAGCAGACATTCTCATTTTAATAGCTTGCCACGTATTCACCTCTTGAAACATCTACGGACAAAAAGAGGATGGTACATTCATATGCAAACCTAACATACAAAATTCTACTGCAGTCCATGTATGAACATGTTAGTGGAAAAAAAAATTAACCGTCCTCAGAAATAAAACAAAATAGCAAAGAATAACTTTCTTCCCTAATCATTTTCCTTATTAACTTAAATCATAAAAAGTTTACTAATATTATTAACATTACTGTTTGAAATGTGCCTGAAATCGATTAGTAAATTTGTTTTATTTGACATAAAAATCATATTCAGTTAAAATAGGTTAGTCTTTTACTGCTGGTCGAACAAAGAAGCTAAAGTTGCTCAGCTTGCTGTAAAAAGGTTGATGTTTCTCTGCGAGATAGAATCCACAATGAAGCCATCCGCAGCCGAACTTATATAAACGACATAGCTGTAAAGATCGGCGCTCCGCAGAAGTAAGGGATAGCCAAATAGCTCGATGAACTGATAACCGTTGAGGATAAAAGGTTCTTGATTACCTCGTTTGGTCAAAATCAATGCAGGACGACCGCTACAAGATGGAGTGACAAGAGTGGAGGCCTATATTCTTGATAAGTTATAAAGAAGAAGAAGAAAATAGGTTTTATTGCTGTTATATCGGCACTGCCTCTAACCATATTAGTTTTATAACAAAAAGCATTACATCTTGTTGTTTTACTTTACTACGAGTATACCATAGGTACATAACTTGTTGCGACAGTTGCTACACTGTTTTAATGGTTGAACTGAAGAAGGAATCAGGTACTTGTTACAATTCTTTGGGTTCAGAGGCATGTGTTTTTACATTTCAAGATCAACTACTAAGAATGTTAAATTAACTATATCAGGCCATAATTTCTACGCTCTTTTAATTTGACTTGTAAATTATATTCCTCAAATACAATTTGTTAATGAAATCATTATATATTCATAGAATAATGAAGCAATGTTACATAATTAAAAAAATAAGTAGGAACCGTTTTAATTATACGGATCCATGGCTTAATCGTCAATAAAAACTTTTTGCTATATTCTTCTCCGACGTCGTACGCCGTCGGGTGATTTACTCTTCGTTGAGTTTCATCAAGGACACGTGAACTGAGGCCGGATATAATAATTGGAAGGGAAAAGTCAATTCTAAAGTTGTTTAAATGTTACACATTTTCTTTACTTTTGTAAACTTTATTAAGTTTCATTGCGACGGCAATAGAAACACTTATTATTATTAATTTATTTATAAATATTATTTAAATCATTAGAAATAATTGTGGGTTAAGCTCCATCTTTCTTTATGTGTGATGTCTGATCTTATTTTTTACAGAAAAGGGAGGCAAACGAGCAGGTGGCTCACGTGATAGTAGGTGATTACCGCCGCTCATGAACACCCGCAATACCAGAGGCATAGCAGATGCGTTTCCCACCTTAGAATTACCCCCCTCCCCCCAGAATTGGGGGAGGGGGTGTGTGGGCCTCAAGTTACCTGCACTCAACAGACGAAACGCAGAAGTTTGTTAGACTTCTACTTCACGCCGGTATTCTGTGAGGTCGTGGTACTTCCCCGGTCGAGCCGGCCCATTCATGCAACAACGAAAGCTGATGCATGGCTCTACCACTGTTAAGAATTATCACTGTCTGTGTGTAAAAAAATATCTTTAAAAAATATGAGTAACAAACATCCAAAATTTTCAACAAACATCAAAAATTAAATTGTTCGAATAAATACCACAAAAATTCCACAAAATATTCGCTCAGGTGGCTGGATGATTAATCTGGCACAGGATATCAAAGACCTTTTATTACAAAATGTTTATGACGAACGAAAGTCTGAAAGTATGAGACCAAACGCCAGGGACAGAGCCAAGAATGATAATTAGAATCGTCTTTCAAACAATGCGTAAACAAGGGGAGTTCTTTTTTAATTTGATTTGTTATTTAAACATAATATTGTGGGGTGAAATGTTAGGTTAAATAATAATGTTTACGGTTAGAGAAACTGATGACAGTTTCTTTGTTACTTTAGACACTGCGTAGAAGTGCGTTTGTTTGAAGTGAATTTCTAAGAAATAGTAAATGATATAACGGTAAGTTTAAACTCTAACATAAGCTTTAAGAGTAAAAATCCAAACACTTAAATGTGAACTGAGATTTACACGCATGTTATTTAAGAACCGTTATGAAGCGGAACTAATATTAAGTCGGTGAATTATTTTTTTATAAAGTTCTGGTGAAAAACACACTACGTAGATTTGGTGGTATGACGGTGGTAGTTTAAAAAATGACGATTGACGCATGTAAGTATTTTACTTGTATCGATAAATAAATGATTTGATTTGATATAAGCCAATGAATGTAACAAAAGTTAGGCACATAAGTGACGGAAAGGTTAACAGTACGAACTTTCAAGTCAGGGATCGAACTGGAATCTCCTTTGATTTGAATGTAGATCACCTAATACAATAAAAAAGTATAGAAAAGAAGTTTATATAACCGACCAGAGTGCCAATACCGATCTAAAAGTAAAGCAGTTTTCGTCATCTGCAAGATGTCTGGTACTGAGTTCGCCAAATCATCTGTCAAGCCTTGCCGTTATGGCAAATCCTTCGGGTGGTCCTGCGGTGGACTTTTACGTTCAACTAGATCCTAGAGAGTTGTAAGATTAGGGGAAAGTCCGCCATGTTACTCTAATACGACTAGACCGATTATACAATATTTTTTTATTTTATTTCTTTATTTTTATTTTGTGTGTTTTTTTAATTAAGCCCTTTCCTACAACGGCTGCTCTATGGATGTGGAAGAGTTAAAATAATCATAAGGAAACCACAGCAAAACGAAGTCCGTCGTTTTCACGTATCTCTCGAGGTGACAGATATGAGAATTTACAATGTATATAGTATGTATTCAAAACGATAAATTGATGAATGCGTTACTAATTAAAAAGTTTCCAGTTATGTCAAGATTGTAAAATATTAAGAATATATTTTTATAAGACACAAGAGCACCCAAAACATGAGCGTCTTTGGTCTTGTAAGAGTTATGAGAAGACAAAAGAGTATCGGTTAACACGTGTAGTTACTAAGTACGCGGTTCAACGGCCGGGCTAAAAATGTACAACACTTCCTGTAGTGCTAAGGTATTGGGAGCTATTTTCGATTGAGATTACACTGCCACTCTATTGAGGAGTGGATTCTCTTATGATTAAAGACCGACGGATTGAGTACAGAGATAAGCGAGTGAAATGAAATCCATTGCGTCGTTATTAGGTCTTTACATTAACTGAGTCAACGATACGCGTTAACGCGATACAAACTGTAATAAAAATACATACGTAGATAGAAAAAAAAAATATCTTCACGCAATTCCCAATACAGGGGTAGACAGAGGTCTAGTCTAGACAATTAAGTCCCTTTGACCCACCTTCCACGGAAGATACTTTTCGGGACAACGTGACAGGTGGTGAGCCCGTCGCCGCCTTTATGTCCAAGCCAACGATGAAATTCGTACGTAAGTTTTTTTTGAAAAACTCATTGGTACTGCCACCTGGGGATCGAACTCGGGTCTCTCGACTCGAAATTTCGACCACCCAACAACTCGGCCATCGTGACTTTTAGATAGAGACAACATCACATATATAGCTCTGATCCCAAATTAAGTACATATAGCACTTGTGATATGGAATTGGAAACAACGAAGGTACCACAAATACCAGACTCCTACGGGAATCGAACCCAAGACCTTAGCGCTGGTGACACCCTGAACACTAGTGTGTGTGTGCGTTGAATTTTTGTGCAGGTGAACCATTTCAATTTTAATGAATGTTAGCATACGAAATTTTTATTACATACATTAAAATGCCACCGAAGAACGAGACCTCTCCATTTAGAGAGGGTTTCCCATAATCACCGCGCACGATACCTGATTGTAAATCGTAGTACCACAACTTCTACGTTCTAGTTTTTGGATATGGTATCCCGCTAAAAATTACTGACACGGGCATATTTCTAGTTATGTACAACATCGTATACATTGCTCTCATCCCAAAGTAAGCAGCTTAAGCAATTGTATTATGCAATCAAAAACAACAATATATCGTAAACATACAAACTCGATAAAATTTTGAAAAAGTGATTTCTTAATGGGATTTCAGAGCTGGCGACACCATGAAACCCGATGTGGACGCCACTCATCCACGGAGGTCGTCGTTTATAATTATAAAGTATAATATTATTGTGTGCAGTGTAGCATTATAGCAAGGTTACGACTGTGACATTTTAAACTTCACGATCTTTAAGTTGATTCGTGTAGGGTAATGACTCTATTAGCTCTGAGGTGGTGGCTCGGAGGTAAGAGCGTTGCCGCGGATCGGCAGAGGTCGCGGGTTCGAATCCCGCCCGTATCAGTTGAAATTTTAAAAACATTTTTTTTTCTCTTTCTTATTCTTTTTCTTTTCTCTTTAATTTATTCTATTAGCTCTATTAGAGGCACTCAATTAATTAATTAATCAATTAGTCTTAGGGCTCAATTTAGGCCTAATTTAGCCACTCGCCCACGGAGGTCAACAATTTTAATAGACTACAAATCACGCTCATCGTAGAGTCTACTCGCTTGATAATGCCTTGTTTTGAGGCGAAACACGTGTCGCGTTTTCGTTGGTAGTATATGTTACCTGGTTTGAGTGTAGTGGTGGTGGTGCATTCAGTGGAATTAGTGCACGCATCTGTAGTAGGGAGAGTGGTGCTTTTCTTCTCTTCGGACCAGGTAACATATACCCTTTTTATATTTGCATGCGCAATGGTGCGAAGTAATTATGCAATAACAATTTTAATATTTCTGACGATGTTAAATAGTTGTCGAGTTTGTGGTATATTACTAATAATTTCAATTTGAACTAGCTATTAAGCACTTAACATAGCTAATAAGATTTTTTTTAAATACCAGCAATGCCAAATAACATTACTAGTATTTCTTAACAGAATTCAACAGCAATTCAACTAATCTACTTGTATCTAGATTGGTTAACGGCAATAGTGCGCAGACCCGAACCTGCGCCGTTATGTTTCGCAATCTGCACCCTACCATTACCCATATAAACCATTTTCCAACGCTTTAATTACCAGAATTGAACCTGGTTTACTCGCGTACTTAAGAAATATTTAAGTTCATTCATTAATGAACATCATAATTACGAATAAATTCTGATGTTGTTTAACGAACAATGACGGAAACTTGTGTTCCGATGTCTGGCTCTTCAAAATAGATACAAGACTCATTTCAAGGCGAGTATCTGCGGAATTATTACCTAAAACCGCTGTTCATAGGCGTTTGTTATAGATATTTTAACGATGGAGGCAATTGAAGTTTGGGTGGTCTACTCGTAAAGCTGCGTTAATAACGGGTCAGGTTTGGTTCGATCAACAGTGTACGCCGGTTATGGCGTTTATTGGAGACGTGAAGTTCGTAAAGTGTGTGTTATTTTTATTTAGTACCAAGTGATAAGAGACTAAAATATAAACTATGACCACGATTTTTCATTTCTTCTCTCCAAGCCTTTTTCTGAGTTGCACAGAGGTCTAGGCAATCAGGTCCTTTAAGCACATCTTTTATCGAAGCTTCAGAGTCCATTTCCATTCAACGGAACCATAATTTATTATGTAGGAACCACAATACAACACATAAATAAATATAATATCCATGACTCGAGTATAAACATTCATCACACAAATGTTTGCCTCTAACGGGACTCGAACCCATACCAAAGCATAGTTAGCATTGAGTCTTTGAACCTACCCAACCATAGGTTCAAAGACTCAATACTAACTATGCTTTCGGGACGTCTCTGAGTGCCAGCTTCTAATTTACCTAAAACTGAGTCATATTAGTGATATGTACATATAAACTGCTGTACCGTATGTGATGTGGTATCGGTGAAGCAATTTACCATACCTTTTTACCCGTGGGTGTCGCAGAAGACTACTAAGCGAAAAAACTATGAAAATGGCTATCGGGTGGTTAAAATACAGGGTACGCATTGTACCGATTTAATATTATTATTTGTCACGATAGCCAAGTGGTTGGGTGGTCGGAATTTCGAGTCAAGAGACCCAAATTCGATTACCAGGTGGCAGGCTCGTACCAATGGGTTTTTGAAAAACTTATGTGCGACTTATATCGTTGACATAAAGACGGCGATATGCCTTTATGTCCAAGCAGGGACCTGTCATGTTGTCCCGAAAATATCTTCAGTGGAAGGTGGGTAAAGGCACTTAATTGTCTAGACTAGACCTCTGTCTACCCCTGTGTTGGGAATTGCGTGAAGATATTTATTTATTTATTTGCCGCGACAAGGGACAGCACCATCTAAAGTGCGACGTGCGAAGCGGATTAGCAATAGTACCGCCAATCCGCTTGTATAGTATGGCGATTTTGATAAATCATATGGGCTATTACAGGTCACGTGTATCTTGTTGGAATAATCATTGCCATAATTATTCCATCGTCTATGGGCTTCTATTACGATTTACAGTCTTACTCTGCCTAAGTTATCTCTTAAGACTGTCATGTACAGAAAAGTAAATTGTAATTTTTTATTTAACTATTACTATATTATTAACAAAATATCCACAGTAAGATATTGACACATAATTATTTTATTTCACATGTTAAGCAAATAGTGGTGAAGTGTTGAAATATATACCTATGTACTTTTAAAATATGCTGTCTAATTTAGATTGTCTTTGTTTTTTTTTTATTCAAGCTTTGTCTACATTTGTTTAAAAAACGCTATACAAGCTAAATGTATTTTTAAAAATTTATCACAAACAATCGTAATTACTGCGAAAGGCGCCTCAACAAAAATGTCCCTAACATAAAGTCCAACAGAAGGAACACTCGTCAAATGGCTACGGTAAAAAATCTAAATTTGTCAAATGTATAATGTCCCGGTTCTCGCAGTTGCTGCGTCAACAAACAGTGCCGTTTGAGATATTTCAGTCCGTCCGTACGTCCGTCATTCTGTATACATTACGACCTCACAGAGACATCCGACGACAGCCTATCAATCTTTTAATAAATACCAGTCTACGAACCGGCAAACTTCATTTTACAGCCCCACGTATTTGGTTCACTGGCTTGTTAAAGTGCAAACTCAGTTGTGACAGACGCAAAATTATTTTTGTCGTAATTATTTGTGACTTTAGTACGAGACAACATTTTACGATCGAGTCGAATATGTTTTTCACACTTTTTTCAAACATGTGTTACATTCGGCACATTATACGGTTTTAATAGATGTTATGACATTATACGAGAAGGAAAGTATCATTTTTAATATGATAACAAAATGATGGACGTTTGACCGTGTTGGAAGCTTGACAGCGGAACGTTAAACAAAACGTTTCGCTTTGACAAAAAGTTAACTAGCGTAATAAAATGTAAACGAGCGTTTTGTCACAGCGGAGCTAAACTAATAAAAAAAATCGTGAAACAAAGTCATAACTTCTGGAAACTTCGGCGGCTAATTTCGTACGTCCACCCACAGCGTGCCTTTTAATTGTTTATATTTCGAAATTAATCTGAAATACAGCAAATTTCTGAGAATAATGACTTATTTAATTTTTTTACTTAGAAAAAAGAATTTACCTGAAACTTAATCATATTAGTGGAAAAAGATAAACACATGAAACTAAACTAAGTCTCACATAGACTGCCAATTAAAAAAGGAAATAAAACTTGGAAGAAAAACTTTTTTTTTAGTCTTGTGCAAAGAAGTCCGCAGAACTAGAGTGATATACATAACATAAGTGTATATGTATAACAGAAGTGGTAGTGGCTTATCTAAAGGTCGCACACATGTATACTGATGGATATATGTTTTTCACACTACAGGTATACTGATGTATTTAGGCCGTCTTGTAGCACCACAGTATCGCAGATAACATGGAGGCTTATTTTGTTCTAGATTTTGGAGTACAATTTTGCTCTTCTCTTTACTCACCTCTCTACTCTTACCTCCACAAGACTTTCCGGGCTACCGGTTTTCATGGTGTCTCCATCTCAGGGGTCCGGGTTCGATTCCCGATCGGGTATGTGTGTTTTTGTGATACCTTCATTGTTTCTGATTCTATACTACAAGTGCTAAAGCGCTTACTTTGGGATTAGATCAATGTATGTGATTTTGTTCTCTTCTATGTTTGTATGTACAATGCCTTTACTTCATGCGTATACTTTGCCATTTGGTGCTGATCTGCTCATAGCAATAAAAACTTGGTGCCGCCACGTATAAAATCTAAAGTGCCAATCAAATTTGTCTCAATTTCATCAGGATAAAAAAAACTGCTAAGTCCCTTAGGATTTTTCAAATTATTAAATTTTCCTAATTAGATGTTACTTCAAACGAACACAAAATTTGCACATTTAATCAAATTAAAAATTTACAAAACAATTTAAAACGACCCATATAATATAATTTACATCTGCCAACATAAATAAAGCTTCATGTCTCCGATAAAACTATCGGATTTAGAGAATGACATAGTTCCTTCACTTCAAGAAGATAATCTTAAAGCGTCACCGCGTGCGACAGCTCACGTTTTACAACTTGGTATCAACGCCAATAACGCACTCGCTATTTTTGTCTGGTTATACATCTACTAATTTATAGTCCAATAAAGTTTTACTTGTCACTCACGCGGGATTTATATCCCGTCCGTCCTAAATGCGGTTTCTTCCGCTGACGAATTTCCTCGTGTCAACGCTTACTATAAACAATATGTGAAGCGTGGAACGTAGGATACAGAGGCGACCCCGGACCATATATAAGCGTTCAAATGTGACGAGACGTCAGTCGGAACAAAGGAGATTGTCTTCTGATCTAACATAAACAAAGTCTAATTTCCTGAACGTGTCTTTGAATGTTTATTACAATTACAGAAACGTGAGACGCTCGATCTTACCACAGAAGTTTAGACTCTACAGAGTTGTATTTAAATCGAATATAAACAATTGCTGTAAGATAAATGGAACCCTGTCTTCGTACGTAATGTAAATCGTGCGGGCGGCGCCGGCAATGTCGTCGGGACGCCACCGCTCATACAAACAGCCGTCGAAGCGTATCGAGGAAGGATGCTAAACACTTGCACCTCTAATTATATCTTTGGAACGTATAGTGGAAACAAATAACACATCTATCTATTCTGAAGCATGCCTGGATATTCTCTGAGTTCTTGATTTGTGACGTTATTTGTCTATTGCGAACTATCCTAAATATTTAAACAACGTGACATTTTTGAGACAACGTGACAAGAGGTGTGCCCGTCGCCGTCATTATGGACAAGCCATCGTTATAAATCGCTAGTAAGTTTTTTTAAGTGATTGGTACAGGTTTAGCGATTAAACTCGGTTCTTTTGACTCTAATTCTGATCACCCAACCACTCGGCTATCGTGACTTTTAGAAATTTTATATGTTAGTAACAAACAACACAAATTCAATGAAAAAATTTCTTCATATTACTAAAACAATAACTACAGCCTATTGCAGTGGGTGACTTTTCACAAAATGAAATTGATTTAAGCAATGGAAGTGTGACCCTTCTGATTTCATAAGTTCTATTGCGAGTGACGACATGATCATTATCATTATATGACTCTGATCAAAATCTACTAGTTCTGATGGCGTAATACATAGTTCTGACGACTCTGTGGTTTTCAAGGTGTCGCAATCTCGAGGTCCAGGGTTCGATTCCTGGCCGGGTCAATGTAGAAAAACACTCTTTCTACATTTTCTCGGGTCTGGGTGTTTGTGGTGCCTCCGTTGTTGTCCAGTTCCCGTACCACAAGTGATTAAGCATCTTACATTGGTGTCGGAACAATGTATGCGAAGATGTACCTATCAATATACGAGTATGTATTATTTATTATTATTTGAAATAAATATTTACAAGTTATATGAGCTATTTCATATCTTACCACTTCAGAAAAAAACATTTTATAATTATAGGTTTGTTAATCGTAGCAGGAGTTTACCATACCGTTAAAAAGTTTTGAATATGTATAACATAGATATGCATTATTGTCCCCAAATAGCAGATATTGTGGTGTTCCATTTTTGAAAACAAAGGATAACCAGCTTTATAGTCAAGAGAAGCCATGGAAGGCTTCTCTTGACAGACACAGACATATCTTATGTTCTTAGATTGAATTCGGCACAGCTTTGTAGTATTTATTAACTATCAAGTAGAAGAGCTCGATTAGATAGAGTATCTCGTTTCGATCCTGTATCCAAAAAAACCTTAATATGTGTTCTTTGGTCGTAAACTCATCCAATATTTATATATTTACTCATATTTTTCACTCAGTTAATAGAAATTTCCATTAAAAAAAATTATCTAAATTTTTACTTACTAATAATACCCAACAATAACTCAACATAGGTTTAACAACTCAGATTTAATTTCATAATTATAAAGAAAAAAAAAACTAAAATATTATATTTTAACTGGTATAAATCAATCTCATAATTAGTTGTCGAATAAAACGTTATATTACAATAACGAAAATCTGCTTTCAACGAGTCGCAGTATTGATTATTTAAGACCCAAAAAACGTTTGAGTCAAAGAAAATATGTATCACAAATGCGTACCGAAATTAAAAAAGATTTTTATAAATCTTTGAATGTCTGTCGAAAGCTACTATTTTAGTTTATCGATCTGTATTTAGCATCATCCATAATATTATTTGACGTCATCCATGAGATAGTCGATTTAATGGAGCAGCATTGGATGTCATAAAATTAAAATAAAATAACATCCACTCAGATTTAGGAACGACCAATTTGTCTTGTACAATGTAAACATCAAATAAACCACATCAAACGGCGCGTTTAAAATGAAAGGGAACAAGAGTGATTCCATTGACAAAATCCATTTATACCGACTCGGTATCTCGGTCAATTAGTAAACAAATGAGTCGGATGACAGATCGAGATAGTTGGCACGGTGACAACGAGCCCGGTGGTACGGGGGTCGTTAAGGAGAATGTTAAATAAACAGATTAAATAGAATCGTGAATATTGTTCATGACAGATTAAAATTGTTTATGTGATGAACATTTAGTATACGGAGTACGTGACGAATGTTTTATTTGATTCATAAATTCTAAGCTTTTTTGTATTCAATGAGCGTAATTTATTTTTTTAATCAAGACATATTTAAAATGATTTTGGCGGTAGTGCATCGAATAATGTTTGTGTATGCGTAATTATACTATACTCTAATACCTTACGTATGTAAATGAATATGTCAATGGGAATGTAAGGTGAATTAATTATTTATTTCCTTCCATAACTCACGATAGCCGAGTTGTTGGGTGGTCGGAATTTGGAGTCGAGAGACCAGGGTTCTATCCCCAGGTGGCAGGCTCGTACCAATGGATTTTTTAGAAGCTTATGTACCAATTATATCGTTTGCTTCGACATAAAGACGGCGACGGGATCACCACCTGTCACGTCGTCCCGATAATATCTTCAGTGGGAGGTGGGTCGTGGGACTTAATTATTTATGTTATAATAATTGACTAGACCTCTGTCTACTATCTGTATTGGAAATTGTGTGAAGATGTTTATATACGTAAACTTTAATAATTGTTTACATAGGGACAACGAGTGCCCTTACCTACCTTAGGGTGAAAATCAAAATACAAAAATTACGGCCACTCAACTCACAGTTTTCCCCCGGTAAAACATATATTTTGATTTTTAGGCTTTTTAACATAAGACATATAAACGATTTATTGAGAACACCAGCAGACATAAATTCTTTTGTATATATAAGACAAACAATTAAGACTACTAATAAAAAAAAACTAATAAAAAAAAACTATAATAATATGTATTTATTTTCTCTTTCACAAAGTTACAAAGTCTGCGTTTTCAGTGTGTAAGATACATTTTATAATCGAAACTATATCATAACAGAGAACATCCCTTTAATACAACATCGGTACAATCAACAATCCGTCGGGTACGTGGTGACAGGGTCATCGGAACATGTGTCTCTGTCGTAGCATACCGGTGCCATTGCCATACGTCCCTCACACCGAGCTATTTCGGTTTTAACGACAAAGTCTGGAATAGAAAACAATGAAAACGAACGTAACTGTGTTTGATGGCGAACGGTCATCTGGTCAATTCCATTGTGATTTACTTTCGGATCAATAGCCACCAGAAATAAATGATTTACTTTTATGTGTCATATAAACTTTGGTTGAAATGACGCGGGAAACTAAATTTTCTATTATTATACTAAATTATATTTATTTACAGTATAATCAAGTTTTTCATGTTATACTTCTTCTTTACAGCCTATTTAGAGTTCGCTGCCGAACATAGACCTCCCCTAGAGTTTACCACAAAGAACGGTCCTCAGACACCTGCATACATCGACTTCCCGCAACATTATTCAAGTCGTCACTCCATATCGTAGGGAGGCCGACCTACGCTGCGTTTTTGATATTAGTAAAACAAAAATATTTTCCAACAACATTAAAATAAGAGAATTTTATCAAAACAACGTTTATAAATTTTTCTATTCATGTCAATTTGTGTGTGTTCTCCCCGATTGTAAGCCAATCTAATGATACACTTTTATCACATTAATATGTTTATGTATTGTATATAAGAAGTTCGTATACGTCACAGAACCAAATCAGGATTATCGTAACTAAAATTAATGTTCTAAAGAACGATTCATGTTGAAAGACCAAAAGGACATGTATGTATACAAGGTAGCCTTAGCTGGAGTCGAACAAATTTGAAAGCTCACATCCAACTTGGCTTTAATTTAAGATTTAATTTAAGAGTCACGACAGCCGAGTGGTAGGTTGATCAGAAGCAGCCAAGAGACCGGATTTCGATCCCTAAGGGTCCAACCAATTAGGGTTTTTTCAAAACTTTGTTACGATTTATGTCGTTGGCTTGTACATAATGACGGCGACGCGCACAGCACCTGTGACGTTGCCCCAAAAATGTCTTTGGTGGAAGGTCGAAAGGACTTAATTATCTAGACATTTGTCTACCCCAGTATTGGAAATAGCGTGAAGATATTTATTTATTTATTAAAATTTAATTTTAATATTTCACTCACAAGTTACAGAAAGTTATGTTGTAAATCAATTGTATCTCTATTCTAATCCTATTTAAATAATCAATTCATTGGAACATCCATCTCATTTTGTTTTTGTGTCTAAACGATCACAGATGAAGTAAGACAGCTACTGCTTTTTTCCCTCCATTTCTGTCATCTGTTTTGTCTCGTGTCACATCTGAAATGGGAGTCAATTAGCGGCTTTTAGTTTTTGTACGTCGCGTGTAATCGAGCGTTTAACACCGTCTCTTGTGGTTTTGTGAAATGTCCCATATAATTATGGGGAATGTCATTTAACGGCGGTGTCCTTTCCTGTCGCATGAATTAAACTATTTATTATACAAGGTTTGTTTAATAAATTCTAGTTGTGTTTGTGTTTTAGTTCTACGACCTGTTTTTTTTAAGATTTAAAATTGTTTTTTTTAATTAGTTTGACAGCTAATTAAAAAAAAAACAATTTTTAATGGTCTATCAATCAATGGTACATCTTTCAATTTATCTTGGGGTGTCCAAAGAAAAGTAATACATAGATAGGACGAACGTTATAAATCTGATCATAGATAGAATGAACGTCATGTATATTGCTCTGACCCCTAAGTAAGCAGCTTAAGTACGTGCATTATGGAATCAGAAACTACGAAGGTATTACAAACACCGAGACACAAGACCAAAATATAGAAAAATTGTTTTCTACATTGACCCGGCCGTCAATTGAACCCGGGACAACATGAACACCAGCGTTTACGCCACTCGACCACTGAGTTAGTCATAAAAATATAACAATTATAACAATATATTGTCAACTAGGAACAGTTATATATAAAAAACCGTCTCCACACCAATGTTACCGGGAACGGAAGTTAGTATTTAATAATTATTATCAAAGCCGGTACTTTTAAATTATGATGGCAATAGTTGGACATTTTAGGATTACAAAGCTAAAGGTTAAAGCAATAACCCGTAGTTACTACGTAATTATAAATTCATCTGCGTAATAATGTCTCCGCTACTTTGACCTTTGAAAAAAATGTATAGGAACGATTACAAACAAACTTATTAAAGGACATTTTTTATAGTTGTATTAAAGGATATTTTTTATAGTATTATTCCCTGGCTCTTTAAGGACTTAAAAATGTGACAGCTGTTAGTAATATCCATGTTTCCAATATTCTATATATTTTCTATGGATAACTAACCCCCAAACTATACATCATTCTCCATTTTATTAGCACAATTTTTCTCAAGGATGCGAAAAGGGAGAAAACATCGTGAGTAAACCATCGTGGGTTACAACATAAAATTATCCAAATTAAATTAACGTCTTAGAACAAATGGAACATTCGGAATAAAGAAACAAAGAAAGGTTTTCTCGCCAACATAACGCAATGACATATTTAAAATTAAAGTACAAATATCATCAGAGAAAGGTAGGTCGGAACGACTTAATTGTCTAGACCTCTGTCTACCCCTGTATCGGGAATGGCGTGAAGATATTATATTATAAAATTAAAGTAATTATAAATTAAGCAAGCATATTTGAAAGATACTTTTTAAAAATATCGTTTTTAGCTTATATTTAAATCTACTTATAAAATAGGTCTTCTATGAAATACAATCGAATTACATTTCTTGAAAGTCTATTATTACAATGAGGAGTAATGTCATCTTGGCTGGCCTTACGTTCGTAAGTCATCAATTCGCTTGGTTGTGAAGCTATAATTTGTTCAAAAACTCCTGTTTATTAGCTAACTGTTAGCTTTTAAATACTACACCTGAGCAAAAGCTTTTTTTCATGAGAAAATTTAGACCAGGGACACGCCACTTTACTCCAGTGCCAATGGTCAATTTGAAACGTTTAATTGTTTCTCAGACGGACTGGTTTCTTTCGTGATGTTTCCGACCTCGTGGAAAATTCGGCACTTGCTTTAAAAAAATAAGTCCTGAATGTGTCACAGTGGGGTTGACACAGCAATCGAACCAATATTATCTCCGTATAAAGCAAGTGCCCTGATCATTGGAATACCATGTCTCTTATATGGGTCTACTGTAAAGTATTTCATTACATGAAATAAAAAAAAATATGTACGGCGACGGGCTCACCACCTGTCACGTTGTCCCGAAAATATCTTCGGTGGAAGGTGGTTCAAAGGGACTTAATTGTCTAGACTTGACCTCTGTCTACCCCTGTATTGGGAATTGCGTGAAGATATTTATTTATTTATTTTACCTTGCACCCTCCTCTTTGACCCAGTCCTTTTGATCTACCTTCCACCGTCCAGTCTAGATCATTAAGTCCCACCTTCCACCGAAGATATTTTCGGGACAACGTGACAGGTGGTTAGCCCGTCGCCGTCTTTATGTCCAAGTCAACGATATAATTCATACATGAGTTTTTGAAAAACCCATTGGTACGAGCCTGCCACCTGGGGATCGAACTCGGGTTTCTTGACTCGAAATTCCGACCACCCAACCACTCGGCTATCGTGACTTATTTATTGCTAAGTGCCCTTTTATAACGCATTGTTACAGCAATTTGCAATACCACAGAGACCAACCAATTAACATAGAATCGGATGTTAAAAAAACGACATGATGTATAAGGCGTCCAGAATGGAAATGTTTACGCAACATCGGTAATGAGCAGAAATAATAAATGCGATCGACTACGGAATTAATTGGCGCGTTCACGCGCTATAGTCACAGAAGAAAGTGAGACTGTTACAACACCTAAGTTATTTACTTACGCTTGGGCCATATTAAGTGAGCGTATGGAATATTTTGTTTAACGATTAATTGATACGATTACAATATTGCAAGCGCAACTCCTAAATGTGATAACGTCCTACTAGATTTTTGAGATTTTGATGTACCTTTATCGACACTATCCAACCAATACAACAAAATTCCAACAATAAAAACTCAAAAAACCTTTTGATGTTACGACAGATTTACAGGTTTTTTTCAGCCAACGGTAAAGGGTATTTCTATCTTTTATGTGTATAGGAGATTACCACCTGCGTACTGACTCATCATCATATATCTTGAGATTGGAAATTTGGTTGGAATATTCCATTCGCCGAGAGGATTTTAGGAAACTTCCTCACTGAAGAGGTAAAATAGAGGAGTTGAAAATTTCTGTGGATTTATTAAAAAAATTAATTGTACTAACTACAAATAAGAAGAATCTGATTTAACATGTGATGTGTCAGTTGCTTTAAATAAGCTCCAGTGAAATGTTGGTCGGAAGGAAATAGTTATGACCTGTGTCTAAAAAATGTATATGTGTACAGTGAAATACGTGAAGATTATACATGCCTTTATCACAAACATACATATATCCTTAGAGATATATTTCCGTGCTGTTAAGTGCAACAAAATATCAAATAATAGAAAGAAAGAAAGAAAGAAAGAAAAGTTTATTCTCCAAAGTGACGCCATCAGAGAAAACATAAAAAAAACACATAATTTACAAATAACACTTGGATTTACAATACAAATTACAACATACTACATATTACAAAATAAACAATACCTATACTCGTATGTGTCAAGGCGTCATCTGGGAACTGGAGCACACTCAGCATAATGCCATGAAATTTTTTTTCCATGGCGCTGATTTTCAGGGTGTCCAACTAGTAACTCGCCGAAATCAGTGCTATATGTATACTCATAATCTTTTAAACACAAAATTATGCAGACAAAATTATGCATTCAAATGCTTTTAGAAGGGCAATACGAACACTACAAAAGGGAAATTATTAAAATACTATAAAGGACGATATACTACAAAAGGGAAATTATTAAAATACTATAAAGGACGATATACTCATAATCTTTTAAACACAAAATTATGCAGACAAAATTATGCATTCAAATGCTTTTAGAAGGGCAATACGAACACTACAAAAGGGAAATTATTAAAATACTATAAAGGACGATATACTACAAAAGGGAAATTGTTAATATATCGAAAGCACAAAAGTTAAAAAAAAGGAATGACAAATTTCAACCGCCCAAAAACACAGCGCACGTGTTAACCCTATCAGATTCTGTAGGTATTCGTGGACTTAGTGATTTATAGTTCTCAATGGCCATCCAAAATGAGGAGATTGTTCGCCCACCCGGTCGTGAGAGTGTATTTGTTTACTTTAATTTTTACAGCGGCCGCGACAGAAACCAGAACAAGCGCTGCCGTGAGCTAATTATAGAAACGATTTCAACCTTACGGGTCGTTGACGCTCCCTCTTGAAGCACGAAGCCGTAATAGATAGTTCTGTTCATAGAATGAATACTCATAGAATCGCAGTACTAGAATGAGTATAGAAACAATTTCAAGATAGTCTTGAAGGGCTATGTACGATTTGGTGCTCGATAGCAACTCTCGCACATATTTAAATGCCTGCGAATTAATTATATTCCCCAAACGTACACATATATTGGTATTTCTCGTCTTCAATTTCAAACGCAACTTTTAATGACACTTTTGCCAAGATCCGCCAAGGATTGGCGTTCCAGAACTGGTCTTCACGCAATTCCCAATACAGGGGTAGACAGAGGTCTAGTCTAGACAATTAAGTCCCTTCGACCCACCTTCCACCGAAGACATTTTCGGGACAACGTGACAGGTGGTGAGCCTGTCGCCGCCTTTATGTCCAAGCCAACGATATTCGTACATAAGTTTTTTTAAAACCCATTGGTACGAGCCTGTCAATTGGGAATCGAACTCGGGTCTAATGACTCAAAATTCCGACCACCAAACCACTCGGCTATCGTGACTTTCCAGAAGTGGTCAATATTCTGTATTTGTGAATAACTTTTTCCGAATTGTCTTTGGTATTAGTGGTTCCTTCGTTATTTCTGATTCCATAATAATAGATAATGCTTTAGCTACTTACTTTTAACTCCGAGCAATGTACGTGATGTTGTCCGTATCTAGGTATGCATTTATTATAATTATTACTAAATAACAAAAACGTTATTTCTGAATAATGAGAAGTTGTTGTATTAAGTTTGTTTTTGTCTTCATAATCAATAAAGAAATAACAATAAAAATAATACTCACTGAATCATTGGCACAACTCATGTGTTATAAAATTTTAACATTTTTGCTTACATTGTCCCAAAAGACCTTATTTTTGCCTCTTAATATCCGAAGATTTATCTTTGATCTATAATCCCAAAGACAAACAACCATTCGAAAATTAGACTGAGCTACCGCAAGAATAACTGGGATCTTGGAAATTTATTTGTAAAATATGTGATTTATTCTAGTCAAATCGTCCATATTTCTTTTTATCATTACTTTTATCATATTAAAAAAAATCTGTGAAATTTGACATGCCGAAAAGTGAACATCTACATTTTCTATTGGGTTCCTGGTATTCTAGGACAATATTTAACGACCTGCAAAAGTCCAGTCACCACGCATAGCTCGTTAAAAAAATTTAAGTACGAGTACGCAGTAAATACGGTAATGCTTTGACCGCTCAAGCTTAAGGAGGCAGTACCTACCAGTGGGTGCAGCCGGTGCTCTTAATGATGATTAATATAATGAGTACGATACGCATAAATCTTCTAATCATTCAGTCGATACTATTAAACCAATTCACATCCAATTCGTCCTTTTTCATCAAATACAAATGTGCCGGGCAGTAACTGTCAACAAATCTTATTATTGCCAAACTCCTAACCGTTTATGATTACTCATAGACAATAAAAACTGAACTTTTTCGCGAAGAGGTAATATTTTTAAAATATTGATAAAATTTCAGTTATCTTATTTGAGTTATCAGATCCTGATATTGTATACATATGGGAACAAACTGGAAGTTATAACCTAACCTTTCTAGCCAAAAGAAGAAAAAAAATATCTTCACGCAATTCCCAATACAGGGGTAGACAGAAGTCAAGTCTAGACAATTAAGTCCCTTTGACCCACCTTCCACCGAAGATATTTTCGGGACAACGTGACAGGTGGTGAGCCCGTCGCCGCCTTTATGTCCAAGCCAACGATTAAATTTGTACATAAGTTTTTGAAAAACTCATTGGTACTGCCACCTGGGGATCGAAATCGGGCCTTTCGACTCGAAATTCCGACCACCCAACAACTCGGCTATTGTGACTTATACCAAAAGAAGAGATTTTAAAAATCGGTTTACATATGACGAAGTGATAAGGTAACAAATATAACAAACGTCCAACCGAATTGAGAAACCTTTTTTTAGTCGGAGAAAGAATAAATAAAATATTGGTACTCAATTTTAATATATAAATACAAATAGTAATTATCTTTTGATCTATAATCCCAAAGACAAACAACCATTCGAAAATTAGACTGAGCTACCGCAAGAATAACTGGATCTTGGAAATTTATTTGTAAAATATGTGATTTATTCTAGTCAAATCGTCCATATTTCTTTTTATCATTACTTTTTATCATATTAAAAAAAATCTGTGAAATTTGACATGCCGAAAAGTAAACATCTACATTTTCTATTGGGTTCCTGGTATTCTAGGACAATATTTAACGACCTGCATAAGTCCAGTCACCACGCATAGCTCGTTAAAAAAATTTAAGTACGAGTACGCAGTAAATACGGTAATGCTTTGACCGCTCAAGCTTAAGGAGGCAGTACCTACCAGTGGGTGCAGCCGGTGCTCTTAATGATGATTAATATAATGAGTACGATACGCATAAATCTTCTAATCATTCAGTCGATACTATTAAACCAATTCACATCCAATTCGTCTTTTGTCATCAAATACAAATGTGCCGGGCAGTAACTGTCAACAAATCTTATTATTGCCAAACTCCTAACCGTTTATGATGACTCATAGACAATAAAAACTGAACTTTTTCGCGAAGAGGTAATATTTTTAAAATATTGATAAAATTTCAGTTATCTTATTTGAGTTATCAGATCCTGATATTGTATACATATGGGAACAAACTGGAAGTTATAACCTAACCTTTCTAGCCAAAAGAAGAAAAAAATATATCTTCACGCAATTCCCAATACAGGGGTAGACAGAGGTCAATTCTAGACAATTAAGTCCTTTGACCCACCTTCCACCGAAGGTATTTTCGGGACAACGTGACAGGTGGTGAGCCCGTCGCCGCCTTTATGTCCATGCCAACGATTAAATTCGTACATAAGTTTTTGAAAAACTCATTGGTACTGCCACCTGGGGATCGAACTCGGGCCTTTCGACTCGAAATTTCGACCACCCAACAACTCGGCTATTGTGACTTATACCAAAAGAAGAGATTTTAAAAATCGGTTTACATATGACGAAGTGATAAGGTAACAAATATAACAAACGTCCAACCGAATTGAGAAACCTTTTTTTAGTCGGAGAAAGAATAAATAAAATATTGGTACTCAATTTTAATATATAAATACAAATAGTAATTATCTTTTTACGAATCAATTTTAAACCTGTACTAATATAAACAAGTGACTTCTGTTTCAAATCGATTCGTAAATTTGTAATGTTTTTCAATGAGAATTACAACTATATTTACTTTTTTGAATGCAAGGTGACACCTTTACATTTATGTGGTGTAGTTAAAGCGTTAAATTGCATGTTTTTATCTCGCCCCATCGACGTATTATGTAAAACAAACCCATCCATTGCTCGATGGCATAATATACACTATAATATTGTACAACTATGCATGTTTTGTATAATCAATCCACACTTTTACATAAATAATATCATTGATCTTACCCATCAACATATTTGGAAAGAATTTTTGTTATTATGTATTTTAAAATAACAGGGGTAGACAGAGGTCAATTCTAGACAATTAAGTCCCTTTGACCCACCTTCCACCGAAGATATTTTCGGGACAACGTGACAGGTGGTAAGCCCGTCGCCGTCTTTATGTCCAAGCCATTCGTACATAAGTTTTTGAAAAACTCATTGGTACTGCCACCTGGGGATCGAACTCGGGTCTCTCGACTGGAAATTCCGACAACCCAACAACTCGGCTATCGTGACTTTATTCTCAATTTACAATAACGAAATCGCAACAATATTTACCTGAATATAATAAAATATAATCATTGTACTTATATGTACGAAGTTCAGTTCCTTTTGTTGCAAAAAGCGTGATTTACTTTTGACTTGCGTCAAATGAACTTGTCAAGCTTTCCGGTTCTCCGAGTCTGATTTACCGTTTACGAACGCATATACAGCGTGTTCCAATAAATATTTTAATACGATTGTAATATTTGTAAGTAATAAATCGTCTTTTTAATCTACATACACATAAATGAAATAAAACAATATAACCTACTGACTTGAAAGTAAGCAATTTTGGAAGAATAGATATCTTCATTTGAAAAAAGAAGAGAGGGAAAGAGAAGTAGCTCCAGTTTATTCACTATCCTTAAGAAAAGCAGAAGCACGTACAAGATGTTTTCCATTACACGCTTATATTATCAAAAACTCTAATAATAACCGGCGTAAACATATAATTGCAAACCTGATGATTAATTCTATAACATATATAAATAATAATGTAATATTCTCTAACTCTCTAATCTAGTCACGATAGCCGAGTAGTTCGGTGGTCGGAATTTTGAGTCGAGAGACCCGAGTTCGATCCCCAAGTGGCAGGCTCGTACCAATGAGTTTTTCAAAAACTTATGTACGAATTATATCGTTGGATTGGACATAAAGGCGGCGACGGTCTCACCACCTGTCACGTTGTCCCGAAAATATCTTTGGTGGAAGGTGGGTCAAAGGGACTTAATTGTCTAGACTAGACCTCTGTCTACCCCTGTATAGGGAATTTCGTGAAGATATTTATTTATTTATAATATTCTCTAACATAACCTCCACGACAGGCGGATCGCGGGATCAAATCTCGACCGTGTCAGTTATTTTTTAAATTTCTCATATATTTAAAAACAATAATCTCATATATTTAATAAAAATTAAATTTCTCATATATTTAAAAATATATTTAAAAACAAATTTGTCATATATTTAAAAATAAATAAAATATATTTAAAGACAACTCCATTTTTTCTTTTTAACCTTCTTTCTTCATCGAAATTAATGACGAAATCATTTTGAAAGTAAAGTACAAAAGAGATTGTAGACTAGTTAGATTTTTTTATTGTTTTTGCGATTGTTTTATTTACACGTCACGACGTATTTCAAAGTCACGATAGCCGTGTGGTTGGGTGGTCGGAATTTCGAGTCAAGAGACCCGAGTTCGAACCCCAGGAGGCAGGCTCGGACCGATGGGTTTTTCAAAAAAAAAAAAACTTAAGTACGAATTATATCGTTGGCTTGGACATAAAGACGGCGACGGGCTCTCCACCGGTCACGTTGTCCCGAAATTATCTTCGGTGGAAGATGGGTCGAAGGAACTTAATTGTCTAGAATAGACTTCTGTCTACCCCTGTATTGGGAATTGCGTGAAGAAATTTATTTTATTTTATTTGTTCTTTTATGGAAATAAATAACGTTTACTAAGCCAATATCTAACTGTTGCGAGTTTATCTATCGTATATATCAGTAAAATTTAGTACCATTATGAAACATCCTATATAGCATCCATTGACAACAGTGACAATATTCCGGGTAAACGCGTACAGAGACAGAAATGGCGGGGGCGGGCTGCGTTCTACCGAATTACACGAATTCGCCATAAAGTCGCGAGTAGTGTCCCGTTAAAGCACACCGTGTGGCCACCGGATGCATTACGGGACATGAATGGGACGTTGTAGCACGAGATCGTAACTTTATGCATACAAATTTTGGTACGACTAAATAAAGTACGGGAAAAACTACTACGACTATAGAAGAAAAGGCAATAATCTAATTAAAAGGTATTAAGAAAATATATAGCGCGAATGTTAATATTAAAAGGTGTCGAGGTAGACCGAGACTAACTTTCGAAAACCATGTGAGCAAATTGCTCGAAGAGGGGAGGGTCAAGAGTACTCGAATACCTAGACGTGCATGTATGAAGAAGATGATGAACCTGAAAGAAGCGAAAGAGGTATGTAGGGGTCGTGACAATTGGCGATCTGTTCCCTCTGGGTACTCCGTCAGGGATTGTACGTGAAGATAAGTAAGTAAGTAAGTAAGTAAAAGATAGTAAGTGGCCCCGAGGATATCGTAATCGGCGATCAAGGGAAACAGCCTTGAATATCGTTATGGCAACCGATAGATGGCGGGAAAACCATCTCTAAAAATATCAAACCAAAGTAATCGACCGAATATGGGCAGTAACGTCTGAGGTGCGAGTAGTCTGGTACTGCGATCGCCAATCCGCTTGCCAAGCATGGCGATTATGGCAAAACCTGCTTATGGGAGAGGCCTATGTCCTGCATTGGATTTTAATAGGCCGATATGTATGTATGTATGTAAGCGGCCCCTTCTCGTAAAAGAACGGATCTTATCTCTCATCTCTATCTCCTCAGCCTTCAAACTCACGTGGGCAACGACAAGTCCGTCACCCCTAGGTTCACTAGGTGAACAGCGGGTGTATATTTCTCAGATACGCTGGTTGTAAATTATGTTAGTGCCAAGGATCAAGAAGGCTCCTACGGTAGTATTCTCTCCTATAAACCCTTTTTTTTTTTCAAATTTACATTCAACGGCTTCAAGGTATCGCCAGTTCTGAGGGTCAGATTTCCTGCCGGGTCAATATAGAAAACACGGTTTTTACAAATTTCTCGGGTCTATGTATTAGTTGTAATTTCGTTGTTTCTGATTCCACAACACAAGCTTTGGAATTAGAGTAATATATGAGATATTATCCCTGTCTATTTATATATGTATGTATTTATATATCATAATTTTAATATCTGTTGTATAATTCATAATTCTCGAAATTCTTCACAGACGACGTAACAAAATTTCATCAACATAGTTATGCGGGGAAATTAAACATTTAATTCAAATAAGTCGGTGTATCAAAAGACGATTAAGCGTACCTAGCAGAAACGTGCACGTCAACCGGATTCGCAATTTTCCGCGGCCGTCCGAAACCGGTCCCGAATAAATACCACCCATTACTAATTTCATGTCTAATGTCATCAAAAGACAAATGTAAAAATGTGGTGAAGCAGGCACTTGTAAATGATTATGGGTTCCGCAAGAATATTTATTTATACATTTCAATAAGAAATATACACTTACTTTTTAACACTACTTTCTTATTACTTAACTCCTTTGTATTGGAAGGTGCTACAAGAGGAAACTAGAAGAAAATCCTGGAAAATTGCAATGACCACCGATGTATTAATAACGACACGACGATTGAGCAACTTTTTTATCGATTTTTGATGCATATAAGTTATGCTAATCTTTTCTCCTTAATTTAACGACCTAACCATATCAAATATTGCCATAACAAATAAACCAAATCGGTGACAGGCAGCAGAGTGTAAGGTGTGAGCGAGTGGTACTGTGCTCGTCAACCCGTTCGCCGTGCGCGGGGATTAACAAATCCTAAATACGGGAGGGGCCTACATTCTTCAATGGATTTTAACATGCCCTTTAGTATGTACATCTTTTATTCGTAAACGTCACATATTTAAATAAATAAAATAAATATCTTCCAGTACAGAGGTAGTCAGAAGTCTAGACAATTAAGTCCTTTCACCCACCTTCCACCAGAGACATTTTTTGGGACAACGTGACAGATGGTGAGCCCGTCGCCATCTTTATATCAAAGCGAACGATGTGAATCGTACGTAAGTTTTTAAAAAACCCCATTAGTAAAAGCCTTGGGGTTCGAACTCGGGTCTGTTGACACGATTCGCGATCACCAAAAAAGTCGTGGTAGTAGCTATTTAAACCTATTTAAATCCCCAACACCAGACGAACTATTGGTCAGGCGTTTGGGGAACGCATAAGTCACTAAATCACTTCCCTGATTTTGGAGAAAATATAAAATAACTAAGCGGAGAAATAGTCAAAAGTCAGACTAAATAGTCAAAAATTTTTTTAGATTTTTTCCCCTTAGTTGAAAACAAAATGAATGACAGATATTTATGCACATAATGCACCTTCAAATTTTTCTAAGAACTGCTTAAAATAATTTCTGTTTATATACTATAAGTTATGGCAGTAACCCACGTCACGTTTATAAAAACGTAACTACATATTTACCATAAGGTAATGTAGATTTTTATTAAGTTTTACACAAAATTGTCACGGAATGTGATAAAAACCTTATTACCATATACCAACAATGGTAGAGCCACGCATCAGCTTTTGTTGTTGCATGCATGGGCCGGCTCGTCCGGGGAAGTGCCACGACCTCACAGAATACCGGCGTAAAGTCGAAGTCTAACAAACTGAGTGCAAGTAACCGGTGCAGGTAACCTGCTATGCCTCTGGTACTGCGGGTGTTCATGGGCGGCGGTAATCACTTACCATCACGTGAGCCGCCTGCTCGTTTGCCTCCCTTTTCTATAAAAAAAAACAGTAATTAACGTTATTAACAAAATGTCAATAAGGACAAAGAGAATATTATGTAATAAAATAAAGCACATAATTTGATTTCAAAAAAAAAATTAAATCACTAAGTTAATAAAAACTCAGTTATAATCGTTGCTTATAAATTACCATACCCATTTAGTACTTGACTAGTAAAATATTAGAGCCCTTTCAATAAACAAGGTTCATATAAAAACAGAACTCTAACGTACACGTTAAAAAAAAGTAGAAAACATCGTCACACGTCACACTGTGCTCACCTGCCAGCATAATTACCTTAATTGAGCTTTTTTTTCTCATAAAACCCAGCAACGTCGGTGATGTCTCTGTGGTTGTTCTCTGACGACTCGCGATACTTATCTGTGTAATTGGCAGAGTTTCCATCATTGCTGAGTGGACCAAGGAATTGCGACTAAAGTTTTTATGACTAATTCAAACATTCACTACAATACCTACATTAAAATAGTAATAATAATAAAAAAACAACTTTACTCTATACTCTCTCTCTCTCTCTGTATATACAGGGGTAGACAGAGGTCTAGTCTAGACAGTTAAGACCGTTTGCAGGTGGTGAGCCCGTCACCATGTACGAAATATATCCTTGGCTTGGACATAAAGTCCAAGCCAAGGATATATTTCGTACATAAGTTTTTGAAAAACCCATTGGTACGACCCTGCCACTCGGGGATCGAACTCGAGTCTCTTGACTCGAAATTCCGACCACCCAACCACTCGGCTATCTTGGCTTTTCACGTGAAAATAAAAATAAATACACAATAAAAAGAAAGGACCGGGTGATCTCAACCATGTTCCTCCAGTGTATACAGTAAATATTTATTATTTTATAGTTATGTTTCAAAAATCCTCACTAAATTATTCATAAATTTTTACATTGATCGGTATCTTAAAAACCACTATAAGTCTCAAAATTTTGTATTTGATATGTTTTTTGTAATTTTGCGATGGGTCTTACATCTGAGAAGTTTTACATGTGAAAAAAGTAACATATTCATTAATAATATATTACAGCGCCATCTGTTGGAGTCAAATATAATCAGGTGTTGTTGTAATGTAAATTAATTTAGGTCTCGGTGTCGATCCGGTAAATGTAGATAAACCACTTATTCTACATTTTCTCGGATCTGGGTGTTTTTGGTGGCTTCGTTGTTTCCGATTCCCATACCTCAAGTCCTTTAGCATCTTCAATTGGGATCGGAGCAATGTATGTGATGTTGCCCCTGTCTATATATGTATTCATTTTATTTATAAAAAAACACTTCTAAAAATACAAATATTCAAGCATCGAAACACAAACTTTGACATTAATGTTATACATAGTAGGGTTTTTAATTTATTTATAACCGAATATATATCTTTTTGAACTTTAATGATGTTATAATTTCTATTACATGAGTTAAAAAATTTCGCACTAACCAAATCCGATCTAAGAGTTTTGTCTTAGCACAAAAAACAGTTAAAGGGACAAGAAAACCAGGTCGTAAGGAGCAGCATATTGTTGATGTCCTAACGTTTTTCTTTTTGCTTGCATATATGTACCATTTTGACGTTGAAAAACATTATTTTTAGAATAACAATTCTCGTTTTTGTGACTTGATTTCTTTCGTGCTTAATATTAATTACGACGTACAATTTTAAAATAAACTTTATTAGCAAGGAAAATAAATGTCGTGACTCAACGTGTTTTTGGCCTGGGAATGTTTTTATGACTGCTTGCATGGGTCACTGTGCCTTCATGTTTGAATTAATGTTCCAGTGCTACCATTATATTATTATTACCCTGCGAATTTGTATTCATTTTTTTTTTATTTTTATCTGTCCTAAGTTGCAGGTAACATTCCCTAATTATTGGTGTTCAATTCTCATTTACCACAATAAATACCATATCGTCGCCTACCACACCCTATATTGTTTCTTAGAACGATGGGATTTTTTATAGAATTCTGTCATTTATCTTTTTACAGAACTAGAACGATTTAACTTTTCTATGCTAATCGGGTAATGCAAAATCGGGTGTGTTTTTAATTCAGTTTACTCAGACAAACTGTCTTTAAATTAGTCTTATTTATACATATATATAAGTATGTACCACCTTTTCTCTTATAGCGGTTGTCATAGGAGGTAACAAAGGAATTGATCTTTCACTATCGTAATGGTGACCGACAAATGGTGGGACAACCATATCGAAATATAACCAAAATTAAGCAGACCGGTAACAATCAGCAGTGTCCAAGTTAAAGGTATCTGGCTTTGCGTTTGCTCATCCACTCAGGAAGCGTGATTATTTATCAAACCAAATCAAACCTTTTATTTGTCGATACAAGTAAAATACATTACATCCTTCAATTGTTATTTTTAAATCTCATTTTGCATTCTTACGGCAGACGCCTAAGTCTTGCAATGGACTTTAACTGACTGTTAAAGTCCATTGCAAGACTTTTTTGACATTTTCCCACTTTCATAAAATATATTAAATGAGGTCTTTTATATTATAAGATAATAGAAAAATTACTGACATACCATGTGTCAAATTAAAAAAGAAACAGGTATTTTCATCGATATTGCACATTGTATCAAGAACGACATTTTAATGAATATGATTAATCAATTACCTATTTAATCCGAAAATGGACATTAAATAAGCCGCTTTTATTATAAAAACTTGACGTCCACAACGGTCACAAATACAGAAACTAGACAAGTGTGGCATAGTCGCGCGTACGAATTTAATTGAGGCGGTATCCTTTATGAACGCTTGGCGGTGAATATCAAAGGTGGCTTGAGTGTGAGGCGTCCGCGGTGAAATGTCACCACGGTCGATCAATTAACGGTTATCCAGTCGTTATTGATATCGAAATAGCGGACAGGCCAAGTCTGAGAATGACCGTAACTTATTCGATTGTGTGTGTGTCTTGATTTATAAGAGATGGCGGGTAAACGTGGTATTTAATAATTTTTTTCGTATATAAATTATTTTTCAAAATAATGTAAACAATGACATTACTTTAACGTAACATTTTAAGTGATTAACTTAAAGAGAAAAAATATTTTTATACACCTCTGCAGAGCAGCAGAGGTCCTCTGCAGAACCGTGGCAACGCTTTTACCACCGAGCCACCGTGTCTCACACGCATCAGTTGAAATTTTAAATCTGTATTCTGTTTTCATTACTTATGTCTTACATTTTAAGGTTCAAAATGACTTATTAATTCACCTGATGAGAAAAATCCAATTGAAGAATAATATAAACGTGGTTATGTCTGATATAAGATCACTCAATTATGACTAACCGACACAACGTCTACTACTACAAGATAGGTAGAAGAAATGGGTTTATTGTAAGTAATCAGAGGTGTATACAATATAAATACGTGCATATTATATACTATTATATTTGGACGAACTCTATAGACGAGTGGCATAAACACCGGTTTTCAAGGTTTCGCCATCTCGTGGTCCCGGGTTCGATTCCCAGACGCGTCAATGTAGAAAAACCACTTTTTCTACATTTTCTCTAGTCTGAGTGTTTGTGGTGCCTTCTTACATTGGGATCGGAGCAACGTATGTAATGTTGTCCCTATCTATATATGTATTTATTATTATTTAAGTACATACATACATACATACATATACTATTATTTTCCTAGCCGATAATCTCTAAGCAAGTACTCTTCCCACTGAAATTAACGTCTATATTTTTTTCTTAAATTCAGTTCCATAAATTCTGTTACCAATTTTGAGCTTAAAATTTATTACTTGAGCTATAGCTATAGCTATGAAGTCACAATAGCCGAGTGGTTGGGCTGTTGGAATTTCGTTTCGAGAGTCCCGAGAGAGAACCCCGGTGATAGGCTCGTACCAATGGGTTTTTCAAAAACTTGTGTACGAATTAAGACGACGACGGGGTTGGTGAGCCCGTTCACGTTGTCTCGAAAATTATTTCGGTGGAAGATGGGTCGAAGGGATTTAATTGTCTAGACAGACAGAGATCTAGCTCTGTCTACCCCTGTAATGGGAATTGCGTGAAGACATTAATTATTTATTTATATTTATTTTACCTATTAGCTACAATTTGTAAACTGTCATTTGATACCGCTTTTCACTTATACCAGAAGTTTTGTTAGTGTCATGTAAACTAGGTAACATCGACACTTAAATATGAATGCGAAAGCAACGCCTGTCTGTTATCTCATCACAGCCAAATCATTGAAGCAATCATAATGAAATATCATAAATAACAATTTTGGGACCAGGAAAAGGACATTACACGCTGTTACGAGCATATTAGGTAAGTCATACTTTTTTACTTAATGGATCAGTTCACAAATGGTTGCTAGTAACATGACTGTCTACAGCTACATAAGGATATAGTTAAAAGATCAAAAGTCACGATAGCCGAGTGGTCGGGAGATCGCAATTCGAGTCAAGAGACCCGAGATTAATCCCCAGTTGGCAGGCTCGTCGTTTTAAAAAAAACTTATGAACCATTTATATCGTTGGCATGGACATAAAGATGGCGACGGGCTCGCCACCTATGACATTGTCCCAGAAAAATGTTTTCGGTGGAATGTAGGTCAAACATACTTGATTGTCTACCTCTGTATTGGAAATAGCGTCAAGATATTACATTTATTATTATTTTTTTTTTGGTATACTTGTTATTTTTTCCCTTTAGGTCGTTCAACAAAATTCATCAGTTACTGAACGACAATTTAGTTGATATTTGGAACACAAATTGGTTACGCCCTTAACAAAATACCAATAAATACGCATCTTTTAAATAATACTTTTATCATAAAGTTTTATATTGTGATTAACCACCGCCTTAAGTTTTTGTTAGAAATATAAACCAAATAAAGACATTCAAGACGATTTTATAACAAAACAAACTTTAAAATGCTTGAAACATAAACTATGATAATTTTAACACCATTTTAACGCATGTATGCTTGTTTGTATGTAACTGAATCTGTAAAATTGATTTTCTCTCCCTTCAAAACATCGGATGGAATGGAAAATTCACACATTTATCGAGAACCGACGATAATACAATTATTTGATACAATATTAACAAATAATACTTAAAGTTTAATACTTTTAAACTTAAAATATTTTCAAATAAACGGATTTTATCACTTTTTTAATAATTTTTTAAAAACTATTTTTTTCGACGTTTCGGATGCTTTACTGCATTCGTGGTCAAGGGGGGATCCCCCCGTCGGGAAATAATAATAGTTTGTAAAAACTAATTAAAAACGCGATAAAATCCGAAAATCGCTTTATTTAAAAATGTGTTATATTCGCGTAAATAGGAGAAATCATTATAAACTTAAAATAATTAAGGAAAATATTTTTATCGTATAAAAGCGTGTGGTGCTGGATTGTTGTAAATATTTTATTGACAAAATAATGATTGCTGAAAGTAGATTCATTATAGAATATCTAAAGAACTAGACTCTATATAATAGTGAAGAATAAATATCAAATTAGGACGGATAAAAATATATTTGACAACTTTACATACTCGACGTGGTGACCATTAATCTCGAATCCCGCTAGAGATGTTTTTATAAATATATTTGCAATTTTTAATGTTAGTCTATGTCTATGTAAGTATATTTCACCGTTGGCATAGACGCTAAGGCAGCAATAGACTTACCACCTGTCACATTCTCCTAAATAAGCCCCGGTGAAAAGTGGGTCGAAAGGACAGAATAATCTTGGCTTATGCCTGAAATCCAGTATTATCAGAAAGTAGATAAAAAAGAAATTTTAAATCTTTTCACAATTTGGTTTCGGCAATAAATATTCTTATTGAATTTTCACGTCTCGTTTCATGCGAGTTTTAACACAAACATGGAAATTAGGCGGCCAGCATTGACACAATGTACGGAGCATATAATTTACAATGGTTATAGCAATGCTACAATTGCTACAATTATCATTATCAATATACAGTTAAAAATAAATCATATGTATATTCTAACAACAACAACCACAAATCAAAAGCAAGATGAATGTTCATACGTGCATTGAACACATTACTGTCTATTCCAAATATTCGAACCGTGAATATGCTTTGAAAGAACTGAGAGCAATTTGAAACACCATTATTGTATCGTGTGGTATCATTGTGTTATAAATAAAATGTAAAGTGTCTAGCAGTAGTAACAAAACTAATTTGTTATTGATGGCGTCGGGGCGATGGCGGGAGTCATGCGCGAGAGACGGACTTATCTTAACGGCTTTAATTACAGATATTGTTTTATACGCCACGACTGTCTGGATGTTTATGCAATCTTTTTGAGTTTCAAATAGTACTTTTTACAATCAACGTATGGAAATGTCGTGAAGAAAGTTTGTTTCATATTACGTTTTGATTTTGCTATATTTATGGATTTATATCATTTAATAATACATTCTAATTGTTATTTCTAACACAGGTCTCTTGAAAGGTAGCAAGGGAAATATCTCGCAAGTTCTGGAGCATTTTTGCCAAAATCTGTTCGACTATACATAATCATAATTGGAATTGGTGTCGGACATGAGAACATTTTATTGTCATTATATTTAATTAATCAATATTAGAACCCAAATTATTTAAGTAATCACCACCAGTTTATGCCCATATTGTCTTAAAAAAAAACTGTGGGAATGTCGAAATGTGGGTTGAAAGGACTGACTTGTCTAGATCTCATTCTTTTTGATTGCCCCTGCGTTACGAAATGCGTAAAAAATATAAAAATTAAAGAAATAACATGTAAATTAACATGGGTTTTCATGGTTATTTAAAGTTATTATTTTATACCCTACTTCTGATCACAACCCTAATTTAATGAGATATATGAGACCTTGCGAAGACTTACATATGTGGCTTATGGCTTACAAAGTGGCTTATGATTTACATATATAATAAGATTGATTGTCGTTTGGAAAAAAAAATGTGAAGTACATAAAAAGTTTATCTGTTTTGGTCATTTCAGAGTTATTTTTATAACTATATTTGCAGGTGTGTCGTTTGACTAAGTCAAATACTATAAATTATCGTCTGTTGTTTATTGTGTAGCTTTTAAGATGACTCTCATAAAATACTTTTTGTGAGTTTGATTTTATAAAAGGGATCGATATTATGCATTCAAATATAATATAAAGTAAGCAGTGACTGGAGGTGATACGTAAGTATAAATTAACATCAGGCTACTTGGTTCATATCTAAAATATACAGGAGCCAATATTTGACTATTTTTGTAAAATAAAAAATAAACATCTTCACGCAATTCCCAATACAGGGGCAGGCAGAGGTCTACCCCAGATAATTAAGTCACTTCGACCAACCTTCCACCGAAGATATTTTCGGGACAACGTGACATGTGGTGAGCTCGTCGCCGTCGACTATTTTTGTCTCATTATTAGCTGTCTTCGTAATCATGATATAAAATATTATTCAATACAACTTGCTCTTAAATTCCTCATACAATATTAAAAAAATAGGCCATTATATTTTAGTCACACATCAGTCGTGAGCTGTAAAATGCCCCTTCGGTAAGACAAATACGAATGTTCTCCATTCACAGTCCAGTTATAGGTGCCGCTACACAATGCGTG
Organism: Sericinus montela; assembly: GCA_029286605.1. Taxonomy (NCBI): domain Eukaryota; kingdom Metazoa; phylum Arthropoda; class Insecta; order Lepidoptera; family Papilionidae; genus Sericinus; species Sericinus montela. Next base: position 487,790 of record JAGSMR010000032.1, on the reverse strand, counting down.
TACATCGCTGGACACCAGCTACCAGAGCGGCAAGATTTAATGACCGCGACTTTCCGTCGTTGTATGTAATGCCGTTTCGACAGACTTGCGATCGCATATAAATGTGTAATGTAAGTATATATGTAGAAGGCTAAAGTTATTGTCGTAATTACATGTCTCGGAAGCAGCGGAATTAGAATCAAATTGGAATATTATTATAATATATAATATAAATTATTCTAGAATGTTAAAATCATGGTCAACAGAAACGTTATCTATATAAATAAATATATAAAGTTAATGTCGTATGTACGAAAGATCATCAACTAGGAAACAATTCAACCGATTTATTTGACTTATTTTGTCGTGTTGTGTTGTCGTGTCGTACTTAAGTCTGAGGTATTATCACTTACTGTACAAGATAAAAATATAAATTGAAAGAAAGAATGTTTTACATTTAATCGTTACTGCTATAAACAACTAATTGTTTATAGCAGTAATGATTAAATGTAAAAGTTATAAACGAATAGATTCTCATATTTCCTACAAAAATACCGACTACAGCTTCGTTATTTTACTACATAAAACGATCATTATTTAAGTTTCAAGAAGTTTGCTAAAATTTAAAAATCTTATTAGATGTAGGTGTAAAAAAATAGGTTTAAAAATAAACCATAGCTTCCATTAGCAGCAATTCTTTTCAACCAGAAAAACATGAATGTGCCAATTTATTTACAGTTCTTAACATGATTTGAAAGTACATGAATGATGTTAAAACTTTTATTAAAAATCTATTACATTGATACCTACCTGCACAAATATGAGTAGTATAAGTCCAATGAAGAACGCTTAAAAGATGTCACAAAAATTTACTACTAAGCATAAAAAAACTACAGAGTTACGACACTAACAGACCTAAAAAAGAAGAAAAAAATATCTTCACGCAATTCCCAATACAGGGGTAGACAGAGGTCTAGTCTACACAATTAAGTCCCTTCGACCTACATTCCACCGACGATATTTTCGGGACAACGTGACAGGTGGTGAGCCCGTCATTGTCTTTATGTCAAAGCCAACGATATAAGTTTTTGAAAAACCCATTGGTACGAGACTGCCACCTGGGACTCGAACTCGGGTATCTTGACTCGAAATTCCGACCACCCAACTACTCGGATATCGTGACCTATTAACACTAACAGGCATGTTATTTTAAAATGAATCAAAGCATTTTGTTGTATTCAGTGTCTCTTGTTCATAAAAAAATACTATCACACATTAACTATAAAATGCAAATAACGGGTAATCAAACAAAAATATCTCGTGAACTAAGACATAATAACAGAGGAAAACGTAACAATGCGCCTCGCTGACCGGTTATCTGACGCCGAATCTAGTCTCTAATGTCAAGTATTCCGAGCGAACGTTTTGAAGGGAAACTTTGGTCAAAATTAGATTTGTACATTGCGGTGTTAAGAAATGAGATATAGCGTCAAGTTGAAAAGAAAATTAAATGTATTTCACTATTAAAAATTCTTACTTTACGGCCTGTAAAAGTCCACTGCCGGACTTTAGCCTCCCTTAAAATAATAAATATTACGCAATTCCCAATACAGTGGTAGACAGAGATCTAGATAATAAATTCGTTTCGACCTCCCCTCCATCTCCCTTAAAAGGATATTGATTTTTAGAAAAGAAGTTAAATATGATTAAAGATTGAAAGCGTATGAAGTCCAAGAAGTTTTCGTGACGCTGCAAAAATACATGATATGAAATAATGTCTTTTTTTAAAAGCTGTAATAAATTACAGTAAATTTTACATTAGCTGTATATATGATTATATGATACTATCTAATCTATGGCTAAAGAAGATATTAGATAATTTAGAAACAAAAACTTTAAGTTAATTTTATTTACGTACGTTACGTATTTTTAATTAAGTTTTTTCAATTCGAACTGAAACACTTTTTTTTAGTTTTCACTTATTGTTAAATTATGATTTTTGTTATTGTTTGTTGTAATTTTAGCCTGGGAGAAGACACTGACCTCTGTAATACAGGTTTTACCTAGTACGGAAGTCAGGGACTTCATACATATTTGTGATGAAATCTTATGCCAATAAAGATTATTATTATTATTACTATGACACATAATTTTATCCTCAAACTCTTGTTCTTATTTATTCAATGAGCTGTACAAATTACGACGCTACAGTTTGTAGCTCGAACGTCGTGGAATCACGTACAAGGTGTTATTATGTAAATGATGAGAGCTCGGTTTCGGCTGAGTCAATACGCCGTGGAAGGTAATTGGCGACACGTTCATATGCCGGTAGTACCGCCTATAGAGCCGCTTAACAATCGATAGGTGACCTTTGTCGATGGGAATCACATGTTTTTATCGATATAATTCCGGTATTTGTTTGTGATATGCTGACTAACTATCTGTAATGTTACAGAACACGAGAAATATACTGTGAAAACGAATGCTAAACGAACCTTATTTAAAAAGAAAATATGATTGTTAAATAAATATCTTCACGCCATTCCCAATACAGGTGTAGATAGAGTTCTATACAATTAAGTCGTTTCGACCCACCTTCCACCAAAGCTTTTTTTAGAACAACGTGGCGAGCCTCTCGCCGTATTATTGTTCAATCCAACGATATAATTCGTAAATAAGTCTTTTGAAAAACCTCATTGGTACGAGCTTACCACTTGAACGAATCTTGTGATCGAACTTGGGTCTCTCAACTCGAACTCCGATCACCCAACCACTCGGCTATCGTGACTTATTGTAAGATGCTAGTTTAACAATATAGATTTATGATAAGAAATATTAATATATGATTAGGTAATTTTATACTCAAGTGGGTTCCTAAACTTATCCAGTTTTTAAATTAATAGGAAATAATAATCCAAGAGAATTTTTGAATAACAATAAATCTCTTATATAAAAGACTTAATTCATGTTCAGTTTTAAATATTTAAGTAAGGATAACTTTACTTGCCGTGGTGGTATCGGCTTAAATATTAAATATTCCTTTACCTTTCTTCCTGTTAATTTTTCGAAGACCTCCGTGGACGAGTGGCTTACCGGTTTCCATGGTGCCATCTCAGAGGTCCCGGGTTCGAATCCCGGTTGTTTCAATGTAGAATACACTTTTTCTACATTTTCTCGGATCTGGGTGTTTATGGTACCTTCGTTGCTTCAGATACTACAAGTGCTTAGGCGCATATTTTGAGGTCAGATCAATGTATGTGATGTTGAAAGAAAGAAAGAACTATTTATTTGATACACACATTTGTACATTTGTTGTTCATACCTATGTATGTATGATGTCATAAAACATTGCATATGACAATGACTACCGACCGGTAGCGGGAAAACCATCTCGATAAATACATATACTGACCAAAAAAAGCAGATTAATGATGGGCAGCAGCGTCTAAGGTGCGAAGTGTTAGGTATTGCGGTCGCTAATTTGATTATCAATAGATTATGATATATTCTCCTTATGGGAATGAGTTATTGTACAAAGGCTTTTACGGATCGTTATGTCTGAACGTATGTACGTAACCTTAAATTAAAATTTCTATATTGCCTTTTTGGCCACGACGAAGAGATAAGGTTAAAAATATAAGACATAACTTTTTATAATATTATGCTTTCCTTGGCATGCTTTCTATGGCGTTCATGATGAGAGTTGGAAATATATAGAATCTAGAGTAATATAGAGGAGTCACGATAGCCAAGTGGTTGGGTGGTCGGGATTCGAGACAAGAGACCCGAGTTCAATCACCAGACGGCAGGCTCGTACCATTGGGTTTATTAAAAAACTTATGTACGAATTATATCGTTGGCTAGGACATTAACGTTGGCGACTGGCTCACCACCTGTCATGTTGTCCAAAAAATATCTTCGGTGGAAGCTGGGTCTAAAAAACTCAATTGTCCTCTCCTCTCTCTGTCTACCCCTGTATTGGGAATGACGTGAAGATATTGTTTGTGTGTGTACATATTTATATCTAATGCCAGTATACAAATATTATATTAATAAATTTTGGCATGGTTATGTAATTTAATATAAAATATGTATTTAAGTTTGTAAGACTACTATATCGAGACCTACTTACTTTATCTCGGCATCACTCTCTACGTAGACTGGTAGAGAATACCTTGAATATTAATCTTCGATTTCTCGTATCAGTCATGTGTATAAAGGTTTTTAATAAATAAATATAAAATCACTATATTTTACAAGATAATCAGACGACATACAGGTAAAATAAAATAGATAAATATATATCTTCATGCCATTCCCAATGCAGGGGTAGACAGAGGTCTAGTCTAGTCAATTAAGTCCCTTCGACCCACCGAAGATATTTCGGGACAACGTGACAGGTGGTGATCCCGTCGCTGTCTTTATGTCCAAGCCAACGGTATGAATCGTACATAGGTTTTGAAAAAACCCATTGGCTCATAGCCTGCCACCTGGGGATCGAACTCGGGTCTCTCGACTCGAAATTCCGACCACCGTTCCATTCGGCTATCGTGACTTTTGAGATGACTTTTTCATTTTGTTAAACATTAGTTTGTGGTCCTTACTTCAAGACTACTATAATTTAACACGGTAATCCAGTACGGATAACAATCTTCCATGTTTAAGTTATAAAATGTATCATCACGACATCGTAGTCTTAGTGACTTTGTGAAAGAGAAATAAACATACATAAATTTACAAATAGTATCGATATCCCCCGACACTATGGGAGGCAAGATGACGTCAAGTCACGATTGTACCTCGAAGTATTTTAATCAACTGTGCATTGACAGTCGTCCTGAATTATAATCCAACATTGTTCATATATCCGATAGTAATACAATCACTATTTTATCGACAGCCTAACAAGGAAGGTAATAAGATTAAGTCATTTGTATTTTTATAAGCAAAAAAGGCCACACCTGTATATCTATATATTTTACCTAATTGTTAATAAGCTATGATAATTTTCATGTAACGAATAGTAAAGATCAATGAATGAATAATGAAAATGTGTTCTCAGGAAGCATTTGTATTAATAACATTTTAACATATGCTCAATTGTTTGTAAAATTGTAAAATTGTGTTTATGTTAACATGCAATTAGTTTATGTTAACCGATTATACATAGGTTTAAAAAAGAATACTAGGAATGCCGAATAACATTACTAGTATTCCTGTTAACCACTCTAAGTAAGCTGCAATGCATGTGTCTGAGTTGGTTTACGTCAACAGTCGAATGGCGGGGCCCGAACCTGCGACATCATGTTTCGCAGCCCGCACCCTAAACCATTAGGCTATTGCCGCTATAGGTTATGTTGATATATTTAAAAATAAATAAATATAAAATCACTATATTTTACAAGACAATCAGACGACATACAGGTAAAATAAAATAGATAAATATATATCTTCATGCCATTCCCAATGCAGGGGTAGACAGAGGTCTAGTCTAGTCAATTAAGTCCCTTCGACCCACCGAAGATATTTTCGGGACAACGTGACAGGTGGTGATCCCGTCGCTGTCTTTATGTCCAAGCCAACGGTATGAATCGTACACAGGTTTTGAAAAATCCCATTGGCTCATAGCCTGCCACCTGGGGATCGAACTCGGGTCTCTCGACTCGAAATTCCGACCACCGTTCCATTCGGCTATCGTGACTTTTGAGATGACTTTTTCATTTTGTTAAACATTAGTTTGTGGTCCTTACTTCAAGACTACTATAATTTAACACGGTAATCCAGTACGGATAACAATCTTCCATGTTTAAGTTATAACGTCAAGTAATATCATCACGACATCGTAGTCTTAGTGACTTTGTGAAAGAGAAATAAACATACATAAATTTACAAATAGTATCGATATCCCCCGACACTATGGGAGGCAAGATGACGTCAAGTCACGATTGTACCTCGAAGTATTTTAATCAACTGTGCAGTGACAGTCGTCCTGAATTATAATCCAACATTGTTCATATATCCGATAGTAATACAATCACTATTTTATCGACAGCCTAACAAGGAAGGTAATAAGATTAAGTCATTTGTATTTTTATAAGCAAAAAAGGCCACACCTGTATATCAATATATTTTACCTAATTGTTAATAAGCTATGATAATTTTCATGTAACGAATAGTAAAGATCAATGAATGAATAATGAAAATGTGTTCTCGGGAAGCATTTGTATTAATAACATTTTAACATATGCTCAATTGTTTGTAAAATTGTAAAAAATTGTGTTTATGTTAACATGCAATTAGTTTATGTTAACCGATTATACATAGGTTTAAAAAAAAGAATACTAGGAATGCCGAATAACATTACTAGTATTCCTGTTAACCACTCTAATTAAGCTGCAATGCTTGTGTCTGGAGTTGGTTTACGTCAATAGTCGAATGGCGGGGCCCGAACCTGCGACGTCATGTTTCGCAGCCCGCACCCTAAACCATAAGGCTATTGCCGCTATAGGTTATGTTGATATATTTAAAAAATAAATAAATAAATATCTTCACGCAATTCCAAATACAGGGGTAGACAGAGGTCTAGTCTAGACAATTAAGTCCCTTTGACCCACCTTCCACCGAAGATATTTTCGGGACAACGTGACAGGTGGTGAGCCCGTAGCCGTCTTTATGCCAACGATACAATTCGTACATAAGTTTTTGAAAAACCCATTAGTACGGGCCTGCCACCTGGGGATCGAACTCGGGTCTCTCGACTCGAAATTCCGACCACCCATCCACTCGGCTATCGTGACTAGGTTGGTAGGTTGATATATTTTGCCATTTATTTTTTTGTTCTAAAATATATATGTAACTTTTACCTATTTCTGTTTACGAGCCATTCTGTGAACATTGCCCGATTCCTAATATGTTTACATATATCTGTAAAACATGTCTAGTATCTGAAGATTAGCTCGCTTAAAGGAGTCGTAATAATATAAATGTAAATATTTGTTTTTTTTTTATTCTTAAATTCGTTAAAAACTTAGCTAGCTATTGCACAGCCAGTTTGTAATTATTGTGTTTAAACGCGTGATAGGTTATGAAATTACACGCGGAATATTATTATGTATAGTGCGAATTGCGAAACAGAAGGTCGGAGGTTCGACTATTGTCGTGAATTAATGCAGTTTCAAGCATTTTAGCATAGTTGGAGTAGATAAATATGCAGCTAACATGCTGCAGTTAGTTATTGTTGTGAAATTGTCTATCGCGAATGCGTATTCTAATTATCGAATGGTTGAAATAGGTAAGAGAGATGTCTCATTACCTAATGATCAAGACATATTACCTATTTAATAAATATATTAATTAATTAAAAATCTTCACGCAAATTCCCAAGACGTCCTTTCGACATTCACCTTTCATCGAAGAATAATTGGTAGAACGTGACGGAAGGTGAGCATATTTAATTCTTTTTTATTTGTACTTTATTTATATATATTTATACTGTTTGTTTTTGGTATGAGAGAGTTGCAAACGGGAATTCGACACCCGAATACACCCGGAACACTAGCGCAATGCCTGAATTTGCAAAAGGGAATAAAATGTGATTGGAAAGGCGTTTAGACCTGGTTTGGAGACAGCTTAATCACCACGCGCAAATACTAATATATATAAATAGGTCTAATTCACAGCGGTATTTTACATATGGTTTCGGGTTGGTAACGGTGTAACGAAATACCTAACCTAACCATTCGACTATCGTGGTATTATTAAAATAAACATGAAAGAAATACTCGTATGTAAATGTATAAACATTGTAAAGATTAAAATTAATAAATATTTAATATTTCTCCTTACCCATACAGCAATTTGACCAAAACTCCTTCGGTATACAACAAAAGACAATCTAAGAACAATTACAACAATTAAAATAATACACTAATTATAATGTAACCGTATATCATTAAGGTAATAATTACCTTTTGAACGAATCGTGACAGATCGACTTATCGACATTGATCGTAATTATTGACGATCTTGCCGTGATCATTTTTGCTATATCATTTTCGTTTTAAGTCTAAAGGAGTGAAAAAAATTGTACAACAAACAACTAATATTTAATACGCAATTTCCCATACTGGATAGGCAGAGGTACACCTCTGTCTCTGCCTAGAGACAATGAAGTGACACACTTTTCGTCAAGTTTACAAGGAAGAACGTGACAGGTGATGAGTTTATCGCCGCATCGTAAAGTTAGAGTACATCGTTTTCGTTTCGTATATACCTAACTAGGAAAAAGTGTGCAAAAGTCCACTGTAGGACTTGAGCCTCTCTCTATTTGCCATAATCTCTTAGCCTATCGAATCGCCTAGCCTAGCAAATCGAATTACCGCTGTCGCACCGAACTAGCTAATTTTTAAGGTTACGCCATAATCTCATTAGATACATACGTGAAAGAAGGTGGTGGTGTCAACGCCGATACACGGGCTATAACTAACGTAATCTTAGTTTTTAAATAATTTAAAGTTTTATCTTAGACATTTCGATTTATAGAAGTCATCTTATAGATATAATTACTGCTTCATAACTACTCTTCACGAATATTCAAAGCAACTATCAAAAATAATTATCATTCTATAAAACGCTTAATAGAGTGCTACATCTCTGTCTTTTTGTTATGTTTTTTTTAAATATGGTTATTTTTTATTATTTTTTTAATCCAAATATTACTTCTTTTATAAAAAAAAACATATGGCAATACAAAAAAGGCAAACATTTCTGCAATGAATATTTATGTATGTACACTAGCTATCGACTTTTATATGTATTTAGAAATATTTGTCTATGTAAAAATACATATGTGAAAAAACTATTAGCTATGACATTTACACGGCGAAATGACTTCACAGTCTAGACCTCCGCTTGTATGTGAAATTGCGTGAAGAATAAGAAAATATGCGCTGAACTATTTCTTTGATCGAATTATATAAAACCCTAAATAGATATACATTACGAAATCTTAATCTTTGAACGAAATTCCATAACGAATTCTAAGATATCAGTGAATTGCAGACGTCCGCATCTAGTAACATATCGCGTCAGATGCGCGGCGGCGTATTTTTTTGTGACAATGCGATAAGATCGCCGCGGGCCCAGGGACCGTCGATCAGCGCACAATAGCGCCGTAATTGACTAACCATGACTGGATGAAGTCAAGGTCCGCCGCCTCACTTGTCTCCCATGAGCGCTGTTGTCTCGCCTGTATCTCTCTGATTGGATTTTGTACGATTAGATGACAGATTACATTCGGATCTACCTTCGGCTAGTACCGATTTGTGCTGGTTTAATTTTATTTTCTACTTTTATTTTTTTTTTTATATAAAAATTATTTATTGTACAAATATACAGATACATAGTCGTAATCTTACAAGACTTTCACTCGTTTAATTATTGTTTTGCTGATTGGTTGTAATAATATCTCACGTATTGATGTAAATAAATCAAAAATACTATAACTTCAATTTAGATAAAATTGATATGAACTCTGTAGAGGAAACAACGAATTCATGTGAAAAGTTTATTATGTATAATAAATATCTTCGTTACGAATTCAAATAGATATACATATTTAATATCCGATCAAGTTCAGGACGACCTGAATAATGTTCGTTATTCAGATCGTCCTGATTTTTATCGAAGAAGGTATCAAAATCTTTGTTTTTCAATTTAGGCTAGGAACATAACTTTCATGATAACAAAATTTATTAATTATGTCTACCACCATTATCTAATTAGGTTCCTCTACCGCCATTATCTAACGGAGAAAAAATGGCATTAACTTTCGCCGATCTTACTGGCTAGGGCTGACGTTGAGATGTGATTAACTGGCTAAGTCGATTTTGTATCCATTAGATGAAAGTTTAATAAATAACGAGAATGTTTATCTATAGAGCCGAGTTTTTGGATAGTCAGAGTTCGATTCCCAGGAGGAAGACTCACACCAATGAGTTTTTTCGATATATGATTTACTAAGACGGAGATGGGGCCTCTACCGGTCACTTTACCCCAAATAAGCTTTAGTGAAATTACTGAAATTAACTACTTAAATTGTACCTCTGACTACCCCGATATTAGTAAACACATGAATCGTCACGTTTGAAAAACGGAATTTTGAATTTTGATTTGAAAATATTTTTTGCTGCCAGTAGTCAATTCCTTTCTCAATACCTTGGTCGTCTCTTACGACACTCATGGGAAGAAAGCGGTTGATACATTCTAATGTCTATTCTAAACGGTAGTCTAATTACTAATTTAAATACTACTGCATTTTAAGGTCAAGACTTCGCCCTCCCTTTTAACAAATCATCCATCATACGAGTATGTTCACTTACTTCTTACAAAAAAATCATTGCACATCTTCCGTCATCTCGACACTGATTTCAGATGACTTCCGTCATTGATTGCCAGCGACCTCAGTATCGGGTATTTAGATGTCACGACCAATTCACGATCGGTGCGGTGCACGAACGGTAAAGGTCACGGCTAATGGTTAAAAGCATCAAATATTATTTATTCCGCACTGTCCGTGTCATACTAATACTTTTGAATGTCGACTTGACACAGAGCATAATGGAAATACACTCCCATATACCGAAATACCTAGTGAGGCGGATTTATCTATTTTATTTTATTTTATTAGGGACAAAAAACAACTACAATATATGATGGACACATAAAATTTGCAGCGTTAAGGTTGTAATAATATTTCAGCTCACTACATTATCCACATATTGAACATATAATGTTATTTTAATTGAAGCCGCTGGATACATTAAAATTAGCATATAAACAAATGTGGCAAAAGAGAAGCAAAAAGATAAAAGAAGCAACTGAGATTACAAAGTAAATTAATTTAAGTTTAACTTTTTAAGTGTTGTAACTATTTGGTTCTTAAACTTAGATTTAGTGGATGCAAATATATCAATACCAATAAAATTGGAATTGTGGGTTTTAAGAATTCGATGTACAGGACATCGTAAACCCGAATTTGTTTGGCAGATATTAATTGCAAAGAGAGTGCCTGGACGAACTGCTCATTTATGAATAAATAGTGCGAGGAACTACATAATAAAGCTTATTCGTTAAATCAATGCAATCGAAATCTATAGGTTCATGATTATTCTGTGGATCAAGGAGATAAATAAAGATTGAAAATAAACCGCTGCACAGACAGTTCTTTTGTCAGACCTCTGACGCCCATAACATTCGACCATTAATCATCCTTTTTTGTCACCTACTCGTGCTAACATGAGGAAATTATGTTCTTTGTGGTGGCATTGTGGGGTGCTCCTTGACCATGGGAGCCTAGTCATCGCGACGATCCGTAATTAGTTTTTAAATTGGATGTCGAACAAAAAAAATATCAAACGTCTCCGCGTACCAGACCGTTATTATGATTCTTAGAACGAAATTTTTCGTGATTGGATTTGACAAATTATACCGGGTTGGCATTTGATTTCTTTGATCATTAGCCGATGATATATATCGCGAAATCTTTAATAATTTTGCATGTTTAGCGTAAAACTGGTCACAGATTATATAATGATTATGCTTTTATTACCTTTACATATCTGTCGAAGAACATCTACTTCTATTCTTTGTGATTATTTTTGCATTTAGCCCCATGTGTACTTGCCCCACATGGCTACAAATTACGTTTATTTTTCATTATGCTAAAATATGTTATTTGAGAATGTTATTAATATCTACCTTCCAATATTTGTGCTGTTTCGATAAATTATGGAATAACAATTTCTAGTAAATATTTGTTTTAGTTTGATTATACATTTTTTACACTTATAAATTCTAGTTATTATAAAATTAAACAAAATGTTGTTAATATTATATTAAATCAAGAAATCCACACTTGGTAAATCCTTGTCTTACTTACTTGCCTGGGTTAGTACCTGAATTTTAAATAATTTCTGTAAACACATGTTTTACATAGAAATAACGGATAGGACACTCGTAAGACAAAACAGGTTATGTCGGACAGACATCCAACTCATTTCATCACGGGAAATCCCTACAGTGGTTTTTTCGATCAATAATATCTCTTCTTATCTTGTAATCAAGACAGTATCAAATAGTTTGTCGCTTTTAAAGTATAATAAATATATGGAATAAGTAAATATAAACGCGAAGCAAATCATAAATATCTTTTTTGTATATTATATTTCGGAAGGCAAGTCAAAGAATTTAAAGGGTGGTAGACACCTTTTGGGAGTCACTCGGGTCACTACCACACTAGGTAAATACCCATTTTTGAGGCATAATAGTAGTATAATAGCCAATGTGTTCTAGTTAGAAAGGTAAAAAGACGTTGTAAATACGGTTTCTGAGGCATTCCAACATAGTTATATTATAGTATGGTAGTTATCCGGGGTGACAAAATATTTATTAACTTCTTCGTTTGACGCATGGTGTTCGTTGTTGCCCATGGCCTGTATTGTAAAATCCAAGAATATTTTCTTCTAACATATTTACGACTCGCAAAGTAAGCCGCTAAAACACTGGTGTTATGGAATCGCAAACAACAAAGGTACAACAAACACAGAAAAAAGATTTCAACATTGACTCCTCGGGGAATCGAACCCTAGATCTTACATGTGATGTACGAAAATCGTTGTGTACGCCACTCGTCCACGGAGTTCATCAAGTATGAGTGTCAATACATAAACTTGTTATTGAAAAAATTACTTCGCAACCCTCCGCATGCAAATATAAAAAGGTATATGTTACCTGGTCCGAAGAGAAGAAGAGCACCACCCTCCCTCCCACAGCTGCATGCACTAATTCCACTGTATGCACCACCACTACACTCAAACCAGGTAACATACACCACCACCGAAAACGCTACACGTGTTTCGCCTCAAAATAAGGCATTCTCAAGCGAGTAGACTCTACGATGAGCGACCGCAGAGAAACTTGACTCTGGTGGACTCGCGTTTTCGGCAAAGTAACGCCTGAGTCAATTAACTATCCCAATACATAAACTGTAAAAATCTACTGTGGGCCTCTTGCCTAAGTAGGATTTGCCATTATCATGCGTGATAAGCGTATTGGCGTTTGCAGTGTCAGATCTCTCGCAATTTTAACTGTCTCACAAACTCCACCAAAGTCCACTTTAAGACATAAGCCTGTCGTAATAAAGATTTACTATAATCGCGATAGCCGAGTACTAAGTCACAATAGCCGAGTGGTTGGGAGGTCGGAATTTCGAGTCAATAGACACGAGATCGATCCCCAGTTGGCAGGCTCGTACCAATGAGTTTTTCAAAGAAACTTATGTACGAATTATATCGTTGGCTTGGACATAAAGACGGCGACGGGCTCACCACCTGTCACGTGGTCCCGAAAATATCTTCGGTGGAAGGTGGGTCGAAGGGACTTAATTGTCTAGACTAGATCTCTGTCTCCCCCTGTATTGGGAATTGCGTAAAGATATTTATTCATTTATTTTATATAATATAATCGCCTCATTTGGTAAGTGAATCGACGATGGCAGTAGTCTGCGTCATTTTCATCTGTATAAAACAGATTTCGTCGTTTCGTTTCGCTACGATTACCAAGCATCTATCGCTCAACATTATGGTTTTCTGGTTTTCTTTCCCTGAGTTGCCTCTTACGACACCCACTGGAAGAATCTTAGAGGCATATTCTACCACATGGCACATCACAGAACACACAGTTGCCAGTTTCAAGGCTTTTTTCTTTACAAACCTCTTACAACACCTCAGAAAGGAGAGGTCGATTCTTACCTTTTTGCCAGTTTACGTTCGTGAGAGCTTATATATTTTACGCACCCGTCTTAGGGACATTGGTGACGTTCATTTCAAACTATACAACTTTACAGGTGTCAACTTGAGTCTAAGCTATGAAAACATCTAAAAGATTTAACAATCTATAAAGAAAGCGTATTTTTTATTTTTGTTATATAAACTATGCTGACCTTTGTCATATATATTTTTATTTTTGTAGTTTTTTTTTTATTTTCCTTGTTAACAAAGTACAGCAAAACTGTTCATAAATATATAGTTATTTGTTGAAACCTGTCGATCAATCGCTTCTATTGGAGTTTAGATTCAGAAATCACCGATCGTAGAGGCGCTTTGATTATATTTGATCTCCTCTGAACAAGACGTCAATAGGATTTAAATACGTCTTTTTCACCCATTGAGGCCACAGAATGAACGTTGACTTTGAAAATGTTATTTCAAGAATCACTGTTTCAAATCACTGTTTCTTAAATAATAATTAATACCTTCTTAAATACTTGCTTTAATTCATGATTGAATATTAGACGATCAGATTTTGTTGCTGTTTCATATATAATTGATGTATAAACGAGCAATTTAAAATATCAAGTGACACGTGCGAGATGCGAACCCGCGACTTGTACCGCACTGAGATAGTACTCTTAACACTAAACCACCGTGACCACCACGCATCTTCAGACACAAAACATTAATGCTATTATCTTATGGAAATGTAATTTAGATTACAATTTTTTTGGAATCGGCGACCAAACTACACGCAGCTGATCTGAGATTGTAAGTAATTGTCGAGTGTCATGAATATCCGCAAGCCCATAGCTACATTTCTGTTGACGCGGTATATCTTTGACTATAAAATTAATCTTCTACTTCAGAATAAGTATAGTTGCAACAATAATTTAAAAAAAATATATGTTTTCGTCCGACCGCATTTATAAAAATAATGTATCTGATATGGCCAGTTATGTGATATTAAACAACTTTCTATTCTATCTAATCCCCAAAAAAACAAATATGTTAGTCACAAGAGAACACTCAAAGACTTAATACATGCAGCAAAATTCTCATAAACATTCCAGGTTTCTTCTCCTGTCAGGTTCTGCACTGTTATCTCTTATCCTTAGCCACTTAAGTTTTGAAATCTTTCAAGCTCGCAGTAACCGCTTACTATCCCATGGATCACTCACACAATCATGTCAAAAACTCCTAGAGATATCTTTGCCTCCACTCTAAACCTCACTTGAAAATGAGAAGAGTTTTTACCGTATGCTGGTTAGAACGCCGATTCGTAAATGTTTCATGAATTGTGTCTTCTCATAGAAGTAAAAAAATACTCGTATGACAAATTTTTATTAATACGACTTACAGATATAACCAAGACCATAACGTATCGGGCTATTTATTGGCTTTACGGAAGGGATAATTTTATTAGTTTTATTTTAGCTCGTTGGTGGTCAGTTAGTTTTATTATTAGTGTTGAAATCCGCACGTTTTGTGGCCGCAGTGCTTCAATCCAGAAACAATTGAACGGTTGACGGCGACAGTTCCACTGTACTGTCAATCGTATCATTAAGGAACTGTCCGCTCCGGTGGGTCACATATCAAGAATGTACACTTCATTAGGCACTCTTCATCCGCTACGTGAGACACATTCTCGATGCGTTTTGCATTTGGTCACTTAAGTGGATGGTAGATTGATGTATAATAGCTGGATATTAAGATCGCTTGTCGACTGAATAACGTGGGGCAGCAACTCTGTGTGGTCTTCGTTATTGCAAGGACATTGCCGGGGTGAGAATATTTAAGTATAACTGTAGGATCTTTGTACCCATTGAAGAGAAACTTTCGGTACTGTTATGTCGATTGAAAATACGGCGACAGACTCACCACCTGTCACGATAGCCGAGTGGTTGAGTGATCGGTATTTCGAGTCAAGTGACCCGAGTTCGATCCCCAGGTGGCAGGCACGTACCAATGGGGTTTTCAAAAACTTACGAACGGATATCGTTGGCTTGGACATAAAGACGGAGACGGGCTCACCACCTATCATGTTGTTCCGAAAATATTTTCGGAGGAAGGTGGGTCAAAGGGACTTAATTGTCTAGACTAGACCTCTGATAACCCCTGTATTGGGAATAGCGTGAAGATATTTTTTTAAAAACATAAGTGATTAGTTTTACCCCTTAGGTACGATGGGTAAAGCTCGTAAAAGTAAAAGACTCATCGTTTCTTATGGACACTTATTTATTTGTTGTTTAGGTGAGAATTTAGAGACCTTTTGAATTTAGTTTTTAATTATAATATCAGTAATTAAAAAAGGCTTAAGTAAAAAAGAGAAATTTAGAATTTCGACTGAAGCGACAGACACGGTGGCTATAAAGTAAAAGCGTTACCACGGTACGGCAGTCCGGGTTCGAATCCTGCCCAAGCATTTGACTTTTAAATTTTCTCTTTAATTTAATAACATGATAAATTATATTACAACAGTAAGTCAGAAAGAAGATTGTAGTGAGATTTGTATGATTAGTTTGAACACTGAAACAGCGACTAGTTCACAATGGTTAGTTTGACACAAAGTTCTCTAGTATAAAATATTCTGGTGAAATTCAGTTGAAAGTACTTGACTTTGTTAACTTATGTAAATGCTGAACTCGGTATACGCTTATGATAGCATATTATTGTATGCCCAATCAATAAATCGATGTAGCATATTAAAAAATAAAAAAAAAGTTACGGTCTCGCACCAAACTACAGGCCGTCTATCAACGTATGACATATGGACCGATGTTTTTTTTTGCTGCTATGAAACTGAATTAACTTAAATTGTAAGCTTTATGGTGTTAGAAACAAGGATGCCTTAAATTTTTGTAAGTAGTTAATATTTTGGTCGAAGCTTGGTTGTCAAAGCATCGCGAACGAGCGCCGACGCGGGACAGTCTCGTGCTGAGAGTAATCTCCTCAAACTTCGCGTCAAGTGATGTATACATAAAAATAAAAATGTCGATATTTACAATTTTCAATGTTTTTCTGAATGTACAATAATCCTGGTCTATCATCGGAACGGTGGTTTTTTAATGTTTCCTTCGCTGTAAACTAGCTCGAACATAAATTTATTATCAATAATTTATAATTTGATTTTACCGACGTATGAGTGGTTTTAAATTTGTATACTTGTTACGAATTTTATTTTGTCAAGCTCTCTATTTGACAAGCACAATATACTATTATTTATTACCAAAAAATTCTGATTTATCGATATCGATAATCAAGCTAAAATTACCCTTGACAACATCATTATTGGCTCGACGGGGCGCTTGGGTCAGAGAGCCGAGACAATCTGTCAAATGGAAAGAATCACATACGGTCCACGTCTCATACCGCCGCCCTATTAATCATTTTTCGACTTTTTTACCATAACTGAACTTGTGTTCTCTCAGGTAATGACTACTATTCTAACACCAATTTCGATAAAATAATATTTATTCGATTTTGAAACGTATGCACTTCACATTAGTGGATCAAATTGAATTACAAGGGGGTTCGTATGAGGTAGGCTTAGCGAGCGGCAAACCTTTTTAAACAATACTTGTCGTCTGATTCAAGATGTCATGTTCTGAAGATAAGATCTTGACGAAAATTTTTCTTTGACGGGGTCAAATGTGTACACGAGATCTTCAATTACATTTGACATAGTTTGTTCGCAACGCGAAGCGTATCTCTCGGCTGAGAGATCGAATATGTAGATCGTGTGTCACTTTGATTAATTTGATTGTATTTTGGATTACAAATAAGATATTGGTTAATGTCAGAAGTTAGAGTTCAATGATGCCTTTGAAACATAATGTTTCTTATTGCATAATATTTATGTATAAAAGGCATTTAAATTTCTATCACGTTCTGAAACTAACACTTGAAATAAAATACAAATTAATGCTCTGTAAGGTTCAAACTTTAGAGTATAATATGCCATTGTACGGGAGTACATGACGCCCAAGTCGACTTTGTGTCTGCTAATTGCGCACTCGATAAGGGATTTATACGAAAAAAAATCATTTGTTTTCATCGTCTACTACACTTTTGTTGATCACGGTGTTCTGTATTTCCGCCGCGTAAGAAGATGAGTCCGCCATTTTCCTAATTCTACAGTCGATAATTTCTGTAATATCATATATTACAGAAATTATCGTTTAAAAAATCCGGTCAAAAGCCATTCCGATTTTTCAATATCTGATAAATGAATCAAAAACATATTAAGAAAGTGGAATTGAAGTCACGATAGCCGAGTAGTTGGGTAGTCAGAATTTCAAGTCGAGAGACCCAAGTTCGATCCCCAGGTGGCTGGCTCGTACCAATGGGTTTTTCAAAAACATATGTACGAATTTTATTGTTGACTTGGACATAAAGACGGTGACGGGCTCACCACGTGTCACGTTGTCCCGAAAATATCTTCGGTGGAAGGTGGGTCAAAGGGACTTAACTACCTCTGTATTGGGAATTACGTAAAGATATTTATTTATTTATAAAACATTTAATTTTAAATTTTAAATTGACATAAAGTTTGTTGCTTTATTTCATACCAAAATTGTAATAACAACTGTAACCAAGACCACCGCGTGCAGGATAAGTTGGCGTCTGTGAACAGATAGCATAGGGATGAGATTAATATAAATAAATAAATATCTTCACGCAATTCCCAATACAGGGGTAGACAGAGGTCTAGTCTAGACAATTAAGTCCCTTCGATATACCTTCCACCGAAGATATTTTCGGGACAACGTGACAGGTAGTGAGGCCGTCATCGTCTTTATGTCAAAGCCAACCATATAATAAATCGTACATAGGTTTTGAAAAACCCATTGGTACGAGCCTGCCACCTGGGGATCGAACTCAGGTCTCTCGACTCGAATTCCGATCACCCAGCCACTCGGCTATCGTGACTATTGGCATATATATATCGTTACTATATAGAGATGAGATTGGTTAGTATATACGTCGTAGTGAACTAAGAGTAAAAAGAGTGGTAGAGTAAATTTGAGAACTAATTTTACTGCTGTGTCGTATTGACGAAATAATAGACCACCTTCTTTCCTCTCCGTAGTATTGTAAGAGGGATTAGGACTAAGGAAACCTTCGAAAGAAATAGATGGAAGAAGCCAATGTCCTGCAAACGACTTTAACAAGCCGTGAAGTAATTAAGTCATATATTATCAAATATTTATTTTTGTACGCGTTACTATAGATGAACTATATCGATATTGACTAACAATGTTTTAATATGCATTATTAGTGTACATAACCATTTCAAAAGATATGTGACATTAACCTTTATTATTTGCAAAGTAATTCAAAGTTAGTAATTGGCATATAGCATTACCGAATTTTCTACTACTAAATTAAAACTATTTAAAAACTTATAATTGTATTTTTGTTAACTTATTCTTGACCTACTTTTAACATTGGAAGTAATTATAACTTAAAGAGGTATTTGTAGTAGTTATTAAGTAACTTTGTTAAATGCATTTGTAGTGAGCGCATGTGAATTTTTAGTTTCAGTCAGCTTAGTTAACTTAATTTTCCAACTTCCAACTTCTCATAAGTTTTTCATACATACATAAATATATATACCAATAAATTATTAACCATTAAAATTACGAACCCTAATGTGTTGGTCATGAATAAATAGCTTAGTGGATGATTCTTATCTTATACTTTGTGACCTATCCGAGTACAAAGTTCACGCAGCCTGTCGTACTCATCTGTTCCCACCGATAGCATCTGAAACGTCTGTCATTGCGCACTGACAGTTTTCGTAAAATCCCATTCGTCTAATTGTGACATCATTGTTTCAATTCATCAGTCAATTTTGACGCAACCTTCGTGTATCGTGGCGTAATAGAGTTATTAAATAAATAGACATGCCAACGTAATATTAAATATTTTCTGATTATTAATGACGTGGACAGTGGTGTACACACAATTTTTCATGGTGTCGTTCTGATGTCCCGGACTCAATTCTCGATAAGAAAAGCACTTTTCCACACATTCTCGGATCTCGGACCTTCATTGTTTCTGACAAAGTGCTTTAAACACTGCCTAACATCAGTGTGGAAAAAGAGTATTTCATGGAAGTAAATAGAGTAGCGATAAGCTCATTGGTATCTCCCATAGTTGCATTGTTATAGTAATGGAAGACTTTGAAAAAAGAGTTTCAAACAGCGCCGTCATAGCAAAGATTCTTTAAGCCGTATGTAGATGACACTTATACAATCTTACCTTCAGATAAAGTAACTGTATTTGGAATCATCTAAACTCCGTTAATACTATAATACAATTTAGAATGGAGTAAGAGACTTACTAGATATTGTATCTATTCGAAACCTTGGTAACACCTCCGAACACCTCCAACACCGAAAATGATACCTAACTGATGTACCATTTATCATCCATCAATATCATCCATACAAACCATCTACCATTGGAAAATATCTGTTCCAGAAAGCACGAGGGTTCCGTGATAGTAAACACTTGCCCACCAAGCTTCATCATGTCAAGTATGTTCTACAAAAAGCCAAGCTTCGGATCGCATCAACTTCACAGTGACCGTGTAAAGCTGGTCGCGGTCGAGCGGGTGCCTGCTGTGTTTCCACACATCAGAAGAGTCACTGTCAAGATTGGGCATATCTTAAAATGAGCATCAATGCATACTCTATAAGCATCCAAGAATTTTTAACATTCTATTCTACCATAAGTCACACTGAAAGTCCTTAAAAAATAAAAAAAAAGGGCTGCCCACACTTTTACTGTTTTTAGAAGTAGTCTCTGTTCCTCTCTATAACACTTCTTATCCTTTCTTATGTGTCTCTTCTTCGATAGATACGATATTCTTAAATAGCTATGATAACTGAATTTTTGGACGAAATCCAAGTCAGGAGACCTGAGTTTGACCCCGAGTGGCAGGTTGGTACCCATGGATTTTTAAAAACATAAAGACGGCAACAGACACTCTTTCGTCGCAGATTTATCCCAGTTTTGGGAATGCAATGAAGATATATTTTTAATCAAGGTGAACGCACTCACCGCGTCTTTAGGAATCGTAAAGTGTATGCCTCTTTAGTTTACCTGTACCTCATAAATTTTTCTTTCGCTATTGGATATAAATGAAAATCGCAGGACTTCATGTTAGGAATACGTGGCAGATGCCTCATTATCTCGAAACGTGCCGAAGTGAAATATATTTTTTTTTGTTTTACGAGTGTGTTGAAGCGTTATCGTAGTGAAGAGGGATCCTGCTTCGTCGAGCGCTTACGTCGAACATTTTCCAATTCAAATAAAAATAGAAAATATCTTCACGTCATTCATATTCAATATTCTTAGTATTTATTTTTTATTTTATACTAGATGATTACATATACACTAAAAAATTATTGAACTTGCTCCTTTATACGCTATTAATTTTTAAACATAGAGATTAACATAATTTTTTTGGTGGCAATACTGCGACGAACGATTTCGCTGTTGCTGTCTCAATTCAATGTCGTAATTTCCGCCATTGACATAACAAACAACCTTCGAAGCCACTCTAAGCTTACGGAGTCATTAACTTGATTAAAGTAATAGTGTTATTAAAAATAAGTTTAAACCTTCGAGGTTCAAAAAGAACATATTGACATGTCTAATATTAATAACTACTTGATCAAGGCGTCTCCTTGTCACTGCCAAAAATGTTGTATCAGAAACCTATAATGGATTTCCAATGATTATTATTAATGAAGTTTTTGTCTGGCTGCGATTATTGATTCTAAGTATGGTTCAATTTGTTTTTCTACTTCATTGAAGCTCACTTGTTTAAGCGTCACACTACCCGAGTAAATCAACAAACAATGCCCAAGAAATAATAATATCCTGTTTCAGAAACTGTTTAACCAGACAACTTGTACTGCATCATTATACCGTAGTAATCATCTAGTGTAAAAACGAGGTCTAAAATTTTTTGTCCTTAGGACCAAGAAAGCCACGTTTATAGTCTTCGGTAGTTGTAGTTTGTAGATGAACACAATTTGTTTCCTTTAATCCAGCAATAAATATCAAGTTCAGAGTTCGAGAGCTCTGTGAACGCCTGTATTAGGAATGGCGTGGAGATATAATTGTATTTACATATAGATTTGCCTAGTCAGGATCAATGGTAGTTAAGGCGTAGAAACGCCACGCTTAGCAAGCGAAATGACGATTGATTTTGCACCTAAGAAGTTGCTGCTCGTCATCGTAGTACGGGATAATCAACCAACTTAATACCATACCACTGTTTAAGAAGTTTGATTATTTAGCATTCTAAGGACAACGACGAGATAAAAAGAATTGGTTCTCTAGCTAGAGGGGGTTCTTACGCCGTAACCACAAGGCGTAATAGTTATTTACTGGGTATGTGTTATAGAGCTACCACTGCTGTTATTATGTAATAATATTAACAGGAACAAAACGGTCAGTTAATTCGCATAACTAAATCTCATTTGTAATCGAAACAATGCAACATTAAAACTGATACAAAACCCTTTCTTTTATCAACACAACATCGAAGTATAAAATGTCGCAATTCGAAGGCCGTGTGAATTTGTCTCGTTGCTTCACGGATAAAAGAAAAAAAACCACCTATAATTCTCTCCTCTCGTATAAAGTGACGGTCTGGCCATTTGTTAAATTGTCCGGCTTAAGGCAATATCGTGACACTTGTGAAATTACGGTTTTGTTACTATTACATTGGACACATCTCTAATTTATTATGTTGTGGTTTAAAATACTCAATGTTTGATTAAGTCATTTGCGACGTTAATTTTGGATCCAATGTCGTAAAAAAAAGATTAAATATTACTATTTTATACATTTTGCATGTTTTTTTTTTACCAAATATGTTTCATATAAAATACAATAAATGTGTCGTAATTGTATTTCTATAAAAAAGTAAATACCTTCGACAATTGACTTTCTCATGTTTTTTTTTAAATATTATTAATTTGGTCGAACACTTACACTAAAATATATATTATATCCGAGATTTTATAGATGTCACACAGATCATGCCGTGAACCTTTTTCTTTGTTTAGTTAGTAATGGTCCCACTGTTTAATCATTATCAATATTACATAAAATCATTATATTATTATTATTAACAATTGTTCAATGAAGAGCATGAAAGTAACAAAAAGTATAAACTGTTATAGATAATAGTAAAATTTGCTTTTGTACAGAAGTTGCGTAACGTGTTAAGAGGTAGCTTCATTTTTTGTTAGTTTTAAATACACAAGAATTTACTGTCGTGCATGAATTTACCTACTCCCTTTCTACCCATGGGAGTCGTAAAAGGCGACTGAGGGAAAAGCGTCCCATCCTGTCTACCGACAAAATTCAACAGACTGTTAAGGTCATCTGCGTCTAAAATGCAATATGGCGAGTATTGTAAATTCTGATTTGAGAGACAATTTTAGAAAGGCCTGTAGTTTCCTGTACTGAATGTTTACAGGCAACTAATATAAGTTTTCCTTATTAGCAATCAAAAATATAATTTGTCTGGCAACTACACCGGTTTCATTAACGGAATCTTGACTGTCTGCGCAACAGTCAGCTTTAAATAAAGAAAAATTTGTAAATATAATTATAACCAGAGACACTTCATAGAGTAAATAGTTATGTATTAGAACACTACATCTACAGATAACTTTATCTATTTAAGTGTTCGTTTCTGATTCATGAGACATTCTGAGACATTAACATTAACATTAATATATATTATATATATATATATATACATATATATATATATATATATATATATATGTATATATATATATATATATATATATATATATATATATATATATATATATATATATATATATATATATATATATATATATATATATATATATATATATATATATATATATACATATATATATATATATATATATATATATATATATATATATATATATATATATATATATATATATATATATATATATATATATATATATATATATATATATATATATATATATATATGTATATATATATATATGTGTATATATATACTAACTTCCAATTGTTATGAGTACATAATCGAGTTTTGAAAGACGATTGTAATAAAATAAAATAATTAGTAAATAAATATTTTCACGCAATACCCAATACAGAGGTGGACAGAGAGGTCTAGACAATTAAGTCCCTTCGACCCGTCTTCCACCGAAGATATTTTCGGGACAACGTGACAGGTGGTGAGCCCGTCGCCGTCTTTATGTCCGAGCCAACGATATATAATTCGAAAATAAGTTTTTTGAATTTTGGAATACAGTGTTAGCATAATTATATCATAATATTGGCAAAGCTAAAAAGCATATTTTTGACAAGATTTATTACGTAATTTCATTCACGCATTCATCATTATTATTGATATAATTTTTATATTCATAATTTTATTAGTCTAGTCTATTAGCATCATCACTGGTCAGTAGTAATTATATTTTGTGAACCGGTCAGTTTTAATAAAAGTGACAGTTTCTTTTATGAAATATTGGGAAGTGATGACCACAATTTTATAATATTTAAATCTATTGATCCCTATAATAAAAGTGCTGGTGCCACATGGAAAATACTCTAAAGATTGAGTCTATATTTTGTATTTAGATACCGTTTTACCATCCAAGTTCATTCTAGAGATAAAAAGTTATTTATTTTTTTAGTTATTAGTTACCTATTAGGTGTAAAAAAGTTATGTATTTAAAAAATACATTCATACATACACAACGGTCTGTCTAAATCCACTGCTAGACTTGAGCCTCTCCTATTCGAAAGTTTACCATAATCATCAGCTCGGCAAGGGGATTGGAAAATGCGGTACCAGACATCTTGTACCTCAGGTGCTGCTGCCCGTCCGGTCCGCTTATTTAGGACTGGTATTTATTCGAGATAGTTATCCCGCCATCGATCGGGAACTAATAATATTGTCAAGGCTTTTCTCATAGTCGCCTCTTACGACACTCACGTGAAGATAAGATATATTATTAAAAAAAAAAGTTACGATAACCGAGTGGTTGGGTGATCGGACTCTCGAGTTAGGAAACCCGAGTTCGATCCCCGGGTGGCAGGCTCGTTTCAATAGGTTTTTAAAATACTTATGTTCGAATTATGTCATTGGCTTGGACACAAAGACGGCGACGGGCTCACCACCTGTCGTTTTCCCGAAAATATCTTCGGGGGAAGGTGGGTCGAAAGGACTTAACTGTCTAGTCTACCTCTGTATTGGGAATTGCGTGAGGATACATTATTAAGATATTAGATAAGATATATTACTTTTTTCTTCTCTATCGAGAGTCCACTGTTGAACATAGTCCTTGCCCAGAAATCGCTACAAAGAACGGTCCTCAGCCACTTGCATCCATCGACTCCCCACAAAATTTTGCAGGTCGTCTCTCCATCTTGCGAGGGGTCATTCTACACTGCCACTGCTGTTTGCCTATATTTAATACAATATCTGTTAAATAAAGTGTCCTGAAACTTAAGAAAGTAATTTATATTATCACATTAATAACAACACCTTTCTAAAATTACTTATATGTGTAGGACTCACGTAATAAATGCTAACCGACAAAATGCTGACCAAATTATGAAGCGGCTTAGTACCTGTTAAATTGTAATTGAACGATCAAATTACACCTGAAGTGAATTTTTGAAAATAAAATATGAGTTGCCATCAGCGGTTTTTCCGGACCGATACTACTTAGGGACCTTCAAGAAAAGAGCCTATACCTTTCTCAAAGGCCGGCAACGCATCTGCTATTCCTACGGTATTGCAGATGTTCATGGGCGGCGGTAATCACTACCATTACGTGTGCCACTTGCTCGTTGGCCTCCCTTTTCTATAAAAAAATATGTTTCCGGGTTTGGACATATATCATTGTATTATATATATCACTGAACGTTCCTTCCTCCTATATTTTACATATATCCATATATACACAGACAAGTACAATATCACATACATTGCTCTGATCCCAAAGTATGTAAAAAAATTTAAGTAGCCGAAACGTTATTGATGATCACGATAGCTGAGTGGTTGGATGATCAGAATTTGAGTCAAGAGATTCGAGTTTCATCCCCAGGTGGTAGGCACGGATCAATGGGTTTTTTTCGAAAATTTATGTACGATTTATATCGTGGACTCGCGACGGCGGCAGAATAAGAATGTCTTCGGTATAAAGTGATTCGAAATAACTTAATTGTCTAGACCTCTACAAAACTAGGTACCCAGTATTGGAATGGCATGAAGATATATTTTTTTAATTATTTTAAGCAATTGCCTTATAGAATCAGATATAACGAAGGTGCCACAAACATAGACCCCATAAACATCTACATCGCAGGCAATCGGGAATCGAACCGGGCTCTTAAACTAGCGACATCATGCAAACCGATATATATGCCACTCGTCCACAATGATGGTCGCCAGCTTTGAGGGCTCGGGTAAGATACGAGGACCGTGACCGGCTTTTTACATTTTCTCCGGTCTGTTATAGTGTAAGTGTTTATGGTAACTTCGTTGTTCCGTTTCTATGATAAAAAGTGCTTTAGCTACTTACTTTGTAATCAGAGATATGTCCCTGATGATGGAATTGTTCTTATGTATTTATTAATGAAAAAAAATATATTCTACCTCTTAGTTATAGTTACCATTGCGGAAGACGAACTCCAGACATAAGAACATTGTCTCAATGCCAATCTTGTGGCGGCGGTCCCTCAAAAGAGTCCAGTGTTTATTTGTTGCCTATACCTTACTTGCGGTTTGTGGAAATTGCCTCGGCATGTAAGTAATTTTCTAACTTGGACCAACGACCATTTTCTAAAGGATGCGTGTAAAGATTTAAAACTTTAAAACGGCTGGAAGAGGTATGTGTTGTTTGTTAATATTTAAATAATGGCTAGATTGTAATTACGTTTACATTCACATGACCTTCAGGAATTCGCATTTCGACAAAAACCGTGAAAGCTCGATGCATTTATAATTTTTAGCCTATTCAGGGTCAGAAGGCTTTAATTATAAAAAAAAAAATTAAATCATTAGTTCTTAAATTAAAACATTAGTTCCGGATAATCTCTAAAATAGCCGGACCGATTTTAATGGGACTCGCAACTTTAACTGTTCCTCGCTCGCATATAGCTGATGTTATAAGAAGTAACTTAGGCTACTTTTATTTTAGAAAATTAAATTAGGTTCCGCGGTGTAGGGTTTAAGCGGTGGGTAAAAGTGGGCAAAGCTTCAAAATCGTTTCGACTTACCCTTTTTCTTAGATAAAACATGCCTTAGGAACAATTCTAGTAATAATTTTTAAAGCATTACGAATTTTTTTATTGATTTTGAAACATATAAGTTATGCTGAACTTTTTGTTATTAAATTAATCAGACTACTACAACTTAAAAACTTAAAGAGCAACTAGCATACCAAATTTTTAGTTTGTTATTTTATATTATATCGATTTTTTGCACTTACAAAATTAACTACACATTTTTTCAGTATTTTATTCTTTTAAAAAATTTGTTACTTCCATTTTCCTTACATCTACAATATTACCGCTGTAACCATAACTTGGCTAAATTGAATTTTCGATTCAAAATAAAGAAGACTTAAAGTAAAAGATAGCTTCATGACCGCCAGGAATTGCGCGGGAACGTTCCTCCCATGCGCGCTACTGATTATTTTCTAAGGTTCTTCTGAGCAAAACACGTTGAGGTTACATTAGGGGTTTTGTAATTCTATTACCGGTGTTTCTCCTTCGATATCCGCGTCGTGCCTTTGTGTTGTCGTGTCAGACGTACTGCCTAATTTTATTGATATGTATATTGCATTTGATTTCTTAGAAATTTCAATGTTAGAAAATAGCAATTTCTTTCTGTAGTTATACGTTGCGCGTGTGTCTTGTGTGTCTGTTTATTTATATTTTTATAATTAGCACACCGATAAAACGAATTTATACGAAATCCTCATTATACATGCGGCAATCGCGTTATTGTACTCATATCTTCTCGTAGGTGTCATAAAATGCTACGAATGATTTATACCAACTAAACCTACAAGCAATAACAAGCATAGTAACCTCTACAAACTTCTACTACGGAAGTAAAACATAAAAAGTATTTATAATAAATAAATGAATATCTTCACGCATAGTCCCTGAAGGGACCCTGAAGGGAATCAGATAAAATGGATCGCCAAGTGTCACGATTTTAAAATAGCCCTTTTACTTTTTTATTCAAATTCTTCTTATCTTCATATCTAGATTTATTAATTTTTTTGTACCTAACAAAATGTAAATGCGACTTCTCTTGACCCTCCGTTCTTTAAGCAATTTGCTTACATTGTCTCCCAAAATTCATATCGGCTTACCTCGACCTCTTTATTGTTTACTTTCGCGATATATATTTTTTTCCATCTTGTCTTCACATATAAGCTCAACTTACATTAATGTAATATAAAATACAACTGTTTCTTTTCGGATGTTCAGAAGACAGGACGTATGTGCTGGTAAATGATAGAATTGCTTTTTGCTAACAAAATCCTTTATTGTCGAATGCAAGTGTACTGAATGTAAATGTTCTCTCTGCCCCGTATGACGAATCTTCCGTAGGTTTTGTCCAAAGGTGGTTTTCGGCTTGACGTTGCGTTTTTTGGAATGAACGGTTGCGTACATAACAACAAATTATCATATTATATTTCAATGGCTCCATTGTACAGGCATGACAAAAACACAGACCCCATGTAATTACTTCGACGATAAATAAAAAAAAAATCCAAATATTTTCTAAAAACAATTACGTTCCTGTACAAATATTAAAAGCTCATCGCTCAATCGACTGATTATCAGAAGGACTGGCTCATTATGAATCTTATCTGCATTATATCGTTGTCGGCAAGCATTTGTCATTTAATATTGTCTATGAAAATGATAATGTATCACTTTAATCACAGCACTCGAGTGAACAACGCGGCCTGTGTGTATTCTCACGCGAACCAGATTTGTTATAAAAGGCACTCTTATTAGAAGAATATCAATAGTATTTTCAGTCACGATAGCCGAGTGGTTGGGTTGTCGAAATTTCGAGTCGAGAGACCCGAGTTCGAACCCCAGGTGGCAGGCTCGTACTAATGGGGTTTTCATAAACTTATGTACGAATTATACCATTGGCTTGGATATAAAGACGGCGACGGGTTCACCACCTGTCACGTTGTCCCGAAAATATCTTCGGTGGAAGGTAGGTCGTAGTGACTTAATTGTCTAGACTAGTTCTCCGTCTACCCCTGCATTGGGAATTGCGTGAAAATATTTATTTATCATTAGTATTTTCCTTCAATTTTTTCCACTTATCACGTTATTTACCATAAATCATAAATAATTAAATAAGTCCATATAAAATTACGAGAGTATAGTATATAAAAACGAAAGTTTGTACGTTCATAGTAAGAAACGAAAGAGATATGTAGGGGTCGTGACACTTGGCGATTTGTTATCTTTGGTTAACCCGTTAGGGATTTTTGCGTTAAGATAAGTTACTAAGTAAGATATGAAAATATTGGCACAAAGAAAGAACTCAGGAAAAAATCAGAGAGATTTTCCGATTAAAACACGGAAGAAGTCACGAATAGAATCAAGGTAGTATGAATATTATATTTAAAATGAGAACAACAAACATAGTAATTATAAGAAGGAATATTAACCAAATGAAGTCTATCCGGAATTTGAACTCGGATCCCCAGTCAACAACTACGCTATCCACGGTTGATTAGATTTACAATAACACCTTAAGAATGTGATTGATCAGCTGCTCACAGTAGTAGGCGACAGTTAATAATCGCACCCTTAGAAGATTGCCCGAACACGGCTTAAATCAAAAGAAATTAGCGGGAAGATCGCAGATATTTACAACTTTAGTGGGCTATAATTAGAATAATACTGTCTCGGCTAAACTAATTCGCTCTCTGTGATCTCTTTTAGTCATTAATTTAAATATTATCCGAAATACCCAAAAAATTTAACTGGGTAGAAGAATCTACTTTTTGACAGGTATAAAAAGCTAGAAAAGTTTTATCACGATTCCTTTCTTCGATAAGGTTCTGGTTAATTTAGCACTTAAAGTTGCTATTTACAATATTAGTAATGGTGGCCTGGGTTCGGTTCGCCACTTTCATACACATTTTACATTACCTTTAGAAAACTTTGTTTCGCCAAGGTTATTTCAAGGTAACTTGTATGACAACAGCAATTTTGAGCAGTGGTAGAGCCACGCATCAGCTTTTGTTGTTGCATGAATCGGCCGGCTCGACTGGGGAAGTACCACGACCTCACAGAATTCCGGTGTGAAGTAGAAGTTTAACAAACTTCTGCGTTTCGTCTGGTGAGTGCAGGTAACTGGAGGCCCATTCCTCCCCCCCCCCCAACCCCAATTTTGGGGGAGGGGGCACTCTAAGGGCGGCAACGCATCTGCTATGCCTCTGGTATTGCGGGTGTTCATGTGCGGCGGTAATCACTTTCCATCACGTGAGCCACCTGCTATAGAAAAGGGAGGCAAACCCTTTTCTATAAAAAAAACATTATTGAGTAACTACGATAGCTGAGTGCTTAGGTGATTAAAGTTTAAATCAAAATCTAATTCTGGGTGTAAGAATGACAGAGTATTGGTAATTCACGCAGATACCTATCTGCTTTACTCTAAGCATAATCTTAACCGAAACATCATAATAAATTTTCTTGAAACATTATTAATTAAATAATAAAAATGGCTAAACATACATCCAACGCAGGGCGTAGAGACCACCTAGTTTCCGACGGTCGGAGGTTCTTCATCCCAGGGAGAGGTGTGTTCGCGGTCGCGCTATGCCTCGCACAGCGTGCTTGTGCTTGCAAAGCGTGGCTTAACAGGATGAGGAGCACCTAGTGCGCCGGTAATGATGCTAGGTGTTTTACCATTTTTATTAGATATTAAACAAAAAAACGACACCTCGTAGTGGTAAACGTAGTGTAGACTTTTCGGGACCATTACGGGAATTCGATGCCTGTGGCTTAGGGCAGTTCTTTATGGCAATCTATAGGGCAAGCCTAAGTTCAGTGGTGGACTTTTGATGGGCTGTATAGAAGAAGAATAAGTGCTTGAATTATTTAAGATATATTTATATACTCTTAACTTGTACCAAACACCAATCTCGCCATCAGTCTCGAAAGTGTTTCTGTCGACACGCGAAATTAATATTGTAAATAAAATGGGTATATCGCAAAATGCTATTTATTCACAATTTACATTGTTAGCTTAAAACGAAATACATTTATATATATGTATAGCACGAAATATTGATTGAACTTTTGGATCAATCAATTTCTACCACCAATTGACCTAACCAAGCATTCAATTTTATACAATAACGGATGCCACTTCGATCGAGACTGTGTATTTAAACCTATAGAGGTTTATGCTACAGTTTAAATACACAGTCTCTCAACTTTAATTGGGCTCTACATTTTGAATTTATAAAAATTCAAAATTTAGAGCCCCATTAAAGTTATAAAAGTTAGTTACTCTTTTTGATGGTTTTTCAGAAAAATCTTTACTCACAAGCAGGGTCATATAATTGCGAAGAAAAACGTTTTCCTATCCTTTAAGAGACTTGAGAACTAAATGTTTATTAATATTATTCTCCGTGGAGAACTCCGTGTACACTACTTGTCTAATTATAAAGGATATAGCGTTGTATGTCACGTGCCACTCAATGTGGACATTGATTGCGGTCCAAGGGGAGCCTTGACGCAGGAAAAGCGATATAACTCTTGATATTGCATAAAACAAAATAACTTTTCTTCTAACTCTCATTGCTTGTTATAGCAATTTCATTACATACAATTTTTTGGAACCTTGTGTTAGGTAACATTAATTTGTTATTGATAACATGCGTAGAAACTGGGCAGCAATTAATTGACTTATTTACTCATTTTAAATAATATTATTTTATTTAATTTTCAGAAACTTAAGACTTTTTGAGTTCAATTAATCATGTGGTTTTATATATTTAGAATATAAATAAAGAATATTGATTTATACTCGTTGACTCCTTTCTTTTTAATTTTGGTAAAGTCTCTAAATTTTAAGTTATTTCAAATGTATAAATAAATAATAACAAATAAATATCTTCACGCAATTCCCAATACAGGGGTAGACGGAGGTCTAGCCTAGACAACAAGTACCTTCGACTCACCTTCCACCGAAGATATTTTTGGGACAACGTAACATGTGGTGAGCTATAATTCAAGTCGATTTCGAGTCGAATTCAATTTTTCATAAAAACTTTGACTTTTAGGGTACATTTTCTTTCAAACGATCTCTTCAGTAAAATAAACGACAAAGAAAAAATTGGCTAAATTAACATTGTCGTTCTCAAGTAGTGATCGTTCTTACACGTGTCTTTCTGTTTTAATGGACATAAAATTAGTGCAAACCGAGTTTTTTTGGCAATAAATTGTCACTATGTTTACTGTAAATGACAAGTATAAAGAAATCTGCAGATTGTTATCAGAATCACTAAAAGTGATACAATGTCTACTTATCACTTACTACGAGTATTGAGTCTTATCTATTTAGAGTTACAAAATAAAATTATTTTTTGCTATATTTTTTATACATAAATATTCCTACGATTTAATCACCCTAAGAACAATGATGTATTTTATATTTTATTAGCATTTTTGAAAACGATTTATTAAGAAAATAAAATTAAAAGATCCGTCGTTATGACCTTTACTGTTAAACTGTTTACTTAAAATGACCTCGAGTTCTAGCACGCGGCTGCCCTTGCCCTTTTCATCGTAGACAATTTAGAATTCCCAAGGAATTCCTTTTAGATTAACTTTTATTTTTTAACGGACGCTGGTTCAGTATTAAACTCAATGCTTTATGGCACCTGGGTTTTAATCTCAGTTAAACACACAATTTTTCTTTTTTAGTTATAAAACATATAAATAACTGTCGTATATTGTCCCAATAACCAACAAAGACAATAGAACCCCAATAGAAATGCCCGCAAAAACAAAGAAAATTTTATCTTCGCCTCACCAATGCAATTGATTGGCATTGGCATTATCACGCGTTACACGTATAAGCTTTCTGTGCCCGCCAAACCCGCATTATCCCGGATCGTTTCTGTCGCCTCACCCTAAGATGGACAAAAGTACGTTAATTCTCTTTAATTATCTCCATTATTGTCTACAGATATTATAAGTTCAGTGTCAATACCAGATTAAAGAGAAATATATAGACATTCTTTTAATAAGAACGTTTATTAATACTATATTAAAATGTATACATTAGTTTATGCAGTAATATCACACTCGTCTGCCTCTCCTACACTCCTAATGTTACTGACATCAATCGATACTAATTAGTAATTACGCCTTTTTGTGTTTGATGTGTAAAAATATATAAAATAAGTAAATACATACACAGATAGGGACATCATCACATACATTGCTCCGATCCCAATGTAAGATGCTAAAGCACTTGAAGTATGGGAATCGGAAACAACGAAGGCACCACAAACACCCAGACCCGAGAAAATGTAGAAAAAGTGGTTCTTCTACATTGTCCCGACCCGGAATCGAACCCGGGACCTCGACATAGCGACACCTTGAAACCCGGTGTTTACGCCACTCGTCCACGGATGTCGTCAAATATATCGTCGGACGTCAAATATAAAATATATCGACAACAATATTATATTTAAGTGAATGACGTTCATTTCAAATTAATATTATGAATGGAATTTTATTAACGTTTTCCTGCGTTCAAAACGCGACTAGATAACTTATCTTAATATTACCATTTCATTTATTTTCGGAGACACAGTAGTCATACCACCTGCACTTGAAACTGTGGATGAAGCTTTTAAAGAATTAGTCGAGTGTGTTGCCTGGAGCACTTCAGATTTACAAAAGGCTACAAAATGATGTTCTATCCAAATACTTTTTAGATCCAAAATGAAATAGAACTCATTTTACTGACAAACGTTTTGGACATAAACTTTTTTTTGATATTTTTCAAAACTGGAACGTATATTTGTAAAGTCTCGGTCGAATTTAAGTTATCAAAAGTCATTGTTAAAATAGAACACTTGTTATTTGAAAATCGACTTAAATCTGTGTAAGAAATGATTCAGTTTTCATTACTGGTCCAAAGCTTTCTTGGCGCCACGCATTGTCATTCCGATATGATCAGCATCCGGTGCAGTTTCGGGATGAAAATGTTTTTACTTATCTTAAGTGGTTGTATCTGCTTATTAATTAGCTTTTGAGGGAACACATCTAGCTGTCAAATCAAACACTTTGTCGGCACTGAGCATTTTGATTCATCTACTAATAAGCGATGATTCTTTGAAATATACCAAAAATGTGACTAAAACGTTTCAACAAAAATATCTTTAGGTGTCAGTGTCCAAAAATAGGTAAGTCGGTCAGAGATTTCTATCTCCCTTTATAATTAATCACAAAAAATAAATCTTTTTCATGGTCCTTATTTATACATTATAAGTTATACACGTAAATCAGATTTTTTCTCCATTTGATCACAATTCTTCCAAATATGCATAAAAATTAAACAGGGCACAAAAAACCTTGTAATAATTACAACAAACACTATATAATTAGATTTTCAAATGAAGAAGTCACAAAAAGTAGCACAAGGTAATTATGCGATATCACCCAATCTACGGAGCGACGAGTCGGGTGACCGTTAAGACAATCATGAAGTGCTCCCACTTCCTGCATTACATGAGGAGATAATACATAGAAATTGTATATTAAAGTCACCTCATAAATATGTATATGTCTCGGTCTGTGGTCACACAAAACGCTTGCACAATCTTCTGTACGGATGGCCCCAACCAAGAACAGCTAATTAAATAGAATATCTTTCGTTAAAATTAAATTTGAACTACGGATACTTTGTCCACTGTCGTTGTATTTTGTTGTACACAGTAGATTTGACGACCTGTGTGTGGCGACGGGTGGCGTAGACACCGGTTTTCAAGGTGGCGATACCTCAGAGGACCCGGGTTCGATTCCCGGTCGGGTCAATGAACAAAACACTTTTTGTACATTTTCTCGGTCTAGGTGTTCGTGGTACCTTCGTTGCTTTTGATTCCATAATATAAGCGCTTAAGCTGCTTGCTTTGGGATCAGAGCAATTTTTATGATGTTTTCTGTATGTATTTATTATTTTAAATTATTAAATTATATTTATTTAAATCATTATTGTTTTAAAGTTCCACAAAATTAATGAGATGTAATAAATAACTCTATAAAAATACGTTACTGTGCTATTACATATAGTACTGTACTATTGTACGTTACTGTACTGTTGTATACCACTGTATATGTCTAGACAATTAAGTCATTTCGACCCACTTTATATAGAAGACATTTTTTGGGACAAATTGAGGTGGTGAGCCTGTCGCCGTCTTTATGTCCAAGCCAATGATATTTATTAAAAACCGATTGCTACTAGCCTTAGGGATCGAACTCGGGTCTCTTGACTCGAATTCACATTACCCAACCACTCGGCTATCGGGAATCTTTACAAAACTTTAAATAATTGACAAAACTAAGAGAAAAGAAAGAGAACGTAAAGGAGAGTACGTAGTAGAACTGGACACCTCTTCATCAGGCCAATTGACTGTAATTTAACGCTCTTAATTCAGGGCATTCATCTATTGGCCAATATCGTCGCTTGTGTACACCAATATAAATGTTAAAGATATTTTAATGAATAAATGAAAGTAGAAATAAAAGTTGCAAAAGTACTACTCCATCTTCGTCTTGTTCTATCGCACATTGACGCAGTGATCGCTCGCGGGGCATGGCGTGTAATAGAAAAAGTGATACGCGGCACACCGCACAAATACATTCTTATCACAGTTTGTTTCTTCGTACTGAACGCGAATAAAGAAATGTCGGCGTTGTGTGTGGTGGCCTTTATGTCTTTGTTTTTTTTTACCGCATTACAAGAACTTACCACAAAGTATTTTCTGTCTGTGGACGGAACGTTATTGTTAATACCAGCGCCATGAAATAATCAAATACATTGCACTTCACAAGTCATTTTTTTTTAAATATCATTATAAAATATAATTTTAATATAATAATTACTACAGAAGCTCCACAAATATTTATATTTAAACCTTAATAACTTGTGGTGACGACTCAGTTGTGCCTCCTTAACATTATTAAAATTCATCACACTATATGCGATAATGCATATTTGAACGAAGGATTATGGCGGGGCGACTTTACCTACAAAGTTTAAAGTCGTAAATAAAAATACGCTTATAATTTAAGAAGGTTTGCTTTTGAAATAAATGATAATGTCCTAATTATTTAAATTATATTCAATTTGTTAAACTACTGATTGTGACATAAGCTCACATAAGTGCGGAAGGTAATGCCGTAATCGCCTCGGTTTGCAAGCGAATCAGCGA
Source organism: Sericinus montela (assembly GCA_029286605.1). Classification (NCBI taxonomy): domain Eukaryota; kingdom Metazoa; phylum Arthropoda; class Insecta; order Lepidoptera; family Papilionidae; genus Sericinus; species Sericinus montela. Next base: position 451,432 of record JAGSMR010000032.1, on the reverse strand, counting down.
TCCAGTACCAGATACCTTGGATATTAGACGCTGCTACACATTTATTTTAGTCTGGTATATTTCGATTTACTATTTTTACCATATGTTTAGTTTGTTTCTTACAAAAGGCAGTATTCATATTCAACTTTCGTAAATATGATCTTATTTCTAAATTTCGGAAAAAGCTCTTGTGGCTATCCGGCTTCGCAGGAAAATTCACCTTCTATCTCTCAACTTCTTCTCTTAATGCTCTCTATCTATCAACTTCTTCTCTTAATGCTCTCTTCAATCAGATGATACCCTTTTACTCAAATCGCCTTCGCTTAACTCTTCTTTATACTGTAAGTCCTTTTCTGACGAAGAAGTTCAACTACGGTATTCCCGTCCATTGTTATTAAGCGTTCGCAATAAGTCCTATTTTCAACTACTGAATAGCACTTTGTCTCCATGACTTAGTATTCGTAGTATTCTTCCCTTATCGTTCTTGGAATTTAAAAATATGTATGTTTGTCTGTATATATTGCGTAAATTTATGTAAAACTCGATTATAATTTTTTTATTTTTAAATATTTGTTTTCTTTCTGTACTGCACATGTTTTACTTAAACTATTTTTTTTTAATAGGAAAACGAAGGCAAACGAGCAGGTGGCTCACGTGATGGTAAGTGATTACCGCCGCCCATGAACACCCGCAATACCAGAGGCTTAGCAGATGCGTTGCCTCCCTTAGAGTGCCCACTGCCCCCATAATTGGGGGAGGAGGGTGTGTGGCCCTCCGGTTACCTGCACTCACCAGACGAAACGCAGAAGTTTGTTAGACATCTACTCTACGCCGGTATTCTGTGAGGTCGTGGTACTTCCCCGGTCGAGCCACAACAACCATTCATGCAACAACAAAAGTTGATGCGTGGCTCTACCACTGTAAAACTACACTCTAACCCAATGATTTCTCTTTGTCATTCCTTTTCTAGGTTGCTTGGATGTAATCGTTTATTAGCGATAGGCCGCCCATCGTACATTTTTATTTTTTTATTTTGTATTGTTATTTATTTTTTTATCGATGTTTTGTAATGGTGTATAATAAAGTACATTTTATTTTATTTCATTCATTTATTCATAACGCTGGGAATAAGTTGATCGTTACCATGCTATTTAATGATTGTGTTTAATATTCTATAACAGTTGTTAAAAAATACAAAAAAAAAACACATACGGAGTTTCTTTCGTCTGTTACTTCTCCATGTCTCTTTATGAAACTGTTATAGGTTAAAAAATAACAATTAATGGGAGTAATGAATGATATGTGATAAGTGAATAATTGATTTTATAAAAAAAATACTATAGAATATCAAACGAAAGAAGTTACCCAATCACAAAAGGAGCGAGATAAGTGTTGCCAAATAAAATGTAAATAGTTTAAATCAGCTGAATACATTCGGCAACCCTATACGTGTTGGCGTGACGAGGCGATTGGGTAACTTCCTAGCTGGTTTCCTTCCGCGCCTCCAACCACGTGTTACGATACCGACGTCCTTCCTCGTTGCGAAACTTTCCTAGCGTGACCCAATTTCATTGGAATCTAAGGTTATGTTTCAGCATTGTCCAATATGATAGACGCGATATGGATTTTATACATCTATTTCAAGGAAAACCTTCATGAAATCCGGTGTGCTATTTTACATACGAAGCTATACGTGGATGATAACTGGCACAAGTTCATTGTAGATGTATCTGGCGATTGTCTGAACGTATACACCAGTTTCTGTGAGCGTATTTATATACCAGTTTACGTAAGCGTAATACACTTTAGTATATCAAAGAGAAAAAAGAAGTCACGATAGCCTAGTGATTGGGTGGTCGGAATTTCGAGTCGAGAGACCCGAGTTCGATCCCCAGGTGGCAAGCTCGTAACAATGGGTTTTACAAAAACTTATGTACGAATTATATCGTTGGCTTGGACATAAAGACGGCGACGGGCTCACCGCCTGTCCGTTGTCCCGAAAATATCTTCAGTTGAAGGTGGGTCGAATTGACTTAATTGTCTAGACTAGACCCCTGTATTGGGAATTGCGTGAAGATATTTATTTATTTATTTAAAAAAGTTGTCATAAAAAATAATAGGGAGGAAAATAAGATTTTAAACGGTTTTACCTAACCGTTTAAAATCTTACATACTTTTTATCGACTCTTTTTGAGTACAAACTTCTTTGCAAATTAAAATTATCGATGAATAGAATAAACAATTCTTTCTTAATGTATTTAGATATACAATTAGCAGAAATTATTACGTATACGTGACTGTTCAACCGTTTGGACAATAAAGTTACAAACACACATTATTTCCGTTACACTACATATTAACTTCTTTATTAGTGAGTATATGTCGAAATCCTAAATAGTAAGTATGTTTTCGTTCTGATGCAATTAGATGAAATTTTTAATTAGAATTGAAGAAATCAGAGTAATATTTTTTACAATTTAAGATTTAGATCCAGACAATACAGGGATGTATAAACTGAATATGAATAATGAGAGAGAAATACACTAGTAAAAATATTATGATATCTGGTTAATCTTCCTACACGGCTTGACAAAAATTTCACTTCTTTGGTGAGTATATGAGTAAAGAGTTGGTCAATCCTAGTTTCGTCTATATGGTACTCATAACCTAGGAGTTGTTTTAAAAATTTATAAACGACTAGATGACCCGTAAACTTCGAACAACCAAATTTTAAATTGAGTTTTCATCTTCAAAACGAGTAATAATCTTAAGATTATTACTCGTTACTCGTTTACGAACATGTTAAAAAGAAAGAAGGATATTTAATTGTTTTTTACTTATTACTTATCTCATTTACATACAAAATTGCTTATTACGATTTTATTAATTCATCCGTAGTTTCTTTAGATTTTCCCAATTTTATGTTTTTATAAACATTGCACAAAAGTTTTGCGATGAATACAAAATATATATGAAAATATATATGTTTTTAATTGGTCAATCCGTATTTAAGTTTTTGTGAGACTAATTATGCAAATTTGCTCTGGTAAAATGTAAAACTGCTTCTTTTGATTAATAAGTACAATACAAAACGCTTAAAACAAACTACAACTATAATTATCCTAGTAGTGTGAACAACGATATCATATTTTCAATATATTCATTTTATTTATGAATCTAAGAGAAGAGTCATGGGGTTTTGTCACTACAATCATTGCATTGCCGATTGTAGTGGGTATAAAATTGCCACATAAACTATGCTGATTGTACTGGAAATTTCTTAGATAAGTTTATCTGAAATGGGCAAATAAAGCAGCATAGCAGTAGTATATTTACAAATTGCAAAATTAACTGTTTTTGGCAACTGTATTAGGAAAGTGACGAGACTAGTTTGAATACTTTAGACGCCACGTTCATTCTCACCGAACCGGATTCAACCGATGACTTAACCCGTTGGCAGATGATTGATTATAAATATAAAACTAAGATCGCTTAGTAAACGCTCTCTGTAATTTATTTATCACCGGTATATATTCATAGCTATTTTACTTTTCCGATGTAATTGATTATGTTGAGTAAAAACTTGCTCTGGGGCTTTAGCGCGCTCTATGGATGACTGTTTTATATAATTAGCAATCTTTACCTAGTTATGAACATCAATTAGTGGGGGCATTAAAGTTCACAGCAGGCATCCATCTGGGTTAGATATTCGATGCTGGCGCCACTATTTTCGTAGCGAAATATGAAATTTTGAATGCGGATGGGATTTCTTAGTATGTATCCTTCATACATAGAAATAAATTCCAAAATATTTGAGGGATGCTACTTATTATTATTATTATTATTATGCTGGTATATTTTGGCTTATATTTAATATGGTATATAAACTTGTATATTTTTAAACTATTTAGACATTTATTTACATTATACTATTATATTCTATTCTGTTCTAAATGAGTTTTGAATAATTATTTCAATAATTTCTGAGTAATGCAGCAAATATTTGATATAATAAAATTACCCGCGGATTGCATAACGCTCACAGAAATAAATTGTATCAGGGTAAGTATCGGTAACTCTCTTCGTTTCGTGAGTATCTTAAAGGTAAAAAAGATGACAGCTTTAAAATATTTTTTTTAATTGAAAAATCCTTCAGAATCCGCGAAAACTATTTATTATACCAAACTAAAATTAATAATTGCTTGAAAAATCTTAGACTTCTTGATTGCGATACTTGTAGAACGTTGCTAATATATATGAGTCAATATCAGCGGCTCTTTTCCATTTGTCATTTGTACATAATCAATTCTTGTCTAAATTTACATTATTTTATATTATCTGTAGTTGGAGTCTTTTGTAGGCCTTTCTCGTTATTTTCATTCTCACTTCTGGCTGATACTCTAGTAGAATTTTAAGAGCAAATAAAAACGATTTACGTGATGGGAAGTTATTGCCAAAAGCCATTTCCATCCACAGCCCAAAAAGCTATGGGAAAAAGCATTGCTAGCCTTTGGAAGAAGACGACAAACCGAAGGTCGGAACCCAATAGAAAAAACTCAGAGTTCATAATTTTTAGATTAAATACTTCACAATAGTATTATGGTATTTACGACATGTCGTGTAGTGTCGTCATCGGTTCCTATTTATCCCGTGGAAGTCATAAGATGCTTCTAAAAAGTCTTACCTATACCTATAAATAGCAGAATATCCACCTGGTAAAAATACTAAACCAAAATAAAGTGCGTTATAGATGCAAAATGACTGGTCCATTTGTCAAGTGGCAATAATGAACAATAATAGCAAATCCTACTAATGCTAAAGACCCCAATGTCCTAAAAAGGATATTTACAGACGTTATTCCTGATCGTGTCAGCTGATTCATGCAGCAAAATTTACACTACCGAGCAAACTTCGTTCTACCGCGATAAAAACTGCCACATCCATTAATGATTATGAAATGTTTATAATTTATACTTGAAAAAATATTGTAGCAGGCTATAAAACGTCTACTGAAAGCCCGTTAAGGTTAGCTTACGAAAGTTCGTATAAAACTGACGACAGTCGCTAACGAGATGCGCTGGTGAGGGGGCACTAAAAATTGCATATAAACTGTTGTACCGTTAAGCTGCATGTACACTATCCGTTCTGTAACATACGATCATCAACCGACTGCACAAAAGGTGGAAGTTATCAATTAATTAGTCTGTATATATTTCTTTAAAAGGTAAAAGGTAACAGCTCACCTCCTGTCAAGTTGACCCAAAATAAACTTCAGTGATATGCGTGTCCAAAATACGAAATGGTCTAACTCTGACCCCAGCATTGAAAATCCGCTAGTGCTAGTTCTTGAACTATTAAAACAAGCAACACATTGGTAATATAAAAAAAAAATTTCACACAATTCCCAATACAGTGGTAGACAGAGCTCTTAGTCTAGACAATTAAATCCCTACGAGCCACCTTCCACCTAAGATATTTTGGGACAACGTGACAGGTGGTGAGCCCGTCGCCATCTTCGTGTCCAACCCAACGATATGAATCGTACATAAGTTTTGATAAAACTCATTGGTACGAGCCCGCCACCTGCGGATAGAACTCGGGCCTCTTGTTTCGAAATTCCGACCACCCAAGCACACGGCTATCGTGTCTTAACATTAGCATTGAGTTATATTTGACAGAGACAAGAACTGAATGAAATCGCATTATTGTAAAATAATAACTGAAAAGAAATATTTTTAAAAATTATAATTAGACTTCATTATTCAGTTCTTAACTCTATCTCTATTCAGTGCGCATACTTCTTTCACGTCCCATCGTAAATCTGTGGAACGCGTCCCTATACATTGTTGGCCCTTTGCTCGGCCCGCTTTAATACTGGAGCAATGTAATGAACTTGCGAAGTAATTATCATCTTGCTATTAAAACTGCCATTTTAATAACCGCTTTCGCAGTGGTCGTATTGGAGTTAGATAATGTCCGCATATACTATCAAAGTGTGAGTGCGTATGCATGGAAATACACATTCCACAATCAAATTACTTAATATGCGCTCATGTTAGCTGATGATGGTTGTTCTGTATAATGTATTCTTAATATTTTACCAATACAGAGTTAAGTAAACTTTGTTTTTATGGTATTATATTTATTAGTATACTTGTATGACTAAAAATTATATATTTATTTGTATTCATCGGCTACAGGCTTATCACATTTCATATTGTTGTAAAAAATGTCTTCGGTGGAAAGTGGGTAGAATGGTCTTAATTAGTTATATACCTCTGTATACTTCAATATTGGGAATGTAGTGAAGATATTTATTTATTTATGTGCATATAATGATAATTATTAATAACAGCCTGAGCCACAGTTAAATGTTGCACAGTCTAGGGTTTAGCTAGTTGTATTATATATTTATAATTCATTATCTTTAGGTAAAGAATATCTCTGAAACATAAAGAATTCCTGTTATTGCGTAGTAACTCGACAAGTTTTTCTGGCCTCTTACAAATCTCACGGAAATATTACGGTGATATATTATTTTCCGGCTACGAAAAGGTTAAAACATGATTTAACATATTAAGTTTTGACAGATACAAGCATTCTGTACTTTCACAATTATATGTAAGAATGCAATAAAATAATAAATGCGAATAAACGACAGGAAAGACGATCAGTCCACTGCCTACATTAGCATTAAAACGGTCGCACAATTACATTGTGATTAGTGTGTCGCCGACGACTGAATTCATTAGTTCAGCTCACCTGATTTTATTTAATTAAACTTACGTACTTTAGCCTGTGCAACTAACCACTTAACTGTAGTTTAACTTTCCGTTTTGGTGATTTAGAACTTAAAAGTTTGTTCTAGAAATTACTATAGTTATTATGTATACGTCTCATTTTCCTTTGTATGATAATTGTAATTTAATAATACTTATTTAATGACATTTAATATGGAACGTAGTTTTTTTGTATATTTACTGTTATAATTAAATAAAATAAAATTTATAAAAAAAAGGCTAATCCTAAATCGCTTTGCTTTTTACTTATACAAAATTAAAATTTAAAATTGCACATTATTAATATAGGTCTCTCCTGTGGGAGGGTTTGTTATAATCACCACACTCTGCAAGCAGATTGGCGATCGCAATGTCAGAAATCTTGCACCTGTTAAAGTTGGACGCTGCTTGCTGTCTCCGGTTTGCTTATTCCTATTATTAATATATCCTCGGAAACAAAACTGCCGCGAGGCCGTCAATATTTAATAGTCTTCCTTTATAAGATTGCCTTTAGACCTTTCTTCATACCTATCTACAAAAGCTGACACATTTTTCTCACGTTAAATTAACATAAAATATTTTTATTCAAATTTTCTTAATTTATGGATTTGTAATGACAGTGTCACCGGGCCTATATAACGTTAAGGAGCTGAACACACAAGCATAAAGTGAAATGTCTCGGCCTGACCAGCGGAGCGTCGCTTTGAGAACCTCGTTGTCGCCATCTACCGCGACTTTATGGTAATTAACTTCGTGGTCATACGAGTAGAGGTACGTATTGTTCTTTTTTACACACCATCACTAGATTTTATCGGCAATGGAATAAAAGGAAGAAGTTGAATTGAAAATGAGATAGGCCTTCAATGTTATTATTGTAACTTCGTAATGTTTTTAAAAGTGTTTAATAAACATTAAACACTCAATTATGACAAATAAAATAAAATACACCATACATTTTATTTTATTTGTCATAAATATGTATAAAATATAGTAGTTTCTATCAGCAACGCATTTTGCGAAAACGATCTACGAAATTAATGAAATCTTTAATAGTAACTAGAGTTATATACTTATATTTGACATGTATTCCATATCATCTTCTGACCACCTTGTCCTCAAATTCTATAATAACAAATAAAAAAATAAATGTTCACGCAATTCCCATTAAAGGGGCAGACAGAGGTCTAATCAAGACAAATAAGTCCCTTTGACCCACCTTCCACTGAAGATATTTTCGGGACAACGTGACAGGTGGTGAGGCCGACGTCGTCTTTATATCCAAGTTAACGATATAATTCATACGCCTGCCACCTGGGTATAGGACTTGACCCAAAATTCTGACCACCCAACCACTCCGCTATGGTGACACACAAATTCTACGCCCTTTCTAATTGTGTCGCTATCCATGTAATGTATATTACTGGTATATATATCATCAGCGATTTGTTTACCTTTAAGAAAACATTTCTATACTATTCTTTCGATAGTAATCACCTTATTTTCACTGTTTTAATTGTTTAACGATTTTGCGTAAGTAATAATTACTTTAGTATCGGTTTTTATTAAATTCATAACTTCCTCAAATAACTTTACAATCGTTGAATACGGAAAACGATCTAAATCTTTGAGATCCAAATATTCGGAATTGGATGGTTGGAAATTTAAGAAAAACATTTTTTGGGATTGAAAAACATATTGTTTTTCATTTGTTGTTTTCACATCTTTACGCATTTTCGCCTACGGAGATACACAGAGGTCTAGACATTGTGGGTCCTTTCAACAAAACTAATTTGACAATGTAATAGTTGTAAAATATGTAACGTATTTTAAAGAAGTATTTTCTGTAATCAAAACCTTGCTTAAAAATATCAAAATGGCGATACGTAAAATGACATAACGTAATTCAACTGAACGACCATTTTTATATCGGTTGCATAGTATTGAATATAGTTTCGATATTTTTTATTAATAATAGTAAAAACCTTTATTTTAATTTAGCTAAAAGCTTTTAGCTAAATTTAGGAAAGTTTTTAAAGACGTTTGTTTAAAAGTTATATTGAAATGAATTTAAAAGTTTGTTTACCAAATCTATTTTTTATATCTAAACTAGCTTTTGACTGGAACTTTGTTGGTTTTAGGTGTAGGTAAATGTACTATGAAAACTCGTTTGTGTTTTCATAGTACATTGGCCTCTGCCAATAGGACTAAAAATAAGAAGCCATTAAACTAAGAAAGAAGAAAAAGAAGAAATATGATTATTAATTATTAAAAATATATTGTAGCGTCTATTTATATAATCACCAAGTGAAGCTGGATCGATCTGGTACTAATTATTTATCTTAAATAAGTATCACGTTTAGTTGTCAATCGATATAAAGGCGAGTTTTCCACGCTAAGCAATATGGACGTGTTCATTAGTGTTGTCTTTAGGATGTGAGGGTACAGTGGAAAAGGAATACGCCAAATTTTTATTCACTTTTACTCTCCCCAATTTCGTTAACAATTGAGCATATTTCTTCCCTGTCTAGAAGTCATCTCTATCACCATTTCTATTGCCAAATAGCAGTGTAACAAGTATAGTGGTCTGTTTTGATAGAACAGGGTAAAACGGACTACATTCCATCGAAGTCTTCAAGGGTAACAACGCATCCTAACCTTCTCCTTTTCAAATGGTTTGCAGATGTCCGGGGATTGTGTGATTGCTTAGCGTCATATAGCTTAGAATTTTTTTCTTCTGACCCCAAATAAAAATCCCATGGAATGATAACTAACTGAAGTACCCCCTCTTCAGCTAAGTAGATAGACAATGTTGATGAGCTACGCCAGAAATAGAGATATTATTTTTAGTTATAAGTGTAGCGTTGTAGATAATTTTTGGGCAAGGCGTTATGGAGTCAGGTTCGACACCTGTCCGAAAAATAAATAGCTTTCCGGGTCCAAATGTTATCAATGTGGATTTACTATAATAGTCGTAAACAGATTAATAATAGAAGGATCGGAGACTTTGAACCTTAGACGCTGCTACCTGTAATCAATTTCCTCGTACGGCAGAGGGGGTGGGTTCACTTTTTTTAAATTCCTCATTAGACAATTAAGTCGTTTAGACCCGCCTTCTTCCAAAGATATTTTGGGACAACGTGGATGGTGGTGAGTCCGTCGCCGTCTTAATCTCCAAGCCTACGATATAATTCGTTCATAAGTCTTTGAAAAAAACCTATTGATATAAGCCTGACACCTGGGGATTGAACTCTGGTCTCTTGACTCAAAATTCCGACCACCCAACAACTCGACTATCGTGACTTAAAAAATAATGTTATAATCGAAAATAAGTTCTGGAATAGTACATATAATATATATCTCGAGTAGTCGATATGGAGTAAGTGATAAAAGTAGAACTTGTCAAACCTATCATAATAAGGAAGTAAGTTGCTATTAACACAAAAAACCTCATATATTAAGCCGCCAACATTCATATCAGTATGACTCCACCGCCTTTGATTTACGAGGCCAATTTCGCTCCCCCCCCAGTACTTCCGAAAATAGTGGACAGTGGGTTTATCTGATCAAACATGTCGTAAATAATACTTGGACTGTATTTATCATGGCACCGCGAAAAGTAAGTTACAAGGATTTATGGCTGAGAAAATTGTGCCATTAGATGAGGTCTAGCCAAGTGTAGCTTGTTGGTTGAAACGATGTTTATCAGCTTTTATAAAACTTATGAGTGGTTACGCTGAAACCACCATAAGCCTTTATTTAGAAGGCTTCAATGTACCTCCATAAAATACAACATTATCATTTTTAACTATACTAGCTGTGACTGTATATTGAACCTATCAGAAGAAAAATAAGCAGAATGGATAACGAAGAATATAAAACAACGATTTCTAGAATTTTAGTCTGCAAAAACCGTGAAAAGGCGACTAGTTTCTGAGTTTCTGCGTAACTGAATTGTAAACCTTAAAAAAATTCTCGATAACTGCTGTCTCCTTTCCCCACATCGTGTATTATATTTTCCCGAACAGTAATATTGTCACAAATATATTTTTAAATCGAGAAATGTGTATAGACATAAAGACGGCGACGGGCACACCTCCCGTCACGTTGTCTCGAAAATATCTTCGGTGGAAGGTGGGTCGAGGGGAATTTATTGACTAGACTAGACCTCTGTCTACCCCTGTATTGGTAATTGCGTGAAGATATTTTTTTTTTAATTTTTTTCAATACGATACGGTTTTTTATCAACTAATAGTAAAATAAACACTTAAAATTACTCTAAACAATTTAAGTGCCCGGTGATCGAACCGGCTACCTTCAACTTTTACTTATTATAGCTGAAATAATAGTTTTATTTAAATGTGTAGTATTCGCGAGTCATGATATCTTTGGCTTGGACATGCTATCCCAAAAAATGTCTTCCGAAGGTGGGTCGAAAGGAGTTAATTTTCCAGATCTCTGTCTACCACAGTATTGGGAAAGGCATGAAGATTTTTTTTAAATATAACTTATTATTAGTCCTTTAAGCAATTACATTGACATAAAACGTTGGTATATTTTTTATTTCTATTTCTTTAATGATAAAATTGTACGATTGATATGAATTTCTACCAAGCGTTACCTTTTTTAATGGACAAAACCTCTAGGCCTATTGTATAACAAGGACAATCGACCAATTTAATGCTAATTTGTAACACCAAATATTTACACCTACTAATTTGTTGACACGTCATCACAATACAACATAACATCGACTCGGTTCAACGGCAATTTAGATTAATATCTTCACACTCCTAGCCCATTGTCGTGAACGAAACGTATAAATCTACCAATATGCTCCGTCAAGAACGCCTGTATTTGACACGTCAACTGCCGAAGGTAAGGGATTGGCTATCGATCAAAACGTAAGGAATTACGTATATTGTTCATAGTGCGCCGCTCCCTTACAAATGAGAGCCCTTTGATTGTGACGGCCGATCACGAAGTACCAAACGGATGGTATTTTGACAGCGGAGCTTTCGAAGGTAACAAAATATTCAGTTCGTTATTAATGTGGATATGGACGAAACTAATATTGTTTCACGTTTGACATTGATATTTTTGACGTTATTATATAATTTGTAGTGATAACTTATTTATTATAAGTTCTGTAGTAACAGATAAGTAACACTCGAAGGACACAAAACAGGACAACGTGACAGGTGGTGAGCCCGTCGCCGTCTTTATGTCCAAGCCAACGATATAATTCGTACATAAGTTTTAGAAAAACCCATTGGTACGGCCACTTGAGGATCGAACTCGAGTTTCTTGATTCGAAATTCCGACCACCCAACCACTCGGCTACCGTGACTTCTATTATATTGTATTGTCAATCAAAAATTCTTAACAATTAAGTAGTAGTAATTAGTCTTAGTAATTAGACACTACCTGTCACGTTTTTCTGGATAGGTTTCGTTGAAGAATATATCAAAATTACTTAATTGGCTAGACCTTTATTTACCCGGAATACTCGGAAGATGCATGAAGATGTCTATATTAGATGAAAATGTCTTGTAATAAATTTATTCTCATACTTTTTTAGAAAAAGAAGCTTAATATAAAACGTATTACGCTTTAGTCTTAATAATATTTGAGGAATATAGAAGTGAAATCACGCAAGCCGTAACCAGCTCCAGTAACTCAGCCCGAGCCCACGGAGCTCGCAAATAACAGTACAGATCGTAAACTAGTTGCCGCATTAACCATAACGAATAAAGGCACTAAAAGCACGTCCCGGACGTCCCTGGGGGCCGTTTCGGCTGTCAATGTGAAAATTTAAGTCCGCCACACCCATGCACTCCAGAAGGGTCGACCTCTTTGCCCTCCGTCACAATTGATACTGCTTTTACATTCCGCAATGTATGACCGAACATTGTTACAGACTAATTTTAAACGCTTCGAAATACAACTGAAAGTGGCAGTATAAACAATTTCGTTAATACTTTCTGCGTAGTCTTTTCATGTTAAATAATAAAAGGGAATTAGTATAATGAAAGTGCGGTGGTTCTGAATTTTTGTGTAAGCCAGTCGGTTTCATCCAACTGAGAGTGTTTCCTTTTCAAAGCAAATGCTTAATTAATTGCAGTCTGTGCAATGGACGAGTTTTTAACCAATGAATATGAGTATTAGAAAATATACTGTATAAGGGATAAATAATATACTATGCAAAAATAAGTTTTTATTATTTTAATAGTATGAGTCACAACTCAGCTATTAATTCACTTTAGAAGGACTGGTACTGGACTAGTATGGAAGACAATCTTAAATTCTATATTGAAAAAAAAAAAAGTTCTTCAAGTCACTCCCAATATAGGGGTAGACAAAGGTCTAGACAATTAAGTCCCTTCAGCCCAACTTCTACCGAAGACATTTCGCCGTCTTTATGTCCAAGCCAAAAATATAATTTCTACTTAAGGTTTTGTAAAAACCGATTAGTACGAGCCTGCCACCTGAGGATCGAAATCGGATCTTTTGACTCAAATCCCGATCGCGCACCCACTCGCCTATAGTAACTTTGATGAATTGGATTAAAATTAAATAAAATTCTTTATAATATATTTTTAAAAACTTTGTATTCTAAAAGTCGTAGATTTTTAACATAATTTTTGTAATTTCAATTTATGGTCGCAACGGCTATTATAAAATGTTCCACTTAATGCAACATTTCACATAGCCCTTGCGACCAAAGCGTGATTCATAAATGCAATAGCGAGCAAAAGAAAAATTGTAATGATTATTTTTAATATTTATGTAACGCTGAAAGTTTTTATCATAACTAACTTAAATAACCAGTTTGTAATCCACAACATTGGTTGTACAACATTAATCTAATCTCGTTGCTCAAAGAATGTGTTACCGACATCAGGCAGCTATCTATCTTGTTATAACGACAATGTCTTGATATATTTTATCACATTTAGTTCGGGTAAAAATATTTACTATCATGAACCAGCCTGTTAAAACCTTCTCCTCCCCGATTTGTCTTTATTACACGGATGTTTCTAGAGGATTCTACATTTGATGTTGGAGGTCAAGTTAAACTGGTCGTTTGGTCTCTGTTGCCGTAGTGTTAACGGTGTTATTTGTCATCTGTCAATTTGCCTTCTATTTCGGTTGGGGTTTATGAAAGCTTACGTTTAACTGCGTGTTGTCGCTCGCCTTTTTACCTTCATTATTTTTAGCTCTTTTATAATCGCTATTGACAGGAAGCTACAATTAGTTGAGTCGTTAAACGTTTGATTTAATGGATTTCATTATGTTTCTTTCTGTTGTACAGATGGTTGAAAATTAGTCATTACATTTTTTCATTTAAACTTATTATTGATATGTTTTGATAGATCTTAATCCTTTTATATAGATATAGGATAGGTAAAATCAGTCGTGACTTTGTCAAATCCTTTCACAAATTAATATACTAACATAAAAAATCAAATCAAATCGTAAATATATTATAAATATATTATAATCACAGACGAAAAAAGTCATTTTTAAATCTACCACGGTTTCGTAATGAGGTGCCTGTAACGGAGGAGAAAAAAAAGAAACTCCGTATTGTAAATATTTTTTTATCATAACATAATTTATTTTTCTACAAATAACTTGGAGCGATCACCTTATTCATAGGGATTGCTGACAATAAGGCATTTATTTATATTATAATAAGTCACGATAGCCGAGTGGTTGGGCTGTCGGAATTTCGAGTCGAGAGACCCGAGTTCGATCCCCAGGTGGCAGGCTCGTACCAATGGGTTTTCCAAAAGCTTATGTACGAATTACATCGTTGACTTGGACATAAAGACGGCGCCGGGCTCACCACCTGCTACGTTGTCCCGAAAATATCTGTTTAGATGAAAATGCCTATATATAAATCTGAAAGCATTACAAGAGAATACAGGCCGCCAAATGGTTCGAACGCCAGAAACTCGCTGACGATCGTAGCGATGGTCAAGACTATAGAACACATGTAAACCATTTGATAGGAATAAGTCTACAAATGTGTTGTCATTCCCGCGAGCAAGGATCACATTGGGTGTCTATACTGTTCAAACCGGAATATAACAGTTGTTACACTACTATTTTACTGAAAAAATGCGGATGATCTGATAAACGAGGTGGTCATATCATTGCCTTCATAGCTAGTGGTTGTGGATTCGAATACCTCCTCTAGGAAGGGTATTTGTGCCATGAATATGAATCTTCGTAATCCTGTAATGTTAATTTGTATGGATGATCATATATAAATATTTATATATCTAAATATATATCTAAGTAAGTATATTGTGCCGTTGGCCTGAACACCTGTGACGTTGTTCCAAATAGACTTCGGTGACAGGCAGGGAAACGACTTTATAGTCTAGACCTTCTCACTATTGGGAAAATGCGAGAATATATAAAAAATAGGTGTGAAGATGGTGCTGACCCAGGCGCCTTTTTAACGAAGTTTTTTTATATTATTTCATGATCGGTTTTCTTATTTAACTTAAAGAATTGCTAACTTTCACGAAACCAATTAGTAAATAGACACAATCAAAAACTTCAAATAAATGCCAAAAAATATTTTAAAATAAAAATAAAATAAGAAATGGCATTCGCCGCAAAACTTTTAAAACAATAAACACCATGTTAATCCTGATGGGCTCTTATTATAAATTTAGCCCCGTGTAAAACACGAGTAATCTACCGAATTAGGCCGCAATCTGTATCAGAACAGAACCCCGATCCCCGAGTTTACGCCCAATTAATAATCTCGTAATGGCACGTTGCTGGAAAGATTTAGAAGGTTGTGTTCGAAACATTATGTTTAATTAACTAACTCCCGTCAAGGTGCGCTGGTGCATAAATATAGTGACCGCAAAATAACGGCTCTCGTGCCCCCGAATATTTTTTTCTTCTTCAAGACCTATTTGACGAACAGCAACGAACATTAACGTACAATATTGAAACTGTTAAAAAACTTAACTTTCCTTTCTTTTAATTGATGACGTAAGAGGGTAGAAAATACATACATACATACATTCATACATCACGGCCTGTCAATGTCTACTGCAGGTCATCTCTCCCAGAGAAGGATTTACCATAATCGCTACGCTTGGCAGACGGATTGGCATTCGCAGCACCAGACCACTCGCACCTCAGACGCTGCAGCCGATCTTCGGTCTGATTATTTTGGTCTGTTATTTTTAGAGATGGTTATCCTGCCATATATCAGTTTCCATTACGATATTCAAAGCTGTTTCCCTTAGTCGCCTCTTACGACACCCACGGGAATAAAGGTATTGGCAATATTCTTACACCGTTACCACACGGTCAGAGAGGGTAGAAAGAAAGAAGAAGCAAAAAAATAGCAACGTACATAATAACACCCCATTAATGGTGGTAAATAAAACAGACCGGTGACGAGCAAGAGCATCCAAATTGCAAAGTTTAAGAAACAAAGGAAATAATCGTTACACATATTGCCAATATTGGGATAAACAGACTAGACAATTATACTTATAGTCGTCCGTGGCGTACATTATCGTTCCTTATCAAGTTTTTGCCGAGCGGTATTCACACCCGCAATTCTATGCTCGAAGGCCTCCTATCATTAACCACTAGGCTATCGGGTCATCATGCTAGCAAGGCTAAGGTGCAAGGTATATTTAGAAAAATATCTTTATATATATATATATATATATATATATATATATATATATATATATATATATATATATATATATATATATATATATACATATATATATATATATATATATATATATATATATATATATATATATATATATATATATATATATATATATATATATATATATATATATATATCAATATATTAGATATTGATTCAACACAAACAATAACAACTATACAAGTACATACTAATCATCTCAGATTCAACTATAAATCGTTTCATAACTTCCTGTCAGGAAACTATAAATTATCATAAGTTCATGGAAGCGAATCATTGGCACAATCGTGTCTATATTAAACTCGCAAAAACTAAATAAACTTTTTAAATTTAGTCTTTAACAAACAATAAGTTTACGTTTTTAAAATCAATTAATTTCTTGATAAAATTTGTTTAAAAGATAATGTATATAACTGATCGCTGATCGAATTGATATTTTTCTTATCTTATATATAAATGATTTAATTTTATGTACATATGTGTATTTTGTATGGATAAACTCAGAAACTACTGATTATTTTATGCTGAAACATAAAATAATTATGATCTATACACATGCAGTATAGCTCATAATTAAAATATTCTGTGAAGCTGTAATACATATTCATTTAACTACCCGTGTAAGTTGCAGCTTATTTTCAATATTCTCGTCAATAATTTACTTGAAGTAACTTATACGGAAATATATGTTCATGACATTACTTATTTATTGTAGTTAACATGTTAAATAACGTTTACATTTTAAAAGAGAAAAATCTACCACAAAACCACAAGCTTTTGAACGAATATCGTGATCATTTGACTGCTTGTTTAAAAAAAACTCTTTAAACTAAACGGGACGCGCATGCGCACACCGTTTTCGGTTCTATTAAAAGGGCCGGCATAGAACCCATTACCTGAGACCAAATCCACCGCTGAACCCCTAATCCCTATAATTAGAGTGGTCCCACACGGCGTGATTGATAGCTGGACAGAGAACACAACCCGATGCCGTCAAATGGGATGCTGATCGGTTTTTATTGGGTGTTGTGTTTTATGTTTTACTATTTACGAATGTTCAAAGCTGAAAAAATAAAAGTCATATGGTTTATGTGTAGACAAAGGCTTATGGATTGATTGAATTTACAATTACATACATATATACATAAATAACAGCCTGATAAAGTCCACTGTAGGCCTCTCCCCAATAGGAGATCTCCTTATGGAGAATTTGCCATAATGGCCACGCTTGGCAAGAGGATTGGCGATCATAGTACCAGTCCACTGGCACCCCAGGCGCTGCTGAATTTAAAATTAGACCCCAAATATTTTAAGCAACTAATTAATATATTTTTATCTGCACCCATTTCCCAATATTGAGGAAGTTAGAGGCTTGGACAAATACCATTCTTTCAACATACATGTCTTTGTAGTCCACTTGGGGCAACGCGACAGGTGGTAAGCATATTGCCGTCTTAGGGTCCAAGCCAAAGCCACGGCCAAGCCAAAACTCTTTGGTACAAGCTGTCCTCCTAGGCATCCACCTTGGGTTTCCTGATTCGTATTATTATCAGCCAACTACGCAAGTATCGTGGCTTATTGAAAAAAAAATATTCTTCCAAAGTTGGAAGATTTTTTAATATTTTTGGCAGTACAAGTGTACTGCAGTAATTAAGTCGCTTTTAAGGTAGGACATGCTAAAAGATCTCTAATTTCCGTTTTAAGCCGTTAACTATCTACTAGTCTATTTTTACACGCTTTATATTAGCTTCACCTGTATGTTTGTAACCGACTCCTTTGAGCGCGAGTTTGACTCACTTTAAACGGCTAGATTTCGTTCAAACTTTGTACATTTATCGAGGACCTATGACAATACACTAATTTGATAAAAAAAAGGAAAAAATAAATAATAGTTTAAAAAAACTAAAGAACACACGTTTTTTAGAAAACCGAATTAAAAAATAGAAAATAAATTTTTATAAATTTAAATTAAGAATAATGTTAAAAATTTCAATCAATATAAATTAATAATAGTGTGAATAAAAAAATATTTTATTTAAAAAAAGCGTGGGGTGCATGGTGTCAATAGTTATAAATATTTTATTGACAGATATGAGTAGAGTGATTATCATTTTGATAATATTTTAAAAGCATTTCATGCTTTTTTAAATAAAATATTTTTTTATTCACACTATTATTAATTTATATTTATTGAAATGTTTAACACTTTTCTTAATTTAAATTAATTAAAATTAATTTTCAATTTTTTTGTTCGGTTTTCTATAAAAAGCGTGTTTTTAGTTTTTTTTTACTTATTTATTATAACTAAAACTGGTTTAAATCTATTTGGGTTACTACTATATTACCAAAAATTGAACCATCTTCCACCGAAAATATCTTCGGTGGAAGGGACTTAATTGTCTAGACTATACCTCTGTCTTCCCCTGTATTGGAAATTGCGTGAAGATTTTTTAAATTTATTTTATATTAACAAAATTAATTGTAATTTTGCTCACAAGCATTTGTATGAATACTGGGACTAATTTATTTTACGTAAAGATTTTTTGGGTTTTCTTTTCTTTCCTTGTCTCTCTTTCTTTTCATTCCTTGCCAGCTTTCTAATAATTACCGAAAGCCAGCCTCCTGCGGTTGCAAACCAACCCCTTAAATAAGTAGCTATGGCCATTAGGAACGCCTATTGCTGCACACCAAATTATGAACCCGTGTAATTTCCTCAAATGGCTATCAATTTATCTATGAAATTAGGTTCTGTAGATAAATTCAATCTTTTTGCTACCTTTTCGGTTTCTTAAAAAAATATAACAACAACACATCAATAAGTAACTTTAGTCACATTATTTGAAAGAAAGTTTTAATAAATGTTATAAATTTCTATTTATAAGTTTCTTTATGAATTTCTTACAAATAAAGAAAACAATATTAACGAAATCAGTTGTGTTGTACCGGCGACAGAATATGCGACTCCTTTAATTTTTTTTATTTCTTTATATATTTAGTATAGAACGTACCAAAATAATTTCTTTTAAAAAAGTAAATATTCGAAAACGACAACAATTCTTGCAAACTGCGTCGAAATTGTTTATGATCATCCCGAGACAAATACTTGTGCTTGGGTACAAAACAATATGATATTAGGATATGATGATGTGTTTGCGAGAGTGCGCCTGTTATATCGTGTGTAAGCGTGCTTTTGAGTCTAATGATTATTTAAGTTAACAAAGAAAGTAATTTAATAGTTTTTGGAAAAATTTATGTTAAAAATTAAGGTAATTTAATACATAACGGATTCGATCTCATTATAAGTAAGCTTTTTTTAAAAAAAATCGGTTATTATTAAAATTCTCTGTAAGTTTTTGTATCAATACTAACCAATAACATTATATCAAAACTATGTTGCAGTTTTATAGGAATTCATATAATTATTGACTACGTTCAAAAATTTTGGCCCGCAGCAAAAATTTAATATCACAGGGAAACATTCCGAATTTCTATTAAATTGGGTCTTTAAATATGTAGCCGACAAAAAATCTTTATAAGTCGATTTAATTCTTTGTGAAAAAGTAAGGGAATAATTACGGTCACAATGCGGTGGTTAGCGAGGCGGGACAATTAGATTTTGACGGGCGGGTGATAAATGGTTGTCTTGGTTACCGCATGGACAGGAACGGTAGGGAGTGAAGGTAAAGCATTATTTAAAATCAAAGAAAATCAAACATGTATACAAATTTTAAATTTAATCAACCCTAAATAAAAAAAAAACAGCGTATATTTAAAAGTGCGCTACGCGTCAATTAGTAGTTTTCCTTTTTTCCCGGGAATGACATTTTTCTGGGATAAAAATTATGTACTAATCTAGGTTATAAAGTATCTGTATTCAATTTCATTAAAAGTCCTTCAAACATTTTTACGGAATTATACGATATTTTGCAAATATATAAATTCATTTTAATAACAAAAAAGGAAAAATAATCAAAAATACCGCTGGAACTAATTCATTGATTGCAGGTAGAAATAGAAATAGGTGACAGCTAGAATATAATACATTTTGATGACAGTAATGTTTATTGGTACTAAATAAAGTGAAAGAAAAAATCTGTTAATTATGCTTTTCGACTCTCCACGGTTTCTCTTGTTCCATGATAAATTTACCTTTTATTTGAGCTAAGTTATTATTAAAATGGTCGTTTTCTAACTACGAATTATCAAATTTCTTTAATTTTCCCTAGCGTTATGACATACGGCATAATTTCTAGAGATGGCAAACGTATTGCTGGATAATTGGACTCCTAAAGATTTCATTGTGGAATCGTTTTAAAGTGATACGGGTTTGATAAATCTGTTCAAATAAATTCGTGTAGAGTGCTTAACGAAATTACGGGTATTTTCATCTCGTTTTCTTGTACTAAAATAAAATAAACAGTATGTTTATTAATAATTACGGGGTTAGTTACAACATACGTACCTATGTTTTTCTTATTATATTCAATTCTATATTCAATTTATATACGAGCTGTTCTCTATATTGTATATTTAAGCCGTTTGCTGTCAAGTCTTTGGATTTGCTACATACCTATAATGATGTGTTTAAGTTTCTTTTTTTATATGAAAACCATGAGAAACTGAATCATTGTTATTATTAAAAAGGGCAATCGCGTTCCTGAAAAGGTTCCAGTACAGTCATCATGTCCAACAAGCGAAACTAGATAGCCTCGTCTTGCGATGTATTTTCCGTACACCTACGTTCGTTGACTAGAAAAATTTAATAACTTTATCGATTGATTCACCAATATATAATATGGAAATACATGATTATGCACTTCCTAATTCAGGTTTAATGAAACAAATAATAGTTACATCATTACTAAAAATAATTATATAGGAAATATCACGCTTTACTTGACATTTAACGACTGGCGCGCTTCAACTGTTTTAGTGTTTTGTTAGGTCAACATGGAATTAATTGGTTATATAAAGCATAAATTGTTATTATTCTTATATATTTCAGTGTTATTATATATAATATATAATAACACTTAAATATATAAGAATAATAACAATTTATGCTTTTTTACCGTATACCCCGTAAGACAATGGGAAAAGGGTTTATCATCTTAATAACTACCGTCAGAACGCAGGATAACCATTTCAAAAAGATCTTAAGCAGACCGGAGACATGCGTCTAAATGTGAAACGTCTTGTGCTGGGCTCTCCAATTTGCTTGCCAAATCCTGATTCTCCGGAAGAGACCTACATATGTCGGGCAGTCGACTTATATAAGCGAGTTAAATAAATTAAGTAAGTGAACAGTTATGCATATATAAATATTGAATTTTTTCAGTCACTTAATATCAGATAAGTTAAAGTTTTATGTAACATCTTCATACATCTATTATTCTCCAGATTATCTATCTATTATTCTATCATTTTTGAGATCTTTTATCTTTTATTTATTTATTCTTTGTTATACACATTAAAAGAAAAATTATAATTTTAACCTTATGCAAGTAAGTAACTGTATACTTAAAATAAATTATACCCACAATATGACATAATTTTCCAGAAATATACATCTATATATACACTCACATTCACATATAAATATACGTAAATTAATAAATATATAAAAGATTCAGCACGTATACAGCATATCTTAATTGTTATTTTAAAATATTTAATACCGATATCCGAGCCCGATAGTCACGATAGCCGAGTGGTTGGGTGGTCGGAATTTCGAGTCAATAGACCCGAGTTCGATCCCCAGTTGGTAGGCTCGTACCAATGGGTTTTTCAAAAACTTATGTACGAATATCGTTGGCTTGGACATAAAAGACGGCGACGGGCTCACCACCTGTCGGTGTCCCGAAAATATCTTCAGTGGAAGGTGGGTCGAAGGGACTTAATTGTCTAGACTCGACCTCTGTCTACCCCTGTATTGGGAATTGCGTGAAGATATTTTTTTATATTTTTTAATACTTTTATGGTCTAAAATTTATTGTTATTTGGAGTTGCAAGGGTTACCATTAAAGACTCTCCAAATGGTTTTAAATTTATATTTGCTTGGTTGATTGACTTGTATCATAACTTGAAATAATGAAAAATATTATGAAATTAGACATATTACTAAATTCTTAAAACTTTTATTAACTACTAAATATTAATATAAATTTGAGCTATAACAAAGCATGGCCGGGCTTATAGAGGACCTACTCGTACGTATAAAATCTTCGATATTTACAAATTTATTTACCTAGAAAAATAATTTGACGATGAGAATATTATATATTTATTAATTAAATGTTACAAAACAGTTAAAATCATAGGTTGTTAAAATGATCGATTTACTTATTTTTAAAAAATCCACATAATCTAGGTACTTTTTAAAGTAAATATACATCACGCATAACATTTTAAGTATATGTATTGTAATTAGTAGTTTAATAAGTAGTAAACAGTTAAATATGTGTATAAAAGAACAGTTAGTTGCTATTTAAAAATAATAACTAAAGCTATCCCTTTACGTCTGTTTGGAATGCACGCAACTAGTGATAAAACAATACTTTTAACCGTCGCCTCTGATACCAATATGTGCTCTCAAACGAATATATCTCCGTCCCCTATAAATCCCACAGGAAGGTGTCAGCGCTTTTTACCCAGCAAGACATTTAATTACGAACGTCCAGCAATGAATAATTCAGATGCGCGCGCGCCGGAACGGTCACAGCGCGTTGCGACTAGCGGTCGACGTCTACGACTTTGCGCCGCAAGATTTGAATTATGAGGCCATTTTCGTTAGAGAACGTATTAATTTCATAATTCTGATAACTTTCTGTACGGACTTATGGACTTAACCTGGGATTACCCAAGCAGACAGTTAGTAAGAGATCTGCTCATTAAAAACAAGACAAAAACTAAAAGTATTTAAATTTTATGTTAATGGGTCACTTGGTAAGTGTACAATGGGTTTTTTCAAAAACTTTGGTATGATTTATAGCGTAGGCTTGGACATTAAAGATGGCCACGGGATCACCGTCTGTCATGATGACAAAGTTGGGTCGGAGGCACTTCATTATTTATACCAGTATTGGGATTGGCGTGATGACATATTTTTGCATCAACTTCTCGATTATGTGGTCTAATTGATCTTTTCTTCCCCAACAAATGTAGGTTCTGCGAGCTATGTAACCGGCTCATTGCTTACTGCCGTTTGAGTAATTGTTGGTAATGACCGCTTTCCGTATCGAGAAGTTATTATACTGACAATACATTACATAACGGCCTGTAAAAATGTAGTAAGAATGAGTTTGCCATTATCTCCACTCTTGACAAGCGGATTGGCGAATGCAATAGCAGACACCTCATACCTTAAATGCTACTGCACGTCATCGGTCTCTTAAATTTTGGTCTGGTACCAGGTTGTCTTGCCGTCTGCCTGTAGCTACCGATAGTAGGTAACAATATTTCCAAGGTTTTTCCATTGGTACCTCTTACGACTCCTCCTAAAAGAAAGAGGTTGGTATATTCTTATAATATGCAAGGGTGCAGTTTAGTTCCTTTAAATAGTCCAAAGCCATACACTATACGTGTATGGCTTTGATAATCTAAAATGGAGCTTTGAAATATATTTTTTATTATTTTTCAAATTATAAAATATTATATAAAATATGTAAATATATGTATAAAATATATAAAATATGTTCACGCCATTCCCAATACATTGGTAGACAGAGGTCTAGTCTAGACAATTATGTCCCACCTTCCACCGAAGATATTTCGGGGCAACGTTACAGGTGGTGAGTTGCCGTCTTTATGTAAAAGCCAACGATCTGAATCTTACATAGGTTTTGAAAAAACCCATTGATACGAGCCTGCCACCTGGGGATCGAACACGGGTTTCTTGACTCGAAATTCCGACCATCCTTCCCATCGGCTATCGTGACTTCTTATTGACAAATTATTCATGTTAAAATATCGAGAATATTCTACAGCCCACCACTTAAAAAAGTTAAAACCTTAAATTTGCAGTCAATAATTTTAGTAGTTCTGTCACTGGTTTTCGAAGCCATGGTCACATGTGTACTCTGGAAAATCGAGCAGTCTATTCACTAGGCTAATTAAACCCATGCCATTATATATTTCTTGTATTTGAGTGAACAGCTTACTTACTTACAGTTCACATGTTAAAAATTAGATGGCGCTATAATGCATTTTCAGTAAAACATATTTAAATGCCTTTAAAAAAGTTTCAAATGTTACACCCAGTATCAATTTCAAAATCTCACCAAGATGCTAAATCATCTAACCAAGATGCTAAATAAATAATAAAAATTTATTTATATATTGTTTTCTGTTCGTTTCATTATCGTATGCTAATATTATTTCTTTTCTCAAACAGTCAAGAAAGAAAAAGGAAGAATTGGAGAATATTTACAAAGGTATGCCGGCACCATTTGTCCTCAGGCGGGCATCATC
Source organism: Sericinus montela (assembly GCA_029286605.1). Taxonomy (NCBI): domain Eukaryota; kingdom Metazoa; phylum Arthropoda; class Insecta; order Lepidoptera; family Papilionidae; genus Sericinus; species Sericinus montela. The sequence goes on along the minus strand of JAGSMR010000032.1, from coordinate 426,481 downwards.
AACATGTATAATAATGTCGGACCGACTCGACACTAGTCACATTTCGCTGCGAAATTTTTGACATTCCTTCACCGCCCTCAAAATAAAATGTTAATAAAATGTCAGCTTACATGACGGTGAAATAAAAACTAAATTAACTCAATAATACCTTTACTTTATTTTCTTCATCCTCTTACTTGTCAGCGTCGTCATTACTTATAGGCAATCAAGACTTTTGTGGCCATTCATAAGAAAGTCTACATTGTAGAAACATTGTAAAGTCTACATAGTTGCCAAAAAGTTAGTTTTCTTCTTCTTCTTCTTTACAGCCCATCAAGAGTCCACTGCTAAACAAATGCTTCCCCCAAAACTTTCCACAGTGATCGGTCGTCAGTCAAAAAAGTTGGCTTACAAAGCTAAAAAGTTTTGCGCATACCACTTGCTTAGTTGCGTATATTAGTCGATGCGGTGAAATTTGTTGCATACTCATACCAAATCTAGAATATTGAGTATTTAAGTTCAATAACTATCTGAGCTCAATTTTTCACCGTATATAACCCTCCCATACAAAACCTTGATTAAGGACAACGGTTCATCGCGATGTTTTGAGTTTGACAAGATAAAATAGTTATAATATTTTATTGATCATAGTAATTTCAGTTTTGGTATTATATAGCCCAGTATATCGCCAAGGTTCGCTTTTTTTACTACACCGATGGGCAGGATAGTGTGTGCTATATACCGATATAGAACACTTTAAAAAGGATTAGCGATTTTGCTGTAGCATCTGTGTTTGGGCATCGATATTTTTTTAGATTTACGGCAATCTTTTGGATAAGCCTATTTTTAGCAGTAAAATTTTGATAGGCTATAAAAAATGCCGATACTAATCGATACTAAATAAATACATACATAGACATGAACAACATCACATATATTGCTCTGATGCCAAAGTAAGCAGCTTAAACCCTTTTAAAAAAATAAAATAATTATTAGGTAATTATAAGTAAGTAAACGTATTAGGCAAAGCTATATATGTCTATATTTCGCAGTAGAGTTTTGATAGTGCTCTCTTATCACTTATAACGATAATTACATAACAAGTTGAAATCATTGAAGATGAAATGAATTAAACAAATTTACGACCTTTTAGTAAATTAACGTATGGGAGAACTTAATGGAACAATAACTTCGCCAAAATATGACAAATAAATTATGTTAAATATTGCAAAACTATAAAACTTTGCTGTCGTGTGAACCTTACGCGATCGCTAAGTCCTTATATTTCGTCCCCTGGCGATGTCTAAAGATTTGCATAATATCGTCCCTTTGACTTTTTACTCCTCTAGATCGAGTTGGGCTCGTCCACTTTTTGTCAAATTCCAATCTTTATGGCCAGGATCATTCCGATGTTTTGCGGATTTATTTCAAGTGAAGTTATAAATTGGTTTTGGAATTGGAACGACATTTTGCCATGTTCATCGAGTTTTTATGCTTTACAATTTTGACTTAAATCTCAAATAACACTCCAGAACTTATTAATTGCAAATGTTAAACAATTATTTTCTTCGATTGCAGGTATATTCCTTAATTGTAATTTTAAATTTATTTTATTACTACAAAACATTTTAACAAATATTAAGAAGAAACTGGCCTGTAATCAAAGCGGATATCTTTATTGCTTATTACATAGCAATAAGGCACCTTAAGATAAGATTTCAATTCCGCATTTTTTCAGTTACGTAATATAATAAATTAAAAGTTTAAATATGTATATCTGAATAAAAATTTTATATCTATTATTAATAATTACCTATTAAGTAAAAGATAGTTATGAAATTGATTTATTTTTACCTAATTAAAATATATTATCATCCTAATCTTTAATATCTTCATGCATTTTTAATGCAAGGGTAGTTCGGAGAAGAGAAGAAATTTGATTCAAAGACAGTTAAATCCTGTCGACCCACATTTCACCCGAGATTGATAGAATACCTGGGTGAACTAACTTCGCATGGTGGTAATTTATTTAGATTTCTGTGATGGTAATAGATGGAATAGAAATACATTTTCATAAATTACGAAATATTTTTTCATATATAAACGAATTTTCTCAGTAAAGATAATAGAAAAATTTTATCTTAGATACTTATCTAGAAAAACTTGGAAAGAGAAATACTAGTATCGAAATATATAATTTTAGTCATATTATTAGTGTAGTTTCCCAGATATTTACAATATACATAATAAAAAAGTCCCCTGAAGAACATACGAGTACGTAGGTTGGCGATTGCGGTACCAGACACCTCGCCGTCACCAGTCTAATCTAAGTTCTGTATTAGTCGAAATGACTATCCTGCCACCTGTTGGCGGCTATTAACATGTTCAAAGTGTTTTTCTCTGTTCATCTCTTGCAACACCCAAGGGTAGGAAAGGGATAGAAAATTGTTGCGATAGTTTTTGAACGAAAGTCCACTGTGCAATGAAGACTTCTCCTGGAAGGAGAAAAAATATGAAATAGCTTCTCGGCATTCCTAATTTATGAGTTACGACATTCCTAGTTTACGGTCCTTCCGAACCACCTTTCACCGAAGACATTTTTGGGACAACGTGACAGATGGTGAGCCTGTCGCCGTCTTTATGTGCAAGCCAACAATATAAATCGTAAATTACTATTTAAAAAAACCCTTAGTACGAGCCTACCAACTGCGGATCGAACACGGGTCCCTTGACTCGAATTCTTGACTCGAATTCCGATCACCCAACCACTCGGCTATCGTGAGTAGACTTGAAAGGAAAAATTGGGTATAATTACCACGGTTGTAAGCGGATAGGAGGTCGTAAACCAATACTCCTTAGACGCTGCAGACAACCAAAGATCTGCAAAACCTTTATCTTTCCTTTTGCAGCAACTGTTTTGTTCTGTTCATTTTATTATTAATACATTAACATCTAATTATTTGAAATCAGGTTATAAGAAATAGCTCAGCATAAACAACTAAAATATATATACGAACGTAATAAAGAAACGGTGTATAATCTACGACAGCTTTTGCAATCACAGTCGACGGTGAAGAAACAGAAGACAAGCAAACCATGACCACTGACACTCACTTATAAATTACCAACATACTGAATCGTCTGTAATATGTACCTATTTTTACGGAAACTCTTATAACATGTAGTAATAAGATCGATTATACCTTTTACGAATATTTTTAAATGTAAATAAATTTTGTAGAAATCATCAGATAAGTGTGCGTGTTACAGAGTAAAAAATAACAAACATTTTGTTAACTTATTTTTACTCAACAGTATTTCTAACAGCGTTATTTATGTATTCTGTGCTAAGTCACCTAACATACGGATGTCATGCTTCATGATTTTGTCGCTCCATGTTGCTTTATATCGACCAATAGGCTAATGCAATATAATTGATTGCTATGGACACAATGAATGTACATTATATTCCTTATATAAAGTAAGCAGCCTTTTCATTGTAATTTTCCGGTAAGTGACTGCAACAATGGATGTGTGGAAATGAACAAAAGACGTTATGGACTTCCATTGTTTGCGTTTTAGACTTTACCTGGATAACACATGTAATGGATGAATTAGCTGCTTGATTTTAATTATGATGCGGAATTTAATTTTGTGTACGATTATATAAAAATTACTTGTATATACAAAAAGTATTGTGAAATAATAAGTAACTTGGATTTAAGTAAGTCCGACTCGTGATTCAAAACCGTTACAGAAAAATTAAAAGGAGGCTATTATACCTATTGCCTCTGCCTTATTAATTATTCAGTTATATATATATATATATATATATATATATATATATATATATATATATATATATATATATATATATATATATATATATATATATATATATATATATATACATATATATATATATATGTATATATATATATATATATATATATATATATATATATATATATATATATATATATATATATATATATATATATATATATATATATATTAGTCATCGGCTTGAACAATTTAAACTTTTAGTCCTTCTAAACTCTATTTGGAGTAGAATGCAACTTTTCGATTTGTTTCTTTTAGATTCAAAAAAAGCATTACAATCATTTGTAAAATCCTCACAAAAAAGCCTCGCAGGGCTTATCTTAGTGACGGTTGGTCGTTCACATACAATTCTTTCAGTTTTTTTTTTTCAACATATTTTTATTTCTAAATGATTGCATATCAGGTGATATTTCGTTCAGATAGTAAGGCGTAAGGTAAATATAATTTCGGGCTCCGTATATATTATTATATATAGGTAAAATATATTTGCTACAATATGTTTGTTTTCTTAAATGATTTAGTCGAGATCATTCTTCTAAATACTCACTCTAACTACTATCTAATAACAAATGGTATTTAATTTTATCAAAAACATTTACTACTTTACAATATTTAAAAATTTGTCATAATTTTTTTTAGGTATTATTGTTTTTAAAATTCCTAATTGTAAGTTATAAATTTCCTGTATATAAGTTTTATTACTTCTTCCATAGCTACTCAATCCATAACTTATACCAAGTCCACAAGCGCCATATATAAAAGTCTGAGTGTGCCAAAGGGAAGTTTGGGTCTCAATATTATGATTTTGCTCAAGACTGACCCAAGTTTTTTACAGACGTAATCTTTATTGGATTCCTATAACTATGATTATATAATTAGTAAACAAAAGGAAGAAAGAATCTCTGATGTCATGTATTTTTTTAATTCACTGTAACTGAGTGGTTGCATGATCGGAATTGCAAGTCACAGTCCCCAAGTTCGATCCCTATGTCATCTATATATCTTCGATGTAAGATACCTTTGGGTATATATTTATATTTTTGAGATACCCATATAGACCCACCTTCCACCAAAGATATTTTTGGGTCAAAATAACAGGTGGTGAGTCCGTCGCCGTCTTTATGTCCAAGCCAACGATGTAATTCGTACATAAGTTTTTGAAAAACCTATTGGTACGAGCCTGCCACCTGGGAATCGAACTCGGGTCTCTTGACTCGAAATTCTAACCACCCAACCAATCGTCTATCGTGACCTATTCTTATAAGTAAAATAAATATTTTAAGTAAAATATAGGAGTTTTCAACTACGAGTCGGTTCCATAAATAAATTATTTTATTTTAAACCTATTTTTTTTAAGATGAGCAATATAACAAATCTTCTCTCCTCTCCTCTTTCCAGCTATTACAAATAATTAGCATGCATAATATAAGTTTGATAAAAAAAGACATTGCAGTTAAATCTTTAAAGAAAATTAACCCCAATATTAATTCACATCTGTCAATTTTTCAATTATAAAATGTCACATTAAAAATTAAATGACAAATATTATTCACACTTATTATTTGATAAAATATACGTAATAAACCATACAATTTTTTAATTGCTTATTTATGTTAAAATTAATAAAATTAAAAATCATTTATCGTGTTTTTGCCCTTCTCATTCAGTAATAAACCTAGTATTTTTTTAATTATTTACATTACTAAGGTTTCATATTTGGTCTTGTAACTTGCGACGGGCTCTCCACTTGTCACATTGTCCCGAAAATATCTTCGGTGGAAGGTGTGTCGAAGGGACTTAATTGCCTAGACTAGACCTCTGTCTACCCCTGTATTGAGAATGCGTGAAGATATATACAACTACAGCATCAGCAGCGAATTTCGTTATTTATTTTTTTATTATTTAATTTTGCGACATCAAAAACAGGAATTGTCGTTACCAAATACAGATTAATAGAAAAGTTGACAACACTAAAGCTGAAAATTTGAATTGGAATTTCTCTAAAACATTTTGTGTAAATACGGAGTAAAATTCATTCTGGACGATTATAAATTAAGGTAAAACCCAGACTGTTTTAATTGATCTAGTGAAATTTGAACAAACTACTTCCGTTTTAGGAATATATGCATACTGAATCTGCAATGATAATATGATGAAATAACTGAATGGATCTTCTGCTATAGGAACTAAACACAGTGTTATAAAGTTCCAGATAGCGTGATGGATTGCGTGCGAGCCGGCCTAGAGGGTTATCATACGAGTTACTGTCCCGTGCGAGTCGGTTACTAACTCGCATCCGAGTAACTTCAACATTTTTTTTTTTTCGTTTCTAATCAATTTCCCCCTTACGTATAAGGTATATTCAGTATTCAATCATACTTGTGTACACTTTCTCAATCAGTCGCTAATTACGTGGGTTATAGTACTTACTTTTATCGTACGACATGTTAAGAGTTAAAATACTGCCATGCGACAGAGTCCATAGGCTCCGTAAAGTAACTTGTTCATGTGGCAGTGTATACGCTTCTACAAATAATAAATAAATATCTTCACGCAATTCCCAATACAGGGTAGACAGTGGTCTAGTCTAGACAATATCGCTAGGCCCGTCGCCGTCTTTATGTCCAGCCAACGATAAATTCATACATAACCTTTGTAAAAAACCCATTGGTACGAGCCTGCCATCTGGGGATCGGACTCGGGTGTGTTGAGTCCAAATTTCGATCACCCAACCACTCGGCTATCGTGACTCTTCTACAAATTCCAGTAAATATGCACAATCTGCCTATTTACAGGTTGCCCATTTGTTAACTTTTCTGCCTGTCTCCTACTAGAGTCCGTAATACAAAGATCACAGTTCCACCTATTATTTAATATTTTATTCAACTTTGAAATGCAGCCAGCGTTCTTAGTGCCACGTCACGAGAGGAAGGAAAAAAATATCTTCACGCAATTCCCAATACAGGGGTAGACTGAGATCTAGTTTAGACAAATAAGTCCCTTCTACCCACCTTCCATAGAAGGCCGTTTTCGGTACAACGAGACAGAAGGTGAGCCCGTCGCCGTCTTTATGTCCAAGCCAACAAGTCGGACATAAGTTTTTGAAAAAAACCCATTGGCACGAGCCGGTCTCCTGGGGATCGAAGTCGGGCCTCCTGACTCGAAATTCGATCACCCAACCACTCGGTTATCGTGACTCTTTTAGGGCAGTGCGATTATTGATTTTAGTTAAAAACTATATGATTTTTATTTAAAACTATTGTAAATGTTAACATAGTTTTGATTATTTAAATAAAGTTTTGAAAATAAAAAGAGTATTTTTATTTATCGCACTGCCGAAATGGAAAAAAAAATTCTATATCTTCCTAATACTATTAGCAATACTACTAGCAAAAAGGAAACGCATTAAAAACTTTCTTAGATGTACAGTATATATGTATATTATTTTATTAAAGCTTTTAGAACATGTTATATTCAGCTAATTCATATTGCTTCAAACCACTACTTTGGTTTTATTTCGGCCATTACTTTGCAAGTTCGTAAAAGAAATATGACTATTTTATTAATTAATCACAAAGAAGCGGTAATTAAAAGAAAGTCATAACATTTTGATCAATCGTCCGGCCGCGGATGTACCGACATTTAGCTTAACATCCAAAGCGATCTCACATACACAGTTACTATTATTACACTCATCAAATGTATGTAGGAACCTGTTCGGAGCAATTCAAATTAATGGATTTGTCATCGCTATTAATTTTATAGGAATTAATATGCGAGCGGCGAACGCAAAGAGGCATTTTTTTTTATCAAAATTGACATTTAATGGTCTCCGGACGATCTATAGAGCGGTGACGGCAAAATTGATTGACAAATTGCGTGACGAATCCAAAATAGGTGGATTTCTTCTCGAGTGTATCAGTTGTAAGTCGCAGTTTAGGATGGGGCCATCGAAACTCTAATTGAAGCGTGTAAATAAATATGATGCATATTTTCTGAAATTTTAAACTTGAATATCTTTACGCAATTCCCAATACAGGGGTAGACTAGGAGGGACAGGGAGGTCTAGTCTAGTCAATTAAGTTCCTTCGACCCACCTTCCACCGAAGATATTTTCGGGACAGTGTGACAGGTGGTGAGCCCGTCGCCGTCTTTGTGTGCAAGCCAACGATAAAAACTTGAAGGTTACGTTAATGATATTACACGCGCATCAGTAGTAATTTCAAATCTATTTCATACGCTTATTGCAAATGTTGATGATACCTATCATGGTTACAAGGCGCGGCTCAATGTTTACAGCTTTTAAATATATACTTTATATTTTTTAATTTCATGTATGCATTAACACAAGCTGATATTCAAATTATTTTATCTAGTACTTTAGCTGACCCTTACAACTATGTCTGCGCCACATTTGATAAACTAAAAAAATATGCTTTAGAGAAAATTTATTTTCACGTGACCAAAAAATTATTAATTAAATTCTTATTTCATTAAAAAACTTGATTCATTACATTAAAATATTATAAAATTAAGAATAATAATTACAATTAACATATTTTTATTTTGCACACAAGCTTAACCCTTATGACACACAAGATCGCTTATTTCGTGGCCACGGTCCAAGAGTTGTAAAAGTCGTAGTTAACAGCCTGGAGTTCTCACGACGGATTGGTCCGATTACCGAGTCGTGTTCATTATTAGTCAATCTGTTTTATTGAAACATTCTCGGATGCCGCCTTTGATCGAGATGATCTTATGTCAATTTCATCCAATCGGTATATAGGGCAACGTTAAAATATCCGAAAGTTACTTTCGAAGTAATGAATATCTCTGTATGTACATAAGTGTCTAGTGTCTACGAAAACGAAAAATTGTTATCAATACTCAACTTTTACTATCAATAAATAAATTTAAAACAACGGATTGGAGAGGCACCCCTTATTTCCGAGCTATGAAGCCGGTAATTATTTTTCCTAACGTGAATAAAGGAAAAAAATCGATAACCCTATACTTCGTTGCCGGTAGAGAATATTTTTCATAAAGCTTTTCATTTCAAGCGTGTAGTAAATAAAATGTTTTTGTCTATTATTGAATAATCATTACGTATAGTATACATCCTTCTTGATTGAGATGTAGTGCAGAACCACCCTTTCGTAGTTCTCTCTAAGCAACGACCACAGTCGGTTCCCAATGGCAACTGAAGTCTACTTTCGGAACTGTCTCTAGTGACTCTCCCGGTTCTTTCCCTGTCATACGATAATTTTTATTAATAATTGTCTATAGACTTTGTAGTTAAATGATGATAATTAATTTACTTTGGCATAGAGAAGTATCAAGCTCATGCAAGTCAACGGCGAAACGCTTAATCAAGATCGAAATTACTTGGGAACACACTGTCATTCTAATTTAATAATAAGAGGAGACACTTATAATCCTGATCTCCAACGTAATTTGAAAAAATCGGTGTTATCATTGTCTGTATAAGTCACGATAGCCGAGTGGTTGGGTGGTCGTAATTTCGAGTCAAGAGACCTGAGTTCAATCCTCAAGTGGCCGTACCGTGGGTTTTTCAAAAAACGTATGTACAAATTATATCGTTGGCTTGGACATAAAGACGGCGACGGGCTCACCACCTGTCACGTTGTCCCGAAAATATCTTCGGTGGAAGGTGGGTCGAAGGGACTTAAATGTCTAGGTTAGACCTCTGTCTACCCCTGTATTGGGAATTGCGTGAAGATTTTTTTTATCTTTGTCTGTAACATTCCATTACATGTTATGGACAAGGATTATGTTTGTAATATACAAGTGCAAAAACGATTCATGTTGGCATTGACAACAGCCCTTACATACATACATACAACATATATCTTCATATCATCTGTTCATATTCTTCTGATCATAGTCTTCTGATGTAGTGTAGGTTTGCCGTAATAGCTACGCTAGACAGGTGGATTAGCGATCGCAGTGCCACATTCATCGCAAATTAGATGGTTCTGTACGTCACCCGTCTGCTTAGTTAATTTTTGAGACTATTCTGCCATCTTTCAGTTGTCACAATGAAGGAATTAGAGGGAAGGAAGGAAGGGCAACGAGATGGAGGAGAAGGGTTAGTTACCTACGCATGTATACCTTAGTAGTCACCCAAATGTTTCCAATTCTACAAGCTATATGACCGTCTACATAGCAATTCCGCTTGGTGACCCCTAGAGCTATACTGTTTTTTTTTGTCATTTATAAAGTAAATACACTCACGACTGTATTTCCCATACAGAAGTCGCCAGAGGTCTTTAATTCTTTCGACCAAAATTTCACCAGACATTGCTTAGGACAACATTATAGCGGCGAGCTTATAGCTGCCTTAATATACAATCCAACAATACAAATCGTACGTAAGTTTTATTCACTGTGTTTTGGAATTTCATAAAGATGAAACTTGAGTTTCCTGATTCGAATTTCGAACAAGTTACTCGGCTATCGTGACATTGGTTATAATATAATATTTATTCATTGCCAACATGAAGATTATAACTTAACATACAATTTAATAAGCTACCAGAAAAGATAAATCATTAATTTTTATTTAATACACACCTCTAATTACACACAATAATATGAAATTTGTTTTTTCGTGACGCCTCTGACACACAAGGTAGTCTTTTGTACCAGCGTCATTACTTGTCCGAGTTGTTATGACCGTAACCTTTTCAAAGCGATATTGTTCAAAAAGGTTCCCCTTTGACGCCTGTACTAGTATACTAAGCGGGGGGAGTAGGAGTTCATATCAGGCTGGATATTGGACCCTATTATCAAAGAGTAGTAATCAATCGTAATCATAGATGTAGGTATAAATGTACGTCGTGATGGTTTTTTTATCGAATCATTATTTTTTCTCTTTTATAACTTTTTGATTCAATGTCAAATGGCCATCATAATGACAGTCATATTGAATAACTCTCTGATGTCATAATTTTTAATATTGTTATGGTCATGGAGAATATGAGCATTGTTGCAGGTGTGTTCATAACGGCTTCTCTCGAGCATCCTAGGAAAACAACACATATCTGTGCAATCAAGCAAATACATTCTAATCCATATTTTCATACATGTTTGATTTTTAAAGTATGTACCATGCTGGACCTTTTCTTATTAGTATAATGAGAAATTTAAAAAAATAGCTGACATATTCCTATTTCAAGATATACACCGTGCAAACGAATATTCGCTCGCTCGCCACGAGGATACACTATGAAATTCCAGTACTTACATTAGATTTATGTTTCCATAGCGTATAATACGTAATTGTTACAAGGGCCATACACAATAAATAATAAGGAGCGAATGTAGCGAGGAGGAGTCGTACGATATCGCATGATCAGTTCCAAGAGAACAATCGCCATTGTGGCCGGCTGCCGGCGGCGCGACTGTCACTGGGTGGTTTCAACTTCGATGCTGGTTGGGAGTTATGTAAGTAATGTAATTTGTAAATAAATTTCTTGAACATTACGATGCATTTTTCTTATTGTTAATATATGTAACTTATACTGGATTTTTTGTTATTAAATTCCTGTAACATTGTCAAAATAAATGACATTTTAAGAGCACAATTTAGTTCATCATTCAAACAAAGTAAAATTAATCTGATCTTAAAGTAAGTAGCTAATGCCATGGAACTTGACACAACGACCACAAACACACAGACCCGAGAAAATGTAAAGAAAATAACTAAGAATTGTAGGAAAATAGAAAGATTTAAAAATTTTACTGATGTATGTAAGACTCGGAGGCTCGAAGGAAAGATAGTTGCCACGGTACGGCATAGGTCGCGGATTCGTATCCCATCCAGGTCACATGATTTTTTAAATCTCCCTTTGATGTAATATCCAAAACACTTTATCTACATTTTACATTTTCTACATATGACCCGTACGGAAATCGAACAAGGAACTCAAGGGACCTGGCAACACAATCAGCGGGTATGTACACCTCGGTCACGGAGGTCATCCAAGTATTATATTAAAAAAATATCTTCTAGCCATTCCCAATACAAGGGAAAAAGAAGGTCTAGACTATTAAGTCGTTTCGATCCACCGAAGATATTTTTGGGACACCATGACATGTGATAAGCACGTTGCCATCTCAATGTCAAAGCCAACGATATAATTCGTACATAGGTTTTAGGAAAAACCCATTGGTACGAGTCTGCCACCCAGGAGATCGAACTCTGGTACCACCCTACCACTCGGCTATCGTGACTTTTCAAATATTATGAAATAGTTTTGTGTTGTACATATAAATAAAATATATATAACTGAAGGTTACAAAACATAACTTACACATTTTTTTACTAACATGCTTTTTTCTGATGTAAAAAAAACGGGCTCACCACCTGCCACGTTGCCCCAAAAATGTGGATCGAAAAGACTTAATTGTCGAGACCTCTGTCTACCCCTATATTGGGAATGGTGGGAAGATATTTTTTTATAATACCTGGTAGATTCATAATTGATTTATACACGTTTAAACGTTTATACATAAAATTTGCGTACCGAGATATGGTGGAGTAACAATCTCGAAAAATACCGGACAAAAATTGAGCAGACCGCTGGTGTCAGCGGCATCTACGGTGCAAGATGCCTGGAACTGCGATCGCCAATTAAGAAGAATCGCCAAGAGAAGATTATGGTAAATTCTCTTTAACGAGAAAGCAATTTCTCCTGTAGTGGACTTTTACCGACCCTTAAAAAATTGTAGGGATATCAATGTACCATTAGAAGCTATCTAGTAGCAATAAATTTTGGTGACACTAAAAATTCCTACATCGCGCTATCGTTATTCCGATTTGAAGTATTTATACAAGTACCGATGGCACACTGGTGGAGGAAGCGGTCTCCCCCAGGGTTAGGAACTCCCGACTTGAAGGTTAGCTGCTATCCTTTCTCATCAAAACACCGGGAACCCTGTTTAACGCTGGTAAATACGTTGAGTGAAGTGGCGTCACATGTTACAAATGTTGTGCTTTAAATATAAAATTTTATCAAGAAGTAAATTGACATTTCAATCGCCAGATACAAGACAACCCTAAGTGCGTTAAATTAATACGGAGGTGTTAAACATATTTATCTAAATTAATTTAAAAAGCTTTAAAATGGAATTTAATGTAAGGCCCAAAGACTGTGATACGCTCACCACTTGTTATATTATCCCAAACAACCTTTACTAAAGGTGAATCGAAAGAAAAGTGTCTAGACATCTGTTTACCTCAGTATTGGGATCAATGCATTTAATATTCATGCAAAAAAACATCAGCACTTATTCATCATTTATTTTATTGCTTATTATAACTTTATCTAAACCTTTATAATCTTTATAATCCTAAGAACGAGTATTAAATTAATGTTTACAGTCACAATTAAGCCTAAAGCTGCCTACATATGATGAAATTCCACCGTCCGCGCTTGCACCTTGAGGCGACGACCTACGCTTTCAGTCGCTGTTGAGAGCGTCGATATTAAACAAGTAATCAATAGAAATCTTTTATAAATTTCAATTATTTTGCTTCCTAAAAAAGCTTCTGTGGAAAGTGGGTCGAAAGGACTTTATTTACTAACTCCTTTACTTTCAGGGTAGGAAACCCTGTATAGGAGATTTCCTGAAGATATTAAAACATCTTCACCTGGTTACAGATACGTTGTCCAGGGGGCGAGATAATGTGAACCAAAGAATTTTACGCAACCTTTTCTATAATGGCTGTTTTGAATTAAAGTTTCCTATATTTTTAGTATATTTTTTAAAATACGTTAAAGTCCATTTTATTATTTTTAATTTAAAGATTAATGAACGCTCAAAACAGCGTAAATAGGAACCAAGATGACACTTATTCCATACAGATTAATGCCTTTTTATTGCTTTTTGTTATGAAACATTTAAAATTTATCAAAATATTACGAATTAAGCCACAGATAATTGGAATTATAAATTGCATAATTTTATATCGCTGGTCATACAAAGTGCATACAGTTTTGAACCATAAGTTCAGTGGACAAGCGATAGGCCATTAAAGATTTATTGCCAACAGATTGCTATCATTATGCTTGCTGGTCTTGTCTAGATTATGTTGTTTCAATTCATTATTAGGACATAACAAGTTATGAGGATGGTGTCTGGTAGTCTTTACTTAGACATGAAGTCTACATACGTCAACATAATCTAGACAAGACCAGCAAGCATAATGATAGCAATCTGTTGGCAATAAATCTTGCAAATTTTAATCCATAAGGAGTATTAAAATCAAACAGATCAATATCCAGTTCCTTTTTCTTCTTATTTTTATTGAAGTGCGGTCGAAACGAGCAAATAGCCAGACAGATGTTTTCTTGGGTTTAGTTAGTGTGATTTGTACTCTCACGGTGAACCAGTAATCTACATGGCTGGCCTGACTTCGAGAATATCCGATCCGAGCTGTCCATTGTCACGTACTATCAGAAGCCCAGGAAATAAACGCATCTATTTTCCGGTGCGTTTGGCAGGAGGGATAGCGGCCAACGCCGGTGCACGAAAGAGTCTCGGTGATACTGCAAACATGCTACGATGGCAAAACGTACGTACGTCCCCATAAAGGCTGATATACGATAGGTATTTCCAAGAAACAAATTTGTTCGTCGACAACACGTGGTTATTACTCATATAACTTTTCTAAAATTCGTGAGATATTTGGTGCAAACAACTCAATTATGATGAATCAGCAAAACAGAAAAGTCAACAATTAATCCACATTCATTCCAAAGCTTACAACAGTTGCAAACTCCGTATCACTCCGTCCTACTTCCTCTTTTAATTGCGATCCAATGAAGCGCCTCTAATTCCCCTTTTCCCCTAACTTTTGCAGAAGTTTTCGTCCCTTGTCCGATAACACACTTAACTAGAAAAGTCCAATCAATAAAAGACAAAACATTGTACACTAAAGGTCAAAATAACGTTTATTTTTCTATAACGTTATTGTTCGCCAAAGTTTCTTAGTTTTGGTCATTGGTTATTAAAATGTCTATACTTATATAATGAAACGAGAATACACACATACATAACGGCCAGTGAAAGTCCACTGCTGGACATTGGCTTCACCCACAGGAGGATTTTCCATAATCGCCACACTTGGTAAGCGGATTGGCGATCGCAGTAGCAGTTCACACGCGCCTCAGACGCTGCTGCCCATCTTCGGTCTGATTATTTTGGTATGATATTTATAGAGATGGATAGATGAGATCCATAGATGGCGGGATAATTAATCCCGCCATCTATGGATAGCCATAACGACACGACATTCACGGGGGTTTCCCATAGTCTCTCTACGAGACGAGAACGAACGAACGAGAATACAGCGAAGTAAATATTTGTATTATGATATTCATACTACTCGATATATCATTAATGCCAATATAGATGTTCGTCTTTCCTTATATTACTTACGCCATATTCTCCGATTTTGCTGAAATTTGGTACTGGAGGTACAGAAAAGGGACCTAGATAGAGAGAGAAGAGATATTTTAATTTCAGTAAAAATAAAGATTGGGCGATGATGGGTTTTAATGCGAAGCTACGGGCAGCAGCTATTTGATAACAATTATATATAATTAAAGGAAATAATACGAATATGTCGATAATTATGTAAAATAAATAGCCATATTCCTTTCACTTCTAATAAGTTATGCACATAAAGCTACTTTTGTTCAAACTCACGACCACAATTAATAACGATTTATGTGTGAGCTAAAGAGACATCTGGGCAATTTATTCCTTTCGACCAGACCATTGCTCTGTTCCGTTCCGTTCCGTTCCGTTCCGTTCCGTTCTACTCTACTCCACTCTACTCCACTCTACTCCACTCCACTCCACTCCACTCCACCCCACTCCACCCCACTCCACTCCACTCCATCCCACTCCACTCCACTCCACTCTACTCTATTCTACTCTATTCTACTCTATTCTACTCTATTCTACTCTATTCTACTCTATTCTACTCTATTCTACTCTATTCTACTCTATTCTACTCTATTCTAATCTATTCTACTCTATTCTATTCTATTCTATTCTATTCTATTCTATTCTATTCTGTTCTATTCTGTTCTATTCTGTTCTATTCTGTTCTATTCTGTTCTATTCTGTTCTATTCTGTTCTATTCTGTTCTATTCTGTTCTATTCTGTTCTATTCTGTTCTATTCTGTTCTATTCTGTTCTGTTCTGTTCTGTTCTGTTCTATTCTATTCTGTTCTGTTCTGTTCTATTCTGTTCTATTCTGTTCTATTCTGCTCTATTCTACTCTACTCTACTCTATTCTATTCTGTTATATTCTATTCTGTTCTGTTCTATTCTGCTCTATTCTACTCTATTCTACTCTGTTCTATTCTGTTCTATTCTGTTCTATTCTGTTCTATTCTGTTCTATTCTGTTCTATTCTGTTCAATTCTGTTCCATTCTGTTCCATTCTGTTCCGTTCTGTTCTGTTCTATTCTGTTTTATTCTGTTCTGTTCTGTTCTATTCTATTCTATTCTGTTCGTTCCTGTCGTGTCCTGTCCTGTCCTGTCCTGTCCTGTCCTGTCCTGTCCTGTCCTGTCCTGTCCTGTCCTGTCCTGTCCTGTCCTGTCCTGTCCTGTCCTGTCCTGTCCTGTCCTGTCCTGTCCTGTCCTGTCCTGTCCTGTCCTGTCCTGTCCTGTCCTGTCCTGTCCTGTCCTTTCCTGTTCTGTCCTGTCATGTCCTTTCCTGTCCTGTCCTGTCCTGTCCAGTCCTGTCCTGTCATGTCCTGCCCTGTCCTGCCCTGCCCTGTCCTGTCCTGTCCTGTCCTGTCCTGTCCTGTCCTATCATATTCTATTCTTTTCTATTCTATTCTATTCTATTTAATTCTATTCTATAATATTTTTTTAGAAACATTCTTGGGAGGACGGGAAAGGCGGTGAACGTATTGTGATCTTAAGAACAAAATAAAGACAAATTATACACAAGTTTTATATATATATATATTATATATATATATATATATATATATATATATATATATATATATATATATATATATATATATATATATATATATATATATATATATATATATATATATATATATATATATATATATATATATATATATATATATATATATATATATATATATATATATATATATATATATATATATATATATATATATATATATATATATATATATATATGAACAAACGAAACGCAGAAGTTTGTAAGACTTCTTCTATTCTGTGAGGTCGTGGTACTTCCCCGGTCGAGCCGGCCCATTATTCATGCAACAACAAAAGCTGATACATGGCTCTACCGCTGTTAAAAATAATTCGGTGCATTAAATTGTAATCATAAGATCCGAGTTCGATACTAAGGCTTATAGCAGAGCTCTTCAAAACATGTGTATAATTTGTCTTTATTTTGTTCTTAAGATCACAATACGTTCACCGCCTTCCTGTCCTCCCAAGAATGTTTCTAAAAAATATTATAGAATAGAATTAAATAGAATAGAATAGAATAGAAAAGAATAGAATATGATAGGACAGGACAGGACAGGACAGGACAGGACAGGACAGGACAGGACAGGACAGGACAGGACAGGACAGGACAGGACAGGACAGGACAGGACAGGACAGGACAGGAAAGGACATGACAGGACAGAACAGGAAAGGACAGGACAGGACAGACAGGACAGGACAGGACAGGACAGGACAGGACAGGAAAGGACAGGACAGACAGGAAAGGACATGACAGGACAGACAGGACAGACAGGAAAGGACAGGACAAGACAGGACAGGACAGGACAGGAAAGGACATGACAGGACAGGACAGGACAGGACAGGACACGACAGGACAGAACAGGAATAGAACAGAATGGAACAGAATAGAACAGAACAGAATAAAACAGAATAGAACAGAATAGAGACAGAATAGAACAGAGATAGAACAGAATGGAACAGAATTGAACAGAATAGAACAGAATAGAACAGAATAGAATAGAACAGAATGAGAACAGAATAGAACAGAATAGAACAGAATAGAACAGAATAGAATAGAATAGAACAGAATAGAATAGAATAGAACAGAACAGAATAGAACAGAATAGAACAGAATAGAATAGAATAGAACAGAATAGAATAGAATAGAACAGAATAGAACAGAATAGAACAGAATAGAACAGGAATAGAACAGAATAGAACAGAATAGAACAGAATAAAACAGAATAGAACAGAATAGAATAGAACAGAATAGAACAGAATAGAATAGAATAGAACAGAATAGAACAGAATAGAACAGAATAGAACAGAATAGAACAGAATAGAACAGGAATAGAACAGAACAGAATAGGAACAGAATAGAACAGAATAGAACAGAATAGAATAGAACAGAATGAACAGAATAGAACAGAATAGAACAGAATGAGACAGAATAGAACAGAACAGAACAGAATAGAACAGAATAGAACAGAATAGAACAGAATAGAACAGAATAGAACAGAATAGAACAGAATAGAACAGAATAGAACAGAATAGAATAGAATAGAATAGAATAGAATAGGAATAGAATAGAGTAGAATAGATTAGAATCGAGTAGAATAGAGTAGAATAGAGTAGAATAGAGTAGAATAGAGTAGAATAGAGTAGAATAGAGTAGAATAGAGTAGAATAGAGTAGAATAGAGTAGAATAGAGTAGAATAGAGTAGAATAGAGTAGAATAGAGTAGAGTGGAGTGGAGTGGAGTGGAGTGGAGTGGAGTGGGGTGGAGTGGGGTGGAGTGGAGTGGAGTGGAGTAGAGTGGAGTAGAGTGGAGTAGAGTAGAACGGAACGGAACGGAACGGAACGGAACGGAACGGAACAGAGCAATGGTCTGGTCGAAAGGAATAAATTGCCCAGATGTCTCTTTATCTCACACATAAATCGTTATTAATTGTGGTCGTGAGTTTGAACAAAAGTAGCTTTATGTGCATAACTTATTAGAAGTGAAAGGAATATGGCTATTTATTTTACATAATTATCGACATATTCGTATTATTTCCTTTAATTATATATAATTGTTATCAAATAGCTGCTGCCCGTAGCTTCGCATTAAAACCCATCATCGCCCAATCTTTATTTTTACTGAAATTAAAATATCTCTTCTCTCTCTATCTAGGTCCCTTTTCTGTACCTCCAGTACCAAATTTCAGCAAAATCGGAGAATATGGCGTAAGTAATATAAGGAAAGACGAACATCTATATTGGCATTAATGATATATCGAGTAGTATGAATATCATAATACAAATATTTACTTCGCTGTATTCTCGTTCGTTCGTTCTCGTCTCGTAGAGAGACTATGGGAAACCCCCGTGAATGTCGTGTCGTTATGGCTATCCATAGATGGCGGGATTAATTATCCCGCCATCTATGGATCTCATCTATCCATCTCTATAAATATCATACCAAAATAATCAGACCGAAGATGGGCAGCAGCGTCTGAGGCGCGTGTGAACTGCTACTGCGATCGCCAATCCGCTTACCAAGTGTGGCGATTATGGAAAATCCTCCCTGTGGGTGAAGCCAATGTCCAGCAGTGGACTTTCACTGGCCGTTATGTATGTGTGTATTCTCGTTTCATTATATAAGTATAGACATTTTTATAACCAATGACCAAAACTAATAAACTTTGGCGAACAAGAACGTTATAGAAAAATAAACGTTATTTTGACCTTTAGTGTACAATGTTTTGTCTTTTATTGATTGGACTTTTCTAGTTAAGTGTGTTATCGGACAAGGGACGAAAACTTCTGCAAAAGTTAGGGGGAAAGGGGAATTAGAGGCGCTTCATTGGATCGCAATTAAAAGAGGGAAGTAGGACGGAGTGATACGGAGTTTGCAACTGTTGTAAGCTTTGGAATGAATGTGGATTAATTGTTGACTTTTCTGTTTTGCTGATTCATCATAATTGAGTTGTTTGCACCAAATATCTCACGAATTTTAGAAAAGTTATATGAGTAATAACCACGTGTTGTCGACGAACAAATTTGTTTCTTGGAAATACCTATCGTATATCAGCCTTTATGGGGACGTACGTACGTTTTGCCATCGTAGCATGTTTGCAGTATCACCGAGACTCTTTCGTGCACCGGCGTTGGCCGCTATCCCTCCTGCCAAACGCACCGGAAAATAGATGCGTTTATTTCCTGGGCTTCTGATAGTACGTGACAATGGACAGCTCGGATCGGATATTCTCGAAGTCAGGCCAGCCATGTAGATTACTGGTTCACCGTGAGAGTACAAATCACACTAACTAAACCCAAGAAAACATCTGTCTGGCTATTTGCTCGTTTCGACCGCACTTCAATAAAAATAAGAAGAAAAAGGAACTGGATATTGATCTGTTTGATTTTAATACTCCTTATGGATTAAAATTTGCAAGATTTATTGTCAACAGATTGCTATCATTATGCTTGCTGGTCTTGTCTAGATTATGTTGACGTATGTAGACTTCATGTCTAAGTAAAGACTACCAGACACCATCCTCATAACTTGTTATGTCCTAATAATGAATTGAAACAACATAATCTAGACAAGACCAGCAAGCATAATGATAGCAATCTGTTGGCAATAAATCTTTAATGGCCTATCGCTTGTCCACTGAACTTATGGTTCAAAACTGTATGCACTTTGTATGACCAGCGATATAAAATTATGCAATTTATAATTCCAATTATCTGTGGCTTAATTCGTAATATTTTTGATAAATTTTAAATGTTTCATAACAAAAAGCAATAAAAAAAGGCATTAATCTGTATGGAATAAGTGTCATCTTGGTTCCTATTTACGCTGTTTTGAGCGTTCATTAATCTTTAAATTAAAAATAATAAAATGGACTTTAACGTATTTTAAAAAATATACTAAAAATATAGGAAACTTTAATTCAAAACAGCCATTATAGAAAAGGTTGCGTAAAATTCTTTGGTTCACATTATCTCGCCCCCTGGACAACGTATCTGTAACCAGGTGAAGATGTTTTAATATCTTCAGGAAATCTCCTATACAGGGTTTCCTACCCTGAAAGTAAAGGAGTTAGTAAATAAAGTCCTTTCGACCCACTTTCCACAGAAGCTTTTTTTTAGGAAGCAAAAATAATTGAAATTTATAAAAGATTTCTATTGATTACTTGTTTAATATCGACGCTCTCAACAGCGACTGAAAGCGTAGGTCGTCGCCTCAAGGTGCAAGCGCGGACGGTGGACTTTCATCATATGTAGGCAGCTTTAGGCTTAATTGTGACTGTAAACATTAATTTAATACTCGTTCTTAGGATTATAAAGATTATAAAGGTTTAGATAAAGTTATAATAAGCAATAAAATAAATGATGAATAAGTGCTGATGTTTTTTTGCATGAATATTAAATGCATTGATCCCAATACTGAGGTAAACAGATGTCTAGACACTTATCTTTCGATTCACCTTTAGTAAAGGTTGTTTGGGATAATATAACAAGTGGTGAGCGTATCACAGTCTTTGGGCCTTACATTAAATTCCATTTTAAAGCTTTTTAAATTAATTTAGATAAATTTCCTGTCCTGTCCTGTCCTGTCCTGTCCTGTCCTGTCCTGTCCTGTCCTGTCCTGTCCTTTCCTGTTCTGTCCTGTCATGTCCTTTCCTGTCCTGTCCTGTCCTGTCCAGTCCTGTCCTGTCATGTCCTGCCCTGCCCTGTCCTGCCCTGCCCTGTCCTGTCCTGTCCTGTCCTGTCCTGTCCTGTCCTATCATATTCTATTCTTTTCTATTCTATTCTATTCTATTTAATTCTATTCTATAATATTTTTTTAGAAACATTCTTGGGAGGACGGGAAAGGCGGTGAACGTATTGTGATCTTAAGAACAAAATAAAGACAAATTATACACAAGTTTTGAAGAGCTCTGCTATAAGCCTAAGTATCGAACTCGGATCTTATGATTACAATTTAATGCACCGAATTATTTTTAACAGCGGTAGAGCCATGTATCAGCTTTTGTTGGGGAAGTACCACGACCTCACAGAATAGAAGAAGTCTTACAAACTTCTGCGTTTCGTTTGTTCATATATATATATATATATATATATATATATATATATATATATATGTATATATATATATATATATATATATATATATATATATATATATATATATATATATATATATATATATATATATATATATATATATATATATATATATATATATATATATATATATATATATATATATATACATATATATATATATATATATATATATATATATATATATATATATATATATATATATATTTATATATATATATATATATATATATATATATATATATATATATATATATATATATATATATATATATATATATATATATATATATATATATATATATATATGTATATATATAT
Organism: Sericinus montela; assembly: GCA_029286605.1. Lineage (NCBI taxonomy): Eukaryota > Metazoa > Arthropoda > Insecta > Lepidoptera > Papilionidae > Sericinus > Sericinus montela. The sequence continues at coordinate 404,216 of JAGSMR010000032.1, read as the reverse complement.
ATGTATATATATATATATATATATATATATATATATATATATATATATATATATATATATATATATATATATATATATATATATATATATATATATATATATATATATATATATATATATATATATATATATATATATATATATATATATATATATATATATATATATACCCTCCCTCTTCGAACAATTTCCTCAAATGCTCTTCGAAAGTTAGTCTCGGTCTACCTCGACACCTTTTAATAACTTTCGCGCTATATATTTTCTTCGCCATTATGTCCTCACTCGTCCTTATTAATTTTAGTGATATGGTCATCTTTCAAACCCGCCATATTGCGAATCTCTTCGTTCCGCTTTCGGTCGGCCATGGTAACTCCGCACATTTTACGAAGAAATCGCATCTCCTCCACAGAAATAGTTAATAAAAGAAATTCATTACAATTTCATTAATATATAATACACTCAAACAATTTAGTCTTTCTACTCACAATAAGCTTATCTTTATGACTCTACAATAATATTACGTGAATCGTTCATCAGTTTCGAATATCTGATGTGATATTCTCAAAGTATCTGGCGCGTGGTCTTCGATGGCGCGGGACACTTCCGGAACGCCTGGCTCGCATTCCTGTCACATCACAGTCAGCTCCCCTCTTGTAATTCAAGTGCCACTGCCGAGACTTAGATTGAACGTCTTTAAACGTAAAGGAAAAACCGACCGGCTACATTTATGGGTGAATTGAATTGAGTCGATTTATCTCATCTTTACATATTTTATAAAAAATGTCTACATTACGCAATTTTATTGATTTTTAAAGCATATTTATCTTCAACTTTTTATTTGATTATATTAAAGAGAAAAAAATGTTTTTGAAATTTCAACTGATACGTGCGGGATTCGTACCCGCGACCTCTGCCGATCCATGGCAACGCTCACGCAACTTCCGAGCCACCATGTCTTACACGCATCAGCTGGAATTTTAAATCTGTATTCTATTTTCTTTACTTATGCCTTCTTTAGGCATCGTCAATATGTCTACTTGTTTATAGCGTTTTCACGATTAAATGAAGAGCTAAAAGCGAAAAAGCGTCTGATGTGCAAGTTTTCTCGTACATCAAACGCTAATTCGCTTACCAAGCATGGCGATTATGGCAAACCCTTCGATACAAAAGAGACCTTTGTCCTACTAGGTACTTTGACTTTATAGACTAGTTTAATGATAAAATGTATTTTTTTCATAAATTTAAAAAGTACTTAGAAATATTTAGGCGATAGAAATTTAGTAAAATGTGTGTGAAATTGAGTTAATGATTATTTACGAAATCATGAGCGGTTCTCCATACAGCTACGTTATATCATCATCTACATATAGCTAGGTTATTAGTTAACGACTTCTGTAGCAACCAAGTGAGGTCGCATCTACAATTATTTTTTTTTCTCAAAATATATGAATGATTTTACTATCAATCAGTGCGTACAACACTGAACACAATTGCAAATAGCATTTTAACAAGTCTATTCAGGCCTTGTCAGTCCGTTTCTTCTTATTCTTCTTAAATATTAAGAAATCTTCACGCAATTCCCATTACATGAATAGACAGAGGTCTAGTATAGACAATTAAGTCCTTCGACCCACCTTCCACCGAAGAAATTTTCGGGACAACGTGACAGGTGGTGAGCCCGTCACCGTCTTTATGTCCAAGCCAACGATGTAATTCGTATATAAGTTTTTGAAACATACGTACATACAAACCCATTGGAATCAGCCTGCCACCTGGGGATCGAACTCGGGTCTCTTGACTCGAAATTCCGACCACCCAACAACTCGGCTGTCGTGACTTTTTAATATTAAGATGTGAAATACAATTCTCTTTTATTCTTAATATATTTATTTACACAAATAATTGCATAAGTCTCAAAGTCTCAGCAGCAAACTTACTTATTTTTTGTAAAATAATTCAACACTACACATTACGATATCTTCAGGAAAAGAGAATGAAAACGGAAGAGAGGAACGTTCACGGTCACAGCGAAGTAAATCGTGTGTGTAGAAAAAACACGTGTCCTCGCATTTGTATGGGAGTGATTACATTGCAGAGATTATAGCGAATCACGAAATATATTTTTACATTATTTCATATATGATTTGACGACCAATAACATATCAGTAATTAACTGTTAGTTACCCGCAACTTCGTTCAGGAATTTGAAATTATTTGTCCGAATTTGATGAAAAAATAATATTTATTAAAAAATTATTTGTAATGATTTCTTGTATTTACGCGAATACTATACATTTAAAATAAAACGATTTTCAGATTTTATCGCGTTTTTAAATAGTTTTTACAAACTATTTTTTATTTCCCGACGTTTCGGATGCTTTACAGCAACCGTGGTCACGGGGGGACAGTCCCCTAAAATAAAAACTAATTAAAAACGCAATAAAATTCGAAAATCATTTTATTTTAAAATTCTTTTTTTTTATAGCAAAGGGAGGCAAACGAGCAGGAAGCTCACGTGATGGTAAGTGATTACCGCCGCCCATGAACACCCGCAATACCAGAGGCATAGCAGATGCGTTGCCGGCCTTAGAGTGCCCCTCCCCCAAAATTGGGGGAAGGGGGCATGTGGGCCTCCGGTTACCTGCACTCACCAGACGAAACGCAGAAGTTGGTTAGACTTCCACTTCACGCCGGTATTCTGTGAGTTCATGGTACTTCCCCGGTCGAGCCTGCCCATTCATGCAACAACAAAAGCTGATGCGTGGGTTACTATTTAATATATAATAACATTCCATACATTTATATAGTATATCTTTACAACATTTTTTGAAGTACATTTAATCGTTTCACTGCATTAATACCAGAAATAAACATATACTAGAAACAGTAAAGAAATAAACCTTGGTCTCGTTTTTTTAAGTAATAATATATGTATCGGTTATGGACATATAACATTCATGGTGGTGTATTCAAAGCGTAAGGCAAGAAAAACTTTGCCTTCATAAAGAAAAACTGTACAAAATGCAAAATTTTTTACAATACTATAAAAATTAAATTATTAAAACTTTCGTGAGACATTATTAATCAAATACTGAAAAACAGCTAAACTCAAGTTACAATAATCGGTGTACGTACCGACTAGTTTCGGACCTATCGGAGGTCTTACATCAGGGTGAGTAGAATGAGAGCGAGGGGGACGCGAGATTTTTGCAACATGAGTTAAGCTGTTTAACCATTTGATTAATACTGTAGGAAAATAAATATTAACGCGACATAAATGACAATTAATTTAAACTTAAAGATTACATTCGCTTAAAACCCCTACTTTGTGCTCACCACAAAGAAACACAAGACGCGTGTCCTTCAGACATTAAGTGATAGGGTGTAGAGGACAACAGGGCCGGATTCTGAAATGACAAACTACCACATAAATTGCCACCAAATTGTAGCGACTACGTGACTTAAACATTGAATGTGTCCTGTTATTTTTTCCTCGGTCTCAGGTGATATGGTGTGCCTATTTGTTAAGCTTGTTAGGATGTTTACGTGCCACATTTTCCGTAAAGTATACCGTGTTATTACCGTAATAACCAAAATGTTTTTCAGGAATAAGCTATTAGCGAATAAAATTTGAGGTAACATCGGCCACATCATTATTGCTGCTAATGGATGAGGAGGTTTTTGTTTGGATTTTTTTCTTCACGCCGTTCCCAATGAGGGGATAGATAGATGTCTCGACAATTAAGTATTTTCGACCCACCTTCCATCGAAGACATTTTTATCACAACAACAGGTGGTGAACCCGTCCCGTCTTTTTGTCCAAGCCAACGATGTAAATTGAACATAAGTTTCGATAAATCCATTGGTACGAGTCTTGGGAATCGAACTTGCGTCTTGTAATTCGAATTCCGATCACTCATATTTTTTGGATAAATTAATACAAAATATAGTTTAGTTTAAAGTACAGTAAACATATTAATTATCGACATCCCAAGTCCGTGGTCACTTCAGAGACATATGGCGTGACGTCGGGAATTCACCGCGTGCGTCAGAGAAAGGTAATTACAAGACGCCTGTGATAGACTGAACGACCCTTTCTGTTTTGTTACGAGTACATATAGTTATATAATAACATTTTTTATTTAGAAAGTAAGTGTATTTTTGCTATCGTAAAACATTATTTAAATCTCTTGGAAAAATCTTAGAACGTTGATTCTAATTTGCATTGAGACCTAAACGAAAGATGGAATACAGAAAAAAAAACTTTACGGGTTTTAGTTATTTATGTAGCCTCTAAAAATTAAAACTTGGTATACTATCATTTTGGATACAATGCAAATTATTCAAAGACACAGGCGTCAAGGGTACTGTAATCCCTAGACATGTTTGTATAAATAAGTCATATTTTTTGTCCCGAATTTGTTGTCCCGAAAAGTCTTCGGTGGAAGGTTGGTCGAAGGGACTTAATCGTCAAGACTAGATCTATGTCTATCTATGTATAAAGACTTATGTGAAGATTTATATTTATTTTTTTATTTGTAAATTTTGAAAGAATTGATAGAGGTATGATTAGGATCGTGACACTAGGCGATATGTATTCACCGGCTACCCCATTAGTACTAGTACTACTAGTACTAGTCCTACTACTACTTCTACTACGGGACTAAGCGTAATATATTGACACATATTTATTTATTTTAAGCTAATCCTTCATGTTGATTGCAATGATTTTGCATTGTTTGAGAGATTTAACTGCATATCAAGAGAATCGACATAGATTCTTGAGTAAAGGGGGACAGTTGTGAGCAACTAATCTGTTCTGAATACAACTCCACAACATCATAACAACCTCGTTGTTATGATGGTAAAATTTTTACAATACTCATTTACTAAATACTATAATAATCGTATAGCCTTTCTCCTCGTGACATAGTATCAAGAACACTGGCTTGTTTTTTACGTTGAATGGTTTGATTTAACTTGTGAGTGAGAAAAGATACAGGCCTCTTGTCACTGATCTCAGGTTACCTGCCTCTACGAACTAAATGTATTTTCTTCACGACGGTATCCTCCGATGTCACGGTAAAAGCCCTGGTTGGCACTATAACATGCAACTGTACACACTTAGGGAAAAAACCTGGCACACACCGCTCTAACGGGGACATACACTATCGGACTCGCTTCGTCTGAAATCTCATGTTGTTCCGCCTTCTCTGCATGTCATCAGATCCAGATGGGAGATTAACTAAGGCGCCAACTACATTTTAACCGCGAAAACGGTGCATTATAATACCGACACCTCTCCCATCTGCGACGCCTCTTTAAATACATCAGAGTTACGAGTTCCACCAGAGTCACAAAGAATAGGTAGATCGCAATACTAAATACACCACTTTCACAGCGCTTGATGTAGAGGGAAAAGGCAAAAGCGATGCCGCGCTTCCTTCACAGTCCCTCCTGTGCCACTGAGGGTGTAAAACCTACGAATACAAAGCCTAATTCAACGCTGAATCCCTCCGAATGACAAGCAATCAATGTATTATACTTCATTAGATTTATAATTGTGCAAACATTTTTTTTAATTAATATCCTTGACGTTAATGTACTTGATATTAACTTTTGACCCTACGTTGCTGCTTACAATACCCCACGACTGGAATCATAATAATGAACATAACATACAAAATTGAATTTAAATTATTCAAATCAGCTGCTTATAAAATTATTATTCACTGACAAAGACCAAGATATCGTTTGATCCTCACAATGAATGAGGCTCATAACGGACGGATTGCCGCATTAAGCCCATACTGCGGCAACAGTCGATTTCGCAAGTATTCGTGACGATTTGAGCGCGATACAACCAGTTAATAGCTTAAAGGGTTTTAAACAACAATATAAACACGCCCACCACTCTTAAACGCATTAATAATCGGCATAATCTTTCTCAGATACACCTAACCACTCAAATTATTGACTTTAAATCCTTTCAAGGTCTTTTTAGAAACTTTACTTCATCCGACTTCGTAAACATGGGTAATGTTGTTCCAACAACAGTTCCCATCTTTACAGAGTCTCTTATTACCCATTTTTAGTATCTTACTTAGGTACGAATGTATAGTGTAATTATTTTTTTGCCATGTTCTGCAACTTTCAGTTCCGAAGTTTTATATAATAATTAGGAATGATTGAGAATGGCCGTGTGATGTTGACGTAAGATTTTTCCGCCATTCCCGTGGGCATTGTAAGAGCCCACTAAGAGAAAAGTCTTGTAAATTAAAATTGCCACCGACAGATTGCAGCATAAATTTCTCAAAATCCAACCGGCGACTGGCGGCATCTAAGATGCGATCTTTCTACTACTGCGATCGTCAATCCTTTGGCCAAACGTGGCAATTATGGCATGCCTCCTTACAGGAGAGGTCTATGCCGTGCAGTGGACTTTTACAGGTTGTTAATCAAGTAAGACGAGTAACAAACATAAGGCTTAGAGTAATGATGTTTAAATATATTATATACATTTCTAAACTTATTTCTTACGTATAGCAAATTACGTCTACAGTAGTTAATAATTTAAAACATAGCTCGCTTCAAAAGAACCACCCCATATATCTAGTTTCACAAATTATACTTTAAGTCACGACAGCCGTGTGGTTGGGTGGTCGGAATTTTGAGTCTAGAGCCCCGAGTTCGACTCCCAGGTGGCAGTACCACTGAGTTCTTCAAAAACTTAAATGCGAAGTACCTAGTTAACAACTGTATCCGTTTTATCTTTTGTCTTCGTAAATTTGATCATGTTTCTACATTCCGTTGTCAGTTTAAATGGCTTCCTATTCGAAAACGAAGACATACAAGGATACTACTAACGGTTTTCTCAATTTTATTCGATAATCTTTATCCAGATTATCTGAAACGTAAGTTTCAATTCCTGAGTGATACGCATAACCGACACCTTCGTTCTTATGAGAATTTGACTCTATTCCCCTTCACCGTTCCGGTTTCATTTCTTCGTCGTTTGCTATATAAGCTGCGCGTCTATGGAATGCTTAATTATAATCTTTTGTTTCGTTATATATTTATATTTTGTATTTGTTTGTGTATATATATATATATATATATATATATATATATATATATATATATATATATATATATATATATATATATATATATATATATATATATATATATATATATATATATATATATATATATATATATATATGAGAATGTAGGTATTGCGCTTGTATATATAGATATTAATATAGCGTTATAGTTTTATACAATATATTTTTTTTATTGTACGTAACCGCCTTTAACGTTTTCTCACTCCCTAAGGTTGACAGATAGAGAATGCTCTTAGCATTATGTCCGCCTTTTGATCTTACATTATGGTAATGTTCAATAAAGAATAAATAAATAAATACGAATAACATTGTTGGCTTGGACATAGAGACGGCGACGGGCTCACCACCTGTCACGTATATTCGAACATCGTAAATATAAAATTTGCTTGTGTACTCACAGTTTTGGTCTCTTAGTGGAACTTCATGGTTAGTTAGTAACAAATATGCTTATTCTTCATACTTTCTTTATGCTAAGCTTTAATACCTCATCAGTCTTGTCTTTCTATATAGCATTACCAATTTTATGAATAATGTGCTGAACTGAATGATAATCATTGACACTGGTTATTTTTATCAGGAATAAAATACACGCGATTCGCAATGTAATATTTTATTACATAAATCCAAGTGCCATTTTTGGGATATTGTACCAGTATTATTCCTAGAATTTTGCACAAAATCATGCTTTCGGAGAAATATAAATAAAAATAAAAGGTAAGACAGAGGTACGAAACGTTGGAGAAGTATGAAAATGTAAATATACAAATTAAATATAAAATTGTTTCTGAGTTTAAAATTTGTCCCTTAAAAATGTATTATTTACAATGTTACAATAGCCTAGTTATAGCCTATAGAATAGTTGGGTGATAGGAATTCGAATCAAGACACCTAAATTCTGTCCAGGAAGGCTTGGCACACTTGACTTTTTTCGAATTTATTTACGATATCTATCGTTGGCTTAGACACTTAAAAGGCTCCACCATACATCACCTTCCACGTTGTTTTTACTAAGCTTCGGTTATGTATGGCTGACATAGCCTTATGGGACCGTTTTTTTCGTAAATTGTGGGGACTTAAAAATGTCTGAGGACTTGACAAAAAAGTGGATCGAAAGGACTTATTTGTAGCAATAAGTGTTTTCATTGAGCGCCTACGCTATTATGGAAAATTGTGGTAGGTATAAAAGACCTTGAGGAAGGTCTATATCTAGGACAACGGACTTTTGGTAGGCGGTAAAGAAGTTGATGAAGATGCTACTTTTTATCTGAGACTTTTAAATTTGTATGCAGCTAATAGTAAATAGTTGTTGCAGAAGTAGATCGCGAATGCATTCTTACCTCCAAACTTTAAGGTGGACGCTTGATTGCCCGTAGTTCTACTGATTCTCTCTTCCTTTCGAACTAAAATTGGAGAAAGTATGCTACTAACCTACTCTACCAGACGAGGCCTAGGCGGAGAAGGAATCTGCTATCCTAAAATGTGTTTGTTAGTCTGATTTCTATGCCCATATATCTAGCATTTTTAATTGTTATAACATGGTTAAGTTATAAAAAACTGCATTAAGATATTTTATTTTATTTCATTTTATTTAAGTTATTAAAATTTATATGTAAACATATGTATATATGAATTTCTAACGTCGGAAATTATTGTACCGATTGCTTGGATACTAAGCCGGCGATATGCTCATCATCTGTCACGTTGTCCTAAATAAGCATCGTTGAAAAATGTGTCGAAAGGACTTCCTTGTCTCCACCTCTACCTATCTCATTATTGGAAAATTGCGTAAAGGCATGATAAATGTTACAAGAAGCTTCCAGAAATGGTATTATCTTCTTGTTACGCAGAAATGCAATCACCATGCATAGTCTTTCATTCATTATCACATTTAAATCACACTCGTGTAGAGATCACTTCCTGAATGTTCTAGTTTTAATAAGACATATCAGACAGCCCAGCTTAATTACCTCTGTGGCTTTGGGCTAGGCCAGTTTTAGTTCACATCTTAGAGTTAGCAAGAAGACATGAAGCGTAAGTGATTGCCTGAAGCGGACACCTACAAAGCGACGAGCTTACATGTTGTGTAGCTTTAAAAGTTTCATGCATAAGGCTAGTAACCAAATGCAGTTTTATCTATCAATGAAAGCAATTTAATATTAGACGACCTCCGTGGAAAAGCAGGGTACACGCTGGTTTTCATGGTTACCAGTGAGGTCCTTGGTTCGATTCCAATGTAGTCGGGTTAATGTGGTAATTCAATATATTAAACATTGCTGTGATTCCAAAGTAAGTATTTAAAGCGCTTGTGTTAAGAAATCATAAAAAATCCCGAGACTGTGAAAAAGTATTTTCTACATTGACCCATCCTGGAATCTAAACCGACATCTCAGCGAAAGATACAACCGAAAATCAGTGCTGATCCAAATTTACCATGGAGGTCGTCTTTGGTCAATTAAAATTCTAATCTTTGGTCAATAGTGGGTATACACTGTTTTATTAAAATGTATACATCATTCCTAGTATTCTTTTTCTAAAAAATAGCAGCTAACAAAAAAACACAAGATATAATTTTACCGAATAACTTTAATGTCATCCATTGTCTTTTAAAGATACGAAACGCTGTATTTGATTACACCCTTAGAGCCTCTAGCGGGAGCCCCACATGCGGATAGAACGTAACCTAATAATTTCATGATGCCACGCGCTTTGAAGGAAATTATTGTTTTGTATTAAATTAATGATGTAGTTAAATTGAATCTAACCTAAGTATGAACATTACTGTTACTAGCGAATCATAGGTCCACAGAAACTTATTAGGCAGGCCAAATATTATACTTTTAATGTTAATAGATAGTGAACGAATATCTTTTCGCTATTCCCACCTACCACTTCTTTGAACTCTTGACTCGAATTCCGGTCACCCAAGCATTCGGCTAGCGTGACTTTTTGCATTTATCATGACTAAAGACTTTCTGGTATTATAAAATAGCTTATTACTAATTTAATAATCTCAAATACTAGATTGGTGATCATCGAGTCAAAAGACCCGGGTTCAATCTCCAGAAGCTAGGCTGGCTCCAATAAGTTTTTCTTTCAAATTTTATAAAACGATAAAAATCATTGGCATGAACATAAAGACGGCGACAAGCTCACCATTCGTCACGTGGTACCAAAATAAGCTCCGACTGTTTTGAAAAGATTTAATACGGCTTTTCAATGTTATCATCAAACACTCTGAGAAATGAATACTTATTGAGCTGAAAAGTAGAGTTCTATATTTATTTACCCCTTTTTTTAGTAGGCCATAATACATTATACTTCGTTAATCATTTTAAAGCAACAAGTATATCAAAAAGTAGTCAAATCCTTCAAACATTTATGGTAATTAGTTACCATATAACATAAGGCACGTTTCGTTTTCCTGCTGTTCTGGTTAGAATTCAATAATCTTCATAAGAAAGCTTTATTCGTAACTTAATGCTAGCCTCTTAATCGTAGTACATTACTTAGCTGAAGTGCATTATATTATGGTATTTAACAATATCCAAATGCTGGCATTGTCTTCAACATTAGACACGGGCTGTGATCCTAAAGCCCTTAGGTCTGAACGATAAACGGCGCGTAGGTGTATCAAAGAGTAGGTATGAAAACGACAGCTCAAAGCGAATGGGCGATCGCAGAACTAGACCACTCGCACCTCAGACGTTGCTGTCTATCTTCGGTCCGATTCTTTTGGTCTGATTGATATTTTATATCCTCGGGAAGAAATGAAGTCATAATATTCTTACGGCGTAACCCCGCAGAATATTACTTTATTAAGTTACAGTAAAATTGCGTGTGTTTTGAGAAACGAAGCAGTGTTTTGCATAGTTATTATTTTCGTAATTGTCTGTCACTGTCACATATTACTGTAAGAAGAAGATAGTTCAGATATGAAGCACATTTGCCACTATGGTAATTATATATCCAAATCATTTATGCATGCTTCCTCACTATAGCCGAGTGGTTGGGTGGTCGGAATTTCGAGTCAATAGACCCGAGTTCGATCCCAGTTGGTAGGCTCGTACCAATGGGTTTTTCAAAAACTTATGTACGAATATCGTTGGCTTGGACATAAAGGCGGCGACAGGCTCACCACCTGTCACGTTGTCCCGAAAATATCTTCGGTGAAAGGTGGGTCGAAAGGACTTAATTGTCTAGACTCGACCTCTGTCTACCCCTGTATTGGGAATTGCGTGAAGATATTTTCATTTTTATTTTTTAAAACAATTCTTCGGATATGTTTTAGATGTTCTCTTGTAACATATTATTCTTAATAAATAATTTATTTATTTATTCCTCACTATAACATCTTGCAAATGACAATTTCATTTCTGAAGTCAAGGGATTATCGCATGATACGTATTTTATGTCAATTTATTTAATCTAAAATATAATCTGGTGTAGTGGATTGAACGAACTAAATTGCCTAAACCTCTGACAATATTGTCCTTTTAGTAATGCGAAATGAGTGAAGATAAAATAAATTATTACATAAAGAAACGAAAAAAAGTCACGATAGCCGAGTAGTTGGGTGGTCGGAATTTCGAGACGATAGACCCGAGTTCGATCCGCTGTCGATAGGCTTGTACCAATGAGTTTTTCAAAAACTTATGTACGAATATCGTTGCTTTGGACATAAAGACGGCGACGGGCTCAACACCTGTCACGTTGTCCCGAAAATATCTTCGGTGGAAGGTGGGTCGAAGGGACTTAATTGTCTCGACTCGACCTCTGTCTACCCCTGTATTGGAATTGCGTGAAGATATTTTATTTTATTTTATTTTTTTACATAAAGAAACGAAAAATATAAATATATTTTACATTTAAGTAAAATAAAAGAAGCAATAAAAAATGATGAAGTAATGTTGCAGCTATTACATACCAACTGCTTGAGAAATGTTTTCTCTAATTGAGTTTTGAGATCTAGACTTATTAAGATGACGAAATTAAAACCCGGAGACTTGAGCTCTATACTCATGTGAAAGTAGTTCTATACCCATGACTTGTATAACTCTTCGCCAATGATTCTTCAAATATCAAATATCGTGTACTATTTTTATCATTGTCTTGAACAAGCCGGAAATCGGCTGAAAATCAAAAGCTGGCAGGTGGCTAAAGCTCGCCAATGTCAGGCTGTCCGAAATAGCCTCTTGACATCTAATCGGTACAGTAGTGTAGGAGTAAAACAAACGGTCGTAAGAGGTATTTATCCTAGTTAATATTAACAATGTGTAGATTAGCTGAATTTGATTATAATACTTTTAATTTTAGAGAAATGCACGGTTTCTGTGAGACCTATCTGAAAACAGATTTTGATTTACAGTACTGAGTATCAGAAGAAAATAATAGGCTGTTTGTCTTATATTGTTATGAAACAAAACTGCAGGAATTTCTATAAAATGCGTGGTTCGTCCCGGACAGAACCCAGTCTATTATAAAATTCACCATTAAATTATTATTGACCTTTTGATATATATGTTCGTTATAAATGTTTACCTTAGACAAAAACCAAAGGTCAAAATAACAAGTCACTGATTACATAACTCACTTTCTGGTTTATATTATGCATTAATCTATGCTCTCAGCTGTAAGTAACTTACAAAGAACGCCTTGGGCAGGTCAAAACAGTCTCCAAGAACGATCGCTTTGTACGGTCAATTGATACCCAGTGAAATAACAGTAATAAAACAAACTCTCAGTGAGATAAGCTATTTATGAATACTACAGGAAGGTCGGTAAGTCCGCTACTACAAAAGTGCTCACTGCTCAAAAGGTTTTGCAGAAATGATTGATGTTTCGAAAAAACTTATTAGCACTAGTAGCCTTTCATTAGATCAAACTCTTGATGATACTCTTGAATCGAAATCCGAACTCGACTATCGATATTTCTGATAATATTAAAAACATACAGTACATATATACGTAAACAGCGACAACATCATATAAATTGCTCTGATCTCAAAGTAAATAGCTAATGCAACGACGTTAACAAAAACACCCGAGACAATATAGAAAAAGTAATTTTCTACATTAGCTCGTCCGGTAATCAAAGCCGGGACCTAATAGATCATAGCTCACTTGTCTGCGGAGATGGACACAATATTAAGTTAACAATATTATCCAAAAACATTGTATTATTCGGTTAATGTAATTTTATTCCAGATATACTTTCCTGCTTAAAAGCATTAGGTAAAAATAATATACCAAAAACAACCAAAATGACCCTTTTACGTGTCCAATATATCAGTCACTAGCAATACAATTACCACTCACGTACGACAACTAATAAAATAGCAAAAGAAACGGTCAGTCGACACTTAAGTCCCCGTAAGTTAAAGGGCTCGCTCAGTATTCTTCTCGCCGACCCTCTGGACACTCACAAAGGGAAAAGAGCAAACACTCGAGGCGAAGGACGAAAATAGAGAATGTATTGAGTCGCGAAATAAAATAAGGGTAGAAAGAGTATGTGGAAAACTTTACTAATGTATATGATATAGAGCTGTTATAACTATTACAAAAATAATATTTTTATATTTGTTTTAACTTTAACTGTAATTTACAAATTTGTTTTAAATTACATGTCTGGATTGATAGGTATTTACCACTTAGTTTACCCCGCTGTTTGAAAGTTTATCGGAATAGCAGTTAATTTCTGATTTTCAATCAAAATTTCACTCAATTTAGCCGTCACAGTGTGAAAAGTAGTAAACATACTTTATCTTTATTTTTAACTGAGCTCAAAAAAAGACTTTTAACTTAATTAAATTAATTCAAGTAAATATTAGTTTTTTAAACCTGTTGCCTTATAACTCCCTTATGTTTACCTAACTTTGTATATCATTTGTTTGAAAGGTCCATCTGCTAGGTAAAATCTCAGAAATATCAAGAAAATTTCTTTTATAGCATTTTGGATGTTTCAGCTCTTTTCTGATGTGATTCAATTCGTTTACATATCGAGATCAAATTCTAAGGCTACTCAGTAGATAATGGAAACCGCAATACTATTCTAATTTTTAAAACTTGGGCAATAATATATTGTAAGTCGACAAAAAATGTACGGTAGATAGCTATTTGAAGATATGAGTCGCATTGGGTGTTTAATGATGAGACAGTAGAAGTCTAGTTAGTAGGGTTTTCGTATATCATCATTAGCATTGATCTACCGGTTAACGTTACTCCCTCAGGCTATCAAAATATTTCCTCTATGGCAACTATGGATAACTACAATAAGTACTATTAAGCATTCGTTAGGCTCACACGACAGGCAGACCTGACCAAGAACGCTAACCAAAAAAAAGTTGTGCAAAAATAAATATTTTTAAACGTATTTTAACCAAATCTCACATACACTTAAACTTCCGTAAAATAGACTTGAGCTAGGATAACTTAGCTCACGTCTATTTCACGTGATATAAACAACTCTATTGATATACAACAAAGTGGACAATGTAAGGGTAACCGCAGGTGCTCGGTGGCTCGGGCAAACTTTTCAAATATTTGCTTTGGTGGCTTTTCCCATAGATTTGTTCGCTTTTTCCCTCTAAACGCCACTAACGATAACCGTACAATTTATTTAACAGAGCGGATCAAGTATGCTTTGAAACAACAAAAAGGGGATGTGTCACGATTTGTGGAACGCTCCGATAAAAGGTTAAAACTTATTTACGTACACCGAAAAGGATCTAAGCTTCGAAAAGTTATACTTAATTTATGTTCGTAAAATGTATTCGTAAAAGTTTTACGATTCTTGAATATTTTCGATATTTAGCTACAGTGCGGTATTTGGTTGGTAAATTGGTTGGTAACCTATGTCATTATTTCATTCTACTTTATTATTCTTTATCACTGCTAAGAAATTTCAAAGATTGTAATTGTTCGTTCTCTTCTTAAGAATCATTTGGGTAGGTATTTCTACAGCTAAATTTACTTCTGCTGATTTTAAAACGTGCCGAAATTCCTTCTGTTTATCAAAGATTCTTCTGTTTAAATTTTTTGCAGATATCCATAGTATGCATAAAGGCAGAACTTTTTTAACTTTTACCTATACCCATTTCTTAGCATGCATCTCTTAGTTAGAAATACAAATGTTTAGGATTTATGTACTATAATTTTGAATTGACAGAACACTTTTGATTGGAGATTGAGTCGTGTTGATAATCAAACCTTGGTTTATTAGCTAAATAGATAAATTATATATATCTACGCACATATTCCTGATACTAGTGTGGAGTCCTTCGACACACCTTTAACTGAAGACTATTTGGGATAATGTAACTGGTGGTGAGCCTATCGCCAGCTTAGGGTCAAATCCAATGGTAAAAAACGGTACAATAATATATGTAATTTATTTCCAAAGCTTTATTTAAAGAAAAAAAATTATATTACCTCTTGTATTTACAAAAACTATTTTTCTTCCCGACGTTTTGGATGCTTTACAGCGTGCGTGGTCACAGTCCCCCGTGAAAGTCACAGTTAAAGCAACTGTTCATCACGTGCAGGTGAGTGGTAATGAATTATCGAATAAAAGAGTTTATACGAGTATAGTATAGCAATTCTTATTAAACCATATAGTCATCAAAGTGTACTTCATGTTATTAAATTGATGAGAAATTTAAAAACCTGGCATCGCAGTTGGTGTCAACCGTACGACAGAGATCGCGAGGTCGAATACAGCCCGTGTCAGTTGATTTTTAAATTTCAGATTAATCAAAGTTAAAGTTATTTATTTCTACAATATTACTACCTTCACGCAATTCCTAATAAAGGAGTAGACAGAGGTCTAGTCTATATATTTAAGTCCCTTCGACCCACCTTCCACCGAAGATATTTTCGGGACAACGTGACAGGTGGTGAGCCCGTCGCCGTCTTTATGTCCAAGCCAACGATGAAATTCGTACATAAGTTTTTGAAAAACTCATTGGTACTGCCACCTGGGGATCGAATTCGGGTCTCTCGACTCGAAATTCCGACCACCCAACAACTAGGCTACTACTACCCTTTAAAAAGTAACGTAGAAACACTTTTCAAGTAATTTTTTTAAACCGTGAATTCGTGCATTATCCAAAACGAGTCCAGTCATATAATTTGGCACCAAAACATTGTGCAATTTCCTGTACGTACGTAATTTAACTTTTTGTCGAAGCCAATTGAACAATAATTCGAACGCATTAGGCAAATCGATTTCCTTGTGATCGTAACGTCGCAAATTGAACAAAAACCAGAAACTGCACAATTAGCACCGAGATAAAGCACTCGCTGTAATAACCGTGGGAGACTGTCATATACTGGTGACTAAGTTATAAGAGCTTGCGTATTTTGTTCTGTATGTATTGATCTGTGTTAATTGAATACAGGGCTTAGGCATTAGAAGTTTGAAGATTCACCTCTTACGAGACCCACAGGACAAAAATAAAGCAGTTTCCATCAGTATGCTTATATTCTTTTAATTTTAAAAAAATAATATTAATAATAATAAATAAATTAATACAAACATATATAGATAGGTACAATATCATATACATTGCTCCGATCCCAAAGCAAGAAGCTAAAGCAAGATATCCATACCTCAATGTGGGAATCGGAAACAACGACGGCACCACAAACAAAGTAGACAAAATGTAGAATAAGTGGTTTTTCCACATTGACCCGACCGGGAATCAAACCCGGGACCTCGAGGACATAATTCCAAGAGGTCCCTTTTATTATATATTGGGCATAATTATTATTATTACATAATTCCATAATATTATTATATTGGACATAATTCCAAGCCAACTGTATAAATCGTACATAAGTTTTATTGAAAAACCTCATTGATACAGACCTACCACCTGGGTATCGAATATAGCAATATTAAAGACCTATTTAAGGAACAGCAGAGAACATGAAATTTAACAATAAAACTCGTGTAAGTAACAAAGCAATTTCAAAAATCATAATTTTATTCTTCTATTCTCGTTCTCTTTTCAAACGTGTAATAATAACCCTCTAAAAATATGTAATACACGTGATCGTGTATTTAAAAGTTTAAATACACGATTTTTGAAAGATTATCTTATCACTTAAATTGATAAGCTTCTGTGGTTTGGGCACTTTGAGCGAATGAGTGGAGACCGAATGGTGAAGAAAATATACAACGAGAGAGTTGATATTAAAAGGTGTCGAGGTAGGCCGAGACTAACTTTCGAAGACCACGTGAGCAAACTGCTCGAAGAGGGGAGGATCAAGAGTACTCGGATACCTAGACGTCCATGTATGAAGAAAATGATGAATCTTTATTGGTAATAATAACTTTATTGGTAATAAGCTTATAGTACATTAAATGTTCACATAAGAAAAACATATAACAAAATTAAGGTTAAAAAGTGTAAGTAGTGAGGGTGACGTTCTGTTCTCCTAGCTAGGCTATGTAATAGTCTGTATTAAGGAGCTACAGTCCCCTGCCCCCTTATAGTATGTATAAAATTGTTTCTTTTGCGTTAGTACTACAGTTTAAAATCTAACAAAGAACATAGCAGAGTGGAAATCAATAAAAATGTTTATTTAGTTGTTATTTAAAATAAGGTCTACTTATGTGTCAGATGAGTGGTAAAGGTGTTTATTATTAGGTGTTATTACATATGTATAATCATTGTAAGTATACAATAATAATATTACTATAATAATAATCGAATCTGAAAGAAGCTAAAGAGGTATGTAAGGATCGTGACCCTTGGCGATCTGTTCTCTCTGGCTACCCCGTCAGGGACTGTGCGTGAAGACAAATAAATAAATAAATAGTAGTAATAATGATAAATTAATTCCTAATATGTTCATTTTCCTTTGCCTTAAACTTGACATTATCGAGTCACAAACAATCTATAATACCAAACGATAACTGTACGACAGCAGCCGAAGCGTTCGTGTCAAATCTAGTAATATTAATGTTAGTAATAACAGTTAGAGGCCGTCACTAGGAATTCTCACGGGCGCGCCTAAACTGAACGGTGAATTAATAATATGTCGCATTTACTCAATTGCCTCACTCGCAATTATACATGTCGAAGTACTAATTGAAGTAACAAAAAAAAGTAAACATATCTTCACGCCATTCCCAATACAGTCGAACACAGAGGTCTAGATAATTAAGTCCTTTCGACCCATTCCCATAATTTAGTCCTTCAACGAAGACATTTTTTGGGATAACCTAGCCCATCGCCTTCTTTATGTCTAAGCCAGCGATATAAATCGGAAATATTTTTTTTTAATAAAACCCATTGGTATGAGCCATGGGGATCGAATTCGGGTCTCTTGGCTCGAATTCCGATCACACAACCACTCAGCTAGCTTGACTTTCATTGAAGTGATGTTACACATCTGAAAGTAGTAAAGATCTTTTGCTTCATATCCATGTGGTACCGACAAAAGAATGTGCCAACCTCTTTCTATGCACGGATATCGTAAGAAGCGACTATGGGCAAAACTTCACAATAGAAATCGACAGATGGTGCGATAATGATCTTGAAAGAAATCAAACCAATAAAAAAAAGATAGGTGATGTAGTTCAGCAGTGTATAAGGCGCGAGAGCAAATGATACAGCGATCGCCAATCTGCTCGATCAGCGTGGCGATCGTGTCAAATCTAGTAATATTAATGTTAGTAATAACAGTTAGATTTAACAATTGACCCGACCGGAACCCGCCCCGGGTTCGATTTCCGGCCGAGATGGCCACACCTTGAAAACCGGTGTTTATGCCACTCGTCCAAGAAGGTCGTCATTATGACAAATCTTCCTTACGGGAGATACCATGTCTTACGGTAAAATGTACCCGGCCATTTAAGCAGTTCAGTTTGAAAAGTTTCATATCATGACAATATACTACGACGTGACACTAGAACAAATCCTGGCTACACCATCAGGGATGATGTGTGAAGGTATAATAATAATTCTTATTATAATCTCGTCCCTGTATATAGCTATGTTGCAATATAATGACATAATGACAATAACTCTAAATGACACTTCTTGACTCTTACTTAATGTCTGATCATTACTTTAGCTGTAAATGTCGTTTAATGTTATAAACAATTATGTGTTGATAATGTACGTATTAATTTAATTCAACATAAATATCCAATGTTATTGCCCGATATCATAACAAATATATTTTATTTAATAATTATTAATTGTTATTAACAAATATATAGATAAAGAATATTATTTGAATCTCTGAAAACATTCACAAGGTTTATGAAAACAATTTTTATATGTGAAAATATGGTTTTACGTTATTAGAATTTTGATAGATTTCTTATCTCCTCATTGGGTCGAGGTAGGCCGGGACTAACTTTCGCAGACCATGTGGGCAAATTGCTCGAGAGTTAAGATTACTCGGATACCTAGACGTACATGTATAAAGGAAATGATGAATCTGAAAGAAGCGAAAGATTTGTGTAAGGATCGTGACACTTGGCGATATTTTCCATCTGGCTATCCAGTCAGGGACTGTGCGTGAAGATAAATAAACCTCATTGTTTGTTGTACAAGTTATTCCTTTTATATAACGGAACCCGTATCCCACAACCTTTTGGGGAACGTAATTATTTCAAAATCGGTCCTTAGTAATATGTAACTAAAATCGTCATTATGCTGCAAATGGCTATTAATGCTTTGGATCAGCGTAGGAGTTTGGTGATAAAATTTTATGACAAAATTTATTATACCAAACGCAATTCGACACGGATTTTCATTAATACGTTACCGTATTTAGATAATTATTAAGGAAACTGGCCTTTCTCACGCGAGTATTGTGAATTGTCGTTATCTTAGTGGCCAATGGTCTGAATTTTAATTAGTATAGACCACTCGGTCACTATCTGGTATTCAGGAGACCAAACTATATCACCTATCCTGAAGAAAAAGTCATTGGCAAAGTCAAAAATATTTTCTTTGTCGTTTAACGATCCGATAGATGTAATTTTTTTAATTAACGTTATCTAAATAAAATTCTTGTAATATTATTGTATTCTTGTTATATTGTTAAAAGCCGGTATCAATTAATTAAATTAATTGTAACATTACTTACACGAAACTTTATTCACAATTTCGTCCTTAACGACGAAATTCTTTTTTAAATTAGCTCTGAAGCACATCCATCCTCCTTATACTAGATATTATAATAAATATTAAATATTTAAAACAATTTTTTTCGTTTCGGTCATTACGAAGAAACAAGTGACACTATATAAAAATACATATGAATCGAAACTATTAGTTCTTCCTTTTTAAATTGGATAACGAAGATTTATAATTACGCGACTAACTTTCAATTTCTAACACCATATCAATGGGAGTATACGCGATCATACAGAAATCAAAAGCCGAATCAGACCGTATCTTACTATAAAAAATCCTATTAAGGCGCTACATCTGATATTTGGTCAACAATAGAGCTCAGTATGTCATGCTGTGCCCACATTAGCCTCCAATGGCATGACCGCAACTCATTTGGCAGTCTCTGTCATAGTTCAAGGCTTAACGCTGCGTTTAGTTTAGATCGGTTGAGAGTTGCAAAAAATAACAATTATAGTTTATCATTTAATTACGTATAAGTATTGTAATTTTAAGTATGTGACATTGAAAAGTACGAATGTTTACATGACTTGTTCAATTGTTGATTCTTTTAGAATATATCATTATTATTAAATACATACATCACATAAATTGATCTGACCCCAAAGTAAGCAACTTAATTACTTGTATTATGGAATTAGAAACAACGAAGGCACCACATTTACCCATACCCGATAAGATGTAGGAAAAGAGTTTTCTATATTCTCCCGACCGGAAATCAAAACCGGGACCACAGAGATGGCGACACTTTAAAAACCGATGTGTACGCCACTCATCCACGGAGGTAGTCGTTTATAATTATAAAGTATAATAGGCGATTATTGTGTGTAGTGTAGCATTATAGCAAGGTTACCACTGTGACATTTTTAACTTCACGATCTTTAAGTTGATTCGTGTAGCGTAATGACTCTATTAGCACTATTAGAAGCACTCAATTAGTCTGAGAACTCAATTTAGGGGACAAATTTTGTTTTATTTTTTGGGTCTGTGTAACTGTTTATGCAAGTTATGCATTCAATTCTTTCACTCAATTCTAGAAGTCACGATAGCCGAATTGTTGGGTGGGAGGAATTTTGAGTCGAGAGACCCGAGTTCGATCCCCAGGTGGCAGTACCAATGAGTTTTTCAAAAACTTATGTACGACTTTCATCGTTGGCTTGGACAAAAAGGCGGCGACGGGACACCACCTGTCTCGTTGTCCCGAAAATATCTTCGGTGGAAGGTGGGTCAAAGGGACTTAATTGTCTAGACTTGACCTCTGTCTACCCCTGTATTGGGAATTGCGTGAAGATAATTCTTAAGAGAAATTTGTCTTTAGCGTAGCAAATGGTAGATTTGTGACGTAAAACGTCAATATATTCACTGAGATATTTTGTAATTATGTGACAAGACAGGTAGGATTGTATGTTAATGATGTGGGGCGTAACACTTCATATCCAGGCCCTGAAAAGGTAGCTCGTGAAACGGTAAAAGCAAAGGTCTTTTGTTTGTCCCAATTTTCAAAAAAAATTGTAGCCAGGGTAACGGGCCCAACGGGAGTCAACACAATATACAAATCCGCGGAACAATATATTTTATTATTATTTCTCAAACATATAGGTTTTCTCATGCTTTTTCTTTTTTTCTTTTTTCTCATGCTTTTTCTCCACTGCAGTGGCTCAAGTAAGTTTATTTATATCTATAACTATGTCATAATCTACAAGCGAAGAGCTTGTGCGTCTCGGAATCAAGAAATGTAAGGATTTAGACAATATTATTTTATTAGATTGTTGTTTTATTTTCCAAGTTATAAATTATCTATCAAATTATTGAAGTAACCCACTATTGGTAATTGTATGGGTACAATATGAAAATGAATATGCATTTATCTATGTACATATACCTTTATCTGTGTGTGCAGTTGTTCTTATAAGTTTTTCTTTATGTATAATAAATAGTTAATCTATGTTATCGCGCTAGTTAACCATGCTGTCTATAATAAATAAGTAAGTCTTGTAATAAATAAGTAAGTAATGTTTCAATAACGATTGTAAACTGTTTTATATACCATATTATAAAATAAAAAAAAATCTTATTAAATATGACAAAACATCAGAGAAAATTCATTAACACGCCATCTATTGAAGCGAAACTATGTCTGTCACTGATTACTCAAATTAAGTGAAATTTGTCTCTTCTGTCATCTTTGCTTATTTCAATACGAAATGATGATGAGGCCAATACCGTAATAAACATTACGAGTATAGATAAAAGTAACTTAAGAATAATTTTATAGTCTCCATTATATCGTTGCAATGTTAACAGTGTCCCGGGGCTACGCGACCGCTGACCGAGACAATTACAAGTGATTGTGCCCCTGGGTCACCGTGATTGTGTGATTCGTGGGCCAAGCGCTTTTTTACATGCCAAGTTTCATGTTTGTCGTGATGTATGCCCAAATTACTGACGTCTATGATGAGATTCCGCGCTATTTGCTATAATGTGGTGCAACCTTTTGAAATGTGCGGTCGGTGTTCTTATTTTTGAAATGTTGGAATATGTTCTAGTAAGTAAATTACGTTCTTGTGTACGAGTCGGCAACTCTTGTTTCGGTGACAATTTATGTTGTTTGTTTATTGTTTCTTATTTTAATAAACTTCTTTTTAAAATTTGCTAATTCATTGTTTTATTTTTATTTAATGCGCAAAGAAAAAAGTCACGATAGCCGAGTTGTTGGGTGGTCGGAATTTCGAGTCGAGAGACCCGAGTTCGATCCCCAGGTGGCAGTACCAATGAGTTTTTCAA
Organism: Sericinus montela; assembly: GCA_029286605.1. Lineage (NCBI taxonomy): Eukaryota > Metazoa > Arthropoda > Insecta > Lepidoptera > Papilionidae > Sericinus > Sericinus montela. Next base: position 381,151 of record JAGSMR010000032.1, on the reverse strand, counting down.
AAACTTATGTACGAATTTCATCGTTGGCTTGGACATAAAAGGCGACGACGGGCTCACCACCTGTGACGTTGTCCCAAAAATATCTTCGGTGGAAGGTGGGTCAAAGGGACTTAATTGTCTAGACTTGACCTCTGTCTACCCCTGTATTGGGAATTGCGTGAAGATATTTATATTTATTTATTTATTATTTATTTATAATGCGCAAAGATCAATTTACAAACATTCTTATGTAATATATATGTTCTCAAAGGTTCTACAAAAATCTCTTGGGATTACATTATTATTACGTTTTAAAAAAGTATTTTTAAAGTAAATTTCTTTTAAAAGTGATCTTATAAGTTAATAGTCGAAATGGTGCATCACATTATTGCTTTAAGTAAAGTCATACCTAAGAACTTAAGGTTTACTTTACTTCATTGCTAATGTTCTTACCCTTGGTATCTACAAGGTAAGTAATAATTGTAATGAAAAGCTTCTAGTTACATAAAACTATCAGTTTCCTGATTGAGAAGTAACACGCGTGAATTAATTTAGCAAAAGTATACAATCGAAGTCACGATAGCTGTGTGGTTGGATGATCGGAATTTGAGTCAAAAGACCCGAGTTCGATCCTCAGATGATAGGCTAAACCTCTGTCAGTTTTGGGTAGGGCGTGAAAATACTATCGAATAAATTTACATGTACGTAGTATATCTATTTTGAATGTCATTTACCTCGTTTGCGTTCACTTAACACTAACAATCTTAGTAAGGCGTAAGCGATATCAGGACATCAAAGACCTGTTTGCATAATCCGCTGAGTCAACTCGATGTGGGCTCTAGACGCCAATGTTGAAATAGTACTCGCTGTCTACCGCGCCACTTGACTCCTTCGTGTCAACACGCCCACGTGGCCGGGTCACGATATTACTGTCTACCTCAAACGTTTAAACAGAATCATTTTGGCATCTTTAAATGTATCTCGATGTCGCTATTAGTTCAAAGCTCCCACATACATTGCCACAAAGCACATGATTAATGCTTACACTTCGGCGCTTCATTTACTTCGTTTTCTTTCTTCTTTTGTTTGACATCGTAGCACATTTTCTTAAAGCATAGGTACAGAATTTAGACGGCGACGGACTCACTACCTGTCACGTTGTCCCGAACATATCTACGGTGGAAAGTGTGTCGACGGGACTTAATTATCTAGACTAGACCTCTGTCTACCCCTGTGTTGGGAATTGCATGAAGTTATTTATTTATTTTATAAAGGAAACTTCTGTGCTTGCATGTTTTATTCCCTTTATCTTGTGGCTATGCCATTATCTTATATTGCCCAAGTGTTGTCACTTATTAATTACTTAATATTTAAAAAAAATATGAACTTATCTTCACGTCTCGAGAAAGTTTACATCAATATTATTAAACTAGCCTTGATAACTTAAAGGGAAAGGTATAAAATCCCCGTTAATAATTTCAAATTTTAATCATATTAGTTTTAACTTGCATAAAATATACATACCAAATCGCCAATGCAGCATGATACTCCCTCCAGTGTGGAGAAATTGCTACAACAATACTGTCCCTAGTCTGTTTGTCTTTTGATCTAGTAATATCCGGCACTGTTCCTGCTATTTGTCAGTGCCCATCTGTCGGCGTAACTTTGCTATTTTGGTAGGCAAGAATATACCACTTCTTGTTCCTGATGATCTTCATGTCGTAAGAGGTGGTCGATTTTCTTGTATTGTAGTCACTACAGTATAAGAAAATCGACCACCGGCAGAAGGCGATATAACTGTGCCGATTAATACTATATCAAATATCGGCAAACCGGTGAGACAACAGGCTCTAAGGTAAGAGATGCATGATACTGCGATCACTGATCCTCTTGCCTTAATAACGCAGGACGATCGGCGATATGTTAATATTAATATCAAGAAGTGAAAATATATTAATTTCCGTGATTTCTTCCAATCTGTGTTAAGTTATAAAGATTACAAGCCGTTCTTTATTCGTACATTAAATGTGACATTCGATTTGACGTCTTTTAAGCTCAGTCAATACCTAATTGAAAATAAAGTATGAAGACGTTAAACGCTTGTATAGCAGATGTTAAACGCTTGTTGAAAGGCAAAACTCAAATTCAATGGACTGTAGCTTTAAAGCTTCTATTTTCTCTATTCGTTATTACTTAATTTAAGCATTTAATCTCATCTTGACCTTGACTAAAGCTTTATAAATTGTAATAGGTGAATAAAGTCACTAAAGCTCTTTCTCTAATATTTTACTACGGTTTTATTTAATTTTTTTGTCGTTTGCGTCATTAGAAAGCAAGTGTTGTATAAAAAATTGGTTACGCATACGTACGTAATATTTTCCATTCAGAATAAGTACATGACTATAAGCGAATCATTTTATTAATTTAAGGTAATAACGTTTTAATGTGACGTTTATAATCTCCTGTTATTGTTTTTATCTCTTCTATTTTTTTAATACTGGTAATTCCAAATAACATTACTAGCATTCCTGTTAACCACTCAAACTAAGCTGCAATGTCTGGAGTTGTTTCGTGACAATAGTTAAACCTGCGACGTCATGTTTCCGAGTCATTAGGCCCATATTGCCGCTGATATTGAGAATTTTATAACAAAATTTACTGTTCAGAAGAAGGAAACAAAAGGATTTGGCAAATAATCAAGCTGGGTAATTTGAAAGAAAATTTGAATACCGACGTTAGGTTCTAATTTAATCTTAATAAAGGCGAATATTGATAGTAAACGACAATACGATAAATAGGTAGGTAACATCCTATTACGTACTTCTACCATTAATAGGATGCTCGATAATTACGATTGAGCATCCTATGAGGTGACAAAGTACCTCCATTAATGAATAAATAAATACATGTAAAGATGTAATTTATAATTGCGATTAATGTCATTTCTTGAAATTGCATTTCATTAAAATTCATTGTTGTGTTCAAAATGTATCATTCAAAATTGTGTACAAGTGTTCAAAAATGAATTCTAACATATATAGATTTGAACATCACATACATTTCACCAATCCCAATGTAAGATGCTAAAGCACTTATGGTATGGGAATCGGAAACAACGAAGACACCACAAACACCCAGACCCTAGAAAATGTAGAAAAAGTGGTTTTTCTACTAGAAAGAACAACCGACTAAAAGAAAGACCGAGAATCGAAACGGGGCATACGAGATGGAGACACCTTGAAAACCGGTGTATACGCCACACATTTCAGGAGGTCGTCATTGCCAATCGTCCTTCGATTGTAATTATTTATAAGCATTAACCAAGGATCATCGTGGACAGTTAGTTCGTTTCTTATTCACGTATGTTTAAAAAGAGCCTTTTTTGTTTTTTTTTTTTAATCTAAAATTGCCCTAAGTAGCGTGAACCGATATCGAGGACTAAATTAAAATTAAGTTACAGGTTATAGTAAAAACAAATACACAACTCACTTTATGTAATTATTTATTAACTAATCGACCGTTTTTGCTTTACGACATCATCAGGGTTATATACAAGTGTTCAACAATGAATTTTAATGCAATGCAATTTCACCAAGTGACAACACGAATGCTGTAAAGCATCCGAAAAATCTGGAAGTAAAAGTAGTTTGTTAAAAACTAAATAAAAAACGCGTTAAAATCCGAAAATCGTTTTATTTAAGATGTACTCATATAGTGTTCGCGAAAATACAAGAAATCATAAAGTATAAAATATGTGTTTAAAACTTTTTTAAATTTCTTCCTTTTTATCATTTTCGTATTTAATTAAACACTTATTGTTATTGAGTGTAATAATTGTATAATAAATAATTGTAGAAGGAAAAAGGATGAAGTTGACAGCTCAAACATTGGTAGTTGCGGATAGATTCTGTGGATATGCGACGGAGATAATTGTGGACTCTCGGTCGTTGTAATTCATCAAACCCTTAATTAAGATCATAAAATATTTCATATCTGATTTAGAAATAATTTTGCTTTAGGATGCTCATGACCGTGCCATTCGTTTATGAATATTTTCCTCGCAGAAACAGGTTATCGTGATGAGTCATCAACAGAAAAACATGCATAATGTCAAGTATGTGCAAATAATGTTTTTATTAAATTCTTTTAGAACCTGAATTCCGAACTAGATTTACTGGTCACTGTATACTAGAAGTACTGTTACAACGATCCCGTGATGTCCATCTGCGATAATATTTACGTGTGCAATGATTTCAAGCGAAGTGATATTCTGTATATTTTATCTTCACACATTTTCCCAATACCAGAGTAGACGGTACGATACGGCCTAGACCATTAAGTCGCTTCTATCCACTTACGACCAAAACTCATTTGGGACAACGTGACAGATGGTGAGCCTGTCCTCGTTGGAGTGTTCAAGTTAACGAGACAACTTTTTTAACATCAATTTATCGAATATAAACATTAATATTCATCACAGAAATGTTTGGCCCTAGCGGGATTCGTAATCGCGACACTAAACTTCAGAGGCAGGTTCACTACTCAGTAGGGTATCGATAGTAAATAATAAGATAAAACTCTGAACTTTGCAGTGTATACAGCTTAAGAGTATGTCGTAAAATACAACGAAGGTAAAAGCCTTGAAAATGCATTCGCTTCCGACCGTTTTATGGTGAGATAACCCTCACGATAAATACTAGACCAAGAGTAGAGTCTGGTCTAGTGAACACCAACATACTTGCCAAGCTTAGCAAATAAAGCAAACTCTATCTTTATATGTATAGTCTATCGTAAATAAGTTATTAATTTTTTTTTCTCTTTATTTTGGCAACAAACAGTCATACTTATAATAAATGATAAAGAAGTTAATACATGTTTATAGACCTATAGCGCCGAAAGGAATCAATAAATGTTTTTAATGAGCTTATGTGAATAATTATGTTCACATGTTAAACTTATAATTAAAATTCATACATTTAATCAGAAAGAATAGATTACAGGTACTAGGACGTAGTAATGTTGGTATTCAAATCATTTACCTTACTGTACCTTATTAATCTTAAAGTGAGAGAGAAATGTGAGTCGCTTAAAATTGGTTAAAGAGTTGCTTAATATGTCTATTTGAGAACCTAAGTTATCAGTATTACAAAAGTTATTATTGTAGTAATTAACCCTTCTGATCATAAGTCTGTTTGTAGTGCAGTTTCTGTTAGCTTTTTGTGGTACAAATATATTTAAATATTTATTATTTAGAGTAAGAATGCGAGAGGGTCGCAATAGATATTTACTTTTGGTAATAAAATTGATTTTTCTTAATAACTCTGGACAATGTACATGGTTGTTTATTAGCTTGAATAAGAAAATTAGGTCAAGATGTATACGTCTATTTCTCAGTGTACAAAGATTATATTTTTGTAGAGATTCTTGATACGGTAAATTAATACTATGATTTCTATAATTTAGGATGTTAATAAACTTTTTTTGGATTTCTTCAATTCTATTTATGTGAACGTCATAATATGGACTCAAAATAAGACAGTCATAGTCTAATATTGACCGTACAAACGCAAAATAAAGAATTTTAAGTGTCGATATATTTTAAAACTCTTTCGTTACCCTATTTATAAAACCAAGCATTTTATATGATCGTTCCATTACTTTATCCACATGTAGGTGGAACGATAATTTCTCGTCGACAATTATTCCACGATCACGTATGGAATTGACTCGAGGTAATGTACAAACGTTAGTGGTATAGTGATTGATAATTGGGTTAGGCTTTCTCGTGACGGTTAAAATAAAACATTTATTAGTGTTGAGGAAAAGTTGATTTTGTAAACAGTACTTCATTAATGAGTTAAGATCAGACTGTAGAAGGTCACAGTCAGCTATTGTATCAATGATTTTAAAAATCAGAATCTTTGTGTCGTCAGCATATAGTAGTAACCAACTATTAAGTACGTAGTTACTCATGTCGTTTATGTAGATATTGAAGAGCAATGGACCAAGATGGCCGCCCTGAGAAACACCGGATGTCATTCAGGAAGTCGGACCGATAACCTTTAATACATACAGCTTGGCTTCTGTTCCTTACATAGGAATCTATCCAACGTAAAAGACTGCCGTGTACTCTGGTTTTCGAAAGCTTCTCTATAAGAAGATCGTGATTGATTTTATCGAAAGCTTTCGAGAAGTCGGTGTACACGACGTCCACTTGGACATTCTTATCCATGGCGTTAAATAAATAATCTGTGAACGATAGCATATTTGTGTCACCGCTGTGTGATTTTTAAAACCATGTTGGTTTGGTGATAGGATGTTTTTGAAACTAAGCGCTAAAGAGGATGTAACTATCTTTCCAATAATTTATCCAAAAATGCATAGTTTTGATATTGGTCTATATTCCGTAATTAAGCCTTTTTTTAAAGTTTTTAGGTATTGGTGTAATTAGAGCATTTTTCCATATATTTGGAAAAACACCAGATTTGAGTGACAAATTGTAAATGTATGCTAGTGGTACTAAAAGTTATTTCGCACATTTTGAAATGAAAAGGGAATGGATTCCATCACGCCCTGCGCTTTTCTTTGTATTTACATTTTTTAATTCTTTGTAAATAAGTTCGGAATCAAAGTAAATACTATTAAGATCAACACTATTATCAAATAAAGACAAGTGGGACAATGACTTATTGGATGGTCTGTTTTGGGATTCTGTACTTGTATGTATGTAGACAGATTGAAAATGCCATTCGTGTTAAAAAGTGAGTAATAAAGAATTTATATTAAGTATATATAAAATAAGTAATTATTAAGCAAGTATAAGTATAAGTACCTTTAACGGACTATAACAATCTACTATATAACAAAAATCTCTAAGGACCTGTATGTATTTTTTCATATATTTCATGACAGTTATCCAGAGAGGTTTCAGTTTTCAAAATTTTCCTCTTGTTTCCTTCTAACAATATACACAGGAACAACGAATTAGTATATTACACAGACGCCATACAGAAACAAAAAAACGTTTACAAGAGGTAGAATAAAATTCAACTTATGCGGTTATAAGAAAGTAACTCTAAAAAACTTGCCTTGTTAAAAAATGCCGTGGTTTTGCAAATACTGAGATGTCTAACCCTGTCCCTGTCATATTTTCATATCTTTTATAAGTTATGATAGAATAATGATAAATTTCCAAAAAAAAAAAAAACGTCTAAACACGCCACCCAACTCACCAATACATAACAATCGTAGCGAACATATTTCGCCTCGACCCGAAAACGAATCATATAGACGCAGCGACCATACAGACCACCGTGCGAAAAGGATAATCAAGCAGTGTCTATTAAGCATCTCACGTAAACTAAACAAATTGTTGTATCAATAAATTTTTATATTATATTCGATTTACGATATATGGAAATAGATGGCCGATCCAAACACCAAGCCAACATTAAATCACGACAAACAATCGTTTGTTTAGCAACGGGCTGCTCTTGGACGAGCGTTAATAGCTATCAAGACATCATTCAGTTACCACTAAGTGCTTAATAGTACCATAACAATATTCTGTGACCTTTTCGTATGGCGAGAGCACCAAGGTCGACTAAAGGCGTTTCTTTATTATGTTTTGAATTATTTTTATGAGGTTATTAGACGGAATAGAAAAATTATGTTAAAAGATTTTGTGATAATTTGGTCAACAAGTACAACTGAGACCGGGTTTCCAGTGCAAGCACCGAATTTATTAGTATTAAATTTAATAAATTAAAAGTAATAAATTCACTAGTATTCAAAATAGAAGCCCGGATAAACAAGTAGTTTTATGACGGGAATACAAGTCAAGAGCCACGAGTACAATCCCCAAGGCTCGTAACCAGTGGGCTTTTTCCAAAAATTACGTACGATTTATATCGTTGGCTTACACAGAAAGACGGCGACGTGCTCACCGTCTGCCACGTTGTCCTAAAAAATGTCTTCGGCGGAAGGTGAGTCGAAAAGTTTTAATTGTCTAGACCTCTATCCACCTCTGTATTGGAAGATGGCGTGAAGATATTTATTTGTTTGTTTTTATTATTAGAAAGCCATTTCGACCTACCTACCACCGAACACATTTTCGGGAAAACATGACAGATGGTGAGCCTGTCGCCGTCTTTAATGTTAAATTTTTGAAAAAACCTATACGAATTCTGAACACCCAACCATTCGGCTACCTCTGCTCGAGTTTTAAATAATCTCAAAATTATAAAAACAATTAATAAACATATGATAACACTAAGCTTATTTAAATAACAAAACAGATTGCAATAGATAGTCTACACTTTATAAATTTAATAATTGATTACGCCATCTTTTTAAGATGCTTGCTCTTAAATCGCTAAACTTCCATTCTGTACATTTAACTATTAATTTCCATCTCGTGCTTTATGACACTAACGCAAAACCGTCCTATTGTGATGTGACCTCAAACCAGTTAAATTAAAAGACAATAGCTCATGGGACACAACAATTTACGTAATAATAACATTTGATCGATAGCACCTCTTTAAAATACACAATGCTGCCTTGAGAGCAGTTACCAAAGTAGGACTGGACCATACCATTAGTAAATGTTTCCCAACGTCATGATTCATCTCGTTACGCTCGTTGTCTAGATCGTTTGTATACTTTTTAGTGTGTTTTCGTAACTCTTTCCCTCGGATAAGTTTACCTTACGAATTAATGGATAGGTGTTGATTACATGTGAACTACTTTTCTTTTATATGACGTTGGTATGTACAGGATTAAGAAAGATCATTGTTTATTGAACCTTATTTTGTTATTATTAAGTTTTATAGTTTCTGTACACTACACTTTCAATGGCGATTCTTAACTAAATTAGGCTGTTTCATTTTAGCTAAAAGCTCTGCTCTCTTACTAACGCAAACTTCTTAGTTTGTTTAATTTACTTTAAAAATAATTGAACAATTTATCCCAGTGGTTGAGTGATGGCCGTATTTATGTCCAAGCCAACGATATGAATCGTACATAGGTTTTGAAAATCCCATTGGTACGACCCTGCCATTATAGAACTCGGGTCTCTCGATTCGAGTCTCTCGATTCCGACCACACTTCCACTCGGATATCGGCTTATGAAAAAACCAAAAACCAAAGTCTGCCATCTGGGTATCGAATTCGGGTCTTTTGTCTTGAATCTCGATCACCCATCCACTAGGCTATGGTGATAATGAGGAACATGATGTTTGATCTAGCTTTGTGCTATAAAACTGCAGTTACGAATATGAACTGTTATTTTAATAAATTCTAGTTACTTAAGTGAATTTACGCCATTAGGCACTCGACTAATGCGCCCACATCCAATGTCACCGCAATTTGGACAAATCGAATGTCTCGCAATCAGATGACAGGCATGAAGGCTGCATCGCTGCACGATTTGATGACGTCATGCGTCGTGATTACCCATGATTGTCATCAAACCAAAGGAATGACGAAATCGGCACTTAATCGTGTCATTTCATTCCAAAATTAGTCGCAAAAATGCTTTCCGTCCGATGGCGGAACAATCTCAATTCAGATAAAATGTAGCCTAAATTATACCGACCACCAGTAGTAGATATTTGAGATTGCTTTGATTATTGATAAAGGTGGACGCAAAAAATAACGTGTTTTTAGAAATATTACTTTCGGCGACCTAACAATTTTAAGAATACCAAACAAAGCGTCTATGTTGATATGAGATGTTTAAAAAAACCATTAGTACCAGTTAGAGCTCGACACTATTATAATGTACCATTTCTAAGCGTCGCCCGATACCCGAATTGGTAGTGCCCTACCTTCGAAGCGGTTGGTTGCGGGTTCGAATCCCCTTAAGGACAAACATTGTGTGAAATCAATGTTTATACTTTACGTAAATGTCTATATTTGAGTCTTAAGTGTTTATAAGTATATAATTTTAAATGTCTATCTATGCATCTTGTGCCGTTTATTTGAACATTTACCAATCACGTTGTCCCCAATAAGCTTCGGCGAAAATTTGGTCGAAAGAACTTCAATTTCTCGATCTCTGGCTATTCCAGTACGGGACATTGCGTGAAGTTAAAAAACGAAAAGTTACTTAAACGCGATCCATAAGGTCCATACTCTTGTTATATAATAATTAAATATTTTTTAATTTGTGTGACACACTTCAACATGTTTATATTATATTTATTACAATATGAGCATTATTTCACAAGGAAGTTAAAAACAACAAGTCTTTTGGTCCCAAAATCCTCGGATAACATTTTTTAGCACATAGTGGTGAGCCTTTCGCCGCCTTTATGCCCCAGCCAACGATATAAATCGTACATAAGCTTTTAAAAAAAACCCATAGGTAGCTGCCTGCCACCTGGGGATCGAACTCGGGTCTCTTGACCCCGAATTCCGATCACGCAATCACTAAGCTATCATAATTGATAATTAAAATTTGTCTTTAAAATTACTTTTATAATTTTAAAGTACAAATACATGTTAAAAAAGGATACAGTTAAGTCTTAGACATAGTCCCCATACGTTACGCTTCTGCATTAAATATGCACAAGCATGTTTAATTACTCCGAATTAATTGATTTTCGTCGATTTATTTACGATCACGGATTTTATATTGCTCCTGTTAACTGACTCGAGATAAGCTAATTAGTGTGGCAGAAGATTCAAGTTAATTAAACGACTTTTATTATTGATAAAAAAACATCGCATGCTAACTTTCTTAATGAAGCTTTTGTGGCTTTTGAATTAACGAGCAAAGCATTGCTACTGTAAATTGTAAGTACGTACTAAAATGATCGTTGTTCCCCGAGGGTCAAAGCAATTTGCTACCGTTTACAATACTTCCTGCTGTTTAATTAAGAAACCTTAAAGCAAGGGTTTCGATGCTACAAATTTTAATGGATGATGATGAAATAACTAGAATATTGCGGATCTGCTTGTCAAGCATGGTGTTTATGACTATACTTCTAGGAAAGGTATATAAACATAGGTCGAGTGTCCTGAAGTGGACTTATACTGTTCGTAGCATGCTTACACAAACTATATGTTATGTAAGTATATTGACAAAACTAGTATTATTTAGTAATTTTTTAAGTAACTAACACTTATATACTTACTTATACTATATACTTTTATAACTTTAACTAATACTAAAACTAGTATTATTTAGTAATTTATGCAGCACTAAACTATAATCTTCAATAGTTGCAACATTCATACTCGTATACATACATAGATACGTACAAAGATAGGGACAACATCACATACATTGCTCCGATCTTAAAGTAAGTAGGTAAAGAACTTGTAAAGTTGTTATTTAAAAAAATTACTTCGCAACCCTCCGCATGAAAATATAAAAAGGTATATGCTACCTGGTCCGAAGAGAAGAAGAAGAAGAGCACCACCCTCCCTCCCACAGATGCGTGCACTAATTCCACAGATGTGTGCACCAACTCCACTGTATGCACCACCACCACTACACTCAAACCAGGTAACACACACCACCACCGAAAACGCGACACGTGTTTCGCCTCAAAACAAGGCGAGTAGACTCTACGATGAGCGACCGCAGAGACAACATGACTCATGACGCATAATTTTTTTAAATAACAACTTTACAATGAATTTCCGCAAAGTAACGCCTGAGTCAATTAACTAATTAAAGAACTTGTGTTAAGTAATCAGAAACAGTAAAGGTGTTACAATCACCCAGACTCTAGAAAGTTTAGAAAAAGCGTTTTTCCACATTGACCCGACATAGAATGGCACCCAAGACCTCGGAGCTAGAGACACAATGAAAACTGGTGTGTTCACCACTCGTCCATGGAGGTCGTCGAATACATTGCGTGCTTATCGAGCTGAGATTTATAGCAAAACTAAATACTTTAATTTAAGTAATGTATAGTAAAGGAAACACATAAAAAAGAGAATATTGTAATTTTTTTATTACATTTGGTTGAGAAACGATCTATGGATCCACCTAAATGTATGTAATTGTGCTTGTATGTAAAGATACTCATGTAGCGCATAATTTTTTTTATTATACGTAACCGCCTGCAATGTTTTATCCTTCCTTAAGGTTGACAGGTAGAAAATGCTCTTAGAATTATGTCCGCCTTTTGATCTTACATAACGGTAATGAATGAATTCAATAAAGAATAAATAAATAAACAATGGTAAGTAGTTACAGCAGCCAGTGGACACCAGCTAATAAAATTCGGTATAAAACTGCTAAAATGTTGCCGTATGCTATAGGTTTAAGAATCCATATTTTTTTCCATGACAATCACGTTCTGCTTCCTTTTATCGAGCGTGTCTAACTCCAAACAACCACCATTTATTTACTGGTATGTTACAGTACTACTATTACTTTGAAGCTATCTACACAGACGACGGCTGTGTACCTAAAGGCATGAACGTTGTCAAATCAAAAACATAACAGATGTGTTTAATATTGGCGCAAATATGAAGTCGCGTGAGCAAAGAATTAATTAACCAGCTGATAGATTAGTGTAACTGGTGGTACAAATAAAAAAGGTAGCGTGATTAAAATTACTTAATAAAATTAATGTATCCAATTTGAAATATTAAATTATCCTATTAAATATTAGCAAAAATATTAAATGAAATATCATGGTTAATACTCAGGTTTTGACCTTGATTTATACAATAATAATCTATAATAAACGAAATACCGAATTTTGATTAAATATCGGTTAATAATTAATAAGCCTATTAGTTCTATTTTCCTGTCTTGTCTTGTCTTGGACCATTTGCATAAATCAACTCACCACGATACTATTTAGATACTTAATCATAGAATTCATAACCACGTTTACCTAGGTGCCCATTAAAGCAATACCTAAGAAAAAGTCAAGTCTTTTTGTCTCTTTAATTTAATCTTTAATTAGTATATTCGACAAAATCTGTTACTGCATGGTAGTCAGATTAAGTTATTATTAACTAAAGATCTTTTCTCTTGCACCACATCTAAGCAACTCTCATATATAGGCATACTCGATCCATATATTATATATGCAAATGTAGATTCTTTTAATTGGAATGGCATTTAATGACTTCTATATATGTACACACATTTAAGTGACTAGGCAAGAGTATTAACTTTATGAGTTACTTTTTCAAAGCTTGTTTCGTTAACTGTTAGTCATAAACCATCCACTAATTAGTGAAGTTTAGGAACAGGACTTTGATTTATATATCTTCCTCCAAACCTTCAAAAACATTCCCACATGAATATTGTTGAAGACGTTTTGTCGATAGTTATTTCGATTAAGAATTCGTCACGCTGACAACGTGTTTTTTCAACGCCATATTAGATGCGGATATGACATTTTTGTGCTGGAAATACTTGTAATTTGCATTTAATTGACATCAGGTGTACATTATATCAATGAGCATTTGCATAAATATCTTCGACTCGGCCAGTGTGATCAGTGTCTATGGAAAGTTCTTCTAAAGGATCAATTCTTTAATTATTGCCTATAAGTATTGAGATATATTATATATATATATATATATATATATATATATATATATATATATATATATATATATATATATATATATATATATATATATATATATATATATATATATATATATATATATATATATATATATATATATATATATATATATATATATATATATATATATATATATATATATATAAAGGATATATAAAGGATTTCATAAAATTATCTCTCTCAATTTGTCTCTAGTTCACCAGTATTTTGCTAGGTACTATCCCGGATGAGCTGGTCTATTTGTAAAGTAGTGAAAGCGTTAGCGTGAATATTTTTAGTACTACTTAGAGAACTTCATATGTTTCTATTGAAACATATGAAGTTTTCTAAGTAGTACTAAAAATATTTTTCACAAATTGAGAGAGATAATTTTATGAAATCCTTTCAGCGTTTCACGTAATGGTGAGTAGTTATCGACACCCATGTACCTGACAGAAGTCATGCAAATATTTACATTCAACATACTAATGTTTTCCGCTTTTGTGGCGGATTCTAAACCCGCAACTTGTCACTACTATGTATCTTCTGGAAGTCACGGTCACTACTCACTAATATAATATAATATATATAAAAAAAATATCTTCACGCAATTCCCAATACAGGGGTAGACAGAGGTCAAGTCTAGACAATTAAGTCCCTTTGACCCACCTTCCACCGAAGATATTTTCGGGACAACGTGACAGGTGGTGAGCCCGTCGCCACCTTTATGTCCAAGCCAACGATGAAATTCGAACATAAGTTTTTGAAAAACTCATTGGTACTGCCACCTGGGGATCGAACTCGGGTCTCTCGACTCGAAATTCAACCACCCAACAACTCGGCTATCGTGACTTATAAGTAATCAGGTCATCGGTACCATAATCAGTCGGTAGCCGGTAGAATTTAATTCTAAATATTATGATTTAGTGTGCTGGTTACTGTTATTCTTAGATTATACTTTTTATACAGATTTTACTATACAAATAAAAAATATCTTCATGCCAAATTGGGGTAGATAGAGGTCTAGACAATTACGTCCCTTTGACATTTCACCGAAGACATTTTTTGGGAAAACATGACAGGGGGTGAGCCCGTCGCCGTCTTTATCTCTAAGTCAACGATATAAATCGTACATAAGTTTTTGAAAACATCCATTTGTACGAGCCTTGGGCATTAAACTCGGATCTCTTAACTCGAATTCCGATCCCCCAACCACAGGACTATCGTAACTATACTATTACTATTCAAATAAAAGTTTAATTAAATGAATACAAACTATAGAGACAGTTGAAATAGCAAACTGTAACAATGCTATATGGTATATTAAATTAAGAAAAAAATGCTATATGGTATATTAAATTAAAGAGAAAAAAACGGTTCGGAGAATGTCGCGGGTTGAAATTTCGCCCAAGTCGATTAAAATTTTAAAAACATTTTTTCTCTTTAATTTAATAACAAAAAGTTCAGTTATAATTATGCATTTAAATTAAGAAAAAAATGCTATATGGGTATCAATATATGAAAGACGACAGACAATCCTATAGTCTAGTTGGTAGAGAAGGCCTTCGAAGTGGGTTCGAATACCGCAAGAGGTAAGCAATTTTGTGATGAACATGAATTTTCGTTCTGGAGTCATTGATATTTGTATGTATATATCTAAATGTGGACCTATAAAAATGTATTTGTAAGTATACTATACTGTATATATACGAGTACATGTATGCGGTAGGCTTCACATCCTGTCGGGTTATCCCAAACTAGTTTTGGTAAAATGTGTGTTGAAAAGATATTATTACCAACAGCTATATCACACTAGGGTCCACCCCAGTGTGTTATCCCCAATTAAGCTTCTAGATAATTTAGGGTCAAAAGAACGACATTGTCTAGACCTCAGATCCCAAGAAAAAAAGGCTAAATAAAGAAAAAATTATAAATTAAAATTAAGTACCGGTATAAAAATACTACTCAAATCTATAATTACGACTTAATCTTTTTGTCCACTTATAATTAACGTCATTAAAACGACATTAGCTAATTATTAAACATCAAAATTTCTTGAATAATTTAGTTATTAATCTATAAATTCAATCACGTGGCATGAAGCGACTATATTCATTTGCTTAATGTCAAACACCTCTTTACCCTCGATTTGAAAGTCGTAAGCTTTGTTAAATTACTACATAAAAATAAATTCCATAAATATCCATAATTAAAAAAGTTTTATCTTCGATGAAAGGTGGGTCGTAGGGACCTAATTGTCTAGACTAGATCTCTGTCTACCCTTGTATTGGGAATTGCGGGAAGATATTTTCATTTTAATTTTTTAAAACAATTCTTCGGATATGTTTTAGATGTTCTCTTGTAACATATTATTCTTAATAAATAATAATAAATATCTTCACGCAATTCCCAACAAAGGGGTAGACAGAGGTCTAGTCTAGACAATTAAGTCCTTTGACCCACCTTCCACCGAAGATATTTTCGGGACAACGTGACAGGGGGTGAGCCCGTCGCCGTCTTTATCTCTAAGTCAACGATATAAATCGTACATAAGTTTTTGAAAACATCCATTTGTACGAGCCTTGGGCATTAAACTCGGATCTCTTAACTCGAATTCCGATCCCCCAACCACAGGACTATCGTAACTATACTATTACTATTCAAATAAAAGTTTAATTAAATGAATACAAACTATAGAGACAGTTGAAATAGCAAACTGTAACAATGCTATATGGTATATTAAATTAAAGAGAAAAAAACGGTTCGGAGAATGTCGCGGGTTGAAATTTCGCCCAAGTCGATTAAAATTTTAAAAACATTTTTTCTCTTTAATTTAATAACAAAAAGTTCAGTTAAAATTATGCATTTAAATTAAGAAAAAAATGCTATATGGGTATCAATATATGAAAGACGACAGACAATCCTATAGTCTAGTTGGTAGAGAAGGCCTTCGAAGTGGGTTCGAATACCGCAAGAGGTAAGCATTTTTGTGATGAACATGAATTTTCGTTCTGGAGTCATTGATATTTGTATGTATATATCTAAATGTGGACCTATAAAAATGTATTTGTAAGTATACTATACTGTATATATACGAGTACATGTATGCGGTAGGCTTCACATCCTGTCGGGTTATCCCAAACTAGTTTTGGTAAAATGTGTGTTGAAAAGATATTATTACCAACAGCTATATCACACTAGGGTCCACCCCAGTGTGTTATCCCCAATTAAGCTTCTAGATAATTTAGGGTCAAAAGAACGACATTGTCTAGACCTCAGATCCCAAGAAAAAAAGGCTAAATAAAGAAAAAATTATAAATTAAAATTAAGTACCGGTATAAAAATACTACTCAAATCTATAATTACGACTCAATCTTTTTGTCCACTTATAATTAACGTCATTAAAACGACATTAGCTAATTATTAAACATCAAAATTTCTTGAATAATTTAGTTATTAATCTATAAATTCAATCACGTGGCATGAAGCGACTATATTCATTTGCTTAATGTCAAACACCTCTTTACCCTCGATTTGAAAGTCGTAAGCTTTGTTAAATTACTACATAAAAATAAATTCCATAAATATCCATAATTAAAAAAGTTTTATCTTCGATGAAAGGTGGGTCGTAGGGACCTAATTGTCTAGACTAGATCTCTGTCTACCCTTGTATTGGGAATTGCGGGAAGATATTTTCATTTTTATTTTTTAAAACAATTCTTCGGATATGTTTTAGATGTTCTCTTGTAACATATTATTCTTAATAAATAATAATAAATATCTACACGCAATTCCCAACAAAGGGGTAGACAGAGGTCTAGTCTAGACAATTAAGTCCCTTTGACCCACCTTCCACCGAAGATATTTACGAGACAACGTGACAGGTTGTGAGCCCATCGCCGTTTTTGTGTCCAAGCCAACAATATAATTCGTACATAAGTTTTTGGAAAACCCAGTGTACGAGCCTGCCACCAGGGGATCGAACTCGGGTCTCTTGATTCGATATTCCGACCACCCAACCACTCGGCTATAGTGACTTGTATTAGTATATGATATGTATTGGCAATAAATAGGACTTGGTAATTAATTATGGAGTTGTTTCGGAACAAGTTAATCCGGGGTCATAACAGGTGAATAAAGTAATAAGTAACATACGTCTTGGATAGTACAAAAAACGAATGGCTACTGTGGGAACTGGGTCGGGTCGGTCTTCGTTTTATTGTGACACGGATGTACAGGCGCCGGGCACGACGACAGTGTTGAATGGCACAATTGATGAAAATTTTAAAAGTATTTATTAATAAATATACATGTTTGTAAATACAATTTTTGTCATTGTTAATATGTCACCAAATATTTTCTTACCTTTACATTGTAATAATAAAATAGTCACGATGGCCGAGTGGTTGGGTGCTTGCACTATTATAACAGAAATAAGCAACCAGTACTTGTGCTTGGACATCATATATTGAACGGGAAGGAAGTTAAGTTGGAACAGCCAATGGCGGTTATCGAGAAAGTCAACGTTAACGGAAACATGGAATATAAAGTGAAAGCTATTGTCAAGAAGAAATTACTATTTAAGTCGAGACCTAAACCGAAAATTACCTAAACTGAAAAAATTTAATTACTAAATCAAATAAAAGTTTAATTATTAAGTCAAATAACGTTGTTTTATTATGATCCACATAAGACTTCACTTAAATGATTTGCCATAAACGAAAGAGTCACGGCAATCGATTGGTTAGGAGGTCGAAACTTCGAATCAAGAGACCTGAGTTCAATCCCCAGGTGGCAGACTCGTTCCAATAGGTTTTTCAAAAACTTATGTACGAATTATATCGTAGGCTAGGACATAAAGACGGCGATAAGTTCACCGCCTGTCACGTTGTCCCGAAAATATCTTCGGTGGAAGGTGGGTCAAAGGGACTGCATTGTTTAGACTAGACCGCTGTCTACCCCTGTATTGGGAATAGTAGTGAAAATATTTATTTATTTATTTTACATTGTAATAATAAATGTTTAGATTGGACAAATTGGTCCTGCTGTATAAAATGTGACGACTCTATTATGTGTTATAGAACATGTAAAATATAAATAATAAATAAATATCTTCACGCAATTCCCAATACAGGGGTAGACAGAGGTCTAGTCTAGACAATTAAGTCCCCTTGACTCACCTTCCAACGAAGACATTTTCGGGAAAACGTGACAGGTGGTGAGCCCGTTGCCGTCTTTATATCCAAGTCAACGATATAATTCGTACATAAGTTTTTGAAAAACCCATTGATACGAGCCTGCCTCCTGGGGATCGAACCCGGGTCTCTTGACTCCCAATTCCGACCACCCAACCACTCGGCTATCATGACGTGATGTAACATATGTCACATGAATATCCGCTATATCTTGTGCCTTAATAAATGCGGCAAGATTTGACATATCTCTGGTAATTAGAAAGAAGCCCCTATCTGGATTTAATACGTGACTCAATCTAAACTCGGCTCAGTTTAATGACTCGTCGATAGATCGATGCTGGAGACAATTGAGACTAGATTGATTCCATTCGTTGTTTGCGAGTTTTGTCATCATCACGCACGAGTCGCTTATAAAGCGGCGCCGGCTGTGACTGGAAATTGTCGATGTTTTTAATGATATCCGACTAATCTTTTTTTATTATATGATTGTTATAAAAAGTTGAGAAAATATGATTAGGTCTAATATCTTTTTTTTCATCACAAATCAGTTATCTTTCTTTTCACTCAAAAAATAATCGAAGATCAGCCAGCGTTGAAAAATATATTGAAATTCAGAAACAGAGAGTGTGAAAATGGTTTAATTATTTAAAATTATCAGTTTTGGTTTCGATCATATGATCAAAGAACAAAGTATTGATTTTGAAATCAACGACATACAATATAAATATACACTTAAAGGCTTAAATACTTATATGCACAGAAAGTGCTACGAATTTTACAATTTTGTTCAAGTCTCTGTTAAGAACAAGCAGAATTAAATATCTAGTATATGGGGAATGCTTTTTTGCGCTTTTACATAAAGGAAAAGCTAATCATGTTATTTCATGATCAGTTATTCTTAGTACAATTTTTATTATAATTATCGTGTTTATATAAAAAATAAATATTTGAAATATAATTTATCATATACCATGTCACAGAATCATTTCATAGTTGAAAAAAAAAAAACTATATCTTTATTTTTTTTATTCACATTGTAAGGCAAGGCTTTCAACGCGCCCGGTCTGTTTGCCTCCAATACTAAATTTAATGGGATTTCCCGCTGGTCAGACCATGTTAGATTGATAGATGATATAAAATCGTTTTATGGTCACGTACCAATTTTTTGTGACGCTCTAAATAGGAATTGTTTTACTTTTTTTTAAGATAGTGTCATCCCATGTCACCGTAATGAGTTTATAAACTTATTGGTTATTTTTCGGCGTTATTATTGTAGGGTCGATGATGTGGTTGGTATTTAGCTATGATATTCGTTTTGAATGATAAATCTCATAACAATAAAATAAATAAAAAGTTAAATATAGACGACATAGAGACAAGAGAATGAGAGATTTGTTTAAGAAAGGGCTATACAAGTGAGACACTAACAAGTTAGGAATAATAACAATTATTAAAATAAAGTTGAGATTCAAAGCATATTATTCATTATACGTTTTGTCGCTCATCGTAGAGTCTCTGCGGTCGCTCATCGTAGAGTCTACTCGCTTGAGGATGCCTTGTTTTGAGGCGAAATACGTGTCGCGTTTTCGGTGGTGGTGTGTGTTACCTGGTTTGAGTATAGTGGTGGTGGTGCATACAGTGGAATTGGTGCACACATCTGTGGAATTGGTGCACTCATCTGTGGGACGGAGGGTGGTGCTCTTCTTCTCTTCGGACCAGGTAGCATATACCTTTTTATATTTTCATGCGGAGGGTTGCGAAGTAATTTTTTAAATAACAACTTTGAAGTATCTTCCAATACACACGCAAACAAAGTGATAGCAAATTCTTACGCCTACATTACATGGCCCTAATCTATAAAGTGCAACCATAATTCCGTAGAAATAAATTAAAAAACATAATTGACTTCCCACAATACCGTCGATGGCATTGAAAGTATCCACTAATAATTTTTTATGCCCAATTCCATAGTTGCATAAATAAGACAATACATCGTGTTGTGCGTTAAATTGTTAACGAGGCTTGCTGCAAATTCCGAGGTCGCAGGTTATTTATTTGATTGATAAATTTGTACTATATTGTAAATATTTTCTCACCGTTGTAACTTTTAATCCTTCGAAAGTTGGGTAACCTTCTTTAGAAATAATTTCCGTAGGTAAACGTTAAATAAACTTCTGCAATGAAACGAATATAGCCAAGGGAACCTTTTTCCTTGTTCTCGACTTCGCCTGCGATGTAAGTGTAAGGCTATGGCGAGAAAAAGTTGGCCGGAACTGTCTCATTTATTTCTAAAAGTTGATAAAAGTAAAGAAGCACCTGTTAATTCCCACTGCTGGGCAAAAGTCTCATCTCAAATATTCTTTGGGAGAGATTCGAGCAGGAAAACATCCACCACGCTGCTTCATTGCGGATTCACGGACTTCACACATCTTCTAAATAATATTTTCTTTTTCTTAATTATATCTCTGACGCGTAGATTTCCTAATTATGTTTTCTTTCATCGCCTTGCTCGTGATAAATTAATCACATAAAATTGCTATGATAAATAAAATGGTCCTAGATAACCCTGATATCACAGCTAAGATTTGCAGTACTTACCATGCTAGTGAAAAATACTTAAGTAGTTAAAAATCATAGCAGACTAAATTTCAAAAAGCGTATAGAGTCTCTCTCTCTCTCTCTCTCTCTCTCTCATTCTTTCTCTCGAATCTCGATATTTTGTTTAAGTCATTTGTCAAGTTCGGGGTCAAAGGGTGACTCGTCGCGTTTTCATCAAAGTACGGACAGATGTGTAGATGATTAATTATTGTAAAGTAAGGCCGCATAAGGAATTCGTGTATAATAACTGGCTATCAATGTTACAAGCATCGAAAGTCGGATCCGGTTGAAAAGTCTTAGGAAAAGTAAAAAATCAGATGCAATGATTTCAAAATAATAAAAAAAAATATATAAATATTCATAATAAGTACCGATAATATACACATGACATTGATTCTTAACAATTGACATATTAATGCATACATAACGAAATGACACGTCGAAGTAAGATATTAATTTACGTAAACAATATTGATAAGTAACACAGTTACGTGATCAGGGCAGCTAATTAGCTGTTATAAAGTTTCCATTTCTGAACGCAAATTTTTGTAGGCAGAAGGGGGTTTTAACAGAAATGGAGAAAATATAATACACAATCGTTTTGCAGGCGACATTTTTGATGGTAGGTGTAAGTATAGGTACCTATACTTTTTGTAGTAGAGTAGAAGGTACCTATACTTTTTATTCTCTAGACTTTCTTATAATAAATACATACATAGCTAGCTAGGTACTCGATCATATCATTTGACGACCTCCGTGGACGAGTGGCGTAAACACCGGTTTTCAAAGTGTCGCCATCTCGAGGTTCCAGGTTCGATTCCCGGTCGGAATCGAACCTGGAAAGAAAAACCACTTTTTCTACATGTTCTCGGGTCTGGTTGTTTGTGGTGCCGTCGTTGTTTCCGATTTCCATACCTCAAGTGCTTTAGCATCTTACATTGGGGTCGGAGCAATGTATGTGATGTTGTCCCTATCTATATATGTATTATTTATTTTTACATTGCTCTGATCCCAAAGTAAGTAGCAAAAGCACTTGAATGAATGAATGATTACACTTTTATTATCATAAATTAAAACATATACAAAAGTAAAAATAGAACAAATTTATGGAATGCATAATTTGGCAGCCTTATTGCTTCTAGCGATCTCTTCTAGACAACTAATGGAATAAAGAAAAAGTGTTATGGAATCGGAAACCACAAAGACAACTGACGACCTCCGTGTGCTAGTGACGTACACACCGGTTTCCATGGTGTCGCTAGTCCATGGTGTGAAGTCCCGGACTCTATTCTTGATCATAACATAAGATCGTAAACTACTTACTTTGGAATCGGAGCAATGTATGTGATGTTGTCCCTATCTATGTACGTATTTATTTATGTACAAAGTTACCACAAACATGTAGACCCGAAAAAATGTAAAAGTGGTTTTCATGGATCCATACGGAAATCGAACCCGAGACCTCAGATCTGGCGAAACCGTGAAAACCGGTGAATAGGCCACTCGTTTACGATCGTGGCATTGTACATAACATTTTAACATATATATACATATAACATTAAAGTAGGTGCGTACGTACTCTGTTGGTCAGGTGGTTAATTGCGCATACCGTCGATTCATGAGTCGGATGTGATTTCTATTAGATATCATGCGCTGTCGTCACGTTTTACATAGTTTAGAGGAATGAGTTAATACAATCGTTTGATTCCTTTATTGCCTGTCAATTAGACTACATAATGGCTTCCTATCAATTACTTTAGAACGTGCGGTTTTATTTTATTGCGCTGTAGTTTTCTTTCAATCTCGTGTTTAAAAATTATTTTTTTATAATCATATCAGGCTATAGAGTCACGTTGAATAATGAAATAGAATATATTTTATACTACTTTCGCCGATCCGTTTGCCGTGCATGGTGATTATAGCATGTCTAAAAATATCACTTTCCCTAGGAATTAATTAAAATTCCTATATGAATATCCTCAGAAAAACCTATCTACTATGCGACTGCAATGTTTGACAGCAAAACTTATAAAGCTTATCAGTGACTCATCATCGACCCATAACCTAGTACATAGCCACCCTGTGAAACCAGCTAAGAAGCTAAAGACTGCGGATTCGAATTCCGCTAGAGGCATTCATTAGTGTGGTTAATATGATTTTTTGTACTCGATTCATGGAAGTTTATATGTATTAATAAATATTTATCAATGTAAAAATAAATGTATGTTAGAATATTAAATCGTTGTTTTGAACACTGACTCACTCTTCCTGTCACGTAAAGTGAATCGAAAGGACTTCCCTGTCTAAACGTTTGCCTATCCCATTAAGTATTAGGATAGTATTAATAAATAGGATGGAAGGTGATTCAAATGGACTTAATTATCTAGACTAGAACTCTGTCTACCCCTGTACTGGGAATGGCGTGAAAATGTACATTCATTAATTAGGTGAAGAAAAAGCTTATCAAATGAGTTGTTGTTGTTGTTCATATAATTATCGGAAGGAAATTGACCACGTGTCGTATAACATGAATAACACTATAATTAGTTATACAATGCAATTCATAACACAATACTGCAATAAAGTATTGATATCGACATATAACTGCAACTAATTATTTATATAATGATAAGTTGCACAATACAAAATAATATATAACGCATTGTTTATAGATGCATGTTTATACATACGAGATGATATGACTTAAAAGTCAGAATATATTTTACTCATCAACATATTTGTAATAAATGCAGTTATTGCTCAAATATATATTTTACCAACAAACACAAGGGGTATGTTGGCATAACAAACTAAAGATCAAAATAAAAACATCTTTGTTTGTTTTATTGTGTATGAAGCTATTCTGTTATCGGTCTCAGTGTCCAAACTCATGGTACAATATAAATACATACATAGAAATATATAAAGATGAATGTTAATAAATAATAAATAAATATCTTCACGCAATTCCCAATGCAGGGGTAGACAGAGGTCTAGCTAATTAAGTCTTTTCGAAATTATTCGTACACAAGTTTTTGAAAAAATCCATAGTTCTCTTGACTCGAATTCTGGTCACCCAGCCACTCGGCTATCGTGACTTAGATAAATATTCTATATATATATATATATATATATATATATATATATATATATATATATATATATATATATATATATATATATATATATATATATATATATATATATATATATATATATATATATATATATATATAAATATATATATATATATATATATATATATATATATATATAGCCGAGTGGCTATCGTGACTTAGATAATATATATTCGTTCCTATGCACATACTATTATCATGGGTGACTTTAATACCTGCATCCTGAAGCAGGATCATAGGTCATCTAAACTTCAATCTATCCTGAATTCTAATAATCTATCTCTTCTTTCACTTAATGCTACGCATTATTTTCCAAACTCAACACCTTCTCTCCTTGACCTCATTATTGTCTCCTCTTGTGATTTCGTTACGAAGCACGGTCAATATGCAGCCGATGCTTTTTCGTATCACGACCTAATTTTTCTTTCTTACAAAACCCGATCTCCTAAAGCAAAGTCGAATATTCTGCTACAGCGCAACTTTGGCAGCATGGATATAGAAGGTCTGCGAACAGATGCTTCACTATGGGATTGGTCTAATATTGCCAACGCGGATAGTATAGATGACAAAGTTTTTTTATTTACGACTGGTGTCATAAATCTTTTCGACACTCATGCGCCTGTACGACCAGTTAAAATAAAACATAGCCCTTTGCCTTGGCTAACTGAAGATATCAGATCAATAATCAACAAAAAAGCAATAGCTAAGGCGAAATACAAGCGCAAACCAAATAGTCATAATAAAGAAAAGTATACTCGTATTCGCAATCACTGCAATAAGGTGTGTAGAGATGCTCAACGCCTACACATTCATAAATCGGTGGAAGATAGTGACACTGCAAAGACCTGGAAATTTCTTAGATCACTGGGGGTTGGAAAATCTAAAAATACTTCAATGTCATACGATTTAAACACTAATCTACTTAATCAATATTTTTCTTCTTCAACATTACTAGACAACGCAGTTAAAGCTAATACGCTAGCAGATCTTTCAGCGATTCAAACTCCCATTTACTCTCCTTTTGTTTTCAAACCATTCACTATACGTGACGTTGAGAAGAGTGTCTTATCTATTACTTCCAATGCAGTAGGAAGTGATTGTGTCAGTCGTAACATGATTGTTCCTATACTTGATATTATTCTTCCTATTATCTGTCATATCCTTAACTTTTCTATTTCTACCGGTAGTTTTCCATCGTCTTGGAAAAATGCTGAAGTCGTTCCTATTCCTAAGAAATCCAATCCAGCCACATTTTCTGACTATCGTCCTATATCTATATTACCTCTTTTATCTAAATTTCTTGAACGACTCGTTTTTCTCCAGTTCAATAGTTTTCTATCTACAAATGTGCTCCTAAGTCCTTTACAATCAGGATTCCGATCTGGACATAGTACTACTACAGCATAGTTACTATAACTGACGATATCCGATTGGCAATGGAATATGGTGAACTTACTGTTCTTTCCTTATTAGACTTCAGTAACGCATTCAATAGTGTTGATCATGATATCCTACTCGGTGTAATACGCTCTCTTAACGTATCTCCAATAGTGACTGGTTGGTTTCAGATTTACCTGTCTGGTCGCCAACAACGTATACGCATTGGTGATTCCTTCTCATCTTGGTGCAATCTATGTGCTGGTGTACCGCAGGGAGGCGTTTTATCTCCTTTACTTTTTGCTGTTTTTATAAATTCTATTTCTACTTAATTAAATTCCTCCTACCACCTTTATGCAGATGATTTGCAAATATATACAAAAGCTTCTCTCGATGATCTGCCAAAAGCTGTTAATACCATTAACGCTGACCTAGGGCTCATACTTAAGTGGAGTAAAGCATACGGTCTTTGCGTCAATCCTCTTAAAACGCAAGTTATTATCATCGGTAGCTCGCGAATGGTAGCAAAGGCCCACAAAGAGTGCCTTCCATCAATTATTTTTGATGGACCTGTCATCCCTATCAGTAACACTGTTAAGAACTTGGGTATACACATGGACAATACCATGTCGTGGGATTATCACTTACAAGTCGTAAGTCGCAAAGTTTATGCAACTGCCGCTTCTTTGCGAAGATTACGTAACTTTCTTCCAATAGCCACCAAGATTGTGCTCGCTAAATCCCTTCTTTTCCCTATATTCGACTATGCTGACGTCAGCTATCTTGATCTCTCTGAAGCCCAACTTGATAAACTTGAGCGAATCCAAAATTTTTGTCAAGTCAAACGAGCGCAAAGCCTACCTGCATTTAAAAAACTCGTGAAGGATCATTATTTTGCTTTGTAAAGCGCATCATTGCCTCTTCATCAGCCGTTATAAATAGTAATATATATGTTATTATTTATTTATTCTTTTAGTATACTATTTTATGCAGAAATTATATATTATATGCAGTTATTTATTATATATATTTATATTATTATATACAGAAACATTTTACGTATTTGTGTAAAATATTCATAGTATCTATAACATCTTTTTAATATTCTATCATGAATATTACTAAAGTCTTCAGTACGCCAACACACCCTCTTTTCTTTCACTCTTCTTTCAACTCTGTCCATCCATCGGTTGTGAGGAAGATATTGTTGTCAGCAATAAGACCGCCCATTGCTCCCTTTAATAACATGCGTGTTTTATTGTTAATGTTTTCCTTTTTTTGGGTGTGCAATAAAAAATATATAAATATATATATGTATATATATATATACATATATATATATATATATATATATATATATATATATATATATATATATATATATATATATATATATATATATATATATATATATATATATATATATATACATATATATATATATATATATATTTATCGGATATTTGCGGTACCTTCGTTGTTTCTGATTCCGTATTACAAGTGCTTAAGCTTACCTTGGGATCAGAGCAACGTATGTGATGTTGTCCCTATCTATTTATATATTTATATATACGAGTATAAACATTCAAGTCCTCTAGCGGAACTCAAACCCAGCTTCCAAAGCAGGGGTCACTTGACTATCGGGTCCCTATAACCATACAACGAATAATTCTAATACCCATGTTCAATTCAACTAAATAATTTCCTACAAAATCAGATATATACTCAAATTGCTATGCTCACAATAATTGCATATAGGAATTGTAATTACTTACAATGTTAGTCATTAGTTTCGTGATTTAGTCATGTACAATGACGTAGGCCGGGTCCCGATCGTGTGATAATCGCGAACGAGTCGTGAACGTCTGATAGCGATACTATTGCGTGGTTACCTGGTTGCGTTGTGACTAATCGGCCGTCTGTTTCCGCGGGACTACGTTATTACGATAAAGTCATGCAAACGGCCGAGCTTTTATTAATATTTAATTTATGTTGTTTATGTGGTTGGGTGGTCGGATTCGAGACGAGAGACCCGAGTTCGATCCCCAGGTGGCAGGCTCGTACCAATGGGTTTTTCAAAAACTTATGTACGTATTGGTATGTAACCTATTGGTACGAGGACATAAAGGCGGCGGCGGGCTCACCACCTGTCACGTTGTCCCGAAAATATCTTCGGTGGAAGGTGGATCGAAGGGACTTAATTGTCTAGACTAGACTTCTGTCTACCCCTGTATTGGGAATTGCGTGAAGATATTTATTTATTTATTTTATGTTGTTTATGCTTTTTTTTGGGGGCTTGTAGGTACGAAGTTAGATATAGTAGTACTAGAGGAATGTTGTAATATTTGCGTAAATTATATGTAATTATTCCTGCATTTTTATTATACTTTTATTATTATAGACAAGTAAGTCCCTTCGACCTACCATCCACCGAAGATATTTTCAGGACAACGTGACAGGTGATGAGCCCGTCGCCGATGTCTAGACTAGACCTCTGTCTACCCCTGTATTGGGAATTGCGTGAAGATATTTATTTCTATTTATTATTATTATTATTATTCTTTCTGTATCCTGAATTTGTTATATATATACATATAAAAGGGGCTGTAAAAGTCTACGTTTGATAAGTAGATTGGCGATCGCAGCGCCAAACTCCTAAGTTTGGGCTTTGTTTACACTACAATAATGCAATTGATATGGAATCAACTCGCTTCATTATTTTGAAATAAACATTCATAAATATATGTACCTGTTACTTATTTTTTTACATATTTCTTTTATCATTCACTTTAATTTAATTTCAATACGAGTACACATACGAATTACATAAAATTTCAATCCTCCTATTTTGAATGCTAATCTTGAATAATTAAATGATTATAAATATAAATATAAATATATATAATGATTATAAATAAATCATTTCGACTATTTTCAACATCATTTTATTAATGCACATCTCATAGAGGTTCAATAATTTATCAATGAAACAGAGCAACAATGGATCCCTCTACAAAAAGCTTGGTACTCGACCAGAGGCCGCGCGTACTGCCTGGCGTAGACAGTGAGAACCAGCGAACTTGCGGCTCGCTCATCAGATGCGTTATTGCCTGTCGCACGCATAGCAATTTACACGCTTGTATCAGTGACACACGACTTAATGCTCTGTGATACTTCGACTATCCTACAAACTTTGTTTTGTAGCTGATTTACTATACGCTGACTTATTCTGTTTATGTACTCTTTTTTATTTTTACAAACACACAGCCTTGAACATAGTTATGGCGATGTAAAGTTGGCAGGATAACTATCTTTAAAAATATGAGACCAAAAATCAGATCGAAAATGGGCAGCAGCGTCTAAGGTACGAGGTGTCTAAAACGGCGATCGCCAATCCGCTTGCCAAGCGTGCCGATTATGGCAAATCCTCCTTAAGGGAGAGGCCTACATCCTGCAGTGCAGCCTATATTCTTTTATTGCAACTCCTTTACACAAAGACAGAAAAAGGCGGTCTTAATACCTGTTGGCATTCTTTACCAGTCAACTATTAACTATTTGTAATTATCTTTCAGAAGCTTTGAAAATAGAAACGGCCGACTTAACGGTATCTGAATGAAAATATAGTATGTATTTTTGAGTGAGTAGCGGGTGCGATTGCCGGATGGACCAACGTAGAAAAAAACTTCTTTACCCCTTTTTTTTAAAAGGATACTAACATTGTGGACGTTTGTGGTACCTTTGATGTTTTTGATTGCGTAACACAAGTGATATAGTTATCTACTTTGAGATCATATCAATGTATGTGATTTTTTTTCTGCCTATCTACTTATTTTTTAATGCGTTTAATACGTTGTTTCCTTTTCTATAAAACAATTGTTATAGTTACTTGCTTTGCGATGCAGAGACTAATTCATCCATTGTATTGCATGATATACTTGTAGGTTTTGAAACAGTGGCAAATCCAAACATAGTTTTAGCATATTATAACAAAAATAAAATAGCACACTCAATAGCTAGCAAAATAAAATGGAACCAAGACACAGATATTTCTAGAAATATCTGTGTCAGTAGAGTCATTCTCTAGTTACCATATACAACAAATGTCACATTAGACATATGTTGACTATGGTAACAAATGCCGTTTCCTTTGTGAAGAATATGGAACTTCTCTAAATGACAACTAATTGTGGCTGTGGTAGAATAAGTAGTGCGCTGACATATGAAGAAGAGATTTTGGTGGTTTATTTTTGGTAATTTATTGTGGAACCTTCGATGACACGATGGTTTGAATGCAATGATAAAGTCAATAAATGACAAATGGAGAAGAACATATACAGCGTGAAAGAGCATGTCTGGAAAAAAGGAAAGGTCTTGTCTTTTAGGATTCGCATGGCATATAAATGCATGCGTATCCTAAAAGAAAACTTGTCCTTTTAGTCTTTTAGGATACGCATGCATTTATATGTCATGCGTATCCTAAAAGACTAGAATTAAACTTATACTATCACATAAATTATGAATCTGATAAAGCGATGATGTGTAAGGGT
Source organism: Sericinus montela (assembly GCA_029286605.1). Lineage (NCBI taxonomy): Eukaryota > Metazoa > Arthropoda > Insecta > Lepidoptera > Papilionidae > Sericinus > Sericinus montela. The sequence goes on along the minus strand of JAGSMR010000032.1, from coordinate 350,768 downwards.
CGTTATCTATTAACCCTACCCATCCCGTGAGGATTGATGCGTGAAGATCAGTACCTAAGTAAGTTAATAAGTGCAATAATCCAGTTTTAAATGTTAAACTTTTTCATATTAACACGAGTATTTGTGTCTTACATTAGTTTCTGCGATATTATACATGCAAGTGCCTGTCACATTTATAATTTCACGCTCATAACTATGACACCAGATTTTAATCCGTAGTAAATGTTGAGCTTTAATTACGAGTCCGTTTAGACTAACATTACATTGATACGTGCAATAATTGCTTTAAGATTAATATAGGCAACTAGATTCTGCCCGTGACTACGTCTGCTATGAAGCAATAACATTTTCAAGTAAGCCTCTACACTTGGTATGTCAATAGCGATCGAAGTACCGGACACTTCGAATCATAGACGTTCCTGTCCATCACCGGTCTGCTGAATTTTGGCCTGGTGTTTTTCAAGATAGTTATCCCGCCATCCGCGTATAACCAATAGCAATTTTCAAGAATAAAAGAATACCTGTATCTTTTTCACGATAGCCGAGTGATTGGGTGGTCGAAATTTCGAGTTAAAGAGACCCGAGTTCGATCCTCAGGTAGCAGGCTCGTAATAAAGAGTCTTTTCAAAAACTTTTGTAAGAATTACATCGTTTGCTTGAATATTAAGACGGTGACGGGCTCACCACCTGTCACGTTGTCCCGAAAATATCTTCGGTGGAAGGTGGGCCTAAGGTACTTAATTGTCTAGACAAGACCTCTGTCTACCCCTGCATTAAGAATTGCGTGAAGATATTTATTTATTTTATTTTATTTTTTATCTTTTTCGGAACCTGATCACTACAAATCAAAAATCTTAATTTCAAAAATTTTTAAATAAATTTTTTGAAACTTGAAAATTTTTAAATAAATTTAAAATAAATTCAGTAATCAGTTAAATTAATTATTTGCTTTAAGATTAATATAAGGAACTAGATTCTGCCCGCGACTTCGTCTGCGCACATTCACTTGCAAGTACCAGTAAGTAAGAGGCTATTAACACGCTTGGCATGCAGAAAGGCAATGGCAGACAACTCGTAAGGAAGCTGAAGAGCGGAGTATCTTGGACCTTTCGATAATCAGTTAAATTAATTAATACACCAGTTGTCACCAATACACTTTCACTAATGCAAAACCATGCTGTAAAATATAGAGGTAGAAAACTATACAAATAAAGGGGTCGTCGAGATGGCAATGAATAAATCAATGTCGAAGACCACCCCTATATCTCGCGTCACTGAATAAAATACGTGTCTTTGAAATATCTCCGTATTATCGCGATCCATTGCGGCTTCCCTTTTCTTTATACAGTAGGTTTCACAGCACACTTGACTGGTAATTTACACTTAAAAATCTGACTTGAAATTCTGCGTTGAATTTGAACCGCTTTGTTACATATAGATTTTAACAAATAATACGCAAGTCTAGGCATAACACATTATATACTTAACGCTAAAGGATGCCTGTTAATATTCCGTGAGATTATGGGAGATATTCCATCTTAGCTCTCAGGGATAATAAAATACTATACAATAGTAATAATTTGAAACTTATAAAAATACAATGATTCCATTCTTTTTATCTCCTTAGCCCCAATCAGCCTTCAAAGTCCCCTACAGGACATAGGCCTTACCGGTTAGAGGCATTTTGCATAAACGCAACTTAAACGCCCTTGCCCTTCACTGGTCCTTTTAATTTTGATCTGATATTATTCGAGATGGCTATCTCGTCAAATATCGTCACCTCTTTCGACATCACGGAAAGAAAAGTGATGGTAAATTATAATGAATAAATATAAATCATGCTGTATTCACACTATGAGCACTTTAACAAATAGCTATAGAGCTACCGAAACAAAAAGTGTTAAATCTCCGGTGTTCGCGATTACCGACCAACGGACAAACGAATAAATTATGTATGGTGCAGACCGGTAAGGATACATATCAGATTCACCCCTGCACTTCCTGCGATACAAGTTGATCCTAGGTTTTGATTGCCAAAACTTTTGCAAATAAAAAGTTTAAATATTAAGTATTAGTAACTACAAAAAAAAATTAAAATGCTTGTTAAATTTAAAATTTTATTGTACACACACAATTTTATAGTACAACAACGGTTGTTACAATTCTGTTAATACGTTTCTTGCGATTTTAATCGAAGAATCTGGTAAAAAAGTGTATAATACGGATAGAGGGTACAGCACTAGACCAATGAATCATTCATTGGTCTAGTGCTGTACCCTCATCAGCATATAAAATGCGATTTATGAGATAAATAATTAAAATTTAAAAAATAAATCTCTGATAAAATGTACTAATCATATTCTGCCTGATATATACCTAATAACTAATACTGGCACTACTATTTTGGATCCCATTACTGATAAAAATAAATTTCGATTATCGAATATAATCAAAGAATAACGATAAAATTGTGATGTTGAAACGCCCAGAAATAATGCAGCAACCTTCAACCGAACTCCCGAACATATAAAATAAAGTCTTCGGATAAGCAACGTACGATTATCGTCAATCATAACGTAAAACAACAAGTCACAGGCGCGGACATAATTTCTCCTGTACTCGGTAACGTGTCGATAAATTCAGACGATCATTTGTTTTTCTTGGTTTTCCATTAGACGGTTAAAAATAGTGTACCAATATAACGCCGAACGTGTGTCGATAAGTGCGTCTCTGGTGGCCACAGTTGTGCTGGCACGACACATCTTCATTAAAATTATAAAGAGTATTGATTTGTATCGAAAATCATGAAAACCTTATCCTTTATTTTAAAATAATTAAAGAAATAAAAATAAATATAAATATCTTCACGCAATTCCCAATACAGGGGTAGACAGAGGTCTAGTCTAGACAATTAAGTCCGATTCCTTTAAGTACCTTCCACCGAAGATATTTTCGGGACAACGTGACAGGTAGTGGTGGTGGTGAGCCCGTCGCCGCCAACGATATAATTCATACATAAGTTTTCGAAAAACACATTGGTACGAGCCTGCCACTTTCGGGGATCGAACTTGGTTTTCTTGACCCGAAATTCCGACCACCCAACCACTCGGCTATCGTGAAAATTCTTTTATTTTGATATTAAAAATAAGTCATAAGCACATATTACCTAGTACATAACGGAAATACCGTGGTTCATACGCGTGCGATGTTTGTATAATACTACCAATATTCCATTCGAAGAGTAACACTGTAACTGAAAATTTACTGAGACTCAAAAGATAGATGTTGCTTAAAATTTAAGCTTTTGATTAATCGTTTGAATATAAGAGTTCAATAATAATGTAATCATAAACTACTTCATTGTTATTATTTTTTATTAATTTTAAAAACTTATACCTAATACCTTACGATGTCATCGCAGATATTTTCTTTTTTTTTACAATACTTGTGTATTGTAAAAAAAATAATTCTTGCTAATGAAGTTGGAACATCACTTGAAAATGTTTTCTTTTTATTTTACGTTTCAAAAAATGTATTAATAATTTTATTAGTCGCCAGTATAGTAGCAGGCCTTCGATGTCGAGTGGGAACATAAAACGTCACGTATCGACATACGCCCGCCGCAGCACTTGGCGCGCGCTCAAATTGATATTGGATTTATTTTCAATTTTAACGCGCCCTCTTTAACGACACAGAGTAAGTTGATATTTTAGAGCATAAACTGCCACATTAAGCAGTCGGTCGTTTATATTAAAAATTGCATATTAAAAATTTTAAGATTGTAATTGCTACTACTCTAAAATATTGTTTTCATATATGTTAATTTTAATTTAGCACAGATTAAAGGTATTCCTCTTTATTGTAATAAAACTTACTGAGTTATTACTGAATCTTTTCGAATAAAGTCTTTGTTGACACTGCTATCTGATTCTATAATTAAATTTAATTTCGACTACTTAAAACATTTTCTAACAACTTTCTTTTGTGTCGGGTCTGAGTGTATATGGTACCTCCGTTGTTTTCGATTCCACACCACAGGGGCTTTAGCTGCTTATTAATAAAACAAGGAAATTAATTAAGCTTATATTGTTTGCTATCTATTTAAATACTTATTTCATACATTACGGACCACTATAAATATACAACTAAAATTCTGACTATTGACTATTGTTTATTACAGCCTAGATTGTAGCCTCTATCCGTAGCTAATCTATACGGTTGACAGTGAACAGGCGCCACCGCGGATACAAACGTCAAAAGCTATTTCTGTTGCGACTGTGGTGTTCCCGATACACCGCAACTTTCCTCCCCCCCTCCCTCTCATCAGAAAAACCTTACCGCTTTCCTCACCCCTAGAAACGGTAGAATATACTTACATAGATATATTTACATATATTCATACATACATCAAAGAGTCGGCATCAATCTTGTGGAGTCGATGATGAATATGGTGACTTAATAAAAGAATACGTCAGCTATCATTACATATAAGAATCATAAAAGATTCTCTCGAAAAATCATAGAACAATCGAGAATCATAGAAGTCACTGTTCATTGACAATGGCATCTATGTCAAAAAGTTTATTGATCAATAACACCACTATACTATTTACATTATTAAGCTATGCACCAACAAATACATATAATTAAAATTACACGTTACACATTATTCAATTAACTTTTGTTTTCACATTAACCATGTTATCAGCTGCTTCTTGCATTGCTACGCAGATTTAGTTATATCATTGTACACAATGATAAATTGTTTTTTATACGAAAACAGAATTTTCTCAAACAGAATAATATCTCACATTGTATAATACTCTTAGAATTCCTTAAGCAAAGCAAAGAAACATGTTTCATACAAGTCTCAGTGCTATCGTAGTACAGAGGACATTATGTATGTGTTATTATATATTTGCATTTAAATAAATCAAATATCATTACACGAAATCGTTACTATTATCAAAAGCCGTTGCTATTGTTACTTATTAACCTGTCACCTCATTGGTGATGGTATCTGAAGCGATTTTCCTGGAAACAAATGCTCGATGTTTTTATCTTTTGCTCTGAAAAAGTTAGTTGTATATGAATGTGGTTTCTTGACTACAGGAAACATCGCATTGTCTGTGTCCGCCTCTGTAGCTAAGCCAAATCGGCATAAAGTTTTTAACTAATCATTCTTTCTATAAAATATAAAAAGTCACGATAGCCGTGTGGTTGGGTGGTCTGAATTTCGAGTCAGGAGACCCGGGTTCGATCCCCAGGTGGCAGGCTCGTACCAATGGGTTTTTCAAAAAAAATTATGTACGAATTATATCGTCGGCTTGGACATAAAGACGGTGACGGGCTCAATACCTGTCACGTTGTCCCGAAACTATCTTTAGTGGATGGTGGATCAAAGGGACTTAATTGTCTAGTCTATTTAGAAGATGTTTATTTATTTATTTATAAAATAAAAACTTTTGTTCGTATAAGTAATACTGGTACATAAGCTTAAGACAGTAACTTTAGCCAATTTAAGATGCATATTATATTTATCAACTGATATAAACACAAATTCATTATGTAAGAATTTATGAGTATCGTAAGATGCCAAAAAAAGTAATAAAGTAATATTATTATATTAGAGATTCGGAGAGAGACTTAAGCTACTTTTTATTAAAAAAATTAAAGGATCCCGGGAGAATTGTGTATAAATGCGCGGACAATGTTGCCGACAGAAACCATTCAAAAATAACAATTCAGATTGTGAAAGTTTGTGTCTGAAAAACTTGAAAAAAATCGATGGATTAATTTGAAATTTTATTTCTGTCTTAAAGCTTCCAAGGAAACCGAATATTTTATCCAGAGTAAGACATATAAATCATTTTATTTACATAATTCCCTTTTTGTTAACTTGGCCGGATACATCTAGAAAATACCACAAAATGGTAACAGAGATCATATGATAAAACTAAAGAATACACAAATTGATAATCTCTTTCTCTGGAATATTTTAAAAATAAATCAACTGGACCGCACTACTCAACTTACTCAAAGCAACTCGATAACAAGGACCGATTAGAAGTACAAGTAAGTTAATAAACAGGGAGGAAAAAACCGTAACGGAAAAAAAGCGTTCGTCACGAGACACTAAATGGAGATGTTATCTCCATTTAGTGGCATGCGGTGACTCCGTGACAGATCGCGACAGATATTCATAGACTAAGGACAGCCGCATCTAATAGATTGATAGCTCATCGAGATACGATTTTGAAAAAGAATTTATAGCATATTTTTAAAAACATTTAAATAAAAATATATTATTTTAACATATGCGAGGGGGTGATCCAAAAGTAATGATAATCGGTTACTTCAGGCCCACATAAAAATCCAAAAAAAAATTTTTTTTGCTTGCTTATATACTCAATACGACAGCCTAAAAAAATCATATAAATAGTTCACGATTTCCGGGAGATACATTCATTTGAATACGAACTGTCAAAGAGATAGATTTAGTGATAAGGTCATCTTTTAAAAAAGATGGACTAAATGTATTGATTTGTTAGGAGACTATGTAGAAAAATAAATTATTATTTTAACTTTAATTACCGTGTTTTATTTTCATTATCATTACTTTTGGATCACCCCGTACTTTAAAGCTAAGAAGTGGTCTTTGAATGCCCGCGCAGGGCAAAACCTTTTATCATTACGCCATACCATTCTTTAAACAGTGATTAGGACAGGAAAAGTTCTGCCACTCTACTCTCCACTTAAGGTTAGAAGATTTACGTTTTCTCAAAATTTTTCTTATCTTTTTATTCTACAATATAATAATTGCCATCAGTTGGTAGCTGTTGCCAATATCACAATTTGCTTAGGCCTTTAGCCGACTCATACTGGTTATAATTATAAATACTTTAAAAATGTTTCAATTTTAAAAACATCATATCATCGCTAAGCCACCGTGTCCATATAACAGCCAGACACCTATTTATGTTGGGTTATCACTTGTCACATTACCGCCCCCGCGTGAAGGCATTTTCATGCAAAATTCAACGAAGACCGTTTGAGACAACCCTGACAAGCGAAAACGATATTTTTGACATATTATGCAGTGTCTAACGCGGTTGCATTATTATGTGCTTTAGAGCCGATGTCATCTTTATAAAGTGAAAATGTATTGAAGCTTTCTTTTTATAAATCTTTCAAAATTATAATTTTCTTTTTTTTTTTTTCTTTTTAATACATTGTATTATAATAAAATGAATAAATACTTCTTACTCTTTCTGTTTCTTTCTTTTAGTAATGAGATGAGGTGATGAGATAAGGGTAAAACATATACATACATACATATCGGCCTAAAGTTCACTGCAGGACACGGATTGGTAGTTGCAGCCCATCTTCGGTCTGATTATTTTGGTCTGATATTTTTAGAGAAGCTTATCCCGCCTCCTGTCGGTTGCCATAACGATGTTCCAAAAAAATTTACTGCACGCAATTCCCATTACAGGGGTAGACAGAGGTCGAGTCTAGACAATTAAGTCCTTTCGACCCACCTTCCACCGAAGATATTTCGGGACATCGTGAAAGTTGGTGAGCCCGTCGTCTTTATATCCAAGCCAACGATATAATTCTGTACATTTGTTTTTGAAATACCCATTGTTAGGAGCCTGTTACTGTGGGATCGAACTCAGGTCTCTTGACTCGAAATTCCGACCACCCTACCACTCGGCTACGATATTCAAGGCTGATTATTTTCTATAGCTTTGAATACGAATTACTGTTCAAAACAATATATTGATACATACTTACTACATATTGTAATGCGTGTTTAGTGAAGTTACACTCTAGTAACCACTGCATCAAATCAGCAAAATGTCTTGGCAATAAAACTCCATGGGCCCTAAAACCGCTACGGCGTCTGGCAAGGTGAGTTCGATAAATCGAGACTATCGGTTAAAGTAATGTTAGGGTGCTCACTAAAGATACCGTGGACGTGGGATCACCAAGCAAATATTGATTATGAACTAATCGATTAGAAAAGATTAGTCCTAAGATAAAATATTATCGATGAAAATGTTGTAGTTCCTCTATGACTGGCGTTTACTCACCGCAACCGAATGAAGGATTATTTTACATGTATGACTTCCACATTGATTAATAGTAAAATATAACTTTTTTTTTTTTCTTTTTAATACATTGTATTATAATAAAATGAATAAATACTTTAAAAATGTTTCAATTTTAAAACATCATATCATCGCTAAGCCACCGTGTCCATATAACAGCCAGACACCTATTTATGTTGGGTTATCACTTGTCACATTACCGCCCCCGCGTGAAGGCATTTTCATGCAAAATTCAACGAAGACCGTTTGAGACAACCCTGACAAGCGAAAACGATATTTTTGACATATTATGCAGTGTCTAACGCGGTTGCATTATTATGTGCTTTAGAGCCGATGTCATCTTTATAAAGTGAAAATGTATTGAAGCTTTCTTTTATAAATCTTTCAAAATTATAATTTTCTTTTTTTTTTTTCTTTTTAATACATTGTATTATAATAAAATGAATAAATACTTTAAAAATGTTTCAATTTTAAAACATCATATCATCGCTAAGCCACCGTGTCCATATAACAGCCAGACACCTATTTATGTTGGGTTATCACTTGTCACATTACCGCCCCCGCGTGAAGGCATTTTCATGCAAAATTCAACGAAGACCGTTTGAGACAACCCTGACAAGCGAAAACGATATTTTTGACATATTATGCAGTGTCTAACGCGGTTGCATTATTATGTGCTTTAGAGCCGATGTCATCTTTATAAAGTGAAAATGTATTGAAGCTTTCTTTTATAAATCTTTCAAAATTATAATTTTCTTTTTTTTTTTTCTTTTTAATACATTGTATTATAATAAAATGAATAAATACTTTAAAAATGTTTCAATTTTAAAACATCATATCATCGCTAAGCCACCGTGTCCATATAACAGCCAGACACCTATTTATGTTGGGTTATCACTTGTCACATTACCGCCCCCGCGTGAAGGCATTTTCATGCAAAATTCAACGAAGACCGTTTGAGACAACCCTGACAAGCGAAAACGATATTTTTGACATATTATGCAGTGTCTAACGCGGTTGCATTATTATGTGCTTTAGAGCCGATGTCATCTTTATAAAGTGAAAATGTATTGAAGCTTTCTTTTTATAAATCTTTCAAAATTATAATTTTCTTTTTTTTTTTTTTCTTTTTAATACATTGTATTATAATAAAATGAATAAATACTTCTTACTCTTTCTGTTTCTTTCTTTTAGTAATGAGATGAGGTGATGAGATAAGGGTAAAACATATACATACATACATATCGGCCTAAAGTTCACTGCAGGACACGGATTGGTAGTTGCAGCCCATCTTCGGTCTGATTATTTTGGTCTGATATTTTTAGAGAAGCTTATCCCGCCTCCTGTCGGTTGCCATAACGATGTTCCAAAAAAATTTACTGCACGCAATTCCCATTACAGGGGTAGACAGAGGTCGAGTCTAGACAATTAAGTCCTTTCGACCCACCTTCCACCGAAGATATTTCGGGACATCGTGAAAGTTGGTGAGCCCGTCGTCTTTATATCCAAGCCAACGATATAATTCTGTACATTTGTTTTTGAAATACCCATTGTTAGGAGCCTGTTACTGTGGGATCGAACTCAGGTCTCTTGACTCGAAATTCCGACCACCCTACCACTCGGCTACGATATTCAAGGCTGATTAATTTCTATAGCTTTGAATACGAATTACTGTTCAAAACAATATATTGATACATACTTACTACATATTGTACTGCGTGTTTAGTGAAGTTACACTCTAGTAACCACTGCATCAAATCAGCAAAATGTCTTGGCAATAAAACTCCATGGGCCCTAAAACCGCTACGGCGTCTGGCAAGGGGTGAGTTCGATAAATCGAGACTATCGGTTAAAGTAATGTTAGGGTGCTCACTAAAGATACCGTGGACGTGGGATCACCAAGTAAATATTGATTATGAACTAATCGATTAGAAAAGATTAGTCCTAAGATAAAATATTATCGATGAAAATGTTGTAGTTCCTCTATGACTGGCGTTTACTCACCGCAACCGAATGAAGGATTATTTTACATGTATGACTTCCACATTGATTAATAGTAAAATATAACTTTTTTTTTTATTTATCACAAAATCAAAATGGTTTATTTTGGACAGAGAAGAATAATTTTAAGTAATTGAAATTCGGAAAATCATTACGAAGAATGAGTTTCTTCCATTTAACATAAAACAAAACGATTATTTACAGATATTATTGCGTTTCTATGTAGTTTTTAATCTATTTTAATTCGCAATGTTTCGGATGCTTTACAGCATCCGTGGTCACGAAGGGTCTGTTACGCATCCGAAAATATAGTCCATTAAACCTCTGCCTACCCCTGTATTGGGAATTGCTTGAAGATATTTATTTACTTATTTAATTTTTTTATTGACGACGGTTTCATCTTCTAAAATTGTTTGTTAAAAATATGTTAATGTGTAATTTATTAAGAGAACCTACGGATATATAGGGTATATACGGATATGAACGAGTGTTGTACACACGTTTTTAAGGTTTCGTCAGCGCAGAGATCTCGGTTTGTATCCCCGGATGGGTCAAAGTTGAACACCATTTTACTACATTATCTCGCGTCTTTGGGATCAGAACAATGTCTAAGTCAATAAGTAATCAATGTCGAGGTAAAGAAAAGCTTTGTCGCCTGTTTGATATATATATATTGTTATTATTATTGTATTATGTTAATTGTGACGTACTGTTTATGATTATATCTGTATTGTTATACCGTGCTATAAAATTGTTAAAATGCTTTTTATTTCAAATTATATGAGTCACGATAGCCGAATGGTTGGGGGGTCGGAATTTCGAGTCAAGAGACCCGAGTTCGATCCTCAAGTGGCCGTACCCCATTGGTAAAAAACTTATAATTTGTATATAGGTTTTTCTAAAAAACCTATATACAAATTATATCGTTGGCTTGGACATACAGACGGCGACGGGCTCACCACCTGTCACGTTGTGCCGAAAATATCTTCGGTGGAAGGTGGGTCGAAGGGACTTAAATGTCTAGACTAGGCCTCTGTCTACCCCTGTATTGGGAATTGCGTGAAGATATTTATATTTATTTCAAATTATTAAAAAACCCTACTTAATATTTACATAGTACCCGATGTCACTCAAAATAAAACCGAATCTAAGTATACCACATATGTAATATAATATACATGAAGAACTTTAGGTTTTAGAGCCTATAATTCACCAGCCAAGCAAGACTTCAACACGTTACTCTGTGCCTAACGGTGAACTTTAAAAAAATTGCCTAGTACGAATTGGACTAGTAAGTCGCAAGTTTCGTTAAAGTACAATATTTGTAATTAGTAACATTTGTTTGTAATATTTGCTATTATTGTTTGTAATACATTTAATAGCCTTTAATAAAAACTTTTGTATCTTTATCGGGACTTTGTGCTATCCCGACAATCACTGGACCGATTTTTAATAGAAATAATAGCAGTCATGATAGCCGAGTGGTACGGTGGTGGGAATTTCGAGTCGAGAGACCCGAGTTCGATCCTCAGATGGCAGGCTCGAACCAATGGGTTTTTAAGGGACATAAAGACGGCGACGGGCTCACCACCAGTCACGTTGCCTAAAAAAATATCTTCGGTGGAATGCGGGCCGAAACGACTTAACTGTCTAGACTTCTGTCTACCCCTGTATTGGGAACGGCGTGAAGATATTTTAATAGAAATGTTATGTTATTGCCGTTTTTTTTTTTTTTGAGGATAACCAAAAAACAGACGACCCGATAGTCAATAATTGCCAGTAACCCTGTTTTTAAAGCGCGGGTTCGAATCTCGCTAGAGGCAAGTATTTGTGTGAGGAATATATATATATATATATATATATATATATATATATATATATATATATATATATATATATATATATATATATATATATATATATATATATACATATATATATATATATATATATATATATATATATATATATATATATATATATATATATATATATATATATATATATATATATATATATATATATATATATATATATATATATATATATATATATATATATATATATATATATATATATATATATATATATATAAATATCTTTTGACTGGTATATATCGGTACTGGTATATATGTGATATCTTTGGGAAGAAAGTGGACGACGAAATCTGCAAATACCACACCACTGCACCTGTACTGTGAGCAGTAACCGTTCAAACTATTGCATTGGAACGGTCGTACAGTTTAAACTTAGGACAGGCCAATAGATGAAGAATCGCAGTCAGGACTCCACACAAAATCCTGAAAACACATTATCCCAAAATGTAACTGACCAAAATTTTATTTTCATCATCATCATAACTGTCTGTAAAAGTCCACTGCAGGTTTCTCCATATGCGAGGGTCGGCAGTAACCGCCACGCTTGGTAAGCGGATTCGAGACCGCAGCACCAGAAATCTTACGTCTTAGATGTTGCTATCCCACATCCGCCTTTTAAATTTGGGCAGATATTTTTCGGAATCATTATCCCGCCATCTGTCGGTAGCTAATTGATCCTTCAAAGCTCTCTTAGTCACCTTTTATCCATGGTAAGAAAGAGGTTAGCATATCCTCAAGCCGTAACCACGCGACAACAATGATACATGATACAAATAGATAAAAAAATAAATATCTTCACGCAATTCCCAATACAGGGGTAGACAGAGGTCTAGTCTAGACAATTAAGTCCCTTCAACCCACTTTAAACCGAAGATATTTTCGGGACAACGTGACAAGTGGTGAGCCTGTCGCCGTCTTTATGTCCACGCCAGCGACATTCGTACATAAGTTTTTTAATAACCCCTTTGGTACGAGCCTGCCACCTGGGGATCGTACTCGGGTCGCTCGACTCGAAATTTCAAGCACCCAACCACTCGGCTATCATGACTCATGATCATCACTGATCATCGCCTTGTGATACATGAATGAAATGAAAATAAAAGGAAGGATTGAATAAGCTCAAATATTACTTACAGTGAAAATGTAAAATAAACAATTTTCCATGTACAGACCGATCACATTCTAATCCCCTTGTCTAAAGGGAAAATAATACATGTAAATAGCAAGTCTCGCGCCCGACACGTCTGACAGTGTAAAAACCGTGACGCCTGACGTCTGACGTCCCAATTGTCTTTGATTACAACACGTGAATTATTCATAGTACTCCCCTTGACTCTCCCACAATCTACAACACCCAGTATAAGCCATATATCATTGAAATTATATTTTGTGATATAAATAATGTTGAATGTCAAATTATTAATATCTGATATTTAATGTACTGTGCGTGAACCAATAATCTGTTATTCAAAATGCAGTTAATCTGTTATTTATAATACTCTTAGTATTTATGGAATTATATTTTTTCGCACACGACAAAATATAATTCCATACCGTCGTGAACTACACGACGTTCGTGTAGTTCACGATAGCAGTTTAACATAGGGTTTGAACATGCGACACTGTGTTTCATGGCTCCCACCAATTACACAATTGGCGCTTTACACATTACACACGTCTCATACATCTTCACGTGGTTAAGAGAAGGAAATATTTCGAAATAATTTCTAACGATATTTGACAGTTATTAAATAATGACAATGACAGATAATTTAAGTTGCATTCATCATAAATTATAATAAAAATTAGCGTAATTAAATGTTATGTTGCGGAAAGTCTAAGGATGCTGGTGGATTTGGACCGTTTGTTGTGAAACTTTTTGGAGGAAGCCGATGTTCAGCATAGCTCTTGATAGATCGTAAAGAAGAAGAAATATATAAATTGTTTATGAATTAAAAAAGCAACGGACACAGATGGGATTCGTTCCGTGTGTATAATATAACTATCCGAGCTACCGTGTCTCAACCGCATACCATTCATATGCCTCTTACGTCGCGGGTTCGAATCCCGCACATATTTAACCAAAGAAAGCTGGCAGAAACATGTGTTATGTTAATATTATCACAACTATACATTGTAATTAAAACTGAATTTCGAATAATTCGGTATTGAGTTTCATTTTTAATACATGCTCCAAAGGTGATTTCTAGTACGAGCAATATAATAACACGCATGTAAAAAAATACTTTTTTTTTAATAAACATGATCAATATAAGAATGGCGAAATAATTAAAAATACGCAAAACAGAGGAGCGTTTGCCTTAAGGGATGGGATCATAATTTTCCTTTAACGAATATTGTAAACTCCTTTGAGAATTTTTAAGGAGATTAAAAGAATCATTAGCTATTCTCACTTTGGAGTCGGAAGCGGCGTTTGTAAGAGTTTGCAGGAGACAAGAGAGATTAAAGTACACCCCGAGGCTAGGGACTTGTTGACTCGCGTAACACGAACGCATCGCAGGATTTTCTTAACGTCAAGTTTTCCGGATGAATAAATCATTAACACTTTGGTAGGATTTAAAAAATTATTTACATATTTGGATGTGGAGATCATTATGAAAATATGAAACGATAGCCAAGCCGATAGTTACCCTATCTTCGAAGCTAAAGGTTACGGTATCGAAGCTCGATAGGGGCAAATATTTGTATGAATTAATGTTTGTACTCGAGTTATGGATTTTTATATAAAAAATATCTTCACGCAATTACCAATACAGGGGTAGACAGAGGTCTAGACAATTAAGTCTTTTCGACCCACCTTCCACCGAAGATATTTTTGGAATAACGTGACAGGTGGTGAGCCCGTCGCCATCTCAATGTCCAAGCCAACTATATTATTCGTACATAAGTTTTTAAAGAACTCATTGGTACGAGCCTGCCAACTGGGGATCGAACTCGGGTCTCTTGACTCGAAATACCGACCACCCAACCACTCAACCATCGAGTCTTTTTAGATGTTTATTAATGTTTATACTTCTAAGAAAATGTCTATGTTATTTAAATCTATGTATTTATGTTCTGTTGTTAGTTATAACAATAAGACAGCGAATGGCTCACAGCCTGTCACGTCGAAAATAAGCTTCGATTAACAGTGATGTCTAGACCAGTGCCTACCCCAGAATGGGAAATGCGTAAAGAGAAAAAATTCTCAACAACAGCAACAACAAATCTAAAAATTTTCTAAATCACATTTTGTATAAAGTTACATGTATATTGAAAACTTCATTAAAATCGTTCGACTAGTTTCGAAGGTCACTACAGAATTTATACACAATTTATACATAAACACTTAGAAATTTCGTCAAGTTAAAAGATATATACAAAAGATAATACCTAGTGAACCTTCAACCGTTCTATTAATTTCATCAAATACCCATGTTATAATTTTTCGTATCCCCGACAGTCGAGGCGAAGGCGTCTTAAGATCCTCAGCCCCCAGGCTCTGCTACGTCTTTGTATACTTTGTCAAACGTTAATTAACATTATTATGTATGCTGACAAACTAAAGGGAAACAATGGTTAAAATTTGTAATTATAATTTTATTTAACTAAATTTATAAAAAAAATCGATACATATTGGCATTTCACATATGTTACAAAATGGCATTTCTATAAAATAAAGAGAAAATTCTAGAAAATTAATAAAATAAAGAGAATTATTGATTTTGTATGAAACTGTGAAACTTGATTGGCTCCCAACCAATCACGTCGTTCCAAATAGACTTCGGTGAAATGTGGGTCGAAAGGACTTAATTCTCTACACCTCTGCGTACCCCAATAAAAGAAATTGCGTGAAGATAAGTAAACATATAAATATTTTATTAATATTATTTATATTAAAAACTTAAAACTGTTTCTCCAACCAAGACCTTTACTTTACAAAAATAAACAATCACATCTTCTTTTCCTATACGATACGGATTTCTGTTTTTTTTAATGAATAATCTCTCGCAAAATAATAAAATAATTGTATTTAATGACCCTAATTCAAATCAAAATCACGAGGCATATCAAATTCCGCCACCCGACAGTAGCGGCAGGGGATTAAGGAAAGGGACTAACCGCATAGTTTGTCAAACCCTAATTAATAAACTAAATGTTCCCGGGACGAGACTACACAAACTAAGTTAACGGACGCCCCGGGCCCTGTCTGTTTCTCGGAGGCATCTTTAGAAATTACAATTCAACTTACTCATAAATACATACATACATAGATAGGAACAACAACGCATACATTGCTCTCATACCTAAGTAACAAAAGCACTTGTATTATTGAATCGGAAACAACGAAGTTACCACAAACTCTCAGACCCGAGACAAAAGAGAAAAAGTAGTTTCCTGCATTGACTAATCCGGGAATCCAATCCGGGACCTGAGTGCCTGGGACACTGTGAATACCAATATGTACCCAACTCATCCACAGAGATCGTCCTCACCCATATTATGTTGTTATTAATTTTCAAACAAATATTACAGCTACAGGTAAGATGTTTCTGTATTTTAAACTTATTATTACAATTAACGTTTAAAGCAATTAGCGGTGTGGTATTGGCGAAAGGATAATATCTTTTCATGTCTTCCCGTGGATGTAGAAAGAGATGACTAAGGAAAATTTTTGAAATTACCGTAGGATATTAAATAATATAATAATTTTATAATCGTAGGATATAATAATTTTATAAGTCACGATAGCCGAGTGGTTGAGTGGTCGGAATTTTCAAGTCAAGAGACCCGAGTTCGATCCCCAGATGGCAGGCTCGTACCAATGAGTTTTTCAAAACCTTATGTACGAATTATATCGATGGCTTGGACATAAAGACGGCGACTGGCTCACCACCTGTCACGTTGTCCCGAAAATATCTTCGGTGGAAGGTGGGTCAAAGGGACTTCATTGTCTAGACTAGACCTCTGTCTACCCCTGGATTGGGAATTGCGTGAAGATATTTATTTATTTTATTTATTTATTTATATAAAATAATGGCGGGATAGCATTTTTTAGATATCAAATAATATCGGACCAAAGTTTAGCAGGTCAGTGATGTGTAGCAGTGTCTAAGGTGCGACGTGTCTATTATTAAGGTCGCTAATCCGCTTGTCAAGCGTTGCTCATATGGTACGGGAGAGGCCTACATCCGACATTGAACTTTGAAAGCCTCTAAGTAAGTATTCTTTTTTAAAATTACAGAAATATTTCATAACGGCAAAGGGCATTAGATTTTATTATTAATAATAACTACTATAATGCTCCCAAAAAACTGCAAACAGTGTTCTCGTCATGAACGTATTACGTATATGTAATGTATTATATTTAGATTTTTTCTTCCATCCCCATGCTAATTATAAATTTTAAATTTTGGATATTTCCTGATAAATCACGGAAAATGACGGAACGGCTTTCAATTATATTTAGCACACACATAGTTTTAACCTGGAGTAACTATAGCATAACATTGTCATGATTGGTTCCTGTAAGAGAGATCTGAAGCATGACTTTGCTCTGAATATGATTTGCGGACCTAGCCGCTAAATCTAATCTTTTAATATCGGCAAAGGAAATTCTAGTGAGTGTAACAAAGTCTAAAATAATCATAATATTAAACAAAATTATTTTTGTTAATACTTATGAGATCACACTAGTTCCAACCCAAGGATACAGACAGTATACACTCCAATTCAGGTACCCAGCTTGGTGAAAAAGCTTATACCTTCCAAGAAATATATTATGAAGGCTTTATTGACGCGTTTTTAGAGCTGTTTGTACTGCAATGGATTAGTAGTAAAAAACGATATTTAGAATAAATTTATGATACATGTTTGTAAATTTTTCAATTATGTAAGATCTTTTTCATACCATAGCAATGCGCATGCATTGCTATGGTATGGCAATGATCTTGCCACGCTATGCTTGGAGGCATTCACGTTGGCTCGGACCTGCCTCAGTTGCAATTTTTCTTACTTACGCCTCTTAGGGGCGCTGCGCTGGCCACATCTGCCAGAAATCATGCCAACTTCTTACTCAATGATCACACTTTTACAAATATGAAAACATCATACAATTTTTAAAAAATATTAAAATAAATTATCCATTTGTGTTACTTATCTTTTACTGCAGAAGCAACAACACGCAGCCGTTTTCACTGGGCTTTTTTTTATTAAATAATCCAGAAAATTTTAAATATTAACTGACGCGAGCGGGGTTCGAATTCGTGATCCGCCGTGAAGTAACGATGCTTACCGCTAAGCCAATCAGTTCTGGTTCATTTATAAAATAGAAGTGTCTGATTTTCATCTTAGAACAGGGAAGCAATTGAAGTAAAATTTATAAAAATTTCTAGACAACTCCCGATAACAAATTGAGTCACGAAACGTACCTCCCAAATATATATGTATATACATATATATGTATATCGATTAAGGTTAGACTGTGAAGGTTCGCAGCAAAAGAATAATCTATGCCTAGGAAGGCTTGAGATTTTTGCCTTTTCGAAAAAGAATATTAGCAATGATTTAATAACATTATTCGTATTCCTATTAACCACTCCAACTAAGCTGCTATGGTTGTGTCTAGGGTAGTTTACAACAATAGTCAAATGGCGGGCTCGATCCTGAGACGCTATGTATGTGTATGTTTCGCAGTCCGTACCCTAAACCATTAGAATGAAGCTCCAAATAAATAATAACTATCCAATGACTAAGTCTGGAATTCAAATTGAAAACAAATATATTTCTAGAATGGAACTTCCTTTAAGTATATTTATTAAATTAATAAATTTAATAAATATACTTAAATATACATTAAATTAATAAATTTGTAACAAATTTCCAGTACATTGTACGTTGATTGACGCATCGATAATGAAGGATCGCTAAAAGAGAGATTATAAAATCGAACAAAATTTTAAAGATGTCCCATATCGACTAAAGTGAGACTTAATTGTTAATTGCAAAGACTTAATTGTTTAGACCTCTAGACCTCTGCCTACCAGTATAGGAAATTGCGTGAAGATATTTATTTATTTATTGACGCGTTTTTAGAGCTGTTTGTACTGCAATGGATTAGTAGTAAAAAACGATATTTAGAATAAATTTATGATACATGTTTGTAAATTTTTCAATTATGTAAGATCTTTTTCATACCATAGCAATGCGCATGCATTGCTATGGTATGGCAATGATCTTGCCACGCTATGCTTGGAGGCATTCACGTTGGCTCGGACCTGCCTCAGTTGCAATTTTTCTTACTTACGCCTCTTAGGGGCGCTGCGCTGGCCACATCTGCCAGAAATCATGCCAACTTCTTACTCAATGATCACACTTTTACAAATATGAAAACATCATACAATTTTTAAAAAATATTAAAATAAATTATCCATTTGTGTTACTTATCTTTTACTGCAGAAGCAACAACACGCAGCCGTTTTCACTGGGCTTTTTTTTATTAAATAATCCAGAAAATTTTAAATATTAACTGACGCGAGCGGGGTTCGAATTCGTGATCCGCCGTGAAGTAACGATGCTTACCGCTAAGCCAATCAGTTCTGGTTCATTTATAAAATAGAAGTGTCTGATTTTCATCTTAGAACAGGGAAGCAATTGAAGTAAAATTTATAAAAATTTCTAGACAACTCCCGATAACAAATTGAGTCACGAAACGTACCTCCCAAATATATATGTATATACATATATATGTATATCGATTAAGGTTAGACTGTGAAGGTTCGCAGCAAAAGAATAATCTATGCCTAGGAAGGCTTGAGATTTTTGCCTTTTCGAAAAAGAATATTAGCAATGATTTAATAACATTATTCGTATTCCTATTAACCACTCCAACTAAGCTGCTATGGTTGTGTCTAGGGTAGTTTACAACAATAGTCAAATGGCGGGCTCGATCCTGAGACGCTATGTATGTGTATGTTTCGCAGTCCGTACCCTAAACCATTAGAATGAAGCTCCAAATAAATAATAACTATCCAATGACTAAGTCTGGAATTCAAATTGAAAACAAATATATTTCTAGAATGGAACTTCCTTTAAGTATATTTATTAAATTAATAAATTTAATAAATATACTTAAATATACATTAAATTAATAAATTTGTAACAAATTTCCAGTACATTGTACGTTGATTGACGCATCGATAATGAAGGATCGCTAAAAGAGAGATTATAAAATCGAACAAAATTTTAAAGATGTCCCATATCGACTAAAGTGAGACTTAATTGTTAATTGCAAAGACTTAATTGTTTAGACCTCTAGACCTCTGCCTACCAGTATAGGAAATTGTGTGAAGATAAAAAAAAATGTGACTAAACCAGATAGGTGTAAAGCTAGTTTCAAATCAATTAACGTTGTATAATTTCAGTGCTATAGGGTTGTTAAGTAAATAATTGCTTTCGTGATGATGATTGATGATAAGAATGCTTAAAATCAAAATTAATGTTAAAGTAACTGCCATCGCAGAAACCGAGTCAGGTAACAAATGACTTTTTGAATCGTTCAAGGCGTTTTGTCAAATCTAACAGCATGTTATTAAGATTGGAAATAAAATGGCGCATGATACGAGTACGCCTAAAACTCGTCGGTTCCATAATGGCAGCAATTTTTTATATGACCTCAGACTGGGAAACACGAATTAGAGTTTCGAGCGTCGCCCTATTATTAAATCACAACAGGTCTTGGTCCGCAATTAGTTAAGTTCTCACGGCGGTGCTTGAACGACTCGAAAATTACTAGGTGTTTGTAGAGAAAAATTAAAAATTGAACTTGCTTTATTTTTATTAATTAATTTAAAACAATTGATTAAAATTGAGTCGCTAGTAACAGCGTAAGAAAAAATTCCAACACAACAAATTCCCTCGAGTTCGTATCCTAAGTGACTAAGGGAAATGAATTTAATGCTCTAAAGGCAACCGATAGATGGCAGATTCGAAATAAACTAAGGTGCAAAACATTTTCACCTTAGTTTATTTCGCAAAGTTTATTTGCAAGTTGTTTGGTACCACGATCGACACACTACTTGCCAAGCGTAGCAATGATGACAAATCCTTTTTATTGAAGAGATTTTTAACAGGAAATAAATTAAATAGGTAAATTGAGTAATAAAACTTTTAAATTTTTATACGATAATTGCGGTGGATCATTGGAAAAGAAAGCAATAAATCAAGAATAATATTTAAATTTTAAATGCAGTTATTGTAAAGTCTTGTAAGAATTGTTTTTAACACTTTATGATTTAGGCTAACGTCGTATTTTATAAACAAGAGACTGTTAATAAACACTAAAAATTATGCAAATAAAAACATTATGTTTTATATCGATAGTTATATTTTACAAACTCACGATACGTCCGTCTCATTCTAGATTCATAGTTTTTAATTGAATTCGGCTACTGATTATTGCTACTCATTTTGAAATTGATGTGACATTTATATTCGTTAGCATCTTTATGTAGCTTTGAATGTCGCCACCGTTCGGGGGACCGTGTTTGATGAATTAATGAGGAACCCGCATCGCTAAAGAAGCCTTTGATATCTTGTTTCTGTTTATTTATTTTTTTATTTTATGTACGAGTCGAAATGTTTTTGAACTCTCAATTTATTGAGTATGTTTTTTATATTTTAATGATATTTTATTATATAAATACTAAATAATTTGAAAATGTAAGTGTATTATTGGATAGTATTTGTTGAGCGTAAAGCGTAAAATCGCCGAAGCGAATAGTGTAAAGGCAGATGCACCTTTCCACTTGAATAAGCCCCCACAAAACCCATCAGTGTAATTGTGATCAATTTTATTAATGAGCTATGACTAGGTTATGTTACAATTCGGTAAAACTTACCGAGGCGTTGGTAAATAAAAACAAACGTACGTTTTTTCCTCAATGAGTTTATTGCGTCAGAACAATAAATGAAGCTGATCATTATAACGCTTACTTTCAACATCGATTACGAATACTCTACACGATATCATATCGTACACCGCCGAGTCCATTAAAATTTATAATATTCAAGTCTCTATTGCACTTCGCTTCACAAACGCCATCTGGTTTACCCAAGCGGTACTATCCCTATTAACTTACAGTTCGTGGGATCGTTAATTACGATATATTTGTCTAAATATCACAAGAAAAATACAAAACGAAATACGAAATAGAATTAACACAATTAAAATTATTAACAATTTAAATATACAGTGTCTGTCGCGCGCCATTGGCTTCAAGAAGTGAGGTATCACCAAGCAGAGCGCGGAGCGTAGCGGCTGCGTCATGACACAGGAACGTGGTGCTGATAAAGTTGCTCCTGACGCTCACACAGCGAGGTCATCTTTTTGTATGACTCTGAAGTCTCTCGAAAAAGCAACTTAGCATCATCGCGAGGTCGAGCATGCGCCGCATCTAATCTTCCTGGCGAAATCACTGGAGGCGAGGACGCCGATAGTGGTGACAGTGACTCTCTCGCCGACTGAGCTCCGGCAAGTGCTCCATAAAGCCCCCCACCAGCTTGGGGGACACCATTACCCATTAAAAAGGGGGGTGGAAAAAACCCCCGCTCCCCAAACTGCGGAAATAATCCCGCTTGTAACGCGCCCAGGTTTCGACTATAGAACTTCATTGTTTCGGTGACATAGCTCGGCAACTGTGCAGATTCATCACCGCCATATTTAAGACTCTCTAATGTAGATGCAAGGCCTTTTATGTCTGCGTACAGCTTATTCAGAAGTTCCGCGTTAACTTCGAATGCAGGTCTCTGCTCCCGCGTATTCTGTGATCCCGTGGAGAGCAGTCGCCGGTGTAGGTCAACGTTTGAACTGTGTCTATCTCTACTTCGCCGGGAGGGAAATGCTGCGTCACACCCATTGACGTCACAGGGATGATGTAGCTTTAAATGATCGTTTCTGTAGTGCATTCGCAAAGTGAAGTGGTTCTGAAAAATTTTCCCACATGCAGTACATCGATCTGGGTTTTCGTCGTCTATAGGTATTTCGAGGTCATCTGTTCGGTCGTCGGTATGGTCGCTGCTGGCTGATGGCGAACGCGCTCTTGCAAGACGTTCTTCCATTGCATGAAGGTCGCTACCGCTGTCACTGGGTGTGTACAAATCGGAACGTAATCTCAACCCTTCCCGAACCACGCTCGGTGCACTCGATTCGTCATCCGATTCGCTTTCAGCTTTTACCTGCGTCACGGTTTCGGAGTCCACAACAGCTTCCTCGCCGTTCTGAAATGGCTCCCATTTTTCTGGTTTCTGTTTCTTAAGGGATAGTGGCTCTTCTTCCGCGCGGCTCGAGCTTGGCGTAGAAATACTTCTAAACAATTCACTGTTATATTCTTCATCGGAAACACTGTAATCATTATTTTGGGAACACCGAGTGGGATTGCCGCTTTTTCTCTTTCGCTTATTAGGTACGAACAATGACTTATCATCGGGGACGGTGGGTTCGTTACGGTTACTAGTTTCTGATTGCGCAGATATGATTTTAGAATCATTTTGCCGTTTATTTACACTTAAGTCTTCGGGTTCATCTTCATAATCCCGCCTTTCTATCACAGGTGACTCATTTGTAAATCTTTCTTCCTTTACCTGCTTGTTGCCTGAAATATTATCGCAATTTTCACTATGATTGTTACAGTCTTCCCCATGAGATGATGGAGTTTTTAGAACATCGAGCATGTTAGGACGAGGCTGCTCTTCCGGAGATGGTATTTTTCTGTACATTTTTTCAATTTCACTGAAGTTACGGAGATCATCAAGAGGCACTCTGGGAGGTAACGCCGAAGGCCCTGGTGGTGCAGAGAGAGGAGGCAGTCTCGCGGCTAACTCGGGTGGCAAAAGTGCAGGCGGCGGTAATGGTAGTCTTGCTAACGCTGGCAGTAGCGGGAACGGTTGTGCGGAACGACCGTCGTGTGCTGATATCTTGCGTCTCACATGTGGTGAATGCAACTTCGGATTGGGATTAGCGCTATGTCTATTTCTCGAACGTCGCGAACTGAACATCATCGTGCACCCTTCCACGGTACATTTATGCATTTCACGCAAATGCACTGCGGAAAAGTGTATTTTTAGCGCACCTTTATCGCAAAAAGTTTTTAGACATACATTGCACTGCACTCTCTTCTTACCCGTTGCCGGGTTGACGAACTGAACACCGAGACCCAGAGGCCAGGGCGCGGGCGGAGGGTCGCGGCGCTCCGGCAGGTATTCGGGAGATCGGGGCTCGTCGCGCTCCTCATCGCGCCCGCTGAAACTGGCGCCTAGTTTTCTGAAGTCAAACTGCGGCGCCGGCTGGCTAACGCGTGGCATCATGAAGTAGTCCAAACCGGCTGGCAGGCCGGGTACCGCACCGAACTCTTTGCCCTCCATCACGTCACTGTCATAATATAGCGCGTAATACGAAGCGGGTGGCGCGCGACGCGGCCGCTTTGCGACTGAGGACGTGCGACACAGGTGACCGCGCGGGCGGCGTGCGACAACGGCCAACGGTCCGGGGGTGAGGGACGAGGGGGAGGGCGCGGGGAGATCAGGTGGGAGGAGCGTACGCTGGGCGGAGCGGATCGATGCGCAGTGGGGACAAACG
Organism: Sericinus montela; assembly: GCA_029286605.1. Taxonomy (NCBI): domain Eukaryota; kingdom Metazoa; phylum Arthropoda; class Insecta; order Lepidoptera; family Papilionidae; genus Sericinus; species Sericinus montela. The sequence goes on along the minus strand of JAGSMR010000032.1, from coordinate 326,142 downwards.
ACACTCGCCCGCCGACCGACCACTGTAAACACAAGAGAACTAAAGCATCGCATGTTACGTAACTACACGCCGCTCTCAGGAGGTGAGTGCACACGGCTGCGTGACTCGCGCGCGCCGAGCCGCTCAGCTCCGGTGGACGCCGCGAACAAAACAAAAGCGAGGCAGGAGTGAACGTAACGCGCGAAGTGGACATGGAACTATTAAATATGATCCATGTCTATTATAACTGTACTTCGCAGTCTCGACGACAGTACGACGAGCTCTTTTTGATTTTTAACAATAGAATTACTAGTTTTGAAAATAGAATTACTAGTTTTGAAAATACTAAATATTTTCAAATATTTACATATATTAAACGCTTAATTAATTTTATTTCATATTTGTTTTGAAATTCGTAAGTCGAATATACCTTACAGGTAACAGTAGAGTAGCTAGGAAACCTTATAACTTTTTTAAAAAAATTTAGTAAATAATAAATAAATATCTTCACGCAAATCCCGATACAGAGGTAGAAAGAGGTCTAGTCTAAGCAATTAAGTCCCTTTGACCCACCTTCCACCGAAGATATTTTCGGGACAACGTGACAGGTGGTGAGCCCGTCGCTGTCTTTATGTCCAAGCCAACGATATTCGTACATAAGTTTTTGAAAAACCCATTGGTACGTGCCTGCCACCTGGGGATCGAGCTTGGGTCTCTTGACTCGAAATTACGACCACCCAACCACTCGGCTATCGTGACTTATAATAATATTACTTACTTATAATAATAAAAATTTTTAATGTTCTAAAATTAATATTCGTTTAAGTAACCCTTTTCAAGTAACCTTAAAGTTGAATATTATAACGTGAACATAAGTTAGCAATACTTGTTTTGAAGTTTTACTTTACCTACCGGCCTGTTGATTTTCATTACTTACCAGCTTAATTTTGTGGGGAACATTTGAGATGACAACCCCAACTTATCAGTAGCCGTTCGTATTTTGGGGGTTATTATATATATCACGGGTTTTCCTTAAGTCGCCACTTAGAACAACCAAGGGAAGAGAGGACGTGGCAGATTCGTAGGTTAATGGATCATAATTTAATTTGTTTAATAAAGTTTCATAATAAAAATATTTATAACAATAACTTAAAATAAAGTATTTTATAAAATATTATTAAAAATAATTAAAAACTTTTTTCGTCTTTATTTGATTCTCCATAACCCTTATTCTGTATAGTATAATGAGAAAATGAGACAATACTTGATAGACGATAAATCTAACAAAAAGTAAATATTTACCATCACATGAACCACCTGCTCGTTTGCCCCCTAATCTATATAAAAAAAGTCAATTCCTTGGCGAATATATACGGAATATACGGAACCCGGTTTGAATAGCTGAATCAAGGCTTTTAAAATACGTTCACCTATTTTCCGTCTGACAAGTTTAAAAAGCTTAAAGCACCCGTGACTGTAATAATCTTCTAGCAACCATTAAAAATAATGACTAATATTCAAATAATATTTAAAGCCTCATTTTCGATACATAAAATCTGAAGACAATAGTTTTCTCGATAGGCACAAATAGCTAAAATAACACATTTAATTTGACTGAATACTGATACATACTTGTATGATTTATGATAAAACCACGTAGTACTTATTAATAAACGTAACAACTAGCGCCATCTATGAGCATTGTTACAAACTAAACATGTACGCAAAAGAATGGTTTAAATCAAATATGACTGCAATAGTATGTTATCTTAAGCACTTCATTTAAACGTTAATATATCTGATACAAATCTTTATTTACTAAGGTACTTATATTCACGCATCATTCCTGATAGGGACCTATGACCCTATGACCCTTGGGATTACCTTAACTAAAACTGTGATAATTATGATTAGTCGTTAAGAAATAACAAAAGAAAAACATTAATATCTAATTATAAATAAAGAATAACATTTAGATATTTAGTAAATAAATAAATAAATAAATATCTTCACGCAATTCCCAATACAGGGGTAGACAGAGGTCAAGTCTAGACAATTAAGTCCCTTTGACCCACCTTCCACCGAAGATATTTTCGGGACAACGTGACAGGTGGTGAGCCCGTCGCCGCCTTTATGTCCAAGCCAACGATGAATTTCGTACATAAGTTTTTTTTTTTGAAAAACTCATTGGTACTGCCACGTGGGGATCGAACTCGGGTCTCTCGACTCGAAATTCCGACCACCCAACAACTCGGCTATCGTGACTTTAGATATTTAGTAAATCAGAAAAAAAAATTCAAATAGAAATTTCAACAACTTCAACACCTTCACCTGTGGAAATAATAACTTACGGCCGCAAAAAAAGATCTGTATATTTGACTTGTAATATAAAATTGGTTATATGTAGATAATCATAATATCAAAATTATTTGTATATTATATTAAAACTTATGTACGAATTTCATCGTTGGCTTGGACATAAAGGCGGCGACGGGCTCACCACCTGTCACGTTGTCCCGTAAATATCTTCGGTGGAAGGTGGGTCAAAGAGACTTAATTGTTTAGACTTGACCTCTGTCTACCCCTGTATTGGGAATTGCGTGAAGATATATATATATATATATATATATATATATATATATATATATATATATATATATATATATATATATATATATATATATATATGTATATATATATATATATATATATATATATATATATATATATATATATATATATATATATATATATATATATATATATATATATATTAAATTCAATGCGCTTATTTTATTCGCAATTGACCCAGGTTCGATCCCTGAGCCGACACCACTACAAGTGTTAAAAACAATTTAAAATCCTGAATTTACCATGAGTTTTGGTGGTGAAGGCAAACTTCGTAAGGAAAACTATTCAGATAGGCAGTTTGAGATAAAATTTGTTCTACATAGAATTTAGAAAATAGAAGTTCTATATTACACAGAGGTCTTGTGAAATCCCTGACACTGCACTATAGCAGCGATGTGAAAGTTCTCCTGCTCTAATCTCTCTAGAATATTTGAAAAAGCCTACCTTTGCCCAGCGTTGGGCATTCACAAGCTGCTACTAATGGCTCACAAATAAACTCACTCATTAATAAAAAAAGAATCAGCATACAACTTATAATACTTTAAAAAAATATGTATCAGATTGCATAACGTAATAATATTTAAAAAAAATAAATAGGGTGGTAATCAGAGATCTAAACAATTTAGTCTTTCCGACCTCCATGTCACCGGAGCCTTTCTTGGTATAACATGACAGATGATGAGCCTGTAGCCGTAAGTGTCCAAGACAGTGATCGTATCCATGCGCGATCGTAAGCCAAGCCAGGGTTTCGATACCGTCGTACGATACGTAAGTATCGAAAGACATTGTTGGTAAGAGCCTTCCTCTGGGGGATCGAACTTAGGGCTCTCGATTCGAATACCAATTACCGATCCACTCGCTACATGTCACACCTTTCTTATCTGTAAATTTATTATTCGAGTATCGTCTCATATCGTAGTCCCAACAGATGAGTTAAATAAGTTTCAGTTTTTTGTTACAGTTTCAGAGATCTGAACAGAGGTGTTTTGTTAGAAGTAATGTATTTTTTTACTTTAGTTTTATTGATAATAATGAAGTTTGAAAATTGAGGCCATGAATATTTAGAAGAATGTCGTGAAGCTTATATATTAATATAACCTTAGAAAAAGAGTAATTTTGCGATTGATAGCAACTGACCTCACAAATCTAAGTAATTTAGTTGCCACACTTTACTTTGTAAACAAATAATAAATAAATAAATACATATGCAGGAGTGGGACAACATCACATACGAATACACATACTACGAGTAGTGTCATGGAATAAAAATCAACGAAGGTACCACAAACACACATACCCAACAAAATATCGAAAAAGGGTTTTCTGTATTGTCCCGACCGGAAATCGAACCCGGCACCTCAGACCTGGCGGCAACATGAAAACCGTAATATACACTACTCTCGCACGGAGATCACCTAAAATAAAACTGCGGTCTGAATGAAGTGGATTTAAATCATTTCAAAAGATCATTTACGACCAGAAAAGTGAACATTATAAAAACCCTAAACCGCGAACAATTGTAACCTCTACAAAGAAACCAGATAGAAGATACGTACATCGTTTCATAGACATAATGAGAGTAAAAAGTTCTTGCTTGTATTTTATTTCAACCATCTAATAAAACTTTACACGATTTACTAGGAACCACATTGTTCTTAAAATAAATGTAAATACCTAAACACCACGATCTCCATAGAAGACTGGCGTACACACCGGTTTTCATGGTATCTCCAGTACCCTGTGTACAGGAAATACTATGAGTCCTGGCACGATTCCGGAACGGAAAAAAAGAACAGTTTTTCTACTTTGCCCTAGATCTCAGCGCTTTTGGTTCATACATTTGTTGTGATACCATAAGTAGTAACTTTAATTACTTTGGAATCATAGCAGTGTATGTGATATTGTCTCTGTCTTTGTATGTATTAATTTTCGTTAAAAAATCTTTAAATAAAACCAGCATAATGTTGAAACCTCATTTCACATCTATAACGAATACTGCGCTTTTGTACAAATAATTTTATAATTTTATTGTGATGGTATAATATAAAATAAATTACGAAGTTGAGTTTTTGGCGACACTTTGCAGACTTTCTTATAAATTATAAACTTCGGCAAACTAATATTTCTTTGATAACATTTCGAACAAATTTTTGAATATCTATCTAGCGGTCTGTAACTGTAATGAAAAAAAAATGAAAGTGTCTGAAGCGGTCTGTAGCTGTAATGAAAAAAACTGTGTACATGTATTTTTTAACACAAAGCTCTATTTTATGCAAAAAAAATTAAGAATGGAAACTTTATTGAAATTAAGTTTCTTTCACACAACGATCTACTTTCTATAATTTTTTTAAACTACTTTTTTTGAAACCGAGACATATAGATTACGACATAGAGATACGGAATGAAGATCATCATTCAAAACCGTTTAACCTAATTAAGGTCAAAGTAAGGAAAAATTCTTATAGACTCAAAGGAAAAATTCTCTTGTAGACTTTTGTTTTGTCTTAATAACATTTCGACCAAAAAAACATGAAGTGATATTTTCGTCAGCTCAGAATTCAAGACAGAGATAATTTCGATAAATCTATCAGTTCCGATTTGTGTCCTAATTTTTAATTAAAATTCCAACGACTCTCAGTTATTGTTTCGAGATGTTGCAATTCTTAAAAAGTCTTAAACTTTTCTTTTGAACTGTGGATATTAACAGCAATGCTTTAAGTGTCGACATGATATTTAGAAGAGATCAACTTTGATCTATATACGTATCAGAGCAGACAGCGATTTACGTGAAACTAATGAACCAGAGTGTATAGAACTGATGATTGACAAGATATGCGTCTTATCAGACGTCCAGTTTTCGACACCGTTATAAAAAAATAAATCGTAAGAGAGACGTAATGTTCCTGTTCACGAATCTTTAATAAAAATCTATAAAGTACTGTGTATAGATCCAACACTAGGGCAAATGTTTCTTTTTAAAATAATTAAAGAAGTCATAACTTTGTTTCAATGCATCAAAGTAAGTATTTCAGAGTCTAAAGTGTTCTTTTCAATTGAAGTAAGTTCTTAAATTGTGTATGTATTTTTCTTCCAATACTTTAGTTGTATCAACAAATTGTGATTAATTTGCAAACTTTTTGACAAAAACCTACAATAATCGTACTGCCCTACACAAGTCGACAATTTGAGAATAACAACAGCAAACTATGTAGCCCTTAGTTGAATAATGATTTAATAATTTACTTTCGTAGATTAACGATTTTATTCAGAAATTACACCTATCTTAATAAACATGGATGTAAATTTCTGTCTAAATGCAAAATTATGCCGAAATGGTTAGAGTTATTTTCCAGATAAAATTTGTTTATACACAAAATTAGCGTTAGAAATTACGTTTAAAATGAAAAATTTGAAAAAGCCTTCTATTGATATAAAAATCTTTTTCAAAGCTTTTCCCTTAGTCACCTCTTATGACACCGTAGAATGACAATGTAAAAAAAACACTTTCTCGGGTTTGAGGTGGCTTCGTTATTTCAGATTCCCATACTACAAGTGCTTTAGCTTCTTAAATTGGGATCGGAGAAATGTATGTGATGTTGTCCCTATCTATAAATGTATTTATTTATTATTATTATGCTATTCTTACGCCGATACCACACGCCAACACTTGACAACAATGACAACATCACACAAAGTAGTTGTATTAGTAAAATTCGAACCCGGAAATCTTAGTTCCGAAGTAACTACCAACTATGTCGGGCCGCGTATCAGCTTTTCTTCCACTCTATTGTCAATAAACTCCCGATCTCCGCGAATGCCAGCTTTAAGTCGTCCGCCATCGATCCTGTTTGATGTTGTATCACACCTTATAAACGTTCCCGATTATTCTCGTTCCCGTGAAACAGTTACAATTACTCGACTATCGTTCCTCTGCCGCAGCGTAAACACCATTTTTTTAACGTTTGGCCCAAGTTCAAATACTTAAACCAATTTAAAGAAAAATATATTTTATTCTATTAATTAGATTTTGATAGTTAATTGACTTAGGCGTTACTTTGCGGAAATTCGCCATTCCGCATGCATACTTCTTCTTTTCGGGCCAGGTTTTGTCTTTGTTGAATTTTCGATTCGTTGTAATTAAAGTACATACATTTTTCATCATATCGCAGCATATGTTATGTGGTGCTTCTTCATATCGACCGATTCAGTACCGCTCTACCGGTACAGTCAACTTACTTGATAATGCCTTGCTTCGAGGTGAAACGTCACATGGTGTCGAGCCGGGCATTGTAATGAATGAAGAATAATAATCATAATAATACATGTATACATATATAGATAGGGACAACATCTCATACATTGCTCCGATCCTAATGAAAGATGCACTTGAAGTATGGGAATCGAAATCAACGAAGGCACCACAAACACCCACCCGAGAAAATGTAGAAAAATTGGTTTTTCTATATTGACCCGACCGGGAATCGAACCCGGGACGTCGAGATGGCGACACCTTGAAAACCGGTGCTTACGCCACTCGTCCACGGGGTCGTCAAATTTTTTTTAATAGGTAGAGTACAGCTCTTCTTCTTTCCGGACCAGGTAACGTATGCTATTTATTCCTTTTTTATAGCGTAACAAAGTAATTTTAAGCTAACATTTTACTTACATATTAGTAAAACTCAGCGGTATCAAACTGAATAGAAAAACTTCCATTCGAGTTCACCTTACGCGCAAAAGCATTGTATTGTTAGGAGTTTTAAAATTACAAATCAACACATATTATATTTATATTTAATTTTATCTTCACATAGTCCCTGACGGAGTAGCCAGAGAGCTTTCGCTTCTTTCAGATTCATCATTTTCTTCGTACATGCACGTTTCTCCTCTGTCGTATGTAGTCTCTAGGTACTCGTAGTCTCTAGATACCCTTGACCCTCGCCTCTTCGTGCAGTCTTCGAAAGGTAGTCTCGGCCTACCTCGGCACCTTTTAATATCAACTTTCGCGCTGTATATTTTCTTCATTCATTCGCTCAACGTGCCCACACCATATTAAATATATAAATTCGTAAAAAAATTAAAAACGGAACACGAGTTCTACACTACACCTCGATCATCACTAAAACATATTAAGGGACATGTCTCAATCCGCGCTTCGCTTCTGACTTGATTGCTTCAACAGTCACCCATATTATACTGTCCGTTTCGCGGCATCCAATGTAAACACGCTCTCTTTTTGTCCTAAGTGATCCGGCTCTGGTCAACGTTGATTTTTATATCAAATTAAGACCTGTATACATTAACCGCAGTATGTTTTTTCTAAGAAAAGAAAGTGAACGTGGCAATAGTAATAGTGTAGTGAAAGAGAGTCTGGTACAACGTGACAAATGGTGAGCTTGTCGCCGTTTCAGTATCCGAGGCCAACTATACAAATCGTAAATAAATTTTTTTGTCTATATCCGAAATTAAAATTGAATTATTTTAATTCTAATTCAGGGTACCTAAGCACTAGGCTATAAAAATTTTTATGACTTTTTTAGATTTTAATAATCTGTGAATATAAAAATGTAGCATACGCATATCTGTCGTCGACTACTTTTAGTCAAAGAAAATATTTGTTTGGCGATCGCCTATCTGCTAGGCGATGACGGTAAACTCTACCTTGCAGGCATTGTCACTATTGGAATAAGGGTCTATTTTCATTCACAGATTGTTAATGAAGATAGTCACCATTTCGCCTACTGAATTCCATGCCTATGAAATTAGGAGAGGAAGAGGACGTAGGGAAGGAAAAGCAGCTTCCAGTTATCTATTTATCGAATGAAACGCAAAAAGCACAAAATGGTTGCACTTTACAGGTTGTGATCATGGTCTCATCGAGCTGCGCCATTCGTGTATAAGCTATAGCTCCCCTTCTTAATATATATAAATCTATACAAACTTATTAATTAAACACAAAAAAAAACATAGAAATGTAAATATATGTATAGTTTAATGGCGAAAGCGCCCCTAAATTTTATTCCGTAAGTTGTTCCACAAAACATTTAATAAAAAACAAAATCAAAAATCTAAAAATGTAACTAGATATAGCTTTACCATACTTAAAGAAATATGTGAAATAAGAAGTAAAAAAAAAATAATTTTACAAACAGTTCAAATATCGAATTAATTGGCTACAATTGGACCAATTTCGACACCGAACAGAGTTGAAAGAGCTTTTAACGATCTACACAGCTCTATAATGAAATATCTGAAAATCTCTAATAAAGTCATACAGGCGTAGCTGCAATCCCCTTTATCCGATCGCCCGACATTATTTATTTTGAAGAGCGTCCGCATATTTGTTTGGATTAAAAATATTTCTGGCTACACTTGCACACGACACTGTACGAAGTATCGCCCTGCGCGCCCGGCGGCGGGATAAAATAGACGAGACACGTGCCGACCACAGCACTCACCGTTTAACGCTATAATAATGTTACATAGAAGCGTTTTTATTTTAATTTGCGATCATATTAATTTATATTCTATTGACAAAGTTGTAGCTGAGATACCCTTGTAATCAGGGCGCTTGCGTCATACGCGATTTAACCTTGTTCGATCCCCGGATCGGCTCAAAAAATTTTTAAATAAAAAAATTAAAATAAATATCTTCACGCAATTTCCAATACAGGGGTAGACAAAATTCTAGTCTAGACAATTAAGTCCGTTTGATCCACCTTTCAGCGAAGATATTTTTCGGGACAATGTGACAGGTGGTGAGCCCCTCGCCATCTTTAAGTCCAAGCCAACGATATAATTCGTATATAAGTTTTGGAAAAACTCATTGGTACGAGCCTGCCACCTGGGGATCGAAGTTGGGACACTTGACTCGTGGTTGCGACCACCTAACCACTCGGCTAAATTGTTTAATGCTATTTTTTAATTGCTAAAATGACCACGAGCTCTGCTGTGACGGAAAATATCGTGAAAAATTGTGATAAGATTAACCGGAAATATGTTATTTCAAAGATGTGTGATGCCTGTCAAATCGCACTAGAGTAGCGTGGTGGGCGGCCCTTGCGTACCTCGTACGAACCTCTCTTAAATAGCATTTAAGATTAGTATTAATGTGTTCATTATATGTGTTTTCGTGTATAATGAAAATATTGTTTGCTTATTACTTTTGCAAAGGTTTTTTTTTTCCAAAATGACACATCTGTGCCTTCTACAAGTCATAGGTCTTTTTTGGCTACTTAGAAATAAACAGCTCGTCTAATTTAAAATGTTTTTTTTTTTTTGTTATAAAATAATACTAGCAATGTCAAATAACATAACTAATATTTCTATTAACCACTCCAAATAAGCTGTAGTGCATGTGTATGGAGAGTGGTTCAAAGCAATAGTGGAATAGCGGGCCCGAACCTGCGACGTTATGTTTCGCTGTTCGCACCCTAAACCATTCGGCTATTGACGCTTCCAATGTTACTTGCTTAACTTTGTACAAATTTTATAAAAACATAATGCCTCAATATATTTTTATTCTGAAATAAAGGCTACAATGACAGAACGCATGAAACTATTTTCCTTACTCTCCAATTTGAAAAGGCCTCTTTATGGGTACTTTGCTAGACTGTTGCCTGCGAGGATCCGTAAAATAGAAGTTTCTATACATCACAAGAGTATGGGGTTTGTATCTGGTATATTCTACTAGATTATATGCCAACAGTGGCAAATTAAAAAAAAACAGATGCCGTAAGAGTCGACTTCGTTAAAAATAAAGTAAATTTCGTAATGACGGATAGTCAAGAGACCCGAGTTCGATACCCAAGTGGCATGCTCGTACCAATGGGTTTGTTCAAAAACTTATGTATGATTTATATCGTTGGATTGGACATAAAGACAGCGACGGGTTCACCACGTTGTCACGTTGTCCCAAAAATGTCTTCGGTGGAAGGACGAAAGGTAATAATTAAGTCAATTATGAAGACGTCTGTCTACCCCTGCATTGGGATTTGCGTGAAGATACAGATAGTAAGACTACCCCCCAAAATTCCAGAACAAAACAGCAAATTAAGGTTTTTATTGAGTTTTCCGTCAATAAAAAACCGAGCCATCTTTATCATTATAACGGCCTGTAAAAGCCCACTGCAGGACACAGGGAGACGGCAATGTGTTAATCACGACGCTTGAAAAGCGGATTGGCGATTGCAGTACTAAGCACCTCGCACCTTATACCCTGCTGCCCGTTACCAGTGTGCTAAACTTTGGCCTAGTATCTTTCGAGACAGTTATCGTACCATCTGAGGGCAGCTAATTGCATTTTCATGACTCTAAGTCGCTTCTTACGACACCCACGTGAAGAATGTGGATGGTATTTTCTTAGACTCTCTTTACTAAAACAAAAAAAGTTAAACCAGCTCGTATAGGTGAGTTATTTAACAACTAATAAACAAATAGATATTGAAGTATGAAAAATCATTAAGAAAACAATTGAGCAACATATATCAATTTCAAATACTCAACTTCAATTTTAAATGTTACTGTTAAATTCTCTTCAATAATTAATCATTTTATACACATGAACATGATGTTATAGATTTATATAAAATGATTTAACAATTATCGAAGAAGAACTTTAAAGACAAAGCAAAAACGTCTTATTTCGTTAATCACATTGACCTTGGGCTCGTTTGCAATTATTGAAGGTAACCAAATGGATTTAATTCCAATCTGATTTCATTTGATGCTAAGATATGCGTGATATCTCTTATTAGTGTTACACTACATAAAGTAAGGTTATAATTAACATGTAACGGTTAATTTATAATTAAAATCTTTAATGTAACTAATAAACGTTATTATATATTCACAACATACGGTATCGTATACATACGCAACGTAAACTATTATATAGAATATCTAACAGAGACCTATTTTACAAAATGTATACTTGTCAAAGTTTGTCAGTTATTACCGTAAATGCTTTGAATACTCAAATTACATCGACAATATTTTCAGAAGCCACGATAGTCCGTTATTTATATGATCAAAATACGCATCAATAAATTAAAATAAACAGAAGCAGAATAAGTTACATAGGATATGAATGATTGATAGAATGAATGAATACTTTTATTATATACCACAAAATAATACAGAAAAACAATTAAACATTAAAGTGAGTTGACTGTACAATTTGGAGAACTCTTTTAGGCAACTAAAGGCGTAAAGGGATGATACAGAGACAAAAGGTAGGTGGTGCAATTTATTTTTATTATATGCAATTTATATATATATATATATATATATATATATATATATATATATATGTATATATATATATATATATATATATACATATATATATATATATATATATATATATATATATATATATATGTATATATATATATATATATATATATATATATATATATATATATATATATATATATATATATATATATATATATATATATATATATATATATATATATATATATATATATATATATATATATATATATATATATACAAAATGATAACATTCAGTGTGATAGGAACACTCGTCATATTTTAATCATCAAATTCTTTTCTAAAACCCGCTATTTGAAATAAATAATGCAAGGACCTTGCATTATTTATTTCAAATAGCGGGCCATGTTGACCAAAAGTGCGTAGACGCGAAGACACAATACGTTTAAAAACCTATATGCCATATTTGCCGTCTAAATAGTCTGCATACAAATAATTATACAAATAAATGTAAAGCAATATAAAACTATGACTTCAAGTCTGCGCAATTAATGCATTATTATTATAATATCAGTATTGTAAAAACTTTTCGGCAAACATTAACTGACAACGTCTTAAAGGAAAATATCAATCAAAAATATGAAACACGTAGCTACAAAGGGATCTAATTGACCGAATTTCGCTTGAACGGATTGTGCCAAATGGAAATCGTATCCTCTGCCAGCGACCTCCAAATATAATGACAGGACACATATGGACAAAGTTAAAAACGCAGTTTCAAAAACATAGTTATTCTTTTTTTATGGCTTATTGTATTAGTAATAAAGGTTTTCGAGTAAAAAGACTGCGTTTTCAGAAGCTACATAATATGTTGGTATAAAGTAAAATAATTTATTAAGTAATTCGCGCGGAGCCGGCGCGAGAGCCGAACCGTGTAACGCCCCTGAGGATGCCACAAGTAAAAGCAAGTGATACATGGCGAGTTTCGTCGCGTTTCTGGTATGTTCTATACTGGTCTTTTAAATTAAAAAATTACTGTTTTTGTTTGATCTAACATTTTAATTAAAATTACCAAGAACTACTTAACTATTCATAACAGTCGATGCTACATAATCTGCAACACTTTTCATGGAACTTTTTTTAAAAAAGGATATTTTTTTCAGTTTAACATGTAAATGGAGTTACGACTTGTACAATGTTGCGGGAAGTCAATGGATACATGACGAAAATGTGTGTCAAAATTCGGGTAAACCACGGAAACTTTACTGAATATGTCGTCTTCAAGTCGTAATGCCTGGTTAAATAAAATACGGGTTATATAAAATAAGTAAACAATTAATAACTTAAAATAAAGATACTCTGTGATGTCACCGTTGCTTACTCGGTTAGTCTCTCTAAATATTATAACTTAAAAAACGGTTATTTGTTGCAGAAGATGGTAAATTACACTAAACGCTAATTATCAAAACTTATTTGAACAACAGCCTTTAGGGTATAAAATGTTACAAATGTGTGCGAACGTGATGTTTTCTGTAAATATCTCAATTAAAAATGTACTTATGCCTAGAAATATAGGTCACATAGCTCCTCTTAGCCCTTCCGTGATTTTACATCTACTAAAACAAAGAAACGTAAAAAAGTAATAAAATAAAAATAAAATAAAAAGTACACATTTTTATGGGAAAAAGGACATTAGAGCATGTAACACTGCTGCTAGAAGCCGAAGATACGTAACAATCCTCATTATTATCATATATGGAAAGTTAGCCATAATTGCTACGCTTGGTGAGCAAATTGGCGATCCTATTATCAGACACCTTAGACGCTGATGCCCCTTACAATCTGCCGAATTTTGGTCTAGTATTTATAGTTCCTTCTTACGACATGGAGTAAGAAAGGGAGTGGTATGTACTTACGCCGTGGCCATACGGAATATGTTGTAGCTCGAAAGTAATTATTTGGAAGGAAGAAAAGGAAGGAGGGTAGGAAGAGGAGTAAGTCACCGATTACTTCATTCACAAGATAAAAGTTGAAACACAAAGTACTTCATTCTGTGTTTTATCTGTGGTGCTGCATCGAAAGCAGCTGTTTGGCTGTTCGACATTTTTTTTGGCAAATAAATACATCGGAGTGTAATTAGAAGACATCAGTGGAAGCGAGGACGTGTGTACACACGGCGGAAGTGATTCAGGCGCGGCCCGGTTGCTCAGCGAAGCAATGTGCCGCTTGCGCAACTGCCCGCCGGAGAGCGCACGCGATCTCAGTGCCGCCGAGGTTAAAGCTATCACGTGAAGATAACGATATTGGGTATACCTACCCACATTTTCTTATCCATCTTCCTACAGTGTTTCATGTTCACGCAATTTCCCATATAGAGGGAGGCAGAGGTCTAGAAAATCCTTGTCCAAGTCCTTTGAACCCACTATCCACCAAGCCTATCGCCGTATTTATGTCTAAGCTAAGAGTACATACATAGATACATACATTACACACATGGGTATTAACACAGATACATAGTTTTAAATGCACATAAAATTCATGATAGCCGAATGGTGGGGTGGTCGGAATTTCGAGTCAAAGGACCCGAGTTCGATCCCCAGGTGGCAGGCCCGTCCCAAAAATATCTTTAGTGGAAGGTGAGTCAAAAGGACTTAATTGTCTAGACTAGACCTCTGTCTACCTCTGTATTGGGAATTGCGTGAAGATATTTATTTATAAATGTTCATAACTCTTACAAACATTCATACTTATGACACAAATGATTGCGTTTAATAGGGGTTGCAACTCGCAATTTTCTGGTTCGAATCCCGCTAAAAGCAAGAGCAAAACATATAAAGGCAAATATATTTAAGAGTTGTTGGCTGCAACTCTTGTGTTCGGAGGCAGGGTCCACTACCTAATCGACTATCGGGTTGTCAGTCAAAAAATCAATATCATATTTATAAACATATTTTTTTAATACTTCATAATGCTGTAAAGTTACAGCATTATGAAGTATTAAATTAATATAGGATATTAATTTAATATAGGAAAAAAGTGCAAACTTTTTTCCTATATTAAATTTATTTATAAATTTGTGTGTGGATAGATAACTATATATTAAACTAATAACTATTAAAAATAAATAAAATGCATTGTTTAAGGTTCTGTACAAATACGGAAAATGTAAACTGAAAAGGCAATCATCAATTAATCATAGTTTATATTTTCTGGGAACTTCCTAATTATAATGAAATTATTATGAATAAAAAAATAGCCCTTTAACAGCAAAAGAAAAATAAGAATTGATAGGAAATCAAAAAACAAATATTCACGCAGCGTGTATACTACAAACAGTCTATAGCGTGAATCCTTAAAAAAATGAATAACAATGTATTCTATCTCACTTTTTATGGGCTTACTATTGAATATTTACGTTTTGTTTCTTTTGCAGTCGTTTCGTTTTATGGTGTTTCGATTAATAATTGTGCCAAACGGGGTTCAAGTCACTTCAACACATTATATTCTAGTTGTCACATAATTTTAACTAACGCTCCCTGTAAACAATGACTCTAAAGCTACACTCAACAGCGAGAATATTTATCACTCCTATTTGCACCGCTTAAAAGGATCCTTGCTTAAAAGAGCTACTGTGAATTATTCATAAGCGACATTTACATTAACCAAAATGAAAAACAGACATAACAGTTTTTAAATGAATTGAGAACTATTTCATAATAGTGAGTTTTAGAAGAAGAATATAACTGCAATTTTTAAAATATTACTGTGTTACGTAAGAAGTAGTTCTAGCCTTTTATGGCTTTGAGTTCACAGACCCTTTTAAATTCTTGATTTTTAATGAACTACTTTTAACCACTGCTATATATCTTAATGCCATTCCGTATTCGATAATATGTAGCGAAAAGATGGTTAACTATTAAGATTCACTTTCAAATGTTTTGGAGACTCTTTGTACTCTTTTGGCTCTATCAGACGATCGTTATTACGAGGCAAACGGTTGTAGATTTTAAATATTACATATCCAGTTATAAATGACCTACCAAGACGGCGACTGGCTCACCAACTGTCACGTAGTCCCGATAATATCATCGGTGGAAGGTGGGTCGAAGGGACTTAAATGTCTAGACTAGACCTCTTGGGAATTGCGTGAAGACATATTTATTTATATTTACAGTTATAAATATATAAACAAAATTTTTCACCATGTTCACCGAGTAATGTTTTAAACTAGTACATCATAAAAATTTACTTTAAATCTAAATTCATTTTTACTTTTTTACTAACTTATAAATATGTACGAGTAATTTACCACTATACTATTACAGTAAGTAATCTCGTAATCTGTATATAGTCAATATCCGTCCCGAAACAATATCCATGATACAGGATTTGCCACTACTGCCAGGGTTTATAAGAGTTTGCTGCTCCTCAGTGGCTGAAAATTGTAGAACTCAAATTTTCAAAGAATTTAAATCAATTAAGTTACCAATGTTTGTCACGATTTTAAAATTTTTCTCGTCACTAGTTTTATTTAGCACTCAGGAGAAGGGGAATGACGAAATCAGATGCCAACACTATATTAAATATGACTAAAACTAAAAAAACATCCGAAAGAAGCGAGAGAGGTATTTAAGGATCGTGACACTTGGCAATCTGTTCTCTTTGGCTACGCCGTCAAGGACTGTGTTCGAAGATAATTAAATAAACTAAAACTTAACATATAATTCAGCAAAACAACATGTGAATACGCTTCTTAACAATGTTGACAATTAGGGAAACGGCGAGTCACTGCAGTCATTTGTTTGGTCCGCTTGACTTGGGACACTCGACTTTTCATTTGGTCGTTATAGTCTGCCATCCATTTTAATCGTCACTAACGTCATTTACATTTATGAAACCATCTATTATACATCAGTCACGATAACAACTGTCATGATAGCCGAGTGGTTGGGTAATCGGAAGTCGAGTCAGGAGACCCGGAGGAAACCCAATCTCGTAGCGATAAGTTTAAAAAAAAAACGAACTTTCGCACGATTTATATAGTTGGTTAGGACATAATGACGGCGACGGACTCACCACATGTCACTTTGTCCCAAAACATGTCTTCCTTGGAAGGATCTAAAGGTGCTAACAGTCCGGACCTCTGTCCACCCCTGCTCTGGGAATGCCGTGTAGCTGTTTTTATATTTTTTTTTATCTATACATGAATACGTAAAAAAAACCATTTATACATGTCTTGTCTACCAGCACCGAGGAATGTTAGATTTGATACGTTTAAAGTTTTATAGAATGAGGTTTATTTAATTTCATTGGTTAATTCCAGTCTAATTATGTATAGGTGAAGCTTTGTAAACTTACAGGATAACAGCATATGAACTTAATTGATGTAACATTACGTATTCAACATCTTAAAAAAATTTACAGTCATTTAATAAAAAAATAAATACCCCTCATCGTGACCGAATAATAAGAAAATAAATAAATAAATACTTACATACATAAGGACAACATCATATACACAGCTCTGATCCCTAAGCACTCGTGTTGTAGAATCAGAAACAATGAAAGCGCCTAGACCCGAGTTAATGTAAGAAAAAGTTGTTTTGTTACATTATTATTACCCATACCAATTGTTCGGGAATAGAACCCGGAACCTTAGAACTGGTGACATCATGAAAACCAGTGTGTTAAACACTCGTCCATGGAGGTTGTCAGATATTCAATACTATGTTGGTCAGAACTTTAAGCGTCAATCTTACCAGACATTATTTTACGATAGGTGGCAAATGAGGCCAAAGTACTATGAATCTCAACGACATAAGCAAATGAGCCTCTTCTCTTCTATTCTATAAAGAGAAATGGTAATCGCCTACGCAAGGCAAGCACATTACCGATCACAGTACCACTTCGAATCCTGCCTAGACTATAGTAATATGTTAATATTTCTATAATTTAAGCTTTGTAACAAATTCCTATTTAAATTTTTAAACGGAAATTTTATTTCTGACCTTCAGACGTGTGAGCAAAGTGCATATTTTATCAATTGTCCATAGAAATATTGTACTGCAATCTACGTGATCTACACTGTACACAGGAAAATGTCTTCGTTTAAGGGCAGTAACCAACGGCTCGTTATAAATGTTTTAATGGCTAACATTATGCAAACACATTAAGGGGATCACCCTCGTCTGTTACAGGATTAAGTGTGGCCCAACTGATAGTCTACAATCACCAACCAGTGCTTACTTAATTTTTAAATTATTTCCTGTAATAATACTCGTATTTATTTGAAAAAATCGTATACGAAATTATCAAAAATAATAATAAAAATAAATATCTTCAAGCAATTCCCAATACAGGGATAGACAGAGGTCTAGTCTATACAGTTAATTCACCTCGACCCACCTTCCACTGAATACATTTTCGGGTCAACGTGACAGGTAGTGAGCCCGTCACCGTCTTTATGTTCAAGCCAACGATATAATCGTACATAAGTTTTTAAAAAAACCCATTGGTACTAAAATCTTTTTAGTAACCCGTATATATACAACCGGTTTTTTTATCATAATCGCAGTAAAAGTAATCATTACTTATGATGACAAAGAAATTTAAATAATAAGCTTTTATTAATTTATTTATGATACTACCCGATATGCTTATCACTTGCGACTTAAAAAAAATAATGCAGTATTTTTTGTGCGCTATCTTTCGGTAATGCGTTCGGTGGATACCTTCTGTTATGATTAAATGTCTTCGCGAACGACGCGGTGGCGTGACGGAATGGGCGAATGGTTTTAAGTAACAATTTAATTAAAGTTGCTTAATTAATTTATTACATCAGACTCACGCAATCGGAAGCTGCTTCTTAAATACGCAGATGCTCTTTCGATGACAAAATAGAACAAATTAATAGGTTTTTTCTTATCTACTGGCATATTGTTTAATCCGCTAAAATGGTTAATAGGTAATTTATTACCATATAGATTATATGTTATTTATGACTTTTAGGAGAAAAATTTAATGAAACAAGTGAAATAGTCACTTGAATACTTTATTTGCGTTGGATGCGGTTTAAATTCAGAAATTCACAGACACCTTGTTCCATAATGTATTTGTATAGGTACAAATGCTATGTAAGATGTATTCTACGCCGTGCATCCAGTTTTAAAACGGTTTTTTTTTTAAATAAACCCTAAAACTTTAAATACTACTTAATCGTATCCTTAAGATGGACTTTGGGGTCTAACTCTCTAAGAAGCAATTAAAACTCAAATGTACACTGAAAATGCAACATGACTCCCTTGCATACTTTAAATCTTATAACAATAAAATTAATCACGAGCCACGATAGCCGAGTGGCTGGGTGGTCGTAATTTCGAATCAAGAGACCCGAGTTTGATCCCCAGGTGGCAGGCTCACCAATGGGTTTTTTCAAAAAAAAACTTACGTATCGTTGGCTTGGACATAAAGACGGCGAGACCCGGCTTACCACCTGTCACGTTGTCCCGAAAATATCTTCGGTGGAAGGTGGGTCAAAGGGACTTAATTGTCTAGACTAGACCTCTGTCTACCCCTGTATTGGAAATTGCGTGAAGATATATATGTATATATATTTATATTTATTTATAATAAAATTAATGTCAGTTCCTACAAACTGAAATAATGTTGTCTATTGTGCCTAAAAGTTAACACCCTCGCATTTCCTTCAATTTCCATAACTCTATGTCATTAATGGAATACAAATCACTGCCCAAAATACACCATTGTTCGTTAATGTGAACACAAAAAAGCCGGACATGTCGTGTTTTCTAACAAAACGCTTCAACAAGTTGTTACATGCACCCTTGTTACTTTGTCACCCTAACATTATCAGTGTTAGTCGCAGTCATGATATATTCAATATTCAACCTAAACACGCTTAAAATAAGGATAACGACAAATAGAACTTTATAATTAAGAAAAAAAAGTCATAAAGAAGTTTACTCTTTACCAGTGCACTAAGTTTATACAAACCAAACTATTTAGTCTGTGACAAGACAACCCTCTCAGCGATATGAGTAATACAGCGATCACTTTCAGAGGGGAGCGTAGAAATGTTCCCCGACGAAAAAAATAATAATAAAGCCGACTTATCGCCTTTTTACCACAGATTCTTACATAAATAATGATAAAAGGAAATTAAATAAAATTCTTATTAGAATATTAAAAGTTCCGAAGGCGTTTTTAATGTCCCTTGCGGCGTTTAGGGACGCATATTTCAGTCAATTTGGTAAATGGAAATTCGTGGTGTATTAGATCGTTACGGCCATTTCACAGGGTTATTAATATTAACATAGGTCTTTATGATTTTTGATAATTAAGTTATGGAAAGTATATTGTTGTTTCAAAATGTGATGTTTCGTACTGTAATCGAGCTAATCTCATATATACTCGTATTTATAGTTGGGTGATTGCAATTCGAATCAGAAGACTGAAGTTCGATCCCCAGTAGAAACGAAGAGATAACAAGAAAGAATAGTTAGAATGAATGAATGAAATGAAATGAATCATTTAGATCTAGACCACTGACTACCTCAGCTGTGCATTGTGAAAAGCGAAAAATTAAAAAAAAAAGGTTTCTCCAAGCGATACTCTGTTCTATGTTTAAGTTCAATGAAAATTCAAGAACCAATCAATCTAAGTTCAAGACCAAAGTTGAAGCTGAAAAAAGGTTTATATAAAAGGAGGTGGAAAATCTAAACTTTGTTCTTATTTTTCACTTTTACTCATTAAATATTGATGCTCAGGATAGCATAAACAAATAGTATACCTAAACAGTGGAATAAATTCCGTATATTTATGCGATAGCAGATGGATATCCCTGGAGTGTAAGGTTTGCGTCTAGCACTGGCCATGCGTCTTGTCTTGGCTGGCCCGACCGCGCCCCGGATTGTCCTGTCATGCATTCAACGATCTAATAATTTTGATACTTGATATGGAAACATAATTCAATATTAATAATTTAAATAAAGAGTTAAAAACAATATTCTTCGCGCATAGTCCCTGACATGGTGGAAAGAGAGAGAGAGAGATCGCCAAGTGTCATGATCGTTGTCACCTCTATTGCTTCTTTCAATTCAACATTTTCTTCATACGCAGTCTAGGTATCCGAGTACTCTCGAACACCACTTCGAACAATTAACTAATAAAATTCAGTCTTTTTGACCCACCATTTACTGAAGAATTGTTTTTTGACAACGTGATATGTGCTGAACCTGTCGCCGTCTTTAGTCTAATTAAAATTAGATTTAATTTACTTTCATCATTATTTACGAGTACGTGAAAAACTGAGGTAAAAGGCGATAAGTCTGCTTCTTTATTGTTATTTTTTCTTCATGAAAATCTTTTCAATAAAATTAAACTTCATAAATATATGTTTCATTTTATTAGATTTGTTTCACTTGTGGCTCTGTCTCAAAAACTAAGGGCCGCGGGTTCGAATCCCGATAGGGGCAAACATTTGTTTGATCAATGTATTTTTACTCGAATCATGAACTTTTTTATGTATTTGCATGTATGTTATCTACGTAAATATATATGTATGTATAAGACAACGTATTATACCGTCAGCTTAGAAATGAAGACGGCGGTTAGCTCTTCACCTGTCACGTTGTCTTAAATAAAATTCAATAAAGTGGGTCGAAAGGTTTTCTATTGTCTATTAATTGTCTAGACCTCGTTCTACCTCACTATGGGAATTGCGTGATATAAATTAAATTATAGATTAAAAAAAATCCTAAACAAAATTTTAAACTCAATAAAATTTTTCAAATATCAAAAACCTTTGTATACTATGTTCACTATCAACCATTAGGGAAATCTGCGTGGCATCGAATACTGTTTAATTTATTTGCCTGAATATTCTTAAACTATCGGCTTGGCGGTCACTGTGGCGATTCGGGCGTTATTTATGCGCGGCCTCCATCGAGCTCGGGCAGAATTAGCCGGCCGCGAGGGACTGCAAGTCCATCCCCGTCTCGGATCGTATAACTACAAGAATAAATAACACCAAAATACTCAATTGAAGAAATTTTGCGTGGAACATTTATTTTAAATACGCGCATTTCCAAACAGCGGAGTAGTCAGAGGTATATATAGGCAATTTAGTCCTATCGAGTCACGATAGCCGAATGATTGGATGATCGGAATTCGAGTCGAGGGACCCGAGTTCGATCCCCAGGTGGTAAGCTAGTATCAAAACTTATGTACGATTTATATACCTCCGCCAAACATTCAAGTCAATCGTTGTCCCAAAAATGTCTTCGGTGAAAGGTGACTCCAAAGGACTTTATTGGTTAGGTTACTGTCTACCCTTACATACATAAAAATTAATAATAAAAACATTCAAAACAGCTATCTATCTATCATTCTGGAATAGATATATTCATTACCAAGATAATTTGCACATTTAGGTCACAATTTACCCAGCAAATGGCATAAAAAAAACCAATTTCAACAAAAGCGCGGCATAAAAAGCAAAAGTAACGTAAGAGGCTCCGTAATATCAATTTGCCTCTCATACATATATTCATGGCGCATCGTGGCAGGTCATATAATTTATATGTGAAAGGCGAGTGGAAACAATCGTATGTATTCACAAACGATTTGGCAAGTAGCGAAATATATTCGCGGCAAGCGGTCTAGCGGGTAGCGAGAGGAGCGCATTATGCATTCGAAGTGTATGCCACTCTTGGGGGCAGTTAGTTATGCCGCGGCGTCTTTTTAACCTCTCGCGGATGTGTAAAGGACCTTGAATGGGATAGTTTTATAACTTGCAAATTCATTCTTTATCTTTGGAAGTTGATTTTAGTACTTTATCATAAAGTATATTGATACAATATTAAACATTTATTTTAAATACGCGCATTTCCAAACAGCGGAGTAGTCAGAGGTATATATAGGCAATTTAGTCCTATCGAGTCACGATAGCCGAATGATTGGATGATCGGAATTCGAGTCGAGGGACCCGAGTTCGATCCCCAGGTGGTAAGCTAGTATCCAAACTTGTGTACGATTTATATACCACCGCCAAACATTCAAGTCAATCGTTGTCCCAAAAATGTCTTCGGTGAAAGGTGACTCCAAAGGACTTTATTGTTTAGATTACTGTCTACCCTAATATTGAGAAAATGTGTACTTACTTACATAAAAATTAATAATAAAAACATTCAAAACAGGTATCTATCTATCATTCTGGGATAGATATATTCATTACCAAGATAATTTGCACATTTCGGTCACAATTTACCCAGCAAATGGCATAAAAAACCAATTTCAACAAAAGCGCGGCATAAAAAGCAAAAGTAACGTAAGAGGCTCCGTAATATCAATTTGCCTCTCATACATATATTCATGGCGCATCGTGGCAGGTCATATAATTTATATGTGAAAGGCGAGTGGAAACAATCGTATGTATTCACAAACGATTTGGCAAGTAGCGAAATATATTCGCGGCAAGCGGTCTAGCGGGTAGCGAGAGGAGCGCATTATGCATTCGAAGTGTATGCCACTCTTGGGGGCAGTTAGTTATGCCGCGGCGTCTTTTTAACCTCTCGCGGATGTGTAAAGGACCTTGAATGGGATAGTTTTATAACTTGCAAATTCATTCTTTATCTTTGGAAGTTGATTTTAGTACTTTATCATAAAGTATATTGATACAATATTAAACATTTATTTTATTTATTTAATTACGCACAATCCCTGAAGATGTATCCAGAGAGAACGGATCGCCAAATTTCATGTCTTAAATACCTCTTACGCTTCTTACAAATTCGTCATTCTCTTCATAAACGCACGCCTAGACAACAATAATTTATTTTTTAAATATATTAAATATAGATACAGAAATAAAATAGGTGATATGAACCAAAGTGAATACAAATAAAAAATGGATGTAATACTTTTTCGAGCTCTATTTAAGCGACATAATACTAATACTTATTAGGTCTTACATAAAACTTTTCTTGCTATTATATAGCTATAGCTTCCTTTAATATTTTTATTATTATATTATGAATGCTCCGCCTAATGTTAGCCCAAAACACTGTTACTGCATGAGTCTCAGTCTCTCTGTTACACTTACACAGCTTAAAGGTTTTTGATGAAATTTAGGATGAAGATAGCTTTAAATCTGGGAAACTTTATTGATATACAAATAATTTGTAAAGTAAACATGTTTTATAAACAAATTACATATAGATCTTACTTGGTTCCTGTCTCTATGCTAAGGGTTGCGAGTTTCCACTAGGTTCTAACATTTCCGTGATGAATATTAAAGTTTGTTTTTTTTTATAGAAAAGGGAGGCAAACGAGCAGGTGGCTCACGTGATGGTAAGTGATTACCGCCGCCCATTACACCCGCAATACCAGAGGCATAGCAGATGCGTTGCTGCCCTAAGAGTGAAGACGCCCCCCCCCCCAAATTGGTGAGGGGGGGTATGTGGGCCTCCGGTTACCTGCACTCACCAGACGAAACACAGAAGTTTGTTAGACTTCTACTTCACGCCGGTATTCTGTGAGGTCGTGGTACTTCCCCGGTCGAGCCGGCCCATTCATGCAACAACAAAAGCTGATGCGTGGCTCTACCACTTTTTTTTGTTTGTGCTCGAGTCGTAGACATTTATGTGTAAATATGAATATTTATATGTATAAATGTATAACTATATAAGTATATTGAACGTTCATTTGGATACTAAGACGGTAATAGGCTTACTACCTGTCGGGTTGTCCCAAACAAGTTTCGTTGAAAGGTGAGTAGAAAGGACTTAACTGTATAAACCTCTGTCTATGAATCAATCCCCAGTAATGGAAAAATGCGTGAAAAGATAAACAAAAATTAGTCGGAATGAATAAATAAATAAATAAATAAATAATTAAATATCCTCACGCAATTCCCAATACAGAGGTAGCAGAGGTGTAGTCTAGACAATTAAGTCCCTTCGGCCCACCTTCCACCGAAGATATTTTCGGGACATCGTGACAGGGAGCCCGTCGCCGTCTTTATGTCCAAACTAACGATAAAACTCGTTTAAATATAAATTATAAAAAAAATATAAATTAGTCGGCATTTTGCTTTTTTTGGTATTAGTTTAATTCTGACCTAGGTCTAAATATTAAAGGTACTGAAATAGTCATATCTATGACTATTTCAGTACCTTTAATATCGCGTGCGTCTCTATTCCGTAGCAGTAAATAGATATTACATCCACACATACTTATCTCGCATCGCCTATTTTCATCAATATTTTTAACAACAGTCTCAGTTAAGGGTTCTACAACTTGACCTGTATTCAGCGAGACCAGATTAAGATTAAGTAAGTATAAATTCGCCGTGGGGTTGTCATGAGAATATACCACCTCCTTTCTTTCCATGACTGTTGTTAGAGGCGACTAAAAAAAATTACTACTACACTGGTACTCTACATGTAACTAACGGATGGCGGAATAACCGTCACCAATTTTCCAATGCAGGGCTAGTCAGAGGTGTAAACAATTTATTCCTTTCGACCCACATTTCAACGGAGCTTTTCGAGACTTCGTGGCATGTGGTAATAATGGTAATTAAAATCTCACTTATGTTTAAAAAAAAACTCATTGATGTTCTCTTTCTTCTTGGGGATTGAACTCTCCTCCCGTTATCCTGAATAGCTGAGTTCTTACTCAGCTATCACGATATCGCGCTGTAGTATATAAGTAAAAATTAAACTAATCACATTTTTTTAATGTTAGATTTCTTTACTGCCTACGAATTGTCAACGTAGTACTACGAATCTACACGATCCTCCAAATTGCAGTGTAACCAGCGCAGCTTTTTGATTTGAAAAGTATCTGCAAAAAAAGTCGCGATAGCGGAGTGGTTGCGTGATCGGAATTTCGAGTCAAGAGACCCGAGTTCGATCCTCAGGTGACAGGCTCGTACCTATGGGTTTTCAAAAACTAATGTACGGATTATATTGTTGGCTTGGACTTAAAGCGGCAACGGGCTCACCATCTTGGCCCGAAATTACTTCGTGGAAAGTGGGTCGAAGGGACTTAATTTTCTAGCCTATACCTCTGTCTACCCTTGTATTGGGAATTGCGTGAAGATTTTTATCTGCAAATATGATGTTATGATAGCGGTATTGATTAAAGAGCGTGACAACGTGTCACTGACCATTAATGATGTCTTTGATTGAAGTTGTTTACAGTTGGGTCATGGGCTGCTCTTATCAAATTCAAAAGAAATTTAAAAGAAATTATTATAAAAATTGCCACGTGGTCACGGCATAAGAACACGGCACACTATTTCTTCCCGTTGGTGTCCTAAATGGTGACTAAGGGAAAAATCATGAAAGTGCTGTAAACTACCGACAGATGGCGGGATAAACATCTCGAAAATTCATTCGGTTCAAAGTTTCTGGTACTGCGATCGCCAATCCGCTTGACAAGCGTTGTGATTATAGCAAACCCTTCTGTACGGAAGAGGCCTTTATGTTATGATAAAGTACAAAAAATAAAAACAGGACGTCATAACATTCATGATTTTTTTAATATCTTTTTCCGCAAAGCTATTAATATTTGTGATTGGTTTTCTGTTTATCTCATTTATGTCAAAGGATTCCACTGGGCAGTGTTTGTCCAGTGTAATGACGGTTCTGCCCTGTGGCTGTAACCGATATCAATTACAAATTGTAGCGGTAGAAGCATCTCTGTAACGTTTGTCTAAACATTTTGTATAAAATCTTCATTTAAAAAGATCCTGGGACAGCTTGCATGCTTGCATGCATAAAAATTACCAAAAAAAATAGTTTTATCCCTACATAACATATATATAACGGCCTGTAAAATTTCACTGCAGGACACAAACCTCCGATAAAGGTGGTTTGTCATAATCGCCACGCTTGACACTCTGGTAGGTGTTCGCAGTATTTGACACCTTGCAACTTAAACTCTGCCTCAAATCATCGGCTTGCTGTATTTTGGTCTGGTATTTTTCGTGACGTTTATACCGCCATCTCTTTGCAGCCAGTTTATCTTTCAAGACTTGACCCATTGTCGCCTCTTATAACACCCACAGGAAGACAGGGGTCGTATATTCTTACGCCGTAAACACACAGCAACAACTAGTTTGGCATGCATGTAACAATACATACATACACAGATTAGAACAACATCAAATACATTAATCTGAACACAAATTAAGCGCTTAAGCAATTGTAGTATGGAATCAGAAGCAATGAAGGTACCACAAACATCCAGACCCGAGAAAATTAAGGAACCGACCCTACGACCTTTTGATTCCCTACGGGAATCGAACCCGAGACCTCTGAGATGGCAACACCATGGAAACCGGTGTTTACGCCACTCATCCATGGAGGTTGTAATAAATATCGTATCTAATAAAGAGTTATAAATTTTGAACTTAAAATTTATGGAATATAGACTGTAGAGGAATTTCAAAGACCTATTTAATAATAATGAGTTAAAGCTTTATTGTAAAAGTATTTAGGGACGAAGTAATCCCTCTCAAAACTATCTACACACTCATTAGCTAGAGCCCTCAACCGTAAACATATCACAACAAGTTAACAATCCCGTTTTAATTAATAAGTACATACTTAGCGATGTTTACCTGAAAATTTTGTAGTGCCGAGCTTTACACGACCAATTGACGTACGCATAAAAATATATTTTTTCTAATTTTTGTTCTTATTTTTTCGCCAATTCGTTAGTAGATCCAAAACTTGGTAGAGCCGTTCGAGGAAAAAATTTTAAAATATATAACTGTTGGTGGAGGATGAAAATGAAATATGATTGGTTTCGAAACCGTAGGTACAAAATATAACACTAGTCGTGTGTCCCTACAAAGTATAATGAGGTATAATACAAAGTATAATTATTCCATCCAGTATATTATGTATACATATATGTACATAAAAATTTAAATATACACACAACTATGGTACCCAATAGTTTCTTCTAGATAAATTATTATTTAATTCTTACGAATAATGATGATGATGATGATCGATTTAAACTTCAGTCTCTCTAATTACGGAATGTTCTGTTTGCTTCAGAAGCAGATATTCGATTGCAATGTCTCTCGTAATTATTTCGTCGCTTTTTTTAAAATGTAACAGTTTTTAATTACTTTTCGATAACTATTTCCTCACCTTTTTTGTTACGTTCAAATTATGTTATATTATATGTAACGAAATTTCAACCACCATTTTTTTTTGTAATATAGTTGTAGGTTCTTCTTATACTCTTACGCATTTCTGCTAAATAGCAGTGTAACAACTGCCATGTTCCGGTTTAGAAAATTAGTATAATTAGGAGTATTACATTGTAGTCTTTCACGTTTCCGTCATACCAGTGTTTAGCCTGTTTTCACCACATTACAATAAAAAGTATTTAGTAGAGGAATAGCCACCTTGAAATCAAATCAAATCAAATCGCCGATTTACTATTTATGCGGTGGTGATTATGGCAAATATTACATACGGGAGAGACCTATTACATTGGACAATTACAGGCCGTTAAGTAAATAAAAAAGGATTGCTCACTATCTTATCGTATCGGCAATAGGGCGCTGGGGCTCAGGCATGAGGCTTGAATAAAGCATGTGATTCATTCCCGACGGGCGCCGCGCTTGGCGTTGCGTGTTGCGTCGTTAATGGTCACCGAGTTTTCCTATTAGCCGTAAATAGACGCAATTTCTTATTTAACAAGAGAATTTCAATAGGAAATAAGAGAACAATTAAGTGAAATTACTTTGACTTCCGAGTTTTTTTTAATATGAAAAAAGTGTTAAAACGTATATAATATAAGCTCATGCCTGCAGAATTACAAAAGAAGAAGTATAGATACCATCCTTGCCGATGTGCGGAAGACCTGAGAAACCACCGATTTATTTTCTTATTTTTTTTTATGTTCCTAACATCACCTTTACTATGGCTTGAGTTTTGAAATAATGCTTCATCTCCTCTTCTCTATGCAATTTATTAAAAATCTCTAAGTGTTGCGATCATGCCATATACTCCTTAAGAGAAAGGCCTTATGTAGGCGCAAGTAAATGTAGAAAAAATACTTTTTCTGTATTATCTCGAGTCTGGATATTTCTGGTGCTCTTGTTGTTTCTTATTCTATAATACAAATACTTTAACTACTAACTTTTAGTTCATTTTTTTAAGCAAAGTAAGTGAGTTTGTTCCTATCTATTAATATATTATTTATTTAATATTTATTGACGCCACAATGAACAACATGCCAATAAAAATATTCAATGTATTATAGTATCAATATGACGATGCATCCAGAAAGACTTGAATAGGTATTATAATCCCCGCAACCCTATATAATTATCATCCAACACAATATTAATAACAGTGTAGTCCCAATATCGTTTTCAAACGTATCAAGCTCTCACCATCTTCCCAAGTGCTGACAACTCAATCGCTGTATTGAATGCGTTCCACTCATTGATCTCGTTGCTTCCATATCGTAAATATCATGTTGAATGAATGAGTCAGACGGTGCGAACGGAACGCGAAAACACTTTGTCGTGAGTGCAATTATTTCGAAAGTGAATGTCAGAAAATTACGTGGATAGTTGACAACAGCATCTTTATTATATCAAGTATGTTGTAGTGCGCCTAGCGTAGAAATTATAGCAAATGTTTCCATTGAAAGTTGTGTTTTACACTTATGTGTGTATACAAAATATGTGAGGAAGGAGTCACGCAATATAAAAAATATTTATACATTGCCCCATACGGGGGTGGTAAGGCAATTTAGCCTTTAAAAGCCACATTTTAGCGGAGCTTATTCGTGACAACGTGATAGGTTGTGATATTGGAAAACATAATTGAAGAAATCGTATGTTATCAGTTAAATCCAATTAAGTATAATTAAGATTCAAGCATATTCTAAATTCAAGTACAATGAATAAATAACAAAAAGTATATGGTGGAAGTTGGGTCGGTCTAGTAGATTCTTTGCACAGACTCAAATGCTGAGTGCACAGGATACAAGTTTCCCAATTAGAGACTGCGCGGTCTCTTACAACTTTAAACATATATGTAGCTTTTTTTGCTTCTCGTTAAACAACAAAAAAGAATCAACCAAGAACTAAATATACACTTCTACGATGATGGTATTTTTAGTTATAAAGTATTGTAAATATTATCATAATTTTGTTTCTGTAAATAAAGTATTAAAGAAGACTTAAACATTTTTTTCAACAATACGTAAGTGTTAATGTAAAGTTTTTTGTTTGATTGATAATTTAAAATAAAATAAAATAAATATAAATAAATATCTTCACGCAATTCCCAATACAGGGGTAGACAGAGGTCAAGTCTAGACAATTAAGTCCCTTTGACCCACCTTCCACCGAAGATATTTTCGGGACAACGTGACAGGTGGTGAGCCCGTCGCCGCCTTTATGTCCAAGCCAACGATGAAATTCGTACATAAGTTTTTGAAAAACTCATTGGTACTGCCACCTGGGGATCGAACTCGGGTCTCTCGACTCAAAATTCCGACCACCTAACAACTCGGCTACCGTGACTTTTATTGATAATTTAATTATACTATGTAAATTCAATCTTACCAAGTTCCTTAGACGACGCCCACCTTACAAAATTAATCGATTCTACACGCAGTGGCTGCAGATATCATCTGGCTCAGGCTCTGTCGACATTGACTGCAGTGGGTTCATTGCAACGAGACAATGAAAGCGATGAGTCAGTATCGTGTGAACCTAAATTTGAAACGTAGATTTTGATTTTAATAACTATAGAGTATGCACTTGTGACGAAAATTTATTGAAGAGGTAGTGTTGCAACATTGCTATAAATATGTGCAAAATTTAATAGTGTGATCTTTATAAGACCAGTGTTTTGGAAATAGACTTTAGTAGTATATTAGAATGTATGAATATAATAATCTTATTCATCTTCTTGTTGTTACAGCCTATCAAAAGTCAACTACTGAACATAGACCTCACCCAAAGATTTCCGCAGAGAACGATCCCGAACCACCTGCATCCATCGATTTCCCGCAATGTTGTGCAGGTCGTCACTCCATCTTGTGGGGGGACGTCCTACACTGCGCTTGTCAGAACGAGGCTACCACTCGAGAACTTAATAATATACTTTTAATCTTACTTCTTAAATAATCACAATATTTTTTATATCATTTTCGTTTTAGACGTGTGTAACCGAAGTTTGATCCCCAGACCGGTACCACTATCAGTATTAATAGCAATATAAAATTGTAAAAAAATGCTCCTGAGAAGTGCTTAAAAATTTTGCCCAGAAAACGGCATATTTGAGATATAATATTTTAAAAATTGCCACTCCCGATAGGGAGTCGATAGGAGGAAAATATTCCCGTAGCTGTCGTAAGAGGTGGCGAAGGAAAAAGGCCTCGAATATCGTCATGGCAACCGAAGATACATGATTTTCCCCTTACAAATTTTGATTTTGCTGCAGAAGAATAAATGCTACCTTGTACACATGAAACTATAGAAAAACAGAAACCGTATGACTAAGTAGCAAACTGACTAGAGGAAAACTATGAACATTGTAGTTTTAATTTTACATTTAAGATTCCTGGAAAATTTGTAAGTGACAGAAACAGAAGAAAAAACGCAATAATTACGATAACACTTATTAATTATATCTTCCAAAACTCCACTCAAGGAACCTTCAAACAAAGAAACACTTAAACCTTTCTCGGCTACCGGGTTCAGTCCTTTAAAATTAAATAACTTTAAACGAGCTAAGAGAAAGTCGTAAAATCTCGAAAAACTCCCTGAAGACGTCCCGAAGACAACATCAAGGACATAATTCATGATGAAAAAGTTAATTTTCACGGGGCTAAAACTCATTTGCATATTTTTGTGTACAATGTTCAATTATTCGAGTGTAACGTTACGGCTTACTCTTTCCTCGCGACCCCTAATAATGGTCCACTGGGGCTCGTTCCGGATAGAGAACCCTTTCGTGAAATTAATTTTTCTTAGGCAATTAGCGAGCTATGCTGGAAATATGGTATCGATCTGCATCTTGTTATTAAGTTAGTCTAAGTAAAGTATTGTTATATTTTATTTCATCAACGAAAGACAGTGTTTTAAATAAAAGGTTTGGTTAAGAATTTATATACCTTTAAAGAGGAAAATAAAATGGGAAGTTTTGGTATCGGCATCGGAAGTCACTATCCGCTATCGACCCGTGGGTGTCACAAGAGGCGACTTACGAGGCGTGGGTGTCAGCGTCTATGATACAAGGTCTAGAATTCCGAGCTCAAATTTTCGATTAAAAAAACGGTTATTAGTTTCGGACATAAACCAAACCAGTGGCCGTTTCCATATTAGCAATATATAGACGACCCATATTACGAAATGCCATCTAGTTCCACAAGAGCCCCAGAGAGAAAAGGTGACTTTTAATAAGTCTTTTCTCTTATATTACATCATTATATATTAAATTTGTTATATTATTATTTAATTACTATTATATTAGTGGCCGCATGTTTCCAACTACAATGTACAGAACATCCTGTATAAAACGGTATATAAAGGTATCGATAAACCACTTGCAACGAGCCCTTTTCCAAAAAGAAGATTTGCCATAATGCATTGCAGGAAGGCCTGCAATGTTTCCGGCTAATTCCAGTTATTATAATGTGTCTTGTTTTATTAAAAGATATTCCGGTCCAAATGGAAGTAAGTACCACGGATATCTACATAAAATAGAGTCCAAAAAAAAAAACCGGAATATTTCGGTGCCAATAATTATATTTGGTTCTCCTTTCATGCTGAAACACTACAAAAATTACGCTTCCGTTTGGCGAGAAATAGGTAAGAGTGTGCAACGTCTTCAAGCTGAGAAGAAGGTTGAAGATATACATGCGTCGCCGTTATCAGAGATTCTCAACCTCCGTAAATGGCAGAGGAGACGTCCTCTCCAGATCACAAACACCCAAGCCAATGGGTAGTGTAGGTTTTTCTGCCACTGGCGATTTTTGACCGATTAATATAAAAAAAATAGTCACGATAGCCGAGTGGTTGGGTGGTCGGAATTTCGAGTCAAGAGACTCGAGTTCGATCCCCAGGTGGCAGGCACGTACCAGTGGGTTTTTAAAAATATAGACGGCGGTTTTAAAATATAGACATAAAGACGGCGACGGGCACCTATCACGTTGTCCTAAAAATATGTTCGGTGGAAGGTAAATCGAAAAGACTAAATTTTGAGACCTCTGTCTACCGCTGTATTGGGTATGGCGTGAACATATTACTTTTTTTGCGTTCATTTGGTCGTAGAATTTACGATTTTTCTTAAAGAAATAAATGTTTCTTCTGTACATATAAACAATTAATAATACATAAGCTCTATTTCTGTATATACAATACTATGGCGAACAGAGTTCTAGACAGTTGTAGACTTTTTACTTCGGGCATGTTAGTAGGGTCATTTGTCAAGCGGCGAGAATGTTACCGCAATAGGAACGAAGCCAATGACATATGTCGTACATGCGTTTTTAAATAATCCTTCTAGCAAGTTTTCTACAAAGGATCCAACTTCAGTCTCCTGATTCAAATTCCTAGATTCAATTACGAGGATGTCGTAACTATAATGTCGTGAATATAAGGGCATACCCATTATACGTTATTTTGATACATTGATGACACCCGTGAACGAGTGAAAGTGTTAAAAAGTTTTTAAAGTGCTGCTATCTCTGAGGTCCAATTCGACTTCCCGTATGAACGTACGTTTTTTATTTTATTTTATCTTCACACACAGTCACTGACGGGGTAGACAGGGAGAACAAATCGCCAAGTGTCACGATCCTTATATACCTCATACGGGTACATCATACCCGTATAAGATATGTAAGGATACGTATATTCATAAATTCATGCATACATACACGTACATACGGTTTAATGTGATGATTCACCTTCCACCGAAGATATTTTCGGGACAACTTGACAGGTGGTGAGCCTGTCGCCGTCTTTATGTCCAAGCCAACGGTGTAATTCGTACATAAATTTTTGAAAAACCCTTTGGTACGAGCCTGCCACCTGGGGATCGAACTCGAGTCTCTTGACTCGAAATTCCGACCACCCAACCAATCGGCTATCGTGACTTTATTTATATTATCAGTATTTATTTATTATACTAAATATACAATTCTTTTCTCTTCTTCAGCAAAGTGTATCGCTTTTTTTCTTTATTTATAAGTTCACCTAAACCAAAAAGAAAAACAATAATTAACAAATAAAAAAACAAAACTTAAGTGTATATAACTTTATATTTAATTAAGGAAAATAACAAATTCCTCATGCACAAAAAATACGCTTAGCCGTCTCAATTCTTTTTATTAACCTCCTCGCAGAAACTTGTTTGAAATTCACCTGAAAGGGCCCTTTTTACCCCGCACCAACAGAGCACTCTCTAATTGAGACCTGTCTACGAACGACCCACTCAGACTTGAATAACGTCTCTCGACATGTATACATTTTAATAAATGTATCGCCGGTGAATGGATGCTTTTATCAAAAAGAAACCAGACTGCTTACATAATGTAAAAATATACAACTTAAGTGTAGGTGGTTGAATGGGCCCCGGCGAGTAGATATAAATGAATGGCATAACGCCCTCTCGCTTTCAAGAGTTAAATATAGAATATTGGCATAACTACCTATCAAGTTTAAAAATAAAGTCTTCACGCCATTCCAAATACTGACAGACAGTCTAGGCAATTAAGTCCATTCGACCCACCTTCCACCGAAGACATTTTTGGATCAAAAAAGAGGCAGTGGCCGTCTTTATGTCCAAGGCAAAGATATATATATCGTAGATGAGTTTGAAAAACCCTTCGATACGAATTTTGGGGATCGAACTCGGGTCTCTTGATTCAAATCCCGATCACCCAATCACGCGTCTATCAATATATAATATACTGACGCAAGTTTTAAAGATTTAGAAGAAGTTTAGATGATATGATAACATGATTATCACATCAGCGTGGGTATCGTCGCACAAATTTGTAACTCTGGTCCTTCCTGTGGATGTCGTAAGAGTCATCTAAAGGTAAAGCCTTGAATACCGTAATAACCACCAACATATGTCTGGCTAAGGATGATGTATAAGGTTGTTGATGATAAAACTCGATTGAAAAAGATACATAAATTTATTCAAAATTAAATTAAAAAAATTATTAACACAGGCAAAATTCGAACCTCCGCAGTGCTACGTCCTCATACCTATGAGCCACTGTGTTTCACCCATATCATATGAAATAATTTTTAAAGCTCTCCTTCCTAGTCTCAGGGGTGTAAGTGACATCTTTCAGAAGTGATGTCAATTTCTAGCTCAATGTTCACAGCTTTATAGATATAAAGGTTATCGCTATAAGGTTATTAAAAAAAAATAAACAGAAGTCTAAACAATTAAGTCGTTTCGATGCACTTTCCGGTGGTAACCACCGTGTGGTAACGATGTAAGAATATTGCCACTCCGTTTCTTCCCGTGGGTGTCGTAAGAGGCGACTAAGGGAAACAGCCTCGAATATCGTTATTGCAACCGATAGCTGCTGAGTGGTCTGGTACTGCGATCGCCAATCCGTTTGCCAAGCGTGGCGATTACGACTAATCCTCCCTATGGGAAAGGCCTATGTCCTGCAGTGGACTTTAACAGGCCGATATGTATGTGTATATATGTATGATGCACCTTCCGCCGCAGTCATTATTGGGACAACTGGACAGGTGGTTAGCCCAAAGCCGTCTTTATGTTCAAGCCTACGATATAAATCATACATGCAAAAAAATTATAAAAATTAAATAAAAAATAACTTAAGGAATCTTCAATACCATACGTGAAACTGATCATGCTTACAAAATCCATAGAAATTAAGTAATTAAATATTTTTTTAATAATTTTTCAATTAAAGCTTTCAATATTGACGTAAGTTCCACTCTCAAACCACTGGTACAGCGTTTACGGAAATGATACATTAAAATATTTGACCTGAAAACCCTATTCACTATAAGTGTCGATAACTTTCAAGCATTTTTTTTTCTCGAACTTGAGTCTGGTCGAACAAAGGCTTGGCTAACGATGTAAAGGAATGGAGGCGTTGTTCCTCCCTGTCCACCCCTACAATGGGGTGGCTTTAAGATGCGCCGATCGTAAGAAGACAGTGCTTATATACACCGTTTGCAAGAAAAATGTTGAGTTCCTTAAAATTATTTTCAGCGTTGTTAGAAATTTATCGTTGGTACTTATTTACATGTCTCTGAGTGCTTTATTTTTAACCGACTTAAAAAAAGTTTACGAACTATCTAAATATCCGCCTGCAGGACATAGGTTACTCCCATGGGGAGGATTTGCCATAATCGCCACGCTTGACAGGCGCATTGGCGATCGCAGTACCAGACCACTCGCACCGCAGACGCCGCTGCCCATCTTCGGTCTGATTATTTTGGTCTGATATTTTTAGGAATGGTTATCCCGCCATCTATCGGTTTCCATAACGATGTTCAAGGCTGTTTCCCTTAGTCGCCGGTCGCCCGTCGCCGTCTTTATGTCCAAGCCAATGATATAATTCGTACACAAGTTTTTTGAAAAGCGCATTGGTACGAGCCTGCCATATGGGATCGAACTCTGGTCTCTCGACTCGAAGTTCCGACTACCCAGCCACTAGGCTATCGCACTTAAAAAGAAAAAAAACTGAAACAAATAAAAAATAACGTTGTGTTATAGTTATGGGCTATGAATATGCCACCCTTTCAATATGCCTTTCATAGCTTGTATTTCGTGAGAAGCAACTAAGATAAATGACTTAAATTTACTGCGATCACCAATCTAAGAGTGCCAATTACGTACGAGGGAGGTAGACCGGTACGTTGGAGTAAGGGAAGGAGGCCTTTCTCCTGCAATGGACTTTTACAAGCCGTTATAATGATGGTAAATACTTCATAATGTTAATTATACAAATGTATCTTCACGCCAATCCCAACACTGAGCTTGACAGAGGTCTAGACAATTAAATTCTCTCGACCTACCTTCCGCCGAGGACTTTATTGGGATATGTGACAGGTAGTGTGCCCGCTGCCGTACACATATAAATCGCACGTATGTTTTTGAAACTCAGTACGAGCCTACCTGGCGATCAAACTCTAATCTCTCTACTCGAATTCTGATCCCCATCAAAACGATTATCGTGACATTGTGTGAATTTTAAAATTCAAATGCTTAGACAATCTAATCCTTTCGAGCCACATTTTAACGGAGCTTATCTGGTATGAGATGACATCTGGTCACCGTTTTAGTAGTATATGTCAAAACCATATGTATTGTGTCCAAGCCTACTAAACAATTGTTCATAAGTTAAAAAAAAAACTGTTTATTGTATCCATTAAAAGTCCTCCGTGGGTTCGAACTTGAGACTTCGCATTCGAATTTCCATTACACAACTACTTGTTAACTATATATTAATTATTTCAGAATTGGTTTTCCTAATTAACATAAAATAGCCGTTTTCCCGAACAATCTAACGCAACCTGACTCAAAACGGAACATAAATATTCAAGAGTACTTTAAATTTTCCAACCCGCCCTACCTCAAAAGCCTTGGAAGTTTTTAAAGCGACGCAGTGACAAACTCAAAGTGGTCTCTCTCTTGCCACGCCCATTGGCGACAAAAGCCTTGCGCCACGCCTAATGGGACACTTTCCACCAATAGCGGCATCTGAAAATTTTTTATTGCGATAATCCGAGCGACTGGGTGGATATAAACATATGTAAAGATGGTTTCATAGTAGTTCTTTACACATGTGCAATCAATTTATGTAACATTTTAGAGAGTATAATGTCATATATGAATAACTTAATTATTTTTATATCTACATCAATGCACATATACTAGTACAAGCTTTTCAGATATAAAACATTCATTTTTGGTTAAGTTGTAGATAAGA
Organism: Sericinus montela; assembly: GCA_029286605.1. Lineage (NCBI taxonomy): Eukaryota > Metazoa > Arthropoda > Insecta > Lepidoptera > Papilionidae > Sericinus > Sericinus montela. The sequence continues at coordinate 288,291 of JAGSMR010000032.1, read as the reverse complement.
AATCTATAAAAAATTGTGCTAAATTTGTTGGAAAAGTTCGCAAATAATAGAAAACTTTATGAACCACATATTAAGCTAAAGTCACTACAAGATCAAAACTCATTCCAATCTTTTAGTCTTTCTTATCTTATAGTAATAAATACTTTACGTTCCATGTTCGTAAAATGGACATAAAAATGGCAATGTAACGCCCAAGACCAGGAGAGGTATGTTGCAGGGTGCGGAAGGGGGGTGAGGTGGGGTGGGACAAAAAGCTCAAGTGCAGAGGCTGTATCGATCCGGGAGCGACCGGCGACCGACGACATGGCTGGGTCAGGACATAAGGCTGGTCGCATACACACTGTAGCGAGGCGATAACGTTTTTAAATATATAAATTCATACATAAATAGGGTCATACATAAACACATTTTTTTATAGAAAAGGGAGGCAAACGAGCAGGTGATTCACGTGATGGTAAGTGATTACCGCCGCCCATGAACACCCGCAATACCAGAGGCATAGCAGATGCGTTGCCGGCCTTAGAGTGCCCCCACCCCCAGAATTGGGGAAGGGGGGTATGTGGGCCTCCGGTTACCTGCACTCACCAGACGAAACGCGGAAGTTTGTTAGACTTCTACTTCACGCCGGTATTCTGTGAGGTCGTGGTACTTCCCTGGTCGAGGCGGCCCATTCATGCAACAACAAAATTTCTCTGATCCCAAAGTAAGTTACTAAATCACTTGTGTAACGGAATCGAAAACAACGAAGTTGCATGACACAGTTTAGAAAAAGTGTTTTTCCACATTCCGTCCGGGAATCTAATCTGAGTCGTCGCGACACCATGATGACCGGTGTAAATATACGTTACTGGTCCACGGAGGACGTCAAACATCTGATAAATTGTTCATAGTCATGTAAAAATATCTTATTACTTTAAAGGAGCTCATCTAAAATACATTTAAATTTATACAATTCTATCTCGGACAGCCCGTCGCCGTCTTTATGCCAAATCCAACGATATAATTCGTAAATAAGTTTTTGAAAAACCCATTGGTACGGCCACTTGAGGATCGAACTCGGGTCTCTTGACTCGAAATTCCGACCACCCAACCACTCGGCTATCGTGACATTAATTAATTATTTAAATTGCGACGGGCTTACCACCTGTCTCACGTTGTCCCGAAAATATCTTCGGTGGAAGGTCGGTCGAAGGGACTTAAATGTCTAGAGTAGACCTCTGTTTACCCCTGTATTGGGAATTGCGTGAAGACATTTATTTATTTATAATTAATTTTTAATTTACTAATCGAGTTTCTGTTTACTCAAATAACCGACAGGTGTCTGTCGTTTGTATGTACGCAATATGTTAATATAAAATTTAAAATAAATAAAAACCAATATTCCTCTTCAACATTCTTTTATTTCCTATGGAATAGAGACAAAGCAGCAGAGCCATGGCCTTAAACGATCCACATGAAATAGGTCGCTTGCAACCTTCTCCGATAGAATAAAAATTGCAGACAAAGGGTTGTAAATTGTCATATCAATGGCATACCGTAATAAATGACGCCATAATTACATATTTTTAAGCAGTTCTTTTTTTTGTTTTTAACGTAATTTTTACGTTATAGTAAACACTTTTTTGTATGGTTACTTTTCAGTAATGATAATAATCTGCGTGAAACCTAAACATGAATACGAAATACACAAACGAGGCAAACGAGCGGGTGGCACACGTGATGGTAAGTGATTACCGCCGCCCATGAACATCTGCAATACCGGAGGAATAGCGGATGCGTTGCCGGCCTTGAGAAAGGTATAGGTTCTTTTCTTGAAAGTCCCTTAGTCGTATCGGTCCGGTAAAACCGCTGACGGCATTCCACAAAGTGCAAGTGCGTGACAGAAATTTCCGCGAAAAACGCACTGTGGTGGAATGCCAAGCATCAAGGTGGTGTTGATGAAATATTTGGTTATGCCGTAAGGTGCGATGGTGAAATTCAGAGGCTGGGATTAATCCGAACAATTCCTCGGAACACTCCCCGTAGTAGATCTTATAGAAAATGCAAGGAGATGCAACATCTCTTCGCAAAGCCAGGGGATCTAGCTGATCGGATAGAAAATGGTCGTCGACAATTCGAGCCGCTCTTCTTTGGATACGGTCAAATGGAAGGAGCTGACACTGGGGTGCCCCCGCCCAGAGATGAGAACAGTACTCCATGTGCGGCCCAACCTGCGCCTTATAAAGTTGCAAGCCGTGCCAAGCTTTTTAGAGGCCAATTTGGCCTTACCTTCCAAATGACCGCGATACTGAAAGTTGCTCGATATGTCGACGCCAAGGATTCCGATGCTGGCTGAGGCAACTAGGTGAGTGCTCTCAAAACGAGATGATACGACGAAGGGTTTCTTTTTTGCGGTAAACGCGCAAACTTGTGTCTTTTTAGGGTTGAACTGGACTAAATTTAGTCGATCCTAGTCGATGATGATGATATGAAGTGGGATACTTCACATAGTACGTCGTAGTTCATTTTTTTAAATTGCAAAATCCGTTGTTCTCCATATTGATATTGGATTTCGATAAACATAGAGTTATCAAAATAGGCCCACGTCTCCAACGAGCCATAAACAAACATACATACATAGGCTGATAAACACTTTACTCCTTATAACGTCGAGCAGTAAAATCGGGTAAAATATGTTGAGGATTAAACAAATTTACTCAGTGTAGAAATTCTTATTATCGTAGATACATAGAGTCTTTAAAGGACCTTAGAAAGAATATTAAAGAATAACGCTTTAAGCCTCGTAGCATACGTAGCACCCAAACTCGAACACCGTTCAAACAAAATTATTTTATACATTAGCTTATAAATTATTGGCATGTATTTTGTTCTATATTTTTATATTATTATTATAGTTACTTTGACTCAACATTATTGACTATTAGACCAGCGAGATAGGTACAGAAAACACATATTTTTTATACATCTTTACGCAATTTCTCATACTGTGTAGAATGTGGTCTAGACAATGACGTCCTTTCGACCCTCTTTCTACAGAAGCTTATTTGGAAAAGAAAAACGTGAAAGGAAAACGTGACAGGTGGTGAGCTTTTCATCGCATTAATGTTCAAGATAACAATACAACATACTTTTTTATATATATATAAGTATATTTACATATATAAATATTCATATATATGTATAAACGTCCATGACCCGAGTACAAATATCCATTTTTATTGCATAAATGTTTGCGGGATAAATCTCTAGCGGGATTCAAATCTGCAAACCTTAGCTTCGAAAGCAGGGTCTCACCAACAACTCTATCAAGCTTTCTATGAAATACATATAATATTGTAAAATTTGTCATTAAGCTAAAGAGGAAAAAAGAGAAAAAATGTTTTTAAAATTTCCAGTGACACGGGCGGGAGTGGAACCCGCGACCTCTGCCGAACCGTAGCAACGCTCTTACCTCTACGCTCCTCAATAAAAATATGTAATAAAACATATGTTAATTAAAACAAATTTGATATTTCTAATCATTGATAAAAAATTTAGAATTACAGTAATTCCAAAAGCAATCAAATGTTCTTTCAACGTTCGCGACCCTTATTGTTCAAGGAAACGCTGACAATACAAATCCGATGACTCCCTCAAGGGTAGACAAAGGAAATATTAAGTCGAAAGTGGAGTTAATACCAGCGTAAACAAACGACTGCTCCTTAATCATTCAGTTCGTAGGAAGGCGCTAACGGAATTAATATCAGTTTTCTATGTCTTCGCTGCAATTACACTGTTGTCCGTATCACTGGTGGCGCGATCGGTACAAAGACTAAATTGTCTGTATAGACGGCATAGATGCGCCAGTTATGGTAGACTTTTACAGGCTATTATGTAAATGCAGGCAGATATTTTTTAAATATTTTTTATTCTATATATTTTTACTCTATTTAAACACTTTTTTAATAATTTTGCAAGAAATAAATTTATATTCAACAAACATAATACAAACATGCGGTAATGACAGCGCAATTTTTTCTGTGTAACTTTTTTACAATACGTAGAGATGGGACAAAAGCAAGTTTGATACCAATTACTACCATATTATATACCAAATACAGGGGTAGATAGAGGTCTAAACAAATTAGTGTTTTCGACGCTCCTTCCACGTAAGACATTTTTGGGACATCTTGACAGGTGTTGAGCCTGTCGCCGCCTTTATGTCTAAGCCAACGATATAAATCATACTTAATTTTTTCAAAAAACCCATTGGTACGAGCCTTGGGGATCGAAATCGGGTCTCTTGATTTGAAATTTGATCACCCCACCATTCGGCTGTCGTGACTATTTAAATGCGTAAATTTATTATATTATTTGTAGGTATACTGTACCGCTAGCTTGGACTCTAAGACGGCCGTAGGCTCACTACCTGTCACGATGTCGCAAATAATCTTCAGTGAAAAGTGATTCAAAAGGTCTTCATTGTCTAGACCTCTCTCTACCTCTGTTTACTATGTATATATTTATTTTATGTTTTTATATATATATGAATAGTCTATATTTATGTCGTCAAAATACCGATTTTTTAAATAATTAAAGAAAATATAACTTTCGATACATAAATTGAAGAATGGAATAGAAATCATATTGAATATTTGTTGAAAGCAGTTTCTAAATATCGAGTCTGTGTAAAACTTAGTCTATGTCAATCCCTCAAGAGAGCCTAATTTGACTCGCGACAACCCGGCGATTAAATTTTAATATTTGAAAGGCGAATTCGTTCTCGACGGCTCTCGAGACGATTGCTGTGGGGAGATTGTCGCTGTTTTTACTTTTGTTTTCGTTTTCCAAATTGGATTTTCATGGCGTGTTTTCCACATTCAAATGAGTTTACACTTTCTTTACGTGTTTATGTGAAATAATTTCGAATATTTTCCATATTTTTTTATGTATTCTCGATCAAACTAGCTCCGCAAATAGTTTAAATAAGTCGAATTATAATTTTAAAACATAATTCAGTTGCGCACCAATTACCGTCTTAAGAAATGTCAATAGTTTTAAAAGTATAAGGTTCCAGGATCGTCGTTTTATGGGAATATAACAAAGTTTTAATAGTTTTCGATTATTATTATAATTACAAATAATAATCGCAAATATTTCACTCATTATAGGAGTGATACGTTTAAAAAATCTAGCTTATGATGCGACAATATTCCACCAATTACTAGGGGTTGTGCCAAAGAGTGGTTTACGGCGGGGTCGGGGCGCTCGTAATAAAGAATGCCAGTGTTGGAGGGAGGCAGCTTGACCTCCTAAAGGGGTGATAGCGAGCAGACAGTGAATGAAAACGCTTCGAGTATTTTTAATTAAGTAATGGAGTAATCCGTTGAATTGATTTCCATCTTTTGTTTAGGAAACAACTTTTTACATTAAACGTTCGAGAGATGAAATTTTAAAGAATTACGGTTATTTTCCTACGAATTTTTAGACTAATTTAAGAGACAGTTAGCAATCTTTTCTTATTCAATATTGTCTGCTAAATGTACATGTTGTCATAACCAATACGGATATCCGATTAATCTCTCCTGCATAGAACGGGCGGAGATTTCCGTTTGATTGTATATTTATGTATTTATTTATTTATCGTATGATCATTTATTAACTTTCGTTCGAGACGAAAAGAAGATTACGACATATCATGAAACATATTTTATACAGGATAAATTTTGTGACCCTGAAAAGGGCCCCTGAATATGAGTTAATTATAATATTTAAATATTTTAGCCTAACTGTACAGAGTAACAAAGAAACGAATCAGCACTACGTCATAGTTAGGAGATAATACGGAGACCATCCGAATCGGAATATTTATGGAATATTATGCCCACAGCTGGGCAAGTACCTTCACTCAAATATTTAAGAGATTAAAGCACGAGAACGTCCGCCACGCTACTCTAGTACATATTGGCAGATTTCAAACGGCCTCGAAACATTTTTTTTTTTTTCAGACTAACAGGTTTCCTCACGATGTTTTCCTCGGCGGTGATGTGTTGCTCGGCGGTGAGCTCGTGGTCCATTCAGCTATTGAAATTGCTGCAAAGCAATTTCAGTAGTGCCCTGATTTGTGGTCGGACAGGGATTCTGGCCATTTTTCTTTTTTTTTATTTAACATGCGTCTTATTCGCCTAAAATATACACAAATGTAGCCAGAAAATAACCCCTGGACTGTAAGTATATCACAGCATATCACAGTATATAGCTCAAGAGGATTATATTATTACGCTTACTCTGGTAGTTTTTATGTGTAAAGTATATTGAATGAAATAAATAAAAATTTGCTTTGATCATTTCCAAATCGTTTTCAACATTAACATAATATTCCATTAATAAAATTTAGCGACTACCTAATTAGATTATCCGGTACCTGAGCGATGCCTTTACTACCGTCAAAAGAAAGAAATCAAAATTCCCTAAACATTGCTTACCCGTGCATTATTCTAATGATGCGATTTATGGATTCTCGATAGGCAAATTTTGGCCACTTTGTCCAAAATTTAACATCGAAGGCATCCAATTTTGTATGTTAATTTAAAGTTAAAGCTATTGTTCTCGGTGCAATATCCACCTTCATTCAGTTTTGATTACGATTACCTGGTAGCAAAACAACCTGTCCCTATCACATTTGGAACACAAAAAAATAGAAGTATAAATTAAAATAGGTATTGCATTATGCTTTTTGACACGTGAATTTCGTTAAATCTCTATGTCCATTTAAAAAGAAATATTATTCATAATAATATATTTTACTGTCATTATTTTTTCATCATCGGCGACGGGCTTACCACCTGTCACGTTGTCCCGAAAATATTTTCGGTGGAAGGTGGCTCGAAAGGACTTAATTGTCTAGACTAGACCTCTGTCTTCCCCTGTATTGGGAATTGCGTGAAGATATTTATTTATTTATTATTAATTTTTTACCCGCCTATCAATGAAGTGTTATGTTTTTCGCGCATATTTTGTATGTATGTTATTAAACTTATTTGTTTTATTGTATCTTCCAAACGGCTGGATGGATTTCGACAGTTAAGGTATGTTTATATTCGTCTTAAAAAATCCAAGTATCCTAAAACAGGTGTTTGAAAAAAGTGGCGGGTTATTGGCGTAAAATAGTAACACAGTAATTTAAAAAAATTGGTTATTTTTTATTTACGTGTTATATGACAATTAAAAAAATGGAATGGAATGGAAGATGTCACATCCTTTATGCAATATTTTTTTTTTAATTCTGTGTCAATAAACTAGAAATCCAATATCCAAAACAACTTACAAATTAAATTCAATAAATATGCTTTAATAGAATAATAGCATTTAATTTAAAATCCGACATATTTTTTATAAATATGTGTAAATTAGTATCTTTGATATCACCTGAAAACTTATTGTAAATATAACAGCCATACTGTACGCATTTTTCTAACATCCTTTTTTGCCATCATGGTCATTATTTCTGCCTGCTAATATTCTATTGCTGAATATAGGATTCCCCCAAATATTGCCACAAAGAACAATCATGAACAACCTGAATTCCGTCATCACTGTACTTTCAATCATCATACACTACGTTTACGAGGATGCCCCTCAAGAACCTATCTTACCCAACGCATGTCAGTTCAATGTTTCCAACAAACAACTGTGTTTCTCAACATATACCTTGCATTCAAACCTGAACCAGGTAACAATTAAATCACGCGGTCTTCAAACAATTCATTGAGATTAAATATATGTAATTGAGGTTATTCCTTCAATAGTTTCCTTTCTTTGAAGTTAAATTAGCTCACCTAGCATTACAATTCCTAGAATTCCCAAAATCCCCAAGCGAATCTAGGAGCCCCTTCTTGAAGGTGCTCCGACCCTTTCTAATGTACACACAGACTTTCTGAACACGAAACAAAATCTAATATGGCGACCGGTTGTCACCATAGTTGTTGCCATATTGTATTATTGATTGATATTGAAATTGATTTATTTTGCCCAATGGGGTACATATATAAGTACTACATATATTTATAAGTATTTTGGTGACATACTCACCACCAGTGACATTATTCCAAATAAGCTGCGGTGGAAAGCGGATGGAAAGTATTTCGTTATCTAAACATTGCCATTGTCTATTTTAGCTATTAATTGGCTGCCTAAACCTCAGAAAAAAGCTAAGGAAGCTTAGAAAAGATATCCGCGTGCAGCTAGTAGTAAGTAAGCTTTAGAAGAAAAAAATACCAAATTCCACATTAAACTTCTCAGCTGTGTGTCACACATACAGGGGTCACGTATGTGTCACACGTCATTTGGATTGTCGCATTTCATCACGCGGCTACAGAAGGGGACTCGGGCGAATCCAAATTGACCCCTGCCTTTGGCATTTGGTTGGAAGTGCCCATTATTTCTTTCCATCCCATAAAGGTTATGGTAATGTCCTCTAAATGGGGGTAATACTACGTCTTACAAAACATATGTTATCGTGTTAAGTCGTTTTTAAGGCGCTCAGTTCCAACCCTACTATTATAAAATCGCGTATCGAATACATTAGGATTTACTTTCCAGATAAAATATTTTCTGACTAAGAAAGGATGTTACAAATAAAGAAAAATGTTTCAATGTCATTTAATTTAGACATTATTAGCAGGTAAACTAATTATCAAAATCGTCACGAATATGATACTGAGCAAGTACCAGAGTAAGCCAGTACCCCAGGCTTAAAAGAGGTTTGTCACCTTCAAATTTCAAATATTTAAAGATTTATAACACATTAAAAAAATTAGGTTCAAAGAATAACAAAATATGTTTTACATTGAAGAAATGTTCTTTCATAAAACATCCCTAAAGTTGCTATCCTAATAGTTGATTGCATCCTGCTAATCCTACTCTTACGCATATTATTAATAAATAATATAAATCGTACATAAATTTTTTAAAAACCTATTGTTACGAGCCTTCTACCTTTCCGACCACCCAATCCCACGGCTATCGAGACTATTAGAAACTTTCCATTCGCATTTTCTTTTTTAAATCATGAATTCCCAGTACGAAGTTGTAAGTAACAGTTCCTACTCTAAGGAACTTCTTCATTAGATGTCATTGTACAAGCATACATCATAAAATCTTCCTCAAGGGTCGTCCAGATAAGTTCCCGCAACTTATTGTACAAACTTATCTCTTGCATAATGGATGTTCCCTGATAGGTTTCCGTAAGTGATTGATAGAGGGCACTGTTATAAGCATTCGAAATACGGTAAGCGAATATTACATTGAATCAATGCGGCATATTGCTTTTGCCAAATTTACAATGAAATCATGTGCAATATTATGTATCACTTAATAACTTTATACAACAATATTAAATATCGACCCTCCTTCCACCGAAGATATTTTCGGGACAACGTGACAGGTGGTGAGCCCGTCGCCGTCTTTATGTCCAAGCCAACTTTATAATTTGTACATAGGTTTTTTAGAAAAACCCATTGGTACTGCCACTTGAGGATCGAACTCGGGTCTCTTGACTCTAAATTCCGACCACCCAACCACTCGGCTATCGTGACTTAATACCCGGAAATATCTTCGGTGGAAGGAAGGTCGAAGGGACTTAAATGTCTAGACAAGACCTCTGTCTACCCCTGTATTGGGAATTGTGTGAAGATATTTCTTTATATTTTAATATTAAAAATACCAATGAAACGTGCACATTTTTACTGCATATGAAACAATATTAATTCGAGATTCTAATGTTCATATTCGGTATGAAATGCAGTATTTTATGTCAAATTTATTTTTAAAACCTTTTTTTAAAAAAGCTCTTAAACTGAATACGTTAAGAAAACAATAGCGGAGAAATAATTGTATTTGCCAAGTAAGTTTTATCATAATTTCAGCTGCAATTATTAAAATAATTTCTCCAAAAAAAAATCTCTAATACAAATTTCAACTATGTAATCTTAGTCGTAAGTTAATGGCGTAAGAATATGCTACACCTTTTTTTGGCCCTTGAAAACAGTAACAGTAACCGACAGCTGGCAGAACAACCATCTAACTGTATAATATATGATATATTATAGGAAAGCGGATTGTATCGCTAAAACTATTTTATAATTATACATCTATATTATATACTATATAAATATATGTCATACTTTAACAGGCCGATACATACATATCGGCCTGTAAAGTCCACTGCTGGACATAGGCCAGTCCCATAAGGAGGATTAGCCATAATCGCCACGCTTGGCAAGCGGAATGGTGATCGCAGTACCAGACCACTCGCAACTCAGACGCTGCTGCCTATCTTCGGTCCGATAACTTTGGTCTGATATTGTTAGAGGTGGTTATCCCGCTATCTATCGATTGCCATAACGATATTCAAGGCTCTTTCCCTTAGTCGCTTCTTACGACCTCTTCGGGAAGAAAGGGAGTGGTAATATTCTTACGCCGTTACCACACGGTACATACCATATATCAATGCTTGCGATGACAATGCGATGCCAAGCGTGGCGATTACGACAAATCCTCGTTGTGAAAGTGGCCTACGTCCTGCAGTGGACTTTTACATGCCGTTCCGTAAGTATGTGTATATATGAAACCGATTTATAAATGGTACAACAAAACTAAGTGTCTAATTCATAATCTATACACCGAATATATCTTACCAAAAGAATATCTCCATTAAAATATATCAGTCGTTATGCGATGACGGATCGGCATAATGCTTTGTTGTGCAAATGTGGCCGGTGGCTACCGCGCCCTCTACAACCGTCAATGGAAACTTCTATTTTAATACTCCATGGAATAATTTGATATAAAGGTCAATTTGAAGGTTTTTTTTTTTAATAAAGAAATATTCTTACGTCCTCCATGAATAAGTGGCGCACGCACCGGTTGTCATGGTGATGCCTGCTCTGTGGTCCAGGGTTCGTTTCGCATCTTGATCAATATAGAAAACACTTTTTTTGGGTTTTGTTGGGTCTGGGTGTTTGTGGTACTTTCGTTGTTTGTGATTCCATAACACTTAAGTGCTTAAGCTGCCTACTTTGAGACCCGAGCAATGTATTTGATGTTGCCCCTATCTAAGTATGTATTTGTTTATTATAATAATATAAAGATAATGTAACGATAGCCCAGTGGTTGGATGACCCAGGTTTAGGGCTCGCATGAATGGTTTTTTTTTAAACTTAGTTACGATTTATGTCCTTAGGACACAAAGACGACGATGGGCTCACGTTGTCTCAAAAATTTCTTAGGTGAAAGATGAATCGAAAGGACTCTAGACCTCTGTCTAGCCCTGTATTGGGAATGGCGTGAATATATATTTTTAAAAAGGTCATTAAGAATTATGGGGATCAATAACACGTCATCATCAAGTTCCAAACTAAAATTTCCTGTGATAAGTGGATGTTGTTACACTAATAACTTCATATATAGATAAATTACCACATTTTACAAAAAATACCAGTAACTCGAATACGATAATTCGTAAGTACTATTCGTAAAGTAAGTAAAACAAAGTAATACAAATATTGTTTGAACCTTGATCCTAGCGGAATTCGAACCTTCGAAAACCGGGTCACTTGCGAATACACTATCAAGCCGTCTTACTTATCAATTACTAAGCATCGGCCTCTCTTGTAAAGATGATTTCTTATCATCACACTTATAAAGCGGATCTTAAACATGGCTACCCATCACCGATCTTAATTTAGGTTTAGTATTTTTCGAGAATATAAGTAATTTATTGTGATCACGACACAAAACGTAATACAAGATTTTCCCAATCAACAATGATAAATGGTCCGCCTTGTCACAGGGCACGAGGCGATAGTGAAACGATTTGGTGCGGGAAAACTCGGGAATTAATGTTGACGCCCTCGCTTCGTTAAGTCTTTGACGTGGCGGAATGTGCGAGATGGATATTGTTAAACGTTTATGCAATCCTAGTACAGACATATTGTAACGAAATTAATATCAATAAAAGGTCGCACAACTATAATTAAAAATTATTTCAATTAAAAAAATCAATCTTCGTTAATGTGGGCAGTTTCACTACCTTAAGAACTAATAGTTACTAAAACTTTGTTTAAAATAAAATAAATAAATATCTTCACGCAATTCCCAATACAGGGGTAGACAGAAGCCAAGTCTAGACAATTAAGTTCCTTTGACCCACCTTCCACCGAAGATATTTTCAGGACAACGTCGCCGTCTTTATTTCCAAGCCAACGATGTAATTCGTACATATGTTTTTGAAAAATTCATTGGTACGAGCCTGCCTCCTGCGAACTGGGGTCTCTTGACTCGAAATTCTGACCACCCAACCACTCGGTTATCGTCACTTCCCAAGTTTTATTTTTAAACCTATTTTTATTTTTAATATTCCTAATGCACATGTTAACAATTCCGATAAACATTGTAACTTGCATCTGACATTGTAGTCCACCTATATATACATTTTCAAATGTTTCTAATGTATAAGAATTTAAATAGTAGACGAAAGCGAACTATATGCTTAAAAGTGCGACGTCATATTTCGCTACTACATACACTTAGTAGTACGTACTACTAAATTATTATTTACGGAGAAACTGTTAAATATCCGCCAGTTAAAGTGTAGTTCTATAAATTTCAAATTATATCGCGAACACTTAAACATTTCGTTAGCGATATTCTACAAAATAAATAAATAGGTAACACACAAAGGACAGCATCTAATACAAAGTAAGTATCTAAGGAACTTGAATATGGAATCGGAAATAACTAAGCTACCACAAAGACCCAAACTCGAGGCTGCATAGAAAAAATGGTTTTCTACATTCCGTCCGGGAATTTAATCCGAGACATGGCGGGTATGGCGAATTCTAAGGGAGGCCTATGTTCAGCAGTGGAATCTTGATAGGCTGTAAAGAGTAAGAAGACTAAACATTAAAACTTAAAATATACAAAATTTATCGGTTATCAAGAAAATATTGACTACGTTTTACCGATCTTTATATCTAGCAGTTTCCTTTTTAACACGAATAAATTTTAACTTAACATAGAATCGAAGTGATGACAAACAAATGTTCCTGAAGCATAAAAAAGCTTTACTCATTCACTTCTAAACTTCAAAACAAATTTGGGGACTTGTATACTACAGATACAATGAGTTTCACCGCAATTCGCGTGAACAAATTCCAAAAGTCAATTTCTAAATTGCACCACGACCATAAAAAGTTAACCCCTCCTTAATTCAATCACACCATGTCCTTGTCAACGTTTTGTTTATTCTATCCATTACCTTCCACTCACAGAAGACCTCAACTCTTTTAGAATTTTCCCCTTTTAAACCTTCAGTACGTGTAAAAGCGGGAGGCGAGGGAGGTCTGAGTAAAGCGTTTACAACACTATAAAGGAGAGAGGTAGTCGTGGCTTAAAAAAGCAAAATTGGTAAAAAAAGAGGAACGCATGAAGAAAATAATCCATTTAGTCGCGTGCCGCGCAAATGCCTCGGCCGTTAAGGGAACGCACGCAAGCAAGATCAAAAAACATTCGTATTATGAACATGGCTATCCTTTTATTTCTCCCGTTCAAAGCGGGGTGAAATTTAAAACATACTTAAATTCTATTTGTAATTCCTTTTAGGGTTGTACAACTAAATAGTACGTTTTTTAACAATTGAATAAAAATGAATTATGTAAATTAATTTCATAGTAATGGGAGTAATACTTAATAATAAAAATATGTACTAAGTTAAGTTATTGAAATAGATTGTACTTTCCCCTCAAATTTTTAAGTTTTATAAAATAAACTTACAGATTTTTCATATTTTGATAAAATTTTATACAAATTTTACAATGTAATATTAATGCATTTGTCATAAGAAATAGTAGAGAAGTGGAACCCTTGTGCTTAGGAACGACACCACTAAAATCGTTAAAACAAAATGTTAAGTTCTGAATCATCACGAATTCGGCAGTGAAGGGAAATACCCGTATCTTAAGAAGATATGCCCGTCTGAGAATTAAAAAAATATTATTTCGAAGACGTGTAAACTACGAAGCACTGAAGCAACGTGGCGAATGTACCCCTACTCTAATTTTCCTTAAACAATGAAAAGAAGACTTCGGCCAAGCAGTGAGCAAGCCTAGTTCTTTGTCTTACGTAAGAATAAAATGTCTTTTTATTTTTTATCGTTATGTTTACGAATTTAAAAAAAAATATTGAAAAATCTTTCAGTCTGTTTAACGTCCCCTTTTGTCCTCTGGTATCTTTTTCCTTTTTTAATTCCCATTCGTGTCCATTTCGAGGTTGTTTTTGGCCATTCATAGTTAACGTGGGTGATCTTTTGTAAGGGCTCTCTGTGAAATTGGAGAGGGCATCGTTTTTGCCTTTTTGTAAAATCAAAATTGCTCCCGTATAGTTCTGAATGCTCAGTGTGTCTGCTTATCGATACGTAATGTTTGTGAAAAATTTGTCTAGATTTGAATGAAAAGTAGCGGTCGGATTTTGTGAACGTTTGTTGTCGTTTTAAAAGCATACATATTTTTAAAAATATTAAACAAGCAGTTTTACCGCACGTTCCCGTGATTAAAAGTAAGCCTTTGTCATTAGTCGCATCATAAGTAACTTATAAAAAAAATACAGTAGCACTAGGTTCAGTTGCTTTAAAACTTAACATAAACATCAATAAATATTTTCACGCAATTCCACCCCGCGGTGCGACCTGGGGATCGAACTCGGGTCTCTTGACTCGAAATTCCGACCACCCAACCACTCGGCTATCGTGACTCTTGAAACTTTACATAATTTACCATAACTAACCTTAACATAACATACCTTTCAATTATTGCCTCCAGTAGGTTTTAGATGAAGGATAAGGTAAGTAGTTTATTTATATATTATAAGCTCTACTAGCAACCCTCCTTTTTAAAACGCGAGCTTTTAATAAAAAATATATCTATTTGATATTTTTTTGATTGATTATAATAACATATAGTTATATAAAAAATATCCACATTGATTCAATACATTTGAAGATTTATTCTTTTTTGATGAATTTCATCCGACAGTGGACACCAATTCTTACATCGAAAATTCGTGATTAAAGTCAACAATTGTCGAGAAGTATGGCCAATAATAGTTAAAAAGTGGCTGACCCCTGCGCCCGTGATATGTGGTCGACAGTCGCTCGTGACATACATTCTAAGAAGCCCTTAGATCTGTACAGGGTTGGCTGGAAGACAACTCACATGAAACAGTAAAAAATTTAAAAAAAAAAAACAATTTTAAAGCAAAATTTTAAAAATTCAATAGTTCAATAATTTCAATAGGAGAATAAATAAATAAATAAATATCTTCACGCAATTCCCAATACAGGGGTAGACAGAGGTCAAGTCTAGACAATTAATGGGACAACGTGACAGGTGGTGAGCCTGTCGCCGCCCTTATGTCCAAGCCAACGATGAAATTCGTACATAAGTTTTTGAAAAACTCATTGGTACTGCCACCTGGGGATCGAACTCGGGTCTCTCGACTCGAAATTCCGACCACCCAACAACTCGGCTATCGTGACTTATCAATAGGAGAAGAATCTAAATTTGTTGTAGTAATTTGCGCAGATGTTTGGCAACAGAAATGGATAAAAAAATCTGATACCTTAAAGCTTTATACCAGAGGTGACGCCATGTGGTGGTAAATTATATTATATATGCTGTTTTATAATTTACAGTACCAACAACATTATTGTGCCATTTCAGGCCTAATTATAATAATTATAAAATTATATTTTTAATAATATTTTAAAATGTTGGCGGAATTAACTTAACTGGACTTTTGGACTATGTATACTATACTAAATGTACTTGATTAGTTGCCTATCTTAACAGTTATGATATTGTTATTATTACTATTACCCGCAGCTTTATTCAAGCGGCGTTTTTGATTAGTTTCCGGGCTTACAAGTAAAACAGAATATTGATTATTTCATATCAAACACAAAAGTATATCTTGTCCGTCTGTGCGATACTGAGTATACTCTTATAAAGTTTTATCTAGATTCTTTATGCTTTGACTTTAACATTAATAGTATTAGTATAAATAAATAGTAATAAAAAATAATATAAATTGTAAAATTAAAGTAAATTGTTGCTCTGAAGGTACAAGCAAAATGTGTGATGTGAGTGCACCCTAGCCTAATCTATTGGAAATCATTGAAAAAACATCACTTAAGGAATTCGGTCCGCGCTCGCCGGTCGACGGAAATCCGGAAATTCTCAATTGGATCTCTTACGAGGGACGTGTCACACACGCTAGATTAACCTTTTGCTGTAGAACGCTCGAAGGTTTAGAAATCGTAAATCGTGTGCGTAACTTGATACGTCAGAGAGCGAGGGGTGACTTAAATTTGACGATAAACTTATTGAATTGCGAGTAAGTGGCTAGCAGTCCACCAGAGCCATATTTTAATTCAATTCAATCCGACAAGCATTAGAAATTAGCGAGTGCATCAGATAATTTAGAAAATAGCACTGGCCAAAGTTGTAACCAGTTCTGTAACAAAAGATTATAATGTATGAACTTAAGTCGAAGGCTTACATTATTTTATATAATAACAGTACTTATAAAAATTTTCTACGTGCATGAATGAGCTGATTCGAACAGGATATGATCCTGACGTTGCAGAATATCAGCGTGAATCAAGGCATCTTGTGCTCAAAGTTTTTTTCCGATGAGTAAGGTAACCGGAGGTTAACATTTCTAAGGTAAAGGGGAGGGCCATTCCCTCTCCTTCCATTTTCCCAATGACTTTCTTTAATACACGAAATAAACTTTATTTTATACCTAAACTAAGAAAATAAAAATATTTATTTATTATCATTATTCTTTTACACGTAATTAGACTGGTAGAAATGTGTACGAATGGGTTACAGAATACTCCTATATAGAAAAAAATCCATTGAAAGTTCATTTTTTTTATAGAAAAGGGAGGCAAACGAGCAGGCGGCTCACGTGATGGTAAGTGATTACCGCCGCCCATGAACACCCGCAATACCAGAGGCATAGCAGATGCGTTGCCTGCCTTATAGTGCTCCCCCCCCCAGAATTGGGGAGGGGGGGTGTGGGCCTCCGGTTACCTACACTCACCAGACGAAACGCAGAAGTTTGTTAGACTTCTACTTTACGCCGGTTTTCTGTGAGGTCGTGGTACTTCCCCGGTCGAGATGGCCCATGCATGCAACAACAAAAGCTGATGCGTGGCTCTACCACTATAAATAGTCTCAATTAAAAAGTTCTGAATAAGTGTAAATTATTTCTTCTGTGTGGTAGCAGCTAACAATGAACCTAGCTTTTCAACGCATAGGTATGAATGTTATTTACAAGGCATAGGCCTCGTAAGTATGACTACCGATGGACGTCGATATAGCCATCTCTAAAGTACCAGATAAAATTTAAAATAACGAATGACAATCTGCCTTTAACCTTTGTAAATAACCAATTTCTGTTACTGCAGTCAGCAATCCGTTTACCTAGGTGATTTAATTGTGGCAAATTATCCTTATAGGAGAGGCCTATATAATACGGTTATTTCTTACAGATCCTTAGTTAGTATGACTTAAACTTTGATTCCAATTTGGAAGTGTACGCTCAAAAATACAAAAAAAAATCGGGTATCTTCCCATACTTAGATCTTCATTATTTTGGAATCAACAGTGAAAGGGATTTTTTAGAAACTGTGTTGATATTTTACCCCCTAATATTTCTGAGGCAACTTATACGAAAACAAAAGTTAGCTTATATTAATTCACACTAACCCAAAATTGTTCATAAATTTATTAACTTGACGACAACGCGGAACGACCTTAGCAAATTGCGATTTAACGTTTGTCCGCTATATTAAAATACTAAAACATTGTCTAATATAAAATATTTTCGTTCTGCGTTTGTTGAAATATATATCTTTATAAAAGCGACATTATACGTATTCTCATAAGGTCCAGAACGGGTAAATCCACTAATAATATTAGTATTACTGTAGCACAGTTAAGTTGGTACAAATGTGTAGGGCGAGAGACTCAGCTTCGCATCACGCGCCCGAGGATTCATCATCACGACAGGAGGTCGTCTTTCCGTACCTTCATAATATTCAATATCCGTACACCTTCACGTTGTTGGCGCCATTCGCAGTAATGTCATGATTTTCAACACTGAAATAAATTACAATTCTGTATTTATTATTAATACGTATTTTTCATACAAATTAAAATATATTAGCCATTATTACCATGATTAGCAATTAGACCACCAGCCATCTGTACAATATGCACCATATACGCTGCTGCTCCTCACCGATCTGCTGAATTTTTGTCTTGTTTGTTTCTGTATGTATCCCACCATGTGTCAATAGCCAATGCTATTTTGATCACAAGAAGGTATATTTTTATCCCGCATTATGTCCTTTCGACCCACCTTACACCGAAGACATTACAGTCTAACGACAATGTCTTCTTCACCAGGTGAGGATGTCGTCGTCTTTATGTCTAAGCCAACGATATAAATAAAAATATTTATTTATTCATCTAATATGATTTTTTGTTGTAATTTCTCTATAAGTGAACACATGGAATTGAAAAAAATTTCTTTTCATGCATAATTTATGTTAAGGTCGGAGAAATTGTTTCATACATACAACAACATATTCTTAGATAATAATACATATGTATTATTATCTTCGAATATTTTTTTTTTCAGTTATATCAGCAACTAAGGATGAATTATTTTTTACCTTCTTAAAACGAAAATTTACATTCCATTAAATAAGTACTCTAATAATAAGGATTGTTTTCTATATAATTATAAATTTATACCATATTTTTTTAAGTACTAAGTATCCTTACAGTCACGAGAGTAAAACAACTGTAAACATTAAAGGACTTCTTTCCCCTGTCAAATGTTTGTCTGGTATCCCGCAAATGTCGTGGCGTAGCTTCAAAATGGAGAAATTCTCGCGGAAAAACTTTCGCTGCGGTAATATTTCATCCGCGATAATATCCAGAAAGTTCAGTCTTTGTTGTTTGGTTTTAGAGAATTCTTTTAAGGGAGAGCCGCTTTGAGGATATAAATTAATTCCATATTTAATTCTTGTCGTATTTTTTGTTTCAGGAATTTGTAACGATTGAAAATTGTTGACTTTGTTTATTTGAAAGTTGAGTTAAATTGCTAATACTAAATTTTAGTCCATAAATATTGAGTGCTTTTATTTCGTTTTGTTGTTCACTACCGGATATCAGATAGCATGTAGATAAAATGTATACCTATGTAATAAATTCATACAAACATATTATATAGGTTATAGAATGTTTGTGCTTTGTTCTTTTTCTTTTGTTTGCTCTGCTCTGATCCTAAACTAATTAACTTATGCACTTATGGTATAGAATTATGAAGGAAACTACCAAGGTATCACAAACACCCAGATCCGAGAATATGTAGACAAAGTGTTTTCTACAGCGACCCGTCCGGGAATTGTACCCGGTTAATCCTAGGTGTATGCCACTAATCTACGGAGATCATCAAATAAATATAAATAATAATATATTACAGTTAAACCTAATGGCATGTTAAAAAATTTTGGCTCTTTATTTGATTTGATATAGGAATGGAATAAAGTCAGTTTTAAAGTAATAATAGTAGTTTCCAGACAACTATTAAAAACTTCAATTAAAGTCCTCTTTAATTATATTACGTATTTTTATGTATTTTTACCAATGAGTTTTCAAAAAAAACTTATGTACGAATTTCATCGTTGGCTTGGACATAAAGGCGGCGACGGGCTCACCACCTATCACGTTGTCCCGAAATTATCTTCGGTAGAAGGTGGGTCAAAGGGACTTAATTGTCTAGACTTGACCTCTGTCTACCCCTGTATTGGGAATTGCGTGAAGATATTTATTTATTTTACGTATTTTTATGTAATTTGATAGTCTTAAACAGACGCTTTGTGAATATACATCGATCAATAAATTTTTGATCGCAGTTAATTTCTTCTTTTATACACATAACGTACAAATGAAATCATTATGAAAGGTAATAAAAGTACAATTGTATACTAAAGTTGCCTGTTAGTTAGTTTTGTTGCCCGTAAACTGCATACCTAAGCATTGCCTTCTTGTGTATAGTTCGATTTCTCTTTTTATATATAAAGACAGAAGTTTCACCTTTTTAAGAGCATTATTGCCTAAATATCAAATACATACAATAACTATAAATCGTCATATCGCACTATTTACACGACAAACATCAAACTTGAACACAAACAAACAGCCACAAATGTTTCACAACACCAATATCCGTTTATTTTGACAACGGATAGTTTATAGGCTCAAACTGATCCGTGGATCACTGTTCCACAACGTGGCGCTAGCGTCGCGACATCCGGCGGCGATGGCCGCCCGTCATTTCCGCTTCCGCCACGAACCGCGCGTACAGGATATAAATAAACCGAGCGTGCATCACACATTGCGTGAGATAAATGGACTGGTTAATTCGTGAAAGATTTATTCGTCTGCTATTTAGATTGTAAGCCTTCTTCGTTTTGTAATAGACCGCACCATCATTTTTAAACGACTTCTTCTGAAAAAATTAAAATTCCAACAATATGTAATCATTATATTTACATTATTTAATAATAATGTAAATATAATGATTATGTAAAGATAGCTTCCAATATAAACAAATGTAAAGATAATATCTTTACATTTGTTTATATTGGAAGCTATCTTTACATTAGTTTATAACGGCATGGAGATCAAGAAAAATCGTGCAATCTTATATACTCGAATAGTAATATTCAGTCTTAATACTCGTATAGTAAATAACAGTCTTATATACTCGTATATTAAACAAAGGTATTTCCTATTGGTAGGATTTACCAAATGCGCTTCGGCAGGCTTTAGCAGTACCCAGTTGGCGATCGCAGTACCAGACACCTCGCAACTTAGGCGCTGCTGCCCAACACCGGTGTGTTAATTTTGACCTGGTATTTCTTCGCGTTGGTTATCCCGCCACCCATCCGTCACCAGTCGTTATTCAAGCCTTTACATTTAGTCAACTCCTACTACAGGAAGAATGCTGTGGTAAGTTCTTACACGTCACGTGCAGACTTAAGGTCTGCAAGCAGACCTTTCAAACAAGATAGGCCTAGGTATCAGGGTCTAGATGTAAATTGGATAATATTTTCATAAAGTTAATCATTTGAATTTAAATTCAATGAATAAAAGTAAACATTTAGAAAAATACGAAACCTAACGAACCGTGAAACATAAAAGAGGATATTCTCACAAACAAACACCAAGAAAAGAAACTATTGTCCAGGTGCTCGTTTTCGTTGACGCTTAATTCCTCATTTGCCGTTGTACAAAATGAGACACTATTCCATCACTGTATGGGGACCAACGAAAATACACAATAAATGTTGGTGTGCATCTCCCCTGTCCCCTGACCCGAGCTCGTTTACTGCCCGGGCTAATGAAGCACGCATATTGGCAAGGCGCGACCAACTTGTCACACGGATATAAAACATCTGTATAATTCAAGTAAAAATATCTACTAATATTTTTTCCTAAAAGGCGACTTCATACTTGCAAGAGGCGCGCCTAATTGCGAATTTGTTACCGACGCCTATTTGACCACATACGTAACACCATAGAAGCTACACGGTCTTTTAGGATAATACCTTCGTTTAGGAGGAAATTGAAGACTTTTTTTCAACTCTTTCTTTGGGAGAATGTAGGAAGAGAAAGAAAGTGTGAGTGTAGGATTACAAACTGAAACGGCAAATACTTCACGCCGTTATTCTGCAAGGCAAACCTTGGATTTCTTTTAGGCGAACAATTATTATTCTAACACAACTAGATATGAGAGCCCATAAAATTCAAGGCCCACAATCGATCTGAATTGGCAATCATATTTTCAAGGCTTTTCAAGGGCTTGTCAACTCTTGCGTCATGTATGGAAAGAAAGGAGATGTTAGATTCTTACGCCGACACCACACGGAAAACCTGTGGTGATATACTGCAGCTGCTAAATAACGTAATGTAATAACTAAATAGGCGTTAGAACACGATAGTCTTTCTTTTTACTGTCAAGGCTCAGTCATATTATTGAGGCAATTAGCATTAGCATTATAGCATTATGAATTAACTTCGGACTCATGTAATATTTTTAAATTAATTAATAAATAAATATCTTCACACATAGTCCCTGTCGGGATAGCCAGAGAGCTAGCTCTGTCGCTTCATTCAAATTCAAATTATTGGTTGTATTAAGGAACGTGACGAGAAGGCATTGTTGTTTTAGAAGGCACTTCCAGTGTCTCAACTAACTCCGGGAACTGGACATTGGTTAATTACGTGCGATAGTTGGAAGCTCCTCACGAGAGAATGATTGCTGTGCGGTAACGACGCTCTTCGACCGGACTTGTCTTGAGTTGATTCATGAAAAGAGCGGAATTTAAATGCTTTAGGAAATTGCTTTAGGAAAATGTCGTTTAAATAAGAATTAAATAACACATAGTGCATCTTGCTATCTTCGACATAACACACGCACACTTTACAAACGGACTTTACCAGACAACTACCTTGATACCCGTAACTCGCCTGCTGAATGTTGGTCTGGTACATTCCAAGATAAATATTCCGTCAGCTATCAGCAGCCAATAGTCGCCTTACAACACCCAGGGTGGTATATCTTACGCTATAATCACACAGCATTAAAATATGTTGTAATTATTCATCCAATCCTTTATTTTTGTGTATATGAAGTTAAGACAAATGTATTATTTGTGCATCGTGGATTTTGTGGCCCAACAAGACTTGAAGCACGTACTCAGTAATGTCATTGGGCAGTCGGCACAACAACTAGTTTATGGAGTCATTTCGTTGTTCCGAGCTGAAACCGTGTTCAAAGTACAACAACCACAAATCTACAGACAGTTCCATATAATATAGATATTTTCCTGTTTGTTATGTTACTTAGTAATTAGTTAGACAACTCATAACAAAGCAATTTGTTGTAAAACATGCAATAAAATGTAATTAAATAATCTACTTATATCTAATTCATTTATCTCTACCTACCCCGTCAACGATAATGCGTGATAGATAAGTATTCATTTTTGTATTATTATTATTATCAAACAAATTAAAAAGAAATTTACATGCATTCATCTTTTTTTATTATATTGGGCTACAGCAGTAGACATGGATACCTCTCAACATTCAAATGAAAGTTGCAGGATTGCAAATGATAAAAGAATGAATTAGAAATAAAACTCTCTCTAATTTAGCTAGTTCTCTATCCTTTCAAAACAACTAATAACGGTGACCGAACTCCCAGTTTCAGCTCATAATCTCCGTGAACGAGTGGCATACACGAGGTTCTGTTTCCGGACGGATCAATGTAAAAAAAACATTTTTTATACATTGTCTTAGTTATGGGTGTTTGTTTGTTGCTTCTGATTCCATAACACAAATACTTTAGCTACTTACTTTGGAATCAGATCAATGTGTGTGATTTTGTATCTATCTATAACTAACTGGTAAAGTCACGATAGCCGATTGGTTGGGTGGTCGGAATTTCGAGTCAAGAGACCCGAATTCGATCCTCAAGTGGCTTTTTCTAAAAACAATGGGTTTTTCTGAAAACCTATGTACACATTATATCGTTAGCTTGGACATAAAGACGGCGACGGGCTCACCACCTGTCACGTTGTCCCGAAAAATATCCTCGGTGGAAGGTGGGTCTAAGAGAAGTAAATGTCTGGACTAGACCTCTGTCTACCCCTGTATTTGGAATTGCGTGAAGATATTTTTTTATAACTAACTGGTACTTACTCTCTTCTAGTCAAAAAATTTCTAAAAGATATTAGGACATACTACGCTCATATCTATACCATGAGGGATAGCGCTGTGAGAATTGTCAATGTGAGTCTGCTCTATCGACGGCCAATAAATTTCAATACAAAAGATCATCGACACCCTGGAAGATAGACCGTGTTGGATGGCGAATGTTGTCGATGGTTAGGTCACAGAGATTGCTATAATTTATTACTACTAGCCACTTACAACCTGCACACCTACGGACGCGCTTGAAGTATATACATAAAAATGTATCTTCACGCCATTCCCAATACAGGGATAGACAGAGTACTAGACAATTATGTCTTTTCGACCCACCTTCTACTGAAGACATTTTTTAGGACAAAGTAACAGGTAGTGTACCCGTCGCCGTCTTAATGTCCAAGCCAACGATATAATTCGAACTTAAATTTTTGAAAAAAAACCCATTGGTACGGGCCTGCCACCGGAAGATCGAACTCGAGTCTCTTGACTCTGTATCCCGATCACCCAACCACTCAGCTATCGTGACTACTTATTATCGTTATTACCGTTAGTGCTTGAAGCACAAGGGTTAAATTATTCTTCACTATCACACTATCGTTTTAAAAAATATTTATAAGTATATTTCGCATGTTTTTTCCAATGCATATGAGTCAATTTTCACGAACAAAATCCATTCCAAGCAGTTCATTTATCTCGATTCGTTCGCCGAAACTCATCGGCGCAAACCCCCCGGGCAGGTACACGAAACAATGCCTCATGTCCCCCTCCGCGTACTGTTTCAAGTGACAAACTCATAAACATTTGTCACTGGACAGAACGTCCAAGTAACTACGGCCCTCAATTACAATACCACCATAAAACGTTGAACCCCAACAAGCACAACGTTTACCCCGCAGAGTTCTAAGTAAAGGAAGAAAAAGGACCCGAGGGAGCTCTTGGTATACTGGCAGTGTATTACTTATTGATGCCCCAAAACGTTTAACCGATCCCACTCTAAATTTAAACAAATAATTTACGAACGGTCATTCCTGATGCCGAATGCTTAATTTAAAGCAGGCAATTTGTTTAACACGATTTTAGGACAAGAAATATGATTCTGAAAACATTAGTTTCTCAACGTCGACCCATGTTTATACATTTTCGCGCATCATCCCTGACGGGTAGGAAAGATCACCATATTTAAGTGTCACTTATAATGTCTGATCCATTTTATGTTATTACAAAACATGTAAACACGCAATATAAAACGAAATCGTGCTTCAAATTTTAAGTCTTAGTCTAGAATACACGGTATTTGTATTCAAAAGAATCATAATATCCAAGACGTAATAAATAATTTCAATATAATTTTCAGTTATTTTTTGTATTACGTGTAATACTTGTATTACTTTGGCTTTATTTATTCAATGTTTATTGCACGAAAGAGTATTGTACAGGCGAGCTTAATGCTATTCTGCATTTTCTACCAGCTAATCAGACAATATTTTTTTAGGACAAACAATAGAATAAGGATGAAGATGTGAGGATGAAAAAGGGTAGTTACCCGCCAGGAGGACGTCTTCGAACGAGTCAATGTATAAAAAACTTTATCTATAACGTCTCTGGTCTGAGTGTATGTGGTACCTTCATCCTTCAGGAAATAAATGTTTCTGATTTCGTAACACGAGTGTGTTTGGTGCTTACTTTAAAATCAGAGCGATATTTATGTGAAATTGTTTACAGTTTATGTATATAATCAGTAAACTATTGTTATAACCCAGATCAAATATTTTTTTACCCATTATAATAGTTTCACCCAGCCACCCTTAGCTGTGGTTAAGTCACACTACAGCAACAGTTAACGAAGCAATCAAGAAATCCGCCTTGTACTAAAAGCTTATGTCCTAGAGAGTAATTTAGAAGACTCTAAGTAAAGGAAGTAGATTTAAAAGGTTTATGCAATTAATGTTTAGTTTTTTAGATATTCCGCATTCCACTGCTTAATCAAGCGATAGTATTTTCATTACCAGTAGATATCCACTCTTCCGTTGTTGTGGAATTTTCAATTTACGTGCATAAATTCCAAATATTTCCTGGGTGAAAGAAAACGTATTTTTTAAAACATTTTGATTAATATCCTTGATAAATCCGAAGAAGTAATAAATACAGGATTTTCAAATGATTGCCAACTCAACCAATGGGTTTTTTCAAAACTTACGTAGGATAGGCCTTAGGTCATCTTTATGTCCAAGCCCTAGGCTCTCTACCTGTCACATTGTCTCAATTGTCTAGATGTCTATCTACCCGAATATTGAGAATGTCGTGAAGATATTTCCTTCTGGGGCCGCATTCAGAGCCCTAAAGGTAGGGATTCAAATTTGCTGAAAAAAAAACGAATGATTATGCCAGGCTTTTTTATTACCAATTGCATTAAAACATTGACAATTTTCAAATAACTTATTTGTGTGTTGCATACAACCACCCTCGCGAAAGGCAATTGACGTTATATTTTACGCAACAACACCTTAGTTAAAAGAAACAAAAATACAATGGCGACATGAGCTTCAGCTGATATAACGAAACCGTAAATCGTAATTCGATAATACGTAGCTGTAGCGATAACATTTTCAACATAACTCAAAAACCAGTACTTTAGTTATGTTCAGTTATATATCCGTTGACCGTCGTGGACGATTCGCGTACACACCGGATTTGGTGTCGGCGAATCTGAGGTCCCGGGTTCGTTTCCCGGTCGGGTCAATGTAGAAAACATTTTTCTAAATTTTCTCGGGTCTGAGTGTTTGCGGTACCTTCTACCCGCGGATTCAAGGAATCGAATTCAAGGAATTAGTGATAAACCCTTGTCACGCTTGGCGAGCGGATTTACGATCGTAGTATCAGATTCCTCAAACGATAAATATTTCGAAAAATATCAGACCCTAGATGATATTTTTTGAAATAGTTACGATTTAGAAGACTCAGTTACCATAGTCGAGTGGTTAGGTGATCGGAATTCGAGACAAGAGACCCGAATTCAATCCTCAAGGCTCGTACCAATATGTTTAATCCAAGAATACTTTCGTACGATTTATATTGTTGGCTGGGATAAGACGGCGACGGGCTCACCACCTGTCACGGCGGAGGTTGGGTAAAAAGGACTTAATTGTCTAGACCTCTGTCTACTACTGTATTGGGAATGGCGTGAAGTCGCCTTTAACGACATCTACGAAAAACAGGAGGTAATAATAATTCGAGATCCGATACCACACGGCGATATATAGTAATATATTTTTTTATACCTTCACGCAATTTTCCATACTGGGGTAAACAGAGGTCTAGACACGCATTATTCATCAAAGATTATTTGGGACAACGTGATAGGTGGTGACCCTATTGAGGTCTAACGAACAAGCCAATATATTTAACATACGTACACATTGACATAGATTAATATGTATAAATACATATAAATGTTCATGACTCAAGTACAAACATTCATATTTATCACACAAATGAATTGCCCATAGCGGGATTCGAAACCCCAACCCTTAATTTCGAAGACAGGGTCACTACCAAGTCGGATGTCGAGTCGTCAGTATAATGATTCTATTTAGTTATTAAATTAAAAAGAAAAAAATTAAAAAACATAATTTCGAATGACACGGGCAGTATTAGAATCCGCAACCTTCGCCGTAACTTCACTCTTACTTCCGAGCTCCATTTATTTATTCTATAATATGATAAGTCACGATAGCCGAGTGGTTGGGTGGTCGGAACTTCGAGTCAAGAGAACCGAGTTCGATCCTCAAGTGGCTGTACCAATAGGTTTTTCTAAAAAAAAACCTATGTACAAATTATATCGTTGGCTGGACATATAACGGCGACGGGCTCACCACCTGTCACGTTGTCCCGAAAATATATTCGGTTGAAGGTGGGTCGAAGGGACTTAAATGTCTAGACTAGCCTCTGTCTACCCCTGTATTGGGAATTGCGTGAAGATGTTTTTATTTTTTATTTTTATATAATATGATCATATAAATCACGATAGCCGAGTGATTTGATGTTCGGAATTTCGAGTCAAGAGACCCGAGTTCGATTCCTAGGTGGCTCGTACCAACGGGTTTTTCAAAAACTTATGTACGAATTTTATCGTTGGCTTGGACATAAAGACGTCGACAGGCTCACCACCTGTCACGTTGTCCCGAAAAAGTCTTCGGTGGAAGGTGGGTCGAAGGGACTTAATTGTCTAGATTAGACCTCTGTCTACCCCATTATTGGGAATTGCGTGAAGATAAACGAGTTTCGCAAAGACCAGAAGTACTATCTTATGACCAGCGATCTATATACAATCGTCTATAATCATATGTACAATCTCATATACAAGTCCGAGTTCTACAATTCTCAAGGCATTATCTACCGCACTTGTTAGCACACGGGGTTCCGATTACTCCGGTTTCGAATCGCGCAGTATTTTCTCGCGGAACGGACAATGTGCGCGCGGTATTTGTCACCGACGAGATAAAGCCGGTGTCGCGCTATCTCCCACTGAGTGGGCATCCTTGTAGGACACCGAGTGCTTTACGCAACGCCGATGCACCGATTTATGCGTAGGGGATTGTGTAGATTAGCCTGATGGACGCGAGAGTTGGATTCACAATCAACTGGTTCACTTCCTCCTTTTGTTTCAGTTTTCTAGAAAGATCTTTTGCGTATTATTTAAAGATTTCAAAACCTTTGTTTTAGTTTATCTGTAATGTTGTGAGTTAACATAGTAATTAACTTTTATTAAATTTAACGGCGATCAGCGATAGGCTAAATCTGTCACGTTGTCAACAGTCAAACAGTCTTTGATGAAAGGTGACTTGAAAGGACTTAATTATCTAGACATCTGTCCACCACAGCATTGAGAATATACATGATTTTTTTTAAAATATTCAGGATATATAGGTTGTTGAGTAATTTAAATTCGACTCGGGAGACTCAAGACAGATCCCCACGATGAAGGTTCAATATTTGTCATGTTGCTATAAGCTTTTGTGTGATCTTTGACCAGCCCAGTACGCCACAGTATTGATTATACGAACATGAACTCGTTTTTTCACCCAATATATTTATTTATTTATTCTTTATTGAACATTACCATTGTACATGTAAGATCAAAAGGCGCACATAATGCTAAGAGCTATACTATGTATATTAATTACCGCCAAATGTTAATTCAGTAATTAATTGGTGAGATTGGTAATGTGTAAATATATGTGAAAACTAATTTTAATAATGCAAAGGGACACAAAAATCGTATAACAGAAATCTTTGTATCTACGAACAACAAAATAAGAACTTAACTTTTTCCTACTAAGTCACGATAGCCGAGTGGTAGGGTGGTCGGAATTTCGAGTCAAGAGACCCGAGATCCATCACCAGTTGGCAGGCACGTACCAATGGGTTTTGCAAAAACTTATGCACGAATTATATCGTTGGCTTTGACATAAAGACGGCGACGGGCTCACCACCTGTCACGTTGTCCCGATAATATCTACGGTGGAAGGTGGGTCGAAGGGACTTAATTGTCTAGATTAGACCTCTGTCTACTACTGTATTGGGAATTGCGTGAAGATATTTATTTATTTATTTATTTATTTATTCTATAATATGATAAGTCACGATAGCCGAGTGGTTGGGTGGTCGGAATTCGAGTCAAGAGACCCGAGTTCGATTCCTAGGTGGCTCGTACCAACGGGTTTTTCAAAAACTTATGTAACGAATTATATCGTTGGCTTTGACATAAAGACGGCGACGGGCTCACCACCTGTCACGTTGTCCTGATAATATCTACGGTGGAAGGTGGGTCGAAGGGACTTAATTGTCTAGATTAGACCTCTGTCTACTACTGTATTGGGAATTGCGTGAAGATAAACGAGTTTCGCAAAGACCAGAAGTACTATCTTATGACCAGCGATCTATATACAATCGTCTATAATCATATGTACAATCTCATATACAAGTCCGAGCTCTACAATTCTCTTCTCAAAGGCATTATCTACCGCACTTGTTAGCACACGGGGTTCCGATTACTCCGGTTTCGAATCGCGCAGTATTTTCTCGCGGAACGGACAATGTGCGCGCGGTATTTGTCACCGACGAGATAAAGCCGGTGTCGCGCTATCTCCCACTGAGTGGGCATCCTTGTAGGACACCGAGTGCTTTACGCAACGCCGATGCACCGATTTATGCGTAGGGGATTGTGTAGATTAGCCTGATGGACGCGAGAGTTGGATTCACAATCAACTGGTTCACTTCCTCCTTTTGTTTCAGTTTTCTAGAAAGATCTTTTGCGTATTATTTAAAGATTTCAAAACCTTTGTTTTAGTTTATCTGTAATGTTGTGAGTTAACATAGTAATTAACTTTTATTAAATTTAACGGCGATCAGCGATAGGCTAAATCTGTCACGTTGTCAACAGTCAAACAGTCTTTGATGAAAGGTGACTTGAAAGGACTTAATTATCTAGACATCTGTCCACCACAGCATTGAGAATATACATGATTTTTTTTAAAATATTCAGGATATATAGGTTGTTGAGTAATTTAAATTCGACTCGGGAGACTCAAGACAGATCCCCACGATGAAGGTTCAATATTTGTCATGTTGCTATAAGCTTTTGTGTGATCTTTGACCAGCCCAGTACGCCACAGTATTGATTATACGAACATGAACTCGTTTTTTCACCCAATATATTTATTTATTTTATATAACTTTATCCTGAATTTTCGTATTTTCAAATCGGACCAAAATTATTATTAAAATGATAATTTCTTATATATCCTTTCACGGAACTTATATACATACATACATTACGGCCTGATAATGTCCACTGCGGGACAAAGGCCTCTCCCGTAGGGAGGTCTTGCCATAATCGCCACGGATTGGCGATCACAGTACCAGACCACTCGCACCGCAAGCACTGCTGCCCTCCTTTGGTCTGTTTGTTTTGGTCTGACATTTTTAGAGATGTTTATCCCACCATCTATCGGTTGCCATTAGAATATTCTAGCTCTTTCCCTTAGTAGCCTCTTACGACACCCACGGGAAGAAAGGGAGTGGCAACATGTTTACATCATTACCACACGGTTAACCTAACATATAATATTGCTTAACCTTCCGCTTTTATACATATAAATATATCTAAGTAGTTTGACCAGAATTGAACTGATCCATAAAAACCTGTATTTTTTACTATTTTATTATAGTTAAACATTTAGTATCTATATTTAGTTAGATCCTCAGATAGCCGAGTGATTTGATGTTCGGAATTTCGAGTCAAGAGAACCGAGTTCGATCCTCAAGTGGTTGTACCAATAGGTTTTTCTAAAAAACCTATGTACAAATTATATCGTTGGCTGGACATATAACGGCGACGGGCTCACCACCTGTCACGTTGTCCCGAAAAAGTCTTCGGTGGAAGGTGGGTCGAAGGGACTTAATTGTCTAGATTAGACCTCTGTCTACCCCATTATTGGGAATTGCGTGAAGATATTTATTTATTTATTCTATAATATGATAAGTCACGATAGCCGAGTGATTTGATGTTCGGAATTTCGAGTCAAGAGAACCGAGTTCGATCCTCAAGTGGTTGTACCAATAGGTTTTTCTAAAAAACCTATGTACAAATTATATCGTTGGCTGGACATATAACGGCGACGGGCTCACCACCTGTCACGTTGTCCCGAAAAAGTCTTCGGTGGAAGGTGGGTCGAAGGGACTTAATTGTCTAGATTAGACCTCTGTCTACCCCATTATTGGGAATTGCGTGAAGATATTTATTTATTTATTCTATAATATGATAAGTCACGATAGCCGAGTGATTTGATGTTCGGAATTTCGAGTCAAGAGACCTGAGTTCGATTCCTAGTGGCTCGTACCAACGGGTTTTTCAAAACTTATGCACGAATTATATCGTTGGCTGGACATATAACGGCGACGGGCTCACCACCTGTCACGTTGTCCCGAAAAAGTCTTCGGTGGAAGGTGGGTCGAAGGGACTTAATTGTCTAGATTAGACCTCTGTCTACCCCATTATTGGGAATTGCGTGAAGATATTTATTTATTTATTCTATAATATGATAAGTCACGATAGCCGAGTGATTTGATGTTCGGAATTTCGAGTCAAGAGACCTGAGTTCGATTCCTAGTGGCTCGTACCAACGGGTTTTTCAAAACTTATGCACGAATTATATCGTTGGCTGGACATATAACGGCGACGGGCTCACCACCTGTCACGTTGTCCCGAAAAAGTCTTCGGTGGAAGGTGGGTCGAAGGGACTTAATTGTCTAGATTAGACCTCTGTCTACTACTGTATTGGGAATTGCGTGAAGATATTTATTTATTTATTCTATAATATGATAAGTCACGATAGCCGAGTGATTTGATGTTCGGAATTTCGAGTCAAGAGAACCGAGTTCGATCCTCAAGTGGTTGTACCAATAGGTTTTTCTAAAAAACCTATGTACAAATTATATCGTTGGCTGGACATATAACGGCGACGGGCTCACCACCTGTCACGTTGTCCCGAAAAAGTCTTCGGTGGAAGGTGGGTCGAAGGGACTTAATTGTCTAGATTAGACCTCTGTCTACTACTGTATTGGGAATTGCGTGAAGATATTTATTTATTTATTTATTCTATAATATGATAAGTCACGATAGCCGAGTGATTTGATGTTCGGAATTTCGAGTCAAGAGACCTGAGTTCGATTCCTAGTGGCTCGTACCAACGGGTTTTTCAAAACTTATGCACGAATTATATCGTTGGCTGGACATATAACGGCGACGGGCTCACCACCTGTCACGTTGTCCCGAAAAAGTCTTCGGTGGAAGGTGGGTCGAAGGGACTTAATTGTCTAGATTAGACCTCTGTCTACCCCATTATTGGGAATTGCGTGAAGATATTTATTTATTTATTCTATAATATGATAAGTCACGATAGCCGAGTGATTTGATGTTCGGAATTTCGAGTCAAGAGAACCGAGTTCGATCCTCAAGTGGTTGTACCAATAGGTTTTTCTAAAAAACCTATGTACAAATTATATCGTTGGCTGGACATATAACGGCGACGGGCTCACCACCTGTCACGTTGTCCCGAAAAAGTCTTCGGTGGAAGGTGGGTCGAAGGGACTTAATTGTCTAGATTAGACCTCTGTCTACCCCATTATTGGGAATTGCGTGAAGATATTTATCTATTCATTTATTTATTTATTTATTTATTATTAAAGTATCAAGGCATTATCTACCGCACTTGTTAGCACACGGGGTTCCGATTACCTGGTTTCGAATCGCGCAGTATTTTCTCGCGGAACGGACAATGTGCGCGCGGTATTTGTCACCGACGAGATAAAGCCGGTGTCGCGCTATCTCCCACTGAGTGGGCATCCTTGTAGGACACCGAGTGCTTTACGCAACGCCGATGCACCGATTTATGCGTAGGGGATTGTGTAGATTAGCCTGATGGACGCGAGAGTTGGATTCACAATCAACTGGTTCACTCTCCTTTTGTTTCAGTTTTCTAGAAAGATCTTTTGCGTATTATTTAAAGATTTCAAAACCTTTGTTTTAGTTTATCTGTAATGTTGTGAGTTAACATAGTAATTAACTTTTATTAAATTTAACGGCGATCAGCGATAGGCTAAATCTGTCACGTTGTCCCGAAAAAGTCTTCGGTGGAAGGTGGGTCGAAGGGACTTAATTGTCTAGATTAGACCTCTGTCTACTACTGTTTTGGGAATTGCGTGAAGATAAACGAGTTTCGCAAAGACCAGAAGTACTATCTTATGACCAGTGATCTATATACAATCGTCTATAATCATATGTACAATCTCATATACAAGTCCGAGCTCTACAATTCTCTTCTCAAAGGCATTATCTACCGCACTTGTTAGCACACGGGGTTCCGATTACTCCGGTTTCGAATCGCGCAGTATTTTCTCGCGGAACGGACAATGTGCGCGCGGTATTTGTCACCGACGAGATAAAGCCGGTGTCGCGCTATCTCCCACTGAGTGGGCATCCTTGTAGGACACCGAGTGCTTTACGCAACGCCGATGCACCGATTTATGCGTAGGGGATTGTGTAGATTAGCCTGATGGACGCGAGAGTTGGATTCACAATCAACTGGTTCACTTCCTCCTTTTGTTTCAGTTTTCTAGAAAGATCTTTTGCGTATTATTTAAAGATTTCAAACCTTTGTTTTAGTTTATCTGTA
The DNA here is from genome assembly GCA_029286605.1 of Sericinus montela. Lineage (NCBI taxonomy): Eukaryota > Metazoa > Arthropoda > Insecta > Lepidoptera > Papilionidae > Sericinus > Sericinus montela. The sequence continues at coordinate 254,162 of JAGSMR010000032.1, read as the reverse complement.
ATGTTGTGAGTTAACATAGTAATTAACTTTTATTAAATTTAACGGCGATCAGCGATAGGCTAAATCTGTCACGTTGTCAACAGTCAAACAGTCTTTGATGAAAGGTGACTTGAAAGGACTTAATTATCTAGACATCTGTCCACCACAGCATTGAGAATATACATGATTTTTTTAAATATTCAGGATATATAGGTTGTTGAGTAATTTAAATTGACTCGGGAGACTCAAGACAGATCCCCACGATGAAGGTTCAATATTTGTCATGTTGCTATAAGCTTTTGTGTGATCTTTGACCAGCCCAGTACGCCACAGTATTGATTATACGAACATGAACTCGTTTTTTCACCCAATATATTTATTTATTTATTCTTTATTGAACATTACCATTGTACATGTAAGATCAAAAGGCGCACATAATGCTAAGAGCTATACTATGTATATTAATTACCGCCAAATGTTAATTCAGTAATTAATTGGAGAGATTGGTAATGTGTAGATATATGTGAAAACTAATTTTAATAATGCAAAGGGACACAAAAATCGTATAACAGAAATCTTTGTATCTACGAACAACAAAATAAGAACTTAACTTTTTCCTACTAAGTCACGATAGCCGAGTGGTAGGGTGGTCGGAATTTCGAGTCAAGAGACCCGAGATCCATCACCAGTTGGCAGGCACGTACCAATGGGTTTTGCAAAAACTTATGCACGAATTATATCGTTGGCTTTGACATAAAGACGGCGACGGGCTCACCACCTGTCACGTTGTCCCGATAATATCTACGGTGGAAGGTGGGTCTAGGGGACTTAATTGACTAGACTATACCTCTGTCTAAAACAAGGGTATGTTTTGGGAATTGCGTGAAGATATTTATTTATATATCTTTTTCCTGAATTTTCGTATTTTCAAATCGGACCAAAATTATTATTAAAATGATAATTTCTTATATATCCTTTCACGGAACTTATATACATACATACATTACGGCCTGATAATGTCCACTGCGGGACAAAGGCCTCTCCCGTAGGGAGGTCTTGCCATAATCGCCACGGATTGGCGATCACAGTACCAGACCACTCGCACCGCAAGCACTGCTGCCCTCCTTTGGTCTGTTTGTTTTGGTCTGACATTTTTAGAGATGTTTATCCCACCATCTATCGGTTGCCATTAGAATATTCTAGCTCTTTCCCTTAGTAGCCTCTTACGACACCCACGGGAAGAAAGGGAGTGGCAACATGTTTACATCATTACCACACGGTTAACCTAACATATAATATTGCTTAACCTTCCGCTTTTATACATATAAATATATCTAAGTAGTTTGACCAGAATTGAACTGATCCATAAAAACCTGTATTTTTTACTATTTTATTATAGTTAAACATTTAGTATCTATATTTAGTTAGATCCTCAGATTGCCTAGTTGGTAGTTTTCCGAGCTTTCTGTGCTACCCAGCCTAACAAACATTTGTATGATGAATTGTAGATAATTATATGTATATTTATTTTAAATGTATATATGCAGGTATATGTTTTACATTTTATCACGACCCCGTAACCAAGATATATATTCATGACGTCTGCGCATTATTTACTTATTTATTAAAGTATCAAGGCATTATTTGAGTAACCATTCCAGTTTCATGTTTTTCAGAAAATGGTTTCCGGTATTTTTAAAAGACCGGTATTTTTTATAAGTAAATAAGCGTAGAAATTATTGATTAACACTTAATTACTTCACATTTTATTGACTGGAGAACTAAGACAGTAAAAATTATGATGGTCCATCTACAAGATGCTGGGGCGAACCTTAATGTTAAATTAGGCGATCCATCTCGGGGCAAAGGGCGCTAAGGGCCCAATAAATTAGTTGGGGACAACGGGGATAATAAACACAGCCAGGAAATGGCAGTGTGAAATAACTTGTTAGGAGTGCCGCCTCCTCCCAACGTGACTAATTATGGCTCTTCGTTTCCTCTTGTCAAAGTGCAGGTAAGTGCAAATCTATCTTCTTTTATTACTGTGGCAACCGAATATGTGCTAGGCAATAAATGGTGAATTCTCCGAGATTAAATATGAAAAAAAAACATATAATATTAAGTATTGCAAGTATAAATGTATTTTTTTTAATTTTTTTATGTTCACACAACAAAACAAAGAATAATTAAAACAGAATATTTGTACAAGGGTACTACCTATTACTAAAATGAAATATCTCCCGGTAGTCCCATAAAGAAGAGATGTATATGGCAAACTTAGTGCATACATTACTAAACATAGACATACATATATACTATATACAAATACTATAATTTGGTGTCTGTAAATAATTTTTAAATATCTTGACGTGTTTTCCATATATTAAGGTAGATATAGGTCTAGTAAATCCAAGTCCTTTCGATACACCTTTCACCAAAACCATAATGACAACCAATAGGTAGCGACTCCATCAGCGTCTAAGTCAACTGTACAATATATTAACATCGAACCCGTAACCCTCAGCTTCGAAGGCAGGGGCGCTACAAACTAGGCGCATCGTCATATTCGTAAAAGTATTAAAAAAATATATTTCACAGTATTGAGGACTCGTCCTTTTTTTGAAATCGGTTATAAATGTGTTATAGCACCATCTATTTCTCACCAAGCGAAGTTTAGTCACCCACGTACCAAGACTGATTCACTAAACATCACGCGAATAAAACAAAAAACATTTTGTCACCTATCGAAATAAATATCGTTTTTATTTATGGTAGTGGCGAGACAAAGGGCGAATGTAATTACTTGGAAGGACAGGAGGGCGCCCTGCGGAGTGACGCCGGGGTACGGAGGGTAAAGTCCGAGCAACAATCTGCCTATCTTGAATATCGGCGCGATTTATTGTGTTTATCGTTTTTCTCGGAAATTTTATGTACTCTCATACTTTTAATGTTAAATGGTGTTGCCAATACAGAATGTGTGACGTTATAATCGTTGTTCATTACGTTTTATATTCTTATTAGGAAATGTAACAATAATTAACAATAGTAAAAAAGGGTTGTAGGATCACACGTGTGTCCGACTGTCCGTCCGTCACAGTCGATTTTCTCCGAATCTAAAATTTGGGACACATATCAATTTCTACGACGCAAGATGGAAAAATAACAAAAAATTGCAAACTGCATCGTGTGAAATGTAAGAGCTTTCAAAATTTTCGGATTTCGGATTCGGATCGGATCGGATTTCAAAAACATTTTCTTTTAATTTTAAAATAAATAGTTTCCAAATGTTTCTAGAAAATAATCTAAACCTGACCATTCCCATTAATCTACTTTAATTTCGTAATAAGATTTCTCTGACGGAGAAAAACAGGCAAAAGAAATTTAGGCATCCTCTTTTTTCGGTATAAATAGCATAACACAGTCGGTATAAATATTATACAGAAATATAAGATATTTAAGCGATAAGATAATAAAATTTCTAATTTTACTGTAGGCACACATAAAAAAGGTGAAACCGAAGTAAATTGAAAATCGCAATAAACGAAAAAATCGACGTAAATCGCCACTCACGGCTCCGTAAACAGTAATATCCAGTAAAAGCTGGTCTAATCATATCCGTACTTTAAGACGACCCTCGGGCTGTTACCTTGAATCTTGCAGACTTTCTGATGGAGAGGTGATACAGCGGTTTCGCAAATGTCCCTCGTTTTTAAAACAGGGTCGGACTCTGACTGACGTGTTTTTTATAGAAATAAATATCATCAATTTATATCCAAACTGCAATTTTTATTAGTGGAAACAACATTTAAGGAAGGGAATAGGAATTCCTTTATTTTTTTAATAAATTATTAGAAATTTAACCTACAGTAGTCTAGTAGATGGCGACCCTGCCATCGAAGCTATGGGTTGCGTGTTCGAGTCCTGAACCCCTGCTCCTGAGTAGGGGCAAACATTTGTGTGATGAATATGTATGTTTGTCAAATGTGTTTATGTTTACATAAATATTTCGCAACAATATACTTATTTGTGTGATAGATATGTTAAGTGAGAATAGATAAAGTTAATATTAATCCACACAGCCTGTATCCGTTAGATATTCTTTTATATCTTACAGCATTTATGATTCTCAAATAATTAAAAACGGCTAAACTTATGTTATAATAATCGGTGTAGGTACCGACTAGTTTCGGACCTATTGGAGGTCGTTCATCAGAGTGAGTGGAGTGAGTTCGCGCGAATCACGCCGCGATAATTATTTAACCAATAATGTCTCACGAAAGTGTTAGTAATTTTATCGAGATTTTGTTTATTGGCTCCTTCGGTTAAGCTAATTCCTGGAGATGACGAGCTCCGGCTTTTCGTCTCCTGCTTAACCTCCTTAAATTTTTACTGTTACTTTTTTATTTTAAAATTTACTTCAGTTTCATGTGGGACTATTGTTTGCTTTTTATTCAGTACAGATATTTACTTCAATAAACCTGTTAAAAGGAAGCACTCTGCAATGTTTTTTTTTTCAAATCCGTCACCGAGTACAGTCATCAATACTAACGGTCGCACCCCGGGAGAGTCGTACAGTCGCTGCGAAAATCATTCCATCGCTAAAATATCAATAAAACACAAACGCCTACCCGTCGCACCGACCCACCGGGAGTCGTTGCGATCGCGTCCCGAATTACAAATGTGCCCCAAATATCCCGCCCTTTTGATGGGACACTTTATTTTTTTGTAATGGCCATACCGACCGCAGCTTAGTGCTTTACGAGATTTACATTTGTTCGTGTCGTTTTATTGGCCGCGTAATAGCCGGAACGTGCGGCGGGCGAAAGGAAACAGTTTTCAGAGCTTCTTTGTGGGATCACTTCTTTGAAATATATATGAGGTACCGCGAGTAAGACACGCAGAAGAAACATTTCTTAAAAAATCACTTAAACGAAAATAAATTTATATATATAAAATATGTAATATATTAAAATATTTAATTCGTTTTTGTTTATAATTTTGAAATTCCTGCAAGATGAATTTGTATTTCTCTCCGGGACCCTAATACAAAAAAATTCAAATGCTTTATGTAACTATGATTTTGATCACTCACTCAGGAAGTGTGAATTTTGCGGAGATACATCTGTTAACTCGAGTTGTAAACTTTCATTCCAATGCGTTTATGCATATTGAATAGTTTTTATTTACACTATAAAAATAACACACTAACTTTCATACAATAAAAATAATATTAATAGAAACATTATGATGAGGCCCTTTTAAAAACAAAATAAAGTGTCATCAAGCCATTCTCAATGGGGTAGACAGAGATATTTAAATTCAAGATAATTAAGTCCTTTCGACCCACCTTTCACCGAAGACATTTTTTTGACAACTTCCCAGGTGGTAAGCCTATAGCCGTTTATTTCCATGCCAACTATATGAATCATACATAACTTTTGGTACGAACCGTAGTAGGTTCGTATCAAAACTTATGCCATTGCTACCACCGAGTGAATCGATTTGGGGTGTCTGGATTCGAAATTCCGATCACTCAACCACTTAGCTATCATGATTTATCTATATCTAATAGTTTTAATAATGACGTATATAATGCCCTTTAAATAGTTTTTATTCACGTCATTCGGCCTTATACTATGTAAAACTAAAGTTGAAATGCCTGTAAAATGCATGTGAAAACTGTACTCAACCATACTAAAAATACTAGTAATTTCAATGATAAAAATTGTTATTAACTATTTTACTGGTGCTAACCGGGGCCACTAGATTTCAAAAACGAGCGCCTTCGTCACTAGGTACTCCTATATTATGTACTAAATTATCAAAGAGAAAATAAGGTGTGAACGGTGAGAAACTAAGAAACAGGTAGGAGAGTGATCCTACAGGGGTTGATATCATCCTTTACCCTAAAAATACTCTAAAAATTTCAAAATAGATATAAAGTTCCTATTTATTTAAACTTAGGTATTCTCAACGAGCCTTAAATTTTATTTCAGTGATTACAACAACTATTCTCTCAGGAGAATCGAATATCGACGTTAAATCAGAAACCATCAAGATAGAAAAAGTAAAGTTCAAAAACACCAAAGAAAACTACTAAGGTACAACAATACAAACCAAAACAAGAATTAAAAGTAAGTCCCGCGTGCAAAGACTTAGATAATCGATCTTTTATGTCCAGGGACATCGGCGAGTGACCCCCTATCTTAAACAGTGGGGTCTATAAGAGGGTATTTATTGGAGGTAATTAAAAAGAAAACATAACAAAAGCCCGCAGCTGATCGAAACGTGCATCGAACACTAACGCCGTTGCTGTTTGTACTACTTTAGTGATGGGCAACACTGATTACAGTATCGATATCGAGTAACAACTCGTACTAAACGAATTTAATTATGTGCAAAAACTTCAATTATACTACTTACTTACCAAAGTTGTAAATACGCTAATTTTAAGTATAAACGAATGGAGCATTACATAAGAGTACCTGGATGGCCAAGCTTTACTTAGTGATAAGGAGATGGCACGATAATACGTTTATAATTAATAATGGTTTCATTTTTTCGTGTGTACAAAATTTTCTACGAGATTATACCTACCTAGGTAAAGTTGTAATGTAAAACATTATATAAATAGACAAACTCATCCAATTCATCATAGAAGTATTTGATTACGAAATGCATAAATGTATATTTATATAAGATTATAAATAAATTAATATATTCACGCTATTCCCAATACTGGCGTTGACAGAGCTTTTTTTGGAACAATGTGTCAGGCGGTGAGCCTGTCGCCGTTTTTGTATCCAGCCAATGATATAAATCTGGTCATGGGTGTTTGTTATTGTCTTATCAAAACTTATTTGTTATATATATTAAAAAGATTATGTATAAATAGTATATATAAGTTTAGATCTCCGACTAATCAATCCCATTACTACACTGTACTGTGCCGGGGTATACAGAGGTCAAGACACTTAAGTTCTTTTAGACCCACTAATCCGGTATAAAAATTCCGAAATAATAATATACAGATATAAATTGTGATATTATTAAAATCGATAATTACATAATCGATCTTCAGATACCATCACTAAGGAAAGATCGGAAACTGGTCTAGTGAAAGAGGACTTTTATCGGTCGCGACCGATAGGTACACGCCTTGGAGAAATTTATTGGCAACCTACACATTGCAAAATTAGAGTAAAATTCCACAAATATGTATGAGAATAAAATTAACACCACAAAAGCTTTAAGCTTTTTGTTTTTAATTTGTCATTTGGAAGTTGTCAATAGTGAAAATTACTGTATAACCTTCTGATTCCTGATATCTTCCGGAGATTTTTTGTATTACAAATATTTTATGGCATAGTTTTTTAAATTTTCATACAATTGTTTGAATGACAACTAAAATATTGATTCATGGGTAAATTGTTAATTAAGAACTAAAAATATTTGACAAGTCTCGATAGCCGTGAAAAGTGGTTGGGTGATCGGATTTCGAGTCAGGAAACCCGAGTTCGATCCCCAGGTGGCAGGCTCGTAGGTTTTGTCAAAAACTTAGATACGAATTATGTCGTTGGCTTGGACATAAAAACGTTTGTAAAGTTTAACAGTGGTAGAGCCACGCATCAGCTTTTATTGTTGCATGAATGGGCCGGCTCGACCGAAGAAGTACCACGACCTCACAGAATACCGGCGTGAAGTAGAAGTCTAACAAACTTCTGCGGTTTCTTCTGGTGAGTGCAGGTAACCGGAGGCCCACATACCCCCCTCCCCCAATTCTGGGAGGGGGGGGGGGGCGCACTCTAAGGCCGGCAACGCAACTATGCCTCTGGTATTGCGAGTGTTTATGGGCGGCGGTAATCACTTACCATCACGCTCACGCTCACGCTCATTCATCTGCTCGTTTGAAAAAAAAATAGAAATCGGCGACGGGCTTACCACCTGTCACTATGTCCCGAAAATATTTTCGGTGGATGGTGGGTCGAAGGGACTTCATTGTCTAGACTAGACCTTTGTCTACCCATGTATTGGGAATTTCGTAAAGATATTTTTTTAACAAAATAGAATTGATGTATTTTAAATCCTGAATATAACTGCGTAATTCCCATGGGTATCGTATGAGGCGACTAAAGCCATGGTAATGTCATTAGCTACCCATAGATGGCAGCATGACCATCTCGAAAAATACAAAACCAAAATTTAACAGCCCAGTGATGGATAGCAGCTTCTAATGTGCGAAGTGTTGGTATTACAAACGAAAATCCGCTTGCACGCAAACCCTCTCGTTCAGAAGAGGTCAATGTCCAGCATTGGACTTTACTGACCATTTTGTATGTAATCTATACATATAAATAAAATTGGAGTGTCTATTTGTAATATTGATATAACCGTTTTTTACTACATGTATAGGAATATAGACGGTACATGTGCCAAAATTTTTTTTTGAATTTTTGTCTGTCTGTTTATTCCGGCTAATCTCGGAAACGGCTGGTCCAATTTTAACGGGTCTTGCAGGTAGCTGATGTTAGAAGGAGTAACTTAGGCTACTTTTATTTTAGAAAATTAATTATGATTCCCATTAAGAGTTAAACGGCGGGCAAAGCCGCGGGGGGCAGCTAGTATATCATAAAACTGCTTGCTATTCGATTACATTATATTGCGTTATAACCAACCTATAAATACGTACGTAGCTTAACACAGCTTTTGTTTTATGGAAAAGGGAGGCAAACGAGCAGCTGGCTCACGTGATGGTAAGTGATTACCGCCGCCCATAAACACCCGTAATACCAGAGGCATAGCAGATGCGTTGCCGGCCTTAGAGGGCCTACGGTTACCTGCACTCACCAGACGAAACGCAGAAGCTTGTGAGACTTCTACTTCACGCCGGTATTCTGTGAGGTCATGGTACTTCCCCGGTCGAGCCGGCCCATTCATGCAACAACAAAAGCTGATGCGTGGCTGTACCACTATTGAAAATGCTTATGCTTATACAAGAAATTGGCTGTTTCAATACATTTTTAATTAATTTAAACTCCGTAGCGCCGCGCTACGTTGAAAGGGAATATCAAAAGCTATGCTCAAAACTGTTTGTTTTGAAAAGGAAGTTCGGAAGGATCAAAATTTTTCTAAAACCACCTGTGTCATCCCAAACTTAAAATTATTGTATCGTATTAAGATAACATTTGTATATTTTATATTACTTTTGCAAATAAATACATACACAGATAGATGAAGACAACATTACATACAATGCTCTATCCGAAAGGAAATAGCAAAGCCCCAAAGCGCTTTGGAATAGGAAACAATGAAGGTAAACCAAAACCCGAACAAATACCCAAACCCGCACAATGCTAAAAATGTAGTTTTATACATGGTCCTGTCCGCGAACCGAACCCTAAACCTCTGCGCTGGCGAAATCGGTGTGTATGCCACTTCATTTTATTGGAATTATTTAGAAAAAAAATACTTTCAAATAATATTTGTTAATGAGACAAATAACAATATTTATAGAAACTTTAATAGGTTATGTATAGGAAAAGAAGCTTTTATTATTAATAATAATAAAATCACGATAGCCGAGTGGTTGTGGGATCTGAATACGAATTCAAATCGGGCGAGTCTCAAATTATAAAGCATTATGTACAACAATGCAAACCAACCAACCTATTAAAGTTTCTTATCGGACCGTATGCTAACTTCATCATATTCATTCATCTTTTCTACTGAATCGAACCTTTTTTATGAAACCACAAACAAATCACACTGTTATTTAATAAAAATTAACAAAACCGTACATACCTACTAAATAATACAATTGCCTACCGTTCTATCTCTTACATCCATATCAGTTTCACAATATTCATTTAACTTATCGCTTTGATAAACGCGAGGATTCTAATTAACCATACCAACATTGTCAAAACGCCCATTCATCTGTCTGGCGAGATGCTCTACTAGATTTCTCGTTGCGCATCAAAGGCGCGAGATGTCGCTACGATTGCGGCTGATATACGTCGCCGGCAGCCGCAAAGAGCCGGCTGCCATTAACTGATATGACAAGACTATAAAGTAACCTCACCGTGGGACGATGACGTGGGACTGGCGACGAGGTATGCTCTACTTGATTTTATTAATTTTATTACGAAATTACGAAAAGTATTTTTTAGAGTAATATTTATTTTAAGTCACGATTGCCTAGTGGTGGTGGATCTTCGGAATTTCGAGTCAAGAGACCCGAGTTAGATTCCTATGAGGCAGGCTCGTACCAAAAAGGTTTTTTCAAAAACTTATGTACGAATTATATCGTTGGCTTGGCCATAAAGACGGCGACGGGCTAATCACCGGTCACGTTGTCCCGAAACCCGGTGGATGGTAGATCGAAGGGACTTAATTGTGTAGACTAGACCTCTATCTACTCCTTTATTGGAAATTGCGTGAAGATAATATTATATTATAGGTATTTAGGTATACAGGTATTTTTCGAGATTATTGCCCGTCATCCATTGATGATTGCATGCCATCTTCATGCAACTTTCAAGGCTTTATCTTTAGTCACCTCTTTGGAAGGCCAAAGCAGAAAAGGTTGATATTTTATTTTCAGGATACCATATGGTAATTGTTATTTATTTGCTATTATTTTATGATATGACCTTTATTTACAATCAGCGTAATCTACAATCATTTAACTTTCAGGTAAATAATAATTTATTACAGAAAAGAAACATGTTCCACTGCGTTGTTCCACAGTTATACTAACTGTATACCAAGGGATTAATAACTGACTAAATTTTTACCGATTGCTGTCGCGAAGAGGACTTCAATTATCGCTGTGTTCTTAAAGATTTATGAGGGTCTTTAAAGTAAAAAAAAAGGACAAAAAAGTTGTTAAAGGTCATTCTCAGTCTTTAAAGGTGACAACAACTCTTCTTCTTCTTTCTTAGTTTTATGGGCCCTCTTTTTAGAATTCTGCCAATGTCAAGTCGGTGACAACAACTCAATACTATAGACAAATTTTATAGTATCACTGTCAACGTGACAATGGCGTCAACTCCAACTCCAACGAAGCATTGATGCTTTGTTGAACTAGTAGTAATACTATAGATAACATAGATTAGTAATTTTGGCCATTATCATTTCTATATTATTGCAGAAAATAAAAAAAAAATATTAATTGGTAGAGCACGATGCAATGCGATGCACTTGTACCGCAATATTTTGCGCCATACACACATTACCGGCGATCATTTTGCATTATATTACGCCCGGCGTTGTGTTAGGCCCGTTTTTGCGCGGGCCGGGTATCGAACCCTGGCCCGTGTCGATGAGGCCACTAACAATAAATAACCGATCGGCAGACACGGACCGCCACTCATAACGTATCAATTGTCTTTATAGCTGCTATTTTTTATTATTTATTCGACCATCGACGTGTCAAGAGATCATATCTACCCAATGCACATCGGACTATTTTTTGTGAAAAGATATCGTAGGTATGCGAAATGTTTCACGCAAAAGTATTCCACACGTTTGTACGTCCTTTTCTACTCTGTCCCTTACAATTTACGAGCTGTGGAATACAAGTTACATAGCTGTCTTCAATAGCCAACTATCCGATCCAGTTCTTCGACGTTAAACATAAACTTCGTAACTCTTTTTTTGCTTCGGAATCCGGAAAATGTTGAGATATATTTTTTTGCTTAAGTAAAAAAAAATGTCTCGTAAAACTTAATCGTAGGAGGCGTCTAGGGAAAATATCTTGAAAAATAAAAATGACCACACAAAAATAAAGCAGATCGGGGATGGGTTTGAAGTAACACCGCCACCGCCATGGTTCTTGCTAAGCGTAGCGACAAAACGACTTTATAAGGGAGATTCGCGTAAATGTTTGTCAAATTTAACATGCATATACGCGAATGCTGCACTACCCTTGTTAAGCCGAGACGAGTTTTATTAAATAACCGAATTATTTAATAATTGAAGCACTTGCCTCTTGAGCTATGAAACAACGATGGCACAACAAATACATGGATCTAAGAAAATGTAGAAAAAGTGGTTTTTCGTCATGGCCACACCTTGAAAGCCAGTGTGTACGTACGCCACTCGTCCACAAAGGTTGCCGTCATTACTTAATGAATTTTACGCAGTGCCAAACTGATGATTAAACTGAACCTTATACAGGGTGGGCCATGAATTAGTTAACATTTAAAAAAAAATGGTATAAACCATTTAACATATTTTAGAAATGGTTTATTTACGAGAAAGCTAATTAGTTGTAATTAATTTTTTTTTAAATTATTTCGTCTAAATGACCACCGTTTCGGTTTTTGCACTCATCTAAGCGAGTCCTGAAGTTTTCGAATACTCTTCTGCAAAGAGACCGCGAAATCGCCGACATCTCTTCAATGATTTTTCTTTAAGTTGACGCAGTGTATTCGGTTTATCAATGTAGACACGACTTTTTAAATAACCTCATATAAAGAAGTCTGCTGGGGATAAATCTGGACTTCTGGGTGGCCATGGGATGTCACCCCGTCTGTATATCAGCTTTTCCGGAAACATGTCTTTGACCACCGGCAAGGACTCGTTCGATGTACTTATGTATTTATACTGTACTTGTATTTATATATTTTTGATACATTATTGCAATTAAAAGTTTTTAAAAAATAATATATAATAATAGAGATAAACAACTCTATTAATTTTATATATGTAATTCGTTAACTATTTATTTACATGTGGTATTATTTACATGAAATGCTAATAAAAATAAAATAAATTGACTACAGAAAAAATTATGTTAATATTTACAATACTTATTAACTAAAAACTATTATAATCGTAGAGCCCTACTCCTCGTGGCATGGTACCAAGAACGCTGGCTGCATTTCCACGTTGAAGGGCTAGACTTAACCGTTGAGCGAGAAAAGAACCAGCCCTCTTGTCACCAGCGGCAACGATAAGTCGCGGATACAATTCCTTTAGAAACTGCATCGCGCGGGGACCCCACGGACCGATTGTCTCTACGGCAAATGGAACAAATATATAGTCTCCTTTCAAAGACTCATATTTACGCCATTTACCCGATTCAGCTGCCTCTGATGCCGCCCCGGCCCTTATCGAAGTACCCTTGATATGAGAGGCCGCTAATGTATCGACGCAAGTTGCGTCCCACACAAGAGCTTTGCCTCTCTCCCAAGGGACTAAAGTCAAGCCGTCGGGTCTCTTACCATCCTCCCTAAATATTCCACAAGGCTCTAAAACCGTTGGAATATTTATGGAAACAAGAGCCCTTCGGATGACCTCATTCAAAGACCTCATTGAAAGTCCGTGGAGGCCAAACTCGTCGACGTCGCTGCCACAAGGACATCGATGTGGTTGACAAATCGATGCTCCCAATCGTATTCCTACAGCTATACGTAAACTTTCGTTATCTAGTAATGTACCAAGGTTACTTGATGGTAAAGCATGTAGCCAGTAACTGGATTCCTTTGTCGAAACACCTAGAAAGCGGGCGCGGTCTCTGTCACAGTGAAAATTGTTCAGTAAGCATTTCTGCACATTCTGAATCAACGGGATATCCCACCGTTTTTGTGAGTTAGGTTCCAGTGGAATATCCTCGCCAGGACAGAGACGTAACCATGCTTCTCTTGCCTCGTTAGCAAAGGTCAAGTCCAAATCATTCTTAAGAATTTTACGTGACAAATCATGAACACTGTGTACGGAGGCAAGGAAAGCCGGCAGCGCAATATTTGAAACCTCTCTTATACCTCCAAATCTAACAGGCAAAGTAGCTTGAGTCCAGCTAGATGAGACTAAAGATAAATTTAAAATTTTTTCCAAAGCTATTTTGAGATTAAGGTCAATTTGTTTTAAAAAATCAGAACATTTCCATGCTGGACTCGAGCGGAGTAAATAAGTAAATTTAGGAACAAGAACGCAATATTTTAAAATAGTAAGCGCTATATGAGAATTTAGAATATACAGTTTATTAACATGTTCTAAAAATTGATCAAATTTTAGTTTCAAAAGAGGTTTCATACTCTCTATAAATAACGGCGCTCCAAGGAGGTAAAGAGAATCCGCCTCATTTACTTTAATGCCAGGAGATATATTGTTAAAATTTTGAAACAAACTGTGTCTATGAGAAGACAAACAGTCAGGAATGAAAAGTTCACATTTAGTATTATTTAATTCAAGACCAATGTTTTTAAAATTTTGAATAATTTTTTGAAGGTCATTTTGCACGTCATCTGGGTTTCCTCCTAGGGTTCCGTCATCTAGGTACCAAACATTGAGTTTGGATTTCAACTTTGAAATAATCGGTTGAATTCCCAAACTAAACAATGCTGGGCCCAGTGGATCACCCTGCTGAACTCCGACGGCTGAGTCAATTAAGTGATTTTCGTAAAATAAATTAGAGTTTTGACTGTAACATTGCCAAACGTAATGGTAAATTTCCGGGGTATGTTTCGCAACCTCCTTCAGCAGGGTTGATCTGTCGAGGGAGTTAAAGGCATTCCTAAGGTCAACTTTCAAGAGAACATCTGTTTGACAATGTGTTAAAAAAGTACGCACTGAATGTACAGCTGCCTCACAACCTCCTCTGCTACCGAAGCCTAACTGAATAGGCTGAAATTTTGACTTTAGATCGGAGGTTATGTGCCTACATGCTAATTTAGAAGTTAAACGTCTAAAAGTGGAACCAACAGTTATAGGGCGGTTACTGTTATCTTTTTTTTAAAGGCACATAACCTTGCTCCATATATATGATTTTAACAAAATTGGGATTTACATTGCCAGAAAGCATAAAATTACTTAATTTGGTTATGTCGCCCAAAAGAATTCGGCCGGCGTCACCTGCGGACGCGCTTACAAGATCTTTCAGATGTTGAGGCGTAATTCCGTCAATGCCGCCGGCAGAGCCATTTGAGAAAGACATAATTCCCTCTAAAGTATCTTTTTCTGAAACTTGTAATGGCTGATAAGAAGGATCAGGAGGCGACGGTAGAAGCAAGGAGGAATTGGCCTTAGGATGCTTCTGATGTAAGCTTTCAAGGGTGTCCGCATTGTGAGGCGCCAGGATATCGTCTGAAAATAAAATACGCGATGCGTTTTTTAAATCACCATCCATAACTTTAGACTCGACAACTTTCTTTAAATCAAAATTGTGTGGTCTTGGAGCTATGGATGTATCAATCGGTGAATCGAAATTTTGAAAAGAATTGTTTTAACCTGGGACGTAATTGACTTACGTCCTGTTTTGTGAAAATGAAAATGAAAATATGCAAAGTAAAATAATTTTTGCCAACTAGTTACAGTGTTAAAAGTAAAACAATTTTGAATGGTATTTTATAAAGCTTTAGCTAGCTGCATCCTCGCACCTCTAGGAATCCTCCTAAGTATTGGTACATTACGGTAGTAATAATGAATTTGGTCCGAAAAATTTTGAAAATTGGTTTGATTTATATCTCTGATTGTGCCATGAGAGGGGACGGGAGGCTGTGAAACCGAAATTGACTGTGGATGACAACGTCTAATATGTATATTTAAACCTCTTTTACCTTTAAAAAGCCTACCGTCCGAACAATTTCGACATTGTAGGAATTCCGGTTGAGAGTTGGTAGGAGCGATATTCATTAACTAATTATTATATTTTAAATAAACTTAAAGTTGCTAAGTTCTGCTGCGTCGCTTCCAATCAGTTAGGACGGACCACAGAGTGTAGACCTTTGATCAGATGTAGGCATGCCGTACAGCGCACTAAAAGTAAAAGTAATATTTGAAATACAGACATAATTATTGTATATTACATGAATATTAAAATACTTCCCAGGTTTTTCCAAATATTTAAGAAATATACTTATTCCTTGACAGTTGACAAGCTCCGAAATACAATATTACCACGATTGACAAAAAATGTATCTAAAATCATAAAAACCTTTTAATATCACATTTATTTAAATTTTATCAACATTTTACGATAGTTTTAAAACCTAAAAATAGTAAAAATTATTAAAATAAATTTACTTAAATATACTTAGCTCTTGACACTTTGACAGACGTCAAAATTTACATGTTAAGTACAGTTCTTGAAGTCATCTAGTAAGCAAACAAAGCTTGTGACAGGTTACTTCGCTTTTCCGTAACTTATTATGATTTAATATAATTTATAACAAAGCTTACGAAATGAAAAGGAAAAATAAATTTAACTTCAAAATTAACATTTTAGACCAATTTCGTATATATGTACATTACAAAAGGAATTGAATACAGTGTTCGGGTGTTTGATAGTAATATCTATTTTTTGTAATAGTTTTTTTTTATTAAAATAGAAAAGGGGGCAAACGGGCAGGTGGCACACGTGATGGTAAGTGATTACCGCCGCCCATGAACATCTGCAATACCGGAGGAATAGCAGATGCTATTCCTCCGCTATTCCGCTGCTATTGCCGGTCTTTGAGAAAGGTATGTTCTTTTCTTAAAGGTCCCTAAGTCGTATCGGTCCGCAAAAACCGCTGACGGCAGCACATTGCATAAAGTGCAAGTGCGGGGCAGAAAACACCGCAAAAAACGCACTGTGGTGGAATGCCAAGCATCAAGGTGGCGTTGATGAAATGTTTGACTATGCCGAAAGGTACGAAGGTGAAACTCAGCGGCTGGGATTAATCCGAACAATTTCACAAAGCACTCCCCGTAGTAGATCTTGTAGAAAATGCAAAGAGATGCAACATCTCTTCGCAAAGCCAGGAGATCTAGCCGATCGGATAGAGTATGGTCGACGCCGATTCGAGCCGCTCTTCGTTGGATACGGTCAAATGGAAGGAACTGACACTATATAAGTGAGTGTATCTTATAAATGATAGTATTTATGTTGGCATTTGAATGAGTGTGTTTTATTTCATGTTTTACTCTATTTCATCATAACATCAAAAAGATATTAGATAATTAGTAACCACTTTCGGCTAATCACCTAATGTTTTGCTGTCGATGTCTAGCTTTTTCTTTATTTTATTATATAGATATCCTGAGAGATTTGTATATTTCTTATAAGCAAATTTAGTTCAGTGAGGTTTGTCCTCACCAGGGTAATAATGACTCTTCTTCTATTATTTTGTTTCATGTTATTTAAAAATAAAATACCACCGATGTAATACGTTTACATAAGTTTTAGTTAAAGTATAATAGTTTTGCTTTATGATATCAATTACAAACCGTAAGTGAAACAAAAATTAAACTGTTTCTCTTTATAATATTATTATAGATTAAGACATTAAAAAGCAGTATGCTCAGAACATTAACTTAAGTTGTTAAAAGCATTGAATAATCGCAACCTCTTTAAAGTTACAGCTTCACGGGCAAGAGCGTCATCTCTATAAAGGAACCAAGACGTGTTCGATTTCTAAAGCTGCCAGCGGGCAATACCTAGTTGCCGTGATTTTATAAAGGAAAGATGCCATGACATGATTACCTTAAAGCATTCCTGTACCCTTCACCTTAAGCCAGAATCAGAAAATGTATTATATAATGTACACTTACGATTGTTGTCACTTGGTCAAATTGTATGTTATTGAAATTCAATGTTGTACGCATACTTGTACACAATTCACTTTTTTTAAGCTGACCGATTTCGCTTTACGGCTTCATTAGGATATTAACACTGGGTATATTAATTTATACTAATATTAATAAATTTTATGTATAAACTACCTACTACTATATTCACTCACCACTTTTTGTTTTCACAGATAAGCTTCGGTGAAGAAAGGCTCTAAAAGATTTAATTTACCTACTCTGTTTACCCCGTGTTGCTAAAATGCGTGAAGATAAAAAAATAATCAAAATGTAGATTTTTCTTGATATGAAAAGATAATGTAACGATTTACGATTCTATAAATCGTTATATTATTTAATTAAAAAATTTCTTTCCTTGTTCTTTTCTTTATAGAAAAGGGAGGCAAACGAGCAGGTGGCTTACGTGATGGTAAGTGATTACCGCCGCCCATGAACACCCGCAATACTAGAGGCATAGCAGATGCGTTGCCTCTCTCAGAGTGCCCCCCCCCCCAGAATTGGGGGAGGGGAGGGTGTGGGCCACCGGTTACCTGCACTCACCAGACGAAACGCAGAAGTTTGTTAAACTTCTACTTCACGCCCGTATTCTGTGAGGTCGTGGTACTTCCCCGGTCGAGACGGCCCATTCATGCAACAACAAAATCTGATGCGTGGCTCTACCACTGTTTGTGTTTTACTTGTTTCTAAATGTCCTCAACAAATTCCTATGGTATCGATGATCTAAATTCTTCGTGACACCAAAAATCATATAGGATGTGCCAAGGCAAGGCATAGGATGCACATATTGTACTATGCGATGAGATTCACATTAGTCATCAGAGGTTTTGGTTCATTTATATTCAAAAAAGTTGATTTTAAATTTTCATAAATATGGAGAAGTAAGCTATAAAAAACTTCATTCCAAAGACAAAACAAGTACTAGGTTGTTAAACGAATGTGTCACCCCACAAATTATTTGCCAATGTATGCGACAATGTATCGAATGGCTTTCTAAGAACCCGTTCCGAGGCTGTATCTCACACGCGACTCGGTTACTCATTTTACTTTATGTGACACTTTATTAGAAACTTATGAACATATATCTTGGACAACAAAAGTGTTATTTGGTTTCTCAGAAGAATTTATGTCGTCTGATTCGATATTTAAAAGAATATTCGACATTGTTGCAAGCTGTTCGAAATTTTACGAACCAAAATGAACGAATAAATTTTTTTAATTGTCCATAAATATTTTTATTATACTTAATAGTTTGTAATTAAATATTAAAAAAGCGCTCTGATTCTCCCTCAAATAGATAACCATTTCTTTCGTAAAACAGCAATGTACCAACTGTTGTTTGTTACAACAGTATAATTATGATGACGCATCCATCATAGCCCTCAGGGTCGATTGAATCTGACTGATTGAATCGTTGTCTTTTGAATGATGAATATAAATATTTATTTACAGAAAAAATTATGTTAATATTTACAATACTTATTAACTAAAAACTATTATAATCGTAGAGCCCTACTCCTCGTGGCATGGTACCAAGAACGCTGGCTGCAGTTCCACGTTGAATGGCTAGACTTAACCGTTGAGCGAGAAAAGAACCAGCCCTCTTGTCACCAGCGGCAACGATAAGTCGCGGATACAATTCCTTTAGAAACTGCATCGCGCGGGGACCCCACGGACCGATTGTCTCTACGGCAAATGGAACAAATATATAGTCTCCTTTCAAAGACTCATATTTACGCCATTTACCCAATTCAGCTGCCTCTGATGCCGCCCCGGCCCTTATCGAAGTACCCTTGATATGAGAGGCCGCTAATGTATCGACGCAAGTTGCGTCCCACACAAGAGCTTTGCCTCTCTCCCAAGGGACTAAAGTCAAGCCGTCGGGTCTCTTACCATCCTCCCTAAATATTCCACAAGGCTCTAAAACCGATGGAATATTTATGGAAACAAGAGCCCTTCGGATGACCTCATTCAAGGAACCGTGACGAGACAGTCTGCCGGCACTTTTTTGGCATGAAAGTCCGTGGAGGCCTAACTCGTCGACGTCGCTGCCACAAGGACATCGATGTGGTTGACAAATCGATGCTCCCAATCGTATTCCTACAGCTATACGTAACTTTCGTTATCTAGTAATGTACCAAGGTTACTTGATGGTAAAGCATGTAGCCAGTAACTTGATTCCTTTGTCGAAACACCTAGAAAGCGGGCGCGGTCTCTGTCACAGTGAAAATTGTTCAGTAAGCATTTCTGCACATTCTGAACCAACGGGATATCCCACCGTTTTTGTGAGTTAGATTCCAGTGGAATATCCTCGCCGGGACAGATAATTCCATATAACATTTAATACATTCGTTTTCCAAATAACATTCAATACATTCCTTTACCTTTTAAAAACCCTTTGTCGACAATTCTCGTATAGAGAATATTTGTCTTGATGCCACCACAGCCCGCATCGGAATTCTTGTACGTGCATATGAAACAAATTTGTGTATTTTCATCAGTACTTTCAGTCATTCGCTAATACTAATCAAACTAATAAAAACGTGTCATAATTGCTGAATTCTTCAGACCATATATTCTTCTACAATGTGAGTTGTTGGGAATGCATAATTTTTTGTGCTATGGGATGTATAAAATGTCATACAATGACGGCCTAAAACTACCCCCCTCTATCTGCCTAAATAAGATCTAAAAAAAGCAGTTTTACGTCGAAACGTGGTGTTTAAGTCTGCAATCAGCTTGCCCTGTGCGACCATTTTTGGTGTAACCTTGCATTTCATGTAAATGCTAACCAAAAAAATATCTGCAATACCAGAGGGAGTTCGAGAGGGGAGTATGTCTCGGTTAACTTGCTCTACATCATACGAAACGCAGAATATGCTGCAAACTCCTGTTGTTGGGAATATTCTTGCAGCAAGAAATTCTGATTGATATCCCGTCACCAACAAGAGCAGGTCTTGCCTTGAAGCCTATATCACGCAATGAACTTTGTCATTAAATCACGAAAAGAAATGATAGGTTTTAATCGCATGTTGGTATTAAGCATCTATATTATTTGAACTATCAACATTAAAGAATGATTCAAATTATTAAATAAAAGAGAAATTTGAAAAAAACACTTGACACGGGCGATATTCGAACCCGGGACCTCTGCCGTACCCACTGCTCTTACCAACGCTGTTAGCTCCTAGCCATCGTGTCCTACACGCGTCGGTTAAAATTTTAAAGCTCTTTTTACTAACGCCTCTTAGGCCATTGGCGCCATCTACCAGAAGACATTCTAAATTCTAACTGATCATCCATACCTTTACAGCTATGAAACATTAATACGATAACGCCAGCTACAGCAGAGATCGCGGGTTCGAATTCCGCCAGTGTCAATTGAATTTTTAGATTTCTATATAAATATACTTATCTTCACGCAATTCCCAATACAGGGGTAGACAGAAGTCTAGTCTAGACAATTAAGTCGCTTTGACCCACCTTCCACCGAAGATATTTTCGGGACAACGTGACAGGCTTTATGTCCAAGCCAACGATATTTTTTATTCGTACATAAGTTTTTAATAAAACCCATTGGTACGAGCCTGCCACCTGGAGAACGAACTCGGCTATTATGATGCAAAGATTTTAGATTTCTCTTTAACTTAATAAAAACATACATATAATATCTTATATGCTTTAAAAATGTAATAAAAATCATGATTAAGTATTGACATTATTCCTGGAAGGATGGTCAAATACACTTGATGGTCAAACACATATGGGTTCGCAAACACGGATGATTTTGTACATATGGGTTCGCAAAAATGAATATTAGCTAATTACCCTTTACACTAGCCGTTCATTATTATTTACACCGCACTCGATCCTAGAAGGTAGCTAATTAATTTAAAACGTGAGGCAAAAGGGACAATGGATATAAATATTAATTGTGACAGTGAACCCGGATCATATCTCTATTTTAATGAATAACTAATGTAACGGTTAGGATATTGCGGACAAAGTGAAAATTATCAATTTCCTGGATGGTTCCAACTTGTCCCGGGACACGAGGCTCGACCCTTGACTTAGGGACTGTTTAAACTTGACGGGGTCGCATCGTTACATTATATGAGCTAAGGGTTGTCAAAAATATTTAATTTGTAAATTGGTTTCATGCCAACCGTTGCCGTTAAAAAGAAAAAAAAGAAAACGTTTAATTCAATTATTTAGGTTGTTTCCTTCTTACTAGTTTCATATTATATGTCCACAAGTCGCTTGATACTTGTACACCAAAATAATTTACGGTAATATTCCATGCTAAGCATTTATGTAAGTTTCTAAGTGTATATATATTCATACTCGCTAATAACTAACCTTAACTGCCCTAACCATATTTTCTTTTTCACCAAGGGTTCGCTGGTAAAGAATGCAGTAAAGCTTTAAGCTCGCCTTTTGTGCAATTTTTATGGTGCTATGAAGGTTCAATAACCAAAAAATATCTGCAATACCAGAGGGAGTTCGAGAGGGGAGTATGTCTCGGTTAACTTGCTCTACATCATACGAAACGCAGAATATGCTGCAAACTCCTGTTGTTGGGAATATTCTTGCAGCAAGAAATTTGATTGATATCCTGTCACCAACAAGAGCAGGTCTTGCCTTGAAGCCTATATCACGCAATGAACTTTGTCATTAAAGACGAAATGATAGGTTTTAATCGCATGTTGGTATTAAGCATCTATATTATTTGAACTATCAACATTAAAGAATGATTCAAATTATTAAATAAAGAGAAATTTGAAAAAACACTTGACACGGGCGATATTCGAACCCGGGACCTCTGCTGTACCCTGCTCTTACCAACGCTGTTAGCTCTAGCCATCGTGTCCTACACGCGTCGGTTAAAATTTTAAAGCTCTTTTTACTAACGCCTCTTAGGCCATTGGCGCCATCTACCAGAAGACATTCTTAATTCTAACTGATCATCCATACCTTTACAGCTATGAAACATTAATACGATAACGCCAGCTACAGCAGAGATCGCGGGTTCGAATTCCGCCAGTGTCAATTGAATTTTTAGATTTCTATATAAATATACTTATCTTCACGCAATTCCCAATACAGGGGTAGACAGAAGTCTAGTCTAGACAATTAAGTCGCTTTGACCCACCTTCCACCGAAGATATTTTCGGGACAACGTGACAGGTGGTGAGCCCGTTGCCGGCTTTATGTCCAAGCCAACGATATTTTTTATTCGTACATAAGTTTTTAATAAAACCCATTGGTACGAGCCTGCCACCTGGAGAACGAACTCGGCTATTATGATGCAAAGATTTTAGATTTCTCTTTAACTTAATAAAAACATATATATAATATCTTATATGCTTTAAAAATGTAATAAAAATCATGATTAAGTATTGACATTATTCCTGGAAGGATGGTCAAATACACTTGATGGTCAAACACATATGGGTTCGCAAACACGGATGGTTTTGTACATATGGGTTCGCAAAAATGAATATTAGCTAATTACCCTTTACACTAGCCGTTCCTTATTATTTACACCGCACTCGATCCTAGAAGGTAGCTAATTAATTTAAAACGTGAGGCAAAAGGGACAATGGATATAAATATTAATTGTGACAGTGAACCCGGATCATATCTCTATTTTAATGAATAACTAATGTAACGGTTAGGATATTGCGGACAAAGTGAAAATTATCAATTTCCTGGATGGTTCCAACTTGTCCCGGGACACGAGGCTCGACCCTTGACTTAGGGACTGTTTAAACTTGACGGGGTCGCATCGTTACATTATATGAGCTAAGGGTTGTCAAAATATTTAATTTGTAAATTGGTTTCATGCCAACCGTTGCCGTTAAAAGAAAAAAAAGAAAACGTTTAATTCAATTATTTAGGTTGTTTCCTTCTTACTAGTTTCATATTATATGTCCACAAGTCGCTTGATACTTGTACACCAAAATAATTTACGGTAATATTCCATGCTAAGCATTTATGTAAGTTTCTAAGTGTATATATATTCATACTCGCTAATAACTAACCTTAACTGCCCTAACCATATTTTCTTTTTCACCAAGGGTTCGCTGGTAAAGAATGCAGTAAAGCTTTAAGCTCGCCTTTTGTGCAATTTTTATGGTGCTATGAAGGTTCAATAAACAAACAATATCTGATTGGTAGCTGTGGTGGTATCGGTTTAAAATACGTCACCCCCTTTCTTCTAGTAGTTGTCATAAGAGGCGACCTTGAGAAAACCCTTGACAATATCAATTGCTCCGACTTTTAGCGTGGTAATCTCAAAAAATACTGGACCAAAATAGGCAGTCCGGTAACGGGCAGCTGCTTCTCAGGTGCAAGATATCTGATACTGCGATCGCCAATTCACTTGCCGAGTGTGGCGATTAGTGTAAACCCTCCCTCAGAAGAGGCCTATGTCCACTATTTTAGGACGCTTTTTATGCATTTATATATGGGTAATTTTAAAAAAATCATTCATCCTCATTCATCATTCTTCATATTTGGTTAATCTATAAAAATATTATGAACGTGTAAGAAACACTGACTGTCTGTATATAGATATGTTTTCACGACTGTATGGATCTTGACAAAATTGGACGAGAATATGCTACCCTTTTTTTAAGAAATAACTATTCTAAGTGATAAAACATAAAGTAATTCTTCATAATTTCTTTAATATTGATGACTTGTAAGTATCAACCCTATATTCAACCCTTACCCAGTAGAGCTCATTTGTTACAACATAAATGCAATTCAGCAAATTGTTATTGACATGTTAATAGTTTTGGTGTCGTGATGTCGTACGACCGCGCTAGATGTCGCTATTTACGTTTATGGCTCGTTTATGCACGCGCTTGATTGCCTTTCAATTGTTGAGTGTTTAGCAGACTACAAAAGCTTGTCGACAGAATATGAAAATAAATAGTTCGCATAGTTTACATTACCTTACCTGAGTAGTATTTAAACAGTCACGATAGCCGAGTGGTTGGGTGATCGAAATTTGAATGAAGAGACCGGAGTTCGTTCTCCAAGTGGCAGGCTGGTAGTAACGGATATTTTTCAAAATTTTTTGTACGAATTATATCCTTGGCTTGGACATAAAGACGACGACGGGCTCACCACCTGTCAGGTTGACCCGAAAATATCTTCGATGGAAGGTGGGTCAAAGGGACTTAATTGTCTAGACTAGACCTCTGTCGTCCCCTGTAACGGGAATTGCGTGAAGATATTTATTTATTTAATACTGTTAAAAGTTTTGAAAAAACAGATTTTGAAGATTAAAAAGATAATTTGAAGTTGTCAAGATTATTGCTTATTTCAGTATCTAGTAAAAACGACATAACCTCTCCTTTAAAAGTATTTATTGAAATTTTAATAAACAAATATGTACTACAATGCAGGTGTATAATAATGCAATTTACTGCAGAGGACTTTTACAGTCTATTGTGATGATATAATACATATATGTACACTTGTTACGTTGTAAAAGAAAAGAGAACTTAAATTGATATATCTAACACCTCAATATTGTTTTTTAAATAAACACATATATAGACAGGGACGACATCACACACACATCGCTCCGATCCTAATGTAAGATGCTAAAGCACTTGTGGTATGGGAATCGGAAACAACTAAGGCACCACAAACACCCAGACCCAAGAAAATGTAGAAAAAGCGGTTTTTCTACATTAATCCGACCAAAAATCTAACCCGGGATCTCGAGATGGCGACATCTTGAAAATCGGTGTTTACGCTTCTCGTCCACGGAGGTCATCAAATTTTGTATTCAATTATACACAACACTTATTTCATAGAAAATGTCCATTGGCAATAATTAATTTATGTATATTGTATATATAATTGAATTATTCAAAAGAAAGCTGCACAAAACTAAACCCTTTATACTATTACCACAAACAAGGTCTCCAATTAGGAGTGCCCGTTTGCCCCGGGATTAAATTTGAGCAAAGCTCGCGTAATGCCTTATTCCGGCAATTTCGGCGGAGACGGTAATGAATTTCGCCTCAAGTCATAGCTGCTGTTTGCTGAAATTATCTAATGTTGTACAACAGGCTCCGGGATAGCATCTGTCACAACCCTTTTTGTACGGTGACCATGCATTTTGTATGAATGTGTTGAGACATTATGTGATTCTATTGCTTTCGTAGTGAGGTAATTTGAGTACCAAACAATAGTTGCCAAATTATTCAATGATCTGGATTTAAATCGGGAGATTCGAGGAGAGATTTTGTTGTTTGAGATTTGTATTGTTTGCTTGAATATGAAGATACAATATCAATAATATTGGACCAGGCTCAGCACCAATCATGTTGACAGAAATTAGCTCTAAAATGTAATTTGAAGGGACTAATTTTTTTTTTTATAGAGCGTTCTTGGTTTTTTTTTTATAGAATAGGGAGGCAAACGAACAGGTGGTTACCGCGGCCCATAAACACCCGCAATACCAGAGTGAGAATAGAGTGCCCCCCCCCTCCCCAAGAATTGGGGGAGAGGGGTGTTTGGGCCTCCGGTTACCTGCACTCACCAGACGAAACGCAGAAGTTCCTTAGACTTCTACTTCACGCCGGTGTTCTGTGAGGTCGTGGTACTTCCCCGGTCGAGCCGGCCCATTCATGCAACAACAAAACCTGATGCGTGGCTCTACCACTGTTGAAACCACTACCACTAAACTTTTATTCGCCGCTTGGCTTTGACACTTAGGTAATGAATCTTTTTGTCACACATAAAACAATCGATGATTTTTAACAAAACGCCTTGGTACCTATTTAAAAACGTAGGCTTATCATCACGAAAACCACAAAAATTTTCTATCGACTGTACACTGCATACTAATTAGCCATAATTATAAAGATATGCTTGTTTATTTATTGTTGTCAAAGGGATCAAAATAAAGAAATGTGAATTCATAAGTCCTCCTTACATGCTTAATATTCAATTTATCCTCATTTAACTTCTATTGACGAGGTCATCACTATTTGGGGACTCCATAAATAATTCAACTCATCAATGATCCACTCACATCGAGACCCTGCCGTTTATTTGTGCAACATAGGTATCCATCGTTTATTGAGTATATTAATATATTTTCATATTCATTAAATTAATCTTTTAATTACTTTGTAACAAATTTTAAAAATTAATTAGCTAAAGGTCGTAATTTTTTTTAATTTATAGTGCGTCTACATGTTTGTGTATGTACAAAAGTAACAATATTTAGCAAGAAACGCTAAAATGCGTTTTTAAATTAGATTTCAAAGAATATACAAATCTAATGTATAACTTGAATTATTGAAATTATTTTTCAGTACGTATGTTTACTCATATGCATAAAGTTTTATTAAGGAAAGTTTGTATAAATATCTGTAAAACTAAGCACGTTGTAAAGTCGTCGAAAAATACAATACAATGCTTTTTTGTTCTACAATTCTCACTTTGAGTTCCAGACTAGACATTTAATTACGCGTTATTTATAGCCTTGCCATTAATCCGCGGACCCGAGCTCCACCATTAAAGAAACGACTAAAACACCAAATCTATCCCCCTGATTACACGCTGTCATGTCGTTGGATTTTTTCTAAGCCCTTAAGTCTAATTAGTCACGTTGGTTTTGTAGCTGTCTCGACTTCGCGTCCTTATTACGGTAACGCATAAGCTAGATAGCAATAGAAACGCTCAAGTAATGAAATTATTCAGCAAATTATTGTGAGAAATATGATAACATTTTAATAGTACTGTTATTAATTATGCTAAATATATATAAATGCTATATATAATAATAATAAATAATATCTTCACGCAATTCCCAATACAGGGGTAGACAGAGGTCAAGTCTAGACAATTAAGTCCCTTTGACCCACCTTCCATCGAAGATATTTTCGGGACAACGTGGTGGTGAGCCCGTCGCCGCCTTTATGTCCAAGCCTACGATTTAATTCGTACTTAAGTTTTTTGAAAAACTCATTGGTACTGCCACCTGGAGATCGAACTCGGGTCTCTGGACTCGAAATTCCGACCACCGAACAACTCGGCTATCGTGGCTATATATAAAATTTATATAATCATGCTAAATATAAAATTATGTAGTACTAGTAGTTAGTTGCATATACATAGTAATAAAACTGCAGGTTTAACTTAAGGTACCAGACACCTCTGAGCTATGCTGCAGACGTAATGAATTTCCATTGCTATTGTCATGGTTTTATTAATAGTGGCATCCTACGACACCTACAGGAGGAAAGGGCATGATAAGTTCTCACGACGGTATCATCTCTTACTACCACTCACTATTGTACGTAAAAAATAAGGAAAAAAATTATATACGAATTATTTTATCAAAAACAACAATTTACAAAAAAAATATAATTGCAATGCACAGAATACCACCGTTGACTCGAGTGTTGAACATTCATTTTCTTAAATGCGCAACGTAATTGGCCCCCACCTCGAGATGTTGCCAGCCACAAAATTTATTGCTTAATTACCTCAAGAAAACGCGTCGCCGCTCGAACATCTCCGACAGATGTTTTTTATTCACGCGGAAAAACAAAACGGTTTAAGAATGACATTAATTAATTCTTAATGAAATTCATCTTCACCCTCCCGTGTTTTAATTTAAACGCCCGATTTATTACTTGTACAATTTGTCGCGGCCGAAACGCCCCTTGAATAATTAAAACGACACTTGGTACTCACATTTATTACGAGAAAATTAAAAAGGATAGTTTTAAAATTCACTAAACTGTCTACCTTACTTTGTCTTTTGCGAGGTTTTCAAAGTAATTTTATAATAATATGAAAACTTCGAAAAACATACTTATTTATTACTTATTGAATTATCATTGCTCAATATTTTCTCATATAGGAATCATCAACTGCATCATGAAAGACAGGGTCTTCAAATCTAAAATATCCCTCGTCGGGTCTTTTCGTATCCAAAAAACTTTTATGTGTCATCTGGTCGTTATAAACTGTATCTCCTTCGTGATATTGATGACTGTTGATTGTGTTTCTATTCGCATTTCTATTATTGTTGGCATTATTATAATTTTCTTCTTTCTTAGGCAATATAGGTTTAGGAGTAATTTTTTCATCTAATTTTTTGTCCTTTGTAACAGTTCCCGCACTCACCTGATCTCTATAATTCCTCTCATCTTTTCTTAGCGCAGCGTAAGGGTATCTATTCCTAAATCTGTAATCATATCTGCCCGTTCTTGCGTTGTAGTCGTCATCGAAGCGTCTATATGGATCGACAGAATATCGATACCTTAAATCGACACTAGGCGGCGTTCGAACTACTTCAGGCAGGTGGGCATAATAAATAATCCTCTTAGGCTTCCGTGGCACATAATTATCGTACGGATCATCATATCGGTCAACTCTAGGCCCCGGATAATACCTTTTACGGTCGTACAGGTCATAGTACGGGTCACGTCTATATAAATCATCGTTGTAATATCGATCTTCGTAGTACTGACGTCTGGGATCATCAGGATAGAATATCGCTTGTCTAGGATACACTGGTTTCTGTTTGACTAAATCATCATCGTCCGGTCGTACGAATTCTGTCCTTACGTCATCGGGTCGCGTTGATCTTTGAATAGTTTGTTTATCATTTCTGGATTCAGATGCCTCTAAGGCCTTGTTTTGTGTGACAAAATTGACCCTTGGCATGCGTGAATTGATGAGATCACCTGTTGGTTGCGGCGGAGTTAGAATGTTATCTCTGGGCGTTTCGTCGTTTGAGGGATAGGGTAATTTAACCCAATTTTCATTTGACGCTCTCGCTCCACGTCCTGTAGGTTTATCAGTTACTCTTTCCGTTGTTTGATGCATAGCCAGTGCATCTTTAGCGTCGTTGGTAATAGAAATTTTAGTGGTCGGGTCATCATTAGGATGGAATGCTCCTGGAAGCCACGGAGTATGTTGGTTTATATTGTCTCGTCTTGAATCTGAATGGATATTGTAAAATTTTTCTTCTTCAATGACGCCTCGCCGTCCTCTGATCGCATCCAAGAGTGTGCCGTCCTGAAAAAATAAGTGAACATTTATGATTTACGGGACTAAGTCACGATAGCCGAGTGAGACTTAACATAAAAACATTTTTAGAAATGTCATTCTTATTATTTTCTATTTATGCTTTGTTTATGTGTACATAAATAATTGTATAAATAAATATAATAAAATCATATCTTCAATTTTCTTATTTCTTTCGACCATTCGGTAAAAATAATCCATAACAATATTTCATATTTTGACGATCTCCGTGGACGAGAAGCGTAAACACCGGTTTTCAAAATGTGACTATTTCGGGGGGCCCGAGTTCGATTCCCTGACGGCTCAATGTAGAAAAACCACTTTTTTATATTTTCTCGGACAGGGAGTTTGTGGTGCCTTAGTTATTTCGGATTCCACACCTCAAGTGCTTTAGCTGCTGTTTTGGGATCACAGCAATGTATATGATGTGGTCCCTATTATGTATGTATTTATTTTATATTATTATTATGTATTTATTATTATATCCATGTCGAGTAATTTCTTTTTCAATGGTTCATAAAAAATATTCAATGGTAGTAGCCATATAACCATTATTTCGGGATTTTATAGAATTTTATTGTTTTTTGTTACGGATTCGTTAGTCTCTCCTAAACGTATCGAAACTTTGGGAAATCAAAAACGTATAGCACGCAATAAAATCCGTAAATTATCGTTTTGTTATAAATGTGTAGTATTATTATAAATAAAACGTACCATTAGTTGTTGCACTAGTGGAGATCGACGAAGAACCCTTTTTGGATATGAGAAGATTCGTAAAGTACTTACATCTGTGTGCTCTTCGGAAGTTTGCTGGATATCGAAACAGGCCCCTACATGTAGCATTACGGCAATCCAGACTAAAGACATTGTATATTGCTTCATATTTGTAGACCACTTCTAGCAACTGTAATATGAAAACCATGTGTAATGTAAATTTTATACTACAAAACTCCCAAGCCAAGGAAATGATTTGGATCGGCTTTTTTTAAGATTTTTATAGTAACGGTTTATCCGGTTCCCTATGAGATAGGTATTACATATACTAGCTGTTTCCCGAAATTCGAAAACTCTTGAAGTCCTTCCCCTGGCTTCAAATAAATAAATAAATATCTACACGCACATTCCCAACTGGTGTTGACTTTTAAGTCCTTAGACCCACCTTTTACCGAAGACTAATGGGGACAACGTCAACGTCAAGCTACGTAAAATTCATCGTAAAATATAAAATTTCATCTAAATCAATTAAGCATTTTTACCTAAAACGTAAAACGTAGGCAGGCATACAGAGTAACATTAGATATTTACATTAGAAATGTAGTAAAGGGAGAAAAGAGAGTCAAGCCGAACTGACTTTCGACCTAGTATATAATCATATTTAGGCATAAGTAAAACTTCATTAAACTATGCGCTATTACTATACAAATAGTAATAGCGCAGATTAGATAATAATTACTTGGTAATAGCGTTATCAGTTACGCGCTGTCATGAAGAAGAATGATAATATTTTACCGCTTGGTCTATTCTCTCTTATGTCTTTTATCTCTTCTTCTATAACAAAACTGGCATTATATATCTGTGACTGCATTTTTTATACACCATTTTCGAAGTAACGAAACAATACCGCCAGATTTTAAACACCGATAAAACAAGTTCGGCTAAACCGAAATCGTATTTCATTACGGTAAGGGAATAAAGAATTTAAAAAGTGTAAGAGATTTACGTAATCGTAGCTCGATTCTACTTATTAAACTTGTTAAATTGTTAAATTTTTTATAATGAAGTGAATAAAATAGTAAATATAATTACTATTTTAAGAATTCAATATTTCTGATTTCTCTAATAAATGTCATCAGTAGATAAAAGAACTCCAATGACATTTTTTAAATCGTTAAAATGTGACAGGAAAACTCAGTGCAATAACAACCAAAGGGTCGCCCGCGGAAATGGTGGAAATATGATGAAATCAAACGGAAGTCTCGAAATGTCCACCTAACCGTGAATATGATCTGCGCTTTATGAGTGGCCGGTGACCTCGGGACACTGTTTTGTCCAACACAAGGACAAATTTATTTTATCGCTGGTTTCAAATATAATAATTAAACTAAAATTTCAACTCCATGTATTTTGAATAGTAAAAAAATAAATAATTAATAACGGCTAAACTCACGTATAAATAATGGGTGTAGGTACTGACTAGTTTCGTAGTTTGATAATTTAAGTAAAAAATTTCTGTTAGTTTACTTTCTTATCGAAAAGATATTTTAGGTTACCTAAACCTATAATAGATTACCTCAAATCTTAAGTAATTTATATATATTTCTTTTTTACTTCCTTCTGCTGCTAAAATCACAAGATTTTTTTACAATGGAAAAAAATCTCGCCATTCCAGAGGGATTTGGTTAATTTCTACAAAAGTTTTGAATAAAAATGTGATTAAATCATAATTTAATAGTACATACAACAATCATAGTATATTTTACATCATATCCGTAAGCAATTTGTGGACGGTTCATTCCAAAAACAATTACACCAACATAATTTGCGTGCGCAATAGTTCAATATACGAACGTTTCGACCTCTCTGACATTTTAATGGAGAAAAATTTATTGTCTACGTGACCTTGTTTTGGGTATTTTTAAAATTATTTATCAAAACTTTCAAATAGACAACTATTTTGAAACCCCGTCCGTTGGTTGCGTGACAATATCTGTCACTATAATATCACTCATACAACACTCACAAGGCTTCTTGTAGAGGTAAATTTTATATCTTCACGCCATTCCCAATACTGCGGTAGACATGGGTCTAGACAACGAAGCCATTTCAACCCACCTTTCACTGAATACATTTTTTGAGACAACGTGACAGGTAATGAGCCTGTTGCCTTTATGTCCAAGCCAAAGACATCCATCCAAGAACCACATAGCTATCGTGAGGTAAAAGATTTTGAAACATCAAAATTTCCACATTTAAAAAAATATAATATTCCGGATCTCTCATCTGTAAGTATAACTCTAGGAATTCTTAATTGTAATAGCAAGCATTCTCAATTGAATGTTCTATAGTAAAATAGATTAAACGGCATCTATTTACACACAAATAATAGTTCTTCACGCTTCATATGTAGAGCACTACCGATTCCGCTATCGATTGATTGTCGACAATGTCACTATTGTTCTATTCAAGTTAATCTAAATCGAACGGTGAACCTGTTTTTATATTGGTGGAATTTCCCATACTGGAGGAGGCAGAGGTCTAGACAGTGAAGTCCTTTCGACCTACTTTGGGTTGGTTGTAATGTAAATGTAAACTATTCACCGAAACTTATTTTTGAGCAAATATCGTTGGCTTGGACAAAAAGTCGACGACGGGCTCGCCGCCTGTCACGTTGACGCAAATTTTTTGGGTGGAAGGTGGGTCGAAAATATTTAACTGTCGAGACCTATGTCTACGCCTGTATTGGAAATGGCGTGAAGATATTTTTTTTATTTTTGGGATAACGTGGCAGATATTGTGCCAATCGCCGTCTTAGTATCCAATCTAACGGTATAATATAATTACTTACATATACATCTACATGCATTACATTACATATTCATATTTACGTAAAAACATCCATGACTCGAGCACAAACATTCATACTCATCACACAACTTGCGGAATTCGAATCCGCAACTCTTAGCTTCAAGACAGAGTCACTACCAACAAGGCTATCGAGTCCTTTGTTTACCTATTTTTTTATTTATTATTTACCAACACAGCGATTACCATTTGAGAGAGCTTATTATATATAGATTATGTTCTTTGGTTATATATCTTATAATTAGGTTTATATGGCCTATATTTTATTATATTTTATTATAGGTCGATTATTATTAAATTTTTTTATTTGCCCGAGTGTTACAATATGATAGCAGTCACGACATTTAACTATATTAATTCGACATTTAACTATATTAATTCGACATTTAACTATATTAATTCGACATTTAACTATATTAATTCGACATTTAACTATATTAATTCGACATTTAACTATATTAATTCGACATTTAACTATATTAATTCGACATTTAACTATATTAATTCGACATTTAACTATATTAATTCGACATTTAACTATATTAATTCGACATTTAACTATATTAATTCGACATTTAACTATATTAATTCGACATTTAACTATATTAATTCGACATTTAACTATATTAATTCGACATTTAACTATATTAATTCGACATTTAACTATATTAATTCGACATTTAACTATATTAATTCGACATTTAACTATATTAATTCGACATTTAACTATATTAATTCGACATTTAACTATATTAATTCGACATTTAACTATATTAATTCGACATTTAACTATATTAATTCGACATTTAACTATATTAATTCGACATTTAACTATATTAATTCGACATTTAACTATATTAATTCGACATTTAACTATATTAATTCGACATTTAACTATATTAATTCGACATTTAACTATATTAATTCGACATTTAACTATATTAATTCGACATTTAACTATATTAATTCGACATTTAACTATATTAATTCGACATTTAACTATATTAATTCGACATTTAACTATATTAATTCGACATTTAACTATATTAATTCGACATTTAACTATATTAATTCGACATTTAACTATATTAATTCGACATTTAACTATATTAATTCGACATTTAACTATATTAATTCGACATTTAACTATATTAATTCGACATTTAACTATATTAATTCGACATTTAACTATATTAATTCGACATTTAACTATATTAATTCGACATTTAACTATATTAATTCGACATTTAACTATATTAATTCGACATTTAACTATATTAATTCGACATTTAACTATATTAATTCGACATTTAACTATATTAATTCGACATTTAACTATATTAATTCGACATTTAACTATATTAATTCGACATTTAACTATATTAATTCGACATTTAACTATATTAATTCGACATTTAACTATATTAATTCGACATTTAACTATATTAATTCGACATTTAACTATATTAATTCGACATTTAACTATATTAATTCGACATTTAACTATATTAATTCGACATTTAACTATATTAATTCGACATTTAACTATATTAATTCGACATTTAACTATATTAATTCGACATTTAACTATATTAATTCGACATTTAACTATATTAATTCGACATTTAACTATATTAATTCGACATTTAACTATATTAATTCGACATTTAACTATATTAATTCGACATTTAACTATATTAATTCGACATTTAACTATATTAATTCGACATTTAACTATATTAATTCGACATTTAACTATATTAATTCGACATTTAACTATATTAATTCGACATTTAACTATATTAATTCGACATTTAACTATATTAATTCGACATTTAACTATATTAATTCGACATTTAACTATATTAATTCGACATTTAACTATATTAATTCGACATTTAACTATATTAATTCGACATTTAACTATATTAATTCGACATTTAACTATATTAATTCGACATTTAACTATATTAATTCGACATTTAACTATATTAATTCGACATTTAACTATATTAATTCGACATTTAACTATATTAATTCGACATTTAACTATATTAATTCGACATTTAACTATATTGCTTCAAGCAATGTCATATACGATTAAAGTTTGCAACTAGACCTTAATTAAAATAATCAAACTCAACCGACACTCAGTTATTTAATAATAATAAATGAGTTTCGGTCAATTATTTTCTTATTAATATTATTGATTAGCTATCGAAGTGTTTAATATTGAGTTTTGGTAAATTTAAGCATTTATTTTATTGTCATTTAAAAGCATATTATTTGAATTAAACCAATGAACTATACAATAGACAAAAAGACGGCAACGGGCTCATCACGTGTCACGTTGTCCCGAAAATATCTTCGGTGGAGAGTGGGTCGAAGAGACTTAATCGTCTAGACTAGACCTCTGTCTACCCCTGTATTGGGAATTGCGTGAAGATATTAATTTTTTTTACTATTATTACTCACATATCCCACGTTGTTGTTAGACTATGTTCTGTAGAATACAGTTTGTGTAGCACGTGTATAGCTCACATATTATACAAAAAAAATACCGGTAAATGTGAAATTTTGCCTATTGATAGACAACCCAATAGCCGAGTTG
Organism: Sericinus montela; assembly: GCA_029286605.1. Lineage (NCBI taxonomy): Eukaryota > Metazoa > Arthropoda > Insecta > Lepidoptera > Papilionidae > Sericinus > Sericinus montela. The sequence goes on along the minus strand of JAGSMR010000032.1, from coordinate 218,344 downwards.
GTAGTGACTTTTCCTTCGAATCTAAGCTTTGCGGGTTCGAATCCCGCTAGAAACATGTGTGTGATGAATATGAATGTTTATATTCGCGGTATTAACTTAAGCACCTATATATACGAATAGGTAATCACATATTATTATTCAGATATTACGAGAGCGTAGATTAACTAGGCTTTAGTCATATGAGACAAATATATGCAATATTTTGAAATAAACAGGTTATAGTATAATATTATTACCCCTCTTCAGGATCTTTGATACAGTTTTTAAATGAAATGTTTCTTTAGAAAAATGTCGATCAATGCTACATAATAAAAAGTATCTAGAATGGATCACTACCATATTTCATATTTAAAGGATCGGCTCGCACACTACTAAGCAAAAGTACTGATATAAAAAATAACCAAGAGCAAGCAGGCTTAGAATCCTGGCGGAAATTAAGGAAATCACTTAACTGGAAGTTTTAATTTTACTTTTCTGCAACTAAAGAAAATCTTCCTTCAACTTCATCAAACTAAAGAATCTTCACGCCATTCCCAACACTAGGGCAGATAGAGATCAAGACAATGAAGTCCTTTTGACCCACTTTCCATCGAGGACATTTTTTTAAACAACATGTTAGGTGTGTCACCCAACCGAATGGTTGGGTGGTCGGAATTTCGAATCAAGAGACCCGGCTTCGATCCCCAGGTGGCAGGCTTGTACCAAATGGGTTTTTCAAAACCTTATGTACGAATTATATCATTGGCTTGGACATAAAGACGGCGACGGGCTCACCACCTGTCACGTTGTCCCGAAAATATCTTCGGTGGAAGGTGGGCCAAAGGGACTTTATTGTCTAGACTAGATCTCTATCTACCCCAGTATTGGCAATTGCGTGAAGATATTTATTATATTTATTTATGACAGGTGATAAACCTATCGCCGTCTTAATGTCCAAACCAACAATTTACATCGTACATAAGTTTTTGAAAAAAGCAATTGGTAAAAGCCTAACACCTGGGGACCGAACATCCCAACCACTCGGCTATCATGACTTTTATGCAGCTAAAGATATTTTTTTCCAATTATATCTAATGAACTCACCAGTACATGATCCCAAAAGATTTCAGCCAACTCGCTCGAGACTCCACTGTAAAATGATAGGCTTTTGTCGCTGCCGACTATACCCTGTCACGGGCAATAAGCGTTTTGTTTGAGAGGACACGATAACTACACGTTTCCATACTACCGTGTGAAAGTTCATGAGAAACATATTTTATGCTCTAAATTATCAACATCTTAAATAAAGAAAAAAATGTTTGTATACGATTATCGATTTTTGTGTTTGAAGTAGTTGCATATTTTTTAATAGTTTACTTACAGAAACAAAGTGTTTATATTTACAATACTTATTTACTAAAAAGTACAATAGTAGTTTAGTAGGGATGTACCCTTCACCTCGTATCATGCTACCATGTAGGTTTTAACAATGGTAGAGCCACACATCAGCTTTTGTTGTTGCATTAATGGGCCGGCTCGACAAGGGAAGTACCACGACCTCACAGAATACCGGCGTGAAGTAGAAGTCTAACAAACTTCTGGGTCGTCTGGTGAGTGCAGATAACCGGAGGCCCACACACCTCCGTCCTCAATCTGGGGTACACTAAGGGCGGCAGCGCATCTGCTATACCTCTGGTATTGCGTGTGTTCATGGACGGCGGTAATCACTTACCGTCACGTAAGCCACCTGCTCGTTTGCCTCCCTATTCTATAAAAAAACCAAGAACGCTGGCTGCATTTTCTCGTTGAATGGCTAGACTTAACCGTTTAGCGAGACAAGAACTTGCCCTCTTGTCACCAGCTGCTATGTCGTCGCCGATAAATTTTTTTAAAACTTACTTTAGAAAGTGCATTGCGCTGGGACCCCACGGACCGATGGCCTGTAGTCGTCAAATGGAACAAAGATATCTTATGAATTTTTTTTTATTGATTTCGAAGTGTATAAGCTATGCTGAACTTTCTGTTATTATATTAAAGAGAATTTTTTTTTTAATTTTTAACTGAACGTTAAATTACGGACGGCATTGGAACCCGCGACCTTTGCTGTACCGGGGTAACGCCCTTACCTCTGAACCACCGTGCTCTACACGCATCAAATATAGTCAATATTTCAAAGACTCATATTGACGCAACTTACATGGAAGGCCTCTTCCATGTATAAATATATACAGGTCAGATGTGACACTGTTTAAAATTTAGGAGTATGCCACTCCTAAAAATGGCCAAAGCAGTAAAAAGTATAGATTAGGGATCATGGACAACTCGCATTAACACATTTCTCGTGAGAATTATTCGAATAAAATAAAAAAGACACTCGATATCACTCTGCTCTTATTGACAACAGTGCCAATTTAAAGATTAGACACGAGGAGTTATTTTAATGTGCTGATGATAGTTTTATAACACTTAGTAATGGAAACGCGACCAAATAACGGTGTTACTTCGAAAATCATTCAGTTAACAATGTGGAGGCACATCCGTGTCGCCTGTCACAGTCATACTCAATGGGTTTGTTGTTAACCTGCCCTGAATGTTATCGCACAAAATGCAAATAAGTAACAAGACTGTCTAATAATGTTAAATAATCTATTGTTTTTTTTTTGGTCGTTACTTTAATAAAATGTCGTTATAACAGTTAGTAACAACAGTGATAGTGACCACATGGCTTAGAGGTAAGCGTAACTGCTGAGCTAACGGTCTTGGGTTTGACATTTAGCCAAAGTTGTTATTAAACCAAAATGCTTATCTTTCGTCTAGTATTTGCGCCATAAATTTGTTTGTCATTCCATACCCCTCCCTGAAATCTTACTGACGCTTTACATTGAATATCTAAGAAGGCAAAATTCAGTGAGCACTTTCTCTTTTAAATTTCTGACGTGAGCTAGCAGTTTAAGTTGATAACAGCGTAAGAATCTACAAACCCCTTTCTTCCCGTGATTGTCCTAAGGTCGAAAAGTTCAAAATGAAAGACTTGAAATCGTTGTGGCTACCAGCAGATGGTGATATCTTTGAGCATAAAAAACAAGAACACGATACAGCAGTAGCCTCCTGCATTCGCCAATCCGCTAGTAGCGCAAGACGAATATGGTTGATCTTCCATATTGGAAAGGTCAATTCCCCACAGTGAACTATTTAAGGAAAAGAGGGGTGTCATAAAAATTAAGCAGAACGGTGACTGGCAGCAGCTACAAGTAATGTGAAGGACATTGGGATTCGAACTTAGCGAGTCCTCTTATTTGCAGAAAGGTTGGTATTATATTCGAATTATAGTATGCCATATATATGATTATGAAACATATATTTAATATCAGTTTCTTTAATCAACTTTTAAAATTAAAGCATAGATACAAAAATGTTATGTAATGTACATAAAACAGTAAGTTAAAATAAAACATAAGTTAATTATTCTTGAAAAGTTTATAACACTTAGTAATGGAAACGCGACCAAATAACGGTGTTACTTCGAAAATCATTCAGTTAACAATGTGGAGGCACATCCGTGTCGCCTGTCACAGTCATACTCAATGGGTTTTGTTGTTAACCTGCCCTGAATGTTATCGCACAAAAATGCAAATAAGTAACAAGTCTGTTTAATAATATTAAATAATCTATTGTTTTTTTTTTTTTTTTTTTGGTTGTTACTATAATAAAATATTGTTACAACAGTTAGTAACAACAGTGATAGCGACCACATGGCTTAGAGGTAAGCGTAACTGCTGAGCTAACGGTCTTGGGTTTGACATTTAGCCAAAGGTATTATTAAACCAAAAACGCTTATCTTTCGTCTAGTATTTGCGCCATAAATTTATTTGTCATTCCATACCCCTACCTGAAATCTTACTGAAGCTTTACATTGAATATCTAAGAAGGCAAAATTCAGTGAGCACTTTCTCTTTTAAATTTCTGACGTGAGCTAGCAGTTTAAGTTGATAACAGCGTAAGAATCTACAAACCCCTTTCTTCCCGTGATTGTCCTAAGGTCGAAAAGTTCAAAATGAAAGACTTGAAATCGTTGTGGCTACCATATATTTTATTATATTTTATTATATTTTATTATATTTTATTATATTTTATTATATTTTATTATATTTTATTATATTTTATTATATTTTATTATATTTTATTATATTTTATTATATTTTATTATATTTTATTATATTTTATTATATTTTATTATATTTTATTATATTTTATTATATTTTATTATATTTTATTATATTTTATTATATTTTATTATATTTTATTATATTTTATTATATTTTATTATATTTTATTATATTTTATTATATTTTATTATATTTTATTATATTTTATTATATTTTATTATATTTTATTATATTTTATTATATTTTATTATATTTTATTATATTTTATTATATTTTATTATATTTTATTATATTTTATTATATTTTATTATATTTTATTATATTTTATTATATTTTATTATATTTTATTATATTTTATTATATTTTATTATATTTTATTATATTTTATTATATTTTATTATATTTTATTATATTTTATTATATTTTATTATATTTTATTATATTTTATTATATTTTATTATATTTTATTATAGGTCGATTATTATTAAATTTTTTTTATTAATTTCGAAGTGTATAAGCTATGCTGAACTTTCTGTTATTATATTAAAGAGAAATTTTTATTTTTATATTTTAACTGAACGTTAAATTACGGACGGCATTGGAACCCGCGACCTTTGCTGTACCGGGGTAACGCCTTACCTCTGAACCACCGTGCTCTACACGCATCAAATAAAGTCAATATTTCAAAGACTCATATTGACGCAACTTACATGGAAGGCCTCTTCCATGTATAAATATATACAGGTCAGATGTGACATTGTTTAAAATTTAGGAGTATGCCACTCCTAAAAAAGTAAAAAGTATAGATTAGGGATCATGGACAACTCGCATTAAAACATTTCTCGTGAGAATTATTCGAATAAATTAAAAAAGACACTCGATATCACTCTGCTCTTATTGACAACAGTGCCAATTTAAAGATTAGACACGAGGAGTTATTTTAATGTGCTGATGATAGTTTTATAACACTTAGTAATGGAAACGCGACCAAATAACGGTGTTACTTCGAAAATCATTCAGTTAACAATGTGGAGGCACATCCGTGTCGCCTGTCACAGTCATACTCAATGGGTTTTGTTGTTAACCTGCCCTGAATGTTATCGCACAAAAATGCAAATAAGTAACAAGACTGTTTAATAATGTTAAATATTCTATTGTTTTTTTTTTTGGTCGTTACTTTAATAAAATGTCGTTATAACAGTTAGTAACAACAGTGATAGTGACCACATGGCTTAGTGGTAAGCGTAACTGCTGAGCTAACGGTTTTGGGTTTGACATTTAGCCAAAGTTGTTATTAAACCAAAAATGCTTATCTTTCGTCTTGTATTTGGGCCATAAATTTGTTTGTCATTCCATACCCCTCCCTGAAATCTTACTGACGCTTTACATTGAATATCTAAGAAGGCAAAATTCAGTGAGCACTTTCTATTTTAAATTTCTGACGTGACCTAGCAGTTTAAGCTGATAACAGCGTAAGAATCTACAAACCCCTTTCTTCCCGTGATTGTCCTAAGGTCGAAAAGTTCAAAATGAAAGACTTGAAATCGTTGTGGCTACCAGCAGATGGTGAAATCTTTAAGCATGAAAAACAAAGTCACGATACAGCAGTAACGTCCTGCATTCGCCAATCCGCTAGTAGTGCAAGACGAATATGGTTGATCTTCCATATTGGAAAGGTTAATTCCCCAAAGTGAAATATTTAAGGAAAAGAGGGGTGTTTTAAAAATTAAGCAGAATGGTGACTGGCAGCAGCTACAAGTAATGTGAAGGACATTGGGATTCGAACTTAGCGAGTCCTCTTATTTGCAGAAAGGTTGGTATTATATTCGAATTATAGTATGCCATATATAATGATTATGAAACATATATTTAATATCAGTTTCTTTAATCAACTTTTAAAATTAAAGCATAGATACAAAAATGTTATGTAATGTACATAAAAACAGTAAGTTAAAATAAAACGTAAGTTAATTATTCTTGAAAAAGTTTATAACACTCTCATCTTCACACCATTCCCAATACAGGTGTAGACAGAGTACTAGACAGTTAGGTCCTTTCGACCTACCATCCACTGAAGATATTTTTAGGACAACGTGACAGGTGAAGGTCTTTATGTCTTTATGTCCAAACCAACGATATAAATCGTACATAAGTTTTAAAAAAATCATTGCTACTAGCCCCCTACCAGGATTCCTGGCCATGAAATTGGTTATCTTCAGCCCATTTTAAAGCAGTATTTAAAGTTCCTTCTGCTCCAGAATTTCCTTTTTCGGAGGTGAGAAACACATTAACGCTATTATCCTCATCGTGCTCATAGTCCTCACACATCGCCGCTCGTACAATCTCCTCGTCAGTTATTACGTCATCTTTGTAACTCGCTTTCGGTACCACCAGCAGCCCATTTTTTGAGCTTCTGTCTCCCTTATTTGAGGATCAGTGTGTCATCACTGATGGCTTCTCTGGACTCATAACTGGCCGCACATTTTTTTTCTTCGTATACGTGGGGAAAACCTAACATATAATCGGTCCCGGGGGTCAAGACTGGGGATGTCGGGCTCGCACCGACTAAAGCCCCACGGTGCTCCGCCTTCACCGCTTATTGGCAGGGCCACAGGAACGCTCTCACACACATTCGGGACCCACCCGCGCTGGCCACCCAAGGCAGCCTCTCCGCAAGAGAGAATAAACCCTCCCTCTCCCGCCCGGCGACTCTTCCTCCTTGCCCTCCAAACCCACACGGGTGACGAACCACCCCGATTCCGCCCTCTCCCCCCGCGACCCCACCCTACCTACACCCGCCTCCCCCGCGAAACACGTTGCCAGCCGATTTGCCGAATTACAGCGATCACCGCATGTCCGGATTAACGAGGCCCTACTGCATTACATTTAAATATTATTTAAATGTAAAATATTATTTGAAAATAAATATTATTTAAATGTAATGCAGTAGGGCCTCGCTATTGCCTGTACTGAGGTAGATAGAGGCCTAGACAGCTCTCACCGGAACGAGCAACCACATGGGGAACACTGTCTCTTCATTTGTTATTATATTTGTCATGTTAGAACTTAGGGTGACGTCATAAATAAATGGGAAATTAAGCCTTATAAATCACAATGGCAGCAGGCAGATGACGGGATAATCATCCCGAAAAATACCAGACCAAAATCAATTACAGGGCCGGTGACAGACAGCCACGTCTAATGTGCGAGGTATCTGATATTGCAAGTATTGTAAGATACACTTACACGAGAGGCAAATGTCCCGCAAGGCATTTTTGAGGCCATTATGTATTATGTAAAGCTTACACTAAAATAAAACACATCAAATAGTAGTATATATAAACTTTTTAATACTATTATTGTTCAATTCGAAATTACATTTAAAGAAAAATATTAAATGCGTTTCATGAAAATTAGGTGGTATGAGTGACCATAAATAAATGATAAACTACCAGAGTTAACAAAGTTATCGCGTAAGCTTCCCCGCATACATATATTTCCTCGAGTTAAGGCATCCGTGTTGCAGCTTAACACGCAACACTATAAGGCAACACTAGTTTAATTAATATTTAGTTTAAAATTCTCCATCGTTGTCATACATAATTGTTCAAAACGACGGTACTAACGAAATAGGGTTCCATCACTGGTGTTCTAGCCATAACTTAAGATACATAAGAGCAATTATAGCTGTACAGTATCCGTGTACAGCTTAGAATAAGCACTAAATAAAACAATAACCTAAAAGAAAATATTTTATGTTATTTGGTCGTGTTATTCGAAATTCAATTAATTGATTCGAAAATAATACAAACTTTATTTTCGTATAAAAGAACACTACTAAGCATAACACATAAAAATTAATATGTGAAAAATTTATTAAGGTCTGTATTCCGAAGGAAATACCGAGTTACATTTCAAAATATCAGCAATGCTATAAACAAAATTAAAATATTGGCTTCATTGCATCGGTTTCATATTTTATGAAGTCGATTCCTGTATCATAAAACTGAAGCTAGCAAAGACTAAAAGCCAGACACATTGTTATATTGAAAAATTGTTACATTAAAATAAATTAACACGCATCAGCTTTTGTTGTTGCATGAATGGGCCGGCTCGACAAGGGAAGTACCACGACCTCACAGAATACCGGCGTGAAGTAGAAGTCTAACAAACTTCTGGGTCGTCTGGTGAGTGCAGATAACCGGAGGCCCACACACCTCCGTCCCTCAATCTGGGGGGGGGGCACACTAAGGGCGGCAGCGCATCTGCTATACCTCTGGTATTGCGTGTGTTCATGGACGGCGGTAATCACTTACCGTCACGTAAGCCACCTGCTCGTTTGCCTCCCTATTCTATAAAAAAACCAAGAACGCTGGCTGCATTTTCTCGTTGAATGGCTAGACTTAACCGTTTAGCGAGACAAGAACTTGCCCTCTTGTCACCAGCTGCTATGTCGTCGCCGATAAATTCCTTTAGAAAGTGCATTGCGCTGGGACCCCACGGACCGATGGCCTGTAATCGTCAAATGGAACAAAGATATCTTATGAATTTTTTTTATTAATTTCGAAGTGTATAAGCTATGCTGAACTTTCTGTTATTATATTAAAGAGAAATTTTTATTTTTATATTTTAACTGAACGTTAAATTACGGACGGCATTGGAACCCGCGACCTTTGCTGTACCGGGGTAACGCCCTTACCTCTGAACCACCATGCTCTACACGCATCAAATAAAGTCAATATTTCAAAGACTCATATTGACGCCACTTACATGGAAGGCCTCTTCCATGTATAAATATATACAGGTCAGATGTGACATTGTTTAAAATTTAGGAGTATGCCACTCCTAAAAAAGTAAAAAGTATAGATTAGGGATCATGGACAACTCGCATTAAAACATTTCTCGTGAGAATTATTCGAATAAAATAAAAAAGACACTCGATATCACTCTGCTCTTATTGACAACAGTGCCAATTTAAAGATTAGACACGAGGAGTTATTTTAATGTGCTGATGATAGCTTTATAACACTTAGTAATGGAAACGCGACCAAATAACGGTGTTACTTCGAAAATCATTCAGTTAACAATATGGAGGCACATCCGTGTCGCCTGTCACAGTCATACTCAATGGGTTTTGTTGTTAACCTGCCCTGAATGTTATCGCACAAAAATGCAAATAAGTAACAAGTCTGTTTAATAATATTAAATAATCTATTGTTTTTTTTTTTTTTTTTGGTTGTTACTATAATAAAATATTGTTACAACAGTTAGTAACAACAGTGATAGCGACCACATGGCTTAGTGGTAAGCGTAACTGCTGAGCTAACGGTTTTGGGTTTGACATTTAGCCAAAGTTGTTATTAAACCAAAAATGCTTATCTTTCGTCTAGTATTTGCGCCATAAATTTATTTGTCATTCCATACCCCTCCCTGAAATCTTACTGACGCTTTACATTCAATATCTAAGAAGGCAAAATTCAGTGAGCACTTTCTATTTTAAATTTCTGACGTGACCTAGGAGTTTAAGCTGATAACAGCGTAAGAATCTACAAACCCCTTTCTTCCCGTGATTGTCCTAAGGTCGAAAAGTTCAAAATGAAAGACTTGAAATCGTTGTGGCTACCAGCAGATGGTGAAATCTTTAAGCATGAAAAACAAAGTCACGATACAGCAGTAACGTCCTGCATTCGCCAATCCGCTAGTAAGCAGCTAATGCAAGACGAATATGGTTGATCTTCCATATTGGAAAGGTTAATTCCCCAAAGTGAAATATTTAAGGAAAAGAGGGGTGTTTTAAAAATTAAGCAGAATGGTGACTGGCAGCAGCTACAAGTAATGTGAAGGACATTGGGATTCGAACTTAGCGAGTCCTCTTATTTGCAGAAAGGTTGGTATTATATTCGAATTATAGTATGCCATATATAATGATTATGAAACATATATTTAATATCAGTTTCTTTAATCAACTTTTAAAATTAAAGCATAGATACAAAAATGTTATGTAATGTACATAAAAACAGTAAGTTAAAATAAAACATAAGTTAATTATTCTTGAAAAAGTTTATAACACTCTCATCTTCACACCATTCCCAATACAGGTGTAGACAGAGTACTAGACAGTTAGGTCCTTTCGACCTACCATCCACTGAAGATATTTTTAGGACAACGTGACAGGTGAAGGTCTTTATGTCTTTATGTCCAAACCAACGATATAAATCGTACATAAGTTTTAAAAAAATCATTGCTACTAGCCCCCTACCAAGATTCCTGGCCATGAAATTGGTTATCTTCAGCCCATTTTAAAGCAGTATTTAAAGTTCCTTCTGCTCCAGAATTTCCTTTATTATTTAAATGTAATGCAGTAGGGCCTCGCTATTGCCTGTACTGAGGTAGATAGAGGCCTAGACAACTCTCACCGGAACGAGCCAACCACATGGGGAACACTGTCTCTTCATTTGTTATTATATTTGTCATGTTAGAACTTAGGGTGTCGTCATAAATAAATGGGAAATTAAGCCTTATAAATCACAATGGCAGCAGGCAGATGACGGGATAATCATCCCAAAAAACACCAGACCAAAATCAATTACAGGGCCGGTGACAGACAGCCACGTCTAATGTGCGAGGTATCTGATATTGCAAGTATTGTAAGATACACTTACACGAGAGGCAAATGTCCCGCAAGGCATTTTTGAGGCCGTTATGTATTATGTAAAGCTTACACTAAAATAAAACACATCAAATAGTAGTATATATAAACTTTTTAATACTATTATTGTTCAATTCGAAATTACATTTAAAGAAAAATATTAAATGCGTTTCATGAAAATTAGGTGGTATGAGTGACCATAAATAAATGATAAACTACCAGAGTTAACAAAGTTATCGCGTAAGCTTCCCCGCATACATATATTTCCTCGAGTTAAGGCATCCGTGTTGCAGCTTAACACGCAACACTATAAGGCAACACTAATTTAATTAATATTTAGTTTAAAATTCTCCATCGTTGTCATACATAATTGTTCAAAACGACGGTACTAACGAAATAGGGTTCCATCACTGGTGTTCTAGCCATAACTTAAGATACATAAGAGCAATTATAGCTGTACAGTATCCGTGTACAGCTTAGAATAAGCACTAAATAAAACAATAACCTAAAAGAAAATATTTTACGTTATTTGGTCGTGTTATTCGAAATTCAATTAATTGATTCGAAAATAATACAAACTTTATTTTCGTATAAAAGAACACTACTAAGCATAACACATAAAAATTAATATGTGAAAAATTTATTAAGGTCTGTATTCCGAAGGAAATACCGAGTTACATTTCAAAATATCAGCAATTCTATAAACAAAATTAAAATATTGGATTCATTGCATCGGTTTTATATTTTATGAAGTCGATTCCTGTATCATAAAACTGAAGCTAGCAAAGACTAAAAGCCAGACACATTGTTATATTGAAAAATTGTTACATTAAAATAAATTAACACTTGGACAATTCTCCAAGCATTAGTAACGATTTCGTCCACAAACGACCATTTAAAAAAGCTTGAAGCGTATAATTATTCTTGCCCGGCAGCCATATTGGCGGGCGCGGTGGGCTCCTTGTCAGTCTTCTTTTTGGAGCCCGATACGATGTCGTCGATTCGCAACAGAAAGATCGCTGTTTCAACTGCCGTCTTGTAGATCTGTAACATATAATTTATAAAATAAATAACTATCTTCACGCAATTCCCAATACAGGGGGTAGACAGAGGTTTAGTCCCTTTTTAGACAATTAAGTCCCTTGACCCACCTTCCACCGAAGGTATTTTCGGGACGACGTGACAGATGGGGACCCCGACGCTGTCTACGTTCAAGCCAACGATGTAATTCGTACATAAGTTGTTGATAAACCCATTGGTACGAGCTTGCCACCTGGGGATCGAACTCGGGGTCTCTAAACTCGATTAACATATAATTTCTAACTAGTTAACTTTTCCTTCCTCGCTCAACGATTAAGTCTAGCCATTCAACGAGGTAATGCAGCCAACGTTCTTGGTACCATGCCACGAGGAGTAGGGTTGTACGCTAGTATTGTAAATATAGACATGCTTTGGTTTCTATAAACTAGTTAACTTTATTTTTAAAAGCTTAGTGAAGTACTTAAATATTTAATGGTCATAATCGTCAGGCTCGACAAGCGGTTTAGTAATCGCAGTACCAGACACATAAGAAGGTTACTATTGTTATTTAAAAGATATTTCTCTTGGTCGCCTCTTATGCCACCCACGTGAAGAAATGGGGTTATATATTATTACACCGACGACATCACACGGCAAAAAAATACAATGCGCGAAATGCTACTTTAAAACGCAAAACTTAAAATCAAAATTGCAACTTTCTTGAAAATTGAATAAAATTTTGTTAAAAAAAAAAAACCCATAGATCTTGGAATTCTACTTAAGCATAACGAATGAGTGGCGTTAAACTAAACCGTATGTATATGGCATGACTTGGCCTCTTCTATGTATTTTTTTTTTATAGAATAGGTGGGCAAACGAGCGGCTGACTCACGTGATGATAAGTGATTACCTCCGCCCATGAACACCCGCAATACCAGAGGAATAACAGATGCGTTGCCGGCCTTTGAGAAAGGTATAAGCTCTTTTCTTGAAGATCCCTAAGTTAATTTTGTATCAATACAGCCGAAACATATACGTCAGAACACAGCAATGGCGCTTGCACATTGGTTTGACTTGTAATGATGTTCCCTTTTCCCTCTGCTTTGACGTAAACTGTGATCTCTTCTGATGCTATAAATCTACATATTTTTTTTGGACATATCCATTATGACGTGGCACGACACATACGTCTGACTAATATTAGTATACTCCAGATAATAATTTTATTCGATTAAGAATATTAGTAGTACGTTAATTTGACGAACAGAAAAAAATGAAATCATTCCAAGGATCGGCAACGCAGACAGTCGCGCTCACGTATTCACCACATACACGCACGCCCACGTACGTACACGAAGACGTACACACACGCACACGCCCAGGTCTCACGCACGCCCTCGTACACACATGTGGCGACATCTATGCATCAATTACTGAGCTCCTTTTTGTTTTTATATTCCTCACAGAACTAATGTTTCACCATATTTATGAAAAAGGCAATTACTTAACATGTCAGCAAGACTTTAATGGCAATTATCTAGTCCATTATTCGGAGTAGTTAAGAGAAAAACACCCGAAATGTTACATAAAGAGCTAACTTGGTCAAATAATTATAATTTTCACAATACTCGTGGGTCAAAGATTCTTCTAGCACTTCTGGAACACGTCTCAGCTACATTAACTTTCGTTATTTAGCAACAAAATGTTGAAAAAAATCTACCACAGCCTTTTCGAGATATTAGCTCTATTGTACATTTCAAAACACGGTACAAAGATTATGTTACTAGCAATCAAGATCACAATTAAAATAGTCTAGACAATTAAGTCTCTTCGACCCACCTTCCATCGAAGATATTTTTCGAAACAACGTGACAGGTGGTGAGCCCATCGCAGTCTCAATGGCCAAGCCAACGATAAATTCGTACATAAGTTTTTGAAAAAATCCATTGTTACGTGCAGCCATCTGGGGATCGAACTCAGGTCTCTTGACTCGAAATTCCGACCATCCAACTCTTGACTTTTTATTATATAATATATACTTCACATGCTATCCATGTTGGCATCAAACTGTAAATTGAATCACTCTGTTTGTAGACATGTCAAAAAGGAGCACACATGTAATGAACATGATTTATTGCATCCATTTTTAATAGTTTATGATATATTGTATACTCTAAGTTATAGTAAATTTGTCAATCAATGATAGATATGAAGAAGTGCTTATAAAAATACAAAAATTTTAATGAAGTAATTTTTTTTCTTTGAAAAGAGAATTCGTCATAGAGATTGATTCAAAGCCTACAAATTTCAAATTTCGATTATTGAAATCGATATTTATATCTTTAATTATTAGTTGTGGTCACAGAGTATTGATCCTACAGACCAATATACAGAATACTCTAATTTTCACCGGATTATTGCTTTCTCTGCAAAGGTTTCAGTAGGTCTGCATAATCGCATAAGGTCTGCATTAACTGAACTCAGTACGTGTTCTACTGAACACGTACTGAGTTCAGTTAATGCAGACCTTAGAGTAACTCAGTATGAGTTCAGTTTATGATACATTTACGCAACATCTTACATCTTCAATTTTAAGTTAATGTATATGTGTATTTATTTTATATAATTTTAAATGTATTTGGGATCGCGTGTGCGTGGGCTATTTTAATGGCACCGGCAGAATAACAGCGCTGCAGCAGTACTGCTACAGCAGCTGAATGTTAACTAAGTCGGATGCCGTTTCGTTGCTGCAATCTAGGAATTGTTTCTATTAAAATTTGTAACTCTTAACTATAACACAATTTCATATGTACTGTTTGGTGGCAAAGAATAAATCTACTTTCTTCTTTATTTTTGTGTCTCCACATTGGAAGTTTTTCTTCTTCTTTCACACAGTGGCGGATTGCAGCTCTCTAGTTCGGGAAACACATTGACATTCTACTTCACGCTGTCGAAGTTCCTTCGATTACAAGCGTATATACGATTACCGATAGCACACTGGCGGAGGAGACGACTTCCCTACATCACGATCACGCTACCTGACGGGTAGCTACTCATTTCCTGCAGCACATCGTCCGTTACAAACACACGCACATATACACGCCCACGTACACACACACACGCACACGCACACGAACACACGCACATGCCACGTACTCACGCACACGCCCACGTGCAAACGCACACGCCCACTTATAGACGTACACGTACACGCACACGCACGCGCACGCACGCACGCACCCGCAGCGGGCACGCACCTGCATCTTAACGGCGAGCGGCTCCCAGATGCCCCGGGCGGCCATGTCGACGATCTCGCCGGTGTCGCCGTCGATGCCCGCGCCGCGGGCGCCGGCCGCGTGCCGCGCGCGCAGCGCCGTCAGCGTGCGGATCGTGTTCGCGCCGCAGTTCTGCGCCAGCGTGCGCGGGATGATCTCTGCGCGCACAGCCCACCCACCACATCAGCGCTAGTGCTCCGACGGTAATATGTGAGTGTTCGTCTCTATGATGCGCGATAGCCAAAAGCCAAGGTAGCCGAGTGATTCGATTCGAGGAGTTCGATCCCGAGGTGAAAGGCTCGTACCAAAGGATTTTTTTCTAGAACTCAAGTATGAATTATAGCGTCGGCTTGGACATAAAGACGGTGACGGGCTCGCCACATGTCACGTTCTACCAAAAAATGTCTTTGTTGGAAGGTCAGTTGAAAGGAGATTTTGAGTCAAGATCTCTGCCTGCCCCTGTATTGGGAATGGCGTGAAGATATTACATTAACTCGCCAATTTGCACAAGGTTAGTATGCCATAAAGCATCAAGAAAGCCTGTTAAGCCTTTTATACCCAGGTATAAAAAATAAGGTGTTATAGTTATATTGTACAAGAATCAGTTGTCACATTAAGCACTACTAACTTCATCACTAAATAACTAAGGGATCATGAGTCACACTTATCTTGCTTATAATAAAAAAGAGAGGTCTGCAGTATAGGAACATAAAATATTTTTCGTAGATCTTCAATCCCTATGCTTACGATTGTAACTCGTTTGGTGGAATTGAACAGTTAAATAAAAAATATTAGAATAAATTAGAAAATTAGGTAGGTATTTGTATTTCGTTGGGTTAAGATGAAAGACAAGCTAACAATTCCATCTGATGATAAGACGGAAATGCAGCCCCATTACACCGCAAACTACTAGTATATCACTTGTCTTTTGTTTTGTCCATAAACTGATTATTTTCTTAATCAGTCTAATTTTTTTTTATTTATAGAATTTTTTAATATTTTTAAGTTCAGCTATCTACAAAAGCGTACTTTTGAATTTTTAAATTTTTATTTACAAATTGTATAACTTTTTTGTATTATATACTTTTCCAGACCATAATGTCTCCATTGCGGTGTATAGGTAATTCTGCTCGTAGTATGTGACTAGCTTAACTTAAAGAATAAATCGCGTATATATACCTATATACATATGTATACAACATAGTATATGGTACATATAGACCTATAGGAATTATGAGGAGCTTTAGGAATGAAAAAATCGTTAATTCTGAATAACACGATCAGAATAATCACACAAATTGATACGGTTATCAGTCCTTGATAAGTGTGCAAAGTTTCAATTTAATTCATCGTTTTAAAAGAGAGTGGAAATCACACTCAATGATTCCGATACATACATAAATAATAGTTACATACTCATATATAGCAAACCAATGTGTGTTAAAATGTGACCATGTTTCCCCGAACGTGTCCAAACCATCGAAGCACACTCTTGCCCTTATCCATATTTACATACACTACTAATTTACTACATTTATAAGATGAATGATGTTGATATCACGATTTAAATAGTATCCAACGCAGCATTACTAATGAAATGAAAATAAAAATTAAAAAAATCCGGCGAGCAGCTCACCGAGCGCCTGCGCCACGGCACGGTAGGGCGTGTTGTGCGAGGAGTTAGCGGTGAGCGCCGCCGACACTGCCATCTCCACCGCGCCGCCGCCCGCCACCAGCCGCGGGTTCAGCACCTGTCCGGACACACCTCACTGTACCACTCGCTGACTGCCTCTTACTCTAACACCGGACGAAGGCCTCCCGTAAGGTGATCATATCTTCACGTATTTCCCAATACAGGGTAGCTAGAAGCAATTTAGTCCTTTCGACACACATTTCACTTTAACATATTTTTGTACATCATGACAGATTATGAGCCCATCACAGTATTTATGTTCAAGCCAACGATATAAATCGTACATTAGTTTTGAAAATGAAAATTTCATTTAAATAAAAAATATTAGAATAAATTAGAAAATTAGGTAGGTATTTGTATTTCGTTGGGTTAAGATGAAAGACAAGCTAACAATTCCATCTGATGATAAGACGGAAATGCAGCCCCATTACACCGCAAACTACTAGTATATCACTTGTCTTTTGTTTTGTCCATAAACTGATTATTTTCTTAATCAGTCTAATTTTTTTATTTATAGAATTTTTAATATTTTTAAGTTCAGCTATCTACAAAAGCGTACTTTTGAATTTTTAAATTTTTATTTACAAATTGTATAACTTTTTTGTATTATATACTTTTCCAGACCATAATGTCTCCATTGCGGTGTATAGGTAATTCTGCTCGTAGTATGTGACTAGCTTAACTTAAAGAATAAATCGCGTATATATACCTATATACATATGTATACAACATAGTATATGGTACATATAGACCTATAGGAATTATGAGGAGCTTTAGGAATGAAAAAATCGTTAATTCTGAATAACACGATCAGAATAATCACACAAATTGATACGGTTATCAGTCCTTGATAAGTGTGCAAAGTTTCAATTTAATTCATTGTTTTAAAAGAGAGTGGAAATCACACTCAATGATTCCGATACATACATAAATAATAGTTACATACTCATATACAGCAAACCAATGTAAGTGTGTTAAAATGTGACCATGTTTCCCCGAACGTGTCCAAACCATCGAAGCACACTCTTGCCCTTATCCATATTTACATACACTACTAATTTACTACATTTATAAGATGAATGATGTTGATATCACGATTTAAATAGTATCCAACGCAGCATTACTAATGAAATGAAAATAAAAATTAAAAAAATCCGGCGAGCAGCTCACCGAGCGCCTGCGCCACGGCACGGTAGGGCGTGTTGTGCGAGGAGTTAGCGGTGAGCGCCGCCGACACTGCCATCTCCACCGCGCCGCCGCCCGCCACCAGCCGCGGGTTCAGCACCTGTCCGGACACACCTCACTGTACCACTCGCTGACTGCCTCTTACTCTAACACCGGACGAAGGCCTTTCCCGTAAGGTGATCATATCTTCACGTATTTCCCAATACAGGGGTAGCCAGAAGCAATTTAGTCCTTTCGACACACATTTCACTTTAACATATTTTTGTACATCATGACAGATTATGAGCCCATCACAGTATTTATGTTCAAGCCAACGATATAAATCGTACATTAGTTTTGAAAATGAAAATTTCATTTAAATAAAAATTCATACACCAATTGAAATAGATGAAATTGCCGTGCAATCGATCTCTTTGAGTCACATGAACAAAATGACGACACATTCGAAATTATAACCCTAACACTGGATGTTATTAACGAATATCGATAATAGTTTGACTATGAAAGTTTTTATTTAAGCGGTATTTTAGGAAAACCGTATTGATTTTTAAGAAACTATTTGATTTAGCAGCAATAACAGCGGCATTAACTCTTTAATAACATTTGACGTCATAAAACTATCAATGTTAGAATCAAGTGATTTTTATGCCACCATGAAATAAGCATATTTCATTTCAGTTCATCTCATGTTGTGGTTTTAAAAGATTAAAGATGATGCCGATGTACACCAGGAAAGACTCACAAATATGTAAAACATATTATTATATGCGTGTAGAATAGACACATACCAAATTCTTGGCGACATGTAGGGCGTCTTGAAGATTGCGTTCAATTTCATTTAATATGTCCTTTGATGCACCACGGAGAAGGATTGTACAAGCCTGAAATCAAAGTTCAAAATATTTCATAATACTGCATTAAACAAAGTCTTCTCGCGCAGTTGCTCTACAGTATATAAAAACATCTATGGATTTTATTTTCTCTAGGTTACCTGTTATTCTGTGTAATAAAAATATTCATCATTATCATCATCGTAACAGCCTATCTGAAGTATAATGCTGAACATAGGCCTCCCTTAAAGATTTCCACACATTGTGCATGTCGTCGCTCCATCATATGGAGGGCCGTTTTACACTTCGTTTCTACGAGGTTGCCAGTTGAGAACTTTTCTTCCTCAACGGTTGTTAGTTCTACGAGCAATGTGGCCAGCCCATTGCCACTTCAACATGGTGATCCTTACGGCTATGTCGGTTACCCTGGTCCTACTGAAGGTCTTCATTACGGATTCTATTACGCAGAGAAACACTGAGCATAGCCCTTTCTCCATCATGCCGAGCAACTTTGAGCAAAAGCAACGTTTTTGGCAGTATAGATGTAATATAAGTATTTGATTAAATGTAATTATTATGTCTGACATACAAAATATGAAGATACAAAAAGTGAAGTATCATATGCAAGTTAACAATAATACAACAGAATTTAATAATATATCTCCACTTCTAACACCACTGTAAATTTCTTCTTTTAAAATAATTTGCAGAAAATCTCTGATGTTCCCAAATAATGATAACAAACTCACCTTGGGGTTCTTGCACTCGGTCACAAATGTGAAATACTCGTCACCGATCTTCTTGACTTCAAACTTGCCGGCTGCCGTGCCGACGTCGGACTCCTTCAGTTCCTCGGTGCGGTTCACGATGGTCGCGCCACAGGCACGCGCCAGGCGGTTGTTGTCCGTTTTACGCAGCCTTAATACAGACACACAATTGTAATGTTATAGTTTTTTGTTTTTTTATAGAAAAGGGAGGCAAACGTGCAGGTGTCTCACGTGAGTGGTAATGGTAAGTGATTACCGCTGCCCATGAACACCCGCAATACCAGAGGCCGGCCTTAGAGTGCTAAAAATGGTGCTATACAAAATCATTTCTTCATTTAAAATTTTTATTTCATCCAAAAATCCTGATCATCATCCAAAAATACTAATGCCCCCAAAATTTCGTGGAACAGGCTTAACAATTTTGTGCCAGTTAGTATATAAATAAAAAATTAGTATATTAATAAAAAAAATTATATTATCCCTTACCGGCGTATAGCGGTGATACCCGCCTTAACGAGATAATGTTGCGCCAAATCCGACACGCCTTTTTCAGTAACGACAATATCTGGTTTAAGCGCAATGATGTCTTCACACTGACGTTGCACAAACTCCTCCTCCAACTGAAGGAGCTTTGTGAAATCCTATGATAAACAGATTATTTTGTTATTACCTTATTAAATTAAAAAAGTAGTTGTGTTGTATCGGCTTACAGATAATATTACCCCTTTTCTTCCTGTTGGTGTCTTAAAAGGTGATTAAGGAAAAAATCTTGAATAAAAGCAATGGCTGCCGACAGATGCCGGCTTAAACATCTCGAAATATATCAGACCAAAATTAGGCAGACTGGTGACAGGCTGTAGCATCTAAGGTGCAATGCCAGATACAGCGATTGCCATCACGCTGGCCCAGCAAGGTAATTATAGCAAATCTTTCATATTAAAGAGACCTTTTTGCTGCAGTTACAAGCTATTAAGTAAATAAGTTAAAGAAACATTACTCCAATTTCTAGCTTACTCACCCAGTCATTTACTTGATGCAATGTAATAATACACTCCAAGACAGACCTCTCTAGTAGGAAGGTTTAGTCATACTTGGGAAGTGAATTAGCAAAGGAACTATCAAAAACATCAAACCTTAGACACTGCCACCCATTACTATACTGTTTAATTTTAGTCTGATATGTATTATTTCTGGATAGTTATCTCATAAGCACATTCGAATGTGGAATGACTATGTGGCAGCTTCTGCTATGTTAATTGGCTGGCTCAATCAAGGCAAGTCATGGTATTTCAGGACACTAGCAACATTTTACGAAAATTTTATATCTCTATGTTCTGTGCCAGAGAACAAGATACTCGAGGCTCAATTATTTTCTTTAAGGTAAGCAAACACGAAATCTTATAATATATATGTATCTATATATGAAATCTTTATTTTTTAATATCACCATCATCATCATAATAGCCCGTAAAAGTTATCTGAAGGACATAGCCCTCTCCCATATGGGAGGATTTGCTACAATCGCCGCGCTTGGCAATCGAGTTGTCGACCGCAGTACTAAACAACTCACGCCTTTGAAGTTGCTGCCCATAACCATTGTGCTGAATTTTTGTCCAATATTTAGGTGCGCTATTTGTAAATATTCCATTATTATTTCGTAAGAATATTCCTCTGATTGGAAAAGTCTATTCCTCCTAAAGAAACTATGGGTATCCTTTTTTTTTTTCAATCACATTTTACAGTGTAATTTTTGAAAGTAGCATAAAATATTTAATTACTTAATACTACTACAGACAAAATAAAATATAATAATAGGAAAAAACATTAAAAAATAATAGTTTCAAAAACTAAAAAACACGCTTTTTATATAAAACCGAAATAAAAAATAGAAAATAAATTTAAATTAAGAATAGCATTAAAAATTACTTCTAATTTTTAACGCTATTCTTAATTTAAAAAACTAAATTACTTCAAAAGAAGCTCGTCATATTACACACTGTACCAATATATACATATTATATTGCCTTTTATTGTACCATTCTCCCAAGGTTACAGACAAAACTACATTTCCTTGTAGTTTGAATATTTAACACACCTGTTCTCCAAACACTTCAACATTTGTTTGACTCTCCCCCTTGTTGTATTCCAGTGAACAATCAAGTAAAACAATGCGAGGATTCTCAATGTATCGACGCATTTTGGGGTGGGTAACATCTTTGTTAAACATTACTCCATTCAGTACGCGTGATTCCTCAATGGTACCTCCTGGTATTTTCTCTACCTTAGCGTAGCTGAAATTGAGAATTTTCAGTTTCAAAAGTTAGATCTGAAAACTCTTATATGAAGATTATTTTTTTGTAACATTCCACCATACAAATCCAAATACAATTTTAGATCTAGTTTGGTCTATTGACTTCTCATCTGTCTGTCATTCATACAGATTTGCTTCAGATATAAGAATCAATTAATAGGCTAGTCATCTCTATTAATTAGTTCCGGAAGTGGTGAGCAAAATTTGGATATACTAGCACATGTCTACCATGTTATTAATTGCGATAATTATTAAGTAAGAAACATCAAGTGGTAGACAGAGGTCTAGATAATTAAGTCCTTTCAATCTACTTTCCACTAAAGAAATTATTGGAACACTGTGACAGGTGGTGAGCCTGTCGCCATCTTCATGTCTAAACCAACAATATAAAGCATAGAATAAGTTTTTTAAAACCTCATTATACAGGTCTCTTGACTTGAATTCTGATCACCGACATGGCCATTGTAACTTTTAAGACTTGGCAGATCTGAATTGTTTGATTTAAAACAATGATAAAAACCACATAAAATTTGTCTGCCAGCATGTTGGCTCTGTGTTGCCTATTGGCAGTGTGTCAAAAATGTAAAAAAAATGTGCTATATTATCTGCCTCGAATATTTAGATTTGTTTTCAAAATCTAGAAAATCAATGAGGCAGATGTCAAAGCCTGTGATATTACAAAGACAGACTATTTGATTATTTTTTTTTAACCTGACACAGTTGCACCATGCTATAAGTACAAAATGTTGTCTACTGAATAATATTAAAGATAATTAATATGGCATATATAGGCATAATGTAGGAATAATTTTCAGAACATGAGAAATATTTTTATACATGAAAATTTCAAAAAATTGTACAGCAAAAAACCAGAGTGCAAGGTCTACCTAATATTTTTCTATATTCAGGGAGTCATAATAAATCTAAAGGCACAAACACAACCACATGCAACTGAAATAGTGGAGCTTTTTGTAAAAATTTCAACTGCAAATCTTCAATTTTCTTCATTTTCAGAATAACTGACCATCAACCACAACTTCAATTCACTGTAACGCAAAAACATGGCCATATAAGACCTTTTTACTGGACAAAATTGGATCATATGAATATAAACTGCAGTCTACCTTGATGTGAAACTCATGCATACCATATACCAAAATGCTTCCCAGCTCCTTAGCTATACACCAAACATTGGATTTTACTATCAAATGTAACATTCTTCATTCTTATAATTTAACTAATATTAAATTCTTACTTTTTAATGTCAACTTCAACCCTGCCATTATCAACAATAGTAACAGTATTAACAGCATCAAGAGCAATCTCCACTGCTAAGTCAGCCCAGCGTCCAATGTACTTAGTTCCAATGCAGGAACGAATCTGAAAAGTTTTTTGTTATTAATAAAATGATTGAAATTAAAGTCAGGTGATAGAGTTAGATGTGCCAGAATATCAGAAAATCCAATGACTGTGGTGGAATTAAAATATGCATTCCTTAATATGCAGACATCTATAGTCACAATTAAATTTTATAAAAATCAAATAAGAATTTTTTTATTGCTTTGACACACAATTATTGCAATTCAATTTGAATTGCATTAAATGTGCAACTAACAAGACCTTTTCAGAGAAGAACTAGCAAGAAACTCTTGGGCCTATTCTTTGCCTCACATGAAAATAACATTTAAATCTATACTATTATTAATCATTGTATTAAGGGCAGCAATTCACATTCTAAAATTGAAGGGTTGATTCTACACACGAGGACAATCCTGACAAAACTTTACGAATATTTCATTAACCGACAGTCTTACTTTCTAAATGTATGAATGTTGTTGGAAAACTACACCTGTCCACAAACTATATACTGTAATAGTTTTTTACACATGTTTACATTTATTCACAATAAACAGGCAACACCTGTTAGCAACTTTAGTGTTGTTAAGAATAATTCCACCTCATCTATTCCTGTGGGTATTTATAAGAGGCAACTAAGGGACAAACCACTAGAAGTTACAAATCACCATCAAATATCTGTATCTAAGTGAGGTATGTCTAATAATACAAAAAATTATGAAAACTTTAGTTATTAAAATCTTTAATATATTGAAATAATACTCACAACTTCCTTTAACTTATCCCTGTCATTTAGATCAATGGGGATAGAAATCTTGTCCTGAAGCAATTTGACAGCATCTTCTAGAGCTTGGCGGTACTCCCTGATAATCACTGTTGGATGAATATTTTGAGACAAAAATTGTTCAGCTACAGCTAACATTTCTCCTGTTAGAACTATAACTGATGTAGTACCATCACCAACCTGAAATATTTCGATTCAAAGATTCAGAATACATTTGATGGTCATTCAACATATTTACTTAACCCAACCTTAACAAAATAAAAAGCCCATTTCAAAAAAGTAGGGCTTTCCTATAATGTGACTTGTGGTAATTCTTACACATTGTGCTAATTCAACAAGCTGATTAGCTAATTTGTTGCCTGATAAAACATTGTCTTCAATATTTCGACATAAAGCACAGAAGAACTGTGATGTCCTAGTATAATTAACAAAATTATAAATTCAAATGTATTAAATGAGTTGTTTTTAGCGACGAATTTACCATTAACACGGCAAATATACAAAGCACAGTAACACTTCAAAGAAACAAACTCGAGTCTATTAACTATCATTAATTTTCCACATTATTCATCCATAAACCATTATACTAACCGAATGCTTGATGTAAGTGAAAAATTATCCATATAAATTTACTTACTTTTATTTCATGTTACAGAACAAAAATAGTGATTTATCAGTTCTAACCTCTTCATCTTGCGTTCTAGCAATTTCTATCATTGATTTAGCCGCTGGGTGTTGCACAGTAATCTCGCGAAGAATAGCGTTACCATCATTTGTCATCACGATACCACCCATCGGGTCCATTAGCATTTTTAACATTGCCTGCGGCCCGAGGCATGTTCTTATAACGTCCGCTATTGTCTAAAAGAAATATTGTAGTAGAATTAAACCATATACACTAGCTACAGCATAACGAAAATAATAATTTTTAGAACATTTCAAAGCATGATTACTTTTCCAGCATTAATATTCTCCAACTGAACCTTCCGGCCGGAATCACGTTTTGTATTTTGGCCTGAAAATAAAGGATCCATTTAATACAACAAAAAACCTTGACTTATGCGATTTATGCTTTAAAAATATTATTTACTTACTCAAAACAATAATCGGTTGCTGTCCAAACATTGTGCAGTTTTAATTTTTCCGCAAAATTAATAAATTTTATTACAGAAAAAGCACTTTTTCTATTCTCAAAATCGCGTGCTGCAACAGATGACGGATAGCTAAACAGGGTTGCCATTGCCAGCACCATTGCCAGTATAGGAAACATCAAAATCACATAGATTAATTATGAATGTTTGATGTATGTAATCATACGTACAATCATATTACACCACATTATACTACGTTCTTTTCATGGACTATTTATTAGTATTATGAGTTATTTAGAATATTTATTATATCGTTTCTCTGAATTTCATCTGGTTCACCCGGGACAGCTACTTTGAAAATCTATGGCGATTGCTCCAAGCTCCAATGCAGACAGCATTGGTCCTAAATACCGTCCACATAGTTCGCTCACTCTAACTCTTGGCCGTCTAATCCTGCGAATTACTTTTATGTGATTAGTGGTCTCATTTATTTTTTTTATTTACTATACTTACTTTTCACGGTCTTTATCAAGTCCTCTGCAGGATCTAAATTTCTCCTAGAAGGGAGATTTCACACATTCATCACGCTTGGCAAGTGGTTTGGCGATCATAATACCAGACATTACGCACCTTAGACGCTGTAATCCATTCTGAATCTGCTCATTTTTGGACCTGTTTTTAGAGATGGCAACACATAGCCATTGCCACTTTATTAATAAAAATAGTAATCTTCAGAGACAGCAAAGGTAAGAATATTAAGAAGTATACACAGTCAGGTCATAAGTATTGTCACTGAGTAAAAACTTTTCTTTTAGAATGCTGGCCACAAAAAAGTTTATTGAATTCGAATTTCGAATTGTTTTCATTTTTAAACATGGAGTGGACGCTTAAAGAAGACCGTGTTGCAGTTATTGCGTAGCATCGTTGCGGTTACGCGCCAATTCAAAATTTTGACATACTGAAAAATTTGAATATAACCAAAAGAGTCGTTTATCGTACCATCAAACGATACAGTGAAGACTCTAGTGTAGATGACAGGTCAAGAAGTGGTCACCCTCGGTCTGTTAGGACTCCAGCAGTGATAAAATCTGTGAAGGCGCGAATTCAAAGAAATCCCAAACGTAAGCAGAAACTGTTGGCCCTTCAGATGGGGTTAAGCAGAACCACAGTCAAAAGAGTGTTAAATAAACACTTAGGGCTTCGGGCATATCGAAGAAAAACAAGACATCGTTTGAATGCTCATCTAATGGACCTGAGACTGAAGAGATCCCGCGCTTTGTTGAAGCGGTATGCGGGAAAAAATATCGGGAAAATCTTTTTTCAGATGAAAAATTTTTACCATAGAAGAGAACTACAACAAACAAAACGATAAGGATAAAATGATAGGGTGTACGCACACAGTAGTGAAGAATCGAGCAACCGTATTCCGCGTGTCCAACGAGGTCATTTTCCATCCTCACTCATGGTATGGTTGGGAGTTTCTTATTTGGGCTTAACAGAGGTACATTTTTGTGGGAAAGGTTTAAAAACGAATGCAGTTGTGTATCAAAATACAGTCCTGACGAACCTTGTGGAACCTGTTTCTCATACCATGTTC
Organism: Sericinus montela; assembly: GCA_029286605.1. NCBI lineage: Eukaryota > Metazoa > Arthropoda > Insecta > Lepidoptera > Papilionidae > Sericinus > Sericinus montela. The sequence goes on along the minus strand of JAGSMR010000032.1, from coordinate 191,641 downwards.
AATAACAGGCACTGGGTATTCCTACAAGATTTGGCGTCAATTCATAGAGTGAAGAGCACACAAGACTGGCTAGCGGCGCGTGAAATCCGGCCCGAAGACTGGCCCTCCTCCAGTCAAGATTTGAATCCGTTAGATTACAAGATATGGCAACACTTGGAGGAAAAGGCGTGCTCAAAGCCTCATCCCAATTTGTAGTCACTCAAGACATCCTTGATTAAGGCAGCCGCCGATATTGACATGGAACTCGTTCGTGCTGCGATAGACGACTGGCCGCGCAGATTGAAGGCCTGTATTCAAAATCACGGAGGTCATTTTGAATAAACTTTAGTGTCATAAGAATCTATGTTTTGTTAAGTTCATTTTGGTATATAAATTGTTACATAATGAATAAACTTGTTTCAATTATTTTATTTTAAACATGTCACAGAATTTATGACCTGACTAGGTATAAATACTACAACCTGCATAAAAAATAAGAGTAAAAATTAAAGAAAATACAGGGTGTATTTTCTTTCTTCTACTTTTTAGTAAAAATAGTAATAATCTTTAGAGATTGAAATTGAAAGACCACCATCATCTATTTGAGCAACAAGCATTTTAAAGTCAATTTAAACAATATCCTATCTTGCCAAATAACGTTATAGAAAGTGAAGTAATGATTATGTACTCTTTGGTTAAAATATTATCTTACTCATGTAGTGTGCCGTCAGTGAAAACAGATAGTCTGGAAACGAACACATAAGTTATAAATGCCGTCTATTGACATAATATAAATGTCTCTTAACCTAACTACTAATTAAGCTTCGCAACGATTTTCGTAACATTTAATTTTATATTAAATAAGTGATGTGAGAAAAATTTCGGTAAGAAAATAAACTTATGTCAAATTGCAATATTTCACAGTGCAATCAGTGGCGGTACTATAGTATTTATTTTCATTTATTTTATTTGCAATTACTGATTTGCTATAAGTCTTCTAAAAAGCTAAAGCTCCTTGCTTGTTAAACTTTAAGGTTAAACTTTCCAATATGGACCATCGATATATGAGGTTTTAAGGGGGGGAGGGGTTCGAGGGGGGTGAGAAAAACACCCCCTGCCATTCTCACCCTGCGGAACCCCATGTTTATGGAGATATTCATGGCTAAAGTTGAGGTTAGAATAGCGCTATTTAGTTAATATTTCCAATATGGACCATCGATATAACAGGTTTTAAGAGGAAGGGTGGAGAGGGGGGAGAGCCATGAACCCCATGGTTATGGAGATATTCATGGTTAAACTTTTGAGGTTCTAACCGTTCTATTGACTAAATAGCACTATTTAGTCAATAGAACGATTCTAATCTGATATGTTCTTTCCTTACCATTCGTTTTACTTAATTACATTTCCTTACCATCGTTTTACTTTATTATATGAACGAAAATAATAAAAAATATACTAAATTGCATTTTGACACTAGATTAAATGTTTTTTTTTTGTTTTTGGGGGTGTTAGAAGGGGGGAAGTCGTGCTATGGCGCTCCGAGGCGGTCCTTAGCTTATGGAAGCGTAGGCACATGAGCTTAGCTAACACGATCTCAGTGCCTGCGCTTCCCTACGGCGGGCGGGCACTGCTCACCCTCCGCGCCTCCGGGCTCTTTCATACACTCTAGGGGTAGGGCAAACAAGACCACGTGGATAGGGTGCTCTGGTTCGGTTTTGTTTTGTTTGATTAACTTAGTACTTTTTAAACGATCTCAACTGTAAGGTCAAAGTGATTGACGTTTGACAATCAGTTGTCAAATTTATTTGACACGTCAATTGACTTGTTATTTGCAAACTTGTATGGAAAAGTTATAAAAAATAAATATATCTCATGAACCGTAAGTTTCCGCAATCTAAATCTTTACAAGACGCATTCTTTTAGTAAGTACTATGTAGAAAAAAAATATGGGCATTTAAATCGACGGTCCATATTGGAAAATTGAGACAACTTTAATATTTTCTTTTAATAGTATTATATCATATATTTTAAACATATTTTTACATAATAATCTGCTATTTCATAAATTATAATAATTATCTATGGCGTAAAGGTCTATTTACCAGGCCACTTCAGGCCATAAACTCCCCAAAAAAAAAGATACCAGGCCATAAACTCCAAAAAAAAAATTATTATCTACAATCTTATTTTTATTTTTTTTACTAGATGGCGTTTATGTACAAAATTATAAACAACTCATCTTGTGTCGAATATTTTTGCTTAGTTTTACGGTTTTACCTTATTTTAAACAACTAAGAAGGTCTTAGGTAGGTCTGAAGATGTTGGCTTGAGCAAAGTCATCGCCACCCGCGAAAAGGTATAGGACGACCCATTGAGATAAACATTCCGCCGTAAATTATAAAAATAAATTGTGGTATCGGCTTAATAAATTATCATCGTCTTTATTTCCGTAGGTCGTAAGAGATATCCTCAGGGAAAAGCACTGAAAATTACTTTAGCTACTGTCAAATGGAAGCATAAACATCTATATTAGACAAAAATACCGGTGACGGACAACAGCGTCTTAGGTATGAGGTGTCTGTTACGAGAACGCCAATCCCCTTATGCCTAGTAAAGTATGCCGAAAAGACGACGCTTTTAAAGGCCCGTAAATGCCTTTACATATATCAATATATGAGATAATTCTTGAGCTTATGAAGAAGCTCAAGAATTATCTCATATATTGTTACTTTGCCCGCCATCAATTGAATAAACTGAAGTCGGGCAGTCTCATAGCTACATCAATTCAAGTTCAAGTCGATAGCATCAATCGATCTCCCGTGAAATTTTCCAAATCGTAAATCCTTCTTTACCGGGTCGTCTTTACCTCATCAGTTCTGTGAAGCGGTGGTGTAGTGGGTGTAATAATACAAATTATTCTAATTTTTAACCACAATCTTGTAATTACTTGATTTTATGTTACCGTAAAATGAAATTAATTTATAATTTAATACGGTCATAACTGGCCATCACTGGCAACTCGTACTGGTTGTATTCTTTCACAAAGACAATTTCATTCGTCATACCGAATTTCATTCCACCATTCCACTATTCATCATGAGTGAAAAAAAAAACAACTTATTATTATGCATTTATTTCTATAATATTTCCATTAAATATTGTTATTCTACATCATCTTGAGTATATCTAAATACTAGAACTTGAAATTTTCAGCTTGAATTAATTAATGGTTTTTTTTTTATATTTACGTAATTCCAAATACAAGTGTAGCCAAAGGTCTACACAACTTAGTCCTTTCAACCCTTATTTCACCGGAGCTTTATTTTGGGGCAATGAGGTAGGTGGTGAAACTGTCGCCGTTTTTATGTCAAAGCCAACCATATTTTTTTAATTCAAAATATTCACAAAATTTACCTTATGTTTTAATACAATACGGCTTATTCATAAACTTAATGAGTTTGTCTGCACACCGTCACTCATCGCGCTCAGATGACCCTCACATCAATAGAACCTAATACGTATGTTCTTAAATATTAATATAATATTAATATAAATAACAGGTTGTTAAATATTTTTTTACATTTCAATTAAGAAAAAGTTTTTTAGTTTATATATTTTTTTGTAAATTTATTTTCAAATTACTGGGAGGTTCATTCATTCTGTTCATTCTGTTATTTATTTACCTTAAAGATGATGGTGTATAGGAATTTCTAGATTATATTATAACGCACTTCGTGTTTTCTCGCTTCGATATGCTGGTTTTTGTAAATGACAGGTTCACCGATCAATATCACGTTGTCCTAAATAATTTGGGACGAAAGGACTAAATTATCTATAGATAAAGTCAGAGGACCTGGCATCCTCTCATCCTGTATTTGCATCTTTACACCTATGAAGACATGACTATTTTCGTATAGCTCCTGTTAGAGATAATTGAAGATGACTAAGAATTTTTTAAGTTTCTATGAAACCGCAATATTATTTATAATTAGAAGATTTATTTACAAAGACATGTACAACAATTAATAATTAGTGACTAGGTATTACAAGACTATTATGAAGTGATTACTTATTTTTTTATATAGTGCTCCTCTTACTCTATAATATCTTCGCCTACATCTGAAGAATCGTCTTTAGTCTCGTCATTATTGGATTTTACTTGGTCAACATTTTCAGTATGTGAATTATGTAACCGTTCGTATACAGCTTTGAGATTTCTCATGATAAAAGAAGTACCTTTATTGTATCCTACAGGTCTGTTATGATCATAGTACTTGCTTGAAGTGTCTGTTTGATCACGAACAGGAACGGAAAAAGCCGAAACATGCCGAGGTCTTAGACCGAAATCTTTGCCGAGTCGTTTATCTGCGCCAGTTTCATCTAATTGCACTTCTTGGGTCTGATTTGTCTCTATGCCCTCAGCAGTTGCTCTTTTTCTATCATACACATGACCTGAAACGCGTAGATCAATAAAAAAGTTGAGTGGGTCAACTCCAAATTGGCTATTGTATAGTGGTGGATACCACATTGGCGGCGGCGGTGGCAGGATCAAATTTGATGGTGGAACTGAGTCTGGATTTCTGACACAAGGTGCTGACTTCGGCAATTCCTCTGTTCCGACATCAACAAACGTAGATTGTCGACCAGGTGGTCCGGGACTTCCGTTCGACCTAGTTTGATCTGTCTTTGGTGAAAGTCGTATTGGGGAAACTTCACGTACTCGGGGTAGCTTCTCAACTGTCAACTCTAAAGGGACCTCTAGTCTTGTTTCTGGTTCCTTTTTTTCTTCCTCATGTTTAGGCCAGTCTCGTCGCCAGTCACTTTCGTTTTCTGCAAAGTATTTATGAGAACGACGCTTGAAACGTCGATGGTGTTGTGGTGGTCTACAGCCATGCCTGGCATTAACAAAAGATCTAAGCATTTCGCTAAAGAAAAAAGCGTGTGGTTGAAGAGGTAAAGCGCTATAAAGGTAAGGCGGAGTTGCCGCCAATAGTCGAGAAACTAGTTCCGTGTTTCTTAATTCCCGTACATGGGTTTTTGTTGGTGTCTCCCCAGTTTTTTCCTCTTGAATGGAACTCATTTTCTGGAACAAAATAAAACGAGTTAAGTATTTTTTTCTTATTTTTATAATTTGAGTATCATCGGGTGCTCAGCGTGATGGAGATGCGTTTCATTGAAAGTGCATTCACTTGAATAGGGGTGCCATGAATGCCTTTTATACAATGAGATTGAAATCGTATCGGATAATGTTACAATTGTATTATTATTATTTATGTGATGAGATTTTCTTATTAAAGATTTATTATAAAAAATTGTCCGAGTTTAATAATATATTTGTCCAATTGAAATCTAAAGCTGCGCTAGCCAATTGGTGGATGATCGGAATTAGAATTAGGTAACTTGAGTTCAATGCCGCAGACGAAGGATTTTTCGGAACTTAAGTATGATTTATATCGTTGGCTTGGATAGATAGATGGTGACAGGCCGTACCACCTCGCAGGAAGTATCAAATAAGTTGCTATGAAATGTGGGTCAAAAGGACTAAACAAGGATTTTTTTGGAAAAAATAAAGTATTATAATAAGCAATCTAAAACAAATCACATCCGTTATTCTCTCTCTGTTGTCTCAGAGTTGGAGACAGCAAGACAATTCGATATTGATATTTTTGAATATTGATTTCGCCAGTGGTCTAAAAAATAATAAGAATCCATTAGAAACGTGGTATAACGCAAGCTGTGACTTATACAGTTGCAGCATGGGTATGCTATCGTGGCTATCATGAGATTACAATTTTACAGGTAAATATTAGCTGCAAGCTTATGAAGAAGCTCAAGATTTGTTCAGATTTGCTCATGGCCCGTCATGGAAAGGGCTGTGCTCGCTGTTTCTATGCGCTATATCATTCCGCAATAAAGACATCTGCAACAAAACCCGTGTAACCGGGATTAGGATTAGTGGCAATGGATGGGCCACCATAGCTCGCAAAACTGATAACCGTTGAAGAAGAAAAGTGTCCAATGTGGGAGGGCATTTAAGAAGACGACATACAAAACGCGGCTGGAGATCCATGGAGATTATTTGATTATTTCCTTTGCCGCCAAAAGCCTGGAAAGTTCTCTGCGGCATTCTTTATAATAATAATAATATATCTTCACGCCATTCCCAATGCAGGGGTAGACAGAGGTCTGGACAATTAATTCGTTTACACACACCTTCCACCGAAGATATTTTTGGGACAACGTGAGAGGTGGTAAGCCCGTCGCCATCTTTTTCATGTCCATGCCAACAATGTAATTCGTACATATGTTTTTGAAAAAAAACCCATAGGTACGAGCCTGCCATTTGGGGATCGAACTCGGGGCTCATGACTCGAATTCCGAACACCCAACCACTTGGCTATCGTGAATATTTAATTTAATTAATTATACGGCATTATTTAATGTTTCAATATTTTTGGTAAAATCTGATGAAGTTTCGAACGGCTTCAATACATATAAATTATACAATTTAATTTTGTTCATATAATAAAAGAATCTGTCATTGAAACGTTGAAAATCGTATGTTATAAATCCACTCTGGGTTTGCACTTAGGCTGAAACAGTCAGTCGGTGATTATTCCGGGCTCTCCGCCGCTAACAATACCTTTTCGCTATACCTATAGATTTGTTCGGATGCAGCGACATCGCAAACAAACGAGCCGAGATCCGCTGTGTGGGTGAAGTTTTTAACCACAATTAAATTAACGATTTTATAAATAAAAACCTTACACATACAAAAATAAATAAAATATTTATATAGCAATTCCCAATACAGGGGTAGACAGAGGTCTAATGTAGACAATTAAGTCCCTTTGACTCGCCTTCCACTGAAGATATTTTCGGGACAACGTCAAACGCCCAAACCAACGATATAATTCGTACTCATGTTTTTGAAAAAAAACCCATTGGTACGAGCCGGCCACCTGGGGATCGAACCTGAGTCCGTTGATTCGAAATTCCGACCACATAACCACTCGGCTATCGAGACTTTTGCACACATACAACGTAAACAATTAAACAATTTTCTATATTGATATTAGTAGAAGCAACACAGAACATAAATATGAGGCTGACGTTCTAAATATCTACTGTATTAATTAGTTAAAAAGTTGTATTATTAATTGTTGTTGTTGTGAAACAAAAACGCAATTAAAAATTAACCACCAGAACCGTTTTTTTGTGTATTTCACAGAGTGAAGCATACGTAAGGATTCTCACTCAAGATTCAGCAACTCAGATCTTAAGGTACTCTGATCACGGTAGTACTGAGGCTTATCGCTAGTCACGTTAGTCAAATAGTTGGGTGATCGGAATTCGAGTCAAGCGACTCGAGTTCGATCCCCTCCTCTTCGGTGAAAGGTGAGTCGAAAGGACTTGATTGCCTAGATCTCTGTCTACCCCAGTCTTGGGAATGACGTGAAGAGATTTTTGAGGTACACTGACTATTGTGCTCAATATAAAGTATATGTTTCATTGTAAAGCAGTAAACACATACGCAGTTTAGACCTCGTGGAAACTATTATTCTTCCTTTTTGGTTGATGTAGTAATTGTCGAGTAAGTGAAAGGTCTACAAAGTCTCGGAGGGATGACGGATTACCCACTTCAGTTTTAAAAGGGCATTGGCGTCTAGGGGCGTGAGGAGTGTGATACAACGCTCAAGTCTCGCGCGAATTCCACATTTAGGACAGCCTACATAACATAGTAAATAGGTACATAACGAACACAAAATTAACATCCTGAAGAAGAAGAAGGTAATCTTCTTACTTCCGTACTTCAGGAATTATTTGAATTCCCAACGCTAAAAACGGAATAAAAAGTCACGGTAGCCGTGGGGTTGGGTTATCGGAATTCGGGTCAAGAGGCACGAGTCCGATCCCCAGATGACAGGCACGTACCACTGGGTGTTTCAAAACTTATCTACACTTTTGTCGATAGCTTGGATATACAGATGGCAACAGGTTCACCACCTATCACGTTGTCTAAAAAAATTATTCGGTGAAAAGTGAGTGGAAAAAACTTCATCGTCTAGACCTCTATCTACCCCAGTGTTGGAAATGTCGCGCGTGTTTTTTTTTTACAAACGAGAGTCAGCAGCTCCACTCATAATACATAAACTATTTTTGCCCTTTTCATATAATCCTCCTAATTAATTTCTAAGCATACGCTTTATATATAATAATAAATCATATATTCTCAATCTTATAAAATTTACTTTGTGACTCTATATTATTTATATTTTCTTTCATGATATGTATATTATTATGTATTTTCATGATTTTATTTAAATGAATGTAATACAATCATATTATGGTGATGTGAAGGCACTCGCGATGTCGTCGGTGCGTCTGTCGACATCGATTTTTCAGCTCATCGCTGTTTTATTGCCAATATTGGTCTGACGCTGATACGGCCGTATTCTGGAAGCTGAATAAAACATTATTAGACATATTTTTAATGTTTGTGTTTTTACTAAAACTACAAGAATAAGTAATATGTATTTATATTACTATAATAACATAAGATTACTAAATAAACACATAACTAAATAAACATAACTTCCCTAGTTACTTTATCCACCTAGAAAAAATCTATTTAGAGCACAATTCACTAGAATATCTAATAATAATAATAATTAACTACTTACTGAAGTGCTTGCACACTGATTAATGGCTTAATCTTTAATTCCCTATAACAATTAAGGGATATCCACCACCATTTGCTCTCCGGGTTTATCTGTTACAACCTTATCAAATACGTTCTTGAAAGCCTTAAAAGCACAACTTTATTACTACATGCTTCTAATAACTTTTATACTAACCTTGATTAATACAATTAATTATAGATACAGTAGTAGCATACGTCTTTATAGAATCTTTAGTTTCCAAAAATTACTCCAATTCCGTAGGACGAAAGTCTGCGTGACTGATGGTGAGATCGTCGCTGTCTTTATGCCAAAGCCAACGACATAATGTATGTAAGTTTTGCCTTGGGGATCGAACCTGGATCTTCTGACTCGAATTCCGATCACCCAACCACTTGGCTATCGTGATTTTTTATCGTGATTTTTTTATCTTCACGCATTTACAATACAGGTGTAGCCTGATATCTAGACAATTTCTTTTGTCCTTCCGATCCATATTTTACAGGATATTATTTTGGGAAAACGTGACAGGTGGTGAGCCTGTCGATGTCTTTATGTCCCCAAGCCACCGATATAAATCGTACATAAGTTTTTGAAAAATCTCATGAGTACGAGCCTCTCTCCTCGGGGTACCTTGACTCGAAATCCGATCACCCAACCACACACTTATTAAACTTCTATTGAAATATAATTCAATCAAACCAGTAGTTATCATTATGCAAAACAGATATGCTGTCGCATTTCGTCGACAAACATAAACCACAGCTTGAGTTATTTAATGTTAACAAAAGATTTTGATATTAAGGTACTGTTTTGCGATATTGTTTTTGTTTGTAGAAAAAAATTTTATTTATTTTTTTCTCGAACCCTCTGGCCTTCTATTACTTTCCTCAAAAAACTCAAACTATAAACCTACTAAATTAATTAAACACGTAATTAAATCTTGTAAAATGTCTAACCAAATATATTACTTTTCAAAGGGGGATCAATACTACTTTATAATCGACTATTAAAAATTGTATTTTCTTAATTTACTTGATATAAGAGCTAGTTTGGAAAAATAAAAAAAAAATTAATCAAAAAGATTATAGATACCACACAATTTCCTTTACATTCGTGAACAATGAGCGAACTATATAGATACTAATAAGGCATCCCTGAATGATACGAATTAAATGTCACATTACCATACCATTGAACGAGTTCAGAGTGAAAACGATACATCGGATTTGTGTGACAATGAGGGAGAGGGGTGTGGGGTTGTTCACAATAAATTCAGAGTGGCGTATCTCTATTCAAACAGTTGATACTGAGCGTGAAGCGGGGATGAAATCTTACATACGCGACGATGGGCAAACATGACGGCTGTACTGAATTCCTCCCCAACCTCCCTCGGAGTTTTTTAAGTGTACTCTTGTCGCTGTTACAAATAGCATTACATTTATAATCAGTAAAGTTATATCATATATACACATCTTTACGCCATATATGTAATCATCACGCCATTTCCAATACAAGAGTAGACAGAGGTCTAGACAATTACGGCCTTTTGATCGATCTTTCACCGAAAATATTTTTTGAGACAACGTAACAGCTGGCGAGCCTGTCGCTGTCTTTATGTCCAAGCCAACGATATACATAATACATGAGTTTTGAAAAACCCATGGGTACGTGTCTATCACCTGGAGATAGAACTCGGGTCTCGACCACTCGGCTATCGTGGCTAACTTACACAAACATACGATACGGGTTTCTGTCTACGTCTTGCACATTGTCTCGAAATTACCCCGGAATCCTATTATTTCCAATCATAAAAAGTGTCGTATGTCTGTCTCCAGACTCCAAACACTAAACATTAAAATCCATAAGATCTCCCTCAGGAGCCGTGCATTTTACCAGTATAAATTTTATTTAAAGTTGTATTCTGTCAGTAGTGCTTTTCAGATATTATATCTAATCCTTTTTCGAATAATATCGCTTAAACGTAATATATATCTTAATCTTCTTCTTTACAGCCTATAAAGAACCCACTGCTGAACATAGGCCTTCTCTAGAATCCACCACAAAAAACGGTCCTCAGTCACCTGTATTCATCGGCTCTCCGCAACTATTTTCAGGTCGTCTCTGGGGGGGTGGGTGGGGGGGGGGGCGTCCAAATGCGTTTGCCTAAACGAGGTTGCCACTCGAGAATCCTCTCTTACGAGAACATATAGTAGATTCAAACACATATTAGACGTACAATGAGTGCATAAATTATTTTAAATTACATAAAAGGAAATTACGACATCTTTAAAAAGCTTTCCAATTACTCGCGAAATTATTAACACAGAGACACAAAAAAGATCACCCGACCATTTTAAAAGAACATGAAATATTCAATTACCCGTCCAAGGCGTACTGAGCCGCTAGTCGAATTTCCAGCTGCAATGCTTTCAGTCGTTCAGTCGTTGTATTTTGAACTCTATGCTTAGTAAATAATGTTTCACAAAATGAGAATATGCGTAAGGTTTTTAAATCATTTTGTGCTAGCTTTCACATTAAATACAAAAGCGTTCTGAGCCTTATGACGAAGTATCGTAAAGGAAACCGCAGCGGCAATTTTATGGCAAATAATACGATTGTGGAGGTGTGGCGTCACACGGCGGCGAACGTTAATTTCCATATTAAAATTGTCACAAAGGAAGCAGATTCAAAAACCTAGCCGGTGGCGGGGTGGTAAAGTGATGTCGCGGAGTGTCGAACGTTCAAATACCGTTGATGCGGCATATTAATTTTATCATTATATTTACAATTTAACTAACATATAAAATGTTATCGTAACTATTTATACTGGGTACTTATCGTAATATCGTTGTTTCTGATTGCATAGTGCTTTTGCAAGTGCTTTAGCTACTTACTTTGGGATCAGAGGAAAGTATATGATGTATTCCCTATTTATCTATTAATCGATTTTACTTGCAGTGGGACAGTATAAGAAAAAAAAGTACTTGTTTATAAACTTTGAATTGTCTTTCTCCTGCCTCGATTTGGCGAGATATTGAGAAAATTATGAATGTATGCATCAATAGTAAACATTTGGTAATAATGATCTTATGTACGATTACGACTAATCATACATAAGGTCTTGACAGATATTATGAATTGATTGAAAATAAAATAAAAAAATATCTTCACGCTATTTCCAATATAGAGGCAGACAGCGGTCTCGACAATGAAGTCTTTTCGACCTACATTCCACCGAAGAATCTTTTGGTACAACGTGATAGGTGGTGCAGCCCGTCGCCGTCTTGTTGTACAAGTCAACGATTTTAATCGTACAAAAGTTTTTGAAAAAACCCTTTTTTACGAGCCTTGGATATCGAATTCGGGTCTCGTAACTCGAATTCCAATCACCCAACCACTCGGCTATCGTGGCTTATTATCTTGATTGAAGATCACTTATGAAATTAAGTCTAAACTTTAAATTTTTCTTTGAATATATTTTGAATTTGAATGATAGGATTTCAGCTATAACAGATGTTGAAGAACTTCTTGAGTTATACAATAATATATCAATATGCTCAATTATAATTTCCACGTGATTCATTCCTAAAATTAGTTAAAGTTAAACATAAATTACGTTTGAAGTCGTATCCAATTCAGCTTTCGCTTCTTACATCCACAACATCACAAACAATATTGCGCTCAGATACTGGCGGGGTATGATAATCGCGTCAAAACGCACGTGAAGTGCCGCAGGGTGGCGGGATGAGGGAGGTGCTAAGCCGGTGACAGCTTTAAAACGTACCCGATTATCCGACTGAGTGTACTTTAGTCTGAGAGACAGAGGTTTGATTTATAGCAGTAATGTCTGATGTACTGAAATTATAACTTAAGATCATAATTTACAAACGTTGAACAGAATTTCGGAGGTTGTCCTATTTACGGCTGAAGAGAAGTTCGTTTGCCTTAGCGTTCTTGAAATGTTTCAATGGCTACCTGGGTATGATACCTGAACATACAGCTATAGATACAGATATAAACAGAAGTCCGAACAATTAAATCCTTTCGACCCACCGCAGCTATTTTCAAATCATAAAGATGGCATCAGATTCTTCACCAGTCACTTTGTCCCAAAAAATGTCTTCAGTGGAAGGTCGAAAGGACTTAATTGTCTTGACCTCTGTCTGCCCCTGTATTGGGATTGGCGTAAAGATTATTTTATGTTATATAATTTAAAAATTAAATAAAAAAAATTATATAAACTACAACCATGGACAACAACAGGAGACAGAATTACAAACTCGGAAATACGGACCACTCAACAGGCAGCTTACTCGACCAGAAATCTGAACGTAGGCAATTTCCTCAGATCGACTTTCTCGATAACGAATACGTTATTAACACGAAGCGAACGACGAAGTACGAATGAGTGAATGTAATGACGCTTGAATGAACGATTGCGGGTGATTTTCGTTGTATTTACGGTTTTGGCGGGCAAAAGAAATAACATTCTGACACAAGGAATCTCGTTTATTAGCTACAGTCACAACTTGCAACAATCCAGCCACAATTAATATTTACGATAAAGAATTTTTTGAACAAGCTTAAAATCATCAGTTGAAATTTTAAATCCTTCTTAAAGGCAAGAGCGTTGGTACGGTACATTCCCGGCAAAGGTCGCGGATTCGAGTCCCGGCCATGTCAGTATGTTTTTTTTTTAATTTCTCATGAACACATTAAATGTTTTAAAGTGCATATAAATATGCATAATATTGTGTGACAATTTAGACGTGCGTGACGTGTTTGTTGCTAACTCGTTTTTAATTCTTCATAAGTCAACATACTATTTCTTGGTTATCGGCAACATTATATTTAATTACTCATTAAGCATACACAGATTTCAATTACGGTTATACCTCAATCATACGTACCGACATGTGTTTACTTTCGACGTTTTAATCACTATTTAATGACGGTTTTATCATTTTTACATCCGTTTTGGATTAATAATAATTATTTTTTTAACAAACACACATATTACCCAGCCACATAGAATGGTGATTTTTTTTAACTGGATAAGATAGAAAACATGATCAATACCACAGAGATATTAAAAAACCACTGAAGTTTCAAAAGTACTATAAAGTCACAGTAGCTAAAGCACTTGTATTACAAAATCGGAAGGTACGACGAAAAAGTCATTTTCTATTTTGACCTGTCCGGAATACGCACCCGGGACCTCAGAGTTAGAGACACCATGAAAATCGGTATATGCGCCACTCGTTCACGGAGGTCCTTAAATAAAAGTTTAATTTTTTAACGTAAATATATCACACAGGACAGAGGCCTCTTCCATAGGGAGATAATTGCCACGCTCGGCTAGCGGATTGGAGATCGCAGTACCAGACCACTCGCAGCTCAGACCCTGGTGCCCATCATCTACATCTTTCATTACTACATCTGATTATTTTGGTCTGATATTTTTAGAATTGTTTTTTTTCCCTATCTACAAGTATCTGTTGCTACAACGATATTGAAGACTATTTTCCTTAGTTGCCTCTTACGACATCAATGGTGGTGTGGCAATCTTCGTACGCCGTTACTACACGGTATATGGGTCTTCGGGTAATGGTTCTTGAATCCTATCTCATGTTATGGGTTAAGATTGAAAACAAAAGTTATGTGTTAGAAACAAAATTACCACGAATCTATGAAATTGAAAACGAATGAAAATACGAAAGTAAGTATTATTCCAGCGTAGAATATTCAGTGTTTTATATTCGACACTCTTTTATTTTATCCCCTCCTCAGTACAGCCTAATAAAAGCCTTATCGTATCGCGACACAACAATAGCAAACTGTCGTCTACGTTCCATCAAAGCTGGAAACATAGAGTTAAGAAAACTCTTCGTTTAAATATGCTATTATAAATGAGAAAGAAATATATGCATATTATTAAAAAATTATCAGTGGATAATCGTTGTTTCTGTAATAAACTAAAAAAAAAACTAAAAAAATAAAAAGTATATATAAAAAATATGCTAAAAAATTAAATACTTTCAAAGTTCCAGATTAATTACTTTAGACACCATTATTTCGAATGGCCCGTCTCGATTCGTAAACCTGCTTTAAGTACTTTTGTAAACCTCCTTTAGGTACTAAGAATTGCAGGTTCGAGTTTTTTGAATTTGCGGATTAAATATTTGTATGATGAATATATTTGTTAGCCGAGTCTCGGATGTTGACTGGTATTTTTTTTATATTTTCACACAATTTCCACTACAGAGGTAATGAATGAAGAGTAGAGAAAATGAATTCCTTTCGAAACACTTTTCACCGCAACTTATTTGGGACGATGTGATCGGTGGTAAGCCCATCGCTGTCTTAATATCCAAGTTAACAGTACAATATATTTTAGATAAATATTTCTAAATACATACAAAATAACTGTTTCTACCTTTCAAAATATATAATCATATAGAATCGCAAATGCTATCATAACGTGGCTACTTCACCTTGAACATTTATAAGGCGTGGCACAGGTCAAAACAATTAAGTCCTTTCGACCCACCTTTCACCGAAGACATGTTTTACGACAAAGTGTCAGATGGTGAGCCTGTCGCCGTCCACCTGTCCAAGTCAACAAAGTTTTTGAAATAATTAATTGGTACGTGCCTACCACCTGTGGGGATCGAACTCGAGTCTCTTGACTCGAATTCCCTTCACCCAACCACTTCGGCTTATCTACCTTGCTGTCATTATATCATTATCTGTTTTTTATAAATATTAATATTACTTGTATTATAAATATTAAAATAAATAAAATATATATCTTCACGCAATTTCCAATACAGTCCCTTCGACCCACCTTCCACCAAAGATATTTTCGGGACAACGTCACAGGTGGTGAGCCCGTCGCCGCCTTTATGTCCAAGCCAACGATATATTTCTTACATAAGTTTTTGAAAAACCTATTGGTACGAGCCTGCCACCTGGGGATCGAACTCGGGTCTCTCGACTCGAAATTCCACCCAACCACTTGCCTATCGTGACTTATTATTATTATAAATATTAATTGTCAATTAGTGTATTAATTATCAATAAGCAATTAGTTTCATTATCTTATTACGATAATAATGGGATGTTCTTTGCTGACTACAAAAACGATGTTGTCACGGCATGAGCAATTTTGTACATCTTCTTTTCATCCCTTGTATGAGGTAACTGCCATTACCTCACGCATTCCCCTAATACAACAAAAACTTGTCAATATTTTGGCGCTACACCATGCTAGATAGAAGGTTTTTTTTCCTTTTTACTCTTTTCCTACAGGATTTACATCAAAATCATACTATGAAGTATCAAAATAGAGTAACAATATGTATAAATGCTGTGCTAAAATTTTTATATCTAAAATATGCCATATCTAGAATATTATTTCTAGCAATGTTATTCGCCTTACCGCTATGTACCATAGTTTTCTTTGTACTTAAACTTTATTCGGCGCTACAACGCTACGCCGTAGACAAAGTCCTACGGCTGACGTTGTTTGGAACTGTAACTTACCTACGTAGATAATTCCAGTAAATTGTACACTTTGGTACGTGTGAGATAAAAAAAAATACCGACATAAAGACGACAGAATAAAATTCATCTAAGAGTCCAAGCCAACCTTAAAATATACTTACATAGATAAATATTCATATAAACATAACACAAATTCTTCACACATATAAACATTCATATTCTTCACAAAAATTTGCCTCTACCAGGATTCGAAGCTATAGCGAGCTTTGAAAACAGGATCACTACCAAATAGGCTAGCAGTCCTTATTATTTATTTCTTAAGTAACATAAAGAATGATATTTCAATTTATACACTTTTAGGCACTTCTATTTCTTGGTTGTGATACTTTAATAGGTATCTAAAGATGTTTCTGCATTCTATTTGCATTCAAAGTTATATGCCAAAAGCGATATACCATGTTCGTCACGAAACCAGAGCGCAGTGAGTGTGTTTGCTTGTAACAGTCGATCAGTGACGACTTCTCAACGTGCCATACGCACACGGAAGAAATAAATTTAAATAATGTGTTTGTCAGTATGTTTTAAAAAGTTTGTATATGAAGATATAAAGGTTTGTATAAGTATGTCAATACTCAAAATAAACACCCTAAATAAAAAATACTTACATTTAAGTATTTTAATTATCAAAGTATTTAATTTTTGTGTGAATCATAAATGATACAGTT
The DNA here is from genome assembly GCA_029286605.1 of Sericinus montela. Classification (NCBI taxonomy): domain Eukaryota; kingdom Metazoa; phylum Arthropoda; class Insecta; order Lepidoptera; family Papilionidae; genus Sericinus; species Sericinus montela. The sequence continues at coordinate 174,747 of JAGSMR010000032.1, read as the reverse complement.
ACAAAAAAAGGGCAAATTTTGTTTTTACAAGGGCACATAAAAAAACATAACTACATATAATAATAAATAATATTTTTATATAATGATTTCATTCAAATTTCAATAATAATTTCATCATATAGATGTAATTTGATAAATATTATACTTTACGGGCAAATTGGTTTATACATAAATTTATAGATAGATCTTGGAAACGCCTACAACTTGAGCTAATGGTTTTAAATAAAAAAAATATTTATAGTCTGCATTTTTATTTAAACATTTTGCGAGATCTGATTCTGAAACGTCTAGGTTTTTCAACTTTGTCAAGAAATGTTGAAAAAAATGAAAACTTAAACTACTCTAGGGCACGTGACTAAGTTAATTACATAATAATACTGAGACTAGACAGACTTTAATCCGTTAAATCTAATGAGCAAACAGCGAACGAACGAAATTGAGTCTTGTGTTTGTTTTAGGGGACTTACCTTGCATACGTCAACATCGGTCTGGCATATTCACTTATAGCTACGTACAGTTATAAGACCATAACGTTCAAATGTGGAAAATACGCCGTGACGCCGTTATACATTTCTTGGATATAGTTTATTTTTAAATTTTTCATCAAAAACTTTGAAACAGATATACGTACACAGTAAAGAGTCACAAAGATATATAGTGTGACGATGGTATGTTTGTGTTGTTCGTCAGTTTAAATAAATAAATAATTTATTTATGTTGGTATAAATTATATAATTTAAGCCAATATTTCATGCCTGCATTCTTTTAAAAATAAAATCTCCGCCATGATGGCGCAAAACGTAAATCAAATTCATCCCGTATTTTAAATAATTTACCCACTTCAATTTAAACCGGTGTCATTTCCCTTTCAATCCTGTGCGCGGTAGGACGAAAGGCAGCATTTACAATGATTCCCGGCAGTTCCCGCGACAATAGAATCCGAGCGGGAAGCGGCCTGGAGTCTATTGTTTATCTCGGGATACGACGTGCGGACATGTTTTAAAATACGGATAGTCGTGCTACGGTTTTATACATTGTCTATTATACTGAAGTTGCTAGTGCGTAACAAAACTTATACTTGTTCACGTGTGTTTTGATTTATTCTCGGTAATATCTAATTCAATTGTAAGAGTGAAATTCAGATTATCTTCCGAATTAGAGATGCCTATAACAAACCTTTGCAATGCAATGAACTATTTCCATGCCTAAATTTTAGTTCCTATAAAAAATAAACAGAACAATGAAAACTAGGTGAATGAAAATAGGCTATTAGCTCTGCCATTCATCTGATAGTAAAAATCTAATCAAATCCATCACACATTACATCCAACGGGCGTAATTTTTTAATCTACCACCGTTTCGTATTGAAGGTCCTCTTTTTTGCATTTTTTTTTACAAAGGTCGTACAAACTCACAATAATATTACGTAATAGTTATGTTATGTTACCACAAACACATCATTATTCCGATTCTGTTTCGATATCACAGCCCATGATATCATAGTGCCTTAACGCGCACTACCACGACATGGAAGAACACCTTCTCTTTACATTCTATTGGATATTACGTAAGATAATTTACTAAAATTTATCTGTTAAAGCGCCTGACACACATAAACATAGACATATTATAATGTCATTTCATACTGTTAATATCTTATACAATACTCTCTATTCTCGCAACGTGATATGAAAATATTACCTCCTCTTTATTGAACAATTCGTATCACGTACATACTCGTGAAATGCAAACGATATAGTGAAATATGTACATAAATCAAAATTACAGACGCAACTTCAAACGGGAACGTAAGAGGCATACCAAGCTTGATGAGTCGCGCGTTATGGACTCGTTAAAGGTATGAAATGATGAGACATGTTCTAATTAACGACGTCATATCATATTTTGAATTATTGCTATAACATTTATAATTAATCATGTTGATATAAGATTTCTAAGATAGTTAATACAAATTTTGGCGTCTGAAGTCGAAATCAGAATTTACCAAACCCTTTCTTCCCGTGAGTGTCCTAGGCGTGGATGCAAGGCCTGCTGAAAATCAATGACTTTTGACAGAAGGTCAATTATCACACCGAACCAAAACGGTGTAATGTGTGAGGCGTGGAGTCTAGTACTGCCATAGGAAATCTCAACCGCCGCTATTATCGTTCCCTACGGGAGAGGCTTTTGTATTACTACGTCTCACGTCTATACTTCGAGCGTAGTATTAGTAACAACACCTAGTATTAGTCTGACATGTACGGAAATAGGATGTTAGCCTTAACCATGTTCATCTTAAGACCAACTTGTTGAGCTATTAAGCTCATTGTCCATGCTTCTATACTCCTCTAGCGATGCCGCCATCTAGCGATGAGGCCTCTGTTATCAACACACCGAAGTTGAATGATGTATTCGCTATTAATTGTAACACCATTTCATTTCCAGTTTATCAGCATAAAAATATTTTCTAACGTAGCTGTGATCCAGCAGATTTATTATAATATGATGTTATTAGGTCATTAACGGCAGGACACTCAGCCTGATATATTTTCTAACTAAGCCTTTCTAACTAAACTACAAACGAGTTTGTATTAGTGACTATATGAATCTCCAGAATTCAATTTCTGGGATAAAGCACTGTTACCTAAGCTAAGACAGTAATTTTTCAGTCATATTTACATAGTTACAATCAGATACAACAGATCAAATACGTATTTGATTATGCTCATGGCGCACCTTGATCTAATTTTGCACACTAATTTTAAAACATACTAGCGTTTTGTATCGGTTTTCTTTTGATATGTTTTCAAAAGACTGGTAAGAGTATAAAACAGTTTTTATTTAATTTTGTTTTTATTAAAAGAAACCCAGGTAACGATAAGTTTAAAAGTGGTTTGGGGTTGAGAATCTAGATGTGTAAATATCTATTCAAATTCACAATTTAAATATCTATTTATTCAATAATGCAAACTGAAGGAGGATTTTTTTACAATATTATTTTTGATATACACGATGCTATTATTCAAAAAATTACCATCAACACTAAAATGTCATTAAAAGTTTTTTTTTTATTATTACGTAAAGCCATGTTGTGGCTTGTGGTAGGCAGTTATAGCAGGCTTCTCGAATCCATAGATGCCTGTAAATTGAAGAACATCATAGACGTATTGTCACCTCAAAGTCAAATACGAGCATATGCAAGAAAATGTGACTGTTGCCTTCTTCTTGTTTTTAGCTTATCAAAAGTCCACTACTAAACATAGGCCTTCCCCAAAAGATTAACTCAAAGAACGGTCCTGTTCCACCTGCATTCGTCGACTTCCCAACAACATTGTACATAGAGGATGATTATCACTTCTAAGAGAAAAATAATAATATATGTCACTTCAGCTTTCTAATTCTTAAGGCTATACTGGTTACCTTGGTTCTGCTGCCGATGTTATTGTGACGTAAAAAAATCGATTATAGCCCTTTTCACAGCCCGCTGAGCAACTATGATCTTCCTCATTCGGCCTGCAGTGGAGGCTACTCTTACGCTTCAGTCTCTACTGAAAACATGCGCTGGTTGTATTCTTTGGTCTGAGGGGTTTGAGGTAAAATCATCGACTATACTATACTGCACACTATACCCATCAAACAATAATTATTTGTATCATTAAAAAATTTTCGACAAGTTATTCTGTTGTTGAGTCCAAAAAAATAAATAAACATTACATTGCTGCTTTTAGAGCTTGTAGGCTTAGAGTCAACTTGTTAAATTTATATCACGCTGTTAACACATATAATTATCCTAGTCATTTTGCCTACTGATTGAAAAGTAAACACGCGTCGATAATGTATGCTTATCCACTAGTCATTCAGCCATCCACAAAATTAATTCAAATACGTATCATGAATTTGAACAATAAAACAGCGATGACAAACCGGAATACCTTCAAATCTCATCTCTAAATATTCCGAGGAAATCTTAATCCATCCCGGCAAACCCTCGACTCCCCCTTACCCCCCTCTTCTCCATTGTCTACAACTAATAACGCGATTGTAAGTCAGTGGCAGACGTCTCATAGAATTAATGTAATGGGTGTCTTCTCTTAAAGTGATTTCTAAGTGCCCACAGCTATGGGGCGAGGTAAATGTTAAATTTTGGTTGGATTTGTATAGTTTAGTTAAGTACTGGAACTATTTCGTATATTATAAATTCATTTCTCCAGACAGGCTTTTATAATAAAACAGATAATGAAAATCAAGATACCCGTAACAGTCACGATAGCCGAGTGGTTGGGTGATTGCAATTCGAGTCAAGAAACCCGAGTTCGATCACCAGGTGGCAGGCTCGTACCAATGATTTTTTTCAAAAACTTAAGTACGAATTATGTCGTTGCAAGGACATAAAGACGGCGACGGACTCGGGACTTTATTTTCTAGACCTCTGTCTACCCCTGTATGGCGTGAAGATATAGTGAAAATCTATTTCTATGAAATAAGACGACCTTGTTAGTTAGCAGTAGCAGTGCCGGATGATGGTTTTCGTACATGAACATGCAGCCAGCATACCTGATACTATTCCGTACGGATTAGGTCTTTACAATCATTTTAGTTTTAAAGTTGAATGGTCAGTATATGTAAATGTGATTCTTTGTCATTAAATAAAGTACCACTGTAGACGAGTGTCGTATACACTAGTTTTCGTGGTGTTACCGGCTTTGAGGTCCCTGTCTCTGAATGTATTTATTTATTTTAAATTATTGCGAGGAAATAAAAAAATATTGCCAAATTAATTTTTTATATTTTATAAGCGACTTTGTCCGTGCATTATCATACGAAATACTTAATTTTTGAGAGTAAACATTAGTCGATGTCCCTCTTTGGATTTCAATACAAAAAGTCGAAATCCGCTAAGCCAAACTGTCCATTTTTCCCAGGTAAAAGGTTTCCCATATGTCTACAATCTGGGTTAAAACTATTTCCGATTATGCATGGTTGTTTGAAATAATAAAGTATCTATTAATCCAAATATTTTCCAAGTTTTACATCTTTTAAGTTATTACTTGAGAATCTTTGTCCTCTTATTTCAAATGTGAATTGATCTGTTTGTTCCAGGGTGCGGGATGATGAGATTAAAGGAAAAGCATCGCAGCCTACATATGGCGGTAAAACTATTTCAGTTATCATCGGTACAAAATTTAGTAGGCTGTAATGGCCTAAATTCGTTGAATTTAGTTAGTGGAAGACGAAATCTGACCAGAGACTACAACATTCCAAATTAACGTAAAATCATTTGCAGTCCGTATTTATAGGTTTCATTATAGGAACTAACGGTTCCTTTAAAATAGACCCTGAAAATCTTTTCAGTACTGTTAGTTTTTTAGCATTTTTTACTGTGATGTAGAGCCAAAGAAAATAAAATAGTATCAATAAAGTTTATATTACCAACACTGATGGGTCTATTAATATCTAGAAAAAAATAATGTAAATAAGAAATATTTACAAAGTAAATTGTAACTCCAATACTAATTTTTCAAAAGTAGATTCAACAAGTAGGTTTGTTGACAAAACCCCCACAAGGAAAATAATCAACCCTTCCCTCCTCGAAACTCCTCGCCAAGAATTTATTGCTTGGCTATAAATATTAAAAACTTGGGCACATAAATCGCGGAGTCTTATTAATAAAAGGCTCAGTAAAGCGCTAAGTTACAGACGTCATGTGCGTAGGCAATATACTTGGGGTTTCTTTGATGCCTTAAAAGGCAATAAATCATCAAATATTTATTAAATAATAGATTTTGATTTATGATTAGGACACAAGAAGTATAATGATATGATACCTCATAAGGCTATGATGCTGACAGGAGAGGCGTTTTTTTTATGTAAAAGAATGTTATATTACGTTATGTCTCAGAAAATGATCAAAAAATAAAAAAATAATATAAAACGATTTTCGGATTTTATCGCGTTCTTAATTAGTTTTTTACAAACTATTTTTATTTCCCGACGTTTCGGATGCTTTACAGCAACCGTGGTGACGTTTTATTTTAAATGTGTAGTATTCGCGTAAATACAAGAAATAATTAAATAAAAAAATGTTTTTTAGTACGTATGTAACACTTTTTATTTACGGCCAGATAGCCTTGTTTATAGTTACTCAATTAATCCAATATCAATTCCTCCAAGAGTAATAAAAATAACCAAGAGTAATAGAAATATAATTAATATGCATTAAAATTAAGGCCGCATGATCTAGTCCACTTCGCACAACATGTTTAGTAACAATTTAAATAAACTATTTAGATTGTTGTCAAATATAGATGGAAAAGTGTATAAGAATCATTTTATAAAATTGAGAAATTTAAACTCAACGTAAACAAAACGTATGATTATCCAAAGTATACTTAATACTTTGTTATGGTTTGGATATTCACAAGAACTTATTAATTTCAATATAGTGATAACTTAATATTCACTAATTATTAATAATAAAATATTAAATCATTCATGTCTTCAGTGATAACTTGGATAATTTTTGTACAGCGTTATTAAAATGAGCAAAAACAAATTGTGAAAGAAAGTAAGCCGCATTTTCAATAACTTTTTTTACAAACAGAAATCTCCACGGGATTATTGCGCACTGTTAGGGAGACCGTTAATAAAAGCGGGAAGCGAGTCTGCAAACAAAAATTCAATCCCAAAATGATTGCCGTACTACAAAAGGAGCCATTAGCGGACAAACTTCGCGGGTGGTACCGAATTACCTTAAAGTCTATAGAGAGTCTCCATGGAAATCAGACGATGGCGAGTTTTGATTAATTAGCGCTATTCTTTCCTCGTTGAGACGACAGGAAACGCCGCCATTAATCCGAGCAAAACAATATGGCGTGGAAACTCCGTCATTTTATATTGGGACATATCCGGTTGCCTGCTTGAGGGATTGAATTTGTTGGCTTTGTAAACTGAAACTTTATTTTGTAGAATACTGTTTTATATTTTAATCTCACTTATTTAACGAATTGAAATAAAATATAAAATAAAGTTAAAATAAAATAAAAAACTATAAAAGGCGTATAATTAATATAAAAAGAGAAAGAATAGTTTATCTGTGATTGTGTATTGATGATATGTATATGACTGTGATATTAGAACTGAAATAATCGTAAAATTTTAACACCCCCTTTGTCATAAGGAAACTTTAAAAATTGCAACGGCTACCGACAGTCCACGAGATGACCATCTTTAAAACTATCAGACCATAATGGAAGCACACCGGTGACGTGCAGCAGTGTCTAAGGTGCGAGCTATAAGAAGTAGTACTGCGATCACTAATCCGTACAGCCGTTAAGTAAGAGTAAAATATAAAAAGATATGATACAGACATACGATAAAAATTATACTCTATTAAAAAAACTGAATGCTCCACCGAGGGAATTCAAATTTCGATTACTCAAACACTCGTAATATAATATCGGAACATTAGAAAAAAAATTGTATCAAGTTGTCACTTGACATGCCTATCAAAAAACCTGAATATCGAATGTAAAATGAATATTCGACCCATGCCTTATAATAAAGTTTTTGAACGAAATGTATAATGTATTCTACTTTAACGGTAGAATAAGAGAAGGAACTAATTTGACTTTTATTTGTTTCACTTTGAGGGGAAGAGCTTCAATTGCGTCTGACATTGATGCCGAATTCGGAGCCACGGAACCACTTCGCGTTAATTTATTCCCGCCATTTTCATGATGCGTTTCGTTTTTTAATTGCTTTTTTATCAAATCTCACTTCTATCTTATAGATAAAATGGTAGCTCGTTATAACAAAAAGCCGCTTCTTTTCATCACAGGTTCACATTATTAAGTATATCGAACATAATTCTAAAGATTATTATTTAATTCATAACATTTACATAATGTTTAGGTGATACAAATAAAACACAGTGCGTTTTTCGCGGAATTTTTTGCCACGCACTTGCACTTTATGGAATGTGCTGCCGTCAGCGGTTTTTCAGGACCGATACGACTTCCTTCAAGAAAAGAGCCTATACCTTTCTCAAAGGCCGGTAACGCATCTGCTATTCCTCCGGTAGTGCAGGTATTCATGGGCGGCGGTAATCACTTACCATCATGTGAGCTACCTTCTAGTTTGCCTCCCTACTCTATATATATTTTTTTATAGAAAAGGGAGGCATACGAGCAGATGGCTCACGTGATGGTAAGTGATTATCGCCGCCCATGAACACCCGCAATACCGCAGGCATAGCAGATGCGTTGCCGGCCTTAGAGTGCCCCCCCCCCCAGAATAAGGGGGAGGGGGGGGGGCTCCGATTACCTGCACTCACCAGACGAAACGCAGAAGTTTGTTAGACTTCTACTTCACGCCGATATTCTGTGAGATCGTGGTACTTCCCCGGTCGAGCCGGCCCATTCATGCAACAACAAAAGCTGATGCGTGGCGTCACGACTTCCATTTTTTTAATTTAACAAAGCAACGAGGAACGGTAAGCAACGGAACGTTGGCAAGATAGTGTAGAAAGTAGAGTACAATAAAGCAGTACCCACCTACATCGGTAAAAATAGCGTTTCAATTTAATGGGTGTTAGAACCCGACACCTCTTCCGCAAAATAATTACAACACGATGTAATACCTTGCATTTATTGAATAAAATTATCGGTTAGAGTACAAAACCACTAAAAAGTGTTGAGGGTGAAATATTGTCGCCCCTCGCACTGTGTTATAATGATATTAGTACGTAACCTCGTATTACGTCGAGCATGGGGTGAGAATTGTTAGGGAAGGACTATGGCTCACCAAATTACTGCATAAAATGTGTTATATGCATTGAGATGCATATGTTATGCTCGTGCGTCTTTTGTTATTACTATTAAAAATAATATTAATATATAATATTCCTTATGACGGCTTAAACATATTTTTATGATGATAATTTTTTTCTCATTTAATTACGCAAGTCACGATAGCCGAGTGTTTGGGTGAACGAAATTCGAGTCGAGAGACCCGAGTTTGAACCCCAGATGGCAGACGCGTACCAAAGGCATTTTCAAAAACCTATTTACGATTCGTATCGTTGGCTTGGACATTAATCATCATCAACACCTGTCACGTTGTCCCGAAAATATCTTCGGTGGAATGTAGGTCGAAAGATTTAAGTCGAGACCTCTGTCTACCCCTGTAGGGAATGGCATGAGGATATTTATTTATTTAATTACACTAATGCATAAGACATAACAAAATCTATGTAAAATTTTAGCCTATGCCGCCTCAGTATCCAAACCAAATAATTCTACATAGGACTGAAACTAGAATTTCCAGCTACCACATCAGATCTCCTAAATATTCGACAATTATGGCGTTAATTACCAAAATGAGAGAAGCAAAAATACTAACAGCCCTCTTTTGACAGAAACAATTATATTGGTTTTATTCTGAACAAGCAAAAGCTTTTAGCTTATAGAACTCAGTCCAATATGTCAAAGTCAGTCAGCACTAGGCTTATCAAACAGAAAAAAATTCATGTGCCCTTTTCTATCAACAGAAAAAGATTTTTCCAGGCCATAATCATTATTTTTCTATATATGGTCTGAAAATTTTTCCAGACCATAATCACTATATTAAACGTCACGATAACCGAGTGGTTGGGTGATTGGAATTTCGAGTCAAGAGACCAGAGTTGAGAAAGATTGACAAAAGTTTAAAAAATAAAGATCAGAAAGGTAGTTTAACTACATAGGTAAAACTTATTTAATATACACTAAGATTTAAATAATATACTTCGCAAATACTACTCCTTGCAAATAAACTAAAAGTAAAAAAGAGACAGTTCCTTCGTTAAATGCCACAATCGTAATTCGCTTCGCAAACTCGATTCGTTCCAGTGTAACGATGAAGTGACAAATGCCAAGCAGTCATAGTTTCATATTCAATGAAATGCAGTTTTAGGTGGCTATGTTTAAAGGGCAAGGAGTCAATGAAACATAAGATACTTATACAAGATAGGCGTACAAAAAAAGCTAGGATAACATACTTGTTTTTGAGGAACTTGTAAAGCAGGAGACGTGGCATTACGTTTAGATACATTAAGTTTACGATTACATGGTAACGCTATCCCAAATGTTTCATACTAATGTTTGCTCTATGTTTAATTTTATGCAATGCAATGCAATGATCTATGAATGCCATTTTCATTAACATTTAAACAGTAAGGGTGTAGTCAATCGACTAGTGTCTCATCGTTTTAAAAATGTAATCTCTTATCTTAAATAAAACTATTTTTGGATTTTATTGCGTTTTTAATTAATGTCTAACTAGGAAGTCAAATCTCCATTATATCAGATTTGACAAGCCACATGTTATAGCGAAAGAACACCAATTCCTACCCAGGATGATGTGTGAGGTTATTGCAATTAAAAAACATACCAATTTCAATAGAGAAGATGGTTGGGTACTACCACCTCGGGATCCAGTCATAAATAAAATTAAGTCCAAGACCAAGCATGCAAGACCTCATGATACAGTGAGCACGTTCTGCGTAAATCGGATCAAAGTTAATAAATAAAGTTGAAGTGGACGGTACGACAAAATTAAAGTTTGTCCCATTATCCTTCGATCTTAACGACAAGCGATTTTTGTGTATATATTTATATATTGGTATCTTGTAAACGATTTTAATATTTTTGACAACTTTCTTTTTTTTTCATGATTTAATCAAAAATCGCCGTAGTTATCAAACGCCATCTATTGATAAGAGGCAAAATTTATCATTTCACATCACACTAAAACGTCGAATTGAATTGAAACCTAGCACAGTTTTGAGGGATCGGACAAATAGTTTGATATACATGTCCGATTATCCTGATCACGATATTCAGGATTGACGTTTTTCCATATCTGAAAACATGTTTTAGTATCTATTCATAACTAATTCAAAAGTAAAAAGAGACAGTTCCTTCGTTAAATGCCACAATCGTAATTCGCTTCGCAAACTCGATTCGTTCCAGTGTAACGATGAAGTGACAAATGCCAAGCAGTCATAGTTTCATATTCAATGAAATGCAGTTTTAGGTGGCTATGTTTAAAGGGCAAGGAGTCAATGAAACATAAGATACTTATACAAGATAGGCGTACAAAAAAAGCTAGGATAACATACTTGTTTTTGAGGAACTTGTAAAGCAGGAGACGTGGCATTACGTTTAGATACATTAAGTTTACGATTACATGGTAACGCTATCCCAAATGTTTCATACTAATGTTTGCTCTATGTTTAATTTTATGCAATGCAATGCAATGCAATGCAATGCAATGATCTATGAATGCCATTTTCATTAACATTTAAACAGTAAGGGGTGTAGTCAATCGACTAGTGTCTCATCGTTTTAAAAATGTAATCTCTTATCTTAAATAAAACTATTTTTGGATTTTATTGCGTTTTTAATTAATGTTTAACTAACCTGCAGGATGATGTAAAACAAAGACGCTCTAGGAAGTCAAATCTCCATTATATCAGATTTGACAAGCCACATGTTATAGCGAAAGAACACCAATTCCTACCCAGGATGATGTGTGAGGTTATTGCAATTAAAAAACATACCAATTTCAATAGAGAAGATGGTTGGGTACTACCACCTCGGGATCCAGTCATAAATAAAATTAAGTCCAAGACCAAGCATGCAAGACCTCATGATACAGTGAGCACGTTCTGCGTAAATCGGATCCAAAGTTAATAAATAAAGTTGAAGTGGACGGTACGACAAAATTAAAGTTTGTCCCATTATCCTTCGATCTTAATGACAAGCGATTTTTTGTGTATATATTTATATATTGGTATCCTGTAAACGATTTTAATATTTTTGACAACTTTTTTTTTTCATGATTTAATCAAAAAATCGCCGTAGTTATCAAACGCCATCTATTGATAAGAGGCAAAAATTGATCATTTCACATCACACTAAAACGTCGAATTGAATTGAAACCTAGCACAGTTTTGAGGGATCGGACAAATAGTTTGATATACATGTCCGATTATCCTGATCACGATATTCAGGATTGACGTTTTTTCCATATCTGAAAACATGTTTTAGTATCTATTCATAACTAATTCAAAAGTAAAAAGAGACAGTTCCTTCGTTAAATGCCACAATCGTAATTCGCTTCGCAAACTCGATTCGTTCCAGTGTAACGATGAAGTGACAAATGCCAAGCAGTCATAGTTTCATATTCAATGAAATGCAGTTTTAGGTGGCTATGTTTAAAGGGCAAGGAGTCAATGAAACATAAGATACTTATACAAGATAGGCGTACAAAAAAAGCTAGGATAACATACTTGTTTTTGAGGAACTTGTAAAGCAGGAGACGTGGCATTACGTTTAGATACATTAAGTTTACGATTACATGGTAACGCTATCCCAAATGTTTCATACTAATGTTTGCTCTATGTTTAATTTTATGCAATGCAATGATCTATGAATGCCATTTTCATTAACATTTAAACAGTAAGGGTGTAGTCAATCGACTAGTGTCTCATCGTTTTAAAAATGTAATCTCTTATCTTAAATAAAACTATTTTTGGATTTTATTGCGTTTTTAATTAATGTCTAACTAGGAAGTCAAATCTCCATTATATCAGATTTGACAAGCCACATGTTATAGCGAAAGAACACCAATTCCTACCCAGGATGATGTGTGAGGTTATTGCAATTAAAAAACATACCAATTTCAATAGAGAAGATGGTTGGGTACTACCACCTCGGGATCCAGTCATAAATAAAATTAAGTCCAAGACCAAGCATGCAAGACCTCATGATACAGTGAGCACGTTCTGCGTAAATCGGATCCAAAGTTAATAAATAAAGTTGAAGTGGACGGTACGACAAAATTAAAGTTTGTCCCATTATCCTTCGATCTTAATGACAAGCGATTTTTTGTGTATATATTTATATATTGGTATCCTGTAAACGATTTTAATATTTTTGACAACTTTTTTTTTTCATGATTTAATCAAAAAATCGCCGTAGTTATCAAACGCCATCTATTGATAAGAGGCAAAAATTGATCATTTCACATCACACTAAAACGTCGAATTGAATTGAAACCTAGCACAGTTTTGAGGGATCGGACAAATAGTTTGATATACATGTCCGATTATCCTGATCACGATATTCAGGATTGACGTTTTTTTCCATATCTGAAAACATGCTTTAGTATCTATTCATAACTAATTCAAAAAGTAAAGAATAATTTTCTATATCTTAAAAAGGTCATAGTCAGAAAAACTAATTTTCACGTAAAAAGACCTGAATAAGAACTACAATTACGTTCTCATCAAAACCACTAGATGTTTATTAAAATAAATAAAATAAACATCTTCACACAATTCCCAAAAGGGGTCGACAGAGGTCTAGTCTAGACAATTAAGTCCCTTCGACCCACCTTCAACCGAAGATATTTTCGGGACAACGTGACAGGTGGTGAGCCCGGCACCGTCTTTATGTCCAAGCCAACGATATGATTCATACATAAGTTTTTGAAAAACCTATTGGTACGACTCTGCCATCTGGGGAACGAACTCGGTTCTCATGACTCGAAATTCCGACCACCCAACCACTCGGCTATCGTGACTCATTTATTATTAGATGTTTATTGATTAAATTAAAGAGAAAAAAGTTAAAATTTTAACTGACACGGGGAAAATTTTAACTTTTTTCTCTTTAATTTAATCACATAAAAGTTCAGCATAAATATACTTTAAAAATCAATAAAATAGCACATTTATTGATTAATTAAAATAGGTGCTTGTTTTGTGTAGTGACTTTCGGTTTACTCGAAAAATTAAGCTACAGACTACCTTAATAACTCAATATCTTGAACTATACGATCAGCTCCTTTTTGTACTATAAGTATTAATGTTAATACATTTCAAATGAAAACAGAAAGTTACGTTATAACTACAGTTTTGAACATGAATACAGCCTCAAACTTAAAAATATCGAACACATACAATTATTACGCATACAGAACCAAGTTAACATCTGCTCATGTATATGTATCAAGTTACAGAAGCATTGAATAACACGAACACAATGACAACATCGGGCCCAGAAATTCCGTATCACATTACATTAGTTGATCAAAGTATTTCCAAAATTATTTTATATTATAATTTATATTTTAAATAATTTCTGGATTAGTAGATAGTACTAGTACTATCTACTAATACAAAAATGATTATAATAATAGTAGACAGTAATACTCTTTTATTATTTTGAACTTTACTGTGTGAAAAATATATTATTACGTAAAAAAAATCCACATCATTTTATGACATTTCTTTTGTTAGTTTATCTATACATTTAACATCACTATGAAACCAAAAACCATTTATCGGCCGCGCTCAGGTGACAATCTCATCAATAGAAATTTATAAATATAAATTAAATATTATTGTAAAACCCGTATCAACAGTAATTACGTTTTTATTTTCTTAATTTTTTTTACTTATTAAATCTATAAACTAATGTGTCCAACCAATGTCAAAGAATTTTCACAATATTTTTAATTTCTTTTTTAATTTAAAGAATTTTAAAACATTAATCATCTTACGTTTATAGCTCATATAAAAACATCAGTATTTATTTCTGAATATGACAACTTTTGTTATAAAGAACGAGGACCGCAACACTCGAGAAAATGGGAAAAAATTAAAAAGTAATAAAAATACAAATGAGCGGCTTTCAATCATCCCTCTGACAACAGAGCTGGGTGGTGGCGAGGGGGTGACGTCACATGAGATTAAAAAGTTTGACGAGCTCTCCCACGGAAATTAGCATATTACTCCTGAGCTTCATTAACATTCCGGCTAATGTAATTTACTGTATCATTTCTTTTTAATATTTTGAACGCGACATTTCAATGAAATTACAATAACGACATAAAACAAAACCTATGTTATAAGTTTATTGAACTCGAATTTAGTATTGTTGTTGTTGAATTGTTCATGAAAATAAAACTGTATACTTTTTAGAATTTTATTCATTTTAAATATGCAATGGACGCTTAAAGAAGACCGTGTTGCAGTTATTGCGTTGCATCGTTGCTTTTATCTTCGTATGATAATATCTTCGGTGGCAGGTCAAATCTAAGGATCTAAGGGACTTAATTGTCCAGACTAGAAGATATTTATTGATTTCATTTATTAATTTTTTGATTTCATTTTATTTATTTATTTTTGTTAAAGGTTGAGTAAAGCTAGTGTGCAGGAGCGAAATGCTTTTATTACATTGTTTGCGGCCTCGTCCACGTTGAGCCTAAAAAAATGTGGCTACAACATTAGCTTCTGTAGCACCGAATGTACCTAAGTTGTATGTAATGAACCTTCCTGAGAACTGTAGTTGCGTCTGATCAACTACTTTCAGTTTTTGAAAAATCACACGTTTTCTCAAAAGTTCTTTTTATATATATATATATATATATATATATATATATATATATATATATATATACATATACCTAGTCAGGTCATAAATTCTGTCACATGTTTAATATAAAATAATTGAAACAAGTTTATTCTTTATGTAACCATTTATATACCAAAATGAAATTAACAAAACATAGATTCTTATGACACTAAAGTTTATTCAAAATTACCTCCGTGATTTTGAATACAGGCCATTAATCTGCGCGGCCAGTCGTCTATCGCAGCACGAAAGAGGTCCATGTGAATATCGGCGGCTGCCTTCGTCAAGGATGTCTTGAGTGACTCCAAATTGGGATGAGGCTTTGAGCATGCCTTTTCCTTCAAGTGTTGCCATATCTTGTAATCTAACGGATTCAAATCTGGACTGGAGGAGGGCCAGTCTTCGTGCCGGATAAAGTCGATTTCACGCGCCGCCAGCCAGTCTTGTGTGCTCTTCTCTCTATGAGCTGGCGCCGAATCTTGTTGGAATACCTAGAGCCTGTTATTGAACATGGTTTGAGAAACAGGTTCCCCAAGGTTCGTCAGGGCTGTATTTTGATACACAACTGCATTCGTTTTTACACCTTTCTCACAAAAATGTACCTCTGTTAAGCCCCAATAAGAAACTCCCAACGATACCATGAGCGAAGATGGGAAATGACCTCGTTGGACACGCGGAATACGGTTACTCACTTCTTCACTACTGTGTGCGTACACCTTATCATTTTGTTTGTTGTAGATCTCTTCTACGGTAAAAAAATTCCATCCGAAAAAAGAATTTCCCAATATTTTTTCCCGCGTACCGCTTCAACAAAGCACGGCATCTCTTTAGTCTCAGGTCCATTAGACGAGCATTCAAACGAAGTACTGTTTTTCTTCGATATGCCCGAAGCCCTAAGTCTTCATTTAACACCCTTTTCACCGAGGTTCTGCTTAACGCCATCTGAAGGGCCAACAGTTTCTGCTTACGTTTGGGATTTCTTTGAATTCGCGCCTTCACAGCTTTTATCACTGCTGGAGTCCTAATACACCAAGGGCAACCATTTCTTGACCTGTCATTTATACTAGAGTCTTCATTGTATTGTTTGAGGGTACGATAAACGATATTTATGTTTATATTCAAATTTTTCAGTATGTCAAAAATTTCAATAAACTTATATATATATATATATATATATATATATATATATATATATATATATATATATATATATATATATATATATATATATATATATATATATATATATATATATATACATATATATATATATATTTATATATATATATATATATATATATATATATATATATATATATATATATATATATATATATATATATAATATATATATATATATATATATATATATATATATATATATATATATATATATATATATATATATAATATATATATATATATATATATATATATATATATATATATATATATATATATATATATATATATTTATATATATGTATATTTATATATATATATATATACATATATATATATATATACATATATATATATATACATATATATATATATATATATATATATATATATATATATATATATATATATATGACGACACTGACGACATTTTTGGGACAATATAAATCGCACTTAAGTTTTCTTTTTTGAAAAACCCTTTGGTAGAAGTCACCTGGGGATCGAACTCGGGTCTCCTGACTCGAATCGTAGCACGAGGCATAAAAAGTATTTGAAAAAACATTTTAGGAAAACTGTTTAACTTCCGACGGCGACTGCCTCACCGCCAGTCATTTCTCAAAAAAACTCTGGTGACATGTACAAAGGACTAATTTGTCTAGATTTCTAACTACCTCAGAATTGGGCAAGTGTTAAGATGTAAAACACATTAAACTTTCCTTATGACTAATTTAAGTCCTTAATACAATAATTTTTGATATTTCTTCTTTTTTTAATAATAAATATAAATATCTTCACGCATTTCCCAATACAGTGAAATATAGATAGAGATAGATAGAGCAATAGATTGAGGTCTAGACTAGACCTCCCTAGACCTCTCTCGATCCTCTCCCCTAGACCCACATCCCACTGAAGATATTTTCGGGATAACGTGACAGGCGGTGAGCCCGTCGCCGTCTTTATTTCCAAGCCAACGATGTTATGCGTGCATAAGTTTTTAAAAAAACTATTGGTACGAGCCTGCCACCTGGGGTTCGAACTCGGGTTTTTGACTAGAAATTCCGAACACTTACCTTTTCTTTTTATTGGTACATTTAAATATAAAATGAAGGGAAAGCTTATTTGTCCAAAGTTGAAGCTTAATAAAGAACTTTTGAGAAAACGTGTGATTTTTGAAAAAACTGAAAGTAGTTGATCAGACGCAACTACAGTTCTCAGGAAGGTTCATTACATACAACTTAGGTACATTCGGTGCTACAGAAGCTAATGTTGTAGCCACATTTTTTTAGGCTCAACGTGGACGAGGCCGCAAACAATGTAATAAAAGCATTTCGCTCCTGCACACTAGCTTTACTCAACCTTTAACAAAAATAAATAAATAAAATGAAATCAAAAAATTAATAAATGAAATCAATAAATATCTTCTAGTCTGGACAATTAAGTCCCTTAGATCCTTAGATTTGACCTGCCACCGAAGATATTATCGGGACATCGTGACAAGGGGTGAACCTGTCGCCCTCTTTATGTCCAAGCCAACGATATAATTCTTACAAAAGTTTTTGAAAAACCTTAAAAACTAAAATCACAAGTTTATAACTTAACATAAACAGAGAGTTGACTATATAGTCAATTCGCTGATCACTTCGGAACAAGATGCGTTTAACGTCTTGTCGTGCCGGTGGCGTGAAGAAATAGTAGGGGATACCCTCGATGAATCAAGAGTAATCATAGATTGATTATTCTCGCATGTGTGCGCAAGCGTTTCCATGGTCCTGACAACAAGCGGCGAGAACAGTACACCGTAGAGTTCTAGTCCAACTCGTCATGCCCCCGCGAGAGCGGGTTTACACTTCATATTTCCCCACGTAGAAAAAAAACCACCGAGCACCGCCAGATCGAAACAATGGTTAGTAGGTAGGTTAGTAGGTTAATAGGTTTTGAAAAACCACATTGGTATAAACCTGCCACCTGGGAATCACACTCACGTCTCTTGACTCGAATTCCGATCACTGAACCACTCGGCTATCATGACTGATATATATAAATGTTCAAGATTAAAACGCCGACTCAGCGTAACAATGTATACTGTAGAGACTGTTACTTACGCATCAGTAAGTATCGTGCAGTAAAATTAATAGGTAACAGATTTAGTTTTTTTGTTTCTTTTTTGTGATAATTATTCGTGATGATTACAAAAAACTGTGTATGGACTAATAAATTGTTCAGGGAGCAATCTGTGTATAATCGCCTCCATCTACAACTAAGGATCAGTAAACATCAGTAGTAACAGGGTAGCAAGATAGAATAAGATTGAGACCGTCGGCATTGGGAAAGACACTCCTTCGTGTGCCAACCTTGTACAAGTTTAATGTAAAGCATAAGTCGTAATGGCCTAAGTGCTACGGTGACACTTTCATACCTGGTGGAACTTGATGCGTCAAATTAAAACCTTGTTACGGAAGAGCAATACCTTTTGCTATTATATTCATTTACTTACATTCACTTACATTCTAGAACTTTGTTCTATAGACTATGGAAAGAAATATACCCAGCACATATATGCACATAGTTTCACCCAATAATATATATTATAGCTACTCTGTTCAGAAGCAATAAACGTAGTTTCATAAGGGAAAATAAAAATTATCTTGAAATGCATGTATTCAAACGTATGGTTCTTTTCTGTGTCAAAGATTTCCGATTTAATTCATTAAATGTTTTGAAAATTAAAACGATATCAATGATTAGATAAACGTAGTGGATAAAGTAGGATTACTTTTAACGTATTATAAAAAAAATAACGAACACAAGCAAAAAAAACTATTTTTATGTTTCATAAGCAAATCAACAAGACATGAAAAACGATAAAATCATTAAAATATATAGAAACTAATTGTAAAGATATCTTAATGTAAATATATTTAAGTGAATTATATCTTAAGTGAATTAACTCCATAGAAGTATTTCGACTTATTTATTTATTATTGATGTAACAGTAGTAGATACAAAAATACATACCGAATACACGCTGCCAGTTTTCAAATAAATATAAACTATTTACGTTACGCGAGAGTAAACAACTCTACGCAAGACCTCCTCCCTTAAAGATTGGCTCCAAACTGAATAGGAATCAGCTAGACCTAGTGATGGCTCAACCGCCCAACGTCGATGGGCGGGGCGTCAGCTGGGCGGGGCAGCCTCTGGCAAATCACCATCAGATTCACGCTTCTTTTCTTGTCTCTCAAGGAGGACTTGATAGTCGAGATTAACGTATAAAGCTTGGAGAGAAGTAAGTCGCAAAGTCTTGCATTCAATGTTAGATAGCACGATTCCGCCATAATTCATCGCAGGGTGACCAAATGACGAGTCATGCAAATTAAATCAGTACCACTGCTTTAAGCTTATCAATAAATACAATAAATGTACATTTAAAATATATACATATATTAAGATATCGTTAGCCCGGTTACAGCACGTAACGGGAGTGCTCACCATCAGTACATTAAGATATGAAACAGTTTATTTTATTTTTTTAGCCTTGTTTCCTGTTCACTGATAAGTAATATATATTAATTTTAAATACTATTATAATTTATATTTATCGTCCACATTTTTGAAAATAACACTCTAATAACTAATACTAAAATAACACATTATTAATTCTAAATAACTTTATGAATTTTTAAAGTATTGTTCATAATACCATATTTTACTGTCAATTTCAGCCTCGGCTGGATGTATCACGTGTAGAGTACACGACATAATGTTCCCATTTAAATTTATTAAACTTAATAAAATAAAACATGACACGTATACAAACATTACACACTGCTAATATCAAAAATGACGGTAAATAATTTTAAAATTTATCACTTACTGATTAAGTTGCGGTTCACGGAATTCCTAATACAGGGGTAGACAGTGGTCAAGTCTAGACAATTAAGTCCCTTTGACCCACCTTCAACGGGACAACGTGACAGGTAGTGAGCCCGTCGTCGTATTTATGTCCCAGCCAACGATATAATTCGTACAAAGGTTTTTTGAATCGAAATTCCGACCACCCAACCACTCGGCTATCGTGGCTCTTCGTAATAGGTGTGTTTGAAAGTCTACGTGCAAATTTGACGTCGGTCTATTCCTCTGTCTGTCTGTGAGTGTTCTTATTGTGTAATAATGTATGCGGTCGAGGCCATATAACAGAGAAAGAAAAAGAATATATGCGGTTTTTATTTTAATAGCATTCCTCCAGAATTCCTTCAGGAATTGCTCTATTAAGACACTGGTACTGTCGTTATCGCAAATATCACAGTTTCCTCGGTACTTTATAGGAACTATGATTTTGGTACATTAATTGAATTCTTTTCTTCTTAAGGTAATTTATCCATTTATAAAGGCAGGGTATAAAATTATACATGTATGGAGAAATCTACTACATGTGTTGACTTGAAAATTACAATAAATTGTTGCTTTTTGTAAGCAAACTAAATCCATTTTGTATCGTTTGTAGTAGATAAAAATTTACATATAGAACAAAAACTAACGTAACACTAAACGAAACGAACGTCTTTGTTAACAATTTGACATAAGAAATTGTTAACAAACGAGTTTTGTTAACAATATCTATTCTTATTATTATATCTTCACGCATAGTCGAGTGTCACGTGAGAGTCATTCTTGCATACTCTTTCACTCCTTTCAAATTCATTATTGTCTAAATAAAATTCCAACACTCCTTCTGTAAGGAAAATGTGCTATAAATTGGGTTAGCGATCGCAGTACCAGAGAACATTCAGATTTGGCGGTGTATACTATTGGGCTATTTTGTTGATGCAATTTTGTAACATTGCAATAATTCTAAAGTTGTTGTTTTGAGATTAATACGCAATTATTTGTAAATCCTCTGAGTTTATACTTCATAAACGCAAATTTCACTTCAGAGAAGGTATAAAAAGGAAAAGCTCTAATTCGAAGTTAAAAGCTCGATATTCTATACACATGTTTAAAAAATATTTATCGATAAATCGGTATTATACAAACTTTTCAGAATTCGTACTTTTGAAGGAAGGAAGGACATGAAGCTACTTATAAATAATTTATGATACTACGAAACAAAATAATGTAGCATTTATGCTCTGCTACCCGCGCAAATCCGGGGCAGGTCACTAGTCTCCTTTATACCGACATCGGAGGGATTAAATTCTTAGGTATGACAAGAGAATGCCGACATATGCATCCCACAGGAACCTTTACATCTTTTTTTTTTTTGGCTAATTGTACTGTTGGTTTTAATCAGGATGCAATTGTTTTTTAAATTAATAAAGGTGAAATATTTAAAATAAAACTTAATATTTAAAATAAAAATAAAGATTTTCGGATTTTATCGCGTTTTTAATTAGTTTTTACAAACTATTTATTTCCCGACGTTTCGGATGCTTTACAGCAACCGTGGTCACGGGGGGACAAAATCCGAAAATTGTTTTATTTTAAATGTGTAGTATTCGCGTAAATACAAGAAATCATTAAAGGTGAATTTTTTCATCATAGAATTGAATCATACTCAAAATGCTTGTAAAATTTAAGCAAGTTTTCTTAGGATTCTATCATCAGATACTGACGTGGTGGTGGAATTAAATTAGAGATTCATATTTAGACATAATTTATTAAAATTGTAAAGTGGAAGACTGCTTTTTTATGCACTTGCTGTTACGAACTGGCGAACTTTTTTAACAGATTACTATAATAATTTTAATAGCCTAATGGGAGTATTTCAATATCCTTACGTATGACATGCGATTCGACGCTCCCTGAAATCTTGTGCTAGTTACCAGTGTTGATAATATATGGTGTGTATGTATATAATATATATGTAATTATTATCCTTATATGAGAACTTAGCACCATTGGTAAGGTCCACAACTAACATGTTCACTTTTTGTTACACGGAACACATTATCTAAAAACTAAAAATCAAAACTTAAAAATCTTTAAATATTATCATAACTCTTTAAACCTGATAAATCCGTTCTGGTGACAATGCTATCAAACTTTTTCGAACCAAAAAAAAAAAACAAATTTTGAAAATGTAAAAAACGTAAAAAAACGCGTTACTTTGATGAAAGCAACTTTATAGTTTTCACTAGTTCACTTCAACGAAGCGAAGCGGCTCTCCATGGGCCGCTTTTCGCCCCCGCGAGAAAGGAGAAGTGATGGGTGGCGAACCACATCGCCGCCATTTTGGTAAGTAAAATTCACCATTGCGTTCCCACGAGTAGCAAGGGAAAGGTTTGTCCACCCCAGCAGAGCCCCGCATGCCAGGGTAAGGCTAGCCTAATTCTGGGTCGCCCGGTCCCAGGGCAGTGTGGCACGCTAACGACTAGGCTTGCCCCTAGCCATGCATCCATCCGCGAGGCAGACTTTGGATTGGCGGAGAGAATAGGAGTAAGGAAAGGGAAGTATAGGTTGCCCAGGAAGGCAAGGGATAGGACAGTAATAGCTAGGGAAGCCGGGGTCGCATACCCGTATACCATACCACAACTACCGGACAGGTAAGTTAGGATGAGTATCCCTGACTAGACTAGGTTTGGCCATGTCGAGAGAATGAATGAAGAACGATTGACGAAAAAAGCATATAAGGCGAGTGTGAATGGAAGTGTAGGAAGGGGAAGACCTAGGCGGGCGTTTCAAGACCAAATCAGGGACGTCCTGAAAAAGGCCAGGTCAAGAGTACCCTGAATCGAAGAGAATGTATGAAGGGAATAATGAAAGTGGACGAAGCGAAACAAGTATGTAAGGAACGTAGCAAGTGGAAAGAAGTGGTCTCTGCCTACTCCTACGGGAAAGAGGCGTGGTTATATGTATGTATGTATTTATGTATGTAGTTCACTTTTATAGCCACAACTGTAATGCAATCAGTCAGAGATACTCATCCTAACTTACCTGTCCGGTAGTTGTGGTATGGTATACGGGTATTTGACCCCGGCTTCCTAGCTTTTACTATTTTTGTATATGGAAAAACAACGTTTACCGGGTCAGCTAGTAAAATTATAAAACACAATATTATTCAAACCAAATGTATAATATATAGTATTTGTAAATAGTTTTAATTAGAACAATCCTAAGAATATTGAAATCAAGTTAGCAGTGTTTTACGGGAGAGGCCCATGACCTGCAGTAGACTTTCATGGTACGTAGTGTATAACAATTCATACGCATATGTGTGTTTTGTAATTATAATCTCAATTGCGACATACTAAGTTAGTATAAAGATGTAGTTTGACACCCCGAGGATGCTATAAGACGAAATCAGATGGGGTAATGTTGACAAATATCAATTTGTTTATATTTATTAGTGGTGATTAATTGTGGTATTGGAATCTTTTTTAGTTTCTAATACATATATTCTTTGGTTATTCTTTAACCATGTATTGAATGTTTTGATTTATATTTATAGATTTAGTGTTAAGTTTCTTTCTCGTACATAATAAGTAGCAAATTTGTTGTTATTTCGGTAAATGCGTTCATGTTAGATTTAAGTATCCTTATTTATTCGTATCCTGTAAAATTATAACATGTATTGTAGTTGGAGTTCCATATAATAATAAATCAATAAATAAATATTTTATAAGTCACGATAGCCTAGTGGTTGGGTGGTCGGAATTTCGAGTCAAGAGACGCGTGTTCGATCGCCAGGTGGCAGGCTCGTACCAATGGGTTTTTCAAAAACTTATGTAAGAATCATATCGTTGGCCTGGACATAAAGACGGCGACGGGCTCACCACCTGTCACGTTGTCCTGAAAATGTCTTCGGTGGAAGGTGGGTCGAAGGGACTTAATTGTCTAGACTAGACCTCTGTCTACCCCTATATTGGGAATTGCGAGAAGATATTTATTTATTTTTATTATTATTTATTTTTACTTCTTAGTGTACGCATACATTTGTACAATAAATAAATATTTGAGTACATATTTATTAAATATTATTTTATTGAGGTTACGCCCAGGGTTGAATCGTAAAGAATTTAGGCAATAAATCCATGGAATTTGTTTTTAATACCAATTAATTTATAATTACATTATTTTTTTGTTTACTTATTTTTCTATTTTAGTGAATAAATTCGTAAATACGTATCAGTGACACAAACTTAGAGCCAGAGCTGGCAGTAGTTGAAATTTGTAATCTGGATGTCGTTACTGATGGTGAAAATGAGTACGATGTACATAAATCTACTTGTCAGTCGTTGGAAACTATTAAAAGCCCCATTCGTATCGGTATCGTCAAATAACTACCTGCTTGGTAGTTTCTATAGATAAATAGGTAATAATATACTTAATACCTAACTCCTGGCTATGACGAGTACAATGGCTTCCAGAAATGCTCAGTCCTTATAAAATTTCTGGACCAGAAGAGTCCAGAAATTTTATAAGGACTGAGCATTTCTTTCCTTTAGATTCCATTATCAGATCCTGAATTCATGACATTGGGATTAACATGGAAATATGTGAATGAAGTGTTTAAAAAAATAGAATTTGTGCAATTTATAAGACAAAGTTCTGAGATAACAGTAAAAACGACCTAATTGAGGATCTCTTCCTTTTAAAACGAGTAAAAATGTTTATTATTAATTTTGAGTGTAAATTCACTATGGAAAGAAATTGGCAAAAACAGACAACATTTGCAATTATATAATAGAAAATAAATGTGTATAAACATAAACATGAAGTTAACAATCGGCAAAACAACGTCCATTTGCAAAAAATCTTGCATAACTAAACAAATCTTGTATTTTGACTTGCATGTCATATATTCTGTCAAGAAATTCAAATTACTCAGTGAGTGTTTAGATCTTCTATGAGTCACCATAGCCGAGTGGTTGGGTGGTCGGAATTTCGAGTCAAGAGACCCGAGTTCGATCCCCAGGTGGCAGGCTGGCACCAATTGGTTTTTCAAAACTTATGTACAAATTATATCGTTGGCTTGGATATAAAGACGGCCTTCCGACGGAGACGGACTCACTACCTGTCACGTAGTCCCGAAAAATATCTTCGGTGTAAGGCGGGTCGAAACGACTTAATTGTCTAGACCTCTGTCTATCCCAGTATCGGGAATAGCATGAAGGTATTTCTTTTATTTAGTCCTAACAATTATGTCTGTATTGGGAATTGTGTGAAGTATTTAGATCTAATCTTAATTCCTACCTTGATGTATTTAGAATGTCAGATACTTGATACAAAATATTGGCTAAATCAACAAGATGGTTGCCGAGATGGTAACAATGCATAAACTTTTATAAATATGTATTTACAAGATTAGCTTCTTGTTATCATATAATATAAACTTAGACTTAAATAAAATCAATGAAAAACAATTATTTAATCAGATGATTATATCAATATGATTCAGAGCCATCTGTTGGATATGCTGCAAATTGATAAATATTTTGAATCGCAAGGAAAAGTAGGTACCGGTTTGTTGCGTCTCTCTGCCATCCTAAAAATATAAGTAATCTGTATTCTGAACATTGAATTAGAATGCGGCCACGAGTCAATCAATAGTCCAAAGAAAATTATAGATGGCGCCACGCTATTAAATTGTGTACAACGTAGGTACTTATTTTGTTCCAGTTTCAAAAATTTTCATTTATTAATTAATATAATAGGCTAACACGTTATATTGTAAAAAGTTATTATTGCTAGTTAAACTTTAAAAGATATTTTAGGCACATCTTTTTTTTTATTTTCAATAAAAGATAGTTTGTTGACTTCCCAACGCTGCACTAGCGTCTGTCTAAAATGGGACAGCGTTTACCGCCATCTTACGTCTAATCTGTCAACTTCAGTCATTTTTGGTGGAGTAATTTCTCCTCTTGTTTTGTGCAAAACTGCTATTGAAACTGAAATATTTTGCGTTGCGTGATAGTATTCCTGATTTTATTGACATCTTAAAAATAAACACCTAATGAATATGGCGCAAATTTCAAGTGAATATAAGTAACTGAGTCGAGAATAGTCTGTACTAAGTTCTCCAGAATTTTATATAAATATAGTTGAATGTCTATCGATTGCTAACATTGTTTGTTAGAATCGTAATGTTATTAGATATAAATACATAATAAATAAGTGTATAGTAACTTTTAATGTGGCGGCAAATACAACATTCACGATGACGGATATTAAACAAGTGAAAGTGGACAACTGGGGAGTATATTTCCTTCAGCGGCTAAAGCATTTCTTTAATCGCACCGACTACTGCGATCTCACTCTGCAATTCCAAGACAATGCACAACTTAAGGTACATAGATTAGTTCTAAACGCTTGCACCGAGTATTTTGAACTTCTTGAGAGAACATGCGAGATGTACGAGGACTGTTTAGTTATGCCGGATGATTTGCAAGCGGATGTTGTTGTACCGATTATTAACTTCATGTATACAGGGCAACTAGAATTTAAGCCAGAGTTACTGGAGAAACTCTACCAAACTTCCCAGGTGATGAATATGCCAGTTTTAACAAAACTACTTCAAGCTCATCGCAACCAGTCATTAAGACCTGCATTAACTCATGATTACCGTAATATCAAATCTTATTCTAAAACATTTGATGCTTCTAATGCTTCAAGATCATCAACAGCAATCGCTTCAACCAGTTATATGCCCACCAAACGTTCTTATACTAAGGCATTTGAAAATAATGCAGTCATACAGAAGAATAAAAAACAAAGTGTTGAGAAAACCTCAAACAAGGTAGAAAATATATCTAACAATTTGAATCAACAACGGTCTTCATCTTATGTGGATTCAGTAGATTTTCCAGTGGTGAACAATAAAAAGCAAACCTTCAAAGAATGCAGACCAACAAGATATGAACTACCAGAGGAGTTAGATGGTGACAATGTCTTTGATAACTCGTTCACCCCCATATCATACACTTCAACTCCCTTAATGGTTCACCCTGAAACCGTAAAGCGTTACTCATCCAAAAAAAGAGGCATTTTTGATGATACATCAAATGCAAAAAGATTTTTGCAAGGCACATCCACTCTTGATATTTTAGAATGCAAAAAAATTACAATTAATGATAACATTTTTGAAGATGATCCTTCTGAAAATTTTTCTGAAGATAGTTTTCCTTCAACAATTTCAATTAATCCTAGAGATGAACCAAAAGATGCTAGTCAACTTTTTGATCAAATAATAGACAATGATAACCAGAAATTCCTAGAGTCGAAGGAAGCTGAGCGATCTAAACCTAAGTTAGATCATGCAAAAATAATCAGTGAAGTGCTAAAAAAGTATCCACATTTGGTAAAAAGCAATAAAAATATTAAACTGAAAATATTAAACACTTCAGGTAAATCCAAGAAACCTAAAACTCCTACTAATGTTTTCAATGAAGAAAAAGAAGTAAAACCCAAAGTTGAACAACCAGATTTTACATATGAAACTGATGTCATTGACTCAAAGGAAGCTGCAAAGTTAATTGCAATGGGAGCAGAAAATATTAAAGGACCATGGATTTGTCTTATTTGTGGCACACCTGGACGAGCCATTCATTTTACTTCATATTACAAATTTAGACGCCATTTGGTAGATGTTCATAATGAAAAGCCTATCCCAACTATATGTGAATACTGTGGTATGAAATCAATGAAAAGAAATTATATTTTGCACCATTTATACACAAAACATGGAGTGGAACCACCGCCACATTACCATTTCCCAAAATGTAACTATTGTAATTATATTGCATTAACTGAAGGATATCTGGTTAAACATAAATTAACACATATTGAAAATAGAAATTTTGGATGCAATGTATGCCCTGCTTCATTCAATACTTCTAACCAACTCCTTGCGCACATTCAGAAAACAGGACACAAGTATAGTGCTGAGAAAAAAAATAACTTACAATGTATATACTGCCTCAAAACTTTTTCTCGGGAAACAAACCTTTACACTCATTTGAAAACCATTCATAAACAATCTGCTCAAACTGATGGGATTATTGACGAGTCAGATGAAGAAAAACAAGAAAAAAGATTAACGGAATTTTCTGAAACTGAAAAAAATATTGCAGTAAAATATGAGGATTCGGTATCATTTGATAATGAATATGAAAATTTAGATGTTCAATTTCAAATACATCAAAAACCAGACGGTAATATTCAGGTTCTTCCAAAATCTCCACAAGCATTGTCCGCAAAACATAAAATATTGAATCCGGGTTTCAATTCCACAAAAACCATACAAAAAGCAAAAGTTTCTATAAATAATAAAAATAAGCAAGAACCACAAGATGCTTCAATGCCTTCAATCAATAATGAAAATGATGGAATTGTTTTGATAGATGGAAGTGAATATATCGTAAAAGGCAACCAACTTATTGCTAGAACTCAAAATATTTCAAATGATGATTACATACTACCTAATTGTATACCTGAGCAAAGTAATGATAATTCATTACCTACTACATCAATGGAATTCCCAAACATACATCATACTAATAATGATGAACCTAAAATGATAATAAAGAAAACAAGTATGAACCAACCTATACAAATTGTTGTTTCAAATGAAGATGAGTATAAGGCGCTGATGTCATCTAATCACTCTATCATATTTGAGGAAGCTGAGACAAATAAAACGCTTACTGTCTTAACTGCACCACAAAACACGAATCTTGAAGGTACAACTATAGATTTGGATAGTTCTCAATCCAATAACATGATGATAATTCAGGATGATTACCCTTTGAATGTAACTGAGTCTGTATCTGCAGATAATTCAAATATAGTTGTTGTTTACAGTCATCCACTTGATGATCAAAATAAACAATTTCAATATATAACATCACAGGGTATTGAAGCACAATTTATTCAGTCTTCAGCAATGATAACTCATAACTATGAGACTATAACTACATCCACCCCTGTTATGAGTGCTCATGTAATAGATACACAGATGGCAGAATCTTGGCAGAATAGCATAAAACAAAAGTTGCAAGTTGAGACACAGCTGCAACCAAAAACAGAGGTCTGTAATAATCAAATTGTTCAAATAAAAGCAGTATCAAAAACAAATTCCTTGACTACCACACTTGATGATAATAACACTGTTAAAGTAACCATTGCTGATAATACAATCCCAGTTGTAACTAATGACATCATTGCAAATGCTATGAATCAAGTTATAGTTCAAGAAGTTGATAATATTCCTTCAATTAATACAAGTGTGTCAGTACATAATGATCAATTAGTACATAAAGAAATACAAACGGAAAATATAAATGATAATTATTCTAATGAAGTAGACATCTTAAAATGTAAAATGTCTGATATAAATAAACATTTACAGTTGAGAGAACCTAGTAATGAAAATTTGATTGTCGTAGAACAAGCTGTTGAAGTTATTAATACTGGTGATAATACAAATTTACCAAATGCTCTTAACAATAGTGGTGAAATTAAAGAAAATTCTTCCCAAGATGTACCAAATGAAACTTGCAATATTGAAGTACCTATGAGCCACATAGAGGTAACTGTAACAAAAGTTGCAAATGAACAAATTCAAAGCTTAACATCAGAGTGGTCAGAAGATGAAAATGAAAGGGAAGCAACTTCAGAAAAAATAGATATTAACACTTCCAAAACTTCTCCAAACATTATTTCTATAGATACAGAAGCTTCAGTATATACAGAAGAATCAATCGAAAATATCCAACAAGAAATGGCAAAACAAATGGAAGCTATTGTTACGGAAAGTAATACACTGGCACAAGTTCTTGAACCACCAGCTGTCATAAGTGTAATTCAACCAATAACAAAATGTGAATCTACAGAGAAAGAAACTTCTCTTGAATCTACCATGGAAAGTAATGTAATAGTAGAAACAATTAATGTTAGTAAGGAAACGAATGTTGAACCAGATCACACAAATAATGTAGTTGAAGTAAATATACCATTATTGACCTCAACTGATGCTGAAAGTGTTACCACCAATGCTGAAATAGTAAAGATTACTTCTGATAGTGTAGAACCTATCACAACACCTGCACATCCAGAGTGTACAATTTCCGAAGCTAATTTAACCATCCAGGCTAATCCTGAAAACTTTATTGTCTCTGATGAAATAGAAACAACAACTGAAATTAAAGAATTGGCAACTCTTAAAGCTGAAGCTGAAATAGAAGACAATGATACAAATACATCTCAAAATGATAGATCTATGCAACCACAGCTGCACACAGTGACAACATTAACTAAAACAGCACATGATAAAATATCATCACTTCTAAATGACTGGGAGGATAATGATTCCCAAGAAGGTAATTCCTCTAAAATTGAAAATGAAGTTGAAATACCTATGCAAAAAGGTAAAATAGTAGAGGATATAGTAAGTGAAAAAGATTTAGTTTTAGAAAAAAGTAATGAACTAAGCAGCAATGATAACATCAAAAAGTTAGTAAGTGATTGGGATGATGATGAAGAAGAAAGTAAATAAGGATGAATATTATATAATAAGTAATAGATTTCATATACAACAGTGTTTATGTTGTAGAAAAATAAACAATAATTTAATTTATATACCATAAAAGATCTGCTTCTGGTTGCATATTACTTATTTTGT
Source organism: Sericinus montela (assembly GCA_029286605.1). Taxonomy (NCBI): domain Eukaryota; kingdom Metazoa; phylum Arthropoda; class Insecta; order Lepidoptera; family Papilionidae; genus Sericinus; species Sericinus montela. The sequence goes on along the minus strand of JAGSMR010000032.1, from coordinate 143,487 downwards.
ACTTGTTTTTAATTATGTAAGGGATACATAAAATTCTTTAAATTAACAAAAATTACATGTAAGATTATTAGTCATTTTAAGTTCTTTATCCTTATTGTGTAATTTGAAATTATAAATTTTTTTCTTTATTCAATTGCTGTAGCATGGAATGATTAGATACATGAAATTTCTTAAATTACAAATACTTGATATCAAAACCAATGCTAGTAATAGCATTTTAAATTTATCATATAAAGATTTATTCAAAATCTATTTATAAACTTTTAAAGTATATGTTGTTTAACTTATTCCCTAAAATGACTTGCTCTTATCTTTTGTAAATAGTATTTTTTTTTTTTTGGAAGACATAATTTTTATATTAAATAAATTATAAGTAGCACCAATTATCATCCACAATACAAGTTTAGATAACAATAATATTTAAGAATCACATATATTTAAAAATTATTTTAATGCGAGATGAATGTATTCTTATTAGTAGAAAATGTATGAAACAATTTAATGTTAGTGATACAATGCAGTATGTTAGAATGTCAATCATGTATGTTTTAGAGTTGTAAAAATGTAATATATATATATATATATATATATATATATATATATATATATATATATATATATATATATATATATATATATATATATATATATATATTAATTTTGATGAGTGGTGTAGACAGGTTTTCAGGGCATTGCCAGCTCTAAGGTCCTGGGTTCAATTCCCATAGTCAAAGTAGAAAACCATGTTTTCTACATTATTTTGGGTGTGGATGTTAGTGGTATCTTTGCTGTTTTTAATTCCTTCACACTAGTGCTTACTTACTTTGATATCAAACCTATGTATGTGATGTACTCCCTATCTATGTATGTAGTAATTAGTTAAGTAAACTAGCAGTGTGTATATGCTTGCTGCCAGACTTCTTCGAAATGGGACTACCACACCAATCTGTTGTAGCTTGATGGATATCACACATACTGAAAATATTTTTTATTTAAAAATATTTTCTTATATTTAAAAGTGCTTGCAAAAATATTTTATTGATTAAAAATTATAGTAGCATAATTCCAAATAATTAATAATTGCTTTTGCCAAACCAACTCACTTTTTCATAACAAGACTTATTTTAACTAGATAAAAAAAAGATGTATGTATCTGAATTTTGATAGAGTGAAATGTAAACATGCTCTAGTAACTTTTGCAAAAAATGTAGAATTATTTAGTATTACTTTATCGATAATTTTACTGAAAGTTTGTATTTGTGATAACCATGTTTAAGTATTAAGGTATAATTATTTTACCTGATTTATCAAATTATATTACTCTGAAGTTTTTGTCTTTATTTTCATCCTTTAAGTTCAGTATCTCTCATGAAACATTTATGTTTCAAGAGTTATCAACTTTATACAAAATTAAGAAATAAAACAAATTTTATATAAAAATACTGTTTATTTGATTTCACATCTTTAACAATGAATTGTCAATATCTATTAACTATTGTTACATTTGTAAATAACTTATGGAAGAAATAATTCCAGCAATAAGATAATAAGTTCTATATGTCTGCATATTTATGAACGAAAATATTGTAGCAAAGGCGTGCTGTGTACATCAAAGGACAAGTGAAGCACTACCCTAACCCTATATCCTGTCATAGAATACCTATAACTATTATCAGGTATCAATTTTGCTATATTATACATATTTTTTGAACAACAAATCTGACATCATTAAATGCAATAAATCATCAAGTATTTAGAGATAACAGATAGAAATGATTTTATTAGAGGACTATCAAAAGGATTTTGTAGTTTCACCTAAAAGTACTAGAAATTGTGTCAAAGATTGAAGAAAAGAGAATATTAATCTATTTAGAATAAAACATTTTGTTAAAAATAAAATGGATTTGAATGTAATTAAAGGAGACCTTAAAAATGTATTTTATATTATATAAAAAATAATTTAACACTCAAACTTAGTTTTGTAACATTTATATAAACTCGGAATGAATTTCAAATAAATAATAATCTTTCTACAAATTATACTTGCATTCCTGATAGCCTGCTTATAATATTAAGCAATTTTAGGCATTAACTCAAAAAACTGCCAAATATTACACTGTGGTCAAAAGTAAGAATTTTATTTACAAATTAAGTCACAATATTTACATTCTGTTAATTGATTTAAAGTGAAATTATGCTTCACATCCTAGTCAGAGATAGATACTAAAACATATTTTACCATATATGCAAGGAACACAAAACCAACAAGCACAAACAAATTTGTTAGGATATAATACATGTTGGATTGTTGCTCTGTAGTCACTTCACTGTCACTTGAGTTGGAATTACCAGCATGCAGCATAGCTTCCTGACGTTGCTTCAACTGTTTCTCAATTTCCTCAACATATTCAGGGAAAAGCTCACAGAACATTTTATTCTTAATGTTAATTTCAAGTGATTCTGCTGCTAAACATCGCTTTTGGTAGTCGGAAGTTTCTATGGATCCTAATGTTGGTGTTTTTTCTAACATAAAACTTAGAAGACCAGTCAGAATGGTTGAAATTGACCATGCTGGATTCCAAGTATCAGGATGAAAATCGGTAATACTAAGACATAAACGTGTATTAGTTTTAAACCTTCCATTAGGAGTAATCATATAAATGGATGGTGGTTTAAATGGAAACTCCCGAGGAAATATAATTTTGCCATGATAATAACCTCCTTCATATGGACTTTTTTCAGGACCCTTCACAACGTAATGCCACTCAAGAATGTTAGAAGGCACAGGTTCCGCAGTAACATAAGGTACAGGATCATTTTTGAGTCTAAGATAATCTTGCTTAAGCCTGCTAGTGGCTCCAGTCACTTTGGTTTTCGCCATAATTTATCGCATTTGAATTAGATTTCAGTATTGACTTTTAGTAGAACATTAGATCGACTTTTTCATTTTCTCATATATAATGCAAAAACTAAATGTCTTTGATAATACAACGAGAAAATGTATTCTTTTTAAAAGTTTCAGAAGAATAAATAAAATACGTCATATGTACATTCACATCACAGTTCACCAACTTACCTACTTTTGTGGCAGTGACAGCTGACGCTGTCTATCAGAAATGGGCTGCACAGAAACATAAATGCAAAAAAGAGTATATTAAAATATGTATAAAGTAAGTAGATTTTTTATCTTCACGCACTGACTTTTTTTTCACTCTTTTATCAGAACTTGGTTATACAGAGGTCTAGACTCTAGACAATTAAATATTTTCGATCCACATCACTCTCAATTTGTTGCTGAGTTAAGGCAACTTGAGGTTAAGTTGAGGCCACTTTTGTGTTCAATTTTAAAGTTGGAATAGTTGGCACATTTGGTTATTACATGGCGTTATTTATGTATTGATACACACAAATACATACCAAGTCACGATAGCTGAGCGATTGAGTGATCGAAATTCGAGTTACGAGACCTGAGTTCGATTCCCAAGGTTCGTACCAATGGGTTATTTCAAAACGAATTTTATGTACGATTTATATCGTTGGCTTGGACAAAAGACGGCGACGGGGTCAGCACCTGTCACGTTGTCCCAAAAAATTTATTTGATGGAAGGTGGGTCGAAAGGACTTAATTGTTGAGATCTCTGCCTACCTCGGTATTGGGAATGGCGTGAAATTTATTTTTTTATTTTTTTTCTAAGTACATAAATACAGAAAACATCACATACAGTACTCGGTTATTCCCAAGTAAGCCGCTAAAGCATTTGGGTTTTGGAATCGGGAACAACGAAAGTCCCACAAACACCTATACCCGATTATAATAGGTTGGGGACAATTGTTTTCGCATTATAGTCTATATAAACTTGTAATAAAATCTCTTTGGCTGTACAGTTTTTATCTGGCTGGTTTTGGTATCATTAAAAGTTTAAATTTTAAAGAAGATAATTCCAAATTTAAATTAGGACAATGTGTGATTTTAATTTATTTTTCGTACTGTCAAGATGAGTGAATCTAATGAAGAAATTCAATACATTTAAAATTTTACTTCAAAAAAGGTGTAAAATGCAACCCAAGCCGCGAAAAAACTAGTGCAGTGTCTGAGAGTAGCACAAATTTGGTTTAAGCGTTTTCTATCCGGTAATTCTGATGTCAAAGATGCACATCGCTCTGGTCGGCCTATTACTATGGGATAAAATGGAGTGAGATCAGCATATCAGGAATTTCGACGTAAATGAAGAACTGGGAATTGACCACAAAACAGTTTCGGCGCATTTGAAAAAAAACTGGATACATAAAAAAGCTCGATATTTGGGTACATGACGAGCTCACTGAAAGAAACCCAATGAACCGTGTACTCATTTGTTTCATTATTAGGTCGTAATGAAATCGAACAATTTTTGAAGAATTTGTGATGAAAAGTGGATCACGTACGACAAGAACGTGCGAAAAAGGTCGTAGTCAAAGGCCGGTCAGTTTTCACAGACTGGCGAAACCCGGGTTAACTCGCAACAAGGTATATGATCTGTTACCACCAGGCAGGACCATCGATTCTGAACTCTACTGCGAACAACTGATGAGATTAAAGCAAGAAGTTAAGAGAAAGCGGCCGGAATTAACCAACAGAAGGGGTGTGGTTCATCATGATAACGTTAGACCTCGCACATTTTTAGCCACTCAGTGAAAATTAAGAGCTTGGCTGGGAGGTGTTAATGCATCCGCCGTATAGTCCTGACCTTTCACCTTCAGACCTTACACCTGTTTCGGTCTCTTCAGCAATCACGAGAGGACTGCCAAAACTAATTGTCGCGGTACTTTGATAAGAAGCCCCGAAATTTCTATTGCAGTGGGATCATGTCATGACACAATACTTTCGATTCGTATTCACCAGATCTTAATTGGGACAATGTGATAAGGAGTGAACCTGTTGTAGTAAATACATATTATAAGAAAACTATTTTATTCGAAGCAACATTGCATTTCTATATTGAGGTACCACCTCCTTTTAAGCATTTCATTACCACTTACTTTTAAGCGCATTGGCGAATCGAGGATTATTTTATTTAAATTAAGTAACATTCACTTTTACTTATTCCACTATTTATTTATTTTAGCTCGAAAACGTATCTTAATGAACCAGGAGATACATTTTCGATCTCAGTAGATAATATTTAGCCAGCTATTTTAATTAAAATAAATTTATAATGGAATAAGTAAAAGTGAATTTAAATTTATTTAAATATGAAGTTCCACCAAGAGACCGCAATAGTGAGCATTCAATACATTATGATTTCTTGTATTTACGCGAATACTATACATTAAAAATAAAACGATTTTCGGATTTAATCGCGTTTATAATTAGTTTTTACAAACTATTTTTATTTCCTATATTTAATTTCCTATATTTATTACTATATGACATTTTCACAATCTTACCTTCAGATAAACTTACTGCATTTTTGCATCATCTTAACTCCATCCACACCAAAATTCAATTCACGATGGAGTCGGAGGCAAATAATTCTTTAGCTTTCCTAGATGCCCTAGTAATTCGGAATTCTGACAACACATTAAGCCACACTGTATATAGGAAAAAGACCCATACCGATCGTCACTTAAACGGTGAATCTCAACATCATCCATCACAGCTATCTACCGTGGGTAAATCTTTGTTTCAGAGAGCACGAGGGATCTGTGACAGTAAACACTTGGCCGTCGAGCTTCAGCACGTCAAGCAATTTCTGGACGACAACAAGTTTCGGGTTCCGCGCCTACGTCACAGTGACCGAGTGAAGCCGGCCACGGTCGAACGAGTGCCTGCTGTGTTACCATACATCAGAGGAGTCACTGACAAGATTGGCTATATATATAAAAGAGCTGCCATTAAGACATTTTACAAGCCTCCGAGAAAGATTAGTCAGTTCTTACCATCTGTTAAGTGTAATATCCCTCTGGAAGATGCAGGAGTGTACAAGCTTGACGGTGAATGACGGTCTCTCTTACATAGGACAAACAAAAAGATCTATAAAAACTCGCGTTAAAGAACACATAGCTGATGTTAAACATAGACGCTCTAGGAAGTCTGCAGTCTGTGATCACATTCTAGATGGGCCCAACCATTATATGAGATTTGACAAGCCACATATCCTCGCGAAAGCACACATACCCAGGATGATCCGTGAAGCTATTGAAATTTAAAAAACATCCTTATTTCAATAGAGAAGATGGTTGGGTACTACCACCTGCTTGGGATCCAGTCATTAATAAAATTAAATCCAAGATCAAGCATACTACTGCAAGACCTCTAGATACAGTGAGCACATACTGCGTAAATCGGATCCAAAATTAATAAAGTTGACGGTAGCCGAAGGTAGCTGTGACAGCGGGATGTTCAAGACCTCAGTACCCCCAGAACCACGGTTGCTGTAAAGCATCCGAAACGTCGGAAAATAAAAATAGTTTGTAAAAACTAATTAAAAACGTGATAAAATCCGAAAATCGTTTTATTTTAAATTCAATACATTATTTTGTAATTATTTTTGTACTAGAATGCATTCAATAAAAATAAATACATACATAACGGCATATAAATGTCCATTGCAGGAAGCAGTCTTCTCCCGCAAGGAAGCGTTTGCTATAATCGCCGCACTTGGTAAGCGCATTGATAATCGCAGTACAGCTTGCATATTAGAGGCTGCTGTCGGACACCAGTCTTCCGAATTCTGATCTGATATTTTTATATTTTTACAGACTTTTACAAACCCAGGGAATAAAGGGGGTGGTATATTTTTGAGCCGACACCAAAGTCATAAATATAAAGTATTTGTCATAAATTTTAATAAAACAATTTATTTTATTTATTTATCTTCACGCACAATCCCTGACGGAGTAGCCAGAGAGACAAGATCGCCAAGTGTCACGATCCTTACATACCTCTTTCGCTGCTTTCAGATTCATCATTTTCTTCATACGTGCACGTCTAGGTATCCGAGTACTCTTGACCCTCCCATCTTCGAGCAATTAGCTCACATGGTCTTCAAAAGTTAGTCTCGGCCCACCTCGACTGCTTTTCGACCCTTTTTTAATAAAACAAGGTTTAAGTAAAATGTGTCTTTATTGTATAAGAGATCAGAAAATTCAATAAGTAACATCAAGTACCGCAGTTCATCAATATGCTTCGTATTTCGCTATTGAGTTGCTTCAGTGTAGCCTCATCAGGGTTATCTTGTTGGATCAGCTGATCGCGTTGCGTTAAAAGCTCGCTTAATTTGTCATTAACAGAATTTTTTATATCACTCCTGTAAGACGTGGTTAGATTTAGTGTGAATAATTTGAAGAATAATAATTTTTTATATAATAATTTCACCACATCTATACTTACTTTGTATCACCGAACATATTTAACTCGTCAGTTCCATGTACACCTTTTACAAAAGAAAATTACGTAAGTACAAATAAAGGGTATAACAAAATAAAGAGACATTGAATTTATCCTATCAAAATTACAAAGGTGAAACGTGTTTTCATGTTTCGATATTACAGTTGTTAATTTTTTTCTTCGACCAATTTCCTATACTTTAAAAAGCAGAGGGGCTCAAAATTCCGTTCTGTCAACTCCCTTTTCACCAAAGCTTATTTGGGTCATGGCAGACGGTGAGCATATGGTCGATAGATTGATTTATTCAATAACGGCAAAATTGCGGAATAGATTAGCATTAAAATTGGCACACAGTTTTTAATCTGTATTAATATATAGAAAATTAATTTTACAATAATCTTTGGCCTAAGTAGAATATAAATGCTTTAAATTGGAAAGTTGATTACGCTCGGAGCCACCTCAAAAATAAAACAATGTGATTGGGTAAAAAAGATATTTGTGACACTTGGCAATCTGTTATATTTTTAGAAATCAATCCCACTCAGGGATGAAATGTGAAGATGTATGTGTGAATTACTACATTCCTATTGAGTCCTTTACTGTAGGTAGGATTTGTTGTAATCAGCACACTTGGCAAACGGATAGGCCATCGTAGTACTTATCGTATTACTCACTTATCGCGACACGACGCAACCTGTTTGCCTAATTGAACTCAGATATTTTTCATAGCGAACCCGCCATCTATCGGTAACTGATGCAGTTTTAAAGGCAGTACCCATAATCACTTCCTACGACACCTACGAAAAGAAATGGGATGGCGTAAATTCTTATGCTGACACAACACGACAACGAGCACAAACTCACTGATCATGGAATGTGCTTCCAGCGACGGAGTGTTTGCCAACAGGTCGGCATAGAAATCATCCTTTAGCTTTTTGATGTCCGCTTCACTCTGATCAGCCTTAGACACCTCCAGGTCGTCTATTGTGTCCAAACTGCAATTTACGTTCAAATTATAATAAGGTTTTAAGGTTTAAAATTATTTATTTCTCACAAAGAATGCAGACTATTAAATTTTAGAGAGATACACAAGAAAATACAAATAACTTGAGCTGAAAACACTGATCTGTATACGAAGAAATCATTTACATGCAGTTTTTAATAACATTTTTCATTATTTACTTATTTAATATATACATGTTTAAACAGAAGCCAAAGACGCAAAACAATTAGTAAATAACGTCTTAGATAATTATTATACGATAAAAAGTGCTGAGTGCCTAAATTTTTTCGAATCGTGAGGGGCAACTAGGGAAAGCCTAAAACATCGCAGTGGCTAGAGACATAAAGCATTATAAACATAAAGAAATCGGGAACTAAAATAAAGCAAACTGTGTACTAGATAGCAGATCATAGATCGCAGCAGCTATTGCTAATCAGCAAACAAGTATATTAAACCCTCTGCCGGCATAATACGGCGGAGGCCTGTGCCTTGCAGTGAACTTTAAGTAAGCAGTTAAGTAAGTATCTTAGAGTAGCTCACTGGTATCACTATCATTTACTATTTTATATTGATGTTTCATGATTAATTTCGCGAGAAAACGAGATTTTGATTTTGCTAAAGACAAGCGACCACTTTGGTTTCGAACTTGATCACATCTATTATTTAGTCGTAAATAACGGCGTTGATAATTATTATAAAAAAAATCTTTACCCTTACCCAATACAGGGTTAGATCTTTCACCGAAGATATTTTTTGCGACAACATGTGACATGTCGGTGGCATGATTAGGAATAATTAGGTAGCCTTGTATAATTAGGAAGCTCACCGATAATGAGAACGGTCAATACACTTGTATAACTAGGACGCTCACCGACATTTAAAACTGCTGAACGATTACAATGAACGGTCAATACACTTGTATAATAAGGGCGCTCACCGACATTTAAAACTAACGAATGATTGCAATGAACGGTCAATACACTTGTATAACTAGGACGCTCACCGACATTTAAAACTGCTGAACGATTACAATGAACGGTCAAAGCACTTGCACAAGGCGCGCTCACCGACATTTAAAACTGCTGAACGATTACAATGAACGGTCAATACACTTGTATAATAAGGGCGCTCACCGACATTTAAAACTAATGAATGAATACAATGAACAGTCCAATACACTTGTATAATAAGGGCGCTCACCGACATTTAAAACTAATGAATGAATACAATGAACGGTCAATACACTTGTATAAGGGCGCTCACCGACATTAAAACTAACGAATGATTGCAATGAACGGTCAAAGCACTTGCACAAGGCGCGCTCACCGACATTTAAAACTAATGAATGAATACAATGAACGGTCAATACACTTGTATAATAAGGGCGCTTCACCGACATTTAAAACTAATGAATGAATACAATGAACGGTCAATACACTTGTATAACTAGGACGCTCACCGACATTTAAAACTAACGAATGATTGCAATGAACGGTCAATACACTTGTATAACTAGGACGCTCACCGACATTTAAAACTAATGAATGATTGCAATGAACGTCAATACACTTGTATAATAAGGGCGCTCACCGACATTTAAAACTAACGAATGATTGCAATGAACGGTCAATACACTTGTATATAATAAGGGCGCTCACCGACATTTAAAACTAACGAATGATTGCAATGAACGGTCAATACACTTGTATAATAAGGGCGCTCACCGACATTTAAAACTGATGAACGATTACAATGAACGGTCATCACACTTGTATAATAAGGGCGCTCACCGACATTTAAAACTAACGAATGATTACAATGAACGGTCAATACACTTGCATAATAAGGGCGCTTCACCGACATTTAAAACTGCTGAACGATTACAATGAACGGTCAAAGCACTTGCACAAGGCGCGCTCACCGACATTTAAAACTAACGAATGATTGTAATGAACGGTCAATACACTTGTATAATAAGGGCGCTCACCGACATTTAAAACTAACGAATGATTGCAATGAACGGTCAATACACTTGTATAACTAGGACGCTCACCGACATTTAAAACTGATGAACGATTACAATGAACGATCAAAGCACTTGCACAAGGCAGGCGCTCACCGACATTTAAAACTGCTGAACGATTACAATGAACGGTCATCACACTTGTATAATAAGGCGCTCACCGACATTTAAAACTGATGAACGATTACAATGAACGGTCAATACACTTGTATAATAAGGGCGCTCACCGACATTTAAAACTAACGAATGATTGCAATGAACGGTCAATACACTTGTATAACTAGGACGCTCACCGACATTTAAAACCAATGAATGAATACAATGAACGGTCAATACACTTGTATAATAAGGGCGCTCACCGACATTTAAAACTAACGAATGATTGCAATGAACGGTCAATACACTTGTATAATAAGGGCGCTCACCGACATTTAAAACTAATGAATGATTGCAATGAACGGTCCAATACACTTGTATAATAAGGGCGCTCACCGACATTTAAAACTGCTGAACGATTACAATGAACGGTCAATACACTTGTATAATAAGGGCGCTTCACCGACATTTAAAACTAACGAATGATTGCAATGAACGGTCAATACACTTGTATATAATAAGGGCGCTCACCGACATTTAAAACTAACGAATGATTGCAATGAACGGTCATCACACTTGTATAATAAGGGCGCTCACCGACATTTAAAACTAACGAATGATTGCAATGAACGGTCAATACACTGTATAATAAGGGCGTCACCGACATTTAAAACTGATGAACGATTACAATGAACGGTCAATACACTTGTATAATAAGGGCGCTCACCGACATTTAAAACTGATGAACGATTACAATGTACGGTCAAAGCACTTGCACAAGGCGCGCTTCACCGACATTTAAAACTGCTGAACGATTACAATGAACGGTCAAAGCACTTGCACAAGGCGGGCGCTCACCGACATTTAAAACTAACGAATGATTGTAATGAACGGTCAATACACTTGTATAATAAGGGCGCTCACCGACATTTAAAACTAACGAATGATTGCAATGAACGGTCAATACACTTGTATAATAAGGGCGCTCACCGACATTTAAAACTAATGAATGATTGCAATGAACGGTCAAAGCACTTGCACAAGGCGCGCTCACCGACATTTAAAACTGCTGAACGATTACAATGAACGGTCAAAGCACTTGCACAAGGCGCTCACCGACATTTAAAACTAATGAATGATTGCAATGAACGGTCAATACACTTGTATAATAAGGGCGCTCACCGACATTTAAAACTAACGAATGATTGCAATGAACGGTCAATACACTTGTATAATAAGGGCGCTCACCGACATTTAAAACTGATGAACGATTACAATGAACGGTCAAAGCACTTGCACAAGGCGCGCCTACCGACATTTAAAACTAACGAATGATTACAATGAACGGTCAATACACTTGTATAATAAGGGCGCTCACCGACATTTAAAACTAACGAATGATTGCAATGAACGGTCCAATACACTTGTATAATAAGGGCGCTCACCGACATTTAAAACTAATGAATGAATACAATGAACGGTCAATACACTGTATAATAAGGGCGCTCACCGGACATTTTAAAACTAACTAATGATTGCAATGAACGGTCAAAGCACTTGCACAAGGCGCGCTCACCGACATTTAAAACTGCTGAACGATTACAATGAACGGTCAAAGCACTTGCACAAGGCGGGCGCTCACCGACATTTAAAACTAATGAATGAATACAATGAACGGTCAAAGCACTGCACAAGGCGCGCTCACCGACATTTAAAACTAATGAATGATTGCAATGAACGGTCAATACACTTGTATAATAAGGGCGCTCACCGACATTTAAAACTAACGAATGATTGCAATGAACGGTCATCACACTTGTATAATAAGGGCGCTCACCGACATTTAAAACTGATGAACGATTACAATGAACGGTCAAAGCACTTGCACAAGGCGGGCGCTCACCGACATTTAAAACCAATGAATGAATACAATGAACGGTCAATACACTTGTATAATAAGGGCGCTCACCGACATTTAAAACTAATGAATGAATACAATGAACGGTCAATACACTTGTATAATAAGGGCGCTCACCGACATTTAAAACTAACGAATAATTGCAATGAACGGTCAAAGCACTTGCACAAGGCGCGCTCACCGACATTAAAACTGCTGAACGATTACAATGAACGGTCAAAGCACTTGCACAAGGCGCGCTCACCGACATTTAAAACTGTTGAACGATTACAATGAACGGTCAGCACTTGCACAAGGCGCGCGCTCACCGACATTTAAAACTGCTGAACGATTACAATGAACGGTCAAAGCACTTGCACAAGGCGGGCGCTCACCGACATTTAAAACTAACGAATGATTGCAATGAACGGTCAATACACTTGTATAATAAGGGCGCTTCACCGACATTTAAAACTAATGAATGAATACAATGAACGGTCAATACACTTGTATAATAAGGGCGCTCACCGACATTTAAAACTAACTAATGATTGCAATGAACGGTCAAAGCACTTGCACAAGGCGCGCTCACCGACATTTAAAACTGCTGGAACGATTACAATGAACGGTCAAAGCACTTGCACAAGGCGCTCACCGACATTTAAAACTGCTGAACGATTACAATGAACGGTCAAAGCACTTGCACAAGGCGCGCTCACCGACATTTAAAACTAATGAATGATTGCAATGAACGGTCAATACACTTGTATAATAAGGGCGCTCACCGACATTTAAAACTAACGAATGATTGCAATGAACGGTCAATACACTTGTATAATAAGGGCGCTTCACCGACATTTAAAACTGATGAACGATTACAATGAACGGTCAAAGCACTTGCACAAGGCGGGCGCTCACCGACATTAAAACTAACGAATGATTGCAATGAACAGTCCAATACACTTGTATAATAAGGGCGCTCACCGACATTTAAAACTAATGAATGAATACAATGAACGGTCAATACACTTGTATAATAAGGGCGCTCACCGACATTTAAAACTAACGAATAATTGCAATGAACGGTCAAAGCACTTGCACAAGGCGCTCACCGACATTTAAAACTGTTGAACGATTACAATGAACGGTCAAAGCACTTGCACAAGGCGCGCGCTCACCGACATTTAAAACTGCTGAACGATTACAATGAACGGTCAAAGCACTTGCACAAGGCGCGCTCACCGACATTTAAAACTGCTGAACGATTACAATGAACGGTCAAAGCACTTGCACAAGGCGCGCTCACCGACATTTAAAACTGCTGAACGATTACAATGAACGGTCAAAGCACTTGCACAAGGCGCGCTCACCGACATTTAAAACTGCTGGAACGATTACAATGAACGGTCAAAGCACTTGCACAAGGCGCGCTCACCGACATTTAAAACTGCTGGAACGATTACAATGAACGGTCAAAGCACTGCACAAGGCGCGCTCACCGACATTTAAAACTGCTGAACGATTACAATGAACGGTCAAAGCACTTGCACAAGGCGCGCTCACCGACATTTAAAACTGCTGAACGATTACAATGAACGGTCAAAGCACTTGCACAAGGCGCGCTCACCGACATTTAAAACTGCTGAACGATTACAATGAACGGTCAAAGCACTTGCACAAGGCGCGCTCACCCGGCCCGCAGCCGGCTGCGCTCGCTGCGCAGCTGCGCCAGCATGCTGCGGCGCGCGCCCGCCTTGCTGACGTGCAGCTCGCGCACGGCGCGCCCCCACTGCTCCTTGAAGAACGCCTTCGACCGCACCGCGCCGTCCAGCTTCTCCTCCAGGCACCGCTGCCGCACGGAAAGTATCGTTTCGAGCGATTTCAGTCGGACATTTATATTTAATTATTTAGACACATAAATAAATAAAAAAAGTCACGATAGCCGAGTGGTTGGGTGGTCGGAATTTCGAGTCATAGACCCGAGTTCGATCCCCAGTTGGTAGGCTCGTACCAATGGGTTTTTCAAAAACTTATGTACGAATATCGTTGGCTTGGATATAAAGACGGCGACGGGCTCACCACCTGTCACGTTGTCCCGAAAATATCTTCGGTGGAAGGTGGGTCGAAGGGACTTAATTGTCTAGACTCCACCTCTGTCTACCCCCGTATTGGGAATTGCGTGAAGATATATTTTTTTTATAAATAAATAAATAACTTCAGTAACACCCACCACTAATACACCAACACTAGCACTAAATAACACCGTTCCCAATTCAGGGGTAGACATAGGTCTAGACAATTAAGTACTTTCGAACCGGCTCTCACAGATGATATTTTTGGGACAACGAGACAATGGTGCCGATCGCCGTCTTTGGGTCCAAGCCAACGATATAGTCACTTTAAATAAAAGAAATAAATACATATATACATAGATAGATAGGTACAACATCACATACGTTGCCGATTCCAATGTAAGCAGCTAAAGCACGCGTGGTATAGAATTATAAACAAGGATGATACCACACACACTCAAACCCGAGACAATGTAAAAAAAGTGCTTTTCTACATTGAATCGTCCGGGTGTAGAACACGCTTAGAGCCACGGTTTTATGGTCACCACGTATTCTTATTTTATTTCCAAATACGTTAAATAGAAACTGTTTTGTGAAGTTTTATTTCCTCTAATACAACTAATCAATAATTTTATCGTCTAATTTCACTTTACTCAAAACCTATTACAGTAAATCCTTATTACTAATAAAGTTCCGTCTAGAAATCTAGATAATCCAATACGAGCATTATCCATCTACTTTATGGACATTGAAATCAATGTTTCAAATGTTTTCATAAAAAATCTATCGTTAATCCTATTAATCATTTAACTATTGCACTTACCAGTTCTTGTATGAGGCTGGCAGTTTGATCCTTCGTTAAACCAGAATTTTTACTTTCCGCGTCTCTTTCCACATTCTTCAAATTATTCTGTAAATATTACAAACAAGTTTTCATTAATATATCACATAATCGCGCGAATTATTATAAACGCGCGAAAATTATTGAATAATCATATGAAATTGATGGCTGTTTCTGACTTTATTTAATACACACATGAAATTAATGCACACATAAGATGACTAGAAGTTGTGTTGTAGAAGGGTCATTATCTTGGTCAGCTGACTATTGCTTAATAGGGTTGACACCAACAAGTTCCATGTAAATTCTTCAAGACCTCATATCTCCCACGGGAATCACACTACGAGACACTTATTGTTTCTTAGGGTACATACGTATGGGTCCTAAGCCCGGCGTGCCGGTATTTATACGACTTTTTATAACACCTTGTTTCTGTCGCAGAATCAAGATAAGGCAATAATTTTGGTTACTACGCCATCTATTAAAAGTCTTCCGAAACGTCAAATTGTGCGCTTGAGTGAGGTCGATACAAAGCGAATTTGACTACTATGTGTTGTCAATGTCATTTGACTTCTGATATATAGTGCCTTCAGAATATTCTCGAGGCTTCACTTACGAAACGGACGGCAGTGTGAACGGTCATCTTCCTGTATCGAACTTACTGCGTTTCCACGCATTTAGATCAGTTTTCAGATATGGCTGAAGACTGATCTAACCACGAGTTGCCTCACGTGGACTACCCTACGCCGACATATATGTATTTATAAGTTTCGTGTGGTATCAGTGTAAAAATAATACCACCTTCTCTTTCCGTGGGCATCGCGTAACAGGCGACTAATGGAAAGCCTTGAAGCCTTGATGCAATTGGCTACCGAAAGATGGCGAAATAGACATTTCGAAAACAAAAATACACGAAGAAAATTCCAGACCAAAATCCAGCAGACCGATGACGGTTAGCAAACTTCTAAGATATAAAGTGTTTGTTACTGCGTTCGCCAATCTGCTTGCCCAACGTGGCGGTCATGTCAAACCCTCCCGTACTAGAGAGGCCGTTTGCCCACAGTGGGAACTTTACACGCCGTTATGATTAAACATCTTCAAGCTATTCCCAATGCCAATGGGTACACAGAGGTCCAGACAAAAGTCCGTTCGACCCACCTTTCACAGAAAACATTTTTGGGACAACGTAATAAGTGGTGCGTCTGACGCCGTCTTTATGTCCAAGCCAACAATATAAAACCTACATAAGTTTTGAAAAAACTTGGCACGAGCCTACCACCAGGGTTTGGACTCGGGTCACTCGAATCGAATTCCGATCACCCAAACACTCGACTATCGTGACTTACGGTGTGCATAGTATGTCTTGGACACAAAGACGGCGACAGTACCACCACCTGCCACCACCATCACGTCCCAAAAATGTCATCGGTGAAAAGACTTAATTGTCTCGATTTCTTTCTACCCCAGCATTGGGAATGGCCTGAATATATTTATTTATCTATAGCCGTTATGTTATGATAAAATTAATTTAATTCAAAAGAAAGAAAAAAGAATACCTTCGTTATGGTATGATAAAATTAATTTAATTCAAAACAAAGAAAAAAGAATACCTTCAAGGTTTCAATCTGTTTTTCCAATTGCTGTACTTTCAATTCCAACTCCTCTATCCTCATATCCTTAAGTTTAATCTGATGTTGCATGTCGTCTTCCATTTTCTGTGACGCCTCTCTCAGCTCCTGATACTTTGCTGTGTAGTGCGCTTCTAGAGCTTTCTTTGCTTCTAACAACTGATGTAAATATAACAATTTTTAAAAGACTTTATAACAATCTTAATGAACTAGTGTTGTATTTTGATAAAATAAAAATAAATATTCTCACTCAAAACCCAATACATGGGTAGACAGAGGTCTAGTCTAGACAATTAAGTCCCTTCGACCCACCTCCCACCGAACCGAACCTGGGGATCGAACTCGGGTCTCTTGACTCCAAATTCCGACCACCCAACCACTCGGCAATCGTGACTTCTGTATTCGCATACTTCTGGATTTTGATTTTGTATTTTGATGCACTTCTTATTTATAAGGTCACGATAGCCGAGTGGTTAGCCGAGCGAGGGGAGTGGCAGGCTCGTACCAATGGGTTTTTCAAAAACTTATGTACGAATTACATCGTTGGCTTGAGACATAAATACGGCGACGTGCTCACCACCAGTCACGTCCCGAAAATATCTCCGTTGGAAGGTGGGTCGAGGGGCTTAAATGTCTAGACTAGACCTCCGTCTTCACCTGTATTGGGGATCTACGTGAAGATATTCATTGTCATGTATACTTTCGTCTCGCGCTGCGTGTTCCTGTAGCCGCGCAGACGGAAGTCGTCTGCGGCGCGGCCGAGGTCCGCGGCCAGCACGCGGCAGCGCTCCACGCCGCGGCCCAGATTCGACTCCAGCTCCCGCCGTCTCTTCTCCCACTCTTGCGCGAGGAGATCCAAGTGGTACTCCTCTTTGCGTCTCAACTGAAGATATATCAATGGTACAAAGCTCAGCTGAGCTATGTTAAAAAAGAGGTACTATAAATTTCTTGTTATTTAAAATAATCATTGTTTATTTTCTTCATTGGGAATATCTTCATTGTCATGTATACTTTCGTCTCGCGCTGCGTGTTCCTGTAGCCGCGCAGACGGAAGTCGTCTGCAACGCGGCCGGGTCCGCAGCCAGCACGCGGCAGCGCTCCACGCCGCGGCCCAGATTCGACTCCAGCTCCCGCCGTCTCTTCTCCCACTCTTGCGCGAGGAGATCCAAGTGGTACTCCTCTTTGCGTCTCAACTGAAGATATATCAATGGTACAAAGCTGAGCTGAGCTATGTTAAAAAAGAGGTACTATAAATTTCTTGTTATTTAAAATAATCATTGTTTATTTTCTTCATTGGGAATATCTGTATTGTAATATTTGTCAGACTATATGTATCAAATTAGGAAGTTACCAAACCTCTTTATTTCCGTGGGTGTCGTGTAAATATGTTTGACAGTGGTAGAGCCACGCATCAGCTTTTGTTGTTGCATGAATGGGCCGGCTCGACCGGGGAAGTACCACGACTTCACATAATACCGGCGTGAAGTAGAAATCTAACAAACTTCTGCGTTTCGTCTGGTGAGTGCAGGTAACCAGAGGCCCACCCCAATCTTGGGGAACACTCTAAAGGCGGCAGCGCATCTGCTATGCCTCTGAATGGGCCGGCTCGACATGAATGGGCCGGCTCGACATGAATGGGCCGGCTCGACCGGGGAAGTACCACGACTTCACATAATACCGGCGTGAAGTAGAAATCTAACAAACTTCTGCGTTTCGTCTGGTGAGTGCAGGTAACCAGAGGCCCACACCCCCAATCTTGGGGGAACACTCTAAGGGCGGCAGCGCATCTGCTATGCCTCTGGTATTGGGTGTTCATGGGCGGCGGTAGTCACTTACCATCACGTGAGCCACCTGCTCGTTTGCCTCCCTTTTCTATACAAAAAAAATGTGGCAGGAGAAACATCACGAAAAATATCACACCATAAGTGTATGAGGTGATTTTTTGGCGCTGCGTTGCACCAATTCGCCTACCAAACGCGCTGATTATGGCACATTCTCCATATGGGACAGACATGTGTTGCAAATATTTTTTACAGGTCATTAAATAAATATGTATAAGTCACGATAGCCGAGTTGTTGGGTGGTCGGAATTTCGAGTCGGGAGACCCGAGTTCGATCCCCAGGTGGCAGTACCAATGAGTTTTTCAAAAACTTATGTACGAATTTCATCGTTGGCTTGGACATAAAGGCGGCGACGGGCTCACCACCTGTCACGTTGTCCCGAAAATATCTTCGGTGGAAGGTGGGTCAAAGGGACTTAATTGTCTAGACTTGACCTCTGTCTACCCCTGTATTGGGAATTGCGTGAAGATATTTATTTATTTATTAAATAAATATACATACATACATCCATACAGATTAGGACATCACATACATTGCTCTGTTTCTAAAGTAATTAACTAAAGTACTTGTGTTATGAAATCGGAAACAACGAAAGTACCACAAACACTCAGATTCAAGACAATGTAGTAAAAGTGGTTCTCTACATTAACCCGGCCGGGAATGGAATCCGGGACCTCCGACCTTGTTGTTTGAGTTGATAGGTATGGAAACTCTTAAAAAAAAAAGTAAACATAGACAGGTCTTGACGTGTGAAAAAATTATATCTGTCGGTTTGTAAAGTAAAACAAAATAACTGTGATATCGATAAAATAAAGTTCTAAAATATCCGCGTAATTAATTCTAAAAAAAAAAAATATCTTCACGCAATTCCCAATACAGGGGTAGACAGAGGTCGAGTCTAGACAATTAAGTCCCTTCGACCCACCTTTCACCGAAGATATTTTCGGGACAACGTGACAGGTGGTAAGCTCGTCGCCGCCTTTATGTCCAAGCCAACGATATTCGTACATAAGTTTTTGAAAAACCCATTGGTACGAGCCTACCAACTGGGGATCGAACTCGGGTGTATTGACTCGAAATTCCGACCACCCAACCACTCGGCTATCGTGACTTTTACGTAATTGTAATTAATTCTAATTTATAAAAGTGTGTCAGTATATTATTTCGTAATTGCCTGTGCTCTGCGATTTAAAGATAGGACTGTTAAGACCTTTAAATTATATTACTTGTCACCAGATCGGATGAAAATCGGTGCTCACGCCATTAATGCACGGATGTTGTCAAAACTAAGTAAAAATAAAACATTAATGACACAAACCACCTATAGGTAGGCAGCAAATAGCCACCACCAGCAAATAGTCCATTTAGTGGCAAGTGGAGGAGCAACTGTAACCTACGGACTTCTGATCATGAAACAACTCCATATAACGAAAGATGAAATTTCTGCAACTGAAAAAGGCACACAGCTGGTAAGCTGTTGACTTTCTTCAATTGTAATTAATGCGTTGTAATGCGTGTCGGTTTTGGTACATGCTATGGCAACTCTTATAAGTACTTCACAAGACACTTACCTGGCATCTATATAACTCCTGTTGCCTTTCCTTCCAGTCTTCAAGTTCGTTCACAAACTTCTGCATGATTGCATCCCGATCCTCTGCAGATAGTACATTTTTAACTAAATCTGTAATTTAATTTATTTTTGGAAACTTGTTTTGAAATTTATATGAATTAATTTTTATGTTTAAAAAAATATAAAACAATATTACGGTGTTACCTTTTTCATTGTGTGTAAGGCAATAGGTTTCATCGCTCTTCATTTCAGAGGGATTACTGGAAATGAATTATACAAATGTTGGTAGAAATAACTGCAGGTTGGCAATAATAATTTCTTACTATTTCAATCGGTACATATTTGTTTAAAAAAATATACTATTCGTTTTTTTACTCTAGAATTAGTTTTTTACTCTTAAGAAACGGCAAATGGAATAGCTTTAAAAATCTCGGCGACAGGCTCACCACCTGTGGAAGGTGGGTCAAAGAAACTTAATTGTCTTCAGTAGACCTCTGAATTGCGTAAATATATTTATTTATTTAAAAATCTCCGATGGAAAAGACTGCAAATTAACAATTTGGAAAAAACCCGCCCCAAAATACAAAGGAAAGTTTAGATAATAGTACAGATTCCAAGCTTTACGAAGCTGCCTAACAAATGTTCACTCATATCATTAAGATATGAAAGTTTTTTTAGGCGGCTAATATTTTCTGGAATTTTTCTTTCCTCCCGGAGAGTCCAAATCTAGCGAACTAGTAGGTACGAAGACCGTGTGAGATTATGTTTAAGGCCTCTAACTTAATTCATCTCTTTTTTTACTCCTTTTCTGTAGGCGATTAAGAATAAAAAGACTTACATATTACAATAGCTACTGGCATATTTGGATTACTAATTTGAATAACACGAGAGTTTGAAAATTAAGCAGACCCATGATAGACAGCAAACTAAGACCGCAGATCGCCAAACCACTCACCGAATATGGCTTAGGGCATCCTCCTTGTGGAAGAGGTCATTTCTTTCATAATAATTTTTTTCCTTCATAATAGGTATGTACTGTTGTAGCCTTACCAACTTGTTTCATTTGTCTCCTTGTTCTCTTGTCTCTCATGTTTCTTTTTGTTCCCGTTGTCTCCGTCTCTTTCGGGCAGCAAAAAGTTATCGCGTGCCTCGAATCCGGGTCCACACTGCACTTGCATGTCGCTGGTGCGAGGTCTGCACTGGGACGACAACAACTTCTCCTGGCTCAGTGCGAACGAATCGCACATTTTGCGCAATAGTTCTGTTAGTTCGCTGGTCTGTAATACATTTTCCCCAGTCGCTGTTTTGTACCTAGGAATAGAATTCAAATAATAGTTTTTGAGATAACAGATTTTAATTAATTCAGGTATTATGAATGGGTTTGTAAAACCTAGCTTGACTGACAACAGAGGGTATAGCATCCTTTTTCAATTTTATGATTGCGACGGAAATATTTCATAAATAATATTTTTATTTTAAATCGCATCTCTAGGCTTTAATCATTTTTAACCATAGCATCTCTAGGCTTTAATCATTTTTATATTCCGATAATTTTTAAAGATTAACTTGTTACTTGGACTGTAGGTATAGTCAGTATTTGTAGTACAGTGCAGTTTGAGCGAAATTACCAAATTTGTAATTAGTAAATACCGATAATTTTATTTCTATACAATTTGCGTTTCACAGTTCCACACAACAGGGACAAAAATTGACAGAAACTATAAAAGTAATATATAAGCAGACCGATGTGGAGCAAAATGTGGAAAAAATCATTACAGGGCTTATAAAGCCTCAAGTAAGGTAAAGTAAACGGTATCTAGTTATAATTAGTACCTAGCAGTGTTGCACGCGGACTTGTTAGTGTAGGCGACGCCGCCCACCTCCCGGTCGACGTGCGTGCAGCTGCCGCTCCTGCACTGCAGCGCGGCGTCCGTCTCCATCTCACTCCCCGCTCTGCTCTCCAGCTGCGGCACACTGCGAGCGGTCAGCGTGTTGGGTTTCTGTAAAACGACATACCAATGACGTTTCTGATGGTCCATTGTTATTTTGTAGAAGAAAGAACAAAATGTTTTGTTCACTTCCTATTTTCGCTTCCTTAGTTAATTTTACGTAATTACAAATATAATTATAAATATATTAAATTAAATATCTTCACGCAATTCCCAATACCCAATAGGGGTAGACAGAGGTCTAGTCTAGACAATTAAGTCCCTTCGACCCACCTTCCACCGAAGATGTTTTCGGGACGACGTGACAGGTGGTGAGCCTGTCGCCGTCTTTATGTCCAAGCCAACGATATTCGTACATAAGTTTTTTTTTAAACCAATTGGTACGAGCCTGCCAACTGGGGATCGAACTCGGGTCTAATGAGTCGAAATTCCGACCACCCAACCACTCGGCTATCGTGACTTTTACGTAATTACAGAGTATAAATACAACCAGCAGCTTCCTTCTCGTGGATATCGTAAGAGGCGATTAAGAGAAAAGCTTTAATAAACTAATGGCTGCTTACAAATAACGGGATTACTATCTCGAAAATGCCCCACCAAAATCTAGAAATTCTACAAATCTAGAAAACCACCAAAATCTACAAATCTAGAAATCTACAAAAATCTAAAGATATTTTTTTTATTCAATGGTGAATATAACTTGATTTACTTATTATGGCCGAGTGGTTAGACAGGAGAGTGGTCCACCTTCGAAGGATGAAATTTAAATTAAGCCCAAGGGGATGGGCAAGCGACAAATGATGAGGCAGAGGCAACCCTTCAGCCCCAATAAACTCCCGAAGGGCTGTATGGAGCTACCAGTACTGTTAGTTTAGTACAAATTAGTTACAGTAGTTACTACCACCTCTGCCAACAATCGTTAATAACGGGACACCATGTGGGTTGCAGCCGGTGCAAGCCCGACGTGTGAGGTGACATCGCAGGAGGCACAATTTAACGTCTAAGTACTTTCGCAAATATACAAAATGTCAGCAGAAAGTAAGGTATTGAACTACTGCTGCTCCAACAATGACCTGCTTGGTGGTATCGGGCCCGGCGTACTTGAGGCAGATCTCCAGGTCGAGGAAGGCACGGCGCGAGTCGGCGGGGGCGCGCGGCTCGGCGAGCGGCTCGTCGCGCGGCTCGCAGTGCAGGAGGAAGGCGCGCTCGCTGACAGCCAGCGCGTCGCCGCGGTTGCAGAACTCGCGCACAAACAGCTGCGCGTCCTGCGTGGGCACCAACTTGCGCAGATCCACGCTGCAGACGCCTGCAAAAAAAACACGCCGACTTTGAGAATTGTTTTGAACATTGACTCGCGACGTGTGGATGTGAGACTAACGTCTCTGCCATGAGTTTTACAGTTACAGTTACAGTTTCGTTTAGACACGCCGTTCAGTGAAGTATTTCACTCCGTCCAGTGAAGTCACTCTTCTGCAATTCTGTGAATAAATTCTATAAATAAATAAATAGACCTATCCGTCTTTTGTAAAGTTATTACATTTTACTTGAATAAATAATCAATCTTTAATGCGCGCCATCTATTGAGATCTTTTGGTATTTCTATTAATGTGGCGGTAATGATTTATTTAATGTTAAACATTCGCAACATTCCGCATGCAACATTTTGCATACGGAATGTTGCGAAGTAACTTTTTCAATAACAATTTTACAATGAATTTCCGCAAAGTAACGCCTGAGTCAATTAACTTATTTAATGTTATTAAATTTTACAACGATTGAGAAATATTTTTTTGTATATATGAAATTAATTGGGCATTGTTATCAACTGCGGATTTACATTACATTGATTTGTTTAAATATTTATTTGTTTTAAACAAATAAATATTTAAGCAACTCAACAATCTCTAAAACAATAAAGTGCTTACTCTTATTAAGGACTTGTATTGACGATATATATACTGAGGTTGCGACTAAAGTTATAGCATCGTTCGCTGTAACATATACTCAGAAAGTGTAACAGTGTTAAATATTTGTTTAAAAAAAATACTTGTAACTTGAATTGTTAAAGACTTTTTTTTTTATTATTTTTTTTGTGAGCAACTTCGCGTAACAAAACTGCTCGATTATAATAATAAAATAAATACCTTCACACAATTCCCAACACTGGGGTAGACAGAGGTCTAATCTAGACAATTAAGTCCCTTTGACCCACCTTCCACCGAAGATATTTTCAGGACAACGTGACAGGTGGTAAGCCCGTCGCCGTCTTCATGTCCAAGCCAACGATATAATTCGTACATAAGTCCCCAAAACCCATTGGTACGAGCCTGCCGCCTGGGGATCGAACTCGGGTCTTTTGACTCGAAATTCCGACTAACCAACCACTAGATTATCGTGACTATTGAATAAAAATACATAAAATATATTCATATATAACAAAAATAGATAAATGCAATAGATTACACACCAACATCTCTATCTGCGACGCACACTTTAATAACCAAATGCGGGCACTCGGCGAGGTAGCGCGCGAGCGCGGCCAGCGACGTGCGCAGGCGCAGCGACGTGCGCTGGTTGAGCACGGCGCCGCGGCCCGTGCTCAGGCACGTCGCGCCCACCCTGCCGCGCGACGCACCATTATTTATTTCAAATAAAACGGATGCTTTACAGCAACCGTGGTCACGGTTGCTGTAAAGCATCCGAGACGTCGGGAAATAAAAATAGTCTGTAAAAACTAATTAAAAACGCGATAAAATCAGAAAATCGTTTCATTTTAAATGTGTTGTATTCGCGTAAATACAAGAAATCATTATGTGCACCTTTATTTATTTTATCTTCACGCGTTTGCCCATACAGGGGTATACAAAAGTCTAGACAATTTAGTCCTCACGACCCTGTAAGTCTGTCGCCGTCTTTATGTCAACGATATGAATAGTACATAAGTCTCGGTAAGGAACTACCGCCTGAGTATCAAACTCGAGTCACTTGAGTCGAATTTTAATCACCTAACCAGTCGGCTATCGTGACTTATTTCTTTAACAGTTTTAACTAAAAATTGTAATACTGTTCATTACATCCTAGGGTCTAGTCTAGTCTGTCTAGTCGCGATAGCCTAGTGTTTGGATGATCGGAATTCAAGTCAAGGGACCCGATTTAGATCCCCAAGGCTCGTACCAAAACGATTTACATCGTTGGCTTATATTATATTATACATAAAGACGACGACGGGCTCACCACCTGTCACGTTGTCCCAAAAAATGTCTTCATCGTCTAGACCGCTGTTTATCCCTGTATTGGAAATGGCGTGAAGATATATACTTTTGGTGCATGAATTCACCATCATCTTTGCCTTGAATGCTAATATCACCTAAAGACACGACAAAAATAAACTGCAATTCATACGGACAGATGACGCGATAACAACATCAAAATGAAGCAGAAAGATTTCAAGTGACAAACTATATTACGATCCAACTAACGAGTGTCCCTTAGTTGACTATGAACTCATTCGTAGAACCATTTCTTTGGGAAAACCACTTAGGCTTCAGTGGGCCATGGAGTAGAGTAACTCACAGTTCAATCTTACAGGCTCTATAACTTTCATAGCAGAATATAACAATGGTGACACTAGTGTTTCGAAACAGAAATAAGCAACACTTTTTCCTAACAAGGCATTTCTTTGGGAAAACCACTTAGGCTTCAGTGGGCCATGGAGTAGAGTAACTCACAGTTCAATCTTACAGGCTCTATAACTTTCATAGCAGAATATAACAATGGTGACACTAGTGTTTCGAAGCAGAAATAAGCAACACTTTTTCCTAACAAGGCCACCACTACTTTTATTAATTACCCACTGTGAAATAAAGGGCCATCAGAGCCTATATAGAGATATATATAAAGATATATATAAAGAGCCTATATAATTTTTTTTGAAGTGAAACTTCTTTAGAATCGTTGTGATTTCAAACCGGATGCAACGGAAAAAACGACAGGTAAGATACACAGATATAAGAAAGAAAGAGACAGTAATATGCATACTATTTTATAAATAAACTTTGTAATTATCTTACCCTTGTTTCATCTCATTTTCTTGTCAATTTACTGAAGTTTCGCTTCTATCGTGTGTGAATCGCACACATAATTTTTTTTTAAATACTAGCAATGCCAAATAATTTATAAGTATTCCTGTAAATCACTCAACTAACCTGTAATGCTTGTAATGTCCCAGACATTATAAGCATTACAGGTTAGTTGAGTGATTTACGACAATTGTCAAACGGCGGGCCTGAATCTATAAAGTTATATCTCGTACTCCGCATCCTAAACCTTTAGGCTATTGTTGTTAAATGCTTTATAAAATTAGCTAAATGTTTCATACCTGTCGGTCATTATGTCGTGCGTGAAAATGGAATACGTCACGCAACATTCGATGGATTCCTTGCTGATGTCATTTGGCAACAACTGCAAAAAAATATTTTTTGGATGATAGATCTGATGAAGATAATAATTTATAAAATGTTTAAGTAATTGCTGTGCCCTATCCAGGTTCAAGTATAGTCATGTTTTTAAAAACCTTCTGTCTACACAGAACAACGCAATAAATTACTCAGGATAGAGTATAATCCAGTCGATTCTTAGACTGAGAATGAATTTACCTGAACAACCAGTCAGTATGTAATTTCTGTATTTTGTAATATAAGTTGGTTTGCTATTTAATTTTGTTACATTGATACTGTTATTAGAACATCATTGAGAGTAGAGAAAAGAAATTAATCAAGTGTTCACTCACCAAGTCCAAGTTCTCAACTGAACCTATGACAAAACTCAGCACGAATAACTGCTGTCCCTGACCAATTTGTATGAGTCCTTCATCACACAATAACTGCGGATGGAGGTCAGGTGATGACACAGTTTTCTTACTTTCAGCAATATACTCACCTGCATCAAAAGGATTAGAAATATTTATTGATACATAGATTGAGATCTCTCTTTTTTGCATTATTTTTATATTTGCTATAAACTTACTTTGATTTTAACTTTTTTTTGTTTCTCCGTAATTTGCGAGTGCAAGAATAGGTTTCTATATTAATTACCACACATTAAGAATATTTCAGATTGTTAAAGATAGTTCTGAGATTTATAGAAGCCTGGATTTATATAAATAAAATATGTTTTGACCTTGACTAAAATCCAAATCAAGTTTGACATAGAAAAACTACCTTTTTTAATTTATACGCATTGATTTATGGCATCGGGCTATTCACATGACGGCAAAATGTATATACTTACTAAGCGTCAACTGTATTGACCTCGTTATTTGTGTGTTGCTGGCAATATGTGTTGATGGGTATGCTACTTCATTGCTGTGGAACATACGAAGTTCATTGCGCTGTAAATATCAAATTAAAATTGTGAGTTCACTCTTATAATTTGAACAAGTACATATAAGAGAAAAGGAAAAAACATACGTCGGAAACAACTACTATAGCACTAAAATAAATAATATATATTAATATAGCTATTTTTTTTAATATCACTCTATTGTTTCAATCAAAAAGCAAATAAGACTTTAAAACCATTTAACCCATTAAAACAACAATTAACAACCTGCTAGCCTGTACAGTTGGTACAAGATTATTAGTCAAATATTGTTTAAGAGATTGATAGGAGGGCATTTTTAAAACAAATGTTTGTTTCTTTATTTTTATTTCTTAGACATACAGACACCAGGACCTTTACCCTGACCACTAAGCTTGTGGTAAATTCAGCACATTTAATTGCCAATGATTTTTATGGAGCACGATTAGGGATGGGGCTAGGGTCACTCGCATACTATGAAATTTTAGGCACACTCTCAGACTTCTATGCTACCAACAAGTAATAGTACTGAAAAAAAAATACCGGAGTCGGCGTATTTGTTCTATCTTCTATTGACAGACTCATTAATAATTGTGGATGGCAGCATTTGCCTTCTGATTTCACTCCGAGTAATTTATGCCATGAGTACTTTACCTGAAATTATCATAAATAAAATAAATATCTTCACGCAATTCCCAAAACAGGGGTAGACAGAGGTCAAGTCTAGACAATTAAGTCCCTATGACCCACCTTCCACCGAAGATATTTTCGGGACAACGTGACAGGTGGTGAGCCCGTCGCCGTCTTTATGTCCAAGCCAACGATGAACTTCGTACATAAGTTTTTTGAAAAACTCATTGGTACTGCCATCTGGGGATCGAACTCGGGTCTCTCGACACGAAATTCCGACCACCCAACAACTCGGCTATTGTGACTTGAAATTATCAAAATGTAAAAATAAGGACAAAGTTTGAATGACATAATGACAATAAATCCCTGTAGCATGGCTGCAGTGGAATAAACAAAAAACACTTTTTATTTTACATATTGTGTGTCATTATTTAAAAATGGTAATTTCATTGAGTTTTGAGCTTAACAGACATAAAATTATCTACTATAAATGGGTATTACATTAATAATTTCTTATTATTAATTATTTTTTTTTATTATTAATAATTTATTATTTGTAACATAAAATGAAAATTTAATTATAAAATTAAAACTTCTCTAAGATATTATGATATGAGTACACTTCCTTTCAAAATGGACTATCCGCTTTGAAAGAATTGTTTATTTATTTTTAGTTTATTTGTTTAATCCTTAAGAGGAAGACTCTTTCCAATGAGTTTTTCATTTGTATTTGTATTGTTGGCTTGATGAAGACGGCGACAGGCTTACAATCTGTCACATTGTGCCAAGAGAAGCTCCAGTGAAATTTTAGTAGAAAGGACTGAATTATCTAGACCGCTAGTAAATTAATAAAAAAAGTTGCAATTAAGCATTCTTTCTTGTTGAAAATATGGCATAGTTGACTAAGAGAGAATGAAAATTTTGTGGTAGGCTAAAGTTATATATATAATAAAACTAAACTGTAATATAATAAAATATATTTTTTTTCTATTATATTAAATACTTATAAATAAATTTTTTATTTTATTTTATTTATATTCAGAAAAAAAAAACAAATTACAAATGAAAACAACAATACACTGTACTATAAAACCATGTGGTTTTTTTTGTACAATGGAGTTCGTCCATACAGATAACATTATTTAGCAGTTTACTTGTTATAAACCAGATAGTTTACATTAATAATTACGAACATGATATAGGAATTTTTAGTGAGGGTAGATTAGGTGCGAATTTTTTTGTCGTTATAACAATGACGAGCACATAAAAAAAGAAAAAGAAACAAATGCGTTCGAGTGTCCTAAGGGTGTGTCAACATTATTATCAATTATTTCATATAATTATCATGTAGCAAAGCTAAGTAGTAGTTAGTCAATTTAGATTTGATGTTGTTTGGGTTTATTTCGTAACGTAATGCGGGTGGTAATTCGTTTATTAATTTTGGAATCATAAATTGAGTGTGCGTTTTCCATAGTTATTCTTATTATACACAGGCACATATAATTTTTATTAGAGATAGCGCGAGTACCTTTGCTATGTGATATTAGAGTTTGCAGGTCTTTGTTAAAAACTGTTCTTTAAGAGCACATATTTGATTTTGTTATGGATTGGGATTATTTTACAATACGCGAACAAGATATGGTAGTTATTTTTATATTTACTTTTTACTTTAGGAGGACGATTATCTTTAGAAACCTTAATTGAAGTTGAAAAATTTTGTCTATGTATGTTTTGAATGTGAATCCATAGCTACTCAAACCGTACGAAGTTATTGATTCAACTAAAGCTTTATATAATAATAATTTAATTGGAAAGTCAATTTTGTTTTTAATTAGTACAAATTTTGTCAGAATTGATTTTAGCCGGTCACAGACGTTACTTATATGCTTTTTCCAATTTAGTCGGCTATCAATTATGAGACCTAGGTACCTATGGTTGTCCGTATAAACTATTGATGGACAATAGCACATAGATTTTATTTGACATTAATGTAAGCATGAGTGTGAGTGTGCTATGAGATTAGGCACTGTTTTAGAACGGTTATGAGAAGAGCTGATATACATTATTTTAGTTTTTTTATCATTTAAAACTAAACCAACATCGTGAGACCACTTAATAAGAGATGCAAAATCTTTTTGCAAACATATAAATGCGACTCCAATATTGGCATCAGCCGCTACTAGGCACGTGTCGTCGGCAAACTGATAAATTTCACAGCTGTCAATTAAATTTATTAAACTATTAACATATGTTAAGTAGTGTAAAGGTCCGAGTACTGATCCCTGTGCAGTTCCTTCAGTTACAGTCTTTTCATAACTCCAATTTTCAGCGATCTTAACTTTAAAACGTCTATTTTCCAGATAATTTTTACACCATTTCTGGACAGGTCCTCTAATTCCTGATTCGTCCAGTGATTCAATCAATGTCTCGTGTTGAAGTGTATCAAACGCTTTGCTAAAGTCAATAAAGACTACTAGGATGTGTTTTTTACTATGCAAATGTTTGATCATCGAATTAGTGAAGTTGCTCAGAAGCTTAGTGGTGCTTTTGTGTGGTTGAAATCCATATTGCTTATCATTTAGAATTATATTCGAACATGCAAACATATGTATTTTACAGTATTAATTCATTTTAACAGTTTAACAGTAACACTTTAACAGTATTAATTCATTGGCTTTTATTTGTTCTTTCTTTAAACATTGGGAGTTTTTTTTTAGTTACATTAGTACATTAATAAATCATACATTTATTTTAAATTTATAAAGTTGGGGGATTTATAAACTGGGGGCCTCTCATGGCTATGCCAGAAGTTTAAGTTTGAAGAAACAGACACTTCAATTTTATTTATATTTATGAAAATGTTTTATATGCCTATCTAGATGAAAGAATTTTACAAAAAAAAAAAAATACATAAGTTTCAAACTTAGATAATAATTTGTTTGTTTTAACCTTTCACATGTCATGAGTTCTTTTTGATATATTTTAATATACCTTAGAATGCCATGTTAAATAAAATAGAGGCCAATTTCTGCATAAGTTCTAGATGACACAAATTATTTTAATTTCATCTTACATCAATAAATTTATTAGATGGACAAGGTTGTGCTCCCAGTAAACTGAGTAAAACATATCCCACTTTATCCTTTCTACCTTGAGTAGATGTTGTGAAGACTTCCACTTTGATTGGAACATTTTGTACCCGCAAACTGAAATAAAATTAATTAAAATATTTTTCAAATACACAATGTAATGTAAAATATAAAGACACAGTAACTATATTTCATTATTTATATTTGTTATTACAGATTTTTTTTCTTTACAGATGTAGTATCAGGGTTGTAGTAGTGACATAGTAGCTACCTATACTATGTCTAACTACTATTAGTATTAACTTCTTCCACAAGTATGATTTAAAATTAATTCTACCAATGCCAAGGTCAATATCCATGCATCCGTTTGGAAGATATATAGTCATTGGTTCCAATGATCGGCAGAGTAACTATCAAGAAAATTATACTAATATAAACATCTGCAGTGTGTCTGCTACATAAATTGATAAACCACCTATAGCAAGTAGTGCAAATTTATTATCCCTTATGGAAATAGTATAAAATAAAAGCATCTTAAGCGTTCTGGTACGAAGCATTATTAGATACCACTAAAATACAATAAATTATACCTTCGAAATTTTCTCTTATCAGCTTCCCAAACTAATTCTGCATCAAAGGAAGGGGCATGAGTTGGGACTGTTGGGTCCGTCTCCAGTATATACCCATTAAGAGAGCCGCAGACAATAAAAGGTGTTCTCAAAAAACCAAATCCTAGACCTGGAATAAAATTATTTATACACTTAGTAAATTGACACATTTATGTTGAATACATTGAATTTGTTTATATTTATATTGCTTGCCTTCCTTCACGTGAAGTACAATTTGAATATTAGGTCCTCGTAATTCATCCATTTATACCTTTTAATAGAGGTAAATAATAAAAATCTATTCCAATTACACACAATAAAATAATATAATATATTTTTCCATATTTGAATAAGTTTTGTTTTGTTTTGATTAGTTTGAATTTGGTAGAATCTTATTAAATTTGGTTGATTGTCATTGTCATTGCCATAAGCAATGTTGCCATTTAAGTGGGACAATTATCGTTGGCTTGGACATACAGACGGCGACGGGCTCACCACCAGTCACGTTGTCCCGAAAATATCTTCGGTGGAAAGTGGGTCGAAGGGACTTAAGTGTCTAGACTAGACCTCTGTCTACCTTTGTATTGGGCTTATGTGACGATATGTAATAAGTTATACTTTTTTAGGCATTGGTTATTTGTTATTAGTGGTAGATATAGGGCTAGAAAATTGAGAAATAAGAGGGAGGTAGCGGTTTAGGCCATTAGCAGAAAATGATTTTTATTTGGCGTAAAGTATACCGCGATTATGTTATATTACTCGATCACTCAACTGAAAGTTAAACTAAACTGTATAATTATCTCCATAAATATCTCTTAGCCTTATATGTCTCTTTTAATTATTCTTTTTACATGCACAAAACTACAAACCATAATTTTCACAATTTTGTTTATCTACTATATTTTTCACAAATTTTCTCTGTTAGAATCATGACTCGCTATTTGGCTTAGTTTCGAGCCAATGTTATTTCTCAGTGTTTTTAATTTCTCATTGGTACTATATTTATTCATTTACCATGCTTTTTTGCCATAGCAATCTTTTTATACCATACATAAGTGGCGAGACTTTATATTTATTGGCCATCTGCTGAGTTACTAAAATTAATTATTCGTAAATTACTTTGTTTAATCGTCATAATCATCACAACATCGTATTAAAAATACACTGCTAAATATGGAGCGTCCCCAAACATTGCTTCATAGAAAGACCTTGTGCCATTTGCATCCATTGAGAACCTGTTTCCCCAAAGGCTTCACTTCTCATGGAATAGTTACAGTAATATTAGTACAGTTCTAGTGACTGATTGCCAGTTGCTGATCCTTTCGGCTTTTAGGGATAACTGTGGAAATGCTGAGAATGTATTCGTTACGGATTCAGCTGCGCAGAGGAACACAGAGCATCTTTTATTCTCCTCATTCGACCTGCAGTGAAGGAACTCGTCTTAGATCCACAAGTCATCAGTCAGTTTAATATTACAATTAATTTGTATCATATTAATTCATACATTGAAATTTATTTTGGTTTCCATACTTGATAGTGGTTTCAAACCTCGAGGAAACTTTTTGGATTCTTCTTAATGCCTTCTCGAAAACAGCGGAATATCTTGCTCTCTCCTCTTGACGTGGAATTTCTAATATTTAATCGTCTTCCCAATATTTGTCGGTAAAAAATCAATTTTTAAAAATAAATTAATGAAGAAATAGGGACAACATCACATAAATTGCTCTGATCCCAAAATAAGAAGCTAAAGCACTTGTGTAATGAAATCAGAAACAACTATGGTGCCACAAACACCAAGACCCGACACAATGTAGAAAATGTGGCTTTCTACATTGACCTATCGGGGAATCGAACCCGAGCTGGCGACACCTTGAAAACCGCTGTCAAGGCCACTTGACTTCAGGGTTTCATGTCGAATTTATATAGCAATACTAGAAAATTAGGTGTTCAGTAATCAAACTATCAAATACTACGTTACAATGCATCTTTAAAAATTGTGACTTAGTGCCGATAAAATTATTTAAATATATATAAATATTATTAGAGTATTATATTTTTGAGGTTATTATTAATTAATTTAGTTTTATTTCGTAAAATATAAAAGACTTAAATTGACGAATGTAGTTTTGTGTCTTCCGCCTTTTATGTCACTGTAATGTCCGCTTTGTAATTTAATGTTGTCTAATGTCAATTTAAAAAAATATTGTTTTATATTAGTTTATATTTATTAATATAATTAATAAACGTTTAATACGCCATATTATTTCTATATTTTTCAAGTTATAATTATAAGTACACAAAAATGAGAAAATTTTTATCTGAATATAAAGCCGTACGCAGTCATTCAGCTAAAGAAATGTCAACTGATCAACGGTAATTGCTAATTGCATCATAGACTTCGAAGTTATTTGTTGTAAACTACCCTCTATATTTAAATAAGTTTTCGTTCAACCTGCCCTAAAATAAAGTGGGTTGGTCAGTTAGTTTGAATAGTCGATTATTTGTCAAGTTCTGTGTCCACGGTACACTGGATCACGGGCCGCCCGGCGCGGATGAAGTGGTTCACCGAAGCGCAACGAAAAGTAATTTGTACAAAAAACTAAATTCAACTCATTGCGAACGCCGTGTTGTTCGGAATGTTTTGTCTGACCGCACAATATATCGGTGGTCATTGTTGCTAGACGTTTATGTTACTCCAGAGTTTAACGTGACGGTAACGCTCCGCGTTTATAATGAACTTTCAGTAATTTATGTAAATTGTTTAGGAACTTGGAAAGTTGTAGACTGATTTGAAGTGCGTTATAGTACTAGAAAAAAGTGTTTGTTATAATATGGGTGTTTTCAAGTGGTTGCGGCGGTGAGTACGTACATATTTTGTTATCATTATAAATGTACTGTTTTTCTACTAACCTTTGTTTTATGCATTTTAAATCCATTTTTAAAAATATTAACACACTTTGAAAATCTTATCTAATCTTTTCGACATCGGGACCTAATTTAAAATATTTCTATTGTGTTTTTTTTTCAAACAAAAGAAACTACAAGTCGTAGCAAGTAGTGTATAGCTAAAGTTAACCCTTTTCAGTTCTCTATTACCTATATCCATTTATTTCTGTTATAATAGTAGTTTACCATTTTATTAAACAATTCTGTATTGTATATATTTGTATCACATCTATTGGTTTATTTTCAATGCATGGAGGTCAACATACAAACACTATTGTGAGGCCTCTTTTTCCGATGCATATTATTGTTGTACTGCATTGGATGATGCTGATGTGTTTGTATGAAGTACTTATTCAATACCTACCCACATAATTGTAAGGTAAAAGGAGTTCTTATTTTATTTTAACATATTTTTGGTTAATGTGAACCCCCGCGTCCAATTCCAGGCTAATCCAAGGAGGTTATGATAATCAATGGAGATCAATACGCCAATTTTTTTTACAGCATTTGTTATGTGGTTTTATCGGTATCTGTTCTCGTATATAACTCAGGAAAATTGTAAAGATTATTTTTTGGTGTGCCGTGCCAGATTCTAATGGCGCGCCACATACTGATGGCGCATTTCCGGAAAATATAATCCCTACTGTGGCATTATCCAGAAAAATAAAAAATAAGACAAAAAGGGCAGAGTTGTCATAGTGTAGAAAGTCGTTTAAACTTTAGGTATCCCTTGTTAAGATCAGTGAAGGTGCTTATTGTAACGGTATGTAAAAAGTTCGTTTAATACAAACCGCCTAGAGATTTACCTATTCGCCACAGTCGGCACTCATATTTACAATCGCGCATTATATAATACGTACTGCCAACATCCATTAGATGAAAATATATGGTAGATGGCTTGGACATAAAGACGGCGACAGGCTTACCACTTGTCACAAGTCTAGAGCTGTCTAGTATTGGAAATGGCGTGATGTGATTGCCGTAAGCCCAAAACATAGCCTTCTTTATTTCTCTTCTTTCTCTTTTTGACCTTTTTTTATATATATTATTTTAGTAATATAAAAAAATAGTATTTACTGCATCATTGTTTTGATTAAGTTTGTTTTTGCTATTTATGCGCTCGCTTGCTAAGAAGCCACGGTTCTTGATATCATGCCAAGGGGGCTTTTTTATATTTTTTTGATTTTATGTATTGTAATGACTTTGATTTGAATCAAATAAAAAAAAAAATAATAACAACTAACAATTTTGTGTATGGAAAAGTTTCATACACAAAAAGGTATGTAGACGAACAGTTTAAAACGCGCAATTTATTCTCCCCGTGACAACAAAACAACCCGTCTTGTTGTATTGCTGAGGAACTATGGCTTCTTTCCCCGAAACAAGGCTTCAATATTATGTGTTTCATTGGGTGAATCATTATGCACGTTACCGCCGTCAACATGGATACAATAATTCACTGAAAGTCCCTTAATTAAAAAAAAATTATTGTTAATACACGTCATAAGGTGGTTTCATTGGTTCGTCATTTACATTGGTTCATCGAAAGTGTGTCTTTATTAAATTGCTCACGAACTGTTTTAGTTGTTCCTTTTGCGAGTTGTAAATTGATTGTCGTTATTTAATGAGTTCCTTTCAGTGTCCACTATTATAGGTCACGTTTGTACGAGTGAAATTGCCTAGCGTCTTCGCGATTCTTGTTTTAAAAAAAAAACACGCAGTCTCAATAGGTTACATTATATGGTGCGACATTTTTGAAAGTACCCGCATTTTTTTTTTCAAAACTGCCTTATCGAAATAAAGCCTTGATCCATTAGCGAATAAGGTCGTATCGTTTACGAATAATGCTACAAGATGCGTATGTTTTTACGTACTCATGCATATACGTTTTGATAACAGTGTATGAACAGAGTTTTAGTCGACGTCCGTTCTGTAATAGCGAATACAGTATAAAATGAATTCCTCATTTTTTACATAAAATTAAATAATTTAAATCTTTTTGTCATAGGTTAGCTATGACATAAATATTTGACTGTTTGCTTTCGTACTGCTAATAATGATGAAAAACTAATTTTGAAGATATAAAAGCAACCCCAACATTGACGTTTAAAAATTGTAATTAAAGTTATAAATGAGGGATATGACCACTTAATTTCTTTGTTTTCATTTCCATCAGTTAACTAAAGAGCCAGGCAAAATTTTATAAAAAAAAACTGAAGGTTGTTTTTTGTAATATGTATATTTGCAAGTTGCGACATGGTTTTATTATGTATGGTAATTATGTAAGGCTAGTGGAATACAGCAACAAAACAAAAGCAAAGAAATTGAGATAAAGTATCGTTTGTTAGCCTAGAGTTCCGCGTGTCCTTGTGGTTTTTAAGAAATATTAATACACGAGTGACTCAAGTTAAAATAAAATTATTGGACGGCTATTTTAAGTACTGAATTAACCTAGAACTTGGATGTAAACATCGTTAGAAAACTTGTCAGCAAAATAATAATAAAAATATACCTAAAAAGGTGATACATACGGAGTTTCTTTCGCCTGTTTCTTCTCCATTAGAGGATTCCCAATAAGAAACAGTGGTAGATTAAAAAATAACAATCGTAATATGTAATGTAAACATACATAATGTTGCTTATATTGATGAATAAAAGGTTTTATTTCATATATTAACTAGACAAAGACAACAAACATTAACTAGGAAGCTTGATAGATTTAAAAAAATATATATCTTCAAGCCATTCCCAATACATGGGTTGAAAGAGGTCTAGACCGTTAAGTCCTTTTGACCCACTATCCACCGAAGACATTTTTTGGGACAATGTGACAGGTGGTGAGCCCGTTGTCGTCTTAATGTCCAAGCCAATAATATAAATAATACATAAATTTTGAGAAAACCCATTGGTACGAGCTTGCCACCTCTCGAATTCCTATCACCCAACCACTCGACTATTGTGACAATAAGTCACTATAGCCGAATTGGGTGACATATGAAATATTACATAATAGAATAGCTGCCTCCCGCGACTTTGCCTGTTTAACTCGGTAACTTAAATCGGTCCAACCGTTTCAGAGAACAGAAAGCCGGAACAAACAGACAGATAAAAATTGTAAAAAAAAAATATTTTGATGGACGTACCCTATATATTCATATACATGTAGTAATAAAGCGGTTATTTCAATATTACAAACAGACACTGCAATTTTATTTATATGTATAGATTTAACCCGGCTACAATCCTTTGAAACAATTTGAAAGGACTCTTCCCAGTGTAAGGTATTCACAGGCTGCTTATTAATTTTAAGATTTTATTATATGTCATCATGTTCTTCATCTACTCTTCGTGCTTATAGTATAATCTACCATTAATTATCTATAGACAGTAGTGTCGGTATTAGTGCCGTGGTATCAGCGTCGTAATTTCACAGTCTTGGTCTTCCCGTGGCATAAACCTGTAAAAAGCGACTTTGGGAATAAGTAAAAAATAAAATGCAATAAGTAAAAATGACAATGGTTGCCGATTGATAGCAGGATAACCAACTCCAAAATAAGCAGACAGGTGACGGATGGACGGGTCTAGAACGAGATGCTTTGTACTGCGAACACCTATCCCCTTCCGTGGTGGTTATGGATTACTTTTTATGGAACAGGCCTAGGTCTTGCAGTGTGCAGATGGGGCAGTAAACTGTCAACTGCAGAACAAAGTCCTCTGTTTTGTATTGTCGATAATTGACGCATGTCATGTGGGTTTGTAATGGTAGTACCGACATTCACATGACTGGCGTGTCTGTAGTCTGCTTGATTTTGCTCCTGTAATGTCCGTGATGATTATCCCGCCATTGCGATTTGCAAGTTTTACATTAGTCTCCCCTTTCGAACCTTAAGGTCTCTTAATGTCCAAGCTACTGCACATTAAGTGCACCTCCAGGCGAACCCTGTCCACGAGTGGTGGTTCAAGGTTTGTGTGCCAGGTTGAGTTTCCGGGTTCGATTTCCGGACGGGTCAATAAAGAATAAATCTACGTTGTCTCGAGTCTGGATGTTTGTGGTACCTTCGTTGACTGATTCTATAAAATATGATGATTTAGTTACTTTGGGAACAAAGTAATGTATGTAATGTTGTCCTTATACATGTATTTTTATATATGTTTTTATATGTATTTATATGTATTTATCCTTGCCTCTTGTTTGACTTTTCAATAGATGAGTTTTAAATAGGTTGTATGGAAAAGGATAGTTTTTCCCTTTTTTTACGAAATGTTATTTATTCAGTAACATTTTTTTCATTCAGTATATTCAAATAAAAAACGAAATCCTTATAGGATAACTCGTGTGTTCGTTTGTCCGTCCGTCACGGTCAATTTTCTACGAATCTACTAGACCGGTGAAGTTGAAATGTATTACACATATCAATTTCTGTGACCCGAACGCAAGATGTAACGTGAATAGACGAAATCTGAATAAGAGGTTCACTGAAACTAAAAACTTGAAAAAAAATTAACAAAATCGTTTTCTACTTATGGATTACGGAAAAACCAATAAGAAACCTTAAAATCTTAAAAATTAAATGGTTATTAGGTTTCTCAATATTGTGATAACATACAACTCGCACTAGGCCCGTTATTTTGTGATATGCAACTTTTGAACTTTTGAAGGGGATTGAACTTTGTTGGAGAAAAACCACATGAAATTAAACTAAGACTTGTAATTTTTTTAAGGAAAATATTTTGTCACGATAGCCGAGTGGTTGGGTGGTCGGAATTTCGAGTCGAGAGACCCGAGTTCGATCCCCAGGTGGCAGTACCAATGAGTTTTTCAAAACTTATGTACGAATTTCATCGTTGGCTTGGACATAAAGGCGGCGACGGGCTCACCACCTGTCACGTTGTCCCAAAAATATCTTCGGTGGAAGGTGGGTCAAAGGGACTGAATTGTCTAGACTTGACCTCTGTCTACCTCTGTATTGGGAATTGCGTGAAAATATTTTGCAAAAGAATATATTTATATAACAACCTAATTTATTTAACAATATTATTTCTATTTAATACAGCTTAGAAATAGTTCTGCGGGGTTATTATATATTATATTAAATATATATTTCTTTAACAATGTATCCTACATTAACTTCATCTATCTACTCCGTTAGGGTGAATTTTAAAAATTGACTAGTAGTACTCTTGTCTAATGTAATGTTGAATCTAAAAACTTCCAAAGCTTTGATCAAATCTTCAAACGGTTAAATAATTCTCTACGGTATGTCCATTACCGACTTTGCCAATGATAGGATTGCATTGTAATGAAGCATTGTCTATTAACCTATTGAAATGTTCACTTTCACCGAACTATTTGTTGAGAGCTCCCGCGAATTCACTCTTTTATTACTCTTTGAGTAACAAAAATTGATGGTTAGACAGATCAGTTTATGTAAGCATTATATTCGTGACATTAAAATTAGGTAGCTTACGGAGATGCTTTCTATTTTAATAGCAAAATGTTGCGCCATGTGTTGTTCATAACAAATTTTTTGACTTATCATTAAGTAATTTATCTAGAGCTGTTCCAATTTGAGTGCGTAATTGTTCTATTCACCATCAATCATAAATTGTAACATCGGACAGCACAATTAGAATTACGATAATCTTAATTCCTATTACGGTAATCTTAGGCATACTTAAATAACTTTTTGAATAAATTAATTGTAAACAGAACGACAATAAAGTCGTAAAAATAGTATGAACAGAGAAAAATTCGATTTATTTTTTAAGTTATGTTTGTTAGTATATAAAATAATAAAAAAGTAGTTACCTATTTTAAATTATTATTTTTATAATTTTATCCGATATCTAGACCGTCTAATATAGAATGTCGCCTATTTTCGGTGGTCATTAAATAGCATGAGTATAACATAGTTTGCGGCTACTTTTCTACCAGTGAGTTTACAAAAAGGAAAATTCTCATGGCTTTCGAGTTAATAAATCACTAAATTTAAACTTCTTTTAGGCTATTGCTTAAAAATTTCGCAAAAAAAATTGTAGTAGACAGATTACTTCAACCCGTCACCCTGCACTAACATACCTGAATAAAAGTTAGATTTGTGAACACAAGAGGAGACATTTTGAACTTTTTGTACTACTTGGCGATTTCATTTGTCCCCCTATTATTAACATGGGGACAAAGTTTTTTTTTATTTCTGTTTGTAATTATAAAGATGTAAATAATTTAAGTTATGCTACATTTATATTTATTATAGGCAATTTATTATATTATAAGCAACGATACAAAAAACAGCAATAAAAAGTTTGATTTGTCCCTTGCCGAATGATTATGAATATCTTGATTGGACAAATGACACCGAAAAGCATAGGACAAAAACTTCGAACTGTCTCCACGTGGGTAACAATGGGCCCGATCAAACATTTTATTCCGGTATGCCTTACGCGGGGACAAAGCAAGTTGACAGATCGGAATAATTAAAAGGACTTAACTGACCAACATCGTCGGCTCCAATATTAGTAATATGGCTTTAAGCTATTTTATACTTAATTCTCTAATATGTGCTCTGTGTTCCCAACATCAGCAGTATTGGTTTAAAATGAGCGTTAGAGATGATATTCGTATTAGTTTTTCATTTTAAGACCAACCACCAATAAGGAAAGTACTATTTAAATTGTTTAGTGTACTACTCTTAGCAATTCTCTCATAAGAACTTTACGAATGCTGGTATTCGTATTTTCTTAAATTTTTTCTAGACACTTAAGTCCCTTCGATCCACCTTTTACCGAATACTACTTCGTAGGTGACAGGTGGTGAATAGAATGCCTTTCTGTAGATTCTTTTCCAAAGTCTCAAATTTTATAGGCTTGTATAACCTGCAGTATGCACTATAACAAATTGATTTTCGTTACGTAATTAAAATCTATATTTTATAATACTGCGTGAACCATTGTTACAAACGAGCTGGCGTGACCTTTCAAAGTGTTGTTCAACTGCAGTTTTGTTTGTAGCGTTTTATCACGCGTAACTAACTGTATCTACCCTGCCTATTAAAATACGTTAATATGATTTATA
This sequence comes from Sericinus montela, assembly GCA_029286605.1. Classification (NCBI taxonomy): domain Eukaryota; kingdom Metazoa; phylum Arthropoda; class Insecta; order Lepidoptera; family Papilionidae; genus Sericinus; species Sericinus montela. The sequence goes on along the minus strand of JAGSMR010000032.1, from coordinate 101,494 downwards.
AAATGCCTACCAATATTTAAAATATTTGACATTTATTAGACCTACATACAGCCTACGTTTTCCGACTTTCAATTATAGGTGATTTTCGATAAAGGTCGAATATTAGTATGCACATACAAATTAGTTAGCGTTGGCCGCGAGGTGGAGATTTGTTTGGTAGGTATATACGTTGGAAATTGTTATAGTTCTGAAGAATATTGGGATTGATATTAATCTGTGCGCGATATTCTTTGCCCCCGTTATTCACACGGGAAAGGGGCAGCAGCATCAAAAGTGCAATACATCTGGTATTAAGGTCATTAACCCGTTAGCGGCGCGTGGCGAGTGTGGAAAATCGTCCCGGTAGATGGAAACCTTTGTCTCAGAATTAAAATTATTTTAACTACCTCATTAAAAACACTAATAGCTCCTCTAGAATGTTAGTGATGCTATGAACGTGAATGTGTCTGGATATTTGTTACTCAATTATGTAAAACGGTCGATGGGATTTGAAAATTTTTACTTCTTGTCCATAAGAGATGAATGTCCCCGTTAAGAGGAAATTACGGGAAGGAATGCCATATTCGAGATGGCTATTTCTGGTACCTGTCTTTTCCCGTAGTCCTCTTGTACAATACACCCATATACAATACATCTTGTACAATACTGGTTTATAGTGCGCGGTGAATTCTTTTTGCCATACGGCAATTAAAACTAAAATCTTGTCTGTATTCTGTAAGTGTATTATTATTTATTAGCAAGCTTATTTTTAGTACAAAAATTTTATGGATCGGATTATTGGCTCTGGAAGTATGTTCAAATTATTGATCGATGATTCTAACTTACAAAATTTCAAACTTTATTTCTTTGATATTAGTGTAGATGATGCATTCAAACTTACATCTTTAGCTTAGCTGTTGGAGAACTCAATATTCTTTATCTGCAATAGCTTCCATACTTTAGTATCAAAAAGATAACAAATGTTGTTGGTAATATAACTTATATTTCATTAATTGATTCCTTTTCTACGTTCTAGAATTTCACTGTTATTATATTTAATATTTATTATTGCAAGCGAAGATAGCTCAGTGGTTGGGTGATCGGAATCCCTCCAAATGTAGAACAAAAACATACACAAAAATTATAAAACTTGTTACAGAAACTAAAAGACGTACCATCGATGGAAAAAATATCTTCACACCATTCCAAATACTTGATTATATGTTCAATTCTCTGGAGTTGACAGAGGTGTATATAATTAATCCTTTCGACCCACCTTCCACCAAAGACATTTTTTGGGATAACGTATGGTGAGACTGTCGCGGCCATTTTTTCCAAGCCTACGATATAAATGGTAAATGAATTTGAAAACTCATAAGTGTGATTGATGAAAACTCATTATTAGGTGAGCCTACCACCTAGGGATCAAACTCGGTGTCTCTTGACTCTGATTAAGATCACCCAACCACTCTGCTTTTGTGACTATAGGCAACACATAATCATGGTCTAAATTAATAAAATATTTGACTATTCTACGTAAGCCTTTCTGTCAGGAAGTGATTGTTTCAGATTGCAATCGCCTTTTAATCGACCCACTTATTTTTTATTGTAACAGATAATGTCTGTCAATCATTTAAAACGTCGTTTTCCAATGTCCCGATACCATTGGTGATAAAGATTTTCTTATTAACTTAGAAATTGTATTCATTTTTTGTATTTATGTTGACGTAATATAAAATCAGATTGAACATCAGATGTAGAATTCGAAACTGAATATATATAAGTATTGCGACTAACCTGCCGCTGAATGAAATATGGTCGATAACTCAATACTATTTTTAATTATGTATGTTCACTTTGACGTAGATCTAGCATTTATGGCTGACCGCATAAACATCACGAAACGATTTAAAAAAGGTCATGATAGCCAAGTGGTTTGGTGGTCGGAATTTAATGAAAGAATTTGATAAGTTAAGAGACCCGAGTTCGAACCCCAGGTGGCAGGCTCGTACCAATGGATTTCTCAAAAACTTATGTACGAATTATATCGTTTACTTGGACATAAAAACGGCGACTGGCTCACCACCCAAAACATTAGCCAACAAAACGTTAACCAAACAACGTTAGCCCAAAAATATCTTCGGGGAAGGTGGGTCGAAGAGACTTAATTACTAAACCACTGTCTACCTCTGTATTGGGAATTGCGTAAAGGAATTGCATAAACTATATCGGTAGTAAATAATAATATATTTTTTGTTAACTCTCTTTTACATTTTTGACAAAGTTTACCCTTTACAAGGAAAAGGAAAATGGCGTACAGCAATACCAACCATTCTGCGCCTTCGGCTGTATAGGGCTGGCTATAAAACTCTGAAAGTTTGTTTAGTAAAACGTTAAAGGCATCGTCTTGTATTATCTGTTTTGAGTTCATTGCTAATAGTACAAATCGCCAAATTAATCCTAATCAAAGCATACAAGCTTGCATTTCATGAAAGGTTCTCTTCATTCTTACCATGTTGGACAATGGAATCGATAGCGAGATTCCTGTTCGTGATACTGGTGCTGCTGGTCTTCAATTTTCTGTAGGACATCGATGATTAACCTCATCTTTCAACTAGTAGGGGATGCAATTAGCCAATTTTAAAAGTAGCTTCAGTGTATATGCAATGCTCGGTAAAGTCCGTAATTAACGGTAATTCACATTTCTAGTCCTCATTGTCTAGACCTCTGACTGTGCCTGTATTGATAAAAGCGTGAAAATAAAAAAAAAACATTGATACTTAGATTAGATACGGAGATTCGAGTTGGTATGACATGTAGTTATTTATTAATATGTATCCAATTCAAAAGTCACCGCTTACCTTTCGCGGGTAGAAAGGAGATTGCTGAATTTCTTTTACCTCCATCTCACGGCAATCTATGATTATTTTTATTTTCAATACGATATTCAAAACAGTTCAGGTGAGTTATTCGTAATTTTGCACGGTGACGAGCGCGACGGTCTCACGCCTTTCTTGCAATGTTCCGTTCAGCCATTAGCTTCCGCCGTTGCGCCGCGACGTTTTTCTCAGCCACGGCTATTACTGAGGTCGACGTAATTGTTGCTTAAACTGTTGATCCATTAAGAGTTCAGCGTTTGAAAAAACCGTCGGTCAATAAGGAAAAATTTAAAATGAATTTGTAACATTTTTATTGAATGTTGATTGAGCTATTGTAGCTTAGAGAACACATTTCGCTTTAATGTACGAGTAATGTGAAGGACTGAATTAGTTCCAATACCAGCCCCACTATAATCTCTAATACTATATTGATGAAAAAATACTATCGATCTTACTTACCGATCTCTTTCTAGAATGCTCTTAAAACTTTTAATTACTTGTCTTAGGTCGTTACTAATAGCTTATTACATAATATACTACAGTTGGTCCACTGCCGTACATTACATATAGTCCACGCTTGCCGTTGAAAATTTTCTATAAAATAAAATATTAGAAATAGAAGAACGAACTCTTCTATCTTCGGCCTACCCTGTACTGACACCTTTTGTACGCCATTGCTTTTGTTATTTATATTTCCTTGAATTCAGTTTTGCTCAAAGCTTGAATTAATTTTCAGGGAGCGAGTGACTGTAACCACTCACCAAGTAAGTCCAATCATAGCAGATGAACAGCCACCAATCGCCACACAGATCGGCACGATTCGCACCGAGGAGTACAAACGTGACCTGGCGGAGTTCCAAGCCAGAAGATCAGCCGGCAGCAAAGATTTGCAAACCACGCCCGTTAAACGGAAATGCGGGCGACATTCGTTACCCGTTTCCTGCACAGATTGTACCGGCGATCCCGATACAACATTTAACTACGAAAAGAAATCTGCCGGCAAGTACAAAAAGAAATCTCATAAGCTCATCAGGAGCACCAGCAACGAAGAGAAAGTACCGAACATTCAATTCCTCTTCCAAAATCAGGTCTTCATGCCAGGAAATATGTTCTCGTCGTCTTTTTCCGAACCTACAAAGTCTCGTCGTCGTTCACAGAGAGAGTACAGGTCGCCTGACGTGGATTTCTTAGTACATAGGCACATAGATTTTAAGGAAGAAGATCAGTTGATATCGCCACCTTTATTCTATAAGAACAATTCTTTGTCATTTGACGTTAAAAACTTTCTGGATACATCTAGACGCGACGAGATAGATGGATTAAAAGGCGAAGAGGATGTTATATCGTCTAGTCATAGTTCGCCGGTGGATCTTAAAAAGAACGACAGTTGTGAGGATAATATGTCGGCGGTGATGAGTGAATTAAAAAACTTCGACCAGTGGGCGGATGCGCAGCTGCAAGCGCAATCCCTTAATACTACCAAGTCGGACGACAACAAAGTAAGTTCTTTTTATTGATCATATTTGCTTTAGAGGTTTACCTTGACTTACGTAAAAAGGTACATACAGTATTAAGTACATATTGAGCCATAAGAATTGGTTATATCGCTATCAAACTGTAAGAAGCTGTAGTGTTTGCCGTAATCGCCACCCTTAGCAAAGCGGGTTGACGATGGGAATCGCACACACTTAACACGTACTTACTGCAGGCTGGTAACGGGCGGCAGCGACGCACTTACGTCGCTGCCGCCCGTTACCAGCCTGCAGAATTTTGATCTCATATTTTTCGAGATGGCTATTTCGCTAATTGACGGTAGCCAAAGACATTTTGAATGCTTTTCTCTTAGTCGCCAAGGTGACCATTTGTTCACATTTATACGCCATAACCGACACGGTTACGGCATAGGCTAGGCTGGCAGGTGCTTTAAAGTGGTTTATGGGGCAACCTTTGGGAATTACTTATGTTCAGCAGCATCCTTACGTTGTACAACGAAAGTAGAAGAGCTGTATATGCGTTACCGGCCATAATAAATAAGGAATTGGCGAAGATATCTAAATAGGCTTTCATTGCTTACAAGACCGAAAAAAATGCTTAAGTGCCTATTCATACTATTTCATACTAGTATTACCACATACTATCCTAATTCGAGCCTGCCCCATTCATGCAACAGCACCAATGGTCGCAATTCGAAGTTAGTTATACAATTATTATACATAATTCTTTATAGAGCGACGCAAGCGCTTATGGGTTACCCATAACGAGTTCTTGCGACTTGAGCGTGAGTCTAGACAAAACTAAAACTTGGAACCAGGGCAAGTGGGGGGTGGTGCCCGTGCAAATAAAAACGCTCGCGGGAGTAACAATCGAGCACGTTAAAAAGAAACGAAACGCCGAGATAAATATTTTAAGGTAAGTGCTAAGATACAATTTCTTACCTACATGTACATATTCTTATATACACTATATATTGTGGTACTCACCTGAGCAGATTTGAATTGGTTGTGAAAGGGTGGGTGAAGGTTATCTAGTATGGCGTGTAAAATATTATCATAATCATCATCATTACGGCCTGTAAAATGGGCGTAGGGGCAACGAGACATATGTAAAATATATCCCCCGTATAAAATACAAAAAATTTGTTGTATTCTAGTACTCATCTCAGTTGTGAAAGTGGTATTTTAGCGTGTGAAATATTATCATGATCATTATAGCGGCCTGTGAAAGCTTTTAGCAATCGCAGTACCAGATACCTTCACCGTAGTTGCTGTTGTCCATCACCTTTCTGCTGAATTTGTCCCATTGTATGTGTATGAAGTATATTTCAAGATAGTCATCCTCTATATCTGTCGGTATCCAATTGCACTTTTTCCGTAGTCGCCTCTATACAGGGGTGTCAAGAGGCTACTACGTAACACGCACACACTTGGGTATGATGAAAGGGGGTGGTACATACCTACTCCTTACCTATTCGGCAGAAACATTGTATGTTATGGAATATCCTGGGAATATTTTGTCTCCTTCAAGAATGATGATATAACCGAACCGCCACTAACGGTAAATGTATTGGCGATCGCAATACTAAGCACATCTCTCTTTAGACACTGCTGCATATTATTGGACATTATTGAGAAAAATATATGCTGAAAAATTAGCATTTCTAACTTGGATAACTTGGGTGTCGACGGATGGTTATACCTAATTCGGGATCTAAACTTAAAATATTTAAAATAAATATCGATTTACGACCACAGCTTCAAATTAACGATTGCTATGAATGTTTTTTTAAACCTTTTTGTTTTTTTTATTACAAAACATTTTTAACAGAAAATGTCGTCACCCCAACATTATACTTTTAATGGGACTTTACCCGGACGTGCAAAACAACTTGAACATAATCTGTGAGAGATGCACGGACTCGCTGTATGGAATACTTCATGAACAGGTAAGACTGCCCTTCAATATTTTCGCTTGTTCATTTCTTTTAGAAGGAGGCAACCAGAAAGTTGGGAAATATAAACTACTGATCATAGTGTTTAGGAGCCAATTACTCAACAGGTTTGAGTAGGTCACACGACTGAGCGGTATACTTGATGGTTGGTGATATATGGCTCATGTATTTACATCCGCAATATCACGAGAAAAGCAAGCACCGGTGTAAATAATTGCGGCGAGGAAGAGAAAAGGAAGCAGCAGGGAAAGGGTTTACCCCACTCATTGCGCGAATTGATAGCAGAGTGGTTGGGTGGTCGGAATTTCGATTCAAAAGACCCGAATTCGATCCCCAGGTGGCAGGCACGTACCAATGGGTTTTTCAAAAGCTTATGTACGAATTATATCGTTGGCTTGGACATAAAGACGGCTCACCACCTGTCACGTTGTTCCGAAAATATCTTCGGTGGAAGGTGGGTCGAAGAGACTTAATTGTCTAGACTAGACCTCTGTCTATCCCTGTATTGGGAATTGCATGAAGGTTTTTTTTTTATTTTATTGCGCGAAACGCAGTAGCAGTGGACGTTCTACTGAAAGCCGCTGTCTACTCAAATCGCAAGTTCAAGTCTAACATTCGACTATTGGTCTTGGGCTGCTGCTGATCCTAGCAATGAAGTTTAGATGAAGTGGTGAATAGGAGTATTAGTTAGGTTATGAGGATCTTTATAGTGCCATTTTTAAATTTGACCAATTTCGACTTGAGTGATAACTGTAAATGAACATGTAATTCGGCTATGTAATACATATCCGTATTAAATGAAAAACACAACGACGCAATCACCGGTTTCTGCCTTCCCATTTTCGATGTAATACTTATAAGATTGTTAGAGTGAACCGATGTGAACAGTTTTCGTTTAAATACAATCATATCTGAAACTAATTAATCATTTCTTTGTTGGCCATGGCTTCAAATCCCACTACTCAGCTGATTAGGGACTGAGTTATGATTATAAGGGATAACGGTCACTAACTGTGGAATTGCAATAATAATGGAAGTGCTGAAAAAGTGCAGAGCGTGTCAAGTGTGATTAGCATGCTTGTTCTTTTTATACTAAGGTTGGCTGCACCAGTCATTTGTGAGCTCAAACACCGACGTCGAAAGACACCGTGAGGACGTAAGTTTGGTAGTAATGATCGTAAGTTTAGTATGGTGGATATTGCCTTCAAACCTGACATCGACGGCTTATTAGACTTAGTGTTGATTTGAGTAAGTCCTGCAAGAGTAATTACTGCAAATGTTACCCTGAGGACATCATTGAAATCGAAAGGTTAAGTTTACTTTTTCAAAACTTGAACAAGTTGACGACCGTATTTCCAATTCTCTAGTTAGATTTCCAAGTCGATGGCTCGTATCTGCTATTTTTATGAGGTACGTAAGGTTATTATACAACACGGGTAGGTGACAAGTTCACAAAGACGGGACAAGTTCACAAAGACGGTACAAATATTACGTCATCAGGCTCACCGTCTTGCAATAGGTGCAAAAATAGGTGTTAAAATATTTTTTTATAGAAAAGGGAGGCAAACGAGCAGGTGGCTCACATGATGGTAAGTGATTACCGCCGCCCATGAACACCCGCAATACCAGAGGCATAGCAGATGCGTTGCCGGCCTTAGAGAAGAGAATTGGGGGAGGGGGGTGTGTGGGCCTCCGGTTACCTGCACTCACCAGACGAAACGCAGAAGTTTATTAGATTTCTACTTCACGCCGGTATTATGTGAGGTCGTCGTACTTCCCCGGTCGAGCCGGCCCATGCAACAACAAAATCTGATGCGTGGCTAAACTATCTACAACTCTGATTACCTCTGTATCAGTTATACGATTGTGAGAGCTAGTTTATACTTTACATAATATATGATCTTATCATTCCCAGGGCCGCATCCTAAGCGCCCAAACATCAGTCCAGTATGCATTGGATATCGCGAATGCCTTAGTATTCTTACGAATGCATGGCTACCTGCACACACAACTATCGAGTGCGAGTGTCATGGTGACGTCACAGGGCACGGCCAAGTTAGCCGACGTGGGGCCCTGCGTGCGACTGCCAAACAGAAAACCCAAGAACGACAAATTATACGGAGAATATTCACCAGAGCCGCAATATATTAATATTCAAGGTCAGTATATTTTTTCTTTCAAATCAGTTATTTACTGCGTAATTTGTTTTTGCTTAGTGCGAATTTATGTTGCTAATTTTCTCTTCTATATCCCTCTTCCTATTGCTCTCCTACGACTGCATCGACCAAAATATAATAGTGCAAAACATAGTACTTAATACTTAATTGTTATACCGATGACATGAAAATTTTTCACATATCCTCCATGTTTTCTCGATGTTTTCCATTGGTTAATTTATACTTTTCATGTCCGAATCATGACTTCGGTGTTTTTTTTTTTTCGTGTAGTTTTGCAATACTTTCCTGTTACCATTTAGGAATGGTTTGTGAAGGTATGCCTTTAAGTAAATTTCGTAAAATTATTTATGTCTTGATTTTTGCATAACGGGTATGACAGTTTTTTTTAGAGATTCTTGAATAAAATGAAACCGTGGTGCCCATATAAACAACTTTTAGAATGATCATCAGTCAAAATTGCCTCGCATAATTTCCTTTTATTCTGGCCAGTCTATTATTAGCCCACATCTTCATACCATTCCTAATACAGCGGTAGACAGAGGTCTAGTCTAGAAAAGTAAGTCCCTTTGACCCACCTTCCACCGAAGATATTTTAGGACAACGTGACGGGTGTGGAGCCCGTCGTCGTCTTTATGTCCAAGCCAACGATATGGATACTACATAGGTTTTGAAAAAACCCATTGGTACAAGCCTGCCACCTTGGGAACGAACTCTGGTCTCTCGATTCTAATTCGGATCACCCAACCACTCGGCTATCGAAACGTATTTCTACTCGTCATATTCGAGCATGATTTTCGGAAAATGACATTGTTTCTGTCTCCTGATTTCAATTCTGATCGGCCTAAGTCTCGGCTGTCGTGGCTGTAGGTACCTGGTAAAAGCGGTTTTTTTTAAATCAAAATGAGTATTCACGATGAGTTCAAGGTGTTACTAATAATATATGTAGTTTATATAGACACATGTTTATCGGCTTGTTCAAAAGAAAATCGATAATCTCGCGCATTACGGCTATAAATAAGCACTACTTAATAAACCGAATAAGTTTGTTGAATCAAATCAATTTTTGGTCAAATGTTTAAAAAATTAAAATGCGTAATGTTCGTTATTTAATTATCGATCTATAAGGGATAGTTAAATTTAAATTTTAATTCCGAACAGCTAATGCGTCTTATCAAAATACTGTAAATAATTTGTATTGTTTTATAAAAAAAAAAAAAAAAAAAATATCTTCACGCAATTCCCAATACAGGGGTAGACAGAGGCCGAGTCTAGACAATTAAGTCCCTTCGACCCACCTTTCACCGAAGATATTTTCGGGACAACGTGACAGGTGGTGAGCCTGTCGCCGCCTTTATGTCCAAGCCAACGATATGGATACTACATAGGTTTTGAAAACCCATTGGTACGAGCCTGCCACCTTGGGAACGAACTCTGGTCTCTCGATTCTAATTCGGATCACCCAACCACTCGGCTATCATGACTATTGTTTTATGATTTTATATAAATATTTAATTTAATAAAAAAAATTTATCGACAAATGTGAAGACAGCATGTTGTAGAAATGTAATTTATATATTTTATATGCTATTTTCTATTTTAATAGAAATAAAATATATTGCTTTATTTTTAAAAGAATGAGAGTTGGTATGGGGATGCGTCATATACGACCATTAAGTCGTTTGTGGCTTAAGGCTTTTCTCTCCGTTGGGTAGCGTGCATTCATTGCGCGACGTGTACACATAATGTGTTCTTGCTTCGTCATGCTCGCGCTTGCGGTATCTTAATTTCATTGTTATGCGTTTGTCCATGTGAGCATAATTTTAAGGTCGACCGGAAACAGAAGTAGGTGAAAGGTTGCTAAAGGCTGTCAAAACAAGAACAAAGGTTATTAGAGAAACTTTTATGTTGTCATGAGTCCAACACTACAATAAAAACTGAATGTAAATTTCAGAATAATTTTTAAACCTTGACCAGGTATAATATTTGTATACATATTCAGCGATTAAACTTTTTGAGTTTCCGAGGTAAATATACGATATAGATAAATTAAATTCTCTATCATAATGTTGTAGATTAAAAATCGTGAAATAACACTTGAATTGTTTGGCATTTTTAAATAATTGTTGAGAGACATATTTTTCCTTGAAATAGTTTTTGTCTTCAGACACTTTTAATGAAACCAGTCTTGTTTTCATAACACAAACATGAATATTAAAAATGCAAAAGATTGCGAGTGTTTATGTTAACTCGTATTGCTTCTTCTCGCTAAAACCTCGGAGTATAAAAGTTCTCTTTATTCCGTGGCTAAAACGGTTCTAATTTCGAACAAAATAAAAATTACCGTTGATGTGTTACGGTTTGAGTATTGAGGCGTCTGGTATACACAATTGCCGATAGTTTGTTTGGCTAAGCGTGGCGATTATTGCAAAGTCGTCCTTATTGCAGAGTCCTATGCTCTGCTGTGGGTGGGATTTTATAAGGTGTACAGTATAGATTGTGGGTTTCTATTATTTGAACAACTATATTAATTTCTGGCAAAATTATTACAAATCAATATTATTATCATATATCAAGTAAATAAGTCACGAATATATATATATATATAATAAGTAAAGAATTTCGAGTCAGGAGACCTGAGTTCGATGCCAAGGTGGCTGGCGCGTACCAATGGGTTTTTTCAAAAACTTATGTACGATTATATCGTTGGCTTGGACATAAAGACGGCGACGGGCTCACTACCTGTCACGTTGTCCCGAAAATATCTTCGGTGGAAGACAGTGTGTGGGTCGAAGGGATTTAATTGTATAGACTAGACCTCTGTCTACCCCTGTATTGGGAATTGCGTGAAGATATATATCAAGTAAAACAGACAACCTCTGGGCCAGACACGTTGCACCTTTGACGGTGTTATCCGTCAATACCATCTACTTCGCGAAGTCTAGTGCAACGTGTTCAAAATGCATGTGCAAGATTTAGTTTTACAATACCGCCCCGCACGCACGTCACCTCTTACATTAACAATGCCAAAATGTTAAAAAAGGAATATCGTCGAAAACTGCACATGGCAACTCTCCTATTCGGGGTATTAAAAAATAAAACACCTCCTTGTCCCTGTCAGCAAGATGCTGACAAGCTCATATGGTCACGTGATGTAAAAACTTACAATACGCGCACTAGAGGGAATACTCTCGTCGTGCCTCTTCACCGCACTCACGCTTTCCGAGGAAGTTTCAAATACGCCGCATCCAAGTGCTGGAACGATATACCGCCTCCTTTGCGAAATCTGAAAGCAGTACATACATTTAAAAATAAATACAGATTACTGCAAAGTCAGATTAACTTTGATCAAAGTTTATAAAGCTTTGCCCGATTACGTACCTCATCGTCATAGATTTGTAACAACGCAGCATTAAAATCGTCCTCTTGAATGCGGCTTTTGTTTTGTCTTGTTATATTCTTTAATATTCTTCAATAATTACATATATTTTTATATGTATCTTAACTAATATGTATCGACACATATTAGTTCATAGCTTTTGAGAAAAAAATTCTTTGAGACTTTATTAGTAATTTCCACACGAAGAAAATTTGAAGCGGCTTGTATTTAAAAAAATTGTGGTGATGGTATGAAGTGCTGTCATAAATGAATGAATAAATGAAAATACTTTTATTGTACACCACGAAATCAAAAAACGTTAAAAATTAAAAACTTAAAAATCTGTACAATTTGGCGGCCTTATAGCTGCATAGCGATCTCTTCCAGGCAACCAAAGGCGTTAAGAAACTTCATTACAGATACCTGGCAGGTGGTGCAATAATCAGATAGAATAAATAAATGAACATTTTAAATAAATATAAAAATACGTATTGAAGAAATAGAGCTAAACAAATAAGTACATAATAACAATTATAATCCATATATAATAATACATACACATTTATATGTATCATGTTTGTATACATACATACATACATACATATAAATACCTACACAATGAAAATAAAGATATATACATACGTTCATGATAGATATAAAAATAATACATACAAAATATAATATCCTTAAAATCAATACATTGATCCGAGTTGACCAATTCTTGTTGGTCTGTCCTAGCACTGCTCAAGAAATTGAGACAAGTAATATTTTTTAGTTAAGCTCTTAAATGTATCGAGGGATTTCGCCTCGCGAATGTCTAAAGGTAGAGCATTCCAGAGGTTAATGGCCTGAACTTTAAAAGATTAATCATAAAATGATGTTTTATGTATTGGCATTTTTAAAATGAACTTTTTGGAAGAACGTTTGACATACTCTGGAGGTCCTATAAATTTAAATTTTTACTTAAGTTAAGGAGGAGCACAGGACAGTACAGAATAGAAATGATGTGCAAATTCCGATGAATTCAGATTGGTAGCCACTTGAGACGAGAGCGAAATTGTGATATATGGTCATATTTACGTTTTTAAAATATGAACCATTTACTTGTATTTTGAAGTCTCTCAAGTTTATTTAGCTGATCTTCAGTTATATCTACATAACTTGCGTCGGCATAATCTATAATTGAGAGGAGTAGAATGAGCGAAAGTTTTATGTTATAATACTTTTCCACACTAGTGTTTTCACGGCAGAAAATTAAGTCTTGATAAAATTTTATAATAAGGTAAGGTATATCGCACTGCTAGAAAACTCCGTTAAGTTTTTGTAATTATTTCACGAGCTAGGTCGTAAGCAGTAACTAACAGTCTGCGAATTATTGATTAACTTCATGTTTCAGATAGCAAGGCATCGAACCCTACGGAAAACGAGCCGCTCATAGCGGAGACAATATCCGAGGCGTATTTAGCTACGAACGCGGTGGAAAGGACTACGCCAGCTATCGCAGCTGCGAACGGTTCCGCTGGCAGGCGCCGGAGCTGTTCCAGCCCGACGAGCTGGGACTCGTCTATCCCTGCTCGAAAAGCGACGTCTACTCGCTGTGCCTGATACTGTGGGAGTGTTGCAACGGTAAGTAGGTAGATTAGAAGTTTGTCGATAATATTCTTTTGATTATTAAATGAATATGTAATGTTAAAATTAACAAATGCTAGTATAACTCATGTGTAGAGGGTTCCTAACGATGTTGAGTGATTTGCCCATGATATTTTAAGATCATGGAGTTCTTACAGATTTTCCTTTAATCTATGTCGACAAAATTCAGTTTTTTTTTTATTTTGGTTTCTGTAGTTCCGGAGATTGAATGATTTTCTTGAAAAACTTTGAAACTATTTATTGAAAAATGAAATGAGTTCCTTTTATTTCGCATTTTCATCAGTTTCCTGTTTGTTTTTTAATTTTCTATCTTGCCCTCCAAACACTCTCCCAAACTTTCACGTTAACTCTGCATTTGGGTCACAGATATTGATATGTGTACGAAACTTCAACTTAATGAGTATTGTATATTTATTGAAAATTTATTGTTACAAACGCACAAACGGACACACGAGTGAAAATTGTTCCGGTTATCCGAACGAGGACGGCATCTGTGCCCTCCGCGTGCGGCGTCTCACTCACTATGCTATCGTCTCACGGCAGGGTCATTTGAAAATTTTAAATCTCTGTACACCGTTTAAGAGCGAGTAATTTTCTGTTTATTTTATTCTCGCAGCGACAGTGCCAGTGATGTTGTATTTATTTTATACCCGCAGCGACAGTGCCGTGGAAGGCGTTGGATTACGAGAGACGAGCGTGTAATGTTGTGTTCATTTTATACCCGCAGCGACAGTGCCGTGGAAGGCGTTGGATTACGAGAGACGAGCGTGTAATGTTGTGTTCATTTTATACCCGCAGCGACAGTGCCGTGGAAGGCGTTGGATTACGAGAGACTCAGAGAAGTGTATACGGTGTGGGGGACTGGCGTGCGAGTGCCGCAGGACGGCACGTACCCGGGCGGGCTGCTGGCGCTGCTGCGGGCGGGGCTGGCGCCGCGCCGCGCCGCGCGCCCGCACGTCGCGCACCTGCAGAGGACGCTGCACGCTGTTAAGGTGGGGCCGGTGTCACCGGTGGAGCTCCGTGGACGTGTAGCGTAAGGTCCTGAGCTCCCGGGTTCGATTCTCTGTCGGGTAAATGTGGAAATCGTTTTTCACATTTTCTCTGGGTCTGGGTGTTTGTGGTACGTTTGTGGTGTCTGATTCTATTTTAAGCCAAACGCGGTATCAAAGCAATCACTTAATCGTCTCTTACGATATCCATGGGAAGAAATGACGTGCTATGGTTGTGTTGTGAAGAAATTTATATGTGGGTTTATGAATCTATAAAAATGAACTGTTATTAGTATATATATATATATATATATATATATATATATATATATATATATATATATATATATATATATATATATATATATATATATATATATATATATATATATATATATATATATATATATATATATATATAATTTCTTAATCCTACATGCTTCTGAGGCCAGGATAAACTGTGTTGTAATATTTGGATTCAAATTGCAATCAAGAATGCAAAATTTACTAAATGAACTCATTAATTAATTAATATTTCCATTGCAAATTCTAATATGTACTTTTTAACATTCTAGCGTGACCTTGACGATATGGAGTATATCGTCATAACAAACAGGGTCTCCAAAACAAAGTCCAACTTCACCACGCTAGGCTGGGACACAACTTCACCTACTGATTCGGAGTGCCAAAGTTCCAAGAACGTACAGCACAAGGCTGTAATACACAAGCGTGACAGTTCGACAGAAAGTAGCGAGAAAGAATGTTCTAGAAGCGGCGCTAGTCCTGTGTATGAGACTATCACAAAAAATGTAGCGGAAACCTTTACAGTACCGGAAAGGTGTTTCGTATCTGATGACGATACCGTTGTGGAAGATTTAAGACCGCGTTTGAAATACGAACATTTGCCCGAAAAGGATTTTTCTAGCGCCTGCTCAACCCCTATAGCAAAATTATATGCAAGAATTAAAGATTTGGATACACCAGTTTTACACAAAAGCGACTCCACCGAGTACTGTAGCATTTTAAGTCCCGACAGGCGCGGCATGAGCTTCGGTCTAAATGACAGCGCTAAAGACAAAAGTGAAAGGTCAACGACAAAGTTGAGCCGGAGCTTCACACCACAATCCTACAAACCTTTACATATTAAAGTGCCAGAGTTTAACTTGGACTCCGTAGTGGAATCCATTATGAAAGAAAATAAAAGCAGCGAAAGGTCGTCTTACAATTTCGATATTAAGAATTACAGTTTGCCTACCACGCCAATAGCGAGAAGCAATAAGCTAAGGAAGAATGCATGGCTTTCAGGAGATATAAACAACCAGGAAAGAAACACTGGAGATACAAATTTGTGTGATAAAGCTTCTGTAAAAGAGGGTAAGTAATAATAATAATGTCGGTGTCACTAACAGCCAACCTTCACCGAGGTCATTTTTTTTGGGACAACGTGACAAGTGGTGACCCTGTCGCCGTCTATACGACCAAGCCAACAATATAAATCTCACATAAGTTTTGAAAAAAAAATTCTCATTGGTGCGTTCCTTCTATCTAGCGATCGAACTTGGGTCTCTGCCTCGGAAATTGTTTTCGTATCCCCCCGGGGCTGCGGCTCCGATTTCGGCTGATAGGAAAGATTTTGTAGGACGAATATGAATGTTTGTACTTGAATTACGGATGTTCATATTTGTCTAGTCCAGGGAATTTTACTTTGAGACTATAGATAACTTCTTCGATTGTTTAAAAGTTTAATATTATATTTTGAGGTTAACTCCTAATTGCCTTCCGCAAAGACCGAGGTCGCCATTTTTAGTCGCCGTATTAGTATTTGGAAATGAGGGTAACATTGGAGTCGGCATAAGAATCTTTCTATACCTTCCGCAGCATGCAGTAGCTCATATTCCCGCTAAGTACTTCAACCATACCGATCTGTATACATAACCTGTAGAAAAAATGTTCCCAATACACGAGTAGACAGAGGTCTAGTCTAGACAATTAAGTCCCTTCGACCCACTTTCCATCGAAGATATTTTCGGGACAACGTGACAGGTGGTGAGCCCGTCACCGTCTTTATGTCCAAGCCAACGATATATATTCATATAACCTACTTAAGTTGCGCAGTCCGCATCATGTTCCATCATGTTTTGAATAAATAAAATAAATAAATATCTTCACGCAATTCCCAATACAGGGGTAGAGAGAAGCCTAGACAAGACAATTAACCCACCCACCCACCACCCTTCGACCCACCTTCCACCCTTCGACCCACCTTCCACCGTCCAGCCCGTCGCCGCTTGATTTGTTTTGAATTATTAAATAACATTGGTGTGCTATAAACCTTGTTTGTTTAGTTAAGCAGAAACAGACGATAGCAACGCAGACTGTGTCATTCACTTCGACCGAGAACGAGGCGGACTCGGACAGTAGTTCGTCGAAACAGCTGAGCGCGCAGCTGTCGCCGGACAGTGGGGACAGCGCGCGGAACAGTTTCACGGGCCTCAAACGGTGCGTTTTGTTGTTTGTAGTAGCTTGGAAATGTTTTCAGCTGGATTATTACACAAAATTGCCTTTATATAATATTTAAAATTACAAATAAGGAGTCCCAATCGCACAGATATACGGGCATCTCCATCATTTTTCTGTTTTCCTTCGCCGATAAATTTCTAAAACATAAAAAAATTAATTTATTTAATATATATTATTTTTATAAAATAAATACATATATAGATAGGGACAACATCACATACATTGCTCTGAGCCTAATGTAAGATGCTAAAGCACTTGAGGTATGGGAATCGGAAACAAAGAAGGCGCCACAAAACATTGCCTATTTTTAAGAAATTTATTACAGAAGGAATCTTTATTTATAATTTATCCCAAATTTACTTACACCCATAGTCACACACACTGATATTTAGATCCTCGGCAACTTGGTTGCCTGGAAGAGATCTCGTGTTAGCGATAAGGCCGCCAATTGTAACACTGATTAATTTTGTCCTTTTAAATATCTTTCTTTTATTTTTGTCTGTTGATGGACAATAAAGAGTCTTTCATTCATTAAACCTGCGTCACCGCTGGTGTTGTGAGTTTACCTGGGCGTTGGTAGTTAGCTTACAATCAGGAATTAGTTATAAATGCTAAAACAAACTTAGATAATTTCTAAAATCAACATAAATATAATACTTAGGTGGTAGGCTCGAACCAATGGGTTTTTCAAAAACTTAAAAAAAAATCCCAATACAGGGGTAGACAGAGGTCAAGTCTAGACAATTAAGTCCCTTTGACCCACCTTCCACCGAAGATATTTTCGGGACAACGTGACAGGTGGTGAGCCCGTCGCCGCCTTTATGTCCAAGCCAACGATATTCGTACATAAGTTTTTGAAAAACTCATTGGTACTGCCACCTGGGGATCGAACTCGGGTCTATCGACTCGAAATTCCGGCCACCCAACAACTCGGCTATCGGGACTTTCAAAAACTTGTATGTAAAATTTTATGTACTAATTATATCATTGGCTTGGACATAAAGACCACGTCAGGTTCATCACCTGTCACGTCGTGCGAAAATATCTTGGGTCTTGATTATCGAAAGGATTTGATTATCTAGACTAGACGTCTGTCTACCCCTTTATTGAGAATTGAGTGAAAATATGTATTATTTATTATTACTTTATAACTTAAATACGCAACTACATCTTATCTTCTGTTCTGAAATCCTCTGCGAAATTACTTACCATAAAGTGAACCAATTGCTGAATGAGCAATTTTTTCTTCTCCCATACAAAAAGTTTTTGACTTACTATGGTAAGATGTTGGAAAAGTTTTAACGTGTCGTAAGAGGCGAATGAGAGAACTGTGGATAACTCGTCCCAATAACGTACCGGGTCAAGAAGTCACAGATATGTTCTAATGAAATTTTGTTTAAAAAATAAATGTGTAAGTTTCAAACGTGATGGGAATAGAAAAAATATACGAATATTGTTGCTAATACGGCGCGTCCCATTATAAATAAGAATTAGACGAGTACAATGTAAACTTATGTATTGAAGAGTGCAATATGGAGAAAGCATCAGGATATACCGCCCAATTTCTTCCTTGAGGTTAACGTAAATAGCGATTAAGGGAAAAAATACTATTGGCTACGTTGGATAACGATCTCGCAGTATAATAAATAAAAAATAAATAAATATCTTAGATATCTTAGATATCTCTCCCAATACAGGGGTAGACAGAGGTATAGTCTAGAGACAATTAAGTGCCTTCCAAGGAAGATATTTTCGGGACATCTTGCAATATACCAAACCAAAATTCAGGTAACAGCGTTCAATGTGTAAGGTGTCTGCTACTGTGACGCCAATCAGCTTGCAAAGTGTGACGATCATGGCAAACCCTCACTTACGGCAGAAGCCGTTGTCCTGCAGTGATAGTCCACTGCAAGCAGTTATATATATGTATCGAAGAATAAGAAATTTTGATTTTTGTATACTCTTAATGTTATACTTATTCTTACATTAGCCCATATTATAATGTTACAGAGTGGATCCACCTCATGATTTCGTCACATACTCAGAAACGGACGAAGTGCCGAGGGAACGGAGGAGTTCCTGGTCGTTCAAATCGTCGCGCGACAGCACAAGCACCAAGTCCAAAATAGAGGAAGAAGTTCTCGCCAGCGTCAACGTGAAGCCACTGGTGGCGATACATGAACGGTGGATATACGAGGCCAATAGGAAAACTGGACGCTCCATGTCACTGCCGGAGAATCAAAGGTGAACTTGTCTCTTATAGGAATTTGCTTTGTGCTGTTACTCGGTGATGGTTGTGTTTTTAAGCTAATATGTCGTTATAGTATGAAAATGCTTCAGAGTAATCCAATTTTTTGGAAAGTATATTACCTCCGTGCAAAAGTGGCGTACGCACCGGTTTTCACGATGTCGCCAGTTTTGCGATCGCGGGTGCGATTCCTTCACGGATCGATGTAGAAATCAACTATGTCTACATTTTCTTGTCTACCACATTTTACACATTTCCTTTCTTGTCTGTTTGTGGTACCATCGCGGTTTCCGATTCCCTAACACAGGTATATATATATATATATATATATATATATATATATATATATATATATATATATATATATATATATATATATATATATATATATATATATATATATATATATATATATATATATATATATATATATATATATATATATATATATATATATATATATATATATATATATATATATATATATATATATACATATACTGTAAGAGTTTGTGACCCATTTGTATTGATTCTGTTTTTGGTTGTTAATAACATTGTTAAATAGCGGTTAAAGAACGGATTAAATCGATCTTGTCATTTACTGATTTATCTCTGATATTGTGCGTTGTAGTATTTTAACTTTATCAAAGCCCTAATTAGAATTTAAAAAGTATCTTCCCCCGCTTTTCTCATTACAGGCGTACTATTACGCCCTTTCGACCCAGGTGGAAGGTTCCGCAGAAAACGTTTTTTAGTTAGGATACTTCATGTCCAAGCCAACGATATTAATCGCTGCGACCCTACGAGCCTGCTATTTTGATGTCGAACTTGCCTTTTCGAAGTTCGGCCGCCTCGAAATTCGGCTATCGTTACTCATTAGAATTAAAAACGTGATTAGAATTTTATAAAATAATAAATAAGTATCTAAATATCTTCACGCAATTCCCAATACCCCTGTATGTCCAAAGTGTCCTGTCAAAAGTGTCGCTAAACACACTCGGTTTGCATATGTTACAGGAGCCAGTGCCAAGCCGTGAAGCCCGCGTCGCACTGCGTGGATACGTTGCAGAAGTCGTTGCCGCAGCTGAGCGGCAAGCGGCCGGGCAGTGGTCAGTAGACGGTCGTATGTCTTGCATGTGCCCTCTTAGTGTCCACGCGTGACCCCGGTGGCCAATGTCGGCTAATGCATGTTCATGTTTTGTAGCGTTTCAGTCGACCACTAGCTTTCACGGCATTGTAGTTTGTTTTATGTGTGCACTGTAATAAATATTTGATTGCATGTTTGGTTTTAATTTATTTGTTGTTTAGCTTTTTTAATGAACACAATTAATGAAACATATAAGTCACGATAGCAGAGTTGTTGGGTGATCGGTATTTCGAGTCGAGAGACCCGGTTTCGATCCCCAGGCGGCAGGCTCGTAATAATGGGTTGTCCAAAAACTTATGCACGAATTATATCGTTGGCTTGTACATTGAGACAGTGACGGGCTCACCACCTGTCACGTTGTCATAAAATACCTTCGGGCGAAGGTGGGTCAGTACGACTTAATTGTCTAGACCTCTGTCTACCCCTGTATTGGGAATTGCGTGAAGATATTATATTTATTATTTAAAATCAAAATATCTATACCTCACTAAAAGACAATATTAACTTTTTTTTAACGATTTAAGTCTTTCTGTTATTGTCGCAAAAATATTATTAGTAAAATTAATAATATTAATGTATGGCTTGGGATGGTAGTTAGTTTTATGGGAGTGGAACCACAATATAGACTTTTAAAATAAGATACTTTAAAATAAGGCACTGGAACGCTCTCGCACATTATCACATCTCATAATCACTACTATTCTGCTGTCCCGCTCCTTAGCAAAGATAGGGAGAAAAATGAGGAAGAGTCCTAAATCCTGAAATCCTGGCATCTCCTTCTAGTCACGAGAGCTGAGTCCCAAATATTGTTGTTAAATGGTTTAGATAATTCTATGTAGCAACCTTATGGTGTAGGCAGAAAATGGTGTTGCACAAAACATAAGTAATTCCTCCATAACGCTAATTCTGACGTGGAAGGCCAAGAGGGCAGTGTAAAACTATTCCTACGTCTACAATCGGCCGAATACTTGTATCTCATACTTGTTTGTACTTATACAAGCAAATTAAATAAGGGAATAAGGGATTCGTCACGATAGCCGAGTGGTTGGGTGGTCGGAATTTCGAGTCAATAGACCCGAGTTCGATCCCCAGTTGGTAGGCTCGTACCAATGGGTTTTTCAAAAAAACTTATGTACGAATATCGTTAGCTTGGACATAAAGACGGCGACGGGCTCACCACCTGTCACGTTGTCCCGAAAATATCTTCGATGGAAGGTGGGTTGAAGGGACTTAATTGTCTAGACTCGACCTCTGTCTACCCCTGTATTGGGAATTGCGTGAAGATATTTTTTTTTATTTTTTGAATATCACATAATAATAATCAGCACACTTGTCGATGTGCTCTCTCTGGCTGTTGGTTTGCTTTAACATGTTTACGCTCAGTGTATCTTCGTGGTGTACTTTTAGATTGTCTACAAGTGAGATACCATACATATCTCACAACTTTTTATAATCAAGTCTTCCAATATATTATATTGAAAGAATCCTCTCTGTGACTTTTGTTTGAATTGATAAATTAACGACCCACCATGGTAAATGACTACTGCATCTACAATCATTAGGTCTACAAACAACTTCAATCGTTATTTTAGTTGTTGATTGAAAATGGATATATTCAATTCGGAACACTGAATGTATTGCTAATTGCTTGTAGAAACGGGTGAGAGTGCCTCAAGAACAATATCACTACCAACCGTGGTGTAGAGACTACAGAGAGCAAAAGCTTCATATATCATACATGAAATGTATGAGCAATTATATTATTAGTATAATATATATTGTATATGTCATAGATATAGACGTCGTCATTGCTCTGTTTATTATAGGTCTAGATTTTTTGGAAGGTTATCCCGCCATTCGTTGGTACTCGGTGCGATTTTTAATGCTTATCACTTTGCCTTTATATACACCCACTGTAAGAATTGACGTGGTGAAAAGTCGCTCACAATACGTCGAGACTATAAGGTTCTAATATAAACTAAAACTGAAAAATTAACCCAAATTAATAATAAAACCTGAAAATATCTTAAAGGCACAATCAAAGAGATTTTGTTAATACCTTTCATCGCATATCATGTTAGCTAGAAGACCGGGACAACAAGGCTATTGGGAAGACCCGACAGCCTAGCAGCCGTGCCAATTCAAATCCCGCAATGGGCAGCATTTCTGTGATTTATCTGAATTTTTGTACCGAGTCATGGATGTTTATATAAATATTTATCATGTAGGTATATTATATCGATGGCTTAGACAATAAGCCGGTGTCACGATCACCATCTTTCGTTGTCCTAAGTTGTCAGTGAAGTGAAAGTAAGTTATTATCTACTTCCGAAATAAATTACTCCTTCATCAAGATCAGCCGATACCCCATCATCATTCGATAAGCTACGAACGTACAAGTTACGACGAAAAGCAAGAATAATGTAACTTTTGCCTCTCGTTTAAAATCGACGTCTTTATATGAAATCACAAATAAACGCTGGCAGGCCATGCTTGAATGTTTTATCCATGCTTCCCTTACCATGCGGTATAGGTGGGTTGGTGAGAACATGTTCACCAGTTTGCGATTTGAGTTCGATTCATATTAGTTCCTCATCACCTGTCCGCGTTCAGTAGTTTTTTCGTTATATTCGTCCAGTACCGAACACATCTATTTATAAATAATCAACAATAATAAATTATCAACTAATGCTAAAAACGATAAACCGATGTCAGGGACCGAGATGTGAGCTATGATTATTATCAATTGTACGTTAAGAGCTTACGTGCCTATGCCAACGTGGAAAGGCATGTGAATGTTATCGTTAAATATTGTCTTTGCAGGGTATCAGTGGGAGCAGTTCAACCAAGCACGGGAAACAATTTCGAGGAGTGTCAATTTTGCGTTTGATTCTGATAGTTGTAGCACATGGAAGAGAGAGAACAGTAAAGGGTGATGACGATTTTTTAATACTACTTTACATTGTTACAATATATTTTACCTTTTGAAATATAACATTTACAATTTTTTTTGTCAACAGGACTTCAAGTAATATCGATATACATAAAGAGCCTAAGATAGATCAATCAACTGACACACGAGGTATCGAAGAATTTATAAGAGAACTAATTCGAAAAGAATTCCAACATTTACTTCATGAGATATCTGACGATGCCTCCACCACGACTTCCATTCGCAACGAGGATGTCCTAAACAAAGGCGTGTCGAACATTCTAGAAAATTTGAAAAGCAACACTGAACCGGAACCAGCTAAGAAGGAATCGATTAAATCGTTCTCCCGAGTGAAAATTAACGGAAACAACAAACCGTTGTTACAAATAACTTTCAGTCGGTCGGGAGAGAACAGTTTGCAGGTGTTGGATAACTGCGTGAACGTGACTATTTGTGACGGCAACGCAGGTGGGAAGGAGAAGGTGGTCCATGGTGAGGAAGACACACTGACCGTTGACGATGTTCATGTCAATTCGCTGAAGAGATGCCAAGCTTTCAACGCTATTCAGGTAACTTAGCATTGATCTTCCAAACATTGAACATTAAAAGTTTTAATCTATTATATTTAGTCTTTTTTATCCACACAGGAAGCTCGCAGCACTGAAGACTTGTACATAGATGACGACCTTTCCGCTCAGATGCAAGAGAACTTCGGCGGGAAGGTTAAGCTCATTCCCTTGCACGGCTCCCTCCACGAAATACTGTGCGAAAAGGAAGACGACTGCTGTCTCATTAAAGTTAAGCAGGAGAACGGCTGTGACACCATCTACTTCAGATGCGACAACTCCGACACGGAGTCTAGGGACGCCATCGACGGAACGCTGGAAAGCAGACCACAGGACACTGTTGTATTCAAACGAAGTATTTCACTGATCGAGGAACGTATTCAACGCGTCCTACCCAAAGAGAAACGACCCATCGCTGTCAAGAAGCGAGTGGTAAATCGACCTAAATCGGAAATATACATTCCGAAGATCAGTAAGGCATCGCGCGTCTTGAGCAGCAGCAGTCCTTCACTGATCATGAAAGATAATAAAAGTGAGGAGGTTGAGGTGAATATTGAGAATGTGATGTGCTACCAAGACTCCTCCTCGGACGAATGCTTGAAATGTCAGGAGAATGACGACTTTGAATTGCTGGAGAGGGAGATAGAAGAAGACATTGCGAATAGTATTAACTTAACCTCTCTGAACGGTGGGTGCTTAGAGAAAATATCTGAAGAAAATTTATCGGTTATAAACGAAGAGGTGATGGAGAGAAACTGATAACTTACCTTTATAATAATAAAAATTATGTGATTTAAAATAATAATCTCGACATATAGTCGTTAAATATAAACTATTAAGTTATTTCCTCGCATATCTTCACGTTTTTATAGATCTTATAATAAGTTACTATTTAAAAATTCTTTAAAAACACGTTTTAGTTATTAGGTATCCGCGGTCGATTGTTGTTATGTCTCAAATATTACCGCTATTTTCGGAATAAAAATACTAATTAACACAATTGCGGCCTTACTTTACACTAATAATGATTCCGTCCAATCGCACTTAGTGTATAGTCCAAAGATATTCCAATAGAATTTCTTAAGATTTTCTACTGAAATCACCTTTTTTTTGTTTTTATAGATATAGAGCAAGGCTACGTGATATTTTAGAGAAACACTACATTCCACTGTTGTGATGAGTACTAATTAAGTTTTTTTTAACTGTACTGAAAATATATTTTCGCACAATTTTATTTATCTTTATTTCATTATTTTATAATTAAAGTTGTCCTTCGGTCTTTGAACTTGAATCTTACTTCGTTGTGCAATCCTACTTAGCGTATTAGTGGGAGGAAATGTTAGTACATAATAAATCATATTAGAATCGGTGATTATGTTAAAAGAACAAAGAAAAAGGCCATTGACAATGTTTATTTTTATCTTATTTAATCAAGTTATCCGCATGAACCAAAGCAGTTTAAATATATACTTAGATTTTTACTTTGTTATTTGCTTCTTTTACTTATTTTTTCATTATGTACACTTTGGTGTCTCGATAGTAAACAAATGTTAGGTTGATTAAGAACTAAGATCTAGTTGATTAAAATGATTGTTGGAAAGTATTTAATAGAAATATTGATTGCGAAGGTGCCCAATTGTTGATAAATAAAAATTCTATCTTTAGAGTAATTTTATTTCCTTTAACAATTTACTCCTTTCGACCCACATTTTAAAGGAGCTTATTTTTGGGACAAAGTGCACAAATGTTGATAAATAAAAATTCTTCCTTTAGTGTAATTTTATTTCCTTTAACAATTGACTCATTTCGACCCGCATTTTAAGGGAACTTATTTTTGGGACGTAGTGACTGGTGGTATGGTTATCGGCAATCAACACAATCGGTTCACGAAAAAACTTATTGGTATGAGTCTACCATCTCATGACCGAACTAGGATCTATTTCGAATCTAGGATCTATCGAACTTCGAAAACCAAACCATAAGGCTAACCTGACTTGGTCTAAAAATGATCTTAGAGATATCCACAGTGATAGACATTATTGAGGTCTAGCTATAGTGTTTTGATCGGATTTAATACTCTTAATTTGGGACTGGAAAGTGTGTCTGTGAAGATATCATCAGAAGTTTCTTGTCCAATATAAATGTAAGGAAGGACCAGCACGCATTTTTGGAGAATGTGTCCATATTATGTGCGTAGCTTTATTATAGTAACTAGCTTTTTTGCAATGCAAAACTGGACGATTTTAAATTTAATCGCTATGCTTGACAAGCTTGTACCTGTAAACCACGAAACTTAGACAATGCTGCTCATCGCCGGTCTATTAAGCTTTGGTTTGCTAATTTCGAAATAATTATTCCGCCACATCAACTGAGTAACGAAAGGCAGCGGCTTATATTTATACCTTCCTATGACCAATGTAACATTTATACACTGAATGCAATTTGACAAATAGACAAGAAACCGATTAATTTGAAGTAAAAACATTTCATCGACCTCAATGACAATCAAATCAATCGCACAATTTAAACGTGTATATTATTAGGTTGGGGAAAAATTTCTTTGTATTTTTTAAGAAAATTCACAACATATTTTAATATAGTTTATTTACATTTAACTAAAATTTTGTTGGGTAGCATTAGCCATTTTGTAGGTAGGTACAGGATCCCATTGCTATAGAAATTTTGGGGCTTCTGATCAAAATACCGCGACAATCGGTTTTGGCAGTCCTCTCGTGATGTTAACCTGACACTGCCTAAATAATTCTGAAGAAACCGAAACAGGTGGAAATCTGAAGGTGCAAGGTCAGGACTATACGGCGGATGCATTAAAACCTCCCAGCCAAGCTCTCTTAATTTTGTCTGATTGGCTAAAGATGTATGAGGTCTACCGTTATCATGATGACAAACCACACCCCTTCTGATGATTCATTCCGGCCTCTTTCTCTCAACTTCTTTCTTTAATCTCATCAGTTGTTCGCAGTAGAATTCAGAATCGGTATCCCTGCCTGGTGGTAACAGATCATAATGAATAATGCCCTTTTAATACCACAACACACACAGTATCACCTTGTTGCGAGTTAACCCGGGTTTCGACACAGTCTGCGAAGATTGACCGGCCTTTGATCACGACCTTTTTCGCGCGTTCTTGTAAGTGAATCCACTTTTCATCACCAGTTATCAGCTTCTTCAAAAATGGTTCGATTTCAATACCTAGTAATAAAGAATCACAAATGAGTACACGGTTACGGTTCATTAGGTCATTTAGTGAGTTCGTGAGGTACCCAAATATGCTCGATATTTTCCTCACGACTTTTTTGTGTACCCAGTTTATTTTACGTCGTAACTACTGATATGTCGATCTTGCTCCACTTTTTCAAAAATGGCATCCATTTTATCCGTAACAGATCAGACCAGAGCAACGTGCGTCTTTGACATAAAAATTTCCGGATTGAAAACGCTTAAAGCAAATTGTGCTATTCTCACAGAGACTGCACTAGGTCCATAAACATCGCAAATTTTTTTCGCGGCATGCGTTGCATTTTTATGCGGCATGCGTTGCGTTTTTATGGAAAATTTTAAAAAATGTATCGAATTTCTTCATTAGAATAACTCATCTTGACAGTCTTCTTCTTCCTGCCCTTATCCCATGCTATGTGGGGTCGGCACAACATGTCTTCTTCTTCCACTCTCCTCTATTTCCCGTCATGTCAATACTCACTCCTTTCTTTCTCATGTCTTCTTTCACACAATCCATCCATCGTTTTTGGTCTCCCATAGCTCTTCGTCCATCCACACTCATCTCTAACATTCTTTGCCTTTATTACATTCTTCCCTCCTCATTACATGCCCAAACCATGCTAACCTACCACTCTTCATTTTCTCTGTCACTGGTGCTACTTTCAAGCTTCCCCTTATATACTCATTCTTTATGCGATCTTTTCTAGTCACTCCACACATCCATCTCAACATTCTCATCTCTGCAGCATGCACTCTGCTTTCATCCGTCACTTTCGTTGCCCAGCAGTCTGATCCGTACAGTACGACAGGTCTCACGATCGTTTTGTAAACTTTGCCCTTAAGTTTAAGAGGCATTCGGGGATCGCGAGTTACTCCCGAGACCTGTCGCCATTTCATCCATCCCGCATTTATTCTATTCTTTACGTCCCGGTCGACATTGCCATCATTTTGGATCACTGACCCAAGGTAACGGAATTCGGAGCAGACTGGTAGGAGAACACCATCCAAGGCAATATGAGAAAAAGTGGATGGACTACTGAAGTCAAAGAACTTTTCATTTTTTCATCCCATTTCCCAGCTTGCTCTGTACCTCAAGTGCATTTTCTCCGACAAGCACAATGTCATCAGCAAATAGCATACACCAGGGTGCTTCCGCCTGTATGTTCGATGACAGAGCATCCATAATCAGAAGGAACAAATAAGGACTTAAACCCGAACCCTGGTGTAAACTTACAGACACATTGAACTTGTCTGTGATTCCAGCCTCAGACCGGACGCAAGTATTGGCTCTATTATACATCGCCTCAACAAGCCGCACAGGCAGCCCTTTCTCCCTCATACACCACCACAGAACCTTACGGGGTACCCTATCGTATGCCTTCTCCAGATCCACGAATACCATATGCAAGTTCTTTTGCACAAGCCTGTATTTTTCAATCAGTTGCCGAAGTGCAAATATGGCATCCGTTGTTCCCCGGCCCGGCATAAACCCTAATTGGTTCTGTGTTACCTCAGTCTCTCTCATTCGTTTTGCTATCACTTTTTCCCATATCTTCATACTGTGTGATATGAGCTTTATTCCCCGATAGCTGTTGCAATCTTGTACATCACCCTTTTTAAAAACGGGCACCAGTAAACTGTTGCACCATTCATCGGGGATCACCTCTTCTTGCAACAACTTATTGAAGAAAAAAGTCAGCCACTTCCATCCATCTGCTTTCAGATGCTTTTCCATTTTTCATACTCTGTACTGCCATCCTAACTTCGTTTTCAGTCACCTCTTTAACCATGCCCATATTACTCCTACCATCCTCTAGTACTCCATTCCACTGATTTTCCTCATTCAAAAGTTTGCTAAAATAGCTCTTCCAACGTTCTTTTATGCTCTCGTTTTCCGTCAAAATCTTCCCATTTCGTCTTTCATACATTTCATGTGATTCACATCTCTTGCATTCCTTTCTCGCTCTCTAGATATTCTATACAGATTCTTTTTGGCCTTGTGGAGTTTCAGGAAATCGTACAGCTTATCCTGTACCTTAGCCCTTGCGATTGCAACTACTTTCTTCGCCTTCTTCTTAATAAATTGGTAGGCGCACTTTTGTTTTCTTGATCTGTCTCATTTCCTCTTTCAAACTTTTCCATTCCTTAAAAGCATTCTTCTTTTCTTTCAGAATTTTCCGCACCTCTTCATTCCACCACCACGTGTCCTTATCAATCTTCCCTTTCCCTTCGTTTCTCCAAAACATCCTGTGCTACGTTCCTTACACATATCGCCATCTCATTCCAGCAATTATTCACTTAATCTCTGCCATATCACCCATTTCTACAATCTTATCTACTACTCTTTTCCGAAACTTCTTCGGCTAACTCTCTGTCACTTAGTTTGTTCCATTTCGTTCTAGGTGGAGGTTTAGGCTCTTTGCACATTTACTTTAAGACTCAAGTCTAGAATCAACAACCTATGCTGGGAAACTAGACTCTCACTGGGAATTATTTTGCAGTCTTTGGCCGAATTAATTTTGCTTCTTTTCATGAGAAAGTAATCTATTTGTGTAGAGGCTACTACGGAATGAGATAAGATGTTGATCTCTTTGATACCAAGTGTTTACTACGGCTAAGCCAAAGCTGCCTCCAGTAGAGTTTCCCCTGTTGGTTCCTGACTCCGTAGCTATAACCCCCATGTACTCTTTCATATCCGTCACTTGTTCTTCTCTCATATGACCATTGAAATCCTATATATATCTCCTCATTCTGGTATCGCCGTAATTATAGCATCAAAATCCTCCCAAAATTTTACTTTCAAACTATCGTCACAACCGGTCTGCGGTGCATACATACTCACTATATTTAAAACCAAATTGTCAATCAACAACTTAACTACAATAACTCTATCATTCACTCTCTTTACATCCATTACCTTATTTTAAGTTCTTTATCTAACACTACACCCACTCCATTTCTTTTTCCATCATTTCCACAATAGAATTTATAACCCGCCCCTGATTTCTCTTGATTTCTGTCCTTCCACTTCGTCTCCTGCAAACACGCAACGTTTATACGCCTCCTTTCAAAACATCCGCTAACTCTCTTCCTCTTCCAGTCATCGTACCTATATTCCCACTTGCCATCCTCAGTCTTACTGGACTAGCTTTTACGCTCCCTGTCCTGGTGCAGCAACCTCGTCCATTTCTCACAGCCGCCGGGTGCTGCGCCTGCGCGTCGCCTGCGGGTACGCCCTAGCATTGTCGCATATTCTATCTCCTGTTGTACTCATGTTGTGAAGTATTTGGCAATGTTTTCCGATCGGCTGCCTGCCTGACACCAACCCTCCTTGGGAATTCTTGGTTTGAAGAAGGATAGATTGGGTATAGGAGGAATTGGGAGGGATGATGACAAACCACACCCCTTCTGATGATTAATTCCGGCCTCTTTCTCTCAACTTCTTTCTTTAATCTCATCAGTTGTTCGCAGTAGAATTCAGAATCGGTATCCCTGCCTGGTGGTAACAGATCATAATGAATAATGCCCTTTAATACCACAACACACACAGTATCACCTTGTTGCGAGTTAACCCGGTTTCGACACAGTCTGCGAAGATTGACCGGCCTTTGATCACGACCTTTTTCGCGTTCTTGTAAGTGAATCCACTTTTCATCACCAGTTATCAGCTTCTTCAAAATGGTTCGATTTCAATACCTAGTAATAAAGAATCACAAATGAGTACACGGTTACGGTTCATTAGGTCATTTAGTGAGTTCGTGAGGTACCAAATATGCTCGATATTTTCTCTCACGACTTTTGTGTACCCAGTTTATTTTACGTCGTAACTACTGATATGTCGATCTTGCTCCACTTTTCAAAAATGGCATCCATTTTATCCGTAACAGATCAGACCAGAGCAACGTGCGTCTTTGACATAAAATTTCCGGATTGAAACGCTTAAAGCAAATTGTGCTATTCTCACAGAGACTGCACTAGGTCCATAAACATCGCAAATTTTTTTCGCGGCATGCGTTGCATTTTTATGCGGCATGCGTTGCGTTTTTATGGAAAATTTTAAAAAATGTATCGAATTTCTTCATTAGAATAACTCATCTTGACAGTCTTCTTCTTCCTGCCCTTATCCCATGCTATGTGGGGTCGGCACAACATGTCTTCTTCTTCCACTCTCCTCTATTTCCCGTCATGTCAATACTCACTCCTTTCTTTCTCATGTCTTCTTTCACACAATCCATCCATCGTTTTTTTGGTCTCCCCATAGCTCTTCGTCCATCCACACTCATCTCTAACATTCTTTTGCCTTTATTACATTCTTCCCTCCTCATTACATGCCCAAACCATGCTAACCTACCACTCTTCATTTTCTCTGTCACTGGTGCTACTTTCAAGCTTCCCCTTATATACTCATTCTTTATGCGATCTTTTCTAGTCACTCCACACATCCATCTCAACATTCTCATCTCTGCAGCATGCACTCTTCTTTCATCCGTCACTTTCGTTGCCCAGCACTCTGATCCGTACAATACGACAGGTCTCACGATCGTTTTGTAAACTTTGCCCTTAAGTTTAAGAGGCATGCGTGGATCGCAAGTTACCGAGACCTGTCGCCATTTCATCCATCCCGCATTTATTCTATTCTTTACGTCCCGGTCGACATTGCCATCATTTTGGATCACTGACCCAAGGTAACGGAATTGAGCAGACTGGTAGGAGAACACCATCCAAGGCAATATGAGAAAACTGGATGGACTACTGAAGTCACAGAACATGTGTTCAGTTTTGGTTCTGCTTATTTTTAATCCGACACTTTCCAGTTTTTCTTGCCATTTTCCCAGCTTGCTCTGTACCTCAAGTGCATTTTCTCCGACAAGCACAATGTCATCAGCAAATAGCATACACCAGGGTGCTTCCTCCTGTATGTTCGATGACAGAGCATCCATAATCAGAAGGAACAAATAAGGACTTAAAGCCGAACCCTGGTGTAAACCTACAGACACATTGAACTTGTCTGTGATTCCAGCCTCAGACCGGACGCAAGTATTGGCTCTATTATACATCGCCTCAACAAGCCGCACATACTTCTCTGGCAGCCCTTTCTCCCTCATACACCACCACAGAACCTTACGAGGTACCCTATCGTATGCCTTCTCCAGGTCCACGAATACCATATGCAAGTTCTTTTGCACAAGCCTGTATTTTTCAATCAGTTGCCGAAGTGCAAATATGGCATCCGTTGTTCCCCGGCCCGGCATAAACCCTAATTGGTTCTGTGTTACCTCAGTCTCTTCTCTCATTCGTTTTGCTATCACTTTTTCCCATATCTTCATACTGTGTGATATGAGCTTTATTCCCCGATAGCTGTTGCAATCTTGTACATCACCCTTCTTTTAAAAACGGGCACCAGTGAACTGTTGCACCATTCATCGGGGATCACCTCTTCTTGCAACAACTTATTGAAGAACAAAGTCAGCCACTTCCATCCATCTGCTTTCAGATACTTCCATGCTTCTACTGGTATACCATCTGACCCTACTGCTTTTCCATTTTTCATACTCTGTACTGCCATCCTAACTTCGTCTTCAGTCACCTCTTTAACCATGCCCATATTACTCCTAGCATCCTCTAGTACTCCATTCCACTGATTTTCCTCATTCAAAAGTTTGCTAAAATAGCTCTTCCAACGTTCTTTTATGCTCTCGTTTTCCGTCAAAATCTTCCCCATTTCGTCTTTCATACATTTCATGTGATTCACATCTCTTGCATTCCTTTCTCGCTCTCTAGATATTCTATACAGATTCTTTTTGGCCTTGTGGAGTTTCCAGGAAATCGTACAGCTTATCCTGTACCTTAGCCCTTGCGATTGCAACTACTTTCTTCGCCTTCTTCTTAATAAATTGGTAGGCAGACCTTTTGTTTTCTTGATCTGTCTCATTTCCCTCTTTCAAACTTTTCCATTCCTTAAAAGCATTCTTCTTTTCTTTCAGAATTTTCCGCACCTCTTCATTCCACCACCACGTGTCCTTATCAATCTTCCCTTTCCTTCGTTTCTCCAAAACATCCCGTGCTACGTTCCTTACACATATCGCCATCTCATTCCAGCAATTATTCACTCTAATCTCTGCCATATCACCCATTTCTACAATCTTATCTACTACTCTTTTCCGAAACTCTTCGGCTACCTCTCTGTCACTTAGTTTGTTCCATTTCGTTCTAGGTGGAGGTTTAGGGCTCTTTTGCATACATTTTACTTTAAGACTCAAGTCTAGAATCAACAACCTATGCTGGGAAACTAGGCTCTCACTGGGAATTATTTTGCAGTCTTTGGCCGAATTAATTTTGCTTCTTTTCATGAGAAAGTAATCTATTTGTGTAGAGTGCTGGCCACTACGGAATGAGATAAGATGTTGATCTCTCTTTTGATACCAAGTGTTTACTACGGCTAAGCCAAAGCTGCTTCCAGTAGAGTTTCCCCCTGTTGGTTCCTGACTCCGTAGCTATAACCCCCATGTACTCTTTCATATCCGTCACTTGTTCTTCTCATATGACCATTGAAATCCCCTCCTATATATATCTCCTCATATTCTGGTATCGCCGTAATTATAGCATCAAAATCCTCCCAAAATTTTACTTTCAAACTATCGTCACAACCGGTCTGCGGTGCATACATACTCACTATATTTAAAACCAAATTGTCAATCAACAACTTAACTACAATAACTCTATCATTCACTCTCTTTACATCCATCACCTTATTTTTAAGTTCTTTATCTAACACTACACCCACTCCATTTCTTTTTCCATCATTTCCACAATAATAGAATTTATAACCCGCCCCGATTTCTCTTGATTTCTGTCCTTCCACTTCGTCTCCTGCAAACACGCAACGTTTATACGCCTCCTTTCAAAAACATCCGCTAACTCTTCCTCTTCCAGTCATCGTACCTATATTCCCACTTGCCATCCTCAGTCTTACTTCTCGGACTAGCTTCTTACGCTGCCCCGTCCTTGGTGCAGCAACCTCGTCCATTTCTCACAGCCGCCGGGTGCTGCGCCTGCGCGTCGCCTGCGGGGTACGCCCTAGCATTGTCGCATATTCTATCTCCTGTTGTACTCATGTTGTGAAGTATTTGGCAATGTTTTCCGATCGGCCGCCTGCCTGACACCAACCCTCCTTGGGAATTCTTGGTTTGAAGAAGGATAGATTGGGTATAGGAGGGAATTGGGAGGGGATGGGTGGGATAACAGTACCACGGAGACAGAGAGGTGTGTGACACTGGAAGCTAGAGCGGTCCGGGGTCGCGTACCCGTAGTGGCTCCAACCAGTTATCGGACAGATAATCTGGTGGATCCACCCTCTGGACAATCTCATCAATCTCAATAACTCATCGTGACAGTACGAAAAATAAATAAAAATCACACATTTTCCTAATTTGAATGTGGAATTATGTTCTTTAAAATATAAACTTTTAATGATACCAAAACCAGTCAGATACAAATAATTCCAAAGAGGTTTTATTACAACATAAACCAGCACTATCTCTACCCCAACTATTAATCCTCTAATTCGCTCAGCGACTACTGCTTCTATTGGTTGTATGTTACCTCTTCACATTTCCATTTCTTTGAATTCACACCAGTAACTCCTACAGAAGTTAAAAACATTATATGTGCAATTAAATCTAAGGCTGTGGGAAGCGATGAGGTTAGTAAGCAAATGATATCCCTAATACTTGAGTACCTTTTACCAGTAGTTACACATATTATTAATTTTTCTTTAGACTCTGGTGTTTACCCGACCCTGTGGAAAAAGGCTTTTGTACTTACACTTCCTAAAATAAATAATCCTACCTTGCCTAATCACTTGCGACCGAGGCTTCAAGAACTTTAGAAAGGAAAGGAAGTATAGAGTACTTCCTTTCCTTTCTAAAGTTCTTGAAGCCTGTGTACATAAGCAAATCTCTACGTTCGTAAACAAACAATCTACTGAATGACTTTCAGTCAGGTTTTCGTCCAGGTCACAGCACCACTACAGCACTTGTCAAGGTCACAGATGACATAAGGAAGGGCATGGATGAACAAAAGTTGACAGTGGTGGTGCTGGTTGACTTTTCAAACGCTTGTAACATAGTTGATCACGATATCCTTATATCCTACTTTACTTACCTCAGATTCTCGACCCAAGCCTTGGATTGGTTCTCATCATATCTTCGCGGCCGCCAACAGTCAGTCCGCTTAGGACAGCAATGTTCTGCCTGGGCGGATGTAGAATCAGGGGTGCCGCAAGGCGGTATACTTTCTCCAATAATGTTTTCGTTTATTAACTCCATTACCACTGTCTTAAACTGTTCGTATCATCTGTATGCAGATGATCTTCAGCTTTACGATAAATCGGATGTGGGTGATCTCAATAAGTGTATTTTTAAGCTCAATAAAAATCTTGATTTAATTAGGGATTGGTGCATTAGATATGGTGTTACTGTCAATCCAACAGAATGTAAAGCCATAGTAATGGGTGGTCATAGGATGCTGGCCGGGATTGATTACGGTAACCTTTCTCCGATTTTTTATAATGGAACATTAATTCTGTTTTCTAATACCGTAGTTGATCTTGGCTTGCACTTGGATCAGTCGTTAAGCTGGGAATTTCAGGTTGTGGAAATAAGCCGAAAAGTCAATGCCTTATGTTCACTCTACCGCCTTAAAAATTTCCTTCCCTTTAAAACTAAGCTTTTGCTGGTCCAGTCCCTGGTATTGCCCATTATCGACTATGCCGATGTATGTTATCCTGATCTATCCCAATCACGTCTCAACAAATTGGAGCGCCTTCTCAACAACTGCATTAGATTTATTTTCGGTCTACGTAAATATGACCATATCTCCTCTTGCCGTTCCAAGCTTAAATGGCTTCCAATTCGTCAAAGGCGTAGCTCCCGAAGTCTGTATTGACTAACTCTAAATCTCCTTCTTACCTAAGAAATAACTTTTAACATCTCCAATCTACTTATGACAGAGCACCTCGCTCCATAAACGAACTTAGGATACACATTCCTCAACATAATACAGGATACTTTAACTCCTCTTTTACGGTACAAGCTGCACTACTCTGGAACGCCCTACCTTTGAAGATAAAATCTGCACCGAATGCCTATTCGTTCAAGATATTAGTTCGTGAGTATTATCTTAAGAATCATTAATATATATTTATGTATATGTTTATATTTTATGTATATTATTTACGTATCTATGTATAATTATGTACGTTTAGTTTATATAATACATGTATGTATTTTTCCATAAAATATTTATTGTTTATATGTATATATTTATTTATATAGGAGCATAAGTCTATATTTTGTTGTTAGCACCTGCCATCTACTTCTCTCCATAACAAAGGTTGACTGGTAGAGAATGCCACCAGGCATTAAGTCCGCCCATTGTAGCCCTTAGTATAAGGTGTAACAATAAAGAATAAATAAATAAAAACAACTTCTTACATACTATAATGCGAAAAGACCTTTTCCCCAACGTATTATTTAAGCTATGGTGGCAACGTTAATTTAATAGGAGAATAACTGTAGTGTGCCTTTCTTCCTGCGGGTGCCGTGAGCGAAAATTAAGCGTACTGGTGTTGGGTAGCAGCTCCTAAGCTACTAGGAGAGCGGTGGTAGTCAACTGCACAGAATAAATAATAACAGGTTCGGTCTAGCCATTCGAGCTATTGTCGTAAGCCACTCCAGACAACCATTGCAGCTCTGTTGAAACCACTCCAGGTTTAGGAATACTAGTTATGAATACATAACTAGTATTCCTAAACCTAGAGTGGTTTCAATAGCATTAGCCATTCCTACTATTCTTTTTAAATAATAGTCATACCTACATGATTTTGATTTGCACTCTCATTGATAAAGTCACTAATTGCATGTACGCATAAATGTTAACAAATAATGATAAACTTACTTATCGGGCTTACTCGAAGCGGATTGTAACATAGATCTGAAGCCTATTTTAAGACGCATACATTTACATTTAATTCCCTTAATTGATTTTAAAGACTGTATAGCTACTGACTGTATATAGTGAAACACGTATATTTTCTAATAAAAAATACGTTTCATAATTATCATTAATGAGAAAAGGATAGCATATTTGATATGTATGATTCTTTAAAAAATAACACATGTTACATCATTGAAATGATAACAATATGATTTGCTATATTGAAATAGTGGGAGCGATAACGTCAGAATAAAAGTTTAACGTACTTTCATAAAAAAAAAATAGTCGCGTAGACGGGCCGCCGCGCCGTCAGGGCCGCAGTTCTCCGGCGTCAGCTGTGCGCGTACGTCGCGCTATTTGTTATCATAAAGTAAATACAAAGCACAATAATGTCTCAACAAGGACCGGCATTCGATGTAAATGCGATGACATTGACCAGGTGGGTCCTGACCCAACAAAGGACTGCACCTGCGGCCACGGGAGACCTGACGTACCTATTGAATTCAATCCAAACAGCAGTAAAGGCTATACAGTCGGCCGTGAGGAAAGCGGGAATCGCTAAATTGTAAGTACCTACCGAAATAACTATTGTTTGTCTAAACGGTTTTGGAGAGTAAATTAAAAATACATTCCAGTTTTCATGGATTTAGTTTGGAGTTCAGATTGGATCTATTTTGGAGACCAGAAAATGGATAATATTGACGTTGTAAACTGAAAATAAAAACAAATAAAAAAAGCTTTAATTAAATGATTGGAACCGTTTTACTATTTGTAAATAAAATGTAAAAGCACGACAAATATACAACTTGTGTATCTATTTATCAAGACACGGGATCTCGGGCGACACGAACGTCCAAGGCGAGCAGGTTAAGAAGTTAGACGTGTTATCAAACGACTTGTTCATCAATGTGCTGAAGTCCTCTTTCACCACCTGCCTCTTGGTTTCTGAAGAAAACCCTTCAGTGATACAGGTGACTCATACATTTCAACGGTTTGTGTAAGCTAAGTAGGCTTTGGCCATACACCTTTTCAGGAAACCATTGACAAAATTTAAAAGTGATAAAAGGAATATATATATCCATATTTATCAGTATGAACATGGGTTAAATCGAAAAAAAAAATTACGATAGTAGAGTGGTTGGGTGTTTGGACTTTCGAGTAAAGAGACCCGAGTTCGATCCCCAGGTGGCTGGCACCAATGGGTTTTTCAAAAACTTATGTATGAATTATATCGTTGGCTTGGACACCGAGACGGCGATGGGCTCTTAAAAATATCTTCGGTGGAAGGTGGGTTTGAAACGACTTAATTATCTAGACCTCTGTCTACCCTACAGGGGTAGGAATAGGTTCTGATATTTATGTCAATTGGCTTTTCCCGTAGCATTTTTAATAATTTACATTTTGAAATAATCTTAATTTAACCCTAGGTCATACATTTTTTCAAATATTCTTCATGCCACGTCGTCGACATTGAATAAAGAATAAATAAGCTGTTTATATTGAAATCTATATGGAAAATAAAGTTGTTTAACGTCTATCTGTCAAACGTATTGAGGTCGTGTTTCGAGCCGCGACCTGACTGCACTTTGATACGTACTTTGCTTGTAATCTCGTTCATACAGTAGTAACTTCTTTTATTTATCTTCAATAAACTATGAGAAGCGAAAACATGTTTCTGTAAATAATAAATCAATACTGATGACTTTGTTGATCACCTTCAATCAATAAAATTAAACGCGAGGCTTACTATCTTTAATAGTCAATTCTTGGATCCCAGTTGAACTAAATATGATGTCTAACCTATCTATAGCTGTATATATACATATCCCTGCGACGTCGAAATAGTGGATCATTTTTCCAAATTCATCGCCCTCAGTAGGACTTGCATAGTAATAGAATAGAAAAAGAATGTACTCCGGGAATGAGGCTTGTACGAATGAGTTTTGTCGATAGTTTTATGTTCTATTTGATTTGAATATAATAGAAATAAATTGTCTAGACCTTACACCACCTCAATATTGGAAAATTCGTAAATTATATTAAGTACAGCATTAACACAATAACACTGCAACTTTATCACTACTGATTTGGTTTTGCAGGTAGAAAGTGAGAGACGTGGAAAGTACGTAGTATGCTTTGACCCCCTGGATGGTTCCTCTAATATTGATTGTCTCGTGTCCGTTGGATCCATCTTTTGCATTTACAAGTAAGTGACGATGTCTCCGTATCGTTAAATTTTAATTGATTTAAAACCATATGTTTTTTTTTAAATGTAATTGATCTCTTTGAAACATAAATAGATATTTCGATGTTTTGTATATTTATTTTCAATAAGCCATGCCTAATAAAACCCAAAAAATAATAATAGTTATTGTTAGATCATTATAGTTGCGTGGTGGCATTCCGTTTCCGTCTCATGAGTTTGGGTGGTGAACTACTACCTCCTGAAACTGCAACTTTTTATTACTATAATGTCTCCTGAAATTAACCGTCAAATTTATTCTTATACTGTCATTGTGGTCACTATTGTACTGGGAAACATTATAATAATGTTGTGTATAAATACATATATAAATACATGAATAAGTAAAAGTGAATTTTTGTTTGTGTACAAAAACTATTTTCCCTCCTGAAGAAGATGATTAACATTGGTCGTTAACATTGACGACCTCCGTGGACGTGTGGCGTAAACACTGGTTTTCAATGTGTCGCCATCTCGAGGTCCCGGGTTCGATTCCCGGTTGGGTCATTGTAGAAAAACCACTTTTTCTACATTTTCTCGGGTCTGGGTGTTTGTGATGCCTTCGTTGTTTCCAATTCCCATACCACAAGTGCTTTAGCATCTTACATTGGGATCGGAGCAATGTATGTGATGTTGTCCCTATCTATATATGTATTTTTTTTTATTATTATTGATAGGAATTTAAAGTTTTTTATTTCATTTTATTTTTGAAAAGGGTGGCAAACGAGCAGGTGGCTCACGTGATGGTAAGTAATTACCGCCGCCCATGAACACCTGCAATACCAGAGGCATAGCAGATGCGTTGCCGGCCTTAGAGTGAGTGGGCTTCCGGTTACCTGCACTCACCAGACGAAACGCAGAAGTTTGTTAGACTTCTACTTCACGCCGGTATTCTGTGAGGTCGTGGTTCTTCCCCGGTAGAGCCGGCCCATTCATGCAACAACAAAATCTGATGCCACTGTTAGAATAGTTAACGTTTAATAGTTAACTGTTAATGTTTAATAGTTGTTTATTATTATAGGAAAACTTCCGACGGTGAACCATCAGAATCGGATGTGCTTCGTCCAGGTCGTGAACTGGTCGCCGCAGGGTACGCATTGTATGGCTCCGCCACTATGATGGTACTTGCTCTCGGAAAGGGAAAGGGAGTAAACGGCTTTATGTATGACCCGTCCATTGGAGAGTTTATATTGACTGACCCTAACATGCGTATTCCAGACAAGGGAAACATCTACTCCATTAATGAAGGTAATATAAAAACTCACTGCATCACATCATAAACACATATATAAAAAAAATTATACAAATAATACTTGAAATCGAAATACGACAACATTGTCAGAACTAAAATTGTACAAATATTATAATTAAAGAATTATTTCGATACAATGGAATATAAAAGTTACGAAATCATAAAACTAAAAATACTTGAGAAAATACAAATAATATACATTTACTTATTCATCAGGTTACGCAGCAGAATGGGAAACCGAACTTCGAAACTACATTGAAACTAAGAAGCAACCTAAGACCGGAAAGGCTTATGGTGCTAGATACGTAGGGTCTATGGTGGCAGACGTGCACAGGACAATTAAATATGGAGGCATTTTCATGTATCCGGCTACAAAGTCTGCACCTAGAGGAAAAGTATGAATTTAGATTCTCTTTGATGTGTAAATTAAATAAAAATATTTCGACCGTTAGTAATGATTTAAATTGTTAGTATGCCAATTTTATAATCCGAATGAGCGGAAATTTATCTAAAAAAATATCGTCATGCCATCTATACAGGAGTAAACAATTAAAACCTTTCGACCCTACTTCCACCGCGTACATTTTTTTGGAACAACGTGACAGGTGCAGAGTACGACGCCGTCTTTATGTCCAAGCCAACGATATAATTCGAACTTAAGTTTTTGAAAAAACCAATTGGTACGAGCCTGCCAATTAGGGATCGAACACAGGTCTCTTGAGTCGAATCCCTATCACCCAACCACTCGGCTATTGCGACTTAAAAATTGCTAAGTTTATCTAGATAAATATACATTTTTTCATAATTTATTAAAATGTGTTATAGCGCCATCTATTGTCACCATGCGTAACTTGGTCACCCGCATACTTTTATTAATCATAACGGCCAGTCCCGTAAAAGTCCATTGTCCAGAGGATATTGGTTTTAACGTGAAGGATTTCAATAACCATTACGCTCGGAAAGAGGAGTGACTATCGCAATACCATATACCTCGCACTGTAAACGCTGCAACGAGTTATTTTGGTTAGGTTTTAATATCTTGATTTTAAGATGGCTATCTGCCGGTTTTCATAACATTATTCAAGACTGTTTCCCTAAGTAGCATCTTATGAAATCGTTTAAATTTCGTTCTCTACCCTTATTTCATGTTTATAAGTTACACACTGTCTTTAATGTAATACATTCTGTAAGCTCCAACGTTTATTCTATATTTACTTGATATTTTTCACTATTTTTATTTTCAGCTGCGTCTACTATATGAATGCAACCCAATGTCATTTATAATTACGGAGGCTGGAGGCCTTGCTACAAACGGCAAGATTCCTATTCTGGACATTAAACCTACATCAATTCACGAACGAGCGCCATGCTATTTAGGTTCAAAGAATGACGTAGAAGAACTTTTGCAACATCTGGCCGCATGAATAAAATTTAAATTCCAATCAGCTATATACACATTTGCTTTCTGTTTTTAATGTTTTGATTCTAGTCTAAATGTTTGTTAATATTTTTTGTAAATTTGTTTGTCATAATTTTTAATTATTAGGCCCTACACACAATTATACTGATTTGTTTATTTTTATATCAATGTTGCATTAAAAAAATTGTCATATTTATCGAAGTATTTTTAACACACATTCCTTTTTAAACTAGAACACAAAGTAAAATCGATCTTCACCCATCTGCATACCAGACGAAAATTATTTATTATTATATATAATATATTGTGCTAAATATATATATATACTAGCTGAACCCGCAAACGTTGTTTTGCCATATAAAATAGGGGTTGATCGTAGAGGGGTAAAAATTTAGGGTTGTATGAATTTTTTGTATAAAAAAATAATATCTTCACGCACTTCCTAATACAGGGGTAGACAGAGGTCGAATTTAGACAATTAAGTCCCTTCGACCCACCTTCTACCGAAAATATTTTCGGGACAACGTGATAGGCGGTGAGCCCGTCGCTGTCTTTATGTCCAAGCCAACGATATTCGTACATAAGTTTTTGAAAAACCCATTGGTACGAGCCTACCAACTAGGGATCGAACTCGGGTCTATTGGCTCGAAATTCCGACCACTCGGCTATCGTGACCTATGCTTTTTTGTATGCTGTATCATAAAAAATTATAAAATTAATCTAAAAATTAAAAAAAAATGGGTGAACAACCTTTATCACTTAGGGGTATGAAAAATAGACAGTAGCAGATTCTCAGACCTACTGAATATGCATATAAAATTTGGTAAAAACCAGTAAAGCCGTTTCGGAGGAGTAAGGTAACTAACATTGTGACACGAGAATTTTATATATAAGATGGAGTTGTCGTAAAAATATGTTCATGGTTAGAATAAATAAAACTATTAAATTTTTTTCTCAAATTTCATCTTACTCCGTACTTGTCTGCCCGGGACTCGGACGTAAAATAAATAAAAAATTAAAGTATACTATTAAAACTAAGACTACTATTATGAAAATGTGGATAAACGCTGCTGATATAGTATAAATGTGGGTTGTAACCGGTGTCCAACTAGTGCCGAGTGTGCGTTTATGTAACAATTTGGTTGTTCATTTTAGCATGATGATCAAATACCTGCTTTAGACGTATTTGTATAGGTTTTAGGTAGAGTAACAACTCCCTACCAGGCTGTCAAATAAAAACTATAGTAAAAAATCCTGTGTTATTCCTTAAACAATCTAATCTTATAAATTTATACAATCAAAATATTGTATTAAGATTTTTTTTACGCTCCATCTTCATCTAGAAGGGTGTTAACTCTGTATAAATAAACTTTTACTCCATGGTATAGTCTCATGACTAGTTATAGAAAGAAAAAGATGAAATTGAAATCAAAGTAAGTACCATTCTCACTTACTTTATTTGCGAATCTTATATTAAATAAATAACATTGCTTATGCGTTCGAAATTCCACCTATCAAGTGTACAAAAACAGATATTATTGAGTTATTTGTTTTGTTTAGTGCATCTTACAATATAATCGACATCGAAAAACAGTGTATGAAAACATAAATAAACCACTATTTCCTTAGTTTTATGTACCGATTCCGATAAAAGAAACAAATGCCTTAATGAACATAAGAAGTTCATTTGTATTTAACACACAATTCACCATCACACGAGCATGAAAAATGGACATTATATTTTTACGCTCAATTGGCTATCGTTTGTCAGAAATAATCCATTGACATATAAAAGTTTAAAGGCCGGCAACGCATCCGCTATTCGTCCGGTATTGCGGGTGTTCATGGGCGGCGGTAATCACTTACCATCACGTGTGCCACCTGCTCGTTTGCCTCCCTCTTCTATAAAAAAAAAGTATAAAATTAAA
Source organism: Sericinus montela (assembly GCA_029286605.1). Taxonomy (NCBI): domain Eukaryota; kingdom Metazoa; phylum Arthropoda; class Insecta; order Lepidoptera; family Papilionidae; genus Sericinus; species Sericinus montela. The sequence continues at coordinate 57,508 of JAGSMR010000032.1, read as the reverse complement.
CTTTATAAGATCTAAATTATGACACAGATCTTAAAAAATGCCAATTGAGTTCAAGCGTCCCTAGATTAGATATTTTCGTGTTCTCTTTAATCTTTTCATGTCAATTATATAAAAAGTTTCTTTATTCTAAATACATTTATTTGTCAATTTCAACTTTATACAAACAGTTTATGATGCTATAAATCTACGCATTCATTCAACTCCGTCGAGTTTTTGATGATAGCCGTTGACGAAAATTTCCAAAGTTCTTGCAAAATACACCAGTTTATATTGTGAAACAAAGAAAAAGTTTTCTTTAGGTGTTATCTAATTAATATCATGTTTCTGAAATACTGTGCGCGCTTACTGTGAGACCACGCAACAAAGTTCTTTTGTCACAGAATCTTTAAAATAGTCAGTCAGTTTCAAAACTAAAACATTATCATCATTTACCACATACCAATCAGTGTTATTATTGGGAATTAATACTAAGAGGATTATTATCACACCAAAATAATGTAAAAACATCTAGACTGTTTTTTTTATTAGTCATATTTGATTTGACCACCTTGTGTAAGTGAGCTTAACAACATTTGTCAAACTACCAATTATGTATCCTTCGGCATTGCTGGAAGTATCGTTCATGGGCTTCACCATTACATTTGTAAAATATTGATGTCGACATTATAACATCAAACGCTTATATTTACTTTAAATATCAACATCATGAATATAAACTTTAAATCTGCAAAAACCATCTACTTACAAAACACGCCAATGTGTGTGGAATATGCATATGCAACTAGCAATTAATCTTTAATTTATAGCGTAGCGTTAAGACCTTAAGAAGTAACCACCAGTAAATACTTCAGCTACGTTTATATACAGTTCTGTTATCATTAACATAGAACACTTCATTACGCTAATGAATTTGTAGTTTAACTAATTACTAGCGGAGCGTCTTTCATAAGTTTTTTCACTTCACGCTTAGCGTAATGCTACGCGGTCAGAGCGACGAATTGATGGAAAACGTCCAGAATGTGCGGGTCCAGGTCCTGCGTGAACAGCAGCGTCTCCAGCGTGCTGCTGTACTTCTGCACTTGTTCGTGATGCTGGAAAGATAGAGTACGAATTAAATTAAAAGTTTGGAGCTAACGAATATTATAGCGTACATATATTGCTTTAACACCTTTTTTCTTTTTTCTTCAAATTAATGTTTGAAATGGAGCCACAACAGTGAGTTAAAATTAACATTTTTGATTAACGTTCATGATTCAGGTAAACATATCAACACGATTATACCATCGATCGTTATTGTTGTTAACCACTGAGGAATCCTTTTATTTACATTCGAGAAGAGAGTTCTTGGTCACCCAAGAACTTGGAACGCCCTCAAGAACTTCATCCATGCAAAGGTTGTAAAATTGTGGTGTTAGCATGTGTTCGTTGTAGTGGTAAAACTGGCCTCGTTTTGATACAAGGCCCAAGGCCTCTGTGATAAAAAGTGTAACGGAGTGTGGTGGGTGAACCAAAACCAAAGGTCAAGCCTCATAGGAAACAGAGGGAGCAGAATTTTGTGTATCTCCGACGGGATGACGCCGAGCGGCTGCAGCACTCGCGCAAGTACTCGCAGCACTCGCGGCAGTACGTGCGGCAGCACTCGGCGCAGCACTCGCGGCAGCACTCGCCGCAGCACTCGCGGCAGTACGTGCGGCAGCACTCGGCGCAGCACTCGCGGCAGTACGTGCGGCAGCACTCGGCGCAGCACTCGCGGCAGTACGTGCGGCAGCACTCGGCGCAGCACTCGCGGCAGCACTCGGCGCACTCACCACGAGGAACACCTGGCGCAGACGCGCGACGGTGCCGCGGTACCAGTGCGTGTCGGGGTCGCGCGCGTCCGTGTCGCAGCGCACGAGGTGCTCCGACAGGATCATGATGAACCGCTGGAACACGATCAGGAACAGCCGCTTCTGGTCCGTGTGCGCCAGCTCCAGCCGCTCCTCCATGCGCTCCACCGCCTGCGGGGCGTCGCGCACTCACTTTATTTATTTATTTACACTTTATTGCAAACCTTACAATTACAATTATATGCTTTAAAAGCCTTTAGGCATGGAGGTGTGGAGAAATATTGTTAAAGTGCTTTAAACATGGTTACAGATATATATATATATATATATATATATATATATATATATATATATATATATATATATATATATATATATATATATATATATATATATATATATATATACCCTCTCGGTTACGAAGATAAATAAAGACCACGCAAGGCAACTAATAATTGCCGGTATCATATAGTGACAATGTCATCAAATATTTTTTTTCATTAGTCATCCACATTCTTAATCAAAAATTTATGTAACAAAAAAAATTTAATTTGACCTCCAACAAATACTGATGCAAGCATAGAAAACTAAATTTTCCAACCTATTTATTAATTATTTAAATACTTCATGGAGTATATATATGCATATATAACCTCTTTACGAAACGATGGTATATTAAAAATGTGTGTATATAACTTATATGTATAAATTATTTCATCTTATTTGTCGTGTATTTTTACTCAAAATATAACAAATGCATTACAGTATGGTAATTTGAAAATTGTGTATTTATTTACCCACTATCAAATCATATAGGCTTTTCGAGTGTTCAAGTTTGACCGACCCCGATGGTCAAAACAGATTCTACTGAAAGTAGTAAAAAGGAATATGCACCTCTTCAGTTGGTTTATCTTGATCTTTCTTCTTCTTGGTTCCAGTTTCATCTTCGGAATCTGAGCTGCTCGAGTCGGCTCTTGCTAAGGCCTCCCTAGCTTCTTGGAGCTCGGCACCTGAAAATCGAATAGCAAATACTTATTATATAGTACAAAAAATTAACTTTATGTAAAGATAAGATTGATATTTAAATGATATTTAAAAAGTTTTGAAAAACATGAAATATATAATCACAGTGGGATTAAAAATTTATAGTGAATCTAAAATTCAAGCAGTGAAATCGAATCATACAAAAGTAAAAAAAAAGAAGAATTGTTGACAGATTATGATTTCGATTGAAAGTGGTGAGCAAGGAAGTTCCCAATTTTTGTAGTATCCCGTATGGTATCGGTGTTAATATAATGCTACGCGCTTTCTCCCCATAGGTATCACACCTACGTCCCCATAAGTATCACAACTAAGAGGCGACTAAGGGAAAAGCCTTGAAAATGCAATTCGCTACTGACGGGCGGTATGACCATCACCAGTAGACCACTACACGAAACAAGAAAGGGCCCTTCATTCCCAGAAATATTTCATGCTATGTAAATTTCGCGGTTATCAAAAACTGAAAAATGAAGCTGTGTACAGGTAATATCTACCTGCCATGATTTATTTCTCGTAGGCGAAGATTGGAATCATGAAAATAGAAATATTACCAATTTCTATTTTCCTAACTATACCAAACTATAAAATTATGCTGTCTGTCGATTATTAACGGCGTTTAAAGTGCAACGTGTGTATTGTGCAACGAAGGGGTTCACAACACTTGGTTAAAGTTGAAATAATTGCCATCTTTTCATCCTCCCTACCTCGCAGTAGACTTATAGACATCAAGCACTTAACAAATAAAAGGTGCATAAACCATAATAGTCCTCAACATCTATCCATTATACAAATATTGATAGCGAGAAGTGTGAGTTGTGAACAAGAAGTGAGTGAGAATGAAAATGTGTTGTACTCACTTAGTTTAGAGACATGTTTGTTCATCTTATCGATGGTCAAGTGCAATATCTCCCATAGGTAGGAGTGTGTGAAGTATGGCGCCATATCTTTGGAGAACAGCCACGTCGCTACGGCGTTGCACTCCACCACCTGTGTCTTGAGCATCTTGTCCACCAACACGCACACCATTTGTGGATGCCGCTGCCATAGCTCCCACACGTTACGTAGAACGCAAATTTGCGCTTCTTCAGACTCTGCCAATATCTGTCCCAATTCTAATGTTAATAATCTCGAAAACTAAAGTTTTCTAAGTTTTTGAACACAGTTTATTCGTTAGTTGCACTTAACGTTACATTTGTATACAGTATTTAATTTAAAAAAAAAGCTTACTAAAATTTTCTATGGACGTCCAATATTGACCAGCTTTTGGGCAGCTTTACTTAGATGAGTATACGTACGGGTAACATTATTAAATATTAAAGTACCACTAATAAATAAATAAAAGGTTACGCTTTAGCTTAGATTGGTAAAGGTTTCGTTCAAAACACGATATTTAATACTGAATTTGACCCTTTAAATGAAGAGCTTGTGCTACTTGAGTTTTTTAAAAATATGGGTTCGTTACCTGTCACGCGTGACAAGAAATTATTTCAAGCTAAAACAAAGTCAAAAATACTAAAGAATCAAGAAAATGTTTCGGAGATGGCTCAAATAAATATTTTGGATTAACTGTGAGCGACGCATCTGCTTTTGTTGTTGCATTAATGGACCGGTTCGACCGGGGAGGTACCACGACCTCACAGAATACCGGCGTGAAGTAGAAGTCTAACAAACTTTTGCGTTTCGTCTAGTGAGTGCAGGTAACCGGAGACCCACACACCCCCTCCCCCAATTCTCTAAGGCCGGCAACGCATCTGCTATCATCTCTGGTATTGCGGATGTTAATGGGCGGCGGTAATCAATTACCCATCACATGAGCCACCTGCACGTTCGCCTCCGTTTTCTATAAAAAAAAAATACTTCTGCAACTTTACTTCCGCTGGATAGGCTCACCTTGAACACATAATGAAACTTGGATATGGCTGCGAAGCTGTGCGAGATGCTCTTGCTGCCGAGGTTGAGCAGCGTCTGCACGAATACGTCGATCTTGAGCGGGTTGTAGTGCGCGGCGTGCGCGGCGCCCGGCTCGCCGTCGCGCAGCGGGTTGGGCAGCTCGCGGAGCACGTTCAGCGCCTCCTCCGGCGTGCACTTGTTGCGCACGCACACCACCAGCCGGTGCGCCGCCTCCGTGCCCGGCAGCGCCGCTGCGCAACGCGACGCACAGTTTATACCACCGCACCGTCTATTTTTTTTTATAGGAAAAGGGAGGCAAACGAGCAGATGGCTCACGTGATGGTGATTACCGCCGACCATGAACACCCGCAATACCAGAGGCTTCAGATGCGTTGCCTCCCTTAGAGTGCCCCCCTCCCCCATAATTGAGGGAGGAAGGTGTGTGGGCCACCGGTTACCTACACTCACCAGACGAAACGCAGAAGTTTGTTAGACTTCTACTTTACGCCGGTATTCTGTGAGGTGGTGGTACTTCCCCGGTCGAGCCGGCCCATTCATGCAACAACAAAAGTTGATGCGTGGCTCTACCACTGTCAACAATTATTTAGGCTGATTATACTATTGAATGAGTCCATTTAGGCTGATCGGAATCCAAGAGTTATGTCGAAACTTCTGTACGATTTTGGAATCGATTGATGTATTGATTTCGAGCCACGAGTAACCGAGTGGTCGGGTTTCTAAAACTTGAGTACGATTTACGTCGTTGGCTTGGATATAAAGACGTAGACGGGCTCATCAACTATCACGTTATCCCAAAAAATGTTATCGTAGAAAACGAAAAAACTTAATTGTCTAGACCTCTGTATTGGGAATAGGTATATATATATATATATATATATATATATATATATATATATATATATATATATATATATATATACATATATATATATATATATATATATATATATATATATATATATATATATATATATATATATATATATATATATATATATATATATATATATATATATATATATATATATATATTTATTTATTTACTGTATGATTTCTTTCGTTGGCGTAGATGGTGACAGGACTATTTTCAGTCAGGTTGCCACATAAATAGTCTACACCTACGACTATCCCTGTAATGTAAACTGCGTGAAGATAAAATATATGTATGAGTTTGGAAGTTTATTTATTTATTTATTTGATCACCAACGTAGTTAACACTTATACAATCGTAAAAAAGACATTTGACAGTTATGTAATACAATTGAGATTAAATGTTACTATACTTATAGGTGATGACGGCGTGCAAAAAAGTAGTCGCGTAAGAAATTAAACTTAAATCTAGAAATAATTATTTCGAAAATATACTAAAAAGAACCAATAAATAACAAAAATAAAAGTTAACAATGCAAGCTTAAAAGTTAGTTAAACATAATTATATATATAACATGTGATATGATATGAACATGTATGTGAGAACAAACCAAAAACGTATTTACAAAATAAAAGTGTTGAAATAAAAATTATACATTTGACATAAAATGAACTCTGATGAGACTTTTAAACACAGCTATCTTATCTGCATAGATGTCTATGGGAAGTTCTCTGGATAAAGTTTTATATGACCTTATTATTCTCTTAACGCACGTGAAATGACCAAGGTTAGATTTAGACCCTTTGTATGCAAATAAATTAAATACTCCTCCAAGGCAGTTTATTCGGCGCAGCTATATCCAATGAACTGAGCAATTCAGGGCAGTCTAAGAGTACCGTTTGCAATTTTATGTAAAAACACATTGACCAGCAGTCGTCTTCGATCAGAGAGAGAGATTAATTTAAAGTATTGAAGTCTATCTGCATAGCTTTTAAGTTTTTTTCCAAAATTACAGTTATAAAAAAGGTGCCACAAAAACCTTTTCTGGACTCTCTCTATCCTTTTGACTAAATGTCGTAGTGAGGATTCCATACTACACTGCAGTATTCTAAACCACTACGGACTAAGGTGTTATAAAGGATAACTTGGGTGTGGGAATTTTTAAAACACTTACCATTGCGAAGTATAAATCCCAATGTTTTGAAGGCTTTGTTTGTTATATTATCAATATGAACGTGGAAGCGTAATTTACTATGCAATGTGATACCCAAGTCACGAAAATTATCCATCTTTCTAAGAATATTATTACCTACGTAATATTCATCATTGACCAATTCTTTTTTTTTTTCTACTGAAGTTATATGATAAAGTTGGATGTTTGTTGTCGTTAATCCTCATATCATCCTCAGTGACACTGGTCATATATTTAAGGTTCTTTGTGGTACCTAATGTTATTATTGTATTTTGTATCACACTGTATTATTGTTTTATGTATATCACCGACCGATCCCCGGGCCAGTTCTATTAAAATTGTTAATTGCAATAATAGGTCTGTCTACCAACAATTAACCTCAAAAATTATTGACAAACAAATGAAATAATTTTAGTAGTTATAGCTAAACACCGATTAAATTAGCTAATTATATAAATTTTACTTTAATCTGCATGAATAATCAAATTAAATGAATGAGTGGAATTCTTACGAGATGTTCACAGTGATAGTTGCAGCAGAACAATACCGGAGCTGAAGTTGCGCAAAACGCAATGAGCTGGTTCATATCAGCGTCGTTATTTTCGCGGGCGTGGGAGTCTAGTCCGTTTTATTAAATCCGGACAACAATAAAATCTTAAGTAATCCTTGCAAATATACCCATAGCACGAGAACTTAGTTTAGTCAATTAGCCGCTTTCGCACCGAAAGTGGCTACGATCATTTGTATATAATATAGGTAATTTCAAAGTTATTTGAAAATTGCTAAAGCAAAGCTATTTGAAGGCTTGAACGGGAATTTAACTGATAATTAAAATTAGTTGAAAATTTATATGCATGGTATTAAGAAACAATAAATTCCAATTTTTAATGAAATTTAAGATCCCAGAATGTGCAGTAAAGATTTATGTATTTGCCAATAAAATTTCAACGTATTTTTTTCCAAGTCGCTACTATTTCATTTTAGATTAAATACTTCAGTTTATTTTATTTTTACCGAAAAACATGTGACATCAATACAATAAAAGATACTAGTACCGTAAACAAGTACTTACGGACCCAAGGAAAGCGAGTAAATATCCGAGCTACTGAAGCATAGCGAATCTTGTGCACGTAAACTGTAAACGTTTGTCATATCTCATTTCAATGAATAGGTACGCGTTTCGTAATAAATCACTTCGGTGCATAAAATACACAGCATTTTCACTTTTATTCTATCGATAATCGGTAAAGATTTATTTATTGAATTGCAAATAAAAAAAATAGTAACAATTAAAAATACATATCTTTAAAATAGATTCAAAATGTTTCAGTGACAAGTATCAGTGATTACAAATGAAAAAGCAGATTTAGTTTATCATAATACTTGCAAATCAAATACTGCAGGCCCATTTCTGTAAGGTCTTACAGTCCTATAAGGAGGATGCTCTAAATCGCCACGCTAGGCCAGCTTATTTACGACCGCAGTATCAGACACTTCACATCAGAAACACTGCTGTTGGTGTGAAGATATATATTTTTTCCCCAAAGCCTATATGGGGCAACGTAACAAGTAGTGCGTCTATCAGGACCCTAATGTCCAAGTTAACGGTATAATATAATTACATAAATATATATTTACTTCGATAAATATTCATTAATACATATAAGGGTCCGTATATAAACACTGATATTTATCAGGCAAATTTGAATTTCGAGTCCCGCTTGGGGCAAATGATTCGAACCCGCAACTCTTAGCTTCTTAAGCACGATCACTACCAACTCGGCTATCGGCTCGTGTTTTGTAATTTATTAGTCTATTGAACTCGTAAATTGACTACTGCACAACTGAATACATTTCCATTCCTTCATGTCGATAGTTTGCATTCCGCATACGACACAAGGGTACAAGAACCGCGCTAAGCCCGCGAGATGGAAAGTGCGCACGCGACCGTTTCCACGCGCCCTCGCGTGGACACTTGCTGTTTTTTTCAGAATGTCTAATATTTCGCACTTTCTGTTCAAGGCATTTGAACTTTAAATCTAATCGGGTAAATTAATTAAGGTCATCGAACTTAAGTATTACTTCTCAAGCATTTGTTACGTAAGACTTTTTGTTATAGACCTCGGCACGTGTGTTAAACCTCCCCTAATCTTACCTCAAACAATGATGTGTGATATAAATATATTAAGAATATGTGTGTGTTAATAGACGCAAAATTACGTTGCGGAAATTAATTATTATAGATATTATATCATAAAATTATAATGCACAATTTCCCATGCCAAAATGCATAGCATATGTTATAGATCCAAAAAGAAGAAGTGCACCAAGTGTAAGAGAGAAAGTTATAGCATACAAGCTACAGGGTAAATAACTCGGAAGCCATGTGTGGTAATTGGTGGTCAACTGGTCAATTTAGTACATGTACAGCAGCATTAAATTCCGCGAGATGTTTGGTACTGCGTTCTCCAATTCACTTTCCTACCGCGGCCTTCATAGTCAATCTTCTTTATGTATCCTGTATCTTCTTTCGTGTCTTCTTTATGGATATCTGTATCCTGATTCTTTATGGATACCTGTATCTTCTTTATGGATATCTGTGTCCTCTATGGATATATGTATCTTCCTTATGGATATATGTATCCTGTGAACTTTTATTGTGAATGCTAGTGTTGGATGCGGCAGTTATGTAAAATATAATCCGAAGCCATTGACTTATAAGTAAGTAACTACTCGATTCTTGAGTAAATGCACAAATTTTATAACAAGATCATTTTGGCGAGAGGAATATTACCCTGTAATATTGCCGGGATATCTACAATAAGACCTCACGGCTCGAGACGACGTTGCATATATTATTTACTTAATGGCATGTTAAACTTCCCTGCTTCACATACGCCTCTAACGTAAATAGGATTTGTCATGATCGTCACGCTTGTATTTTGGTGACCATAGCACCAAACACATGGGACACTGCTGCTCATGATTATTCTGTCTGCTCGATAGCCATTTTCATTGTTTCCATTCGCTACGTTACCTTTTATTACGCTGACAGAAAGAAGACTGTTTTAAATTTTTAAGTTGATGGTCAATCGATTTTATTATTTTTTAAAACTAACGTAAAGTAACTGCCTCACAGTTACTTTGCATAAATTGTTATGCAAAAAATATTGTAAATACTACAATGTAGTGCAGGGATATTGCGCATGCGCCTATTTCCTAAGATTGCAGTACATCCTGTGGTACCGGCACCATAAGCCTCAGTAGCATAAGATAAGATCTCAAATGTTACACAACTACATTAATGGCCTATACAATTGCTTGGCGGAATGCTAAGTGCTTTGTGCAAGTAACGACTACAGTAAGTGAGCACTCTATATCCATGTTAAAACACTAGAATTTCAAGGTTCCTATTAAATTTTGGGCATAGTAATCTGAAAATGAGGATGCAAAACCTCCAAAACTGTTTATCATTATTTCATTACACAAGTCATTAAGTGGTTTTCAGATGATATAGAAATACTCGAATAATTATATATAATATATAAGTATAAGGAACATAAATATTAGATACAAAGAGAGACTTTAATTTCGTTAGAGAAAACAGACACAGGTTGCTGCATCAAACAATAAAATTACCGGCGTAATAATATACCGCTTCCTTTTTTCCAATTCGTCGTAAGATACGGCTAATGGAAGGATTTACTAAGAATGTAGTAATGGCCTAGTAAACCTCTCCCTTAAGGAATTTTCCATAAGGGAGAGGTCTATATCCAGTACGGGACTTTCAGAAGCCGTTAAGTAGTAAAAAGTTTGATACGGATAACGACAATTTACTCTAGTGTTCCCTAAACACACAACGCTTTCTCTGATTTACCAGAAATATCGCCGCAATAATTACCGTAAGACAGACAGTCATATCTACTTTGGGTCAACACTCAATGTCTCGACCACCAGCAACTATCGCGACAAATTTCCGCGACGTACTTGCCACCAGGTAAGTGGGGTGATTAGCCGGTGGCGGTCGCCATGCCGGGCACACCGGCGTCTACTGCACAGTACGGTGCGCGCCGCACGCGTCACGCATCTTCGACAAAGTGCGAAAATACGGACGTGTGGTGTGATTCATTGATCAGAGATGCGATCCGCGCTCATCTGCGTTTTCTTTACATTATTTGTGAGTAAAATCGATCGTTTAAATAGCTCTTTCTTGGTAAAAATTTATTGAAATACTTTGTCTCAGGTGAAAATCTGTTCTGTGATACTGAATTCAAATTACTTGAAATTTATTTATGTGCTTACTGTTTAATATATTGCACAACATTTAATGAGAATTAATAGTTACAGAGTAAAAGTTCTGAGGTTCATAGTTTAATCGTGACATAAAAATTAAATTCTTAATTAACTGATACGTTTATCTTATAAATTATTTATAGATTGAGTACGTAAGTAACATTTTGTGGTAGTGGGTAACATCTCCGGATGATTAGACCCAGAACCCAATACCAAATTAGATTTTTTTTAGAATACTTTTTAGTAACATCCTAAAATAGAACATAACGTAAAATTAAATACTGTATAATTTATTTAAATTGTGTTATAGTACTGATGTTGATCTAACATTTTTGTACAATTGTGCTCGCTCCCACTGTCACGACGTAAGGTATGAGCACATTAAAAAGAAATTTAAGAAGTCCCAGCTTTATTATATAAAGAACCAAGGAATACTTGTAAAAGGTCAAGTTCAAGACCAGTAAAAGATACTTTGGAGGCTTTATTATTGTATCAAGGGAACATAATGCAAACTGTACCAATATGTTAAGAAAATTTCATTGTGAGATCGGTCTACTAACAATTTGAAACACCCAATCTCAAAAAATATCTGAAATTTTCCTCAAATATTATTTTAACTCGTGGTAAAAATAGTCTCTGAGCATATCAGACATTTATCGGTAGCATAAAAATTGAATGCTTAGGTAAGAGACAACGACCTCGATCCGAGCTATTGTTGAGGGTGTGATTTTCCCAAGTATGTGGGGCGATCATAAAAATTGTAATCATCGCTAATGGTATTGTCATTGTATCAATGGCAAGGCATTATAGAAATTAATAGTAATAATTTATTATTCTCCTTTAAATTTAATGTAATAAATATTATCACAATAAATTCTTATCGAAATTTTTATTACTTTAATGAGCAAATCTTCATATAATATAATTTAATAGTAATAATTTATTAATCTCCTTTAAATTTAATGTAATAAATATTATCACAATAAATTCTTACCGAATTTTTTTATTACTTTAATGAGCAATAACTTAATGAACAATACTTTATACACAGGTATTTGAAAATAACTCAAATGATTTAGTCAAATTTGCTTGTCATACGAAATAGATGAAGATTTAATGACCCTGAGCAATGACCCTATTTTTTTTACGAAATTCAATAAGATAAGAGATAAAGAATAAGAGAGAGAGAGCCGCCGGATTTTTTTCAAGAGTTTTTACGTATTTTATATACAAACTTTTCTGTTATGGTTTATTCTCATTTGAATAAAATAAATATTCTAATTTTGTTATATATCTGTTGCCAAATAAATAATGTTACATAATTAGTAATTCCTGTTGATCAATTCCCGCTTTTTCTCATATCTTACGTAAGTCTCATTAGCATTTAGCAGTAGAGAACTTTTGACGGTTAATACGATATTTTTGTAAATTGTGCGGCATTACCTTGGCCGTTCTAAAACGATACGAAGAGATTCTCACTACGAGGTTTGAAAGATGATCTTAACACTAAAATGGATAAGTGTAAGCTTAGATTAGATGGTATGGGCACGTTAAATGTGAGTGAGTGAGTACCGAATAAAGAAGAAAAAATACAGCGCGAAATTTGTAAATAAAAGGGGTCGACGAGGAGGGCTAAGACTATTTTCACTTAAAAATAAGCGAAAAAGGTATATAAGAATCTTAACACTTGGCGATCTATTCTCTTTGGCTATCTAGTCAAGGACTATGCGACTATATTTATTTAATTAGATTAGAGTGATAGCATAGAAATGATTACTCAGCATCTACAAATTTTGTGAACATCCGTTATTTTAAGCATTCTCAAGTTTTGAATGCCTAGATTAAGTGGAGGTTATATTTTTAAAACTATACCGTTTATTTATCTTGATGACATAAGTTATTATAAATAAATACATACATAGCTCTGGTCTCAAAGTAAGTAGCTTAAGTACTTGTGTCATAGAATCGTAAAACAACGAAGGTACCACTAACACGCAGACCCAGGAAAATTATGAAAATATGTTTTCTACATCGACCCGACCAGGAATCGAACCCGAGACCTCAGTGCTGACGACACCATGATAACCTGTGTCATGTCACATCGAAATAAATTAGGTATTAACATAAAAGTTACAAGTTTATTATTACACAAAAAAACACCTTGACTGTTTTGTGGAACAAATGTAAAGAATATACTACAAAAAATAAGAGGGCAATAAAGTGTCGTTTTTACAATACCTTTAGAAATTTAATTTTACATTAATATATTCAATTAATTCATAAATATTAATTATTCAATGTTCTAATTGAAATAAAACAAAGCAAATTATTACTATCACGTGCTAGTACCGCAACCGCGAGACTTAACGTTAGCATTCCGTGAGTCCCGGGTTCGAAATCAAGCCCAGGAGCAAGTTGGGCAAAACACAAATTGAATGATTTTACCCAACGAACCATATTTATAACATACTATATTTATCTATTGATTCTCTTGCACAAGCAAAACGTTAAGAGATGGGAATAAAAAATGGGACGGCGCCACTGTGATTACGACACTGTTTTTTTACTAATTATAATACTTAATAATTCTTTAAGAATCCCATGACTTATGAGGTTAGTTATTAAATTAAAGAGAAAAAAGGTAAAATTTAAGAATAAAGAATGTAAGAGAAAAACATAAAAGTTCAGCATAAATATGCTTTAAAAATCAATAAAATTGCATTATGATGTTAGTATCCGCAGATTTTTCAGAACAATAACATTAAAATAAATGATGTTATATAATAATAAAAGCATAAATATCTTCACGCAATTCCCAATACAGGGGTAGACAGAGGTCTAGTCTAGACAATTAAGTCCCTTCGACCCACCTAACACCGAAGATATTTTCGGGACAACGTGACAGGTGGTGAGCCCGTCGCCGCCTTTATGTCCAAGCCAACGATATAATTCGTACATAAGTGTTTTTTTTAAAAACTCATTGGTACGAGCCTGCCACCTGGGGATCGAACTCGGGTCTCTCGACTCGAAATTCCGACCACCCAACCACTCGGCTATCGTAATTATATAATATAATACAATAATACGCAATTCCCAATACAGGGGTAGACAGAGGTCTTGTCTAGACATTTAAGTCCCTTCGACCCACCTTCCACCGAAGATATTTTCGGTACAACGTGACAGGTGGTGAGCCCGTCGCCGTCTTTATGACCAAGCCAACGATATAATTTGTACATAGGTTTTTAGAAAAACCCATTGGTACGGCCACTTGAGGATCGAACTCGAGTCTCTTGACTCGAAATTCCGACCACCCAAACACTCGGCTATCGTGACTTTTTTATATAATTATAAAAAAATTATGTTACATAATTATAAAAAATAATAAATTTTAAGCTAGGCAATGCTTAGGCAAAAATAATATAATATCAATCGAGCAATATCTATTATGCCTAGAGGATGTGATCACGACGTGGCCCATCACTGGTCTGTTTTATTATGGTCTGGTATAATGGTTATTCCGCCATCAGTCGAGCCCCTCCCTCGGTCGCTTCTTAGGACACTCATGGGATGAAAGAAAATAATAAGATCCTTTTGCTCTTAACTCATGGCATCATTTACATATTATAAAAAAAATAATTGTGTTTGCTACGATAAATGCCGTATGAATATCTCTTAAAATTCCGTCACTTAGTAACTTTGTAGTCTGTCCATGGAACGATAGTCTGACGAGTATTAAGTAACTTGCATGTGTGCTTACGTAGGTCCTAACTTTGATCGATAATGCAACGAATAACTAGATATGCTAAATAAGAATTATTTTAGCAACATTTGATAGCCTTTTCAGGATTCACAGAGCAACATTTTATTTTTTTCCAACTAGCATCAAGGGAGGGTAATGCTTTTACTTTATACCCTTCGGAAACAAATTTTCAGGACCTATCAACATAATTTACAAATAATTTCTTTAAATTAAAAGGGAGACGAAGCCCAGTAAAATTAGAATGAAATATTTTTCATGTAGACTCAGACAAAATAATTTAAAAGTATAATAATCAAAAGAAAAGGCTTGAAAGAGGGATATTTTTAAGGTTTTTAGTTTCAATAAAAAATTTAATAAAATAGTAATAGTAATATTTGATAGTTAAAATTAATTACTAAGTATTTTAAGTAAATGCCAGAATAATGTTAAAACAAGTCAAGTGGAACTGGTATCGCGGAGAGGGTTGGATCGTAAAGCACGCGACTGCCGGACTGCACGCTAGCGCGCTCAACGCACGCCGAACTTTCCCGCTAACGTGATTTTACTTTCAAACGCATTGGAATATTTACTTTTTTCTTGCAAATATAGCGCTAATAAGTTGCAATTAAAAACTCACAAAACGAATTTTAATCATTTTATTCATTAAAATTTATCTCGTTTTTTTTTTTCAGATAAAGGAAGGGAGTCATGTCACGGCAAATGACTTCAGGCCTACTCCTATTCCCCTAGATGAGTGGCGTCCCGATTATAGACTCGGACGAGCGGGTACACTTCACGAGGCCATTAAAACGGAGTCCCCTCAGACTGTGATCGCCGTACCAGCGCACTACTGGGAGGATGCCTTGCGTCACAGCGTCTACCTAACCCTAGTTAGAGATAAAATTGACCAATTAATCGCAAAAGGTGACATCGCTGCAACTGACGGCAAGCGTAACCACCATGTCTCGAATAATGTCGATGATCAGGATCTCTGGGAAAAAATTAAGATCGCCCCATTCGAAAGGATTAAAGAAGAAGAGCCTACCTCATATGGCGACGTTACGATATTAGCAAGGGGAAGATTAATGGAAGAGTCTGGAGGGTACCGTTTCGCGGAAGATGATAAATCTCAACAAAAGTGTGACGATGACAAATGTATGAACGGTGTCAAAGCATTCTGGTCAGTTAAACGGGTGAGGCAAAGAGATCTAGAAACATCTCCAGGCAAATATCACTTTGAGTTAACTTTCTCTGTAATGTCACAAATACCGAAAAAACAGAAAAAGCCATATGAACATCCAATAAGAACTTTTACTGTTCAGGAAAATACTAACAACCGAGTTGTAGAGCCACCACAAGCATATCAAAAGGCTGAATCATTTTCACCGCAGGTATCACGACCAGAGAGAGCGATTTGGTTTCACAAAAATATTGTACAACCGCCCCAGTATCGCAAGCGCCAGCACTATAGTGGATTAGATAGATTATTCTTTTCATGGTTCGACGACGACGACGACGATGACGATGAACCAAGCTACGATTTGCCAAGGAGATATAAACAAAGTTCGTATCAACATTCACTTTCCCCATATTCCAAAGTAGGTTACGTCGGTAGCTCAAGTTCGGAACAATACACACAAGTAAAACCACTACCATATCCTTACAAAACTTACACAGGCAATTATCAGGGTTATCCAGTTACAACGTCACAAATGGGACTTCCCGAACACCAGTACATAGACCATGATGTAAATGGATGGATGGACACACAGGCAGATCATAAAACATCGGTAATTAATAACTTTCCAAGAACTACGCGACCAGCCGTTTTACCGACACCTCTGCCTCCGCTAATGTCATCACCGAAAAATTTATTCATCAAAAATAATAATGTGGCAAAATTCAATACAATTGAAAATATAACAAATACACCAGAAATTACAACAAGCCACAAACATTATAATAAACATAAAACAGGAACAAAACTTAGCTACTTTCCAGATCACTTGAGACCACCTGTTTACAATGCCCCGCCAGGAGTATTTCTTACTATGGACAAAAAACCATTTAAACCATTGCCCCCCTTGAAATCGTCAGGCCCAAAACCATTAAGGACCAACAGGCCTATCGATTTTCGACCGAGCCCACAAGTACTCGATGTTCAGTTTTCTGAACCTGATCCCTTATTTGATACAGTTTTTCGACCAATTACTGTCAACTATGCTGAAAATAGCAACATGACTGAAAAGCCCGATAATACGGATGATAACGAAAAAGTCGAAAAAAAATACCGAAAACCTAGTGTGAGCATTAATAAACCTCCGAAAAAACATGATAGCGTAACATTACAGCGAACTACAACGAATACGCCAGATATTATAACAGTAAGCAATAATATTGAACAAGATGATATGGAATGGGCTGATGTTTTGGGAATATTTTCTAAAACAACACCGATGGATTCACAAAAAGAAAAAATCAAAATATCTCAGACTACGCCCCCCATACCGACATCTACTACTGTAAAAGAGACGTCTGGAACAAGAAAAGTTGTTGCAGAAACTGCACCGACGACTACTACTTCTACTACACAAAAACCAAAGAAACGTACTCGTCCACCACCAAAGTTTAATAAATCAGAAAAAAATAAAAAACACAAAAGATTAACTACAACCTCAACATCAACCACATCAACAACAAATACGCCGTTAATTACAAGATATACCCAGGAAGCAAATGAGAAAAAACCAACTCAAGATCTAACACCGCAGGCAACTTCAACTATCACAGGTACAACAAAACCACACTGGAAGCCTTCTAAGCCAACATCAACAACCCCATTTAGCACTATAGGAACATCTACAACAGCAATTCCAAAAGTCACTACAAAGAAAACTACAACGACAACAGTATCGGCTGAAGATGAACCTGTTTCATCAACAACTCGTTCAAGAAGTACAAATCGTTATAGACAATCTACGCTTTTGCTCAAAGGAACTTCGGTAAAACATGACAGATGGAGTGTAACAAGTTCTGCTCCTGATAAGCTTCGAGGATCATCTCTGTCCTCGTCTACATACACAAAAAGGAGAAAAGGCTCCAACTTCCATGGTTATGTTTCATCCACTCCAAAGGATTTGGAAGAAGAACGAAAAACTCATGGTCATATTGATTACGGTACTATTACTACTACACCAATTACTTTTAAAATAGAGAAAAACGTAACCCAAAGTGTCAAAGAGACATCAAATACAACCCCTGCCTTTGAAGAAACGAATGAAACATCAATGAATACAATAGAAGATGAATCCAATGTTCTTGTAGAAAATGAAGAATCTAGAGATCACAATGAATACATTTTTCAAAATACCTCATACACATATAACGAAGAAAACAATGAAATAACAGAGACAGAGGAGACTACAACTGAAAAGTATGTATCTACGCAACCCCATGTAATATCAAAAACTAAAAAATGTAGGAAGAAGCATCATAACCTTACACCAAAAGAACAATCTACGAAAACTAATTTAGTTGACGAGTTAACGACGAGTATGACTGCGACTAATAGTCCGTCTAATACTCCTACTACGACGCTATTAACAACTCCCAGTATATTTGAAGATTTACTCAATGATTTTTCTTTCGAAGATACCGATGAAGTAGAAAGTCCAATAACGTCGATTCCAAATCAAGATAAAGAACAGAGCCAACCTGATAAAAAATATTTTAAGGCTAGCAATGATTTGACAGACTTTCTGGACTCACTTAATAATGATGATAAATATACAGAATTATCAGATGAAGAATACGAAGATGATGACGAAACAGATCCGACGTTTGAAGAGGAAGATACAGGGTATGATGCAACAGATGACTCGGCACGCAATTCACAGGATGATTACCAGGATGATGAGAAACATCCATTTACGTTATTGGAATTAATGGCCATGGAATAGACTGATGTTTAGTGTTATAATTTAAATACTCAGTAAATCAGCTTTAATTTATTGTTTATATGCCGGTAATGCAAATAATAAAATGTGCGAAAGAATGTTATAAATTATGTAATAATAGAGAAGCTATATACAAATATGTAAAGCATTTAAAACGAATACTTACATTTGTTGTATTTTATTGTATGAATTTTAAAGTAATTAAATGTAAATATTATCAATTTGTATATTAGCTTAGATTAAGATAAATAAAGTAATTTAAAAAAAAATATTTCACTCACCTGCACCTTCCATTGAATACTTGTATATTGGTTCAGGTTTTAAAGGAACTAATGGAGCCAATGTCTCCGGTGTCATGTCTTTTACCCTTTGGTGATATGATAACCTAGACAAACAGATTTTTTAGTTTATTTACATGAATAGCAATAAATATTACATAATATTAATATTAATTACAAAATTTTTAGATACTTTTGGTTTATCTCATTTATTAATGTTTAATTAAATAAAAGTAGTTTCTGTGCAACACATATCACATTCGAGAATCTGTGCCACACCTTCAGTCCTGGTATGAATATTAGATAATCTTATGATAATGAATAACCATTCTAAACATACCTAATATTAAAAAAAGACTGACTCATGTTATAGGAAAAAATTTGAATAGTGAAACAAAACAAATGTAAGTATTATTTGACATAAAATATATAGAAAAATCAATTGAAGTTTAGTAATCATTTAATTAACCAAGTTTAACAATCAGATTGGTAGACCATTTATTTAAAATAGTAATTTGGTTACACTGCTTTTTTTTACTGTAAAATAATCACATTCACAAGAAAGATGGATTTAGCAAAAAATAAAATATTAGTCAAATCAAAAACATTAGTCTGTTAAATATTAGCTGATGCAGTAAAGATACAGATTATTTGAATAATGCACAGTTTCAATCAGGGTCCAGCTAACAGAACTCCTCTGTCCCCACCCATCTGACTGATTGTTCTTGCACACGTAACTATTAAACTAGTCTTATCAAATTTCAGAATTAAAAATTACATAAAAAAGAGTGGTCGGAATTTCGTCTTCGTCGGAGTTTGAGATCGATCCCCAGGTGGCAGGCTCGTACCAATGAGTTTTTCAAAAATTTATGTTTGAATAAAACGATATTGTTGGCTTGAACATAAAGACGGCGAGGGGGTCACCACCTGTCACGTTTTCCCGAAAATATCTTCGGTGGAAGGTGAGTCAACGGGATTTAATTGTCTAAACTAGACCTCTGTCTACTCCTGTATTGGAAATTACATACATACATACATTTCAGCCTGTTAAAGTCCACTGCAGGACATAGGCCTCTCCCATAGGGAGGATTTGCCATAATCGCCATGGTTGGCAAGCGGATTGACGATCGAAGTACCAGACCACTCGCACCTCAGACGCTGCTGCCCATCTTCGGTCTGATAATTTTGGTCTGGTGTTTTTAGAAAGTGTTATCCCGCCATCTATTGGTTGCCATAACGATATTCAAGGCTGTTTCCCTAATTCACCTCTTACGACATCCACGAGATGAAAGAATAAATATAAAATATAAATATCTTCACGCAATTCCCAATACAGGGGTAGACAGAGGTCTAGTCTAGACAATTAAGTCTCTTTGACCCACCTTCCAGCGAAGATATTTTCGGGACAACGTGACAGGTGGTGAGCCTGTCGCCGTCTTTATGTCCAAGCCAACGATACGAATCGTACATAGGTTTTGAAAAAACCCATTGGTACGAGCCTGCCACTTGTGGATCGAACTCGGGTCTCTGTACTCGAAATTCCGACCACCCAGTCACACGGCTATCGTGACAATTCAACGAGTCAAAAGATGAAAGGGAGTGGTAATATTCTTACGCCATTACCACACAAAAAGCTTGTGGGATATTGGGAATTGCGTGAAGATATCTATTTATTTTACATAGAAAAGACAAACCTGAGACATTTTCCTAAAACTTCTCTAATAAATCGTGGTTTTGGATGCTCTGGATCCAGCTGAATACAGCCTTCCCAATCTTCCCATGACCATCGGTATTGAAAATTGCTCAGATGATATGCAAACCAACTTACAAACCTGTAACAATATAAATAAATTATCCCTTGTACATAAGTTCTTCAGTTTTTTTTAGGTTCCTAATGCATTATAATGAAATAGTACTATATTGTTGTTTGGGTGTGAAATTTGGTGACATGAAAGTAAATTGTATGTTGTATGTTGTATGCTGATGATGCAGTACTTATTACACCATCAGAGACAGAACTGCAGGCATTAGTCACATGTATGAAAAAGAAATGTGAAAATAAGTCTCTGAATGCTATTAAAACAAATGCTCTGGTATTTGAAAGGGATGAAGTGAGAACGAAGTGTGAAATATGGGTAAATCAAGCATGTCTAGAATACATACATACATACATATAATCACGCCTCTTTTCCGTAGGGGTAGGCAGAGACCACTTCTTTCCACATGCTATGATCCTTAAATACTTGTTTCGCTTCGTCCACTTTCATTATTCCCTGAATGCTTGAATGAAATTATATACTTGAGAAGCACTTTTAAAAGTGATGGAAGAAGTGATTTAGATGTGGACAAGTGGCTGCCGGGAATTAAGTAAAAATGAAAGTGCATGCCATGTGATACATAATGCAGTGCTGGTAGTGACTTTGTAATATGGGAGCGAAACCTGGGTCAGCCAGAAGAAGCTTAAAGCAAGTTGAATATAGTAGAGATGAGATCTCTTCGAAAACTACTACTCATTTCTGCCACCAAATACCAGTGTAACAGATTTAGTGTGATGGTTTAAAAGATACTGAGAGCTTGTAAAATTACAGACCATGGGGCAATTAATTCATTATAGTACTCTGGTGTATGAGTATATGGTATATGGGGTATCTCTCAAATATGATGAAAGAATAATTGCTGTCCCATGGGTTGTACTTATTATCAGGTAGACTTTAGGTAGCTTGGTAGGTAGCTTAGGTTTCAGGTAGCTTGTAATTCAGCCAAGTCCTGAATAAAACTTGTATTTGTGTCCTTTGTTATCAAAACAGCTCTTAATCATCCTGTTTTAATTGATATCATTTGGATGTTAATTTACTATTCATTGTTCCATTTTTGACAATCAGTTTCTCATTATTTATGTCATTATTTATGTCCCATCTCATTCCAACCTAAGACAAATACCTTTTTGGAGAAAACATTGGTAACTAAGCATTACTCAATAATTACATACTCATATAATGTTGTCCTTAGTAGTTGCAAATGGACACCATAACTTATATCACTTTTAGTTTATACATTAACCTAAAAAGATCAGGTAGTATATTTTTTAATAATGTCACATGGCTAATTAATCGCAAATATACTAACCGGTCAAAACATGCCACATTCATTGTGTCAATTCTCATAAAAAGAATTTCAGTTGCTTGAGCCAAAACCTGTGGCATAGAAGACGGTTGAAGCTTACATAGCTCAATCAGAATTGATCCATAACAAATCTCCAAATATCTTGGTACAGGGAGATTGAATAACTCTGCAAACATCACTTCCACAATACAATATTCTAAAGGTATTTTTGCTTTATATGGAAAGCATAGCAATTGAGCTGCACATTCTTTTCTTTCCAAATGATATGCTTCTATTATATTGTGAAGATGCTCCTCAATCAGAAATCTCTCAATAGAATGTGCTCCTGGTAAAACTGGACCATCTGGACAGTCAGTGTAGTCAAACATTCGAAATATAACACGAGGCATGGGGTAGTTATCGCCATCATTATGTGGTGGAGGCTGTAGTGATCAAAAGAACAAATAACCCATAAATTACTAATTAAAAAAAATACACAAAAATAAAATTTAAGATCAGTTTATTTTTTAATCTACCACTGTTTCATAATGAAGAAATTCAGAAACAGGCAAAGGAAATTCCGTAGGGTTCTTTTTTTACCATTATACAATTGTGATGTCATATTTTCGAGAAATAGCTTGGGAACAATCACTTCATTCCCAGGGGTAACTGTCATTAAAATATTCATTTATATTATACCCTTCTTATAGAGTTTTCTTTAATAAATTTCTTAAACCTGTTAATAGACAGCCTTTGCACATTTACAGGGATTTTGTTGTTGTAGAAGCATATACACCACCCTATGAACAAGTTACTTACTCTATGGAGTCTAGTAACCAGTGTTACAAGCTTATGTTTGTTCCTAGTATTTACATTATTAACATCAGAATTCTTGCTAAATTTATATGTTTATGCACATACATTAAATTTTCATATATATATTGAGAGGCCAGTGTTAAAATATTAATTTCATTTCTCTCTAAGAGACACTCTAGAATTTAGACATTATATAGCTTGTATGGGCCTGTTTTCTAAAACACATACTGTTTCCGTGTCAGCTGCATGACATAGAGTAAGTAACTCATTTATGGGGCGCTTCTACAACATAATCTAAGTTAAATTACAAAACAGATTGAAGATTTTTATTTAAAAAAACCTTATTTGTATGGACTATTATAACAGAAATGAATATGTTAATATGATTGACCCAGGGAATATGGTGATTGCAATCAAGCTATGCTTTATGAAAAAACAATGCCTGATTCTTCTCTGTTAAATGAAGCTCATTATGAAATGGTGGTAGATAAAAAATGACAATAGATAAATGAATCTCAAAATAATACAGGTTGTTCTGCTTTACATTTAACAAAAAGAGTGATTATTGCTTATATTTAATACACAAGACTATGTTTAATAGAGACAACTAAAGAAAGGAGTAGATGATCATACCTGTATACTAGGCAGTGTGTGCTGTAGTGCTTCACATAGAATAGAATCAAAAGCAAGATATGGCCTGGGAATGTGTTTTTCAGACCAGTTGTCTTGTCGCAATTTTTTTATTTGTGCCCACAAGCAATCTAAATATTCTTCTTGTAAATGTGGTGAATCTGCTGACCACACTTTTAATGCTGGCCAGTGCTTTTTACTTCTTTTATTAAGAAACAC
Organism: Sericinus montela; assembly: GCA_029286605.1. Taxonomy (NCBI): domain Eukaryota; kingdom Metazoa; phylum Arthropoda; class Insecta; order Lepidoptera; family Papilionidae; genus Sericinus; species Sericinus montela. The sequence goes on along the minus strand of JAGSMR010000032.1, from coordinate 33,634 downwards.
TTCTATTGTTACCAATAAATGATCGAGTTGAGATTCTTTTTTTTCATATAATTCTCGTCCGACCCATGGCAATGTTGATAGCACAGCAAATACAAACCAATCTCGTCTTACTTGAGGGACACCATCTTCATTAGCACAGTCAACTAAAGTTTCTAAAAGTGTTAAAAGGGATGATGCCGCCAGTACGTGGCAATTGACCAAGTCTGAAATGAAACGGAGACAATATCTCGCTGCATTCCACTTTCCAGTTTTTAAATTTTCTTTAAAAGTCTTCACAATATAGTCAACAAATTCACCGCCAAAATTATAGTTTTTTGCGTTAAGTAACCCAACTAAAGTTGCATAAATTGTACATTTTTCCGGCATTCGAATGGCGCATTCCGTAAGAATACGTAAAATCTTCACACGAAAAGTACTCAAATCTGCTTCTAAAACGCTCGCTAAGCCCTCAAGATTACTCTCTAAACTTGAACTGCTCTTCTCTCCTACTCTCAATATTAGAGATTCTAATCTATCTTCAATTTCCTGATTCTCTGAAACGCGGCGTCTTTTGCGATGAACACGGTCTGAAATCATACAAAGTTTAATTTAGAAGTAATGAACATCCACATAACCTAAAATAACCTTCAATAAATTTACCATATCCATCTTCTTCCTCATGTCCTCGTCTCCTATTCATTGTTTTGCAGTTAAACAGTGGATTCAGGGGAAAAACACTTGAATTAGGTTTATAAACGGACTAAACCTACTATGATGCTAATGCTGACACGAATGACAAAACTAATTGACAAAATGACAAACGACATAAGAGAAATTTAAATGTCAAAATCATTAATAATGTTTTCTGTGGTCAAAATAGACAGCAGACGACATATAATAAAACTACGTAGTCGTAGTAAGTACCGTACAATAAATTCAGAATGAAATATAATAATAATTCTATCAAGTTATTACTAAAACGCAAATTTTTACACTTCACCATTTCTATCGAAATAGACAGAGACAACAAATCGTCAAGTGTCACTGTTTTACTATTATTTTATTTTGATATATTCCTTCCGCTTCAGTCTGATCCATCATTCTTTTCGATTACTTTTTAATGAGTTTTGCATTCTTAAGCAATTTTTCCTTCATCCTTCATTCTTACCCGAACTGGTACAACAGAAAAGCAGCAGGTGGAAAACGTGTACACACTACGGTAAAAATAGGAAATAAGAGTTAGTTCTATTCCAGCTTTTAGGTCCAACTACCAATACCAAGTTTAGTGCTCCCTCATAGAAATAAAACGTATTTACAATTACAATACTATAATAAATACATTTATTACAGGTTTTTGAAAAAGGTTTTGCCGGGATGTCTGCATGTTTAATATATAATATAGCGTTCAACACATTTCAAGTATTCAGAAGTATAAACGTCGCACATTCGACTTGTGTTCACACAACTTAATTATCTACAGAAACTCTGAGTCGGAGACGCGGAGTAATCCGCGAGACGCGTTTTCAGACGATCAATCGATGTGTTAGTAATATTCCTAAGCATTCACGACCAATTTTTTTAAATGCATTAAAACCGCTTCTTTAGCGTATCCAGAAGTTTTTGCTAGGACGTCTCTGTATCGAGTATCGCGTTCAACGCGTTTTAAATATTTAGAAGTACTGAAAACGCGGGTACCCACATAAACTTAATAATTTAAACAAAACTTGGAGTTGTAGACGTGGAGCGAAACTCGAGGGGTGTCTTCAAGCATGCGTTCGATCTATTAATATCTAGAAAGTAATTTGATAATAATGTTTATTGAAACCAATCTGCACTTTTTCTAATTAAATTATAAAATAATTAAATAACGGGGTAGACAGAGGTCTAGAGAGAGGGGTAGAGAGAGACAATTAAGTCCTTTCGGCCTACCTTTCACCGATGACTCTTTTTTTGGGACAACGTGACAGGCGGTGAACTTGTCGCCGTCTTTATGCCACCGAATTCGGGCTCTTGACTACGATTCCGATTACCTAAAAATGGCAAAAATATTGTAACTGCCTGTTTGCTTCATTAGTTCGTTAGATATGATAGACACAATTTATTTCACATTTTAATAAAATGTTAATGCTGTTATCGAGCGTGGTGACAAAAGGATATCCTTCCTACGGAAGATCAATATAAGTTACTTGCATAGGTACTCTGTGTGTAACGTAACGTAACATAACATAATGTATATATACTTTGGTCATAGCAAAGAGTATAATAATATACTGCGAGGATCACACATAGATAATAGTTTCTTTTATAACGTAAATAAACTTAATTCAATGAAACAACTTTGAATTTTGAAAGGATATAATTTTGAATAAAGCCTAATTTGTACGTTGTTTGCATTTTCAATGTGACAATTATAAAGGATATACATATATGATTGTTGACAATGTCTTGTAATTATGCAGAAGGTTTATCGCCTTACGAACACAAGGGTGTTTTGGGTTTACCAGAAGTAATAAGATATTATTTTATTAAACAATATGCCTTACAGTTTGAATAAACATTAATATAATACTTTTTAATTCAGAAATTTGATTCACTGGACAAGTTCAACGAGAAATGCCAAAGCTTGGCACAACTTATGTTACAAAGCAAACATATTGTGGTCCACACAGGAGCGGGAATAAGTACATCAGCAGGAATTCCCGATTTTAGGTATTTAAATAATTATAATTACCATATTATATATATAAAAAATTATTATTTTTCTTTCACTTTTGTTCATCGACAAATTAGATCCCCAATCTATTTAAAAAAAATTCTTCATTTTATTTCGCCATTTTTTAGATATAGCATAATATTTTTCATACAAATAATATTTATTTCGCAAGTCAGTCAACAGCAAAGGCAGTTTTAAACCAGATGGTCAAAAGTAGAATCTGCTATTGAATGACAAATATTATTTCTCATGGCCAGATAGCCTAGTTAACAGTGAGCCTGCCGATGAAGATTCAAATGCAATCTGTTTCATGCATTCAATATGCATAAAATAAAATGCAGAATCCCTCTAGGGACAAACTCAAAAGATTTGTGTTATTTCAATATGTCTTCTGTATTAAGTATATACTCTGCCATAACAAAGGTTTACTATTTGTTATTTTCTGCTGTTCTTAGTTACTGGGTTATATTATTTCAAGATATCTATCAATAATTTTGACATAATTCCTTATATTAATGTTGGTAATGAGGTTTGAATCCCTATAGGGGCAAACTTGGGTAATGAATAGATCAATGTCTGTTCTTGCCCCACAGACATATATTATAAAAATATTTATTTAAATTAATTTTTTTATTTGTTTAGACACTGACAAGCTCACCACCCTTCACATTTTCCCAAATATTCTCTGATGGAATGTGGTTTTAAAAGACAAAGAGAAAAAAAAATATAAATTAGCTGTTGTCCACTTATGCAATAGCTCCACTTGCATGGAACCCCTACTGCTAATTGTTCAATGCAAATAAAACATGTTTATAAATATAGAGGTGATGATATCACCTCTATATTTTCAAATTAATGTTCTTTTTTTATAGAATTGGGAAGCAAACATGCAGGTGGCTCACATTATGTTAATGATTACCACCGCCTATGAACACCTGCAATAACTGAGGAATAACAGATGCATTGTCAGCCTTTAGGCTGAAAAGTATAGGCTCTTGCCTATACTTTTTTATATGGCAGCTGGGATTAATCCAAACAATTCCTCAGAGCACTCCCCATTGTACAATTTGTAAAAAATCTGCATCTAGATTCAAGTATAAATATCCTCTGATATTGCAGAAATCCATGCATAAGGGGTGCCAAAAGTTGTTTGCTATGTTTGTCTCGAACACTGTGGGAACAAAGCGGAACTTTTCCTGAAACCCTTCCACCTGGGAATTACTCAGATTTGAATTCAGACCACCCGATCGGCTATCGTGATTTTTGCCGTGATCATCTAGTAGTTAGGACGTTATGGCTAATAATCATAACTGCAATTTCTCCATAGAATTAAAAAAAAATACTTTTTAAAATTTAAATTTCCCAGAAGGAATGTGATTGTGTGTGATTAAGTAGTGCTTAATCATTTTCAGAGGCCCAAATGGAGTTTGGACTCTTGAAAAAGAAGGCAAACGCCCATCCACAAATATATCTTTTACTAATGCCAAACCTACAAAAACCCACATGATTCTGAAGAAATTAGTGGAATGTAAAAAAGTACAATATATTATTAGTCAAAATATCGACGGACTGCACTTAAAATCTGGATTATCACGGAAGTATTTATCTGAACTCCACGGAAATATGTTTATAGATGAATGCAGTCTTTGTAAAAGGTAATTCAACACCACTTTAAGTCAAAAGTATATATTTACTAATTGTTTCCCGCAGATACGCCCGTTATTTTGCAGAGTTGATCTTCACCAGGTTCCATAAAAATGCTTTAGCCGTGAAAACGTAACAGTCTAGAGTTACGAAAATATGAATATACATGAATTTACTCTACATACCAATGTAGAGACTGCTCATATTGCACAGAAACTAGCTAATGCCTTTGTTTTATGGGATCAGAAACAACATAGGTACCACAAACCTTCAGACTGGAGACATAAGAAAATTGGTTTTCTACATGGAAAACATTTTTTGGAACAACGTGATAGACTGTGTGCCCGTCGCCGTTTTTATAGCCAACGATATAAATCGTACATAGATTTTGAAAAAACTCTAGAAAAAAGAATTGTTTCGAGCTTACCTCCTTGGTGGTCGAAGTTGACTGGTATTCCGATCAGACAACTCTGTCGTAACTTTTACCTTACTTTAAAAATGACTTGCGCTTAATTTGCTCGCGTGTTCAGCGCAAAAATCGGTTATGTCAGTCACCTGCGAGCACTCGAACGACGCTCGCAATAGTCCAAGTCGCTGTTGCCGAAATCGGTCGGGATACTATATATACTTTTAAAAGTAATATTTTATATTCTGAAATCTGATATGTTTTAATTCCCCAGACAGTTTGTTCGTAGCTGTCCTGTGGAGACAGTTGGCAAGAAGTGCAGTGGGGTGCCATGTGCATCAGGTCTTAATGGCGGAAGACCTTGTCGTGGGCGCCTTTATGATGCAATACTAGACTGGGAACATAGTTTACCTGAAAATGACCTGTTGATGGCTGAATGGCATTCAAGGTATAAAAGAATTATTTTGTGAGGAGTTAAATGCAACAGGCTGGTAGTCATTCATTATGTAGAGCTTTTATTGTATACATTTAACAATATACATATAACAAAAAAATTGACAGAAAAGGTTTAGGGTGCGGACTGCGAAACATGACGTCGCAGGTTCGGGCCCCGCCATTCGACTATTGACGTAAACCAACTCCAGACACAAGCATTGCAGCTTAATTGGAGTGGTTAACAGGAATATTAGTAATGTTACTCGGCATTGCTAGTATTCTTTAAAAAAAAAAAATCTAAATAAGGGATACAAAGTTTTCTTCTCCCATATTATTATTCTCCTAAATTATTTAATGTCCATGTGGACAAAGTCACGATAGGGGTGGATAAGGGTGGTCGGAATTTCGAGTCCAGAGACCCGAGTTCAATCCCTAGGTGGCAGTACCAATGGGTTTGTTCAAAAACCTAAGTACGATTCATATCGTTGGCTTGGACATAAAGACGGCGACGGGCTCACCAACTGTCACGTTGTCCGGAAAATATCTTCAGTGGAAGGTGGGTCGAAGGGACTTAATTGTCTAGACTACACCTCTGTCTACCCCTGTATTGGGAATGGCGTGAAGATATTTTTCCTATGTGAACAAACTGCTTGATGGGCAGCTTAGCAGATGAGCTTAGCGTACAAGTACCATCTATATAACAACCCATGCCTGTATTGGTTGTTATATACATATAATACTATGTGAATTGTTCATCCAAAATTATTTTATTGTTATTATTTCATATAGATGTCCTTAATACAGAATATTTATAGAATATTACTATTTCAGTATTGCAGATTTAAGTATTTGCTTGGGTACAACTTTACAAATTATTCCAAGTGGAAATCTTCCTCTTGAAACAGTGAAGTATGGTGGAAAATTAGTTATATGCAACCTTCAACCCACTAAGCATGTAAGTTGGTTTTCCTTTTGTCAATCCATCATCAATTTTCCAACATCTCCGAATATTTGTAAAGATTATTAATAGAAAAATAGTAAAATGAAATAATTATTTCGCAACAGAACAACAAAACTGAAGAGTTGACATAAGGTTCAACATAATGAATATGATCCTTTTGTTGGAAGACACTACTATTCCTAAAAAAGTTTATTAACTTTACAATTCAAAAGTACATTACTGAGTATCATTTTGTATTATAACTTCACGCATTTGAACTGTAATGTGTCAACATGTGTTCTAAAGAATTTTGTTCAAATTTTGAAGTCTATTTCACCGAGGCTTCTTTGGTACTTAATGTTCAAGTTAACGATACATTATACTTCCGAGGGGGGATTAAAATGTAGTGAGAATGAGAAAAAATATAATGACTATTGATATCTTAATTATTCTCTCTCCACACACCGAGTCCAGCGCTTTTTCCAGGCTACAATCACTTTAAATAAAAGTTTTGTAATGGTCCTGCAAAAAGCTCTCCGCGACATCCATTACCTCATTATCGTCTTCGCATCCGCTACCCCTTAAGTATTCTTTCAATTTGGATAACATAAAAAACGCTCGGTGAATGAGAGTGGTGGTCAACCAATACGGAGCCAGTTTGCTGAATGGCAGCCATCGCAACTGCCGACCCGTGCGCGGGAGCGTTGTCGTGATGAAACAGCACGCCCCTTCGAAGTTTCCGTCTCTTATTCTATTTCATGGTATTCCTCGACTCGGGAATTAAAGCTGCATAATATTGGCCTGTAATAGTGGTTCCACGCTCCACGTAACCTATTAACATTATCCCTTCTGAGTCCCAAAATATTGAAGCCATAACCTTGCCTGGCGATGCCACGGCACGAAACTTCTTCGGTGTTGGTGATGATGGACGTTTCAATTGCGAAGATTGCTGTTTTGGGATCAAAATGATGGACCCATGTTTCGTCCGTTCTTACGTAACGAGACAAAAAGTTTTCAGAATCTTGAAAACTTGTCCAACAATATCTTCGAAATGTCAAGTCGATTTTGATTCTGAATGTCGGTTAACATTCTCGGCGCCCACCTTGCGGAGACTTATCATATTCAATTATTATTTCAATATGGTTTGAACACTTTCATATGAAATACCCGTTTCTTGAATTGAGTATCGAATGGTAACTCTTCGATCGCTCAATACAATTTTCTCGACTTTCGCAACATTTTCTGGGTGACTGACGTCGATGGACGGCCGCATCGATGTCCGTGCTCGATCTCCCTACTCGGAATTGAGAAGCCCACCTTGCGACAGTGGAATACGGCGGAGTAGACTCTCCTAATGTTGCCTCCAAATCGCAATGAATCTCTTGCGTCGTTAATTTTCTTAAGCAGAGGTATTTAATAATGGCCCGCGCTACGTTGTTCTTCATTTTCGAGAATACGTCCCGACACGAAGCAAACAAATGACAACTTTCAGAAAAAAACAAAAGAGAATCGAAAACTTTTTTTTCTTTATTAATATTACAAATATGTGTCTGAGATACGCCTGCAGTATTTTTTTTCTTACCAAGGAGTATGTCGTTCTCACTACTTTTTGATCCCTCCTCGTACATTGTGAATTTTTATAAACGTATAAATGTTTATAACTCAAGTATAACTATTCACATTTAGACAAATTTTTGCCTCTAGCGGGATTCGAACAAGCAACCCTTAGCTTCGAAATGTCGCTACCAACTCCGCTTTATACAATATATTAATTCAATAACAATCTTACTGTTGTGTCTGAATAACTAATATATAGTTACATTAGAATATAAATTATAGTTTTATGTTAATGAAAGATATCTGTTACATTGATATTTGAAACATGAAAATGGCGGGGATATACATACTTTAATGATGATACATACTTATTTTTATTTACAGGATAACAAAGCCGATTTAATAATAAACTATTATGTCGATGAAATATTAGAAAAGGTAATGAAAATTTTAGAGTTAGATATACCAATATACAATGATGAAAGTGACGATATCACAAAGTTAGCAGAAACATCGGTCATAGATTGGACCATAAATAAAAAAGATGTATTAGCATTAGAAAAAATATTTAAAGCAAAGTGTAAAGGTGTTCAGAAGAAAAGGAAATTAATAAAAACGAAAAGAAATAGTTCAGATTTAATATCAAGTAATATTGTTAAAAATGATAATTGTAAGGTAATCAAGTTGGAAATAAAAGAAGAATGTATCTAATTTCATTTTGTTCCTAATTATTTTTTTGTAAGGTGTTATGATTCACTTATTTATTCGTGTGGCCCATCATATAATTGGCAGCGTAATGCAAAGAGTATATAACCACTACGGGCAAAATGCAATAGCCAGCAATCTTAAAAATAATGACTGATTGGGTCTTATTTATGTATCTATTTATAAGTATTTATTATGAATATATACCTACATATCTTATAGTAACTTAAATAAAATAAATATCTTCACGCAATTCCCAATACAGGGGTAGACAGAGGTCTAGTCTAGACAATTAAGTCCCTTTGATCCACCTTCCACCGAAGATATTTTTGGGACAACGTGACAGGTGGTGAGCCCGTCGCCGCCTTTATGTCCAAGCCTACGATTTAATTCGTACTTAAGTTTTTGAAAAACTCATTGGTACTGCCACCTGGAGGTCGAACTCGGGTCTCTTGACTCGAAATTCTGACCACCCAACCACTCGGCTATCGTGACTTTTAGTAACTTATTTACTATATTTTTCTTTGCTTATTTTATCTACGTATATATTTTTATTTACAGACCAACCAGACGGGTCCATAAATAAACATGTGTCTATTTTAATAATAATGTTATTATTTTAGCATAATCCATCGGCGTCTCTAACAAAGGGAAATACTTCTAAAATATTTTACTATAACACGATTATTTGTATTTAACTATTTCATTAAATGGCCGTCCATTTATTTGGTTATTTCGACAAATTTTGCCATTAATTGATCGGGACACATTATTATTATATTCGAATTTATTTCCAATGTTATTAAAAAAAAAGTATTAATTTAGGACTCGAGAATCGTGGCTCTATTGGTGATAGCTTTCGTGTGTGTTATCCAAGGACTTTGATTAAATGTCTTAATGCCTGTGATACATGGACTCTCTATTAAACCTCCTTTTAACCGGAACACAAAAGAAACTGCTATTTAACGATAGAAATAGGTAACTAGATACTCTACCAGAAGAGTTCAAGCAGAGAAGGAATTCAACAATTAATTGGCCTGTTTAATGACTTCGGGATAAATATTCATACCAGTGTTGAACATAGGCCTCCCCCAAAGCTTTCCACAACGAACGGTCCCCAGGCACCTGCATCCATCGACTTCCTGCAACATTTTGCAAGTCGTCACTGCGTTTGCCTGTTCGAGCCTTATTTGCCTCCAATGATAAGAAAACATTGTTACCTCATCAGCAATTAAAGTCCTAGAAGGTTAGCGTTTAAAGAAAAAGAAAGCAATTTAAATGAAAATGTATTTTATTTAATTTTTAAATACATACACGTTTGATAAATTATCGATGGAGATCATAAAATTTGAATAATAAACTTAATTGGAATTATATATAACAATTTTTATAAAGCCTCGAAACTAGCTGTAAAAAATATAACAATTTAATATTTTATAAAAAATATAAAGCTCCCCAAACATGGGAAACTTCACATTAGAACTTATGACAATTATACTATAATTGCAAGTTTGTATGTATGTACCTAATTAAATAATGTTAATAACTGACCGTTTCTGTTAACTAATCCCAAGGTGAAGTAAATTATGTAAAATTTATTATAATTTTTTATAATTTTTATCATATTATGATATTATGTCATCTTCGTCATTTCATTTACAGTATATTAAAAATTTAGATTACATTAAAAATACCACTTAGAACCGAGTTAATTGAATTAGACAACAATATTTATATAAAAATTTATCACAGTAGGTAATGTCAATGGAACCTGTCGTCAGTCTTTGGTACTGTTTATTGATTATGATGGTACTTTGGAACGATGAGGTACTTGGTAGGGCCAATTGGAAAATGGTATGTTTTTTCTACCTGACCTGGTTCACCGTAATAAATGCAAAATGGCTTATAAATTTCAGCACCAGTATTGTTAATGAACGTCGTTTGGGTTCCGTTCACAATTTCACTAAATAAACATATATGATAAAACAAATCATGCGTTTGTTTTGGGTATTATATGATGAAATATGTACGTCCATCAAAAATGATTTGCTAAATTTGCAGTGAGATGGAATTTATTGTCGTATCATATATGTAGTAATGGCGATCCTGGATGAGGTTTTTATTCTTCGACTGGGGCCCCTCACATCGCCTACTCGTCCCCACGTATGGTGTAAATGCAATACAATACTAAATGCCTTTCTGATACCGAACGCCTCTTTACCTACATCGCTTGATTTGATTCTGAAAGTGTTCCCTTTGTATTAGGTGTCTCTAGGTTATTATATATATGTCGGTCGATGCCTCTGAGCCCACCGCATTAAACAAAACATTTTTATATATTGATTCTTATATCTACTGAATATGTACGCTAATACAAAATAAATGATGACATAATATATCTGTACAGATAACAAACGACATCTTCAATGTTACTAGGGTCAAAATTTTATTATCACATTACATCTACCTATACCCTGAAATTTCAATTCGTATACAAAAACCCAATTATTAATCTCATATGTGCACAAACACCTAAATAAAAATATATAAAGGATGTGAAAAAATGTCTACGTCATGACAAAAACCAAGTAAATTGAAAGGCTACTACAGACACAAGAGGCAATATCAAGTTATCAACTTGTTCAGTTTTAGCTTCCACTAACGCAGATGCACTGGCTGCGATTAGGGTACGGGTTAAAGCATACCTTGAGTTAAGTAAATCTGAAACAAAACACAATAGTTAAAAAACTAATTAATTTCTGTCATTACAAAGGATATAAGGTTTTATAAACAATAAAAACTTTAAATCAACCAATAATAACAAAGGTTTTTATTATTTCACGCATTTTCCAATACAGGTTTAGCCTGAAGTGTAAACAATTTAGTGCCTTCGACCCTCATTTCACCGGAGTTTATTTTAAGACAACGGGACGGATGGTGATCCTGTGGCCATCTTTATGTCCAAGCCAACGAAATAAATCTTACATAATTTTTGAAAAAAGTCATTGTTACGAGCCGATTCCTCGTGGTCAAACTCACGGCGATCAAAACTCGAGATTAAGTCCAGTTAAGAGATTCGAGTTCGAACTCAAGCTAACCCTGTACCTGCACATGTATGTATGTATGTAGTGGTGGACATGGGGCACAACAGGAATAAATTCACTTGCGTTCAGCTAAATAACGTAATAAATGCCCATGAACTTTCTCAGCACTAGAGTGCACGTTCGTTGTCCGTAAGCCATTTTATTTAAATAAATGATAACAACATAAATTGATTACAAAAAATCGTACTCGTTTTTTTAAATCTCAGATTTATTTATAGAATAAATTAATACTAAAAATAACGTTGTCTTACCAAAAAAAGTTAGCATGTATACAACAGTCACTTGTGATAAGATATTAAAAGCCGTGCCTTCCACCGTCCGATTGCTATCTGCAAATTAATAAGTATTAGATATGTCAATATAAAAGAAATGGATTTATTCAAAATAACAATGTATAATTAACATAATCTATCACTTTTAACTGGTATCTACATTAATAATTTTAAAGTTTGCATTGTATGTATGGACTCGTCTGGATTTACTAATCCGAATCCATAAATTCTCATAGCATTATGGAAACAGACGGCCTTGGTGGTGACCCTTTCTTCAAAGCTCGGTATTTCGGGATTGAATACCGCTAGGAATATGAATGTTTTACTCGAGTAGGCATTTGCTTTTGATCAATTGATTAAAGCATGAAATAAGCTGTAGTTTCACTTAACGTAAGTCGGGTCCACCTTGTACATAGAATGTGCCTCTTAATACGATTTTATGAAATTAGGTTATGGCCTTTTTTATTGAATGACCTTCATTAAACTACATTCTTTAAAAAACATATATGTACGTATAACATATTGTAGTGCATGTAAAAGAGGTTACATGCGACTAGTATAGTTAATGACCACTCACATAATATACGTCGTACGACCTGCAAACAGTGTTTGTTATTATCCCACATATATACCACATAACATTTATGGTGTTTTATTGCTCACCCGACCATCGCGTTCGTCCAAAATATGATCCAACACAGCTGGCGGCTGTATCGCCAACGCCAACCGCCAGCACGCCGGCTAGCAAGTCCAGCTGCGCCTCGGCGGGCGCGAGTATCAGCGGGCACGCCAGACCAGTGTATAAATACAATGGCGTCATTGCGAACAAGCCACAGTCCTGGTATATTACGGCTTTAATCAATAATTTAATCTTCTATTTCGCCTTAACAGCCTGTAAATACTACACTGCATAAGGGTAAAATGACCCTTTAAAAAGTATTTCTATTCCGTTAGGATTCAATAGTAGATCCTAAAATGAATAATTATTTTTGTAACAGTATCCCAGTCAGTTCGAATTGTACGAGACGACTGCATCGTAACGTTAGAAAGAGAAGATGCATTACTAATGCTTTACATTTGTTAAAAATCTCGTTATAATTGTGTTTAGGCCAGAAATTGCATCTCATAAAAATAATAGTTCTCCACTTTTATTTTATTGATCAAGATACCGAGTGGCCTACAAAACGCTATTAAGGCAGGGTGAATCTTGTATACCGATGAGAAATCAAAACATACCAAACTCTCCTTCTTTCGGAAGAGGCCTATGCCTTGAAGTAGGCTTTTAGAGGTGGAGTTGTTTTTATATTAAATATGTTTTAATGATATTACGTGTGATTAAATTTAACAGATATTCGTCGTTACATAACGATGAATCACAGAAATAAATCGTTATTTATACGTGTAAATAAACTAATAAAAATATTTAATTACCGGATGTTTTAAGTCAAAACACCAAGCATATAGATAAATAAAATGACACCAACAGCTCAGGTGTACAATTTTAAATTTTCAGCTTACAAATTTCTTTAAACACAACTTACTTTTTCATCACCATAGACAACGAAAGCTGTTTGAAGTGCAGATGAAACTGGTTCAATGCCAGATATCCGGAGGGCCTGGATAAAATATTTGAACGATAAAATAATTCATTTGAAAACGAAGATTTAATTATTAAGTAGTTTATTAGGAGAAAAGGATTTAAAATAATTTAGCTAGAAATTTTATATATATTTCAAGCATTGAAATTTAAACCAAAATAAATAAATAAATATTTTTATTTTTTACAATAAACTAAAATAAATAAATAAATATCTTCAGGCAACTCCCAATACAGGAGTAGACAGAGGTCTAGTCTAGACAATTAGTTCTTTTGACTCACCTTCCACCGAAGATATTTCGGGGACAACGTGACAGGTCCGTCGCCGTCTTTATGCCCAAGCCAGCGATATAATTCGTACATAAGTTTTTGAAAAACCCATTGGTACGAGCATGCCACCTGGGGATCAAACTCGGGTCTCTTGACTCGAAATTCCGACCACCCAACGGCTAAAAAGTCGGCTATCGTGACATTAACAATAAACTGTGAATATTTTCGTAGGACATAGTGATATGTTCATGTATTAACATATTTATTCTCAGTAACAATTAATAAGTTCTTAAACAAACAAAATACAACATAATCTTTTCATTATGCCTCATAAAATTACTCCACAATCCACGCAATGCAAGTGAACAATACACACATTATATGTGACTAAAAGTGTAATATGAACATGCACAAAAGTTTATTGTATAATACCTCAACAAACACTAAGAGTGCAAATCCAATGCCAGCAGCTAAGGTCATCAGAGGGATATCTGTCAGTACTCCACTGAGAAAAACTAGGGATGCTAGCACATGGAATGTTTTTCGAGTCACAGTGCTCGCTTTCATTGATTTCTTCGTTTGTATGAATATAACTGTTATCGCTAAAATAACCATTGTCAGCCATGTGCCTAATAACTTTCTCTGAAAAAGTAATTTATAGATTATGATATACTTGTACAGCCTGTAAAGTTTATTATACATTAAATTATAGACATGTACTTTAATGGACAGAAGAAAATTTTCATTGGCGGATTGTTTGTTACGATTCTCGATGGCAATATCGGGGAATTTTTCAGTGTTACCAATTTCGATCACAAATAATTTGCTTTGGCCGGGTGCCCATTGCACCGACAAGGGATAGGATACCTATCATTAAAAAAAAACACGCGTGAGACTCTCGCGTCTAGAATTTAAATTTCTTTTGTTCTGGATAAGTCACGATAGCCGAGTGGTTGGGTGGTCGGAATTTCTAGTCGAGAGACCCGAGTTCGATCCCCAGGTGGCAGTACCAATGAGTTTTTCAAAAACTTATGTACGAATTTCATCGTTGGCTTGGACATAAAGGCGGCGACGGGCTCACCACCTGTCACGTTGTCCCGAAAATATCTTCGGTGGAAGGTGGGTCAAAGGGACTTAATTGCCTAGACTTGACCTCTGTCTACCCCTGTATTGGGAATTGCGTGAAGATATTTATTTATTTTGTTCTGGAAATAGTTTATTGAATGCATTGCTTTTTATGCATTTGGTAATGATCCTACTATATCAGGATTACGAAGTGTTTATGAAAAATGAAATTGGAGGAAATCTCTCTTAAAGTAATAAAATTTTTTTTACTCATAGCTTCTATAACTAAATATACTTAACTAAACTTCTATAACTAAAAATACACGACAACGTCGTGGTGAGCCCGTCGCCGCCTTTATGTCCAAGTCAACGATATAATTCGAACATAAGATTTTGAAAAACCCATTGGTACGAGCCTGCCACCTGGGGATCGAACTCTGGTCTCTCGACTCGAAATTCCGACCACCCAACCACTCGGCTCGTCGAGCCGTGACTTCACTTTTTTGAAATTATTTACGCCAAGGAAATAATCGGGTACCGAGTGTCTTGTTTTGTGACATCAAAAAAATTCAACGTACCACAGCTTAACATGTTTCACTTTCAAAAATTATGCGCAGGCAGACATGATGGGTTTAAACATGCGGGGCCCGTAGCAATTGCTACTTTTGCTACGTAGTTAATCCGGCAATGATGCTAGTTCAACTTCAACCCAGAGGTCAATCGACGGATCCAACTCGGCTGGGTAGCGTTCAGAATACTACGCTATATCTCCTCGTCGAGTATACCTCAAAGTCTTAAGTGCAAAGTATACAACCAGTGCATGTTGCCAGTGATGACTTGTGGTTCCGAGATATGGTCTTTCATTGCTGGCCGAATGAGGAAGCTCAAAGTTGTTAAGCGTGCAACGATCTATGCTCGGTGCACGTGAAAGACCTATGCTCGGTGTTTCTCTGCGTGATAAAATCCGCAATGAAGAAATTCGCAGCAGAACTATTGAATTATAGTAAATATTACTTACTCTTGTATAATCTATGATGATGTATTTAATAATCCTGATCAGGCACATAGGTCCCATAATCAAATGCCATGATAACAACATTACTGCTGCACCACTGGCAACTGTATATCCCAAAGCATTCAAATTTCTTTGGTTACCATTCAAAAGGAACAATGCTGCAACAATCAATCCCACTGTTGACAACATTGTCTGAAATACAATAAATAGTTATTAAATAAATAAAAAACTATGAATCAAAAAGCCATAATATGGTTTTTTAAATTACAATTCAAGAACTACGATACCCAAATAGTTGGTTGACGAGAATTTGTATGGGGAGACCTGAGTTTGATGCCTAGGATAAAGGCATACTAATGAGTTTTATCGAAACTTAGATACGATGTGTATAGTTTGGCTTGGACTGTAAGATAGCCTGTTAAGTTTTCTCTCTTAAATAAGCTCCCGTGAAATGTGAGTAGATTGGACTAAATCTAGAGATTTCGTTCATCGGATCCGTCTCTATTGAAGTAAGATGACGTCACCAGTATAACCATATCCACATCCTGATACGTGGACGAAAGTGCTTCGTGCTACAACTTATCGTTATCGTAACATATTCTCGGTACGTTTACGATTATATTAGAACTTCGTGCTCTAGACATTGACTACAACAGCATTGGGATGTAAAGATAACTCTATCACTAAATGGTTAAGGTAGTGTTTCAATGGTTTGGTCATGTTAAACAAATGAGTAAATAGAATGACGAATGGTTAGAGAATATACTTACAGTGTGAAAGTTACCAAAGGCTTGAGGTAGACAGACTAACAAAATTTAAAACTGTATGAGCAAATTGCAAAGAAGTCTAGTCTATTCATATACCAAGAAAAAAAGGATGAATTCATTTAAATTGACAGTTATTCCGCAGTCTGTTAGCATCCAATTGCCTTTTTCCTTAGTCTCCTCTTACGACACCGGGAAAAAAAGGGTGGTATATTCTTAAGCCTTAACCACTCAGCCCACACATGCTTGGCATTCCTTCACAGTACATTTTTCGCCGAATTTTCTGCCACGCACTTGCACTTTATGGAATGTCAGCGGTTTTTCCGAACCGATAGGACTTAGGGACCTTTAAGAAAAGAGCCTATACCTTTCTCAAATGCCGGGTAATACATATTCTATGCCTCTGGTATTGTGGGTGTTCATGGGCGGCGGTAATCACTTACCATCACGTGAGCCACCTGCTCGTTTGCATCCCTTCCCTATAAAATAAAAGTGTGTCAATATAGAAATCATTTTTCCACATTTGCTGGAGTCTGAATGTTTGTGATATCTTTGTTTTTTCTAATTCCATTACAGAATTGCTTAAGCTATTCACTTTGGGATCAGCTCAATATATGTAATGTTGTCCCTATATATGTGTGTATATTTATTTTTAATTTTTAAAGAAAGGCATATCCTCCATGTATAGCGATATTTTGAAGCCAGTAATATATTTTACTATCTATGGGAAAATTAGAAGGTTCATGACACAATAAACCTTAGTTTGTTACTGCATAGTATATATGATACTTAGTATAATATGAATCCTTCTTCAAATGGTTCTCATCATTTCAAAAGTTCTATAATTTCTCTCTCTCTCTCTCTCTCTCTTACATACAGCAGCTCATGGGTTTATCAATCTTCAATAGCAAATTTACTTTAGCACTTATTACATGTATTAAGTAGATTAAATGTGATAGCAGTCAGTATTCTCAGCCTTAGAAATGACGGTGTGAGTGAAATGTAATAAAAAATGCAAAAAAGGTACTTACAAAAATTATAGTGTTAATGAATGTGAACTCTTCTTCATTACCATTAACAAGACCTTCCAAAAATTTAACAGCAGAGGCTATTATAAATAGAGTTATGCTTTGAACAACTATCATAGCTTCGCCAATTGTAAATGTCTTTGGGAAGTTTATAATTGCAACTTTGAACAATGTACTAAAGGAATAAATGCAAAGTAATGCAATAGTCAGTGAATATAACAAATCTGAAAGAAATGCAGGCACTGGATAATGTAAATATGACATATGATCATATATGAGACACAGATATTTTTGAGAGATGGATCTAAGTATATAATTATTTTTAGGTGGAAAATTTTAAACTAATATAATTTCTGAATTCTTTCTTCTGTAATCATTAATAAATTTACTGGTAATTTTCTATCACATATATTATTAAGCTAGTGTAACATAAATTATTTTCTAATTTTGATGTATTTACAATTACTTAAATGACAAAGATGAAATAAAAATAGCCCTGAAATAAAGACTGGCATGAAAAAAGACAACTTATTACTCCTAAGAATTACCTATATTCTACAAAAACTTTTCCAATATGGATTTATTAAATATTGTTTTGTTAATGTTAAGAGTTGGCCACTCTTAACATTAACAAAACAATATTTTATAAACAGATAAGACAAATATGTTAAATATTATGATTTAATCCTAAATTGAAATGTGTATGTTAAAAAAATATACACAAAAAATACCTTTAGCTTTTTCGAAAAACCCCAATGGTATGAGCCTGTCACTTGGGAATCAAGCTTGGGTGCCAGGACTCAAATTCCAAACACCCAACCACTTGTATATCATGACTTATAAGATTACTTTTGTATATATTTTTTTATTAAATCTATGTTGAGGAGTAAACTTATGATCTATTATAAACATGACACCTTGTGTCCACATCTACATCAACTCTTTAGTCCCGGCGAAAAGATCTCCCTAAGTATACAATCTCATTCACCTGTTCTAGACATTCCTGATGTACCCATATTTCACACTTCATTCTAACTTTGTCCCTTTCAAATACCAGAACCTTAGTTTTATAAGCATTCAAACAAGCCTTTATTTTTACATTCCTCTTTCATACACATGACTAAAGCCTACAGAAAAATTAAAAATTTCCTTTTGTAAGAATAATTATTATAAGAATATCAAACCTTTTCCTGAACAAATATAGATGAGTACTGCTGAGATTAAACTTGAAGCCATACATCCTCCATAAATTGGTTCATTAATTATAACACATGATATTGAAAGAAAGACTATTATAAGTGTACAGTAGAAAAACAAGCCAATGGACAAAAGGCTATGTCATGATACAGTGCTGATGTAGTATACAAAGTTGAGTAGACAATAAGGATTAATGGTAAAAGAAAATAGCACCACAAGCCGTTTGTCTTTGCTGGTCTGAAAACAAATTAATCATAAATAATTTAGGATGTGATTATTCCATTATAATTCTACCTATCAAAACTCCAAATTGTACCGAAATGGCATTATAAATGTAATATAGGATTATTTTTAATATAGGAATATTTATTTATTAGTATTCTTAATGATGTTAGTTGAATTTTCAAGAGGATGAAAAAAATATTTAATAGAAAGTTCTGATAAGAATCAATGTCAAAACTTTATTTATCTATGAGGGTAAAAGATTCATATAAATGCAAACCTGGTTTTTATACCAGCATCCCTTAGGTTTCTTGATACATGACTATCCAAAGATCTGAGACTATTTCCCCATTTACCAAGTATTTGTAAGTAATCTTTGCTAAGTTGAAGGTTTCCTTCCATTTTTAATAAGATAAAAGAAGAAACAGAAAGTAAGGTTTCTAATCTGTGAACAAAATAAAATAAAGCCAAACCTCATTTTATATCTTATCAAACAGCTAACTAAATATCTACATCAATAAAAATTTTTTTTTTACCTATTCTGAGCCATCCACCATCAACTGGCATCATAATAATGTTATTCAATAATAGTAGATAGAAGGCTATATTTTATTTCATCTTCGTGATTTTCAACATTCCATTTTAAAATAGATTTGGTTAAGGTTTTGAGCTACTTGGGATTTTGGTAGTGATTATGTACCCTTTGGATTTTGGATACACAATTCAAAGTGTTCATGTCAAACGTCAATACAAAAAGCATTTTAGGGATGTGAAAGAAATAAATTTTCATAGAATCGATTATTCGTCTGAAGGAAAAACGTGTCTGCACGTTATCGTTATATTCGTTACGTATGTGTATATCGAGTTTTATTTGCTTAACAGTTTTGTATTTAATTTCGTATCAGTTAAACAAAATTAGCCGAAAGGGATTTGCTGCGATAGTTTCCCTGTGATGCTTTCGTTTTTTCTTTCTATTCCTACAAAAATTATTTTAGCACAATTCGTACCTTTTTTCACTCGACTATGGATACAAGCTACCTTGACTTAACCGAAGGTTAACTAAATAAGCTTTAGTAAATACAAAACTTACACAATTGTACTATTTTAAGCACTACTTACTATTTTAGAGCTATTTGCTTATAAAATGAACTTCATCCGCAAATGCTTTGAAGAAAATTTCTTTTTAAAAAATTTTACCGCCTTGAAAAGGAAAATAAAATAACTTGGTGGACCCGCAGGATTAACACTTTTATAAGTTGTACTCCTGGTACACTGTACTCTTGGTACTCCTTTATAAGTATAACTTTTCAAACAAAAAAGAATTTCGGTTTACATATGACGGAGCTATGAGGTAACAAACATAAAAAAAGTACTACTGAATTAAGAACCCCCTTCTTTTTAAACAAAATGATTTTCGGATTTTTACCATTTCCGTGTACCGTTTTAGGGCAAACAACATAAAATTTTAATTATGTTGGTAAATACTATTTTCTGACTAGGACGATAATATATTTTCATCTACTTGTAAAAATATCCTAACAATACGACAGGTCTTCAATTTGGCTGCTTTCTGCATATTAATGTTTGTGTTTTTCTGAATATTCAAAAGCTATACACTGTAATGCAGGTGTTTTGGGTAAACTTACACTTTAACTAGAACTAGACTTTGTTATTATTATTATGATTTCAATTAAAGAATTGTAAATCTTACAGACAGCAATAACACACAGGAGCGGTTAAAAAGTATTTTTAAATACTTGATATTTTTACTTCACGCAATTCCCAATACAGGGGTAGACAGAGATCTAGTCTAAATAATTAAGTCCCTCCGACCCACCTTCCACCGAAGATATTTTCGGGATGACGTGACAGGTGGTGAGCCCGTCGCCATCTCAATGCCCTAGTCAACGATAAATTCGTACATAAGTTTTTCAAAAAAACCCATTGGTACGAACTTTCCATCTTGGGATCGAACTCGGATCTCTTGACTCGAAATTCCGACCATCCAACCATTCGCCTATCGTAACTGTTTTATACTTTTATATTACTGTGTGATATTTTACCATAAATTCATCTCATACGGCGTGTACTTCATCACTGACGAATTATTAATATCGTGTGTCTTCCTTTACAAATACAAAGTCAAAGAGTATAATAAAATCACAAACAGAGTGTTGCTGTTATATTATCTTTGATAATCACTACGTTATCACTGCACATGCCTTTCGTTTGTCCTCTCCTCTCCCTTCTTCCCTCATATAACCGACCGCCAAAACCAAAACAAATTACTCACATTAGCAATCCTGAGCAAATAAAATATAACCACGACCACAACCAGACCAGAGGGTACTGATTGTTTATAACACATTTTTTTGTGTTTGGCCAAGAGTAAACACATATCGCAGTACGTACCAATTGTTTTGTTTTCAATGCATGTATTTA
The DNA here is from genome assembly GCA_029286605.1 of Sericinus montela. NCBI lineage: Eukaryota > Metazoa > Arthropoda > Insecta > Lepidoptera > Papilionidae > Sericinus > Sericinus montela. The sequence goes on along the minus strand of JAGSMR010000032.1, from coordinate 12,279 downwards.
TTCCGCAGGAAAAAAATTCAAAATTAAATTTTTACTGTTTTAGAAACATGTTTCGCAATTTCGCAAAAGTTTTTCATACTCAGAAAGCGAAATTGGCCTCTGCTACCGCACCGGCACCCCAAACTAACCCTGAAATATTGTATACTGGGGTAAATTATTTCTTTATTTTATATCATATTTAGTGTTTATTGTAGAAGTTAAGTATAAGTTGTTGTGCTTAGTTTGGCAATAAGTGCAGTTTTTGCAGGCAAGAAACAGATTTTGTTACAAATTTTGCTTCAATCAGATAAGCTGTAACTAAAAGTTATAAAATGAAAGAGAAAAAAGTTAAAATTACAACTGACACGGGCGAGATTCGAACCCGCGACCTTTGCCGACCCGTAGCGACGCTCTTACCTCCGGCTTTTTCTTTAATTTAATAACATAAAAGTTCAGCATTAATATGCTTTAAAAATCAATAAAATTGCATAATAAAAGTTATAAGCCAAAAATTACAAAGTAAGACTTCTTAAGACTACATAAGAGAGAAAATAAAATAGAAAATGTAGCGGTTGACTGCATTACAAATGCTACAGGTATATGATGAAATAGAATAATGAAAATATTTCACTTCTGGGCAATCTATTAAAGACTTGATCTTATGACTTAACTGCATTAAGCATTTAACATTTTATGTGCAGCAAATATAAACTTTTTATTATCTATTACTATGTACCTTTACTTAACCGTGTGGCTACGGCGTAAGAATATTGCTACTCCCTTTCTTCCCGTAAGTGTTTTAAGAGGCGACTAAGGGAAACAGCCTTGAATATCATTATGGCAACTGATAGATGGCATGATAACCATCTCTAAAAATATCAGACCAAAATAATTATACCGAAGATGGGCAGCAGCATGTGAGGTGCAACTGGTCTGGTACTGCGATCGCCAATCCGCTTGCCTTTGGACCTTACAAGCTAAAGGTTCAAAATACAGCCGTTTCAAGCTAAGGGTTTCGAGTTAAAATCAATAAAATAAAACAATAAATAAATATCTTCACGCAATTCCCAATACAGGGGTAGACAGAGGTCTAGTCTAGACAATTAAGTTCCTTTTGACCCACCTTCTACCAAAGATGTTTTTGGGAGAGTTCAAATTAGTTAAAATTAGCTAGGGCCAAATATTTTTTTTATGAATATGAATGCTTATACTTGAATCATGGGTCTTCAAATGTATATTGGTTAGTAATTTATTCAGAAATGTATGTGTTTATGTTAGCATGTGTCATGTGGTTATGGTGAAAAAATACCTTCCACCTTTATACCATGTAACTGGCATCTAAGGGACAAACTTGGAGCATGCAATTGATCATGGACTGATTTGGACAAACAACAAACCGGTTATTCAGAACATAATCATCAATACATAATAATATCAATTTGCAGCTCAGTTTCAATTCAGAACATAATAATATCAATTTGCAGCTCTTTATAAACAATGAATGGGTAAAATCATCTGATGGCAAAACATTTAAAACAGTCAATCCAGCAACTGAAAATGTAATTGCTGAAGTCCAACAAGCCAGTAACGCTGACGTTGACAAGGCTGTAAAGGCTGCCAAAGATGCATTCAGGTAATGATGCTGCTTTGAACATTAATCATTTCTCATGACAATTTCGGGAACAGCATAGAAGTGATTTTTTTAAATAAAATAGTGTTTTATTTAAGTTATTGTAAAGAATGAAAATGTCTATAAAGTAAATTTATTCCTGATTTGAGATTGCTAGTTCTTAAAAATCAATTATTTGTCCATAGGTTGCCAGTATTAATTATAACATGCTTTCTTCAATAGAACATAAAATTTTAATTTTTATGCAGATTTGGATCCCCATGGAGACGAATGGATGCTTCAGAGCGCGGCTACTTGCTCAACAAATTGGCTGACCTTGTCGACAAACATAAAGTTTATTTAGCTGTGAGTATTTTTCTGGTATTCTTATGGATAGTATAAATTTAAAATTCTTCAAGTATCTTGTGCGTTAAACTGAAAATTTTTGGAACATTTACTCATTCATAAAAGAAATGTATATTATAACTTTGATTTTTAGAGTTTAGAAACGCTTGACAATGGCAAACCCTATTCTGCATCTTACTATGGTGATGTCACTGCCTTATCGAAGTATCTCCGATACTACGCGGGTTGGGCCGACAAGAACCATGGCATGGTGTTGCCCACTGATGGAAACTACTTTGCATATACCCGCCACGAGCCTGTTGGTGAGTTTGTCGAAATTGTTTTGTAATTCCTGACTGTCATCATCATAACAGCCTGTCTGAAGTCCTCTGCTGAACACACTATGTGAGCCCTATTGCTAATTCAGCTTCCTGACTACTGTAATAGGAAATTTTTTTTATCCAAAGTTGAAGGCAATTTTGAAAGTCATAATTAAGGTTCATACATCTAACATATATCTTATTATTACCACCCAGTAATAATACCATACTTTTCTTCCAATGTGTGTCATAAGAGATGACTAATAGATGGCGTCATTCCTTTCGGTAAAAACACTCGACTAAAATAAACACAAACTATTGATGGGCAACTACATCAGAGGGGTTATATGACTGAAATAGCAATCGCCAATTCGTACAAATTATGAATGTATTATACTTAATTATTTAATTATAAGTAAGAAGCAGGGGCGTGCAGAGAGTTTCAAAACAAGATAGGCAGAAGATACAGATGAGTTTGAAGTATTTTGTATATTTTGTAGTGACACCAGAAACCAGAAAATACATTAAAGAAACTCTCATAATGGTGAGACATGTTTAAATTAAGACCTTTTATTTCTCTATGTAAGCTTTTAATTTTTGTTTTTTGTTTTATATTAGGAAATTATTTTGTTTAAGTACAACCTCTTTACTTATATGAAATGGACGCCACTGATAAGCAGTCTATCTCATAAGTACTAATATAATGTAATATGTTATGTTATACGTGTTTAAGCCCGTTAACATTTATAAACGTATTGTGCTCGTGATGTTTTCTATTTCATTAATCTGGAAGATATCTTGAAGTTCTGGAAAATATTATGCAATATTTTGCGTTTGATAAGCGTTATCATTGTACTATACCATAAGCTAACATTCATTAGTATAAGACGAACCAAACATTTGATGTAAATTTAATCCATAATAGTTCTTTAGATCTTCATGATCTTTACGTATAAAAACATACTCGACTATCGACAAAATTTTTGCCACTTCTTCAAGCGATTCATTCCGATAATATTTAGATTGAATAAACAGTTCAAACAACGTATAAGTCAATTTCTCTAGTTATTTGTGAAGATGGGCTGAAATTCGTATAACATTTGGTTGAATCGAAATGCGGTATTCGGCCGAAATTCGGTTCAAATATAAAATGTTTCGACTAAAATAAATTGATGTTATGAACGACTCCAAAGCTTTACTCTTAGTTAACAAAAATACTAATAACGTCATTTACAATTGTAAGTTGCTTTTTAAATATGAAAAGAAAAACCTCTTAAAAGTGTTCATCATGAATACTTCTATACAGCGATATGCACCTGAGAAGAAAATAATGAATCCTATATCCGAAAGAACTATGAAGGGATTGTGACATTTGGATGATATTGCTCTCATTGATAATCTGTGGAGGTATTACAATATAATTCTTATTATTATTTAAAGAAACATACAAAATAAAGTACAATTCGCCTGCAGAATGACATTTATTCCACCATAAGTATTATTTCCTCGATTTGTTAAACAACTGTATATGGACTTTTATGTAAATTAAACAATCATAACAAAAATAATGTTCTGGTTATGAACCTATCTGGGTCTGGCTGGATGTGAATATCACAATATAGGGTTCGGCCTTTGTAATCGTTTTATTAAGCTGCAAAGAGGCTGGAGATCCGAGACCCGAGTTCGATCCTCAAGTGGCCGTACCAATGGGTTTTTCTAAAAACCTATGTACAAATAATATCGTTGGCTTGGACTTAAAGACGGCGACGGGCTCACCACCTGTCACTTTGTCCCGAAAATATCTTCGGTGGAAGGCGGGTCGAAGGGATTTAAATGTCTAGACTAGACCTCTGTCTACCCTTGTATTGGGAATTGCGTGAAGATATTTTTTTTTATTATTTTTTACCTTATAAATAAAAAAAAATGCTTTAAGGTGTCTGCGGTCAAATTATTCCATGGAACTTTCCCTTACTGATGGCGGCATGGAAATTGGGTCCGGCGCTCGCTACTGGCAACACCGTGGTCCTAAAGCCAGCAGAACAAACACCACTTACCGCCTTATATTTAGCTCAACTTATTAAGGTAAAGTGATTTCTTATTTCGTATTCTTTAATTTTTTATAAAGGAGAGGCAGGCAAACAAGCAAGCAATCGCTCACCGATCGTGGACTCAGACCAAGGAAAATTTATGTGGGACCTCCACCATGTTCTGATCTTTATATATAAAAATTATGCATCAATGTATTTGTGTCTGCAAAATTTGTTGATTAGTCTGATTTGAAAGATGATCTTATCACTTTAATTCATAAGAGCGTCCTTCGACGGTTTGGGTACGTTGAGCGAATGAGTGAAGGCTGTATGGGGAATAAAATATATAAGAACATGTGAGCAAATTGCTTAAAGAGGAGAGTTTCAAGTGTTGTGTCATACCTAGAAGAGCGTGTATGAAGAAGATTAGGTATTTGAAAGAAGCGAAAGAGATATGTAAGGAATGTGATACTTGGCTATCTATTCTCTCTGGCTACCCGGTCGGGGACTATGCGTAGGGAGATAAGTAAGAAAAATTATTTGATGGATTGAGTTAAAAAATTTAAGAAATTTGAAGCGGGTTAGGTGAATATTAAATTGCATGTTGTTTTCTGTGAGTCAATGTTCAAAAACAAGTTTTAATTACTTCCTTAACAGTCAGTATCAGATTGTGACACACAGCAAAGCGTGGACGGGTTGAGCTAGTACATTATTATTATTAAAATGGATTTTAATAATCATGACGTACAGGGGTCGTGTTAAATAGTATGAAATAATTTTATTTACATAGGTAGAATGCAACGATCCGGTACGAACGGATAGAACCGGTGATTTTGTATTACGCTATCGTAGCTCATAAATGATAAATTGTCATGTCTACTTGTAAAGTAAGCAAATGTACTCTATAATACCTACATGATTTAGTTATATCTTTTTTATCGAGTGACTGATGCGTTTTATATTATTTTAATGTGTATAATAATGCCATACTGTAAGATTAATGACCGTATATAATTTATGCGTCCGAATCATGACTTATGGAACCGAGATGAGGTCCTTCAGCGCAAGCCGGGTTATTGGAGAGGGTTCGATGTTTGTCTGTGTGGTAGAATTAACTACAAAAACGGTTGGGATTGACTGAGGCAACGTAGCTTGTAGAAATGTCAGAACTGTAGTAGAAAGGTTCCCGAGTAGGAACCTCGTAAAGAAAACGCAGTGCAACCCCTCACAAGATGTTGTGAAAACTTGTACAATATTGCCGGGAATCGATGGATGCAGGTGGCTCAAGACCATCTTTGTGGCAGTCATTGGGAAAGGCATTAGTCCAGCAATGGATTTTTGTTTTGCAATTTATGCTCTACTATTATGCTATACTGGCTATATCACTCCGTTTTATGGTTGTGCCGGCGAAATGGATAAAATTTTTTTACGGTGGTGGTGTTAATCATTCCTGAAATTGGGGTTCGATGTTGCTGGGCTTCCGATTATGTATCTTCAGGCAGCCTGATCACTAGTGTCGCGGATTTAAAAAAAATACTCATTAAAATTTCTTTTGTAAGAGATATTACGTTTGTTTGTATTTCATTTTGTTCTAAATTTGGCAATGACTACATTAACAAAATTAGGTTTGCTGATATCACACCCAATCAAACGTGAAACGGAGATGTCGTGCTCTATTATCAACAGACATCACGATTCACTCAGCTTAAATTATTTTCGTTTACTTTATTACATATATAATGTAAAAAGTATGCTAATAGCGAGTGCGGATAAAGCAGTTCGGGCGATAATTTATTTAACAAATGTACAGTATTAGTTAATTAATACCAAAACAATAAATTAAAGTAAATGGCAAGTGGATTCAAAATTGTTTTGTGACCTTCAAAAAAAACCCGCGCCCACAGACAGGTTCCTAATGTCTGTGATACCACACATAACTACCTAAATCTACGAATGTATGTAAACTTAGTACATACTATTTACATATATCGAGTTATGTATAACGAGTTTTAGAATTCAATTATTTATGTTACGTACTAGATATATCTCGTAGTTGACTGCATATTGAACCACTGCTGTATATTTTTTATCTGTTCAATGTAAATTTCCCAATAAAGTTTCTAATTGAGCAAGTACAATTAATTAATTAATTAAAAATTGCAAAAAGTTGCCATTTTTTAGCCGTATTCTATGGTATTGACATGCTGTCCTAAAGCAGCATGAACACTAATGTCAAATTATAATGATGAAGAAGGCACTTTTTTAACTACTTCTGTTAGTCAGCGTAGGAAATTCTTCCTGAGAAAAAGTAAGCTATAAACGGCTCCTGGGTGGCATCTCCCCATATACCAAAATTCATCAGAATCGGTTTAGAGGTTAAGGCGTGAGCGTAACATATGGACGAACTCACTTTTGCATTTAATTAGGACGGTCTCTTCAAAAATAACCCTATTTACGGCTTGAATGATATATCTTATGCCCGCGGTTTTGCTCGCTTACATTGCTTACATAGCCCGTAACCGTTACCTAGTTATCTCTATAGCTAAATGTATCAAAAATCAATTCAGCTAGTCAGACGATGCTTTACAAACAACTATTCTCACTTTTGCATTTGTAATATACGATGTTCGAAAGCATTCCGTCAATCTGCAGTGCCAGCCGTTAAATAAAATAAATACATATAGAGTAAACATCACATATATTGCTCTGATCCGAATATAGGTAATCTTATGGCACTTATGTACCACAAACACCCAGACACGAGGAAATTTAGAAAAAGCGGTTTTCTATATTGATCAGTCCAGGAATCGAACCCGGGACCTCAGAGCTGACATCATGAAAACCTTAGTATACGCCACTTGTCCACGGGGGTCGTCAATGAGATCTGAATCTTGTTCCAGGAAGCCGGTTTCCCGCCTGGAGTCGTGAACGTGCTGCCTGGCTACGGTGACACAGGCGCTGCCATTGTAGAGCACCCTGATGTTGACAAAATCGCCTTCACCGGTAAAGCCTTACATTCCAATACACATAACTGATTGGTATCCTATAAAATTGTATTATTATAGGAATGTTATTGAAATCAAAATTTATATTTTTGACATTGCGACATAAATGTCACTTGACAAACGTCATTATTTTTTGAATCTTCTACTGTTTCACAATGAGATTCCTCTGAGGGAGAAGAAATTGGCGACAGAAGCTCATATTATATATAAACAAATCACATTATAAAATGACAGAAGAAAATAATTTATCAAAGATTGCAGACACGAGATGTCCGGAGCATTATGTAACTTGTTTCCCATATCATGACAAATGTGATATGGCATGACATTTGTATTGTTTATTTCTACATATCTTGATTGGTGTTATCGGTTATAGAATTGGTATTTAATAATATTATGCAAATAAACGCCATCTCACGGCAATTTGAGATACAAATAGCAACTTTGTAACAACTAACATCTAGATGACACTATTATTGTTTTTTTTTAAGGAACTAAATTGTCTTGACCTCTATTCATCCCAGTAATAGCAACTAGCAGATGAAACTATTATTGGTTTTTTTTTATATGGATAAAGGTCAAGACAATTTAGTTCCAAATTGTCTTGACCTCTATTCATCCCAGTATGGGAAAAGCAAACTTGAATAATTTGTAAAATCTTAAATATATTTATATAACTCAACACTTGAACAACGTAATTTAAAATGCTGTTAAAGTTCATCATTACAGATGACAGATATGTACTTGCTGTACAATACAATACAAGGTGAAACATCGATTGGGATGAGTAGTCCGACTTGTAACCCCCCAACCCCTCTTTTTCGGTTGCCACAGCTCACAGACTAGGGAGCTGACTCCTTGGTATGAGCGGTGGGTGTATTATAAAACTTCGTTGTTTCTCCTTGTTTTAGTGTATGTGTTCTGGCATGTGCTATTCACATTTTATTTACATTCATTAATATTTCCGTTATATATGCATTTATTAAATAGACAGAAATTGTTTTAGAAGAACAACACTCCACGAGAGGGAGCGTCGACTTGTAAAATGTTGCAGGCAGGTGACGGATGTAGGTTTTTGACGACCGTTCTTTGTGGAAAATTGTGGAGAGGCCCATATCCAGCAGGGGACTTATTTAAAGACTGTAAAGAAGTAGTAATCACATAAATAAAAAAAAAAAAACCATCCACCACTTGCGTGAAAGACACACGTTGAGGTCGGTTGTGAAAGTTCATCTGGCGCGACGTCCGAAGGTTCGACCGAGGTGGGCAAGTGCATCCAGCGCGGCGCGGCGGACACGGTGAAGCGGCTGACGCTGGAGCTGGGCGGCAAGTCGCCGTGCATCGTGTGCGCCGACGCGGACCTGCCGCTCGCCGTCGAGGAGTCGCACGAGGCCGTCTTCTACAACATGGGCCAGTGCTGTTGCGCAGGCGAGTCGATACTGCGTGTCTATTGTATTGGGAGGTACTAAATTCATCAACTCGTGTACGATTTATATAGTCGGTTCAGAGTTAAAGACGGCGACGGGCTCACCGCCTGTCACGTTGTCCCGGAAACACCCGCGGTGGAAGGTGGGTCGAAGGGACTTAATTGTCTAGACTAGATCTCTGTCTATCCCTGTATTGGGAAAGGCGTGAAGATATTTATTGATTTTATTTAATAAAATAAATGAGCCCCAACCAGTCATTTTTGTTAAGCTGGCTATTGCATTAAGCCCGTAGTAATTATCATTACGCTACCAATTATATGGGCCACACGAATATAATATTTATTGTACCTTACAAAGAATAAATTAGAAACAAAAGAGAAATTACATACATTTTTCCTTTATTTCCAACTTGATGATCTTACTATTATCATTTTGTAGGCAAATGTCCTTGGTAGGAGGTGAGCCCGTCGCCGTCTTAGTGTCCGAGCTAGCGATAAAATTCGTACATATGTTTTGAAAAAAAAAAACCCACTGGACGAGCCTGCCACATGGGGATCGGACTTAAGTCTTTTGACTCGAATTCCAACAACCCAACCACTCGGCGATCGTGACTAGTACATATACAAAAAAAAAAACGTCTGTCTCCTCACAAAAACAGGTCAGGTCGAAATAGGGTTTCGAAACATCTACGGAGTCAGCGTTTTATAAAACCAATTGATGTAGAATCTAGTTAATTCATATATTAGTTAAGAATGTACACAAGTAAAATTGAAAACAAGCCTGAAAATTCTTAACATACTTAAGATATATGTTACATATATAGATAGGGACATCACATAAATTGTTTCGATCCCAACGTAAGAAGCTAAAGGACTTGAGGTATGGGAATTTGGAAAAACTAAAGCACCACAGACACCCAGACCTGGGAAAATGTAGAAAAAGTGGTTTTTCTATGTTGACCTGTCCGGAAATCGAACCCGGGACTTTGAGATGGCGACACCTTGAAAACTGGTGTTTACGCTACTAGTCCACGGAGGTCGTCAGACATAACAGTAGTGTGTTAAGACACTAATAACAAACTATTCTAGTAATTGAGTAATTAGAGTGTATGGAGCTGTTCCATATTGTTTTTTACTGATTTTTGGTAAAAAAATTCAATTCATTTTTGGTAAGATAAAATAAATAATAAATATTTTCAAGCAACTCCCAATAAAGGAGTAGACAGAGGTTTAGTCTAGACAATTAGTCCTTTTGATCCACCTTCCACCGAAGATATTTTCGGGATAACGTGACACATGGTCTGTCGCCGTTTTTATGTCCAAGCCAGCAATATAATTCGTAAATAAGTTATTGAAAAACCCATTGGTACGAGCATGCCACCTGGAGATCAAACTCGGGTTTCTTAACTCGAAATTCCGACCACCCAATCACTCGGCTATCGTGACTTTAACAATAATATATAAATATCTTCTCGCAATTCCCAATACAGGGGTAGACAGAGGTCTAGTCTAGACAATAAAGTCCCTTTGACCCACCTTCCACCGAAGATGTTTTCGGGATAACGTGACAGGTGGTGAGCCCGTCGCCGTCTTTATGTCCAATTCAACGATATAGTTCGTACAACAACAAACAAGTTTTTGAAAAACCCATTTGTACGACCCTGCCACCTGGGGATCGAACTCGGGTCTCTCGACTCGAAACTCTGACCACCCAACCACTCGACTATCGTGACTTTTGGTAAGATCATGTCATATCACTATATGCAGTGAATAAAATTTAGTTGGACTATCTAACTTTTTTTTTAGGATCCCGTACCTTCGTCGAAGATTCCATTTATGACCAATTCGTTGAAATGTCAGCTGAGCGCGCAAAGAGACGCGTAGTCGGTGATCCGTTCCGCGCGACGCCGAGCGGGGCCCGCAGGTGGACGGCGAGCAGCGCGCGCAGGTGCTGCGCCTGATCGAGAGCGGCAAGCGGCAGGGCGCGCGGCTGGTGGCGGGCGGCGAGCGCGCGGGCCACGTGGGCTACTTCGTGCAGCCCACCGTGTTCTGCGACGTGCGCGACCACATGGACATCGCGCGCCGAGAGATCTTCGGCCCGGTGCAGCAGATCATGAAGTTCTCGCAGATCGACGAGCTGCTGGAGCGCGCCAACGACACGCACTACGGCCTCGCCGCCGCCCTCTTCACTAGGGACTTGGACAAGGCCAACTATCTCATTCAGGTACTATACCTATACTTATACCCAGTAGGTACCGACTCTCTCTCTCTCTTTCCCCCATTTTCGTCGTTTCGCTGATAGACAAATAGAACGCGGAAAATATGAAAATCCTAGCAAATGGAATTACTCATTGTAGAATGATCCTCTCTTACGGCTTCTCCCTCGAACAGGGTCTGCGCGCCGGCACCGTGTGGGTGAACGACTACAACGTGTTCGGCAACCAAGTGCCGTTCGGCGGCTACAAGCAGTCCGGCATCGGCCGCGAGAACGGACCCTACGGGATCCACAACTACACCGAGGTCAAGTCGGTCGTTGTGAAGATCACCGAGAAGAACTCATAGCGAGATGTCGAACGTCGCTCTCCGCGTTAGGTGCGCCGAAAGCTGAAAGGACGCTGCGCTCCAGCGGCGAAGAGCGTACAAACAAACACAAACACACCTTGGCTTGCCACCGCATGGTGCAATACGCTCTACTGCGCGTGTTGCTCTTCATTCATTCATTTGCCATTCGTAGTCTCTAATCTAGGCTAATCGTGTGATCGTATCTATTATACTCGTTTCGCATTTACCCGTTCATTTCATCTTCTCTATCGTTACACTTAATTAAGAATTACCTATCTAAGTATAGGTCTACATCGTAAGATGCACAAGTGAGTTGATCAAGCAAGTCTTCCATTTTTTAAATACGTTTAGTAGCCTATGATGTAACATTCGAACTATTCCGTGATCATTCATTTGAAGATTGCGAAGAGACTTTGTACTCTCTGCGTACTTAACGGGATGGATTTTTTTAATATATAGTGTTACCCAGTTATAAGTTTATCAGTCTGTCTGTGTTAGCATTTTCGCTGCGACATTATCGCGATGCATATGTTATTATTGAAATAACATCAATTATAAAAGTTTATTGTACTCGTATTACCTACCCTATAAGTGCCCTAATGTTATATTTTAATCTGTTAACTTTACTCATTAAAATAACTATATTTTTTTCACCACATTCTTGTCTTTCATTTCGTGATTAATTAGATATATGTATAATAAATATATTTTAAAGTTGAATAAACAATAATGAATTACTATATTGTAGGAAGTAATAAAGTTTTGCAAGACCGCCATCTAGACTTAGCAATCGTGTAACTAATCATCGCATGATTTTAAAAATCTTCCGTGCAATCACCGACAGATGCCGCCACATACACTAATTTTGTTAAGGTCGATTAACCAACTTTTTATTTTTAAACACAATTTTTTTACTTTCTGTTTTTATTTAATTTCTTAATACATAAATAGATATACATATTTTAATATACTATTATGACAACGACAGAGAGAGAGAGGGTGAAGG